>JAQAHW010000004.1:11400000-13900000 GCA_027580185.1 Tuta absoluta | reverse complement strand
ATATTTGACACTAGCGGCCCGCCCAGCGGTTTCACCCGCTGCTACTTACCAGTTTTTCCGTAGTAATTGGATCTTTGCCTGTAAAAAGTAGTTTACTTCTTTACTCCGTTCCAGCAGAAGTGACTCAATAGGACCATGTGCCAGCAAAAGCGGCCCGTCATGTTAAACAACTTTTAATTTGATGCCGATACCTTATCTCCTGTAGTTTAGATGGGATGCTGGTGGTCTGCATCAGGTACTCCAGATCCTTGATGACCATGTTCCAGCAGAAGCGCCCCGTCATGCTGAACAACTTTTGCTATGAAGCCATTTTCATATCTCTTATAGTTTAGCTGTGCTCCTGGTGCCCTCCATCAGATACTCCAGATCCTTAAGTGCTGACAAAAAGTAGTCCAAGTCCGATTTCAATATACCACCAATATCAGTGCCAAATTTCACGAAGATCGCTAAATCGGTTTGGCTAATTTGGGTAATATCCGCTACATTTCTCGCTTTTCCTGCTTCTAACCGTTTTCCCGTGGGAATGAGGAATTTTCCCGTAGTAAAAAGTAGCCTATGTTACTCAGGAATGTTGTAGCTTTCTAATGGAGAAAGAATTTTGGAAATTGGTTTAGTATTTTCGGAGTTTATTGATTACATACAAACAAACAAAAAAACAAATCTTTCTCCTTTATTATATTATTATTTGACATAACTGTACCGTAATTATTATTTTAACAATGAATAAAAAGCAGAACGTCGCGCGCGTGTGCTACGACTGTTGAACAACGAGCAACACAGATAATTAAGATATTGTAACGAGCAACAAAGCGAGTCGGCGAGTCAGCGAGTTGACGGCGGCCGGCCGGCCGGTAGTGTTCAGTGACGTCACGCATGCGAGCGCGGTCGAGCATGCCTTGCCAACTTTTAAAAAATTATATCTCGGAAACTACTTATCGTATCGAAATGATTCTTTCGGCGGTTTTTACCTTTTTTTACAGACTATATGAAAAAAATAAAAATAAAAATCGATGTTGAAATTAATTATTGACGCGTGGCATGGCTGTTGTATCTACCTAGATAGCAAAGAGTATAGTAGGGAGTAGATAGTAAGGAATTTCAGTAGGGCAGTCAGTAGAGGCGTCGGTAGCAGGGCTTGAAACCGGTTTGAAATATACCGGTTAATACAGGTTTTTACCGGTATTTCGCAATAAAATCGCTCTGAGCTTATTGAAGGAGCGAGCACTTCAAAAACCTAAATAAACCGGTTTAAGCCAAAACTGCAAAGCCAAAATTACGTCACGGGCAGCACGGCGGGCGCGTTTCAACTTGTTTATGTTTTATCATTCATTGCACTTGTTTTGTCGAAGCGTGCAGTAATCGATCATCAAGGTGTAGTGAGTTGAATTGGTTGGTGGAAGAAAGAAGCATTATGATAAAAACATGGGTCGCAAACGAAAAAGTTTGATTTACCGTTATTTTGATTAAAATGAAGATTTTTTTTTTATTAATATAAGTTTGCTCTAGACTCTAGTCTAGGTCATAGGACAGAGACAGAGTCTAAGATGGAGCGAGCTCACCCAGAAGAAGACTGTTCACTCTTTGAAGAGATCAGGGTTGTATGCGTTTGGAAACACAGACGCAGGTAGTGAGTTCCACTCTTTAGCAGTGCGCATTAAAAATGATGACTGGAAGCGCTTAGTCCGAATTGGTGGAATGGCAACCAGGTATGGATGGTATCCGGCGGTGCGTCTGGATGTCCGGTGGAAGCTGGAGGGAGCTGGTGGAACAAGGTCGTGAAGCTCTTGAGCACAATCTCCGAAGTACAATCTGTAAAAAACCGACAAGCAGGCAACCTTGCTGCGATGTGCCAGGCTATGTAGCTTGGTGTCCACCAGTTTTATGTCGCCTATGAGCCTCTTGGCCCTGCGTTCCACCGAGTCAAGAGCGGCAAGTTGGTATTTGGCTGAGCCATCCCAAAGGTGACTGCAATACTCCATGCAGGATCGGACTTGTGCTTTGTAAAGAGTTAAAAGCTGTCCAGGAGTAAAGTATCGCTTTAATCTATTCAGGATGCCCAGCTTCTTAGCCGCCGTTTGAGCCTTCAACTCCATGCCTAGAAGCTCAAGCCTGTCAGTGACAGGGACAGATGTACCCCGAAAAGTAGGTGTCCAGTCGAAAGGACTCCTTTTTGCAGTGAAAAGACAAGCCTGTGTTTTGGTGGCGTTGAATGAGACCAGATTGTCGTCGCCCCATTGGGAGACAAGTCTTAAGGTCAGATCTGTTCGCGCCTTTCTTAACGAACGTATTTCATCCCCACTGGTTTTTGCACCTGTCAAGTATCTCTCTGAAACGGTACTATCATCTGCGTATCCAACAAGACCATGCCGAAGGAGATCATTGATGTGCAGCAGGAAAAGAGTTGCAGAGAGAACAGACTCCTGAGGAACTGCGGCATCAATGGTCATAAGGTCAGAGGAGCAGCCGTCAACGACTACTCTGATGGACCGTTCACTAAGGAAGTCTGAAATCCAAGTACAAAAATCAGCTGGGATGCCATAAGCAGGAAGCTTGCTGAGCAGACTTGCATGCCAGACCCTGTCAAAGGCCTTCGAGATATCGAGTGAAACGGCAAGTGCTTCGCCGTTTTTCTCGATGGCTTCGCCCCAGCAGTGCGTGACATACACAAGAAGCTCACCAGTAGACCGCCCCCGGCGTAAGCCATATTGACGGTCACTGAGAAGCTCATTGTCTTCAAGGTAGGTCAGCACCTTTCTGTTAAGTACCCTCTCCATGACCTTGCATAGGATGGAGGTAATGGCAATAGGACGGTAATAGGCAGGGTCAGCACGGTCGCCCTTTTTGGGAACAGGTCGCACATTAGCAAGCTTCCAGGCCCCCGGCACCGTTCTTTCTTTAAGAGAGAGGCGGAACAAGCGTGTCAGCACAGTTCAGGCGCACATAGTCTTAACACTCTCGCTGGTATGCCATCAGGTCCGCTGGCTTTGTTCACGTCTAGACTGCACAATACTCTTCGAACCTCTTTAGTGTGTACTGCGATCTCCGACATCGAAGAATCGCATCGAGGTACAGTAGGTGGTTGCTTGGAGCCAGCGTCCAGACGTGAGTTGCTTGCAAACAGGGACGCAAACAAATTTGCCTTCTCACTTGCAGAGTGAGCCAGAGATCCATCAGGTTTCAGCATTGGAGGTGGGACGACAGAAATAAGTTTCAACCGCTTTGGACAGGGACTAAAACTTTTTACTACCCGGAGGGTGTGATGCTAGTTTAGCCCCTATTCGTCCAACATGGTCAAAACGTGCCTTACGTAAAACCCGTTTGCAGGACTTGGTGGCAGAGTTGAAGGTTCTTTTCTTCGCTCGAACCCTACGTGCTCTTAATTTGCAGTCGCGAGCCTTGACCCAAGCTTGGTATGCAGATTCTTTACGCGCCTCAGCTTGGGCGCATTCTGCGTTATACCAAGGCTGGGCTTTGTGACCGAGCGGGATGTCGGAGAATGGAATAAAATATTCCATCCCCTGCCGAATCACGTCCGCAACCGCATCTGCATAACACGAGGGGACACGCGAAGAGAAGCACACTTGCCGCCACGGGTAAGATGCAGAGAAGTGCCGCATCTCTTCTCAATCTGCTGACTTGTATCTCCAAACTCGCCTCGTGCTCCTGGGGCTGTCATCCAGAGGAGAGCAGGTCGATACGGATTTCACCAGACAGTGGTCGGACGTTCCCAGCGGTGCTGAGACCGAAACAGAATGACTGTCCGGATCAGTTGTCAGCAGCAAGTCCAAGCAATTCGGTGTATGGCCGTCGATATCCGGTATCCGCGTAGCTACATTCACCAGCTGGGTCAGATCTAGCGATAATGCAAACTTGCGCGCCTCTAACCCAGCATGGTCAGTTTTCTGGAACGGTACAAACCATTCCTTATGGTGGGCATTAAAGTCCCCCAGAAAAGTTAGTTTCGCTGTCGGGTATCGTTGCTGTGCTACGTCTGTCGTTTCAACGAGGTAATTGAAGAGCGCTGTCGTCTCCTGGTCACCGCTGTGCGATCGGTAAACGCCGACATAGAGAGTTTTCTCCACGCCAGTAGCCATATGGCAGAAAAACCCGATTTCTCAAATCAACGGAGACGACGACAACAAATGTCATCGCGGACATACACACAGACCCCAGCTTGCTTCTTGAACTTATGCTCAAGAGAGTAACCCGGGTAGTTGAGGTACGCCACGTCCGACGGTGTTTTTATCTTCGTCTCCGTTAGGAAGAACAGGTGCAGCTTCTCGGTCTCAAGGTGGTGATGGACCGGATCAAGATTGGAGTGCAACCCTCGGATGTTAGTGAGGCGCACTTTTTATGGGAGGAAGTGCAGTGCAGCCGTTATGTATACCTATTCTTCTTTTTTACTTTATTCATGCTTTGAGTGTTAGTGGGGAGAAAGTTGAATTGTCGAGGCGCATTTGAGTTTACCAACTGGAACACTAGAGCTTAACCGACCCATGGGAAACTCATTTGGAGACTGCGGGGATGCCCGAACCCCCCCAAATATGGCCACCGGGTCCTCCCATCCAGTCGCCGGCTGGCACGGTGGAGCATATCGGGATTTTTCGCGATTTGGTGGGGCAGCCTTTAACACGTGGCTGGCGTGCTACTTGGGCCCCATACTGACTGCGGTCGGCCAACGGCTGGCACCGTGCTTCGGAACCCGCTACCCTCCAGAATGAGTTACCCGGTACATAAATTTACGTGTTTAATGGAGAATTGCGGACAATCTATGAAAGTAAGTGTGTTTGCTTTAAATTCAAGTGAATCTTACAAAGAGTTATGTTTCCATACAGTAGGTAGGTACTTATTTTGTCTTTAAAGTCTAAGTAGTGAGTAGACACATGGTTAAATTTTATAGTACCTACCTATAGGCATAAAAAAATTATGCAATACGGGATATTTATAAATGGATGCACAAGAAAACACGACAGCAAATAACGGATATTGCGTCCGTAATATAATTGACGACAAGAATCAAAGAAAGCTCGGAAAAACCTGTAAAAACCGCTCTAAACCGGTTAATGGACCCGAATCCTTATAATTTTAATCTCAGGAGTAAACCGATAATTTTCAGGTTCGGGAGAGCCAAACCAAAATGAAACGCTCTGTATGTACTTGCGCTGATACCGGTTTGAAAATTAAACCGGTAAACAAGCCCTGGTCGGTAGTACTAACTGATACGGAAAGTCGCAGGTTCGAGCTCTGCCTGCGATACATTTTTGCACATATTCAAAAAAGTATTTTAAAATTTTGTACACAATCGGTTCAGTGGTTTTGGTGTGAAAGCTTAGCAGACAGATGGACAGACAAAGTTACTTTCGAATTGATGATATAAGTATGAATTTTGATTTATATTGTTCGTATTCTTCTTATTGATTGAGCTGGCAACATTGTTTGTGCGTTCATGCGCCGGGTGCTGCGAGTTTTGTTTTTCGCGTAATTTTTCCTATTTCTAAATGGAAAGAAACAGCGCAGTTGATAAACAGTATTGATTACTGGAAGCACAATGAGTAACCGTAAGTTTCTAGTTCATACAGCTTTGAGAAGTGCGATATTCTTTGTGTAATCTTGTGATCCATCTTGCAGAAGATCGAGGGCCTGCTAAGCGCAAGGTCAAACCAGTGGACCAGCCTCAGTCTTTGCTGGATTTTGATCTGGGGGAGGGAGAGAGTTCAGATGACTCCGATTTTCGGATAGAAGACCATGCGGAGGAGAGTGACGACTATTCTATAAATTCTGATGATGAGAAAAGTAAGTAGCAAGTTTTTCATAGTTCTATTTTTGGCTATTGCTAGATGGACATAAATAAGCTATTTTCATACCATCAACCGGCCAAGTCGCTGATTTTCACTGTTTTTTAGAGGAAGCGCTGGTCTACATTGGCTAGGTATATTTAATTTGTGCAGGTGGTCTGTCTTTCCTAGTCTGGAATGACACTGTATCTAACAGGTACATATACCTACATATGTATACAGCCTTGCTTTATTCTTACTATTCTAGAAAAAGATGGAAAAAGCAGTAGCTCAGAGGAAGAGTCAGGATCGGAAGATGATGGAGATGGTTTCAAACCCTCAACTACCAAGAATGGAGAAGAAATGTCTGTGGCTGAGCTACTTGAAAGAGCTAAACAGCAGGATTTTAAAGTAAGAATTTGATATGTTTTTATATTTTGTCCAAATAAATAGCATAATGTTGTGGCTAGACAGTCAAGCTTCCTATGATTTCTTGTTATGAACTGTATCTATTATGATTACAACATCTAAGACAAGATTCAAGTCCTGCCCTAAATAAAAATTTAATTATACTATTGAGCAACATAACATTTGAAAATAATATTTTTTTAGTGGCTCTATTAGTTTCCAAAATCAACCTAAAATCTAGTCTTCTTTTGGTGTGCAATTAAATCATAGGTCCATAAATTATGTATATTGAATATAATGGAAAAATATCTCTAAAAAATAAACACTGGACCCCCATTCAATGTGCATATTGTTTACTAATCTTTTTTTTAATTTCCTTAGTTCCCAGGTGACATAGCTAATGTGTTGATCTGTGCTGGCTGTCTTGGCTCTCGGAGTGATGACTTCAATGAGATTGTGGAGTGTGATGGTTGTGGAGTCACTGTCCATGAAGGTATTTTATTTTAACTGGTTGCAAACAGCTACACATTTTAATAAATATTTCTTTGGGTATGGAAACTAAAAAATTTAAATAGAATCTGAAATAAAGTTCTCAATCGAAGTTACCATGATAACCATAATTTGTCACTGTATCACTATCACGAAAAAAAAATCAATTTGCTGTTGGTATTAGTTAGATTATAATTAGCCTATCAGATCCCACTGCTGGGCAAAGGCCTCCCCCGTGGTTTTCCACTTGTTGCGGTCTAATAATTAGTTAGATAGTTAAATACAGCTGCGAAAAATAAAACAGATAAAATACATGCTCTTGCATTTTGCCGAATCTAGCTTGTGCTTTCAGCCCGCTCGAGGCAGCGTTGGCGCTAATATTTTTGTAAATATGTTTATATGGTTAAAACCTTGAACATATCATAGCTTAATCACAAAAAAAAATTGCTAAGAACCTGAACTCATGTTCCAGGTTGCTATGGTGTGTCCGATGTGACAAGTGAATCCAGCACAGTGAGTTCCGCCTCCACGGAGCCCTGGTTCTGCGAGGCCTGCAAAGCGGGCGTCAAGGATCCTAGCTGCGAACTATGCCCTAATAAAGGTAAGATACAAGATCATTTATTTGTTGGAAATAGGTTAGTTATAAAGGTCTTAAATACTAAATTAATAGATGAGTACTGCTACTTCCTGCCTTTTCCAACATACACATTTATAAAATAAACGTTAAAATGTCACTTATCTTCTAAAAATTCCATTATACTATAACCTCTGTCATCTAGCCATGTGATGCCGGCTTACCCCAATAGCATTACCCCAATTCTCTCCCGCTGGTGTCGTAAGAGGCGACTAAGAGACTCGAGGGTTTCATGTGTATTACAACTTTAGGCGACAGACTGAAAACCTGTCACTATAGTGATACACGATTTTTCTGGAACAGCCCTCATTAATTTGTTAGACGTGGCGATAACGACCGTAATTTTCGGCCGTTAACGCTCTGCCTACCCTGCAACAGATAAAGGTAGCATATGTGTATGTAATGTATGTGTCTGTCATCTGTGTTTAGTGGTTACCTATTGAATTATCAAGGCTCTACTTTAATATCAGAAAGATAGATAGAAAGGATTGATTTCAGTATATTACAAACAAAGACAGACATAATTTTCAATATTGACTCAAGGCTATTAGATTTTGAATAATTGGTAAACGTACTTTAAAAAAGCATTTTAAATTAATCAAAAATGAATACAGAAAAACGTAGTTTTTTAACCTTTTAACCGCCGGAGTCGTATATATCCGACAACGCAGGTCTGTGCCCCTGCCGCCGAAGTCGGAAATATCTAATATATAGAAATAGTAACTTGAAAGTGAAAGTGCTTCCTTTTTGAGTTTTTCGTTTTCCTGGTTGCAGTTTCGTATATGCTTGTTAAAGAGTTAATGTCCAGTCAAAATCCAGTGACATTTGAACTTTGATGCTACGTTAATTCTATACACCTGTACCTGATGCTGCCGCGAATATTGCTCCAAAATATACTTCCCTGGAAGTATCAACGCGAGTGAAAGTTTGCCACTGCCGTCATACTCTTCTCGCACGTGTCGCACCAATACGAGTAAGCAAAATAACTAACTAAGCTAACTCGCGTCCGTACTGCCGTTCCTCTGACGCACGAAAAGCCGACATTAGAGGGAGCACGGGAAGTGGCAGCGGCATGACGAGTAGCAGCGCGAGTAACCTGTTTACATGCTCGCGCTGCCCACTTCCCTTACTATTTCCCTGCCCATATTGGCATTGTGTGTACGTGACTTGAGATTCTTCCGGCTTCCGGATTTTTCTTTTATGTTTTCATTTAAATTGGGTTTCTATTGCCATTTTAGGTGGAATATTCAAGGAAACTGAAGTAGGTGCGTGGGTACATCTTGTATGCGCACTTTACGTGCCTGGTGTGGCTTTCTCTGAGGTGAGTCTATTTTACAGCATAACGTCAGGCCAGCACTATGTTATGTAACTGACTACAAGTCTACAGTTGAAATTCTTTGTACATTGCGTAGCCGGTTAATATTACTGGTATCATAATGGCTAACCGACTACGCAATTAACATCAAATTTCACCTGTAAAATTGAAGCCTTGTAGTTTGATAATAATATGGGGCACAGCCATCCGATTGAAACTAACGTGATACATTACTTACTACATGTATAATCACTTGTGTGACTTGTTCAGGGGTAATATTGAAATATGACTGTACAGGTGCGATGCGACCGCACTATACGGTATAGCCATAAGTGCCTCTCTCTCGCACCTTTGTTCCATGCATGATATACTGGAAGCAATTTACAGCTGACTGGCTTTTCCGCCTAGCTTTGCGGGTTGATCGTAAGCGGGATGGGGTTACGAGAATCACCCCCTCGTAAACTCAAAATGCTTTATTCACACCATTCAACAGCTTTTGCTCCTGGTGCTGCCGCGAATATTGCCCGAAATACGAACACGAGTGAGTGTTCACACACTGCCGTCATATTCTTACCATGCCGTCGCGCTCATGATGCTTTTGACTCGCGCACGAAAAGCCGGCACTCGCGGGAGCACAGGAAGTGGTAGCGGAATGACGAGTAACGGCACGAGTTAACTGTTTACATGCTCGAGATACCTAATACCCCTGATATTTCTCTGCCCTTAGACGCATTGTGTGAACGTGAAGTAAGAGTTCTTTGCGGTAGCTTTATTTAGTTTTGCTATTCTGTGATACTAGTGTATGTGCGGAAAGAGAATTGGCGTGAAAACTGAGGGCGCCTCTGGGCCTCAGTATTAGGAATGTCATAGCAACCAATTAAAAAAATATTAGTTCACGTTTTGTCCACGCCTATTCTCTTTCCGCACAGACGCCATTCATTGGACTTTACGTTTGTTTCTTATGTTAAAAGGTGGAGCGTCTATCAGGCGTGACGTTGTTCGAGATGGCGTACTCTCGCTGGGGCGCGCGCTGTTGCGCTCTGTGCGAGGACGCGACTCTCGCGCGCACCGGCGTGTGCGTCGGCTGCGACGCGGGCCTCTGCAAGACCTTCTTCCACGTCACCTGGTAAGCGTGTGTCCAGGTGGAGCGTCTATCGGGCGTGACGTTGTTCGAGATGGCGTACTCTCGCTGGGGCGCGCGCTGTTGCGCTCTGTGCGAGGACGCGACTCTCGCGCGCACCGGCGTGTGCGTCGGCTGCGACGCGGGCCTCTGCAAGACCTTCTTCCACGTCACCTGGTAAGCGTGTGTCCAGGTGGAGCGTCTATCAGGCGTGACGTTGTTCGAGATGGCGTACTCTCGCTGGGGCGCGCGCTGTTGCGCTCTGTGCGAGGACGCGACTCTCGCGCGCACCGGCGTGTGCGTCGGCTGCGACGCGGGCCTCTGCAAGACCTTCTTCCACGTCACCTGGTAAGCGTGTGTCCAGGTGGAGCGTCTATCGGGCGTGACGTTGTTCGAGATGGCGTACTCTCGCTGGGGCGCGCGCTGTTGCGCTCTGTGCGAGGACGCGACTCTCGCGCGCACCGGCGTGTGCGTCGGCTGCGACGCGGGCCTCTGCAAGACCTTCTTCCACGTCACCTGGTAAGCGTGTGTCCAGGTGGAGCGTCTATCAGGCGTGACGTTGTTCGAGATGGCGTACTCTCGCTGGGGCGCGCGCTGTTGCGCTCTGTGCGAGGACGCGACTCTCGCGCGCACCGGCGTGTGCGTCGGCTGCGACGCGGGCCTCTGCAAGACCTTCTTCCACGTCACCTGGTAAGCGTGTGTCCAGGTGGAGCGTCTATCGGGCGTGACGTTGTTCGAGATGGCGTACTCTCGCTGGGGCGCGCGCTGTTGCGCTCTGTGCGAGGACGCGACTCTCGCGCGCACCGGCGTGTGCGTCGGCTGCGACGCGGGCCTCTGCAAGACCTTCTTCCACGTCACCTGGTAAGCGTGTGTCCAGGTGGAGCGTCTATCAGGCGTGACGTTGTTCGAGATGGCGTACTCTCGCTGGGGCGCGCGCTGTTGCGCTCTGTGCGAGGACGCGACTCTCGCGCGCACCGGCGTGTGCGTCGGCTGCGACGCGGGCCTCTGCAAGACCTTCTTCCACGTCACCTGGTAAGCGTGTGTCCAGGTGGAGCGTCTATCAGGCATGATACCTTCTTCCATGTCACCTGGTAAAATTAAGCATGTTTGGATCTTTGACAAACGATCTTTAGTAACTTTTTGATTGACCCGAATACGACGCGAATATTGACAAAAAACTGTCGATGTACTTAAAATGTTATAAAAGTCGATTAATGACCCGAAAGAAGAACGAACTATCCTGTCCCATAGGACATAACCTAGACTAGAGTCAAGAGCAAACCCATCCAGAATAAAAAAAAAACGAACCTAAACACTGATCCTAATCGTTTATAAACGAGTAGGATCAGTGTTTGTGTAGATGGCAAACTATGTTGCCCATTTGCAATTTATTCAGTGTTGTATTTATTTATATGATACAAAATAAATGTTTGGAGTTCAAAAAATTTTAACTGAACCAGTCCAGCGTGATTAAATTTTTGGGTTGTAATATCGTACTTACCTAAATACTAAATGTTAAAACACTTCAATGTGTTGGGTATACAATTATTGAGAACTTGCCAGCATTGAGATATTGCACAATTCTACCAAAAGAAAGTGAGTCGCACTAGTCCAGGCGGTAGACTCCTCGGTAGTACTGATACCGGTAGTCACAGGTTTGAAGCCAGCCCAGTTTGATTGGTACTTGAATTTTTTGTTTGTAGAACTGTCCCAGACCGGCGAGTCTTTGTTTTTGGGTAGTAACATCGTACTTTCTTATTGTTCCTTATATACAGCGGGCAACGCGCGGGTTTACTTGCGGAAGCGCACTCCGAAGAAGCGGAACAAGCGGATCCGTTCTACGCGCACTGCCGCCTGCACTCCGACAAGACGTTAGTCAAGAAACGGAAACGGAACTGGCTGGCTTTACAGCTTAGGACTGCTAAAAGGTATCTGAACTTATAATACGTTTATTTTAGTCACATTCAATTAGACATACATAAACCATACATAAACCACGCCTATATCCCTCACGGGGTAGGCAGAGCGTTAACGGCCGTAAAACGGATATTAACACCACGTCTGACAAAAGCTTGAGGGTCAATCAGATAACTGTGTATCACTATAGTGACAGGTTGTCAGCCCATCGCCTAAAATTTGCAATACACATAACCCTCAAATCCCTTAGTCGCCTCTTACGACACCCATGGGTAAGAAATAGGGTGATGCTATTCTAAACCGGCATCACACGGCCATTCTAAACCGGCATCACACGGCCACTAAAATACAGATATCTGATATGTAGGTACTTATGTGACTAAAAAAGGTCTCCACTCAGCATAATAATATGTTACAAGCAGAGTGAGCTGCCTGTAACGCTGGTCTTCCGTGTACACAACAAAAGTGTATAATAGTAGTTTATGCAACTGTCGTATAATGGGGGTCATTAGAATGCGAGTGTCTGTTTATCACACGAGGCGCAGCCGAGTGTGATAATAGTTTGACACGAGCATTCTAATGCCTAATTATAGCAGTTGCATACACTATTTTATCTACACTCTCCAAAAAATAACTCAAAAACACTTTTCTAAACGTACGCACCGGCCATTGCAAGGCCCGATACAAGGTCAAATTCAATACGAGAACGTAATATGGCTTAGTATGAATTTTTGAAAATTCTGTACTTTAGCAGTTGTTTAGATGTGGAGTCTTAACAATAACTTAACTAAACAACTGAACAACATCTGAACAACAACTGAACAACATCGAAACAACATCTGTACAACAACTGAACAACATCTGAACAACAACTGAACAACAACTGAACAACATCGGAATAACAACTGAACAATATCTAAACAACTGCTCAACATCGGAACAACAACAGAAAAAAAAACCTATTAAAACTACTGAACAACATTTTCCGTACAACAACAACTGTCAGGTGCGACGGAAGATAGCGATTTGAGTATTGGCAAAAAAAAACTTCGTTTCATTTCTCAACTTTATCGTATTAAGAGTTTTCTCATTAAGTCATTACGCTTCTGTAATTTATAGTAAACCCTAGTTTTTATAGGCAGAATGCATAAAGTAGGTCATTATGCATCTGTTTTCGAATTCATAATTCGAACATTATGAGACAAGTGTAGATAAATAAGTATAACACTTATGAGAAATATAAAGATAATAATAATAATCTTAATATATGTCAATTTGTTTCAATTAATTGTTTTAAGAGCTTTACTCACTCAAAATTTTAGATAAAATATTAAAAACATAAAACACAAATTTTTATATAGAAATAAGTTGCTAGCTTAAATTTAAATTACAAATAAGAACTGTTGGTACGACCCAATACGGCTGCAGGGTTATCACAATAAAACAATTTTAAACGGATTCAAGTTGTGTTTATTTTGGATTTTACAATTCCTACGTTTGTTTTATTGTGATGAGTAATAGTTGTGCAAACTCAAGAAAATATTATATCTGAACTTAGTTGTATTCAGATCATTTATCCATCAGTACTGAGAAAAATGGTACTGGCTTAGGATAGCAACACACCAATTCTACCCGTGGGTGTCGTAAAAAGCGAAAAGGATAATCACCCAGGGAATGGGCAGCAGCGTTCTTTCGTCAATGCAAAATATTTTACTGCGCTTGCCAATCCGACTGCCAAACGTAGTGAATATGTTCCAGTAAAGGAATGTTGTGGCTGTTAATTCATGTTAATGTACTGAGAAAAAGGATAATGTAGTTTGATTGTTGCGTGCTAACCATTTATTTGTCTTGGCAGCTCAAACGATAACACACACCTTGCGGGGTAGGCAGAGCCCAAACGGCCGCAAATTACGGACATTTACGCCACATCTGACAAATATTTGAGGGTCATTCGGAATATTGTGTATCGCCATAGTGACAGGTTGTCAGCCCATCGCCTAAAATTGCAAAACACCCTCGAGTCCCTTAGTCGCCTCTTGCGACTCCCACGGGAAAGAAATGGGGTGAAGCTATTCTAAGCCGGCATCACACGGCATTTAATTACAATTATGTTATATATTTTAATTGTTTTTTAGAAAAATGGAATTGCAAAATAACTTGAGTCCCGAAGAAAAGGCGAGGATACAAAGGAAACTCGTCAAGTACACCAGGAAATATACACAGCAGAAGGAAAACAGGAACCCTCCTTGGGGTAAGCAAAGTTCAAATCAGAGTTTCTTTTTCAGCGCCAACGCTGCGTCGAACGGGCTAAATTCGGCAAAATACTAGAGCGGCGCTGCGTGACGCGGGTCGCCCAGCCCGAGCGTGCAGCCCGCTCTACGCAGCGTTGGCGCTTAAAAGTCTACCTCAGAATGGAGGTATGGTTCCTTCAAATAAATGCTTGACCACCAGAGTATGAGTATTACGAAGGCTGAACAGGCTCATAAAACTGAACAACACTCTTCAAGGCATGTCCATCAAGGTTGAAAATTTTTGGCCCTCTAGTTAAAACATTGTTAGCCGAGTAATGGATCATCCATACAAAATTACTGTTGTTTCTTAATATTAATATAATATTGCTGTTTCATAGGAAAATTACTCAGTTTCATAGGTTCTAAAAGTATATCGGAAGTTTCTAGACGTTATAATTGTGAACTTGGGTCCCTGAGCCACAGGAGTAAGTAAGTAAGTATAATTGTGAAAATCTATATTTTTCGAAACCCGGCTTGATTACTTTTTATAAGTAAAATGCAAGACAGGTTCAAAATCGCGGAATTTCTTTGGGACTCACTGGCAGAAAGTGTTAATAAACAGGTTGCTCATTTTATGTTCGCCCACAAAAAAAACTTGTTTGATGGTGAATTTTATTCTATTAACGAATTTAAAAATTATACTTGTTAATTTGTTTTTCTGTCATAAACAATGTCTTTGTAATTTTATTATTTTTCCTTGATATTGTTATTTATTTATTGTATTGTATTAGATAATCATGAATTTGATTATCACTTGACGATCATTTTTGCATTAAAATATAATTATAAAACGGACATTTATTGTTATTAATAATCTCATTTTGAATCTATGTATGTAAACATGAATGAAGAATGGTATATGCCCGCCGACCAATCTGATATTATTTGCATTATTTTGCATGCTATTTCTTAAAATGGCGAAACATATTTTTTACATTATTGAATCCTATCACCTTAACTACCATGTTTGTTGCAAATAAACTTTTAAATAATTTAAATCTGTTTTTTCTGTGACAGTGCCGACTCAGAAGATGGCGCGTATGTTGTTTAGCAGCGCATCGGCAATGCGCAAATTCCAGCGCAAAGCCGAGTGCATGGGCATCGACACTCGCGCGCTGCAGTTCCAACACGCACAGGTAGGCACACACCCATTTCATACCCTCACTTTCTTGCGGCGCAAAACCAGTTTGAAAAAAGGCAAAACAATTTTTTTATCGTTAGTCGCTTAAAAACTTTATATTCTTTAATACTTTATATTCTTTCATACTTTAAGTGTTGCTATACCCCGACGGGGTTTCATAATTAATATATAAAGGGCGGGGCAGACCGGCTCCGTATGCGTTCCGTATCCAGCTCTCGTCCGTAGTCACGCACAAACTTATGACGTTGTAATGTATGAGACTGTATGAGATACGGCACACCGCTTGCGTTGCGTATCCGTTCCGTGCTGCACGCACTGTAGGGTTACGCCGTAGTTACGCCGTACAGCTTCCAAAAGACAAACCGCTTGCGTACTCTGCGTGCAGTGATGACGTTGTATTCTATGAGATTCCCTATTGGACGTCACACCGAACACGTCCGAACACGCACAGCTCTGTCCTGCGCGTAGTACGGACGAGGTACGGACTACAAGCTACCACAATGCGCATCAAAAAATGTGCACTATATTAAACGTCAAATATTATGCAGCATAGAAGTTAGCGTAATCGTGTCGCGAACTCTCGGGCTGCACATTTTGTAATGCCTACTAATTTCTGCATGTTCTTGAAGTATTTCGGGCCATACCAAAACATTTTCAGTATCACTTAGATATCGAGGCTTTGTAGTAGATGTCGAACGGGCAAAGATCTTATTCCTACGGGAAAACAAGTAGGAAGTAGTAGCGGGTGGATCCGCTAGACGGGCCGCTAGTTTTTAACAAAGAAGAATACAAACCTTACACAAATTGCTAGTCTTTCTCTTGTCCCGATAGCCTTTCTATAATTGGTATCTTCTCTATGAATTCTGGGTTTTATGAGTTCGTGTAATTCTTCAAAAGAATTTTGTGACATGTGGAAATAACGAAAGAACCAATCCTCGTCGGATTCCAGTTCGCGACATAGGCTATGGTATTCGCTAAGTGTATTTCTTTATTTATTTATTTACTTACGATTTATTGTACACATGAACAGTAAAGAGAAAAACACATAAAGAATACAGACACAACGATTCGAGAAATAAGCATGAAAAGCAATATGGCGTCGGCTGGGTACGCAATAGACCCCTTGCAGCTCTCGTCCGTAGGTACGCCGTAACCTGCGTAACCACGTCCGTATCGTGTCCGTAACCCGGTGTGGCAGGGGTGTACGGACGTGATCACGTGCGTGACTACGGACGAGAGCTGGATACGGAACGGATACGGAGCCGGTGTGCCTCGCCCTTAAGACCTTTGTAATTATACATAATACTCGTAAGAATGTACATTATTAATTATGATAATGCACTAAAATTTATGATTATGATTAAGATAAACTAATGATTGTGTACTGTTTATTTGCTGGATGATGTCGGCTTACTATAGCATCACCCCCTTTTTTTGTGGGTGTCGTAAGAGGCGACTAAGAGACTCGAATGGTTACATGTGTATTGTGTTGTGTATTGCAATTTAAGGCGAGTTGATGACAACCCTTGATAAACCATTTTTGAATAACCCTCAAATATTTGTCAGACGTGTCGTAAATGTCAGTCTACGCTCTGCCTACCCCGCAAGTATACATACGTATGTACTTGCAATTTATTTTAAATTTTATAAACGTTACATCATCAATGCATAAGTTATCATAACAGCATAACTTTTAATCAGATTACATTTGTAATAAGTACTGCGTAACATTGTTAAAGTACATCAATATATTGGCAACTGCTTAATCACAACATTCCTATATTAGTCTTAAAAGTATAATTATTTAGCTAGCGCTGGCGCTAGCGAATTTGCGTAAGAATTCTGAGAAGAAATTAGCAATTGGATGACTGGACGTTGCTTGCGCGGGCGGTAGGCTTGCAGATGTACGGCCCATACGTTGCGGTAGCTTTGTACGCGCTTGCACTGATACTGACCTGCAAACATATCGTATTTTATAGGTGTCGCATGAAAAAATACAAAACTTAACTTAAATGGCATCTGTGGTCTATTGATCCGAACCCTGCATAGAGTCTTAGGGAATTCTTAATCACAGGAGTGCATCTAGGCCCCACGCCTCTGGCGATTCAGACCGGCGGCGCTCTTATTCACGTTTTTATTTTTAAATATGGCGTCACATCTCTTACGGTTAAGACGTATTTTGCCAATGACGTCGTGTGTTGAAATCATAATTTTAAAAAGTTTAAATTCTTTAGAAACGTAGATTTATTACCTAAGTTACGCCATCTAATAGAACACTTTGTGTAATGACTTCCAGCTTGGTCAGGCCTATTCAAACCGATGTACTGTTCGTTTTATTTCTTAGTTCAGAAGGGACAGCTATAAAAAACTCGTTACACAACCTTGTCAGGGCCATATAGGCAGTTACAAAACTCTGAAAACAGGGTCAATCAGGATCCTAAGCAATAAGAGAAAATACAAAAAGTTCATGATACGCACCCTTCTAATTTAGACGTCGAAGGCGGTGCCATAGGCTGTCGGTAGTGTCTCTGGTAAATATCAGTCCAGAACATCACGCTCATTGGTTGAAACGGTTGTCCTTTTAGTTCCGGTTTATTAGTTATGACCATGTAGGGGGAGCCACTGCCGTCGGTAGCTGGCCATGATGGCAGGTTTGAGCCTTGCGGTACTGGTTTTCTGTAATATCAAAATTGTTCACTTAAAAACATACTTTGAGTTAAAAATTATATAAAAGAAGTGAAATTTATAAAAGCTTTCCCGATGTTTAGCTTTATGCTGTCCTGTCACAGTTCTATAAGTTTTTCTTCGATAATATTTTCCCGATAATAAAAAAAAGACATATTTTCCAATTATTTAAAGCGCCAAACTCACAACCCTTTCCACATTAAAAATTGATAACTTTTCGTATAGAATGTAGTCAATTTGATAATCATTGTATATTTGTCTTGTAATAAATCCTATTAGGAGATTACAAAATTGTTATAAAAAAAAGAAAATTGTGTGATACAAATTTCTTTTTTTTACAATGACGGTTCATGACGTCAATAAATGATATGATAATACTATCCTACATTGAATAAAGAATTTCAATTTCAATTTCAATTCCCGACTTACCCTGTTTTTATGAAGTTGCCCCAAATCTGACGAGTAACATTTCTGACTTGCTCCAAGTCACTATTTCTCTCAGCGAGCATCTCCGCGCCGCCCAACCAATTGTCCAAAACTGTCATCGTCTCCCCACAGTGGTTAGATCCTATCACTTTCACTTTAACACTATCAGGTACCTTATTCTCATACGGGTAAGAAAATTGATACAAATATATTTGATTGTTACCAGCTGCTACATGAAGCTGAACTTCTTTGAGAGACGGACCAGCGAACATAGAATCGGTGAAATAATCTATGTATTCCAATACAGTATCCTGATCAATTTTCTTATTTCCAAAGTAGAATTCTTTTATCATTGTTGCAACTTGTTCCTTTTCGTTTTCATCTTTGAATTGCAAGTCATTTGGCAGATAATCGGAGAACTTCTTATTCATTCCTTCTATGAAGAATTGGTAACCATAATCAACCCGATACAGACCTTCCTTGTTTGAAAAGCCGTACAGCATTGGAACTTTCATGTAGTCTCCTTTCTTCAGAATGTTGTAAGGAGTATCGTCGAGGAAAACATCTTGTCCAATATTGCGTTCTACACACGGTGTAAAAGTAAAGTTATGTCTGAAAATGATCAATGGGCCTTGCTGATACATGTCTTTAAAGGGCACTGTTTTGTAAAACTCTTCGAGTGCGGATATATTGTCGACATCTTTGAAGCCAAGATCTGATCTTGCAAAGTCTTTTGCGTTACCGATTGGGTCTACACCAACAGAAAACGGCGCAAAACTTGATCCACTTTCAGGTATTGCTTTGTGGAATAATCCTTTAGCTGCTTTAGAAAGCATCAATAGTTCTACAGAAACGGACCCTGCGCTCCATCCTTCTAAAGTCACATCATTTGGATTTCCCCCAAACGCAGCTATGTTTCTGTTCACCCAACGCAGTAAAGCAACCATGTCTTTCATGCCAGCGTTGCCGGGCACGTCAGCAGTCCCCAAACACAGAAACCCGTGGATTCCGAGCCGATAGTTGAACGTTACATGAATAACTTTCTGCTCTCTAACCATATGTTTCGGGGTGGATATATCTCCATAACCTACTAGATAAGCGCCGCCGTGTATAAGAACCACAACAGGTAGGTTTGTCTGTTCTGTGTCAGGGACGTATACGTTTGCGATGAGGCAATCCTCCTGCATAATTTTGTTCTTGATGCCAAGAAATGATAGGTCCATTTGGGGGCATATGACGCCCCTATCTAAACCTTCACGAGGTGTTATCCATACTGGAGGCGGTAACGGCGCCTGAAATACAATAAAATTAAGGATTCAATATGAGAAACTTGATTCATTTATTTTAATTTTAAGTTTTTTTTTACTTTGCTTGAGGAACCATCGCGCAACACCAGATTTAAATATGAAAAACTATAGCAACGATAATAAGGCGTTTACAGATAACCTTCGAGTTTTTTTCGTAACTCTATTCAGAAAAAGTTTTACTTGTACAATCAAACTTGTTATGCCGGTTTTTTTGAACTTATTCGACATGAAATCAAAACTGCTTTTGGCCTTCGGATGTGATGTCATATATTAAGAAGCCCATCATAATTATAATCCCATCATAATCATAATATGCTCAACTAGCTTGCACGTCCCTAACTTGCACAAAATTAATAAAAGTTTTACAATAAAATAAGTAGCAAAGGCGAGCTTATCTCTTAGGCTTATATTTAGCCATGGGAGTAAAGTATTTTCCGTGGTAAAATCAGGTTCATGCCAATTTTGAGCAATCCAGCTATTTATTATCAAGGTGTGACCCAGCAACTGAACAACTTTCACCCAGGCACATATGTCGAAATACGAAAAAAAACGTTTTACACCTTCAATACAAAATAACTCCATTGTCGAAGTCTACCGAATTTTAAGGGAGTTTCAATCCTTTAATCGTATTCTAAATAGGTATTGAAACAAGATATTGTTTGGGCATTCAAGATTTCCAAATAACATCCATAATTTTATATTTCAGATCTTGTTTGGAAAAAGTTGTTCAGTTTCATTGGCTGGTGCACCTCTTGAAGAATTTTAGATTCTTTTTTGCGATACAGGGTTATTTTTTATTCACCCCGAAAATTTTACAAGGCGATTCTACTCATGTTTCTGAACAACTTTCAGTATGGGGTCACCTGCGAAATCGCAAAAAAAACAGCTGTTCCATACATTTTGTTCGAGTAGGTATGAATTTTTCTATGGAGCAGCTGTTTTTTTTTCTGTTCAAAATCATGACTAGAATCACCCTGTAAAATTTCCGGGATGAATAAAAAACAACCCTGTATACGAACTGTATGTTATATTACCTAATTTAGTGTAGCACTATATTCAGGTGCGTTTTTTTTAAAATACAGGATAATAATTTACCTTGAACCTGTCTTTGCCGGTGGGAGCTGTCGCATAAGGGATATTGTAGAAAGCAAATATGTCTGCTGATGCATATCTGTACCCACGGATTGGTCCCTGATCAATCTGCACTGTTCTTGAGTATGCTTTTTTCTGTGCTAATACAAAACCTATCGCAAGGACACCACACAAACGTCCTAACCACATGTTGGATCTGATCAAACTGATATATTTTTATAATATATATCTATTTAAATTAACTATGTAGTTTCTCTAATACTTTTTTATAAATTTCATCTTGGAGTTGAATTATTATATTCAATTAAACTTGTATTAATTTCAATTGATTAAATTACAATTACATAATTTGTGGATTGAAATTTGTGTCAGAACATTATGATGCTTCATTACTGTTACATACAAAAGTGAAACGTGCCTAATTAACAGAAAGCTCATAGTTACATTCTTGCGAATGACTTGCTAATAAGTTTTTTTTGTTGCTAATATGAGTTTTTTTTTATTGGCTTACCGCAGTTTGTATTTTTGTTGTGTATGTAGTTACGTAAAAAATAACCTTTTCAACAAAGTGTGAATTGCGAAAATGATGTGACCAAAAATGTTTGCCCTAGATGATAAATTGGTCATTTGATTGTCATGTAATTTTCTCATCATCATTATACAAATTAGTATACATAAAAAAGCTTAAAATATTTAAGGGATTCATTGGTGAAATTAAACTAAACAGTTTTTCTAATTAACGGAAAAATATCAATAAAACAATTACCTGAATATTGCTTGTTAGTAAATAACAAAAAAAATTTATTTTTATTTTATTGATTTTAATTTTGTCGTTTTGAGAAACCTACCCATTTCGGGCTCAAATTGTTGTTTCTGGTAACTACTCATTTTTATTTTTGTAACATCTCAAGTTAAAAGAGGTGTGGTCTCAGGTTGGTAAACTCTCGATTGAATACGTAACTGATTTAATAGTTAGAATAAAAATTTACTAAATTATTCAAATTATTTATGTGATTAATTCCTTTAATTATTGTAGAAATGTTTTTGCTTAACATTAAAGTTAGCTAATCATGTGTCGCCCTAATGAATCAATTACATATGTAAATTATCTTGTGTACAATATTCAAGTAAATGAAAGATTTCCTTAATATGGTAATTAGACTGTCTTGTTCTTACTCTACCTTTTTCGTTTATTCTGAGCCTGAAATGAATGCTGTGTGATGCCGGCTTAGAATGCTGTGTGATGCCGGCTTAGAATAGCATCACCCCATTTCTTTCCCGTGGGAGTCGCAAGAGGCGACTAAGGGACTCGAAGGAGTGTATTGCAATTTTTGGGCGATAGACTGACAACCTGTCGCTATGGCGATACACAATTTTACGAATGACCCTCAAATGTTTGTCAGACGTAGCGTAAATGTCCGTTTTTTGCGGCCATTTGCGCTCTGCCTAACCCGCAAGGGATTATGGGTGTGATATGTGTATGTATGTGTGTGTGTATGTATGTATGAAACGAAACTAGGAAACTGAACATCTTTCGTCTTAGAACATGATCATCTTTCGTCTTGGAACATGATATGATTTTTTTTTTATCCCACCAATGTCCCATCCAATTGTATAAGCCAAATTTAGCCTATCGAAACATTAAGTAAGCCTCATTTTCTATTCTCTCATTAAGAATCTTGGTGGATGTAATTGTTTTCATGCTAGTGTGCCTCTTGATATAATATTATAGTAGTTGCCGAGTGTGATAATAGTTTGACACGAGCATTCTAATTAAACAGTTGCATACACTATTTTATCTACACCCTCAAAAAAAAAAACAGTTCTACACTTTTCCGAACGTCCGCACCGGCGATTGCAAGGCCCGATACAAGGTCAAATTCAATACGAGAACGTAATATGGCTTGATATGAATTTTAGAAATTTGTTCTGTATCACGGGCTGACTCACTATTAGAATATTTCGACGTTTTTTATTTTACACCCTAAATTTCTTTTTCTCTCAGATGGCAGCCCTAAAAGACGTGTCGCGTCGCTGGCACATCCCGCCCGCATTCTCCGTAGAGTTCGTCGGCTACTACTTGGAAAGGAATGCGCGTGTCACTTCCCTGAGACAGTCCTTGGAGCGACTCACTAAGGAAAACGAGAAAATGTTGGCTGACGACGACAATCTCAGGGCTGATTATGATGAGGTAAGGTTCTACGAAGTAGCAGGGTGAAGGCAGCAACATTCCCTGTGAATGAAGCCTAATAAAAGTATCAATTTAAAGGCTATGTACAATAGGTTTGGCTGATTCCGAAAATTATCAATTCTTTTGCTACACATGTAGAAGTTATTTATCAAAACAGAAGTTAGGCTATTTTTCAATTTAATTATGTTTATTAACAGTAATAATTTACCTAACTTAGTACTGATGGTTAAAGTTTATTAAAAGTTGTTATGAAATCAACTCTATTAACCACTTATTTTGAATAATCTTATGATAATTTTAAACGTAGTGACTTTTTAAATGACGAATGGTATGAGTTATACATACACACTTATATAAATTAGAAAACGAGCGTAGTTCAATGTATCCATTTTTTGTGTAATAATTATATTTGCGAATAGGTACGCAAATTCTCTGTTCTGCGGTTTTACGCGCTTGTTAGCTTCGTCATACATGATGTCTATGCTCAACTTACGCTGGTAAACTATAGAATAATTCAGCTACCTATAAACACTGTGACATAAACTTTATGCTGATCCTCTGCACACCTTAATAGGCTTTCCTTCAGGAATAGAAAATTTAGTGGTACTATTATCCTATAGGCATCAAAACAAAATGCCGAAAAGCTAGCAGAGCTTTCAGCACACCGGCAATCCCTCAAGAGGATATACGACGCTATAGTCGCGATATGCCCCAAGAAGGTGCCACCAGCTATCCTAGAAGACAAGCCCCTATTGCCGCCAGAGTTGCCAAGGTCAACGCCCAAGGTCACGCCGCAACAATTGCAGAAGCGGTAAGTACATGGAAAATTAAGACCTTTCCCGAAATTGTCTATTATTCGAATGCATTATTTACTAATAGTACTGTAAATGAATGCTTGATATCTGATATAGATGACATAGGAGGTCCAGTCTGATTTTATTTCAGTAATAGTTTTAGGGTCACTAGAAGATGTACAGGACTCTTGGCTCTTTTTACTTTTATTTTATACAATTATTATTATATTGTAAACTGGGCCCAGCGGCCAAAAAAAGTGGGATGACACTGAAAAACAGCAGAAATGCTGAGTTGTTCTCCCTTTTACCAACATTAATTATTATTATTTTTAAGCTTTTGTTTGTACAATTTGTTTGTTGGTAAATAAAGATCTTTTTATTTTATTTATTTATCTTAAGATATCGCTCCTCAAAGGCTAAAAACCCCGTTTTTTTGAAGAGCCAAGAGTCCTGAACTCGAGTACTTTAAGTATGTTTATCTTCTAGTGACCCTAAAACTATTTCTGAAATAAAATCAAGCTGGACCTCCTATGTCATCTATATCAGATATCATTTACAGTACTATTAGTAAATAATGCATTCGAATAATAGACAATTTCGGGAAAGGTCTTAATTGTCGTCTATAATCACTTATTTAACAGGATTATAAGCATGTCGTTTTCGAAAAAATTACTTTTATTAAATTTTCTTTATTATATTCTGAAATTAATTGTTAGGACAAGTGCATTCTGAAAATTAACAGTTTGGAAATAAGGCTAGTATGATGCTTTGAAATAATTGCTTATTAAGTTTTATTTATCAACAACTGTGTATATTATGTACCAAAATGTAAATAAATACAATCTTTCCTATTCTCTTAGAATCAAAACTGGCTTAGCGAATGTGTCATGAAGAAATACGTAAACGTAAACAAATGTAATATTACATAAACGGTGATGGCAACTAATTGGTACTTTAATGCTCTCGATTCAGGCAAAACATTTCTTTAGCTTATTCTTAGCTATCCCTTTTACTGCTTTAAATAAACAAAAAGCAAGAAATCTTATTTATTCAGTCGTTTTCCTGCTAAAATGACGAATCATTTCTTCGTTATCGCATACTTAATGTCTAATGGTCTTTTTGGAAAGGTTTATTACGTCTATGGCATCTAACATCACAAATTTATTTCGTCTATGGAATCTAACATCACAAATTGATGCAGATTTTGCTTGTTTAATAAAGTGACAGAAATAGTTAAGGATTGGCTAAAGAAGTGTCCTGTGACAGAAGAGGCCAAGTTCACGATAAAAATGAGTAATACCGTATATGTAATGCTAGGTCGATGTCTGTGCCGACCGCGGCCGCACTTAAGATGGGCGTTGGTTTTCCTCTTAGCGACAACCCGGACGCACGCCATGGGAAAGTCTTGTCTACGTCGCTGGAAGGTGAGTACGAGTAGATTGTTTTTTTTTGTCATAATTTGGCGTCCATCGCTTTCGGACGTTGATTTTGCCAGAGTCAAGGACAATGAAAACAATAGTGAAAAAAGTAGATTGTTTTTTACGAGTTTCTCATGTTATGACATAATTTTTGTGACACAACATCGTAAGTAATACATGTAGTCAGAAAACAAAAGATTCGAATTTGAATCTATTGTCTTTGAAACTCCGTTCTATCGCTTTTCCACTGAGTTACCTTGGTCTAATCTGCTTGCGGTATTTTTGAAGTCTTGCCTTTTATAGGCGAAGCGATGTTAATTGACAAATCAAAATGATTTCCAACCTTGCTTTAACGTATTGACAGTAAGTTTAGATTGCAAAAACCCTGAGTAAGAAATTTGATAATATCTTGAAGTCGTCATAATCTTTACATCGGGTGAAATTTTACTAGAATATATAATACTGAAAACAGAGTAAGGGCTGGTGATAAGGAACAAATTTCCTCAAGGAACAAAGTCCAAAATACGACAAAAACAAAAAACTTCCATAGTAACTCAAATCAGTTAATGTAGGTCAAGAGGTTAGTTTTTTCATATTTCAACCCATACTTCTTGGGATTTGTTGTTCCTTATCAGACCAATCTAAGTGTCCGCTATCGGTCTCTAGAGAAATTGCACCTTATCTGTACCCTGAAAAAATCTCAACACAAGCATAGTTTTATTCAAATACATTAAAGTACTCCGTTCACCTCCTAAGCGAGTCGCTACAGCCGGGCGCCGCCGGGTGCTGGAGTCGGCGGCGCGGTGGCCGGCCGCGAGTGCTGTGTGTGCGGCGACCGCAGCGAGGCGGCGCTAATGGCCGCCTGCGACACCTGCGCGCGTCACTACCACCTGCACTGTCTCAACCCGCCCCTGCAGCGCCCGCCCAAGAAGAGCAAGCTGTACGGCTGGTGAGTAAGGACCATAACAGACCCCTGATTGCCCAATTTACATTATAGCGACCTCTGGGAGAAGCTCACTCAAAGTGGTTCACGAGCAAGCAAGAACAGAAGTTCCAACATATCTGCAAGATGGCGCCACGTGACAGAACAAAGAGCCCGAAACGCGGTATCGAAGAGTTTCATCGCGCAACGCATATATACAACTTCCAATTCTATTCAGGTGGACCAGTCGGTCGGTCGGCCAGGTCGGCAGGGTGGCTACCCGTTTCCCGACACTACCTGGAACCCTCCATCCTGCCTATTGGCATCACTCCTGTCACCCGCCATTACATCAACATCGTATTCGGCTTCAAGACGATACCGATGACAAACGCACCAATAAGAAGCAACTTAACTTTGACATAACCCTCAAATATTTGTCAGACGTGGCGTAAATGTCCGTTTTTTGAGGTCGTTTACGCTCTGCCTAACCCGTATGGGATTATAGGCGTGATATATGTATGTATGTATGTATGTAACTTTGACATATTGTCCACAAATCACAGAGGCGCAATCGGCTTCAACTGTCAAACTGAAGACGATGATAGTCAAGCCTGTCTCTGTCCTATGACCTACACTAGAGTCAAGAGCAAACCCATCATTAATAAAAAAGCCCCTTGGTCCATCTAGCTGTGTCTAATCCAGCCTCGCGTTACATTTGAAGAATGCGTGAAAGTCACTCACTTTGCTTGCGATGCAGAGAAGCTAGTTTATACATCACATATTCTACGAACCTCATTATTATCTGTATCTGGCGTGAAGCGTCTGTCCCGTGCTCGCTTCGCTCGTAATACACGGTCGTCACATTCTAGCGTGAAGAGTGGTTCCGTATCTGTCATGAAGTGAAGAATCATGCTTGCTTCACTCACGTATAATGCTTTTTAAAACAACATTTAATCACTCAACGTTTTGTTTCACAGGCAATGTTCGGAATGCGACAAAACATCCGATTCTGAACCGGAAGTGATGGAAAAGAAGGTGCCGCGGCGGTCTCGCATCCGGTACAGCAAGGATGGTGCCATTATACACGAGCCGGCCAGCCCGCCTTCGGTTCCGGATTCGCCGCCGAAGAAAGACAAAAGTCATACTCATCATAAGACAGACAAGATTACTAAGGTAAGTCAATGCTAAATGTAAAACTAATCTTGCTGAATATAGTTTATCTAAAATTTCTAGGAGACCCGTTTATCTTTCAACCCTAAACGTATGCTGGACGCCTGAATTTGTGGCAGGTCTATAAAGTTTGTTTGTCTTGATAATTTTGGCTAACTCGTAAACTGTTATCCGAACTGCTGACACATTTGTCATCTTTATGAAAAGGCTTCAGGTCCAGGGTCCTAGTTTTAATTTTAACTGGATTGTATCTTATAGGTTGCAACACCTTCCGCCAGTAACGCGTCACCAATCAAAGTAACCATCAAGCCGTTTGACTTCAGCAGCGAAAACGAGTCTGAACTGAAAAAGAAAGAGAAGAAAATCAAGAAATCCAAATCCAAAGACCATGGGAACGCAACAGAAGGCGATATTAAAAAACTTAAACGCAGTTTTACTTCCCCCACTTTGACGAATACTCCTCTCATGTCTATTACTCCCATAGTTGCCGATAGTCCCAACGATTCGCATAACGAAAATTCCAATCAATCACTGAAGATGGTTTCAGCGAAAGACGCCTTCGCATCGCCGTCGAACTTGTCGTTCTCTTCTCTCTTGGGCGAAGCGAAGGAAAAGGAAAGGGACAGCAAGACTATCGAGAGCTCCATCGAGAATACGCTCGCGAATCTTTCGTCTGATATCGCTACGTACAAAGCTAATAGGAAACGGAGGAAGGAGAAACATCGCTCGAGGTAAGAAAGTACAAAATATTTGAAAATGCGTAGTACAAAATAGGCATAGATTGTATTGTGTAAAATATGTTAGAAATAAAAAGAGTGAAAATGGAGATTTTACGGCTGAAAGAGACGAATGGAAGAAAAAGACATGTTGAGACACGGGCGGGTAGATGATCAATGATAAAATGCAAACGGAACCGTTTGTGATATACAGGGTGTAAGGGACAGCCCTACGAATACTGATAGGGTGCATGCAGACCATGAGACTAAACAACTTTCCCCTAGAAACGTATGTCAGGCAGGAAACGACAAAAGAAAATCGACCTCCCATACAAAATCACAATCAAAGAAGTAAAAAAAAAAGTTGACGTTTCTTGAAGTTGTTCAGTGGCATGGTCTGAATGCACCATATCAGTATTCGGAGGGCTGTCCCTTACACCCTGTACTGTGGCTTCTCTCGTGACAATAAAAAAGTTCATGTTATAGATCCGCCTGAATTAAAGCGATAATAAAGGCGTTGCTTGGTTTGTTCTTCGTCACATTTATTAATATTTTTGCTCTCTTAGGTACTCCCCCGACCTTTTGCGGTCACCATCAAAACACAAGCACAAGAGGAAGAAGAAAACGCAAGACATGGAAAACCCCAACACTCCGCACCCGAGAATTACCATCAAGGTACAGTCAAATCAAATAAAATATAAGGTGTAAAAAAATTAGCTTAGAATATTTTAAGGGGTGAACCAGTACGTGAAACTGAACAACTTTCCCCAAGGAATATAGGTCGAAATATGAAAAAATAATTTGACCCTCCCATACTTAGTTACCCGGCCGGGATAATTTGTATGGGAGGGCCAATTTTTTTTTCATATTTCGACCTATGTTCCTTGGGGAAAGTTGTTCAGTTTCACGTACTGGTTCACCCCTTAAAATATTCTCAACTAAGTTTTTTACACCATGTATAATCTGTAGTTAGCATTTTAGGAGTACATATTTGTAGAAAATCAAAATGATTACACAAAGGTGCAGTTTGTTGGAATTTAAGATGGTGGGGGATGATTTGTAATTTGTTTATACTATGTTAGTCTCTAGCTTTTGAACATAAACTTATCGCAACTGTAATAAAGTCTTTATTTTGTTGCACGGTTCAGACGTAATGCTTGCCGTGAGACTTAGCTTTCACAAGCTAATCTCGAATTCATTCCGGTTGCGATAAAGTATTCTATTGACTAGTGAGAGGTCTTTGGAATGTGTGCTGAAATATAAATCAGTAGTTAGTATAAGTAGTTAAGTATGTAGTAAAGTAATAAATTAAAACACAGATCAAGCCGATCCCCAAACCGGATGGATCGCTGGACACGCAGATGTTCTACGTACCGACAGACAGCAATGACGGCCCGCCGCCCGCAGTCATCAACAAACACAAGGTGAATATTGTTCCTACAGGTTTCATTTAGCAGCGTTGCCCCATAGTTGGATGCCATACGTAAGCCTAAACGGGCTTGAGGTAACATTGTACATGCTTTCAATGGGTAAATTTTCTCATGAAATTAACAACCATCGCAAAGAATATGGGTTGAGATGTAAAGAAAAATACTTCTACTCCCATACATTTTTAACCCATCAAGGCATTTAAGGTGGTTTTCGAGAGCCCAGTGACGCCCCCAAACAGGAAAAATATTTCTGTCTGGCCACGCTACTCATCTGGAATCCAAATGATCAATTAGCGGCTATACTTTGATTTACAGATGACTAGCGTATCCAGCAAGGTTTTTTTTTCGTTTTGGGGGCGCCACTAGCTCTCAAACCGCCTTAATATAAAAACACATTTTCAGCCTGTTCAATATCGTAAGTATTTGCAGTAGATATTGTATTGTATGTATGTAATCATGCGGTTTATTATTTGTGGTGGTAGTAAGAGAACTATAACACAACATTTCCCATGTGTTTTTTTGTATCTTGGGGACCAAAAATTGAGTCATAATTTTAGATAATATTTCGTTTGATTAACATTTATCGTTTTAACAACAGCATGCCGATCACGAGGCTACCGCCGCGCCTGCTGACGATCACACGACTACGCCTACGACGCCCGTGGTACGTAATCCTAAATTGAAGTAATATTTACATTCCTGATATGATAGGTACTCATATTCTTGTTTAAATAGAAGGAAATACAAAGTTTAATGAAAATACAAAAAACGCGCTCTTGTTTAAGTATGTACCTGCATGAATCGTAGCGGATTATAAGTAGTGGACAATATACTTATATTCTTACGCATACTTATGCGTACTACGAACACATACGAACTACGAAAATAGTACAACTATTCTCTGCCAACGTACTATTGTACAGTTTAGCAGACTGTTTTATGAGAATAAACGATTTATTTATTTTATTTAAGTTCTTGTGCTAAGTAAGGTGCTTGCTAGGCTATTCGCTCATCGATATAATGCGTGTATTCGGGCATAGCAAAGCTCCTTTGCTATGCCGAATACACACATAGCAATTCTGATACAATTTTCGAACATAGCTAAATAGCAAACCATTTTTCTGATTACAAAAACATTGAACTTAAATAGTGTGTTTGTCTCTCAAGCCTGCTTTAACTCAGGAGGATAAACCACCACCACCGGTACCAAAACAAAAATCTAAATCTAAAACGGTTACACCACTAACCAAACCGAAGGTAAGTCCAGTAAACACCAACATAAAAATCGTTTAATTTTTAGGAAAAGTTTAGATAGAGCTGCTAAAAGTTCAAGATGTGCTTACATTTAAGTCTCAACGTTATTCAGTCCCTTACGTCGAAAATGCTTTCTATTTCCAAAGAATATTCTGTCTTCACGAAAATATTAAGGCGAGTGTAGCCGTGAACGACCTTGACAGTGGTGCCACTTCACAAAAAGAACGTTTGCTCTTTATACAAACAATCTATCAGAATGTCCGTTGCCCAAGTTTTTAGTATTATCCTTAAGTTAAATTAGATCCTGCAAACACAATGAAATATTCGCTGTTATTAAAGTTATTTCAAAAGTGACTAAAAACGCCCACTTTTGGTATTAATTCCCATAACTTTAAACACAGCAAATATTTTATTGAGGTGGGTTCTAATTTTACTTAATTGTTTGATAGATTTTTTGCATAAAGAGAAAATATTTTTTTGCCGTGTGATGCCGGCTTAGAATAGCATCACCCCATTTCCTACCCATGGGTGTCGTAAGAGGCGACTAAGGGACTCGAGGGTGTGTATTGCAATTTTAGGCGACGGGCTGACAACCTGTCACTATGGTGATACACAGTTATCTTATTGACCCTCAAACTTTTGTCAGACGTGGTGTTAATGTACGTTGAACGGCCGTTAACGCTCTGCCTACCCCGTAAGGGATATAGGCGTGATTTATGTATGTATGTATGTATTTTTTTGGTATGGGGTGCCTCTGTCGAGGCCACTCGCCTTAAATTTCGTAGTTCGTGAGTTTTGCTGGTTTCCCGCCGGAATAAGGCATTTTACTGCTCTATTAACAATTTTGCTGAGGCATTTTATATTTATGAATTCGTATATTCTAGCAGTTTGTGGCTTACATCTTTTATACAAAACAATCAAACCTTTCCTCTTTACTATGCCTCTTTATGATAGGTAAAATTGTCGATACATTGTACCTACGTTTATGAGTTATTTCGATGTATTTATTACTGCAACAGCGCCAACGTGGTGGGCGTTCCCAAGGTGGGAGCGAGACGGCAACACCAACAGCTTCACTCACACCGCTTACACAATGCGACGTGTGCAATCAGCCGGGGAACAATTCTAACATTGTCAGGTAAGATGCCGTCCAACGCTGGACTCTCTGCCAGCCTCTCTAGAACCTGCTTACCCCTAGTAGAAGAGCAGCGTCAACGTAGATGTCAATATCTAGGTAGGAGCGAGACGGCAACATCGACAGCTACACTCACACAGCTTCCCAATGTGACGTGTGCAATCAACCGGGGAACAATTCCAATATTGTCAGGTAAAGAGCTGTCTCACGCTGCACTCTATGTCAGTCTTTCTAGAACCTGCTTACTCCTAGTAGTAGAGCAGCGTCAACGTAGATGTCAATATCTAGGTAGGAGCGAGACGGCAACACCGCAGCCCTCACACAACTTATTCGATTTGACGTGTACAATTTGCCAGGCAACGAACTTATCAAGTAAGAGTTGTAGCGGTCATGTGTCAGCGTATCGTGGTGTAGCCTCCTACTAGTTTTGCGCAGAAATCGAGACTAGTCTTTATTATTGTATTACGTGTAGTGGGATTAGCTGTGCCGGCAGTGAATAACAGTGTAGGGAAAGTAAGAAACAAAGGGATATTGTTAGACTCATGTTGATATTACCGCGTCAAGTTTCGTGAGCATTGGAACGAGAGCGTCATGATCTCATTCCAATAAGCTTAGGTTGGGTTAGATTTAACTGAAATTGGGAACTGAAAAAATTCATAATTGGGTTACCAAAGCTTACCTTATTATAAAAATAAGTAGTATCTTAGCAACCAACGCCATTGTAAGGTTAGTAAATTAACGTTGCATGCATCAGGGCCAAAATTACGATCTATAGAAGCACCTAAGGAGACCTATGTCGTGAACGTCTGATGGCTATTAATGACAATGATAATGTTTCTCTTTCGTGGTTAAACGGAGGAAAAAGGTAAAGTTTTGCAGAATATTCGATCTAAATCTGTAAGTGATGAGATCTCTCGTTCAGTATTTTGGATGTTTTGATTTAAATGGCATCCCGAGTTTTTCTGGGGATGGCCCTCATATCACAAGCTAGGATTGTAGCCTTATAAATCTGTTTTTGTTTAGATGCGACGAGTGTAACAAGCGTTACCATTTCACATGCCTGGAGCCGCCGCTCAATAAGAACCCCAAGAAACGAGGATACTCCTGGCACTGCGCCGAATGCGATCCTACCGTAAGTCTTATTTATTTTACCATTTATTGTATACAAAAAATATTACTCAACGATATAAGACAACACAGTAGAACTTTATTATTTCATTAGGCACTACTTCTGTAACTTACAGAGGAAAGGATAGTTACACTACCCTGCCGCTTAGGCTCGAATTGGCATACATTGCTGGTTATTAAATTATGAACGTAACAATAAACTCAAAACAACCAGCAATGTATATGGGCCCTGTCGGCAGTTAATAGGCGTTTTAGCTAAGGAAGATGCCATAGCCCCTTGCGTGCTTGTGCTACGCTCAATTCGTAGCCATTGTCTACTCGTGATTTCGTCGTAGCTCTACTACGAAATATTTCTAAGCTATTTGTTCTTTGCAGGATCTGGAAGAAAATACCTAAGATAGTTACGATTCAACGGAGGAAATAGGTAAAATATTTAGTAAGAAAATATTTTCAAGTTGAAGTAAAAAGTATTACAGTTCAAATATTTTTTTATTTGTACACTCAGTCAGAATTGCTGTAGAATAACTGGTTAAAAGAAATGTCTCGCAAGAGCTACCTTTTCATGAATAACACGTTGTTACGTGAAACATTTTCTTGGCTGGTTGTAGTAATATAAAATTCCCTGATATTTCTGTGCTAAGAATGTCAGTACAGATAAGATAATTTTAAATTGTAGTCTACATTACGTAGCATGTAGATGTAGAAGTATTTTATGATTATTGTCTTCTTTACATTAATACTATGAGTGTACTCTTTTTAGGAATGACAAATTATGCTAATAAATTAAGTGATATTGCAATGAAGCTCATATTTTTATTTACATATGCCTCAATCTTAACACCAAACACCTACCCACCCACCAGGGTTAGTTAAACTTTACCACAGAATTTACAGAGTAAAAAAATTTACGAACTATTATTTTTACACGATTGCCCAACCAAAAAGGAGTGTAATGAGTTAATGTTTGTATGTAAGTATGTATATATGTGCGATTCTTTAAAAGACTGACTGACTGACTCGTTAATTACTGAACAGATTCGAATGTGAATTGTATCGGAAGAATCCTTACATTATCCCGAGTGTGTCATAGCCTAGGCTGTATCTCAGAAAGTAGTCGTATTATTAAATTTTTTAATTTATTATGCTTGTTAGGAATGACAAATTATGCTAATAAATTAAGTGTTCTTTCATTGAAGCTCTTTTTTGTTTACATAATGCCTCAATCTTGTTTGCTTCGCTAGCTAAACCAAAAAAAAATCGAGAAAAAATGTAAGAACTATTATTTTTATCGTTTTTAAAACCACGCCGCGTCGCTATTCAGACAAAGTTTTCCTCCCTTATCCGGCTTATAAAGTAAAATATGGAGCCAGATTTCAGCGGACATACTTTTTTTGTGCACGACTAAAGAGAATGTTGGGAAGTTTCCACGCGACTTACCGGGGACTAAGCGGGGGCTCAGAGTTATATGCATATTTAGAGGGAACCCTGGGAATATACCCAGTAAATTACTTTGTTTCCGGCAATATTCCCCAAGAAATTATTATTTTTATTTGCAATATTAGGACCTAAGTTTATTGGGCAAAGTTGTATATAATCACGAGCCAAAGTAATCCCCTTGTCAAAAAACACCCTACACAAATACATGCCTACAGCATATTATTATTCGAATCGGTAATTCCTGAGCCCTAAGTACATTAATTTACCATAGAATATCTTAAATAATAGTTTTTTTCTACAATCTGTCGAATATTTACCATAATATTCGATTTCGTGATGCCAACCTACATAATAATACTTCTAATAAAAAAAGATTAATTATTGTTTTATCAAATATAGCAGCCCGCCCAGCGGTTTCACCCGCCGCTAACAATTTCCCCCCGGGAATAAGACAGTTTAATATAGCCTATGTTCATCAGGGATAATGTAGGATTCTAAAAATCTTGACTTCAATTTGAAACAAATATCGTTTTCAGATGGTAGTGGCGTAAAGTTACATGCCGTGTGATTAACCTGGCAAGCCCCATGGCAGTGCCTTTATTTTATTTTTTTTTATCCCGCCCGAGCCGGTCTTTTATTAGGTCATAACAAAATTTTTATAAAAAAAAAGAAAATTGTGTGATACAAATTTCTTTTTTTAGAATGACGGTTCATGACGTCAATAAGTGATAATACTATCCTACATTGAATAAAAAATTTCAATTTCAATTAACGGTGAAAGAATTTTTTAATTCGGTCCAGTAGTTTCGGAGCCTATTCAATTCAAACAAACAATAAATAAAATCCTGTTTCTAATATAAGTGTAGATTATATTATTATTATTTTAGTGTGATGCCGGCTTAGAATAGCATCACCCGATTTCTTTCCCGTGGGAGTCGTAGGAGGCGACTAAGGGACTTGAGGGTGTGTATTGCAATTTTAGGCGATGGGCTGACAACCTGTCACTATGGCGATACAAAATTTTCCGAATGACCCTCAATCATATGTCAGACGTGGCGTAAATGTCTGTTTTTGCGGCCGTTTACGCTCTGCCTACCCCGCTAGGGATATAGGCGTGATTTGTGTATATATGTATTATTGTAGTGTAGATTTTTTTAATGCATTATTTAATGTTTTTTGTCGTGTTTTTATACCGAGTAAGAGACAGCCCTTCGAATACTGATAGGGTGCATGAAACATAAAACTGGACAACTTTCCCCTAGAAACATATGTCAGGAAACGCCAAAAAAATGACCTTCCCTACAAAATCACAATCAGCTGACTGCATTCACTATGGGAAGACAGTTTTTTCACGTTTCCTGAAATATATTCCTAGGGGAAAGTTGTTCAGTTTCATGGTCTGCATGTACCCTATTAGTATTCTGAGGGCTATCCCTGACACCCTTTAATACAGTAATGATTAAATGAATCATTACACTGGTACGAATAATGTGGCGTAGTTGGTACATTTTTAAATGAAAAAGTAGTTATTGTGGCATAACTGTAATAGTTAGACATATGGTATCGCGGACATTATTATAGATATTGATGTCCTCTATAAAACTGTAGTACATCACTTTGCTCTATTGTCAATAATTTCCACAGCGTACGCGATATAAGATATTTTTTTGGTACATTTTTCACACGTTGGGTTACATTATCGGAATTTTCACGCGGATCCCTATTTTTTTCTCGTATAAAATATAGCCTATGTTCATCAGGAATAATGTAGGATTCTAATGGTGAAAGAATTTTTAAAATCGGGCCAGTAGTTTCGGAGCCTATTCGATGCAAACAATCAAATCTCTCCTCTTTATAATATTAGTGTAGAATAATAATTATGTTTCTGTTAGTTTTTGTTTCTAGTTTTGTGGGTCTTATGCTTCACTGGGACGCTTTCAAGATTCCCTCTGACCATAATAATTTTCTCTAACTCGAGGGGTATGAAAACTTGCTAAACTTGTCTTTGTGGAAGTTCGGAGTGGGTCGGATGGTGGCTAGCAGAACAATCGGTTGAGGTGCCGCATTGTTAGCCAAAAATCGCGCAGAGTTACAGGACTGAATATTTGATCGAGCTCGGTTCAAGTTTTCAAGCGCTTAATGTGATTTTGAAACTGATATGGTGAAATCAAAAGTAAGTAAATCTTAAATTGTAATATCGACATTGTATAAAATAAAGTTGCTTCCTGTCCCTATATAGCATGTAAAAATATTTGCTGTACCTAAATAATTTTATGGCTGCACCAGCCCGTGAAATTGAACAACTTTTCCCAAGGAATATAGATAGAAATAAGAAAAAACTTTGGACCTCCCAATGCCTCCCATACAAAATGATCCAGCTCACCGGGTCAATTTGTATAGAAGTTCCAAAACCTTTGATATTTTGACCTAAGTTCTTTGGGAAAAGTAGTTCAATTTCATGGACTGGTTTACCCCTTAAAATATTTGCAGCTAATATTATACACCCTGAATATGCTAAGATCTTTACAACTACGCAACGGATTTAGAAGCAGTTTTTTGAATAGATAGAGTGATTTAAGAGGAAAGTTTTTAGGTACATTTTACCGCGGGAAAAGGTTTTATTCTTGCAGGTAACCGGGTAGTAGCGGGTGAAACCTATAAAGGCCGCTAGTACTTTATAAGATAACATGACCAGTATGTTTGTATGTATTAAGTTTATTGTACCACAAAACAAAATTACAATAACAGTAAAGGAAGGAATAAAATCAAGAGACACAAAGGGTAACTCGATGGTATTATTTAAAATAAGTGGCGCTTGTTTGTTTAGTAATAAAATAAGCATAACTTAATTTACACACCCAACTTTACTATAAAACTTCCTTTTTTAGTACTTTCTTCTAAAGGTAGGTACACGACTCAGGTATTGAAATGAATACAGCCGGCGGCTATGTCGCTCTTCCTAAGTTTACATATAAGAAAATGGCAAACGGGCGCAAGTGCTTTGTTGCAGACTTTGCCTTGTAAACTTGCAACGAGCGACCGGCCCTGCGGCCAGCGGACCAATAGCACCACAGATCTCTTATATACTTTAAGTCCTAAGAATAGCACTCGGAACTTACTTTCAGTATAGGTATTGTCTATCTTAAGTAGGTATCAATATGGTGAATTTTGTGACCGATAGCAAAAATTCAAGATGCGCTGGTGACAAAGAACAACTTTCCGCATGGAATATATAGACCGATAGTGGAACGAAATTTTGACCGCTAAAGTTATAATTTTATTAAAGTGAGATTTTGCTGGAATAAGGAACGTTAGAGATTTTTACAAACCGCATAAAGTCCTATGGCAAAAAGTGCCAAAAAACGGCCACTTATGGTATTAATTACAGCGAATATTTCATAGTTAAAAGGTTCAAATTGTTCTTAAGGATGATACTAAAAACTTGAGACGGAGAATCTGATAGATTGTTTGTATTATTATTTTGACGTGTGATGCCGGCTTAGAATAGCATCACTCCATTTCTTACCCGTGGGAGTCGTAAGAGGCGACGAAGGGACTCGAGGGTGTGTATAGCAATTTTAGGCGATGGGCTGACAACCTGTCACTATGGCGATACACAATTTTCCCAAACACCCTCAAACGTTTGTCAGACGTGGCGTAAGTGGCTGTTTACGCTCTGCCTACCCCGCAAGGGATAAAGGCGTGATATATGTATGTATGTATGTTTGTATTAAGAGTTTGCCACTGTTGAGGCTGTTCACAACTACACTTGCCTTAAAGGGTGTAATATTTGATGGAGCGGCACTCACACTCAAGTTAGGTGGGCATTCGTGCGTAGACACCGGCAACACTGGGGTGATGGGTGATCGGTACGTGCTAGACTTATCAATCGCAGGCTTAGAACGACCGAATTAATAAACAGACGAATATACGGGGAAATTTTAATAGAGAACGATAGCGAAAACTAAAGACAGGCTGGTTATCAGAAACAGCTTTTCCAAGGAACGTAAGTCGAAATACGAAGAAAAAATTTAGGTAGATTCCCATACAAAATTACTGATCATTTGATTTGAGTTACCTACTATGGAAACAAAATATTTTTGACATATTTCAACCTATGTTCCTTGGGGAAAGTTGTTCCTTATCACCAGCCTTGAGATTTTGCTATCGGTCACTAGTAAAATTTCACACTATACAGGATGTAAGGACCTGTCGAACAGGCTGACCCTTACACCGTGTATATATTCATTGTATATTCAGACTATGAAACTGAACAACTTTCCATGAAAAGATATTTTAGGTTACGCCAAAAATGTTAGACACCCCATAGTAAGTGCAGTCGGCTGACGTGGATTTTGTATGGGAAGTCAATTTTATTTGTCGTTTCCTGATATATGTTCGTAGGGGAAAGGTGTTCAGTTCATGGTCTTCATGCACCCTATCAGAATTCGTAGGGCTGTCCCTTACACCCTGTATATTCTTCCTCTAGCTGCCGTTGGCTAGGGGCTAGGTCGAATTTTCCAAGTTAATAAGAAAACTTACGTATGTGTTAAACATTTTTTTTTGTTAACTTGCGAACAGTGAACTTAACCCCGGCGAATATATGAGCTTCGATTTGGGTTTATGTGTTGCAAGATGTTTTTTTCTAAACGCAAGACAACCTATCAACTTGCAACATATTTAGAATTCTGGTTAGCATATTTGATCAAGCACTCAGGAGCTCAGTCGAGCGTAAACAGTAAACATTGCAGAGAACAGAAGCTACGTGTTAAACCTATCAATATTGTAAGCAGATGAATAGAATAGGTAATCATATTAATAGGTATTATGAAAAGGCCCAATAATTGATATTATTATCAGTTGTGCAGATTTGGTGTAACTGTACAAAGATGTTGTTAATTGTTCTAATTAACAACGCACACCTGTTACCACATAATTCAAACCAGTTTAAAGCGCATTTGGAAAATCCAATTGCAACCAATTTTGTACATAGCAGCGTAGAAAGAAGTGTAGCCTACAAAATCTTCCGCAGAAACTTTCGTCTTTGTCTCCGCATTTTCCTAACAGTTTGAAACTTCGGTTTCAAAACTTGTAGCCTACCGCTATGGCTTAATAAGTTTCTAAGGCCGTACGCTCGCTTACGCGGTTTCACGCGCGGGCCAGGCCGCGCGTGAGGCCGTACGCTCGCTCACGCGGTTTCACGCGCGGGACGGCCCGCGCGGGCCAGATTTGACAAAACACAAGATTGGCGCCCCGTGACGCGGCCTGCGGTCACCCGCGCCGCGGCTTCAGCAACCCGCGACATAATATAACCCGTACGAACACGACGACACTTGCCATATTACAACTACCTAGGCACTATGCGCCTTCTAAATTTGGACGGGTAATAATGGCGGCGATGTCAGACCGCCGCGCGGATCCCGCGAGACCGCGCGCGGCCTCACGCGCGGGCTGGCCCGCGCGTGAAACCGCGTAAGCGAGCGTACGGCCTGAGGCCGCGCGCGGTATCGCGGGATCCGCGCGGCGGTCTGACATCGCCGCCATTATTACCCGTCCAAATTTAGAAGGCGCATAGTGCCTAGGTAGTTGAAATATGGCAAGTGTCGTCGTGTTCGTACGGGTTATATTATGTCGCGGGTTGCTGAAGCCGCGGCGCGGGTGACCGCAGGCCGCGTCACGGGGCGCCAATCTTGTGTTTTGTGAAATCTGGCCCGCGCGGGCCGTCCCGCGCGTGAAACCGCGTGAGCGAGCGTACGGCCTAACAAGTTGTCCTCGAAACCTCCAAATATTTACGAGCTGGAAGAATGACTCAGTCCCCGTTTGTCACAGCCTCGATTCGACATCAAAAATTTTATCCATAAAATGAGTCCTGATTCGTCGCACTCAATAATGATAAACCTTACCACAAATAAGTTATACGCGCGTTGAACGCGTGAATAGCGTTTTTCTATAAATATATATTTTTAAACAGGAGTGCAACGCGGGTCCAACTCTTTTGTGGTAAGGTCCTTATAATTAAATTTACCTAAGTTTATGTCCCGGTGCGTCACAGCTTGAATATTTGCTCAGTACTTACCTACGTTTAAATGATTTGTCAGTATGTCCTTTAGAAGCTTTACGTAGATTGTGTTTTATTTTTACTAGCGGCCGGTCCAGTGGTCTCACTGATGCCCGTTTTCCTCTGGAAATGTGATGTTTTCTCACTCTACTCGTATCTATTAAAGAAAACCACATGAAAATCTGTTGCGTAGTTTTAAAGATCCGCATAGGGACATACTCGTAGGTACATGGGGACATCCACGGGAAGCGACTTTATTTAATACTGTGTAATGATAATACGTATACGCAGCGAGACTCTAATCATATTTGGAAGGTACAAATTAAGGGATTTCCAAATATATGTTTATTTTGAATGTAGACTGTCATTTTACATGGGGTCCCGCTGGCTTGACGCTGCGGAAAATGGTCGATATCTTTTTTTTTTATACAGCAAATTTTTTTTTCTCATTTCTGTAGGTACGATTTAATACCTACAACACCACAAAAGTATCAGTCTATTCCAGGATAGGGTCCCGCTGCGTATACGTATATAGTGAGTTATAATATAATAGCTCTGTGACCAAGCAGGGTACGTTCTTTGTGTGTGGCGAATTGGTAGAGTGCGAACCGGGCCTAACTGGAGAGAATGGCGCGAGTTATCTCTGCGGAGCATTCACGCCTCCACTCGGCTTGCCACGCAACTTTGTCTGCATTGCTTGCTAGGAAAACTTGTGTAAGTGTTACAGCTGAAAGCGTGCCAAACTCAACTATTTCTACTTTCATCAGTCGGTAAATTACTATTCGTATTTTGTGCATCATCTTAGATCTTATCAGCCTATAATAGTCCACTGCTTGACAAAGGCCAATATTCGCTACAATACAAGACGCGATCTCCCGTCGTCGCCATCCAGTTGCTGCCAGCCGCCATCCTTAAGCAATGCTCCATCTGGCCGGAGGGTGTCCAACGCTATGCTTGCCGAGGCGTGGGCTCCACTCGAGAACCCGCTTACTCCACCGTCCATCGGTTCTACGACGGACGTGTCCGACCTACTACCACTTCAGCTTGCTATATTTCCCTTCCAGACTATGTCCGTATTTCTACAGTTGGCATAATAATCTTTGGACTGCAGAGTTAATACACCGGCTGGCTACATACAATATGGATAATGTATGAAAGGAACATAATATCTAATCATTATAAAATAATAGAAACTGGTAACCATGGCCGATGAATTTATGTGGTCATTAAGTTACGGAATCATCTTACTTTTTATGACAATCGTTTTATCTTCGTAATTCAGCCTGTAGTGTCCCAAGCAAACTGCCCAGAGTGTCCCCAAAACAAAAGGCTCACTTAATCAACTTTCTGTAGAAGTAAGTACTTAGGTACTCTAAGGGAATAGAAAACACAATCGTCAGTTAATGCCATAAGTATCGTCAAATGCCTAAAATCGCGTTACTATAAGTCAAATGTGGGAAAAACTAGTTATTTTATTCAGTAAAGAAAAATTATAGTGTTAAGTATAGTTAGTTTTTCATGTATAATTTTTGGGCGTCAGTATTCATCAAGAAAAAAAGAACACAAAGAGAACCTTATTTCTCTCATAAATCGCAAATGTTCCCCAAAACCGCTTTCATTAGCTTGTTTTCACGCAAAATAAAAGATATTAACAATATTAGTATTTTTTGTTGAGATTTTTTATTTTATTTTTGCATATTACACGTGAAAACCCAAAATCGCGTGGAAAATTGCAAGTAATATTATTGGGTGTTTCTCTTTGACGCATCGGTAAAGAAAGGGACAGTCGCTTTACCCTACCTAGCACCTTAAAAGCCAAATTCAGCCCGATAGACCACAGCGGCGGCGCCGGTAATACCTTTCAGCCTGCGAATGCCATCTTGATATTTCAAATGGAATATGTTAGCAACTGAGGTTAGCAAGGTAACCTAATTGATGAAGCATGTCTCCGTCGCCCTGTACCACAATATATCGAGGAGCAGTAGCTTAACTCGAGCACCTTTCCGCCTGACACTACCTACATTAGCAGGGATGTCAACTAATTAAATTTATGAACCCGAATTTAAGTGACGTGAAACTTAGGTAGGTACCATAATGCTATGCTAAGTCACAGAAAGAAAACAATGACACACACACACATATATCATGCCTTTAATCTCTTGCGGGGAAGGCAGAGCTTAAACGGTGATTCACGTCACGTCCGACAAACATTTGAGGGTCATTCGAAAAATTGTGTTTAGCCATACTGACAGGGTGTCAGCCCATCGCCTAAAATTGCAATACACACCCTCGAGTCCCTTAGTCACCTTTTACGACTCCCACGGGCAAGAAATGGGGTGATGCTATTCTTAGCCGGCATCACACGGCAAAGACTGGCATTATAATTTAATGAGTAGTTTTTTTTTTCTTTATTTAAGGAATTTTGACAAAATATGACAATGCCACACCATTGTGCAACACATAGTATAAATCACAAAACAAAAAAGAATAAAGAAATAAACTATATAACGACGCTTGAAAAGCAAAATGATCTAAGCGACATATTTGGCCATATTGAGTTATATACATTGTTGGAATCGCCTGATTTTTCTGCGTCGTTTGGTCCTACTCACGTCTCTCTACGACGACTTTTTTGGCGCTTAGATATTTGAGGATTTGCGAATTTCAACAAATTTTTTTTATCTAACCGACACAATTTTTGACCCTTTTTTGAAAATTTGGTGGTTGAGTAAATATGTAATGGTAAATTTGTATGTGGATAACTTTTTCCTTTCTGCTCGTAGAATATTTTTGTATTTAGTCAATTTTTCCAGGATCTGGCAATTAAGTGTTAGGAGCTTAGTAAATTTTTTCTTCACAAAGGTTTTATTTTTTTATAACTTAGGTAATTTTTACTTATTCGTTATTTTTTCATTATGGCGTTTGGTTAAAATTACCTGTTTTTTATTTTTTTTATTTATTTACTTCAGCATATATTACCTGCCTAAAAATACGACTGACTGTCGCTTAGTAAATTTTTGCCTGCCGAAAAATGAAACCGATTGTCGCTTGGTCAAGGTTTACCTGCCGTTTTCAAGTGTGATTTTATTATTAAGACAACTTTTACTTCAACGGTCATAATTATTCAATGTTGGTTATTACCTACGGTAGTGTCAAGTAAAGGCGCAAAGAGTATTTTTACGTAACAGTAATTCACATAAAAATGTTGGTTAGACCTGCGGGTAACACGCGCGCAGTCGTTAGCGCAAACATTAAAGTTAGTTTCAAAGTCACTAAAATACTGTCGCCACCAGAATAGGTCGTATTTGATTTTTATGAGCACTAAATGTACGTAGCATTTACGTTTACATACGTAGTATCGCTCTTCTTCCGGCGATGAAGACGAAGGTTCTTCGCTGTCACTGCTCGTGCTGTCTTCAAACAATCTGATGATAATTTCATTGTCTACATACATACATAAGCCTATTGCAGTCCACTGCTGGACGTAGGCCTCCCCTAGCGTATGTCATAGGGCACGATCTCCCGTTTTCGCCATCCAATCGCTACCAGCCTCCTTTTTAAAGTCATCGGTCCATCTGGCCGGAGGTCGTCCAACACTACGCTTGCCGAGGCGTGGCCTCCACTCTAGAACCCGTTTACTCCACCGTCCGTCGGTTCTACGACACATATGCCCAGCCCACTGCCACTTCAGTTTGCTACACTTCCAGACTATGTCCGTTACTTTGGTATTTTTGCGGATAGTCTCATTCCGGATTTTATCTATTATAGAGGTAGATATACCGAGCATAGACCGTTCCATAGCTCTTTAAGTGACATGTAACCAGTGGGCCAGTTTCACTGTCAGGTTCCACGTCTCGGCTCCATAGGTCATGACTGGCACGTCTTGAGACATTGTGGTAAGGGTGATTCTAAAATATGACGCACCTTTCCAAATGCTGCCCAGCCTAGCTGCACTCTTCTGGTGATTTCAGCCTCAAAGTTATTCTACCCAGCTGGAAAGTTTTCCTAAGGTACACATACTTCTAGACAACTTCAAGGGCTATACCTTCGACGGAGACCGGCTCGGAGATGATGTGTTGATTGAACATGACTTTCGTCTTGTCCAAGTTCATCCCGAGTCCAACACGTCTCGAGGCGACGTTGAGACTGGTCAGCATGTTTTGCAGATCCTGAAGCTATTCAGCCATTATGACTATATCGTCGGCAAAGCGGAGATGTGGGAAATATTCGCCGTTGACGTTGATGCCTAGTCCATCCCACTGCAAAGTCTTAAAGATATCGTCCAGCGAATTGGTGAAGAGTTTCGGGGATATAACGTCACCCTGTTTAGTTTGATGGATCCTGTTTTGTGATTTTGTACTTGGACGGACATCGTTGCCATTTGATATAGGCTTCTTAGCAACTCCACATATCGCCAATCTACTTGGCACCCCTGCAAGGAGTCCACAAAGGCCTTACACAGCGGTTGGTTATTCTCTTCTGACGTCTGTATAACCTGCCGTACGGTTTGAATGTGGTCCACGGTGAGGAAGCCTTTACGAAACCCCGCCTGTTCTGGTGGCTGGAAGGCATCAAATCTTATTGCCAAATGATTCGTAATGACTCTCGAGAACAGCTTATAGACGTGGCTCAGATGTGTGATCGGTCTATAGTTTTTGAGGAGCGTATTATCTACTTTCTTGAAAAACAATGCCACAACACCTCTGCTCCACGCCTTCGGGGGTTTTCCATTGGCTATAACAGAGTTAAATAGCCTTTTCAGCTCCTCCAGGACAGGTTTTTCTACCAGCTTTAAGTAGCTCAGAGGCCACTCCGTCTATTTCATTGTCTATACAATTATCAATGCGCACGTGTCTGTCAAAGTCGTCGTCAATATTTTTTTGAGTGTGTTTCACCACGTTGGCCTATCTTTGGTTACTTTTGAACAAGCTTCTTTCAAAAGCTCTAACATCTTTCCCGTGTTAAATGGCGGTTCAGTGTTGTAAGGACCTACATATCCTATAACAATACAAAAATACAGTCAATAATGTAAAAAAATATACCTATTCGAGTAACATTGATTTAAATCCGAAGCTGAATGCATGTCTGCAACACATCATGTCATGACATTTTTTAAATTTACAATTAATACAAATACAATCTAACAAAAGTAGTTTCTTTCTACTAGAAACCTACTTATTTAAAGAAAAAATATTGCAGAGGACAAAATTAATTAAGTAATTTGTCTACTTTTCAATAATAAAATAACCGACTGAGACCGTACATAGATAGCTAGACAGCAAATAAATTCGATGGCATTGTATTGGCAATGGTATAGCTGTAGTCGAACCACACGATGGCCGTACTCTAATGCCATTTCGTATTTTAACCGTGCTGGGTTGAAAAGTTTCACCAGCCTCACTAATTCTGCTTTCAGCATGCTTTGGTCGGCTTCTTTTCGGTGTGGCTGGAGCCAGTTAACGAAATCGGCTTTTTTATTATTTTGGATTGGTGCTCTGTCAATTTAGCTAGAGTGGTAAGGTGCATTGTTCATTAAAATTACAGAAGCTCTTCTACGCTGATGAGTAGTCAACGCAACCATTCTTCAAATCTATCTGCGTCCATTTCTTCATGGTAGTTTTTTTGTCGCAAATGCCATTAGACTACCTTATTTAAAACACTACGCTCCGGAACCCGGCATGGCATATAATACTGCGACCCCCTTTTCCCGTTGAGACTTTTGATGTCAATTGCGCTGTGTTATCTGCCCAGGTGCTGGATACGGTATGGTTGGCATTCAGCCACGTTTCATGTAAGAATATGAAAACTGTTTCTTGTTAAAATTATGTCGGTTCGCTCCATGAACACTTTTTTTCTCTGGTTGACTTTTTGATATTGAAACCCCAATTTGTTTAAAATTTGTGACAGTGAAGTCTTGCCACCATGAAATAAACCAGCTTCACGTAAGGAATTCAGAAGTTTGGTCCTCGTCGGGTTTCTTGTTGGTATAATAATTCAAATTCTAATTCAAATTCTTTATTTGTTAAACAAAATTACTAATAGGTAAAACTATACCAAACAATATATATACGTGTTGTCGTATTGCATCAAAGTTATCAATACCAGTAATGGGATGTGTGGTTATTTTCCTTTTCTTTGCTAAATTTATTTTCTTCAATGCCAGAAGCACCATATTTTTCTTTGCTTATGCTGGCAACTGTATTGATGCCTATTCCCAAAGCAGCAGCTACGCGCTTAACTTCAACACCAACTCGCGCGCTTGGCTATTTAAAGTCTTCCCTCTACCACGACTGGTAGACTGGTGTAAACTGCCAGCCATGTCGCACTGTCACCAAAGCCATGAAACAGAACAATATAACTGTGTCCGCATAGAAAGCTTAGGTCGTCATGTATAGCAGGAATAGTATCCAGGGTTAATGTCAAGGTTATTCACAAATGATAAGGTTCACAGAGTCCAAAATGTACGTGGCCAAGTCGTAAAAACACCAAGAGAAACCAAAACTATGTGTTGCCTATATGCAGCATTCTATTATATGCTGACATTCAATTTCAAGATAAAATCATATGCAAACAAAGCAGATAATAAATCATTCGGACAATTGGAAATTGGACTTGGAAAACGCGCCCGGTTAAAACATGTTCTAAGATTATAGTAAGTTTCAAAATAGGCATGTAGTATGAATATTGCTATAAAATATATTCCAGATCAGATCAGCCTATTGAAATTCACTGCTGGACATTTTACAAAATGGTTACCAAGAAGCAAAGAAAAATGTAATAGCTAGCTATGCTACTTCTGTGTGCCTCAGTGTTGATTTTATAGTGATAATTAAGTGAAGACAGTTTTATTTACATTCTTGAAGAAAATAATTGATCCAATTTTAGGTGAGAACATCATTTATGACAAATTTACGGTCAAAATTAAAATACGAAATTTAGTTTAGGTTGTTTTGACTCAACTTTTAAACAGTCTCAATTTAAGTTAGATAATTTTTACTCGGTAGCAAATTGTTTAAAAAAGCATGTATTAAAATTTTACCTTACCTTTCTTAACCAATAAATTTATTTAGGTTGTTTTGACTCAACTTTTAAACAGGCTCAATTTAAGTTAGATAATTTTTACTCGGCAGAAAATTGTTTAGAAAAGCATGTATTAAAATTTTACCTTACCTTTCTTAACCAAACCTTGTCGGTTAGTAAATTTTTCCTGTCGCTACTTTTAGGTAAAATTTGACTAAGCGACACTAACTTTCAAACTAAGCATTATTTTTAATAAATTCATTTACCAATACGTACCTAAAAAAATCATGAAAAATATATCTAAGAACTGCGCAATTACCTATCTTAATCACACGAATTTACACGATTTTTTTTCTAAAATTTCAAACTTTAAACTGCTCTACTGTAAAGTTAGTCGGATGTCGCTTAGATCATTTTGCCTTTCAAGCGTCGATAATGAGTAGTTAAGTAGGTTTATAGGTATAATTTTCTGATTTCTCGATACTCAAACAAAAGCGCGCGGAGGCAGTTAGATTCGCTGTGACACGGGTGGTACGAGATTCTATGTAGTAGTAGAGTACGTATAGGTCGGTCGGGCGTGTGATTGTGTGTGTGTGTAAACCGGGCTGATGAAGTTAAACTACTGCTCCTTGGTATGTTGTGCCTGTACCTACCAATTACGCGACAAATCCGTATAATTAATTGAATATGCGTAGCTGATGCAAGGTCGATTGCGTATACATTATGGGTAATTCCATTATATTACGCTATGCAGCCGGCAATATTCAGTGAATTCGGTTACATGCTTACCTATTAGTTGAATTGACAGGTTCAGCGCTTACGAATGAGTCAACAAACTGAATGTTATTATATGGTTAGCTAGAAGTACGTTTATTTAAGGACGAAATGAAAGAATTTTTCAGCGCGCATTTTAAGGAACAAAGTAAAGAACTATCAGGTATAACCATCAAATTGCAGGAATTGACGGAATCGAACGCCCGAATTGATTCAGCCATCACTTACTTGACTGCGCAAAATGAAGAATACTGCTCGAAAATTACCCGTCTTGAAATCCAGGCGCAAACAGACCGCGAGCACATTTACCTATTGGAGGATAAGCTTGAGGAGCTACAGCGAAATTCCCGTAAGACGTTCATTGAAATTAAAAATGTTCCTAAAAACGCCCAAGAAACTAGAGACGACCTAACAAAAATGGTGGTGAACCTCTCCAGCAACATTCAACTGAGTATGAGTGATCGTGATATCAACGACATATTCCGCTTAAAACCAAGAAATGACGTGGAGAGAAAACCTACAATTGTTGTGGAGTTAAGGTCAGCAACCCTGAGATTCGACTTCCTAAAAAAAGTAAAAGAGTTCAACATAAAAAATAGATCACGACTTCAAGCCAAACATCTAGGTTTGACCAGCAACGAAGAAACGCCTATCTACATAACTGAACAGCTTACCACAAAGGGGGCTCGCTTATTTTTCCTAGCCCGTGACCTTAAAAAGGCTCAAAAGGTCAAATATTGCTGGACATCACTAGGAAAAGTACTAATCCGGAAAGATGACACTTCAAAGATTATCCACATTCAAGACGAATCACAAATCCAACAACTTATGAATAGTTTGTGACTGAATTCACTCAATTATTTCCTAATGTTAGTTCTAGTTTTGCCGACTTTGTCAACAATTTTTAACATCAACTTTCTGCCTACATCTCCTATTATTAAGCGTATCATACTTAACACAACCCATGTACTGAGATCTTTACACAATTATGCTAGCCTATACTGCCTATTATCCCGATTACGTAATCAAAACACACTACACACACATACCTCCTCGCAATTGGATGGTTATATTACAACTTTTATTGCCACAAGCTACGTACGTAGCATCCTAATCCCATGTATTAACTACATACACTCTTATTTACATAGTAAGCTACATACAACAATCACAAACATACCTTTCTTCTTACATACCAAAAACAAACAAACAAGCATACTTACTCTCTCATACCATTATAACACAACATACATGCCACATCATTCACCTGCCACTCATAAACATAATACGAACCTTAGACCTGACCTACAAATAAATATAATAAATAAACAATTTGAGCCTTATATGAATTACCCTAGTAGCTACCTACAGTGTTCTAAGTTGATCCTTAATGGATAGGCTAGATTCACTACAAGAAATCGATCGAATTAAACCAGCTGAGTCTTTTAAGTGTGATATACAAGAACTAAAAACAAAAATAATACATTACACATATTTAACTTAACTATCCTAACCCAAAACATAAGAAGTGTATACAAAAACCTAGAAGACTTGCAGCTTACTCTGTCGCAACTAGAAAATGAAATAGATATTCTAATATTAACTGAATGTCGACTAAACCCAAATAAAAACATACCACAAATTATGAACTATACTTTTCAATTCAATTCAATTCAATTCATTTTATTTACTAAATTTTACAATTGACAATGTCTACAGGTAGAGTCCCAAGGCGACAATGCATTATATTCAAATTAATTTAATTAAATTTAATTACCTATTTACATACAATTAACCTAGCACATGAAAATAACATTTTATTTGTTTTTGTAAATTGTCACTAAAATATTATAAAACTAAAGTAACATTATATTTCAAATTCACACATAATATATTAAAATGTCAATGTTTAGAGAACAAACACACAAACGAAAATATAAATAACTAAGTTCCTACTACTACTCCTTTATCAGTCACAACAATCCTCTAGTTCATACTCATAATTATTTTGTCAAGTTGACTAATATTGCACTTTTAAATTCCGTTAAAGTGCAATGGAATAAATCAATGCCACCTCTGCAGATCTCGTTAAGTATATCAATAGCAACCGAGACGGGGGCGTATTTTAAAATATTTGTCCTTCTTTCCATACAAAAAAACACATCAATAAATGTGACGGAGTGGTTGCCTACATAAAAACAAAATATTCCCCAAAGTTCAAAGAACTTAATCTTGATGATGCCACTGGAATTGAATTAAAAATTTCGAATTACGTGGTTTTAGGAATCTACCATTCTCCCTCATTTCTAAATGCTGGAAATTTCATCTCCTCTCTTAACTCTCACCTCGAAAATATGAATTACTGCAAAAACGTTTTGATCATGGGCGATATAAATATAGACCTCATTATCTCCCCCAGCGAAAAAGCCCAAGAAAAAAGTAATAGATTAAATTACTTAAATATGCTATCACTCCATGGGATTTTATCTGCTCATTCACTACCAACGAGGGAGGACGGCTGCCTTGACCATGTATTAATTAAATTAGACCAAAAGAACAACTCAGCTCTTGTATCAGTTCTCAATACTACTGTAACAGACCATAACTTGGTAATCTTATATATTGCACACAAATATTTAGAAACTAAATACCAAAAGGTTAAAACTGTAGTTAACTACGAAAAAGCTTTAAATACCTTAACTAATATTGATGTTTCCTACTTTAATATCTTTAAGGACCCGGATACATACGCGTTCGCATTAATTGAAATGATAAAAACAGCAATTCAGACTAATCAGAGAACATCTTAAATAGCTTTGTTTCATGCAATACTAATAACTCAGAGCTCAACAGTCAGCTGTCCTTTTTTGTATTGCTTGAGACATCACATAGGGAAGTAGAAAACATACTCCTGTCTTTGGACTCAGGAAGTGCACCAGGGTGGGATGGGATTCCTACACTATTTCTGAAACAATCTAGGGAGTTCTTAGTCCCCTTAATCAGTGACCTAGCTAACTTATGCTTTAATACAGGAATATTCCCATTTGTTCTGAAGCGCTCCATTGTTACCCCTGTGTATAAGAGTGGAGACAGCTACGATGTCAATAACTATAGACCCATCTCTGTACTGACCGCTATTTCCAAGATCGTTGAGAAGTTGATGAACTCTAGAATAGTCAACTACTTGAATAAGTATAACATTTTATCAACGACTCAATACGGCTTTAGGAAGGGCATGTCGACGCAGGATGCCATCAGTGACCTCACAACTGTTATTACTAAAGAAATAGACAGGGGTCATAGATGTCTAGTGGTCTTTATTGACCTTAAGAAGGCCTTTGACACCGTCTCTGTCCCCATTCTTATACGCAAGCTTGAGAGTATTGGTTTTCGTGGCTCTGCTCTTTCCCTTCTCAGTAGCTACCTTCAAAACAGGAAACAGATGGTTAAAATTGATAACATACTCAGTGAAGAAGAAAATGTGATTTTCGGTGTCCCACAGGGCAGTGTTCTCGGTCCGACGCTCTTTTTGATATACATCAATGATCTTTGTAACCTTCGTAGCGTTGGAGGGAGGATACTGTCCTATGAGGACGACACAGCTATCGTTTTTACCGGAAAATCCTGGGAGAATGTTAGGATTGCAGCTGAGACGGGACTAGCTAAAGTTAGTAACTGGTTAAAAGAAAACCTACTTACTCTAAATACGCTAAAAACGAATTACGTATGCTTTGCACCCTACATTAGCTCTCAGCCAGCCTCTGATTTTGAAATTAGAATTCACTCGTGTACTAATGCAACTCCTACTTCTTGTAATTGTCCAATAATTCAAAAAGTCAACTGTGTAAAGTACCTTGGAATTATGGTCGACCAGAGACTGAGCTGGCATCAGCACATTGAACTAACTATTGGCCGAGTAAGAAGGCTCATATGGGTTTTTAAGTCTTTGCGACATGTTATGGATAATGATATACTAAACAAAATATACGTCTCTCTGGCCCAATCAGTTATAATATATTGTATCTCTGTGTGGGGAGGAGCAACCAAATCAAACCTTATAGAATTAGAAAGAGCACAGAGATCGCTGATTAAGGTAATGTACCTCAAGCCCTTTAGGTTCCCTACTGTAACTCTGTACAATATAAGCAAACTACTCTCCGTTAGGAAACTTTATATTTTATACGTGATACTAACATACCACAGAACTTTACCTTTTGAAAAAACAAAACTTATCAAAAGACGGTTTGACATTGTTGCTCCCTCCTACCATACGCGGACGACCTTCGCTCAACGGCAATTTATAGCTCAAGCCCCATATGTTTATAACAAAATAAATCGTATACTAAATATATATCCCATTCAACAATTTAAATGTAAGTTGTGTGTTTCTGAGTGGCTCGATAAACTTCAATATGATGATGTTGAAGATATCATAGTGAGAAGTAATTAGCAAGTGTCAATATTAATATAACTGTAACGTGGTTTTATTAACGGATCCCAAGGAACTTTTAATAACCGTAGTGCGTATATATATATATATATATATATATCCTTTATTGTGCAGTATTGTTTACAATAAAATAAATATTATAACTTGTTCACAAGTTCACTTATCTCTTCCAGCCAACCGGTAAAATAGAATTAATAAAGGCTAGATGTATAATAGGTACTATTAGATTTTACCGTTGATTTAATCGTCAGTGTTGGATGACATGGTTTGTGTATGTCCCCTTCAGTACGTGGTCTTATGTACCGATCCCAAGGAACCCAATCCATCCGTAGGGCGTGCTGAAGGGGTGATGCATCTTTTGTTTTGGTCTTTACGTTACCTATGTACTTTTCTATATATCATGTAACTACGCATGGCCTAATGGAATTGGCATAAAGTCATAAGTGGAACCAATGCAAATTGTGTCTGATGACCAATATAAGTTACCTTTAATATACCTATATATCTTATGTTAGTATAATCTAGTATTATTTTAATAAGCTAAAATGTTTCGTAGTAAATCCTGCTGTATTGGATACGATAGAAGAGCGAGGCATTCCCAACACAAGTGTCTTCTGACTACTTTCTGGGAAGCCCCGGCAAATAGTTTGTAAAAGATTTACTGAAATAAAACATATTTTATTTTATATTTATTTTATTACGTGACTCCTTCGGAGTTGATTAAAGATAGATTGATCACGTCACATTCGGGTTTGTAAAAATTATCAATGTTTCATCCCGTAGCTGCCGTGTGATGCCGGCTTAGAATAGTATCACCCCATTTCTTTCCCGTGAGAGTCATAAGAGGCGACTAGGGGACTCGAAGGCGTGTATTGCAATTTTAGGCGATGGGCTGACAACCTGATGCACAACTTTCTGAATGTCCCTCAAGTATTTGTCAGGCGTGGCGTGGGTGTCCGTTTTTGCGGCCCTTTACTCTCTGCCTACCCCGAAAGGGACTATAGGCGTGATTTGTGTATGTGTACATCCCGTAAGATGAACCTGGCTGGTAACACAGACCTTTTATTTTCATATTTAACCGACCCCAAGCCGCGTTTTAGAAGTAGGGTTATTGTTTTCATAAAAAGAACATTACGTTACTTCAATAAATGTTGTATCTAGAGTCAAGAGTACTTAACTTGTTGTGCTATAAGTAAATACAATGAATTGACCAATGAGCCAGGACTTGACAAGTGAAGCGAGCAATATGCACATTAGAGATGCATCAATTTCATAGACGGGCCAAGATAGCCACTGGTTGAACGACCAAATTTGACTGTTGACCCCCATAAAGTAGAAGCAAGTCCATTTGCCTTTCATGAGGTGTCGTCAGGACTGCTAGCATAAATGCACGTCGTAGGTATAGTAGTTGCACAGACATACCTGCAGATTAGTGCATGAATCATCACATGGGTTAGATAGATTAGGTATTATTCTATTGCATTTTCGTGCTATTTCTGAAATTTCAAGAATGGGCAAACAATATGAAACATATTTAAGAACTTGAAAAAATCCACCGTAGTCAGGATTTGAACAAACCTTTACCTGCCTTTGGTGAACTTATGCAAGTGTATCCGTATGCCGATAACGCATGGCATGGGTCCATCTACCGGGTTAGTTAGTTATGCCACATGTTATTGGCATTTAGATATACTTGCAAGAGGCGGTAGCACAGTCGTCGGTAGTACTGATATCGAAAGTCGCAGGTTATATGGAGAGACGATAAATTTTACAAGTTCTCAAAAATTGCATACTCGACACGTGTTGAAGTGTTTTAAAATTTAGTACACAATACGAAACATCCATAATAACACATATCACATACAATCCAACACGTGACTGCGTCCGACATAGGTACATACCTTTTTAGTTTGTTGCGGGGAAAAGCTTCTGAATTTACGTTGAATTATTTACTATGCAATTTTTCACTCACCACGAAAACGAACGGTTGTTATTTGTTACGTAGGTTTTTGCCGGTTTGGCGTAGCCGATGCTACGTAGCTAGTCTACATATTATAGTTCATTTGTGATGCTACGTCGTAGCTCTACTACGACAAGTTAATTTACGATGTATGACTAGGACTAGGTGGCTAACTTTAAGGGTGTTCTATGAAATATGTTTACAAAAAGAAGTTTGTCCGCCCAGATAACGAATGATAGGGAATAAAATAAGTAGTACAATTATTAAATAATACAAATTGATTTGATACTTGGCAAGATATAACCTACTCACATTGACTAACTTCCAACTACCAAGAAGAGTAATCTATTAAGTAGTAGCTATTCGATCATTATTACGGTCAAATTAATATTATTATCCATCAGTCACGAACTTTTGTCATTTCCGGCTTTTAGAATTTATATACTTACGGAAAGCTTTTTTGGGTTTGCCTCGTGTACCTACCTACCTTTACTGTATAAATGAGCTAACCGAAAAGTCTTAGTAAAAATGCAATTGGAAGTCCCGTGTTTATATTTAAACCATAAGATTTCCCTGTTAAAACCGATTTGCTACTTTACGCCAATAGATGGAGCTATTGCTACAAACAACTTGTTTGATTTTATTTTTGACAAAATATTCAATATCTTTTACCCGTAAGTAGTTTCACACATTTTATCTACACTCGACTCATAATGTTTGGATCACAAACTCGAATCAGTTGTGTAAAGACCTGCTTTATGCAATCTGCCCATAGATATTTCATTTTCATCACAAGCGCTGTAACATAACGTCTTAAGGATGTCGATAAAATGGAGAAAAAAAACGAAGTGTTCTGTGCCAATACTCAAATTTGCCGCCATCTTTCGCCACTCCTGTGAGATGTTGTTGTAATCGTATCGTTGTTCAGTTGGTTAAGGTGTCTGTTAGATCGTGTTCCGTTGTTGTTGAGTTGTTTTTCTAATGTCGTTCAGCCAGGGGCGTGCAGTCCATATAGGCACAAAAGCACTGCCTACCCTGATATTTTGATCCACACAAAATTATAAATATTTAATAAAATAATTTTTTAAGAAATATACCCATTCGTAAAAAGGAACGTCATTTTCAAAACTTTCGCGCCCCTAGTGAACTCGAACATTACCATTGTCAATCGAGCCTCGGCGCCTCGACCGCTGCCTGCTTTTATGAATGAAATGGACTATTACTACGTGTTCAAACCGGTTCAAACTAGTAGCGCTAACAGAGCCAAACAGACCTCCAAAGGTGCTGCTTATTAAAAAAAAAAAACGACTGCATACACACGGCGAGTTCCTATACTGCATAACAGTGTTTTGCACAGCAAAATCATGGCCGACACAGCTACGCATGTCCCAAGCCTGCACGACAGTGGCAATTGTGGCTTGATCGCTCGCTTTATTCGCTCCAGGGGGTCACAACTCTAACCTAACCTACTGTATTGAATCTGTGTCAAAAATGTTTAGTTTTAATGGGCTTCGCCCCCTAAAGCCCCTTGAAGACGATCCTATGACTGTGTCACGTTGTCCGGCGCAATCGTGTTGTGCATAATCAACGTCGTGCAGTGATGGTTGGTCAAAAATCTAGTAACAAAACGCAAAAACTGTAGAAAAAAGCGCGCGGGTTGAGGTGTGAGGGAGGGGCGGTGCGTATAATCCGACCAATTTGTGACACCTTTCTTTTGAACTATTTGCATAATAATGAGGTGCAATTTTGCTTGATAGTATTTTACTTTAGAAGACATTGCAAATTCCTCCATTGTTGTTTACCCGTGTTGTTTATTTAAGGTTAGGTTTTTCAAGTAAATAGTGAAAATTTTGTTCGGTTGGTGTTCTATGATAGAAAAGAATGAAAAATTACAGAACTTCTGTCATACTTTCTAATGTGCGCGATAAACAAGTGTAATAAGATTTGTGTTGTGTGTTTACAAAAGTTAAAGTACTGTTTTCAATACCTAAGTTGATATTATGTGTGATAAAATGCAGATCAACAATTGGAAATTACGCAAATAAAAGGTAACAATAGGTCCTACTTGAAAATTTAATTTTGTCAGATTGTTGTGTGCAAACATTGAGAGAGATGAACAATCATCTTCGTGAATCGCACGCATTGGACCACCACCGGACAATACTGCGGTTCTTTACATCTTTGGTGACAGCCCCCGCACACATGGCATCTTGTGACAGCCGCAATTTGATGCGGTAACGTGTACTAATGATACCTATCCAAATTTTGTATGGGATCTCGTAAACTATTTTCCCCTAAAAACCGGATACGACAAAACATTGAAAAAGATGAGGTTCGTGTGAGAACCGCCTTTGTTTGTACTGCCTACCCAGTCGTGAAACCCTGTGCACGCCACTGCGTTCAGCTGAACAACAACAACTGAATAACAACTAAACGACATCTGAACAACTGCCGAACATCAAGCCTTTTTTTTACGTTCTCGTATTGAATTTGGCCTTGTAGGTATTGGACCTTGCAGTCTTCGGTGCGGAGGTTCGGAAAATTGTACTACTGAGTCTTTTTTGGTGTATGCATCTGCATATAATTAAGGCATTATATGACCGTTGCAAAAACTACTGATTAGGAGATTAACCAGTTCTATCGTGATGGTTTTGAGGCAAATATTAACGACTTCACTGTGTGACACTAAAATGTTTAAAAAATTTCGTAAGAAGTCACGCGCCAATTTACGTGCCTTTATCAATTCACATAAGATTTGTCAAAAAATTTGCTGCATGTCATGTTTAAGTCCATTGAATTTCGTTGTATGAGAAACATTCCTCTTGGTGTTTCTACAAGACGACCACTTTTTTTTTTGTTTTTGTGTGGGACACCGAATCGACGAGCGAAGAAGTTTTGCCAGCATATTCGTTTGGATTTAGACGTGTAGAACCTTCGAGCAACGACGGCCTTCCGTCCCGGAAGGGAGTAGGCATAGAAAGTATTTCCCCTCTGTCAAAGTACAAGCCGAAATGGGCATTGGCGTTTATAAAAACCAGTTCCGTTCAGATTTTTTCCTAGACCGAGTCCAGTCGTGCAAGAGAACACATGTTAGTTTTTTAATGTAAAAAGATGTCTGGAACATCAAGTTTACAAAAAGATGGTGTAACATTTCACATGTAAGTAAATTCTTAACATATTATTGCTATTTAATACATTTAAACACTAAATTCTTAAATAGTTGTTGGATTTTTTCAGCAACATCTGGTCCGCTCGCCCGTACAAATTACAGATCGATCGCACGATAAATCCAACTTCTCGACGATAGCAACAATAGTGATGTTACCGTTTCATGTCATAATGTTTGTCGATGAATATTATAGGAGGCGGGTATTATTTAATCACATGTATTAGACAAATAATTGTTATCATGGTTTTACATGTACCTGAATAAGCGAGATATCAAGGGACCCGAATATTATTCTCGCTCATAGAGGTTTTTTACTAAACCAGTTTGTCATTTATGCAGGTTTGGGAGAAGTATCTCTCATATATAGATGTGAATGAAATATTTTCATCAAGAGTTTGTTTAATCCATTCTATGAGACACTTTTCAACTTCGGGAAATTCAACAACTTTGCTCCTTTGAATATTTCCATGTCCTTCCGCACACTGCAGTTTTATAAAATCTTTATTTTTTTATATTTTGTTAAAGGTAGATTCCGGCAAGTCAAAATCATTCATAATAGCGTTTCGCGACTGCCCGGCTTCAAACACCACATCTGGACTGCCTTCGATAATGTCATCATCTAGACATGGCGGCTGATGTGGCGCAGTGGTAATGCGACTGCCTGCGACGCAAAGGTTCCGGGTTCGATTCTCGGTGGGGCAGTCACAAAGTTGTTATTTTTCACTTTGTGAATTTGTTTCCGGACCTATTAGGACATTGCAAGCTGAACCACCTGATTGTCTGAAAGGGGATGGTTCCGTGCTTCGAAGGGCACGTTAAGCCGTCGGTCCTGGTTGCTGTCTATGATAACTTTGACGGCGGTCGTAGTACCTACACTTTTGAAATTCATCGATAGTCAAGCATCGATATTGTCAAGCACTAACTTGACAGCTTTAACTACCTCTCCGCCCGCGCCCCGCAAAAAACGACAGAACTATTTCTATGAAGTAAAATGGCTAAGGCTCCTCCTTTCCGGGTCGGAACGAGACGGAAGACCGTGTTGCTCGAAGTGTAGAACTATTGATTTTCCTTGTTGGTGGACGCATGTCTTTACGGTTTGCTATTCATGCAACGAGTGGCAAATCTGTGAACTCCATAACAAAGCGGAGCCTTACCCGATTGTTCTACTATCCCCACTCGGAACTAACACAATGGTAACTTTTGGACCTGTCCAAACCTCTTACGCCCAGCGTGTGCACTAAGCATATGCCGCCATTATAATCTATTATGTTTTCATTGGAGAGAACCATATTAACTAAGGTAAGATTAATAATTTTTTTATTTCATTTATCAAACTTTAGAGAAGATAATTTATTTGCTTTAGATATGGTACAAATATAAAGATCTATTTAAGGCATAGGTGGCCTCATGCCACACTCGTAGGATAAACCGGACCAAATAAATGTTACGTATATTTGTAAGATTTTATACCGTGTTATTGATTCTGGTATATCGAAATATCTACCTTGACTTTGAGATTAGAATCTCACGCTATAACTTTACATTTGAATATAGACAAGTCAAGTCAACTCATAATTCGAGCCACGGAGTAATTTGGGAGTATTCCAAAGGGCCAGGTTGTGAATTGGGCCAGAGTAAAATAAGGGTCGCACTTCGTACAAAAGTTACAATTTGTTCGACGGCATCCATTATTAAAATCTTATTAAGGCCCGTCTCGCTTGATGACTCTTTGAGGCTGAAGCGTCACCTTTGGAAAAAAACATTCAGGGCAACGGAGCGAACGGAAATTTTGTTGGCAAATGCTTATTTTACTGGAAATACCTCTGTCACTATTTGTTTTTGTGTGGAGCTTTGTACATATTGTAGGTAGGTAAGGCAATAGACGACTTACAGTCCGATGATTATAATGTAGGTAGGTAGGTAGGTAAGGTATTAATTGCCATAAATTTTACTACAGCGATTTTTTCATAAAGTTTGTAGGTTCTAATTTTACTTAAGGATAATACTAAAACCTTGAGCAACGGACATTCTGACAGATTGTTTGTATAAAGAGTTCGCCACTGTCGAGGCAGTTCATGACCTTTGGAAAAAACATTCAGGGCAACGGAGCGAACGGAAATTTTGTTGGCAAATGCTTATTTTACTGAAAATACCTCTGTCACTTATTTGTTCTTGCGAGGAGTTTTATACATTGATACGCAATAGACGAATTTCAGTCTGTTGAACTGCACCAAAATATTAAGCTTATTTCAAGTTTTGAAATCACATATATACTGTTAGTACCTACTTTTGTTGTGGTTGATTTGTAGATTGAATAAACTTTTAAATATCTGACCTTATTTCCGCATATAAGGTCAGATATTTAAATGCATGCAATATGTAAGAAAATCATACTAAAAATATATTCGTGTCGACAGTAAAGTTTCTGATCTCACTAATATAACTGCGGGTGTGCCTCAGGGTGGTGTACTTTCTCCTCTCCTCTTCTCCATTTTTATCAACTTCCTTACACCTCTCCTATCTTGTTCTTTTCACCTTTATGCGGATGACCTCCAAATCTATACCCAAACACCTCCTGACGAATTTGACTCAGCCATTGCTCTTCTCAACAATGACCTTGCGACTGTCCTTCAATGGAGTCAAAAACACGGCCTTTCTGTCAATCCAAACAAGTCGCAGGTCATTGTCATTGGGGGTTCAAAACAAGTACACCGAGTGAACTATGACGTTGCCCCATTTTTGACCTTCAATGGTGTCGCTTTGCCTTACAGCAAAGTTGTTAAGAACTTGGGTGTATTTTTCGATACTACCTTATCTTGGACCTATCACGTATCGCAAGTCAGTCGTAGGATCTTTGCTTCTTTGGGATCCCTCAAGAGGTGGAAGAACTTGCTCCCTGTGAGAACCAAGGTCGAGCTTGCGCAATCTCTCCTTGTTCCTATTCTAGACTATGCGGATGTCTGTTATCTTGACCTCAATGAGGATCTCCTTGATAAACTCCAAAGGTTACAGAACATCTGCATAAGGTTCATTTACGGATTGCGCAAGTTCGATCATGTGTCTGAGTACAGAAATCGACTGAAGTGGCTCCCTATCAGGTTGCGCCGGAATGAGCATATCCTTCTTCTCCTGTTCAAAGTCCTAAACGACCCTTGTTCCCCTCCCTACCTGAAGGAATGCTTTCATTTTTTGGGTGATGACCATGGTCGCAACGTTCGGTCGAAGAACGATAACATCCTCCGCGTTCCACGAGGTCTCTCTCAGTCGGGGTACTCCAGGGAATCGTTTGTCTCCAAAGCTTCGCATTTGTGGAATGAGTTGCCGTCTGAAATCCGTCACTCTAAATCTCCTGCTATATTTAAATCGAAATTGCACAATTATTTCCTTTTGAAATCAGTAATGTCCATTGTCATGTGTGTATTTATAATTTTTTTATGTAGGTATGTATTTTATAATATATATCTTTAATTTAAATATATATTTATTTTTAATCATATTTGTATATATTTGCATGTATGTATGTATGTATGTATGTATGTATGTATGTATGTATGTATATATGTATGTATTTATGTATGATTGTAAATGTACTTAGTACATAAGTGTTGTTATTAAATTTAATAATTTGACTGATAATTTGCTTATGCAACTACTTGCAAATCTTGTAATTTTTGTCTCTATTTTAATGTAAAGGTTGCCTGGAAGAGATCGCTGCAAGCGATAAGGCCGCCTTTGCTTACTTTTAGTCTTAAGTTTTCTGTATTGTTTTGTTTCTGTTGTGTATGTTGTAAGCAATAAAGTGTTCATCTATCTATCTATCTATCTAAAAAAAATATTAGGTATATCTACGGTTTAATTATTATTCGACAGTTTCATCATAAAATATTTAAATTTAATTTACACAGGTTTGTAATGCAATAATATGATATACCTGAATCGAATTATGGCGACGTGACTGAATTGAATGATTGCGATGCAGTAAGTTTTGAGGAGGCTGATTAGACGGGGAGCTGCAGGTCTACTGGGATGACGCCCCACAGCTTGTGGTCCAGCCAGCGAGCCTCCAGTAGTCCAGGAGTCGAGCATATCCGAATTGTCATCTACCTACCCTTTGATACCCCTTTATTTTGTCTAACAGGTATTGTCCAGCAAATATAGAGGTCTTCTCTTTTCGTGTGGGTCACCGAGTCGACGAACGACCCGATGAACCCTGGTGTCAGAGTTTTTCAACCGCCTACGACTACTAGTAGGCCTCTGACATGGTCGTGTAACGGAAGCCGTATAAGAAATCAACAGACATCAATCGGGACTACCGGCTTAACGTGCCCTCCGAAGCACAGAACCATATTTGTTTTCGTACAATCAGGTGGTTTAGCCTGCAATGTCCAAACCCAATTAAAAACAAATACACAAAGTGACAATAGACCCTATTCCAGTCGCACTTCTATTATTACTAGGTCTAATTTGACATTTCTAAAGCCGTTTCCTATTCTGCATGTAACTGTCAAACTCAAATGACAGGATTATAATCTCTAAAAATAACTGACAGGATTAAATTTAGCTCTATCCGATTAGTGCAATTCTAAGAGGTGCAAAATTAAGCAATTTAAATATTAAAAAAAAAAAAATTACTAATCTTAGCGGCCACTAAAAAGGTCCCGAATAAAAATAGTACTGTCAAAACAAATCGAAATGGTTGCAATGTTGGAGTTTTCTGTGTGATTTTCGGTCAGATATGAGAGTTCTAAAGTGGGATCAATTGAGTTGGGAGGTCCTAGAGTGTAACCGGGTAGGAAAGATCTAAAGTGGCACCGGATCAGAATGTTCTAGGCTGGCACCGGGTCGAAAGGTTTTAAAGTGGCACCGGGTCAGAATATTGTAGGCTGGCACCGGGTTGAAAGGTTTTAAAGTGGCACCGGTTCGGAAAGTTCTAGAGTGGTACCGGGTTGAAAGGTTTTAAAGTGTCACCGGGTTGGAAAGTTCTAGAGTGGTACCGAGCGAATGTTAATCTATCAATTTCATCTCTTTTTGGCGATTTTACACAAAAATGCACCAAATAAACATTAAAGCATTATTGCGTACTGCGCTCGCCAATCCATCTACCAAGCATGGTGTGTTAAGCAAATTCCTCCAAAGCCTCAACAGGGACAGGCCTGTTTCTATAGTTAAATATAAGAATTATTTTACCAAATAATAGAAAAATGCTTTTTCGGGGTGTATAAAAATTCTTTGTTTTCTTGCAACACTTTCATATATTTTTAAATTTGCAACACATAATTTTGGTAAAAATAGCATTGTCAAAATCAAATTATATTCCTGTCAAAACCTTCCCAAAAACATGGATTTTCTGGAATAGCCACACTTAAAACCTCTAAGTTTAGGGATTTTATTTTAGTGATTTTAGCATTAGAAACTTAAAATGATTAAAACGTAGAATCGGGCCTAATATCAACTTTGTGAGGCTCCACCGGGAATCGAACCCGGAACCATTGCGCCGCAGGCAGTCGCACTTCCACTGCGCCACATCGGTCGTCACGTTCAGCGGCACCTATCTATATTTTCTTGTTTGTGCACAAAATTAAGTTCTTGAAGGATATTATTAAATGTACCTGATCATAATCAAACACACATCTAACTAGTATGTACCTAAACAATTAATAATAAATAGGTATGTATAAGTGGATTGATTTTTCTTTGGGGATTCATTTGAGGGTAATGTTTGTTTTTAATTTCAGCCTGATCGTTTGTTTACAAGATTTCACCAGATAACCGCAGCAGGCAAAATAAAGAAATACTAAAAACAAACTTTTCCCTAAAATTAATATAATTACATACTTTTTTCTTTAGGCTAGTTGACCCGTGGAGTACACACGGTTTTACCAAAACCATAGTATAAAGAAGGGGGAAGTAGGCCAACTCCGGCCTTATCCGCGCTATAATTGCCTACTCTCTCAGGGTTGTCACTTTCAACAAAATTTCAATTCAGTGCCTAGGAATTGGCAAGCGTTGAGCAGTTGCATTTTGAATTGTATTGGTCCAACCAGTATCTGATGTCAGTTTTACCTAACCACACGACGATGAAACCTATTTAAAGAAAGAAAGAATCATGTTTGGGAAACATGACACAATGTGTGGCATCTGATTGCATGACCAGCAGACGTGCGGGGCGGTGTTGGTTGAGCATGTCATCTCTGTAAAATATAACTAACTCGGCGATGATCGATCCATCGATGAAGCCATTCGCTCAGATACGGTCGCTCTTTGCGATTGCACGCGGCGGCGTCCTTTGTTTGGGAGGCGGCAGGCATCCTATGCAAGTGCCGGTACGTGCGACCGCATCTGAGCGAACGAATTTTTACTAAGTTAATTAACGTAGTCGGCTTAAAACTCTGACACCTGGGTTCATCGGGTCGTTCACGACTCGGTCCCAAACCAACATACACGACAAGAAAATATTAACAATACCTAATGTGAGCAACCGGTACACTCAAATTGCCGATCAATAGCACCTATACCTACTAGGATAAATAATTACAACAAAAAACAACTAATAAATCTCATCATCGGGTTTAACATAGTAAAAATTATCTATTACCTATATTATGTTAAAACAAATGAATAACTTAGGTACCTTTCCTGGTCAGTATGCAATTTGAAATGGAAATGATGAATAATTTAGACATACAAACACACAGCAATACCTTCTTTTGCGATAGTCAGCCATCTTACAATCGTGGTTTCGTCGTACCAGTAAGCCGTGCCGCGTGACTCGTCACAAACTACATAGAGATACTTGACTCCGTGCGGTGACGACTAGCGGCCCCGACGAAGCGCAGTCCGAACCCCCCCGACATTTGTCCGTGTGTGCGTGCGGCGGCGCATAGATACTATCGCGCACACATACAAGCCGCGCGCAGTGCGTTTGTATGAAGATAACGTACTTCCTCCTTCTTTATACTATGCCAAAACGGCCCCACATAGGTGTAAACTACGTTTATGCAAACCGTACATCTGGAGCAGGCAGCAGATTGGCGGGACACTGTCAACATATGCAGATAGAGGAAACGGAAGTGCATCCCGTCGCATCCGGGCGGCGTGCATCCTGTCACTAATATACTCGACCACATCTAAATTTACGTCACTCGTAGGTATACCTAACTCGACAGGTGAGCTTGAGTTGTGTACGACTTAAAAACAGTTTTTAATGTTAAAATTGAGTCGGGTTCGTTATAAGTGAGGAAGGCAGATTTTCTATGTTTCCCTACCATGAATAAGTAACTATCTGCCTAGGTTATCGAGCATACATTTTGTAACTTTCTTTCGTTATCTTTCTGTTGTAATTTTGAGCATACATTTTGTAACGTGTTAATAATAAAAATACGTACGTACATACAACAGACTATTTCAGTCTGCTGCTGGACGTAGGCCATCTTATTATTAAGTACTTATTAAATTTTCAAAGGATAAAAATAAGATGAATAAAAAGAAATGTTTCAAGTAGACTACCATCTAAAAAAAAAAAAAAAAGAAATAATCCTCTCTCCGTAGTAAAAAGTGCATCCACGGCTAAAATAGTTTAGCCGATAAAATTACCTCTCTTTCATTCTTTCTTTCTAATATGAGTTTAAAAGCAAAAAAGTAGCAATGATGGCGAAATAAAATTGTTTTAAAGTGTGCACTTATAATATGTTCGCTCCGCTTCGCCATGCAAGAAAAAGTTGGTTAGTAAAATTATAAAACAATTTAAATTGTTACCGCAGGGAAATTCCCCATGTCTGAACTAAGTCTAACTAGCTTCTAGTCTGTTTTTTACCACGCAATCACTTTTTTACAGAAACTATGCTGTGATAGGAAAGAAGAAATTTCTGCTTTAATGAGTTTCAGGGGTGATAAAGCAATCTAACTAAACTACCGCCGTTCCCTCAAGGCAGATTTGATAGCTTTCATCTCCATACTAAAAGAGATGTCAACAAAGGAAAATGGACCCTCTGCCATAGTAGAGGTATAATCACGAATCTGACAGGTGTCAAATACGACTTATTGGAACGGCGGTACGTTAGGTAGGTTATTTACATATATCATTTTTTACCGACAAAGAGTATCAAAATAGTCGAGAAATGCTTGGGTGCTAGGTAGAACTTAAGAACTAAGAAAAATGTGGGAGTAGGTAAGTAATGTACCTATTAATGTTTGAATTATTATTTGTCGTGTTAAGTTGTAAGCGGGCTTCGGATTAATGTTTTTTTTATGTGTCTTTTTGCCTATAACTAAACCTTTTGAAATAAAATAAAGTAAATTAAGTAGACAACTAGACATTCGTGGAGATTTCTGGCTTCGACATCTCCACAGATGTCGTCTCAGAGCCGGTTAATCCGCTCCGAGTGTCCGCAAATCCGGGCCTAGAGCGACGCAATAACCGGAGCAATATAAACGCCAGCTGACAGCACAGCTTACTGCGATAAAATATTAATTCGTTCTTGAAAAATTTTAAGATACCTACAGGTAACAGTATAATATATAATTTTTCTTTCAATAAGTTTAATACTTTAAAATTTACTATCTCTAATTGACTCTTAGTAATAAGTACACCTCTTTCGAACCTTATTATTGTTATGCAAATTGTGAACTTCATAATGTAACGGTTGACTGGACTATCACGACACAGGTTCTTCCTAGTGTGAAGCCCAATTGGAATGTTATCATAATTTATGTTATGTAACTTTTATTTGGCAAAATAAACTTTATTATTATTGAATACCAAGTTTTAACACATTTCCCGTGTCCGGTATACAATTTTTGTAAACTTGCAAAATTTTCAAGGGCCGGCAGGATTTGAACCGCGACTTTCGCATTACTAGTGGCGACGCCTCTTCCATCTGGGCTACCGCAGCTCGTTCCTTGCTCGCCAATTTTGCAAGTGTATTTTAACGCTAGTAACACGTGGCACGGCCCCATCTACCGGGTTAATTTTGCAACTATTATTATTATTATACCTAGGCGTCTCAGAGCTGGGTGATCCACTCGGAGTGTCCGCAAATCCGAAACATACAGGATGGACGATAGAGTAAATAAAAAATAATGCCTTAATACTGAGGCACAGTATAATTAATAGTACTAGCGTAACTGAGGGGTATCCGAATCACCCCTATGTATGTTCCGCGATTATTGTAGTTTCCGAGTTATTCTAATAAAGTTGTATTAAAAAAAGATAACATAACCTTTTTCCCTTTTCTTGAATGATAGAAAGTACAAAACATGAGGATTATGCTACTGAATCAAAAACTAAGAACTTACCTCTGGAAAAAATACAAGTAAAAAAAGGATCTTCTTTTCAGAGAATAAATTTAATAATCTCATAACAAAAAGGGGGTTTTCAGTTTTCTTCTCTCTCTCTTATTTACGCCGCCCGAGATACAAGAAGATATTAAAAATCACGTCACAGACGATTAAACGGGGTCTCTACCGGAACCTTTCTGCTCTGTAAATTAATTAAAACCTTTGTTGAAAACTGAAACAAAAGTTCTGGCAACATTCAGAAAGTAAATTAAAGAACTAACTTAACTAATACTCAGTTTATTTACAGTTTACTCAGTACAAAAGGGAGCATTTAATCAGGAATACGAAAAAAAACTGACGGCAGAAGGAGGCAGAATTTGAACCTGCGACTTTCGGTGTCAATACTACCGAGCCGCCTCTACCGACTAGTTTTTTTAAATTAATGATGTGTTTGCTCTTGACTCTAGTCTAGGCCATAGGACAGAGACAGAGTCTAAGATGGAGCGAGCTCATCCAGAAGAAGCCTGTTCACTCTTACTTTGAAGAGATTAGGGTTGTATGCGTTTGGAAACACAGACGCAGGTAGTGATTTCCACTCTTTAGCAGTGCGCATTATAAATTATGACTGGAAGCGCTTAGTCCGAATTGGTGGAATGGCAACCAGGTACGGTTGGTATCCGGATTTTATGGCTTCCGTGGCTCACTGGGCTGACGTTGGTGAATTTATTAAAGATAAAGATATTTATGTGCATTAAATGTACCAAAAACATGCAAATCATTACATTGAGATTATGGTCAATCATTCGAATTTTATAAACATTCAGTAGATAGGTAAATTGAGGAAACAGCTCAATTTAATTAATAGGATTTAAATTCTCATTTATGTAATAAAATCATTTTTGTAAAAGCCACCTTCATATGCATAACTTATTTATTTCTACGGATATTAGGTAGTGTCGCGAGTGCTAGTTCTTTATTTTTTATGCAAGAATACTTAAGTACCTACCTACCTACTACTTACTTTCTTACATGATAATTTGTAGAAAACCTCCAACTTTGATTTACTAAATTAAAGGAAACACACAGGCAGTAATATTGTGTTGAGTAACTGTTAGACTTTCGACTTGAGTGCAGGTTTTGAGTTAGTCGCAACAATTGCAACAATGGACTATGATTTTAATACTATTTTCAAAATCTCATATATAGCCATGCGATTTAATCGCTCGCATCCGCGAATTCCCCGTGATGTAAAATGGCTCCTCCAATTCATTATTATGCATGGAGTAGCAACATTTGTCGCATTTCTTGTATTATACAGCACAATATGCCACGACTTCAAGAAAAAAAACTACACACAAGCCTCTGAAAATTTCATCATTGTCTGTTTGTATTTCTTAATCACTTTTTTTTACTCCATGATGCTCTGGAACCAGGACTCCTTGGATTGGTTGATAAATGCAACGCAGAAAGACTACAGCGCTGCGAAATACCTTTCTGCTGCAGAACAGAAAATGCTGATGGGATACGCATTGAGAGGCCGCTGGAGCTGCAAGTTATGGCTGGCCATATCCTTTGGTGTCGCCACCATTTTTCCCATGCGATCATTTTACCTCATGGTATATTATACGCTTACTGATGATTTCCGACTGGTCCCTTTATATGATGTGGTTTATCCCGAGTTTTTAGAGAAAAACAGAGATGATTTGTTGTCATTTGTGTTATTATTTGCTACTATGCTGTGGTTATGCGTATACGCAGCGTCTATTTTTGTGGGTTTAATTCCTTTGGGGCACATTTTCATGCTTCATGCTTGCGGTCAGATAGAACTTCTCAAAAACAGAGCGGTGCAACTTTTCCCAAAACATAATTATAGCAGTAGGAAGGCTGAGGACGAATTAAAAGTCATAGCGAGAGGTTTACAAAAAGTGTATTGGTAAGTTAGGAGGTTTTTTCTTTAGCTAACATTCCCAGTTTATAAAAAACACAGTTTACTAATAGGAAATACGTAGATAAGTAGATAAGTAATACGTAGCTACTAACTAGATTACCATAATTCACTCAGACAACAGTATTATTTATATTCCTGTAAATTTTTATTATGTACGTGTTTAGTTACCTGGGAGTGCATGCCTGTTTCAAGTGTCTTTTTGTGGTAAAAATAAATAAATAATACTAAATAATCAAAATAAACTGTTTCAATAGTTTTGTAGATCACGTTCAGTTGAGTTTTCGACTTATATATGAGCTGTGCTTGAAGGCTACCACTATTACGATGCCGTTATTGGTTTATGAACTAACTGAGGTAAGTGAGACTAGCCCTGTATAACTAATTTCCCTGTAGTAGGTAAACGTACCCACCTAAGCTTATTTTATTGAAAATTTAAATTTTTCTAACTAACTTTAAAACGAAGCTTCTTGTCAAATTTCATAATCTAGTTGTAAGAAAATTTTCTATTTCCGTGAGAGGGTCAAAAACACGAGTTTTTACAGCATAAACGGCCATTTCTACATATTTTTACAAATACAAGTAGCCGTAGATCGAAGTACATGGTTTCAATTTCATAAAAAAATATTGTGACAATGTGATCCTATAAGGGTTACGTTTTCTTCCTTTTGAGGTATGGAACCCTAAAAACATTAAGACAGAAAATAATGTTCATTAAAACTGCTGTAAATTTACTCTTAATGTTTGTATCAAAGAATATACGAGTTATACAGTTATACTAGGTTTTACTTATTCTATAACGTATTTATTTACAGACAACCAAACATGGGGAATTTAATATGGAGTTCTTTGCTATAACAATAGGAAGTGTTGTCCTATCTGGCGTTCCGTGTATCTATAGCGACTTACTTATGGAACTGGTAATAATTATATACAGTTAAATGTTACTAGTGACCGAGAGCGAAAACTCAAGACGGACTGATAAGGAATAAATTTTCCCCCCTATGTTCCTCAAAAAAAGTTGTTCCTTATCTATCACCAGCCCGTCTTGACATTTTCGCTATCGGTCACTTCTAAAACTTCACCCTATATTACTTAGGAAAAGTACAATACTGCGTCCCATTCTAATCTAATTATTACAAAAAATGTTAGACATGGTAAAAGCTCTTTGCCTCGATACGATTTGAATGGAAAAATAAATACTGTCTAAACGTTCGTCTAAATTTTTTAGTAGTTATTCTTTAAAATGTTGACACAGAGAGAACCTTGAGTACTAAATTTTTAAATCATTTGACGTGTGTTTTTGAGAACTTACAAAATTGCACCACAGTCAAGATTCGAACCAGCGACTTTCGGTATCAGTACTACCGACGCCTCTACCGACTGTATATTGAAATGATCAACTTTCAATACATACACATAGTGCGCCTTTATCCCTTGCGGGGTAGGCAGAGCGTTAACGGCCGTAAAATACGGTCGCTATCGCCACGTCACGCCAAATATTTCAGGGCCGTGTCAGGTGTATCGTGTATCACGATAGAAACAGAGTGTCATGCTGTCGCCTAAAATTGTAACACACATGAAACTCTCGAGTCCCTTAGTCGCCTTGAACCCGCAGGAAAATGGGGTAATGATATCCTTTCAATCATGACCAGTAAATTTTTTCAACTTTATTTGACCAGAGCTACAGCTTCAGGCAGACGTTGTACTGTAGCGGGTGGGAGCGGCACTGGGACTCGCGCGCTCGGACCATACTCCTGATGATGCTCGTGCGCACCAGCCTGCCCGCGGTCATACGTTCCATGTTCGGGAACATGAGCCTCAGGGCTCTTGGCAACGTAAGTAATCATGCAGAAAGTTTTAAAAACTATACTTCCAGCGCCATGCGGGGCCGGTTTCGAGTGCAGTGTGATGCCGGTTTAGAGTGCCGTGTGATGCCGGTTTAGAATAACATCACCCCATTTCTTTCCCTTGGGAGTCGTAGGAGGCGACTAAGGGACTCGGGGGTGTGTATTGCAATTTTAGGCGATAGGCTAACAACCTGTTACTATGGCGATACACAATTTTTTCGAATTACCATCAAATATATGTTAGACGTGGCGTAAATGTCCGTTATTGCGGCCGTTTATGCTCTGCCTACCATGCAAGGGATTATAGGCGTTATATGTGTATGTATGTGTATGTACTTTCAACGCCATGCGGGGCCGTGTTCAGACGGTTCACTAACTTGTCGTCCGTCGTTCCGTTTTTTTACGCAACGTAACGCATTCGTCTGTCACGACGGAAGGAAATAGCGAATCTAATCTTATTCCTCTAGTAAAGTAGGTTTATACCTATATATATAATTTATTGACACTGGCTAGTTGTAGGTCCGAATGCCAAAAAAGTATAAAACAAAATGAATGTCAGATTGTCTGCAAGATGGCGTCAGAGGGACGCTTTTTGTAAAATAATAAAGGACAGGTATAGTAATAAAATTACCAGTTAAAGTAATAAAAATAAGTATATTTTATAATATTTTCCCCATAGAACGTTGTATTATTCATGTAATAGATATCTACTACAATGCGTTACGTTGCGTTACAAAAACAAAATACGAATGGCAAGTGAGTGAACCGCGTCAGCTATTTGAAAAGCGTCCCGATTGTGTTTCAAAAGAATGTCAGTTGGATGGTTTTGTATGTTTCTAACAATTTGAAGTGTAGACAATCATAGTAGCAATCCAATGATAGTTGATTGATGCAGATATTACAATGGCAAAAAAATAAGGGAGGCCCTGATAGCTCCTCGTGTTGCTCTATACTAATTATGAAATAACCCAAAAATTATAACAGTAATTTGAAATGGCCAAATCTCGACTTCCATAGTGAGACCAAATCTAGAGCCATGGCTGCACCTAGTTCTGATATTATAATATCGGAAGAGAAAAGAACCTTGATAACTCCCTTACAATCACTTTTGACTCGATAACCATATTCCGTGTTATTTTTACTTTTCAGGTTTATCACCATTCGTACGCCTTATACAACCTTATAAATGCTATGTGGTAACAAAATCATACATAATAAAGAATTAAAGAATTTAATAAAAAATATTCGTTTTTTTTTTGTTAATCTCTCTCTTTCTACTCTACCACACCATGCGTGATTATAGCTACGGAATTTTTACCATGTCACGTTCAGTTTATATAGCTGTGTATTTGACAAGAATCCGACGGATCTGTTCTCAAGTATGTCGATTCAGTCCGATCAGACATACAAACCATACATACTTCTCCGGGTGAGCTCCTGCTCCCCACCAATCAGTCAGGTGTAGGTTTCAAAGTCCTGGGGCAAAAATCTAAGAATCCAGTCTTTTAAAAAATAGAACAAGTATGTCAAGCGGGATTAGCCATCGCGTTGTATGCCACTGGTGTGGATTTACATGGGATTTACACATTAAATATTAAGGTAGTTTTCAAGCGAGTTTTCAATAGTCAAAGCAAATAATAGCCTACTACAATTGTCGAACTGACTGCTTTACTAGTGTCCTTTCATTTAGCAAATTAGAGAGTACGAAGCTTTAACAAATTAGCAGCAAACTAACTACTTAATGATTTTAATGTTTTTGCTATACTTACTTAGATCATGGTTGTACAATTTGAGGAAGAACTCATCTATATTTTATTTACGTAGGTATATATCCTATGTTAGGTGTAAAAAAATATTGCCCATGAAACAGTTTTTTACACATAGAACTTATGTCGAAGAATGTAAAAAAAACTTTAAATGACACTGTTAGATAATACATTTTGTATAGACGGTTCAATTTTTCACATTTGTTTTTAACCAATGTTTCTTGCGAAATTTTATTACTATTTACTACCTGGGTTGGGTCAATCCTTGAAATTTTTGTTATTTTCCTTTACATTTTGTATTTACCTTACAACGCTCACACATAGCTCGCGGAACCGACTACACCTGGATTCAGAAGGTGCCTTGTCTTTGCCATTACCACCCAACCAGTAGGAAGTTTCAGAGGCTTCAGCTAAGATAGGACTCTGAAAAAAAAATTAGAGCCCTGTTTCATCTAAAAAGTTGGTCACTTTCATTCGCGCTACGCCAAAGAGGAACAGCCAATTATTTTGCGGTTACATTTAGCGACATTTTATAGGAAATTTGACACTCATATAGAAGGTAACATGGATAAACACATAGGATAGTTTTTATGAGTACGCTGGCAAAGCCGCCCTTTTTCTCAGAATTTTATAGCCGTAAATTGTCTAAATAAAATCTCCCTCGCGCGCTATCCTTGTCTTAATTTTTAGCTTACAATCTAGCTTGCGCGTTTAATTTAGCATTCCGCAAGCAAAGGGTCTTGGGATTAACAGGAGGGCACTTCGCATAATGAATACATAATTAATTAATTATTCCTTCGGGCGCTAGGTGCAGAGGGAAATTCTGACCTTGTTATTGTTTTCTTCGTATTCACGTCAGCAGAATAAGCTTTACTTAGGATTTAAAATTAATATTGCTTCCGTACATCTACCCTTAACTTTTATTTTAAAACAAACCTATTCTAATAACGAAGTCATTTCCACTCACATGCTTTTAAATACATGAAAATACATTTTTGTAATGAATAAACTTCTTTTCATAACGTGTGCTTGGGACACCATCGGATCGACAAACGATTTTTCTTGTGAAAATTCAAGTCATTTCTCAAATGTAATGTCCTACAAAGGTAAATTTACACAAGTTCGACAATAGTCTCAATTCCAATGCACAAAGTAAGTATTGGCGGCTGCGCGCCGAATACAGAGAGCTCACTTCAAGCAAACGTCACGAAACTCTCCACGATTTGACACGCCGCCGTTTACAAGGAAATCCAAACCAATCAAAACACACTTGTAGTCGAGTGTCAACCGCGTTTGGTGCGGACGTGCAAAATGGCTTTACACAAATATAAATTGGTTTATTATAGTATACGATGTGATTTGTACAATGTTCCTATAATATTTTGTACCAACTTAAATAAAAACTTGCTTTCATAAAAGAAAAAACAGGATTAATAACTCTAATCAGTATATTTGTTTATAATGTGATTTGAGTTTCTACTTAAATAAAGGCAACTTTTCATTTTTGATGTACATACATTATACATACACATATCACGTCTATTATCCCTTGCGGGGTAGGCAGAGCGTAAACGGCTGCAAAAACGGAATTTACGCCACGTCTGACAAACATTTGAGGGTCATACGGAAAATTGTGTATCGGCATAGTGACAGGTTGCCAGCCCATCGCCTAAAATTGCAATACACACCCTCAAGTGATGATGCTCAGTCTCAACAGCCCAAGTGCAGATATCTACCTACTCGTCATTCCCCATTTTATAATAATAGTGCCATGTAGGTAGTATACGTAATGTAAATACAGGGAGTAACAGAAAGGGTATATCAAGCCGAAAGGAGGTCAAAGTGGGGAAATGGGAAAAGTTGTTCAGTTTCATGCTGCACGCTGCACATGCACTTTTCGGCTTGATATATATAGGTAGATATGTTTAGGTACCTACTCCATTGAATAAAATCGGTAAGAAAACTGTGGCAGCCCTTGCCGAAAGCGGAAATAATCGAAAATAGGGCCGAGTGATCCTTCTGTACATTCTCTATTTTGTGTCCAATGTTACCGAATAAAATATCTAACTCAAAATAGCACTGTCACTTTCTGTTAAATTGGCTTAGACAAGGATAGAAGTTGATCGCCTCTAAAAATTGTCTTTAATTTTACGCATTTACGCGGCATCTGTCAACATTTTGCGGTGATTCAAAATAATATGATGTTTAAAAATACAAGGAAATCTGTAAAATGGCGTGGAAATCATAGACTATTTAAGACATAACATGACTAAAATAGTCTATGATATACTTTGCTTTTCTAAACTTATATAACGGAAAGTGACAGTGGTATGTTTTTATTTATCGTTTTAGTCAGTAGCGTGAAATCGAGGTAAGGGTTCTAGTACCTAACCGCCAACATATTTTAAGACCCTTTTATTTATTTTATAATAAATAATTTAAAAGTACTTTAAGTGTAGTAATACTAGTGTACTAACACAAATGAAATATACTTCTAAATCGTTGGTAATAAATAAATAACGCGATTTAAAAGAACTCACTGTTGGTTGAATATGAATTGTGTAGGTACCCCCTTAAAGGTAAGTAGCTGCCTATTTCACACGAGACGTTGCATCTATCTTGCTTGTAACTTACATAAGGTATTTTTAAATTCACTGCACATATTTGAAGGTGAGTTCTACTCATGAAACTAAACAACTTTCCGCAAGGAATATAGGTTGAAAGATAAGTATAACATTGGGACCTTCCATACAAAAATGTTATAAATGTATCACTTTGTGTGCAAAAACTGTATGTGTAAAAAGTTATTCAGTTTCAAGAATAGAAATCAACCTAAAAATATAACCACAAAATTTTTAGGGCCATAATATATTTATTTTTCATTCTCACTACTACAGCCCAAACTTCATGCTCCTGTTTGCAGTTTTGTTGGTCTCACAAATACGCAACCGAGCGTGTGAGAGATCCATAACTTACTTCCCCTTTAGCCTTCGGTTTCCGAATATAGGTAGCAAAAATAGCAACGAAGCAACGGACTGCGTAGCTAGCTACATAGGAGTTTTTACGGCACTTTTAATCCTAAAAGGCCGCGGGTGTTTTATTAACCCTCTCTGTCCAGTCCAGTGTGTTTGCATATTCATGCTGACGCATTTCAAAAACGTATCACGACGACGTTTAGTCCTGGAAACCAGCAAAAAATAAATATTTTGCTAAATACAACCATTTTAAACTGACAAATTTTTGCACTCCGTTTTGTCTTAAAAGCGTAGTAAGGTTTTCTATCTACCGCGATATATCCATGCTAACAAACAACCTTAATTCAGCTAAAGGTTATTAAAACATTTCACCAAAGGTCCTAAACCAATCTGCATATTTTCGCTAATGTTGTTTCACGGATGAGTGCCTATGTGTGCGTGTAATTATTCGTAGTTAACGTTATACGTGGGTAAGCATATTTTACGGTTCACGGAAGTGAAAGAGTCAAGTGTTTCTGATAGCACAGGTAATACCATCAAAGTCTACCGGTATAGCGTCTCAGGCAGAAAATTCTCCTGTCATCTCTAACAATAGTATTTTAAAATCCAATATACGGTGCCGAGTGAGCATATTACGGAAGCAGGGGAGAGACGAGCGATAAATTTAATATCGGTAGTAGCGCGACATGCGATAGCGGATAACAAGGAGGGAACCGGTGGGAATGGGGACCCTGGGTGATAGAAGGTTAACCTGTCATGATGGGTTATGTTATAAGGACCTACCTATAGACTTCTCTAATACCTCAGACTTTGAAGCCACGAAGATAAACGTATATTTCACTGCGATTGGTTACGACTTTAAACCTGTGAAAAGTTCAGTCGTTATACTATACATCATGCGCGTAAAGTTTTTTATTATTTATAATTGCAAGTTGTCCAAGTTGTTAATTTCATTCTAATACAAAATGCCGTTTGTGGTAGAGTACATTTTACTTTATAATGACCATATACTACTCCGTTTACTTAAATATATATTACACACTCCAACTAATTGCAGCCAAATCTCTTATTGATAGAGAAAGCCTTTAAACTCTCATAATGATAATGTGCAACAATAAATCACAATCAGACAATTTTAGAATACCTACCAAATTTTTAAAACTTGTCCCGTGTTAGGTATATAAACAGTCAATTCTATTCTAAAAACTCATAAAAAAGATTCTTATTTGAATGTTGTTTTAACTAATCTACTAAATAACTACGGTCCTACTTTTTGATTTAAAGCAATTTAGGTCAAGTTTTCGGTAGTCCGGTGGGCCGTTTCACGAAACTACATTTGCAAGTAGGTACGATTAAATGTTAAACAGCCGGATAGTCAAATAATCATCCTATTTATTATTATTATTTTATTGAGTATTTATGTAGGTATATTTTAGTAATGATATGTATTTTATATATTTATATTTATTTCATGGTAGTTTAATTTGTTATCTTCCATTATTATGATTTCACACCCAAGTGTACCTACCCGTGTCTTTTTCTCTCTGTTTACCCTCTGGTTGGCCGGTAGAGAATGCCGCGTGGCATTAGGCCCGCCTTTTGTACCATGTGCAATAAAGTTTTAAAATAAATAAATAAATAATAAATTTGTAAATAATAATTCTATTCGATTTCATTCTAAAGCTAAGTATACGCTGTGATTCAAATAAATATTTCTTGACGGCATCTTGATCCGTGGCTGGAATAAAGATGATCTGTTTAAAACAACAACTAGAAATTTTGAAAAAATTTAGCCGACTTCACAGTAGAGACACGTAGCCTGCTTTGGAAAAATAAAATTAGCTATGACTTCCAAGCTAGGCAATTTCCCAACAAAAAATAAACATCTGGGGTTTGAGATAATGTATGTGAGGACAAGCATAATACACACACATACTTGTTCAATTATGCACTATTGCACAGGAGCCTTTAGAGAATAACACATAAAATATAAAACTTTAAGAATGTTCCTTTTATACTAGTAGAATTATTAACCGCTTCTCGTGGGAACGCAATGATTGTAAATTCGAACCAAAATCTATATGGCGGCGATGTAGGAGTTCGCAACTCATCACGTCTCGTTCCTGTCGGGTGCGGATTGCGGGCTACTGAGAGCCGCTTTGCTACGATGAATGTTAGGGGAGGAATGGTGGATAAAATAGATGAAGTATGTCAGATGATGGATAAGAGGCGCATAGATGTTTTGTGTGTGAATGAGACGAAGCGGAAAGGTTGCGACACGACGAAACATGGCCTTTACACAGCGTATTGGTCTGGGGTTTCTAGTTCCGACCGAGGCTGTAAAGGAGTCGGCGTGATTCTTTCCGCACGAATGGCTGAATGCGTGACTGAGTTCGAATGTGTGAGCCCTCGACTCCTCTGGATTAGGCTGAAGGTCGGAATCACTCGAATCTTTATCCTAGGTGTCTATGCACCGACGGATGTGGGTTCGGGTGGCTCCACAAAAGCAAAAAAGGAAAATGAGGAGTTTTGGGACAATGTGAGAGATGTTTTGAAAAACTGCAAGGCGAATGAAAGAATTATTATGCTGGGAGATTTTAATGGATGGGTAGGAATAAAGCGAGATGGGTATGATAAGGTTCTTGGTACGTTTGGTGATGAAAGAGTAAATGAGAATGGAAAGAGTGTGTTAGAGATTTGTTTGCAGTGGGATCTTTTTGTGTCGAATACAATGTTTCAACACAAAAAGATCCACACTTATACAAGAGCGGAAGGTGCATCAAGAACAATGATTGATTTAGTGATTGTGGATGAAAGATTGAAGAGTAAAGTTGTAGACACTCGAGTGTACCGCGGTGCTGGTATTGACACAGACCACTTCCTGGTGCTATCTCGAATAAGTGGTCTCTTCAAACGGTGGCGGCACAGGGTAACTGAGCGAAGTAGTGCGTTGGAAAGAGTGAAAGTAGAAAATTTGCAAGATAAAGAGGTAAAAAAGGAGTATATTAAAAGATTGAAAGAGAAATTTAACAACCAAGAGGAGATGTCTGACATTGAAGAAGGATGGAAAGGATTTAAGAAAGGTGTTGTGGATGTCGCGATAGAAGTGTGTGGAGTTTCAAAAAGGATGAAAGGGAAAACACAACGGAGTGCGTGGATGACCAAAGAGGTACAAGAAGTTGTGCAGAAGAAGAAGAAAGCATGGTTGGATTGGTTAGCTACCAAAGCTAACCGAAGAATGTTAAAAGCGACGGATGAAGATGTAGAGAAAGCAAGAAAGGAGTATAAAAGTGTGAAGGATGTAGTTAAAAAGACTGTTGATAAAATGAAAGATAAGAATAAGGATGAATTTGACAGGAGGCTATCGGAAAACTTTCGTTCCAACTTGAAAGTTTTCTGGAAATCCATAAGGATAGCTCGAAGTAAAACCACGTCGTCCGAGTTGAGTAGGATTCGAAGCCAGGATGGTAGTGTAATAAAAGGTGAGGAATGTGTGTTGAAAAGATGGAAGGAATATTTTGAAAGCTTATTTGAGAAAGAAGATCTAGCGCAAGAAATAACTACTGCAGAAGTGAATGAAATTGAGAACGAAAGTGAGATTGAAATGGATGAGATTGTGAAAGCGTTAAAAAGTATGAAATCTGGTAAAGCTGCAGGGTATGATAGAGTGTCGGTCGAAATGCTGAAGGCTGGCGAAGGCGTTGTGGCTAGTCAGCTGTACCTCCTTTTTAACCTTTGTTGGAGAAGCGGTCGAGTGCCAACTGATTGGTGCAAGGCTGTAATAGTGCCATTATATAAAGGAAAAGGGTCACAGCTGGACTGCAAAAATTACCGCGGTATAAGCCTCCTCAGTGTCGTCGGCAAACTGTATGCAAAGGTGTTGATTGAAAGAGTGATGAAAGAAACGGATGAGAAAGTATGGGATGCTCAGGCAGGATTTCGTAAGGGGATGGGATGTACGGATCAGGTCTTTTCCTTGCGCTGCATAGCTGAAAAATTCCTGGCCAAAAACCAGAAAGTCTATTGCGCATTCGTGGATTTGGAAAAGGCCTATGACAGAGTGGTGAGGAATGAATTGTGGTCGGCACTATCCATGCATGGGGTGAGCAGTATCTTGATACGAGCACTGAAATCCTTATATAAGGATTCCAGTGCTTGTGTCAGGATAAACGGGGCGTACAGTGAACTTTTTAACATCGAGAAAGGTGTTAGACAGGGATGTGTTGCGTCACCGTGGCTGTTCAATCTATTCATGGATAGTTGTTTGGCGGATTTGAAAGAGAGTGAATGTGGTCTGAGAATGAATGGTTTACTCGTCAAATGTCTTCTCTATGCTGATGACCAAGTTATCCTTGCGTCGTCGGCTGAAGGGTTGCAGGAGATGGTAAATATTATGACTGAGGCTTTGAAAAAGAAAGGAATGAAAGTGAATGTAAGTAAGACGAAAGCAATGGTTTTTGAGAAAGAGGAAAATATGACAGAGTGTAAAATTATGATAGAAGAAGAGAGGGTGGAACAAGTGAAAGAGTTTGTGTATTTGGGCTCCATGTTCACATCAGATGGAAAGTGTGAAAGTGACATCGAAAGAAGGGTGAATGCCGGAAACATGGTGAATGGAGCGTTGCACGCTTTTATGAACAGCCAGAAAGTCTCTGATAAGGCTCGTCTGGCTGTGCATAGAGGGGTGTTAGTTCCGACACTTATGTATGGGAGTGAAAGTTGGGTATGGCAGAAAAAGCATGAAAGTAGAATAAATGCAGTACAAATGAGAGCGTTAAGAAGTATGATTGACGTAAAATTGAGTGACAGGATAAGGAATAGCGTGATAAGGGAACGTTGTGGTATAAAAGAAGACGTAGTGACTGGTGTAGAAAAGGGTATGCTTAGATGGTTTGGTCATGTAGAGAGGATGAATGAAAGAAGATTAACGAAAGAGGTGTATATGGCAAGTGTGGATGGGAACGTCGGAAGGGGAAGACCTCAACGAACGTACCTTGATCAAATCGGGGACGTCCTAAAGAAAGGTCAGGTCAAGAGTACCCTAAACCGAAGAGCATGCATGAAGAGATTGATGAATGTGGAGGAGGCGAAAGTAGTATGCCAGGATCGTAGTAAGTGGAAGGAAGTAGTCTCTGCCTACCCCTCCGGGAAAGAGGCGTGATTTATGTATGTATGTATGTATGTAATTATTAACCTCCTGCGTGAATGTCGGCTAATAAAGCCTTAGCTTGCGGATGGACTCGGTAATGCGACACAGACAAGCTTGTATTCTCGGTCCTTTCGCGGCCGCAGTACATTTATTACTTTGAGATAGCTTTCGCGAGACTGGGACTGCATGTCCACGGAAATTCCACTAAGATTTATTTTTACCTGCTTTTGATCGTCTAACTAAAAATACAAATACAAATATATTTATTACCAGAAACACAAAAAATACAACATTTCAGAGTGGCAGTGGAACCCGCACTAGGCGTAACTGTATCGCGGGAGACCGAAATGTATAAACAATCATAGTACTTATTCTAAACGAGAAGATCAAGAGGAGAGGATACAATTGGTAACAGGAGTAGCTACAAACAAATCTATAACTTACATACATACATACATACATACATAAATCACGCCTATATCCCTTACGGGGTAGGCAGAGCGTTAACGGCCGTTCAACGGATATTAACACCACGTCTGACAAAAGTTTGAGGGTCAATCATTATCTGTGTATCACTATAGTGACAGGTTGTCAGCCCGTCGCCTAAAATTGCAATACACACCCTCGAGTCCCTTAGTCGCCTCTTACAACACCCATGGGTAAGAAATGGGGTGATGCTATTCTAAGCCGGCATCACACGGCATCTATAACTTTATGTGACTAAAATGTGATCTAGTGAAGAAGCGATTTAAAATTCATATTAAAAGTAAACAATGAGATACAAATTTGGCTAACTAAATAGAATCTCCTTCTCCTCGGATTAGGTAGATATATACAAATTAACGGAAATTCGTGGTTTCTCGTAATTCATGCATCTACAGATCTCAGTTTCCGCCTTTGGTTTCTGCTCTCTACTCAGTACTCTGGATGATAAAATAACAAGTTGAACCTAAGGAAACATTTTAATAGGTGCTACGTGATGCTGGCATAAAAAAGCATCACCCCCTTTTATTTTCCGTGGGTGTCGTAAGAGGCGACTAAGGAACTCGACGGTTACATGCGTATTGCAATCCACAACATATCATTTTACGTTAGACAAATACAAAATACAAAAAATATATAAGTATATCGTTTAGAGTGTTTGGGATGCTTATTATGATACACATATTTTCATAATTTTTAATGCAATCGTTTCTGAAATATTTTGAAAAGATATAAAAACTCCCAAAGTTAGGATTACCTACCCTGAAAAAATCATTTGCTTATAGTAGAAAAAAAAACATTGGAGAAGACTTCATTCATTCATCTGTCAATGTCAATCAGTTTTTTTTAATAAAGGTCATAGAGGTGGTAGGCAAATGAATTTGTTTTCAGCAGCCTAGTTGTTAAAAGTAAACTAAAGCACTTTTTAAGATTTAAAATCTCTGATTATGAAACAAAATAAAATAAAAAGAACTTGCCCTTTATTAAATGATGCGTTTAACTATCTATTAAAAATATAAAAAAGTCTTGTTAGAAATTTGAAATGTTGTGGATTGTAGGAGATGGGCTGACAACCTGTCACTATGGCGATACAGAATTTTCTGAATGACCCTCTGAATGTTCGTCAGACGTGGTGTAAATGTCCTTTACGCTGGTAGGCATAAAACAGTTTACGCTCTGCCTACCTAAGTATGTATGTATGTACATTCGTCTAAACTTTTGATCACCTGAGATACCTTTATCAACCTTAAAATGTAGAAAAATACTGCTTCTCTTACCACAAGTTAGTAACTCTACATTTTCCTAGTCGGAAAGTGGTATAAAGTGAACTTCAGTGTTAGAAAAATCAAATGTTTCGCTCGACAGGCGTAAAGAAATCGAGTGGTTTGAAGGCGGCGGCGTTAAAATTGTTGTCGGAACCTGCGCGCTGCGGGGAGAGGCACGCTTTGGGAAATAATGTGAAAACCATTTGGTAGACATTTTGTGGCAGTTTCTGACTGCTAAGCTATGTCAAGAGACTTTTAGTTAAGTAGGTAGGTATGAGTACCTGAGCTTGCTATTTTTGGATTTATTTAAGATATACTTCTTATGGGATTACCAGTACATACAGGGTTATTTTTTATTCACCCCGGAAATTGTACTGGGTGATTCTTCTCATGATTCTGAACAACTTTTACTATGGGGTCACCTGCGAAATCGCGAAAAACAAGCAGCTGCTCCATAGAAAAATTCATACCTACTCGAACAAAATGTATGGAACAGCTGGATTTATTTTCGCGATTTCGGAGGTGACCCCATAGTAAAAGTTTATCAGAATCATGAGTAGAATCGCCCTGTAAAATTTCCGGGATGAATAAAAAATAACCATTGTGTACTAAGATTAATCCTTTAAATGGATAGGTCAAGGCGCTGCTGAGAGTACTAAAAGTATCTTGCGGAAAATAACTACAAGATGTAAGTATGACATATACATACACATTCGTATCACGCTCGTGTCCCTTGCGGGTTAGGCCGAGCGTTAACGGTCGTAAAATACGGTCGCTATCGCCACATCTGACAAATATTTAAGAAAAATCGTGTATCACTAATAAGAATTACGTCAAAATAATGATGTTAGGAGCACCTACAAACTAATGTAATTGTAATTAAATTTTCACCAAGCGCATTCATTTAAAGAGAGTCGTGAAGAGAATAGCACCTTCCAACTCACATTAAACGCAGGCAGCAAAACCATGGGATCATTTCCACAGTCCCACTGTCTTTGTCTGATTGCGAATTAAGGCGAGTGCAGTCGTGAATAGCCTCGACAGTGACGCCACTACACAAAGAAATTTTTTCTCTTTATACAAACAATCTATCAGAATGTTAAATATTCGCTGTGTAAGTAAGTAAGTAAAAACACTTTATTGCACAAAATAACAAATAAAAATAACAGGAAAATTCATAGCGTCATCAATTAATGCGCAAAGGCGGCCTTATCGCTACAAGCGATCTCTTGCAGACAACCTGTGATGGAAGTTATGGCAAAAAGTGCCTAAAAACGGCCACTTTTGGTATTAATTGCCATAAATTTAATTACAGCGAATGTTTCATTGAGTTTGTAAGTTCAAATTTTTCTTAAGAATAATACATAAAGCTTGTGCAACGGACATTCTTATAGAATGTTTCTATAGTTTTTTTTTGTTTAGTGGCGCCACCGTCGAGGTCAAAATCGAAACCGAAATTAAATTAAATATAAGTGGAACTAGTGAATAAAAAAATATTTTAAAATAAATTTACATGGAGTTCCATCAAGATTTTTTTTATTATATCAGGCTTCATTTGAATGCACGTAGTTGCTACTTCCTTACATATGCGGATCTTAGGTGTCAAAACAACGAGTGAATATTGTACGTTTAACGTAGCATGAAATCACTTCCGTCTGCCGACTAGTGAACTTGACAAAAGGAAATTGTACCAGCTCTCATCTTGACTGCTTTGCTTCATCTCAGTACTCCATCTTACCAATCACAAATCAATTGTTTCTTAGAGCGAGCGTACTCTGTTTAAACATGTCTTTTATTTTTATCTCTTTTTTTTGCCGTGTGATGCCAGCTTAGAATACCATCTACCCATTTCTTTCCCGTGGGAGTCGTAAGAGGCGACTAAGGGACTCAAGGGTGTGTATTGCAATTTTAGGCGATGGGCTGACAACCTGTCACTAGAGCGATACACAATTTTCCGAATAACCCTCAATTATTTGTCAGACGTGGCATAAATTTCCGTTTCTTGCGGACGTTTACGCTCTGCCTACCGCCCAAGGGATTATAGGCGTGATATGTGTATGTGTGTGTTATTTTTACTTCCGCATAGCTTACTGATCGTGCCCTATGGCGTATCCTTGGGAAGGCCTGCGTCCAGCAGTGGACTGCAAGCATGTATGTATAGGTTACTGCGATACCCACATTGCATCTCACATAAAAGTAGTAACAAAAAGGGTATACCTAACTAGCCGAAAGGCTTTTCTACTCTTACAACTTTCTTCATGGAACATGGGTCGACATATAAAAAATGTATGACGTTCCAGCTTGGAGGTCAATTTAAGAAATATATTGCATGGGTAAAATTGATCAGTTTCATCAGTACCTTGACCTCATTTCGTCTAGTATACTTATCCTTTTAAAAAAAGCACAGCGCTCTAGTTGTGCGAATTGTTCATCTACATATATTCAACTATTCATTTAGCCTACTATATCAAACTATTTATTTAACTACAATATAAATACATCCGTTCTTAATATTATAAATCTGAGAGATTGTGTGTGTGTGCACAGATAATATAATACTACTACGTACCAGTAGTGTGTGTGTGTGTGTATGTATTTATGTTTATTACCGCTTCACGCTCAAACGGCTTGACCGATTTGGATGAAATTTAGAACACAGGTAGAGTATAACCTGGAATAACACAAAGGCCACTTATTACCACAGGATAACAATAATTACCACGGGAAAATAAGTGGCAACGGGTAAAGCCGCTGGGTGGAAATCTAGTATAATCAAATTCTAATGTCATCTTGCGCACCAATACCAAATAGTATTATTTATAGGAACAAACATGCTACTACCTACTTACCCGCGACACAGGATAACCCAATAAGGGTAGTAAAATAAACCTTGTGTTTCAAATATAAGTTAAGTATGTTCTAAGGTGCTTTAAGTTCTTGTTAATATTGTATTGAATACTATGTTTTTAAAACACTTCCTGTTAGGTATACAATTTTTGAATTAAGTAGATGAAAAAAATTGAATGATTGATATAATTTTTGCCTCCCTAATCAGCATGTTTGAAACTGGAGGTATAAAATACTACTGTATATTTTATTTTTTTATTTATTTAACTTTATGCAATTAATTTACATGGGCGGACTTAATGCCGAGGGCATTATCTACCAGTCTACCTTAGGGCATGGGAAATGGGCGAGGCAGGTGCAAAATAAATGCAATAATAAACTAGTATGACGAACACTAATATATGTAATTAATAATTATATATAACTGTAGTTTTTTAACAATGGAATTTGTAGGTATATAATATTGTTTTAAACATTTATATCCTTAGACTTTATTCGTGTTTCATTCGGCTGATGACGCATTTTATTCCGCTCGACTGTTCCGCGTCGCGTATCTGCGTGATGTATTGGCCCCATAAATATTTTCAAAACATCCTGTGAACAATTTCATTAGCCGACGGTTTTTCGGGAACGTTTTTCATTCCCGCGCTATTAATTTTGTTTTGTCATATATTTTGTGTGGCGAAAACGGAAGATAGTGCCCTATGGCGTACCCTGGGGGAGGCCTACGTCCAGCAGTGGACTGCAATAGGCTGATGTATGTATGTATGTATTTTAGATATAGCTACCTTGTCGTTTCAAATGAAACTAGAATGGTTCATAGGTAACAAAACATTTTGATTAGTTTTTCCTGTCTTTCTTTTTTCCTGTGGGACACCGAGTCGACAAACGACCAGATGAACCCTGGTGTCAGAGTTTTTCAACCACCTTCTACTACTAGATATTTTCCTGTAAAAAGAGTCCATGTACCAATCACGAAGCCAAGATGCCAACACGCAATGTGGGAGCATAATTATCCCTTAACAGACACACCTTTTCTGTTTAAATCTTCATGAGATATCTAAATACTTATTATGATCATGAGGTGTTTAAATCATCTTTGTAAGTGCAGTAAAGTTGGCAAGTAATGAATTGTTATGTGGAGAGAAATGTCCGTATGCTGAATTTTAACTACCGATATGGGTACCGGGTGAAATTTTACAAGTGACCAATACTGAAAACAGAGTAAGGACGTGCTAGTGATAATGAACAACTTTCCCCAAGAAACATAAGTCGAAATTTGAAAAAAGTATTTTGAGCTTCCATAGTAATCCAAATCAGCTGATCGTAAAATTTATAAAGGAGGTCCAAATAAATTTTTCATATTTCGACCTATGTTCCTAGGGAAAGTTATTCCTTATCACCAGCCCGTTTTGAGTTTTCAAGATCGGTCACTAGTAAAATTTCACCCTATAGGTACCTATTTTTAATTTGGTATACCTTCGACTTTCGTCCTACTACTAATAAGTAATAATGCCGTGTGATGCCGGCTTAGAATAGCATCACCATTTCTTTCCCGTGGGAGTTGTAAGAGGCGACTAAGGGAGTTGAGGGTGTGTGTGTCACTATGGCGATACACAGTTTTCCGAATGACCCTTAAATATATGTTAGACGTGGCGTAAATGTCCGTTTTTGCGGCTGTTTACGCTCTGCCTACCCCGCATGGGATAATAGGCGTGATATGTGTATGTACTAATAAGTACCATACTTACTAAAATATCATATTTAAGTAAGTACAAATCTATAAAACATAAAACAAAAACTTTACCTATATTTCATAACAGTGCCCCGTTACATTAACTCAGAATGTTTTGAGTTGTTCTCTCTTGTTGAGTACTACAAATAAGTACCATACTTACTAAAATACAATATTTAAGTAAGTACCAATGAATAAAACATAAAACGAAAACTTTACCTATTTTTCATAACAGCGCCTCGTTACATTCACTCAGAATGTTTTGAGTTGTTTTCTCTTGTTGCATTTTCATTTAATTTTCCTAGTTTCCATCCGAAACCCTATTTTGTACAGAATTGAAACTGAAAACTCGCCATAATAACCGCTGGTATCAAATTCACTCACTAGTTTGAGAAGATAAAACATTTCAGATTGTTTTAAATAACTAATCCACTTTATAAAGAAAAAGTATTTCTTTGCATTTATCATCATTACCTCGAGTTGGTCATCTAAGGATTAGCTTAAACTGGTTAATTGTAACTGGAAGGTATTTCGCCATTTCAAGCACAATTTATGGCAATAATATCCTCTCAAGTAGATAATATGTATTTATGTATTTTATTTACTTATTTAATAAAAACATTTTTGAACAATCACAGAGAAAATGCCCACTCGAGAGTTACGTAAATTTAACTATAGTATGTATTTAAGTTGTTTATAATTTAATAATTTAAGTTATTAAATGCTTATGTTTTTTTATTTCTTACTCTTGCACTCTGCCCTGTTTTCTATCTTTTTTCTCTAACCAACCTATGTAAGAGATCGCTCTTAGCGATGAGGCCACCTTTGCGCATATTTCATTTAATTATGTTCTATAATTCTGTTTTCTATTTGTGCAATAAAGTATTATAACCCGTGATTATAACCCGTACACAATATTATATTTAACGTAATAAAGTTTTATCATCATGCATGACGGTTCATGGGTGTTGAAGTTGTTCAAAAATCTTTTAACTGAAATCGTTAAATTCACGAAACAGCTAGTTGGATGGCCGCTTAGTTTCGTCAGTCACGATCGTAGTTTTAAATAAACTTATATCCTAATTCAACACGGACCTACCTGCGCTCTGCTATCGACGTCCATTGCTGTTTTCGCTTCACGGATATGTTGTAGGGTCAGATATTCAGGAGCATTGGATATAAAGTTGTGCACAGTGCAATTCAAGAGTATTGGGGAAAGAGGTTCTAGGACAGAGGAAGCAACGAGGCAACAAGCGACGCATCACAACTCCGCGTGAGAAACGTTACTTTAGCTCACCAACTAGTTCCTACAATATACCTATATATCAACAGCACCTCAGGTTGCCCATTTAAGGAATCAACATTTATAGCAGTGCGCTATACAGCCTACGAATAACTAGTTGATGTTGGTGCTATACCACAGCCTATACCTACCTCAAAAATACAACTTATAAAAATCGAGTTGGACTCGCGCACAAAAGGTTCCGTACCATCAAGCCATTTTATATGATACCCTAATTGAACCACAATTAAAACTTTTGTTTTCGTCGGCTCCCTAAAAACTATTCAAAACATTCAAATGTTTGGAATTTTTTCTAAACCTCATAACTAAGCTTTGTTTCAAAATTCATAGCTATCTACAAGCATGTAAAAAACGCGTGTTTTTGACCCTCTTAAGGGAATTAAAATTTACAGGGTACTTCCCGTGGACCTACAACTATGAAATTTTGCAAGTTACTTTGTTTTGATGTGAAAGTTTAGGGAAAAATCCTAAAATTTGCATTTATTAAAATATATGTTTTAAAGGGGGGCGAAAAAGAACAAAATTTTAACATTGAGACTATGAGTTCAAGTAGGGGGGGTATGATATAACGAAAGGGTTTGATGTGCACGTTACGGAACCCTAGGTGGGTGTGTCCGACTCTCACTTGACCGTTTTATATCGTCAGCAACCAAAACGAAAACTGAGCCGGAACATTGCATGATTAAATGACTATTTCTGAATATACAAAGGTTTCATAAAATTGACATTCATTATTTGTATTGCTGTCACCCTATTTATTCTTCACAAGAAATTTTTATAAAGAACCAGAATAATGTTGTCATCTCAAATGTGTAAATTGAGGTGCTGCTGATAGTACTTACCAACTTTCTGTTACTGCAGTGAGGGTTGCACAGGCCATTTTGGCGGCTTGGAAACTATGGCAAAGATTCAGATTCAGTTTCATAAGTTTATTTGCCAAGAAAATGGTACACTATTGCAGATGATAGGCTTATAAGTAAAGTTCTACATTTTCACGTAAATCGTAACATGCAAATTTTAGAGTAATATAATATGTCATAAAATATTAAATACTTACATGTTCTCAGGCCTGTGTGTTTTGTAAACATGTTCAGTGTATGCCAAGAAAATCTTAGAGGAAGCTGGAAGTGTCAGTGTTTTAACCTCTGTTACATATAGCTCTATAGCTGACGATGCGGTACCGTGTGACCGACTACCACTTCCGGTTCTCAAACAACTTCCGGTGACTATTACACTTTGAGCACCATGCGCGTACTAGTTGGACGAGGATTTAGTATTTATGCTAAGTCTTCGACAAACTTCGTAACCGCGTTTTAGGCCTTGACATCTGATTGGCTAATCTTCTATGACGAGTATGACGTGTTGTGTTTACATTGTACAGGCAGCATTGTCGTTGTCGCCTCGTCAGCAGTAGATGCAGTGAAGTCAGCATTCTGTGTGCGGCGCGCGCTTCATATTTCATTGCAATCCGCGCCGCTATAGTTATAGCGCTATGAGTGGATTTCTCAAGCGGAAATTTTTCATGTCCTCGCTGAAAACGAGGTGACGCCTTGCAGATATGACAATGATATATTTTTTTAAATATTAGACACTTGTTCTGATATGAAGCCATATAAATAATGTTTGGAGAGTTATTATTTTATTAGAAAAAAAATAGTAAGTGTCGAATTTCAATGTTCGGTGGCTTGTCCCCAATCCGTTTTTCAAAACATATTCATCTCTCAGGAAAATTATGTCCAACATATTTAGGAAAATTAATTTTGATTATGTTAAGGATTAGTGACTCTACGAGAAATTATTAAAAATTGATTTTTAGATGAAAAATTTATGAACTATGTCAAAACTAGATTTGTCCCAGCAAAAATAGCAATATCGGTGGCAATTTTGTTTCGACGCTCCCTGTTGAGTATATCCAGACCTAAAACCCCTTCCCCGCTAGGATCAGCCGAGCACTCACGCGCAGTGTGCACGGTTGTGCACTACCTCCTTGCGTCTTCCCGCCAAAAATGTTAGTAAACAATTTCCGTTTACTGGGAACAAAATTTTGCAATTTCGGTGCTCGGGATTAAAATGTTTCCTCAAGGTTTAAAAATATTACAGTAATGCATTCTAAATAGCCTTTAGGTACACTTTTGAGATATAAGTTGCAAACTGGAATAACCTTGATACTTTTGTATATTTTTGAAATAAATGACTAGTTTGCAATTTCGGTGGGCACATTTCGGTGGCTTTTAGGGCTGCTAGAAGCCCACCGAAATTGCAAAGCTCCACCGAATTTGCTCAATTGATACAAATTACAAACATATTTAGAAATATCACGCTTTCACTCCTTGCGGGGTATACAGATTGAAAAAGCCTGTAAAATGCGGTCGCTTTAGGTAGTTTGTTTGACAAAAAAATTGTGGTTATTTCAGAAAAAAAACAAAATCTGCGTCGTAAAAGAAGACTAAGGGCTAAATTCATTGAGGGAATAGAGAACAGCGTTCCCTGTGAATGCAAAGTGTTGTGCTGCGCTCGCCTATCCGCCAGCCGAGCGTGTAGAGGATGGCAATACTTCCGATAAGGGGGGCCCATGTCCAGCAGTGGATTTTTGAGCCAGCCCGGCGATCCCTCGTGGCCTTCCTGCACGGCGATCCCTCGTGGCCCTCCAGCCCGGTGCTACCACGAGGTCCTCCTGCCTGGCGATCCCTAGTGGCCCTCCAGCCTGGTGCACCCACGAGGTCCTCCTGCCTGGCGATCCCTCGTGGCCGTCCAGCCCGACGATCCCTCGTGGCCCTCCAGCCCGGCGCTCCGACGAGGTCCTACTGCACGGCGATCCCTCGTGGCCCTCCAGCCGCAGGTCCTCCTGCTCAGTCATTGACACCCGTCAGCGATAGCCGAAGACGTGGCTACTATTTGTAGTCGCAGGTATTAGTTAATTTGTCGACCGGCAGGTGCTAACAGGTGTAGACGCCTGCCGCTAACATGGGGTCTACGGCTATCTTCAACACAATGCCATCCATATGTAAGCAGCCAAACAAGGCATTATTTTTTATTAATGATGGGTTTGCTCTTGACTCTAGTCTAGGTCATAGAACAAAGACAGAGTCTAAGATGGAGCAAGTTCAACCAGAAGAAGCCTGTTCACTCTTGCTTTGCAAGGGTTGTATGCTTAGGGTTGTATGCGTTTGGAAGCATAGACGCAGGTAGTGAGTTCCAATCTTTAGCAGTGCGCATTATAAATGATGACTGAAAGCGCTTAGTCCGAATTCGTGGAATGGCAACCAGGTATGGATGGTATCCGGCGGTGCGTCTGGATGCCCAATGGTAGAAGGGAGCTGGTGGAACAAGGTCGTGAAGCTTTTGAGCACACTCTCCGAAGTACAATCTGTAAAAACCGACAAGCAGAATACAGAATACAGAATACAGAATACAGAATATTTATTTGTAGTAAATGTGGTTATACATCGGTGGTTAACAATTAAATAGTCACACACATTCAACCAATATGAAATTAATTGGTATACAAATATAAATAGAGAGAGGAGAGCCTAATAATTTATAGTATAGTTAGTCTCAATAATAATTATAATAACAATGCTTAGTCCAACATAATTGACAAAAATAAAAACAATAAATTAGAGATTTAAAACAATAATAAATTACAAAGTCATTTTATGTCAGAGGAATACAATACATTTTAGAAATAATATTATTTAAACGTCACAACACAAAACATGAAATTGACAAAATTAGCGACCTTTACACATCATAAATTCTTGAACACTGTAGTAACATCCCTCACACAATAATTCAAACAAACCAGTTTTAAATCTAGGTAAAGGCAACTCTTTAATACTGTCCGGTAGTTTATTAAAAAGTTTAATGGACATATAATAGCAGTTCCTTTGGTAGCCAGTCGTGGAGCATGAAGGTGCTATTAATCGGTTAGGGTATCTTGTAGAAAATTTACAAATGTCATTCCTACGTATATAACTTTTTAGGTTAGTTTTAACAAACACGCAAATTTCAAATATATACAACGATGGCAGAAGCTTGTGGCGATGTGCCAGGCTATGAAGCTTGGTGTCTACCAGTTTTTGTCGCCTATGAGCCTCTTGGCCCTGCGTTCCACCGAGTCAAGAGCGGCAAGTTGGTATTTGGCTGAGCCATCCCAAAGGTGACTGCAACACTCCATGCAGGATCGGACTTGTGCTTTGTAAAGAGTTAAAAGCTGTCCAGGCGTAAAGTATCGCTTCACTCTATTCAGGATGCCCAGCTTCTTAGCCGTCGTTTGAGCTTTGTACTCGATGGTCGCGCCGAAGTTTAGATTTGATGTAAACTCCATGCCTAGAAGCTCAAGCCAGTGTCAAAGTAGGTGTCCAGTCGAAAGGACATGCCTGTGTTTTGGTGGCGTTGAATGAGACCAGATTGTCGTCGCCCCATTGGGAGAAAAGACTTAAGGTCAGATCTGTTTGCTCTACCATGGCCTTTCTTAACGAACGTATTTCATCCCCACTGATTCCTGCACCTGTCAAGTATTTCTCTGAAACGGTACTATCATCTGCGTATCCAACAATACCATGCTGAAGGAGGTCATTCATGTGCAGCAGGAAAAGAGTTGCAGAGAGAACGAACCCCTGATGAACTCCGGCATCAGTAGCCATGAGGTCAGAGGAGCAGCCGTCAACGACTACTTTGATGGACCGTTCACTAAGGAAGTCTGAAATCCAAGTACACAAATCAGCTGGGATGCCATAAGCAGGAAGCTTACTGAGCAGACTTGCATGCCAGACCCTGTCAAAGGCATCGAAAGAAACGGCAAGTGCTTCGCCGTTTTTCTCGATGGCTTCGCCCCAGCAGTGCGTGACATACACAAGAAGATCACCAGTAGACCGCCCCCGGCGAAAGTCATATCACTGAGAAGATCATTGTCTTCAAGGTAGGTCAGCAACTTACTGTTAAGTACCCTCTTCATGACCTTGCATAGGATGGAGATAATGGCAATTGGACGGTAATGGGCAGGGTCAGCACGGTCGCCCTTTTTGAGAACTGGTTGCACATTAGTAAGCTTCCAGGCCCCCGGCACCGTTCTTTCTTTAAGAGAGAGGCGGAACAAGCGTGTCAGCACAGGATACAGTTCAGGCGCACAAAGTCTTAACACTCTCGCTGGTATGCCATCAGGTCCGCTGGCTTTATTCACGTCTAGACTGCACAATACTCTTCGAACATCTTTAGTGTGTGCTGCGATCTCCAACATCGAAGAATCGCAACGAGGTACAGTAGGTGGTTGCTTGGTGCCAGAATCTAGACGTGAGTTGCTTGCAAACAGGGATGCAAACAAATTTGCCTTCTCACTTGCAGAGTGAGCCAGTGATCCATCAGGTTTCAGCATTGGAGGATCTGAGGCACAATTTGCAACTTCGGTGGCACAAACCCAATTTCGGTGGCATGAATTCAATTTCGGTGACAAGGCAATTTCGGTGACCCAAATAACTCACCAAATACTATTGTTACATATTTCCCTGTTAATATATTATATTCAAAATGAGTATATTTTGCTATACAGCTACAAAAAATATCAAAAAAGCAGAAAATTTAAAAATCAACCGAAATTGACAAAAATATGCAGTTGTTGAAAATGACTCCTATAGTACATACGATCGTAGGTAGGTTGATAATATTTGAAGTTATAGTCATATTTGGTAGTCACAAGATTGAGGTGAAGGGAGGCAAGACACGTGGCAAGGAGGCTTGACGGACGGTAGACAAAAGCAGTCACAGAGAGGTGGCCAAGGGGAGCAAAAGGTCAGCGGGCAGACCATCAGTCCGGTGGTCCGATGATATCACCAAGTCGACGGGATCTCTATGGATGAGTTTGTCACAGGACCGTAAAGATTGGCGCCATAGAGAAGAGGTCTATGTCCTGCAGTGGGTGAATGTGGGCTAATGATGATGCTGATGGTTACCTAGTAGAACTTGCTACCATAGCAAGAAGGCCGCCTTGTTGTACCTACTTCACATATTCTCTATTTTAAGGATGTTATTTGCTTTTTTTATGTGCAATAAATAATTTTATTACTATTCTTATGTTGGTACTCTTTCGAATCTCGAGTCCACTGGGACCCGGTCCTTTGAGGCATGAGTGGGGCCGAAGCCAACAGCCAAGAGGCCTTTTTGCACCAAATAATTGTTGTTATTATTGTGATGATGACTTACTTCGACTTCGACTCTTTTTCAGTCGAAAATCAAATGAGCAATATCCTAATTAAAATAATGTCGATATTGGTCTGCTTGCGGAATATCTCTTGTAATTGCTGGAGCCGTTTGTCATGCTGGTCTAAATCGACTTTATTTCACGATACAGTTATATCCAATTGCTACCAAACCCGGCGTTGATAAGTAGGTAAGCCAAATGACACTAGATGAGCGCACTACCATAATTTTTAAATGTTATAACTTTTTTTTATTAGAAATAAATTTGGCAAGGACATGGTAAACATTTTAGACATTTTAAACTTCTCGACAAACTAAAAAGTTTGATGGCGAGTATCTCTCGGTTACAATTTATACATAACTACCAAACCTACCAAACCATGTTAAACAGACTTATCATAATACAATACAGTCATAATACAGTAGTACTAATAAATCGGAATTAATCTAAAAGAAGAGTAATGAAATATATCTATCCATTTTAAAGTAATTAAAGATGAAAGGAAATGTGTAATACCTACTTCAGCAGCTTTAACATCAAGTAGCAGGGAATCTTCAGCTTACGTTATATCACATATATTCCGACCTTAGGACTAGTTACCTCAACAGATCTAATTTATTAAAAACTAGGTAGTTTAAAATTATTCCCATTCTATTAAGTTGAGTAACACCAACCACATGAGGCGGTAAGTGAGCAGACGCGGCGCCGTGTGAGCGACGCCACTTCCGGTCTCCAAACTACTTCCGGCGCCAACTTCCGGTGCAGCACTTTGGGAGCCACGCGCGTTTGAAATATACGCGAAGCGTGCAGCGCTTAGAAAAGTTAGTCGAACTTTTCATTCTACATTCTGTGATGCAAAGAAACTTATACCTAGATTTTATTTATTTCTCGGCCGATGTGGCGCAGTGGCGGCTGCCTGCAACGCAAAGGTTCCGGGTTCGACTCTCGGAAGGGATATTTATCACTTTATGAATTTGTTCCCGGTCTGGTTAGGACATTGCAGGATGAACCACCTGATTGTCCGTAAAGAAATGGTTTCATGCTTCGGAGGGCACGTTAAGCCGTCGGTCCTGGTTGTTGTCTATGATTACTTAGACGGCGGCCGTTACACAACCATGTCAGGCCTACTACTAGAGGTAGGCGGTTGAAAAACGCTGACACCAGGGTTCATCAGGTCGTTGGACGACTCGGTGTCCCACACGAAAAGAGATTTATTTCTCGGGCATTCCTAATCGTTCAGTAAATAATTTGAAAAACTTGACTTAGTTGATAGGTACAGGTGACAAGAAATTCATGACAAATTCAAATTGGGCTCTTCATTGAATTTTTATTTTCAAATTGTAACCGATAAACTGTAAAAATTACATTTCACAATTCAGTAAATTAAGCTTGCTGAATATACAGAGTGTAAGGGACAGCACTCCGAATACTGATAGGCTGCATGCAAACCATGAAACTGAGCTATACTTTCCCCTTAGAACATAATATGTCAGAATCGACAAAAAATAATGGACTTCCCATACAAAATCACGATCAGGTGACTGCATTTACAATGGGAAGTCTTTTTTTTCACGTTTCCTGAAATATTTTCTCGTAAGAAGTTGTTCAGTTCCATGGTCTGGATGCACCCTAAAAGTATTCGGAGGGCTGCCCCTTACACCCTGTATAGAAAGATGCTAATAAATTGCTCTAAAAATTACCAGCATTAAAATATTTGCAACTACTTGCAAACCTTTTCTATTTTGTCTCTATTTTAATATAAAGGTTGCCTGGAAGAGATTGCTGCATTCGATAAGGCCATTGCTTACATTTAGTCTTAAGTTTTCTGTATTATTTTGTTTCTGTTGTGTATGCTGTAAGCAAAAAGTGTTCATCCTTCTATCTATCTCATAATTTTCATAAAAAATGGTCATGAATAACTCTTGCATTGACAGTTATGTAGGTAGAGTTTATTTCTCGATTCAACTTTCTGAACTTTCAGCCTACAGAAGCAGTAAGTGTCGACTGACCACAGTGACCGAATTCTAAATTTTAGCTGTTCAACAGAACAGATGCTCCGTTGGTCGGCGGCTGGCTTTATCTCGGAGCACTTATGCTGAGACAATGCGCCAGTGGCGCCCCGAATTATAAATAATATTCCTGGCTGCGTAAAGAGGGTTGACGGAAAGCAAGCGTGACGGCTGATTTCAAACTACATAAAACATACATCTATGTGATATATATAAAAAATCCACTGCTGGGCATGGGCCTCCCCATAGTAGGTTAATTGTTTTTTATTTAGCCTAAGTTTTGTTAAAACTTTTCCCTAGTTTCTAAGCTTTTTCTAGTCCTTTCAACATTTCTATTAAAAAAAATTAACTGCCATAATCACAAATAATCAATCAGAATACATAAATTACAAACATAGTTAGTAATTGGCAGATGAGGCGCTTTCTTTAAAGCGCACCAAGATCCACCTCTCCGAGAAGGGAGATTTCACCGATGCACTAAGTGGCCTCAGTATCCTGTTCGGGCTGCCGTGGACACAAGAATGTATTTAGGCCCATCTTTTTCGTTTAAACTAAGCCAAATCTAGTTAAAATATTTTTAAATTTGTGTAGGTGCAACGCATGTTTGGTTGACCTACAGAGGAAGAGTAAACTGCAATGATTTGACGATATCCAATGGAGGGTTGTGTCCTGGGTAATTAATAAAATACGATACGATGGATGTTTAAAATCAGCGTTCAAAACTAGACTAGTTTTCATATTTTTTTTTAACAACATACCTATGCAGTATAATTTTTATAAACTGAATAACAATTTAAACGTGACGTTACTGTTCATATAAACTCTGACACCAGGGTTCATCAGGTCGTTGGATGACTCGGTGTCCCACACAAAAAGAGAGAGACTGTTCATATAGTGATGTCACGACATCAGTTTTTCATGCAAGTTTTCAAAAGTAACTCATTTGACTTGCAGTACACACACCTATTTTAATTATGTTTGTGCGATTGAGTCATGTCAAAGAAATTTATCAATTGGTGTACCTACCGACTGGGAAGTTCCCAAATGCATTGCGTATTCAACCAGAGATTTTTCCTGATTGAAGGCACCACTGGTGCATCGATAAACATTAGCGTACGCAAATGCGACATTTAACGATCACTCGAGCGCTACGTTTTGCAGCAGTCACCGTTCAGGTTACTGTCATTTCCAGCTGTAACTAGAAGTCATTAATTAGGTTTATTAAATAAAGTCCAATTGCGGTTTTTATTTATTTATTTATTGTGTACTTAAAGATATTACAATAGTTTACTTTAATATTCTCGCCAAACTGCGAAAACAGTTTGTTGGCAAGATAGCGGTTGTGGCAGGACGACAGCTGAAATTAACTTTTGCGGTGTAAAAGTACCGTAAATAAATGTGAATGATAATGTAACAATAAACGCGTTATGTTAGTACATACATACATAAATCACACCTATATCCCTTACGAGGTAGGCAGAGCGTCAACGACCACAAAACGGACATTAACACCACGTCTGAAAAAAGTTTGAGGCTCAATCAGATAACTGTGTATCACTGTAGTGACAGGTTGTCAGCCCATCGCCTAAAATTGCAATACACACCCTCTAGTCCCTTTGTCGCCTCTTACAACTCCCATGGGAAAGAATTGGGGTGATGCTATTCTTAGTCGGCATCACGCGGCGTTATGTTAGTCAGGTAAGATCATTGTAATAGGTATCTATGGTAAAGGGTCTTGCTGCAGATATATGCCAAATATGACAACTCGTGTAGAAAATCTTTCATGTGAAATTCAAACGATATGAGATATCTCGCCCTAGAGTAAGTTTCTACTTTTCGGGCCTTCGACAAGCAGTTCAATATTCGATTTCGAATATCTAGGTTAGGTGACTAAGGATCCATGCAGTCCCTATATGCAGACTTCACAAAGGGCATGGGTTCCTTTTTCAAAAAAGATAATTCTAGTCAATCTACCTGGTTGAACCTTTCTTTGAACAAATTAAGACTAAATGTAGGGCTAAAGACTGAATTTTACGTACATACATACACATAGCACGCCTATAATCTCTTGCAGGGTAGGAAAAGCGTAAACGGGCGCAAAATATGGACATTTACGTCACGTCTGACAAATATTTGAGGATAATTCGGAAAATTATCTATCGCCATAGCGACATGTTGTCAGACCATCGCCTAAAATAGTAATACACACCCTCGAGACCGTAAGTCGCATCTTACAACTCCCACGGGAAAGAAATGGGCATGGGCTAAAGACTGCATCTGCCTATGGAATAATCCTACTGGTTTTATTACCTACGCTACACAAGCTTGCAAATTAGACTCAGGCTCTGAGGTCTGCGGTGGATGACGGACGGCTGCTAAATAGTCCACAGCTGTTCTATAAATGGGTAGGTGGTTAGTCGAATAGATGATTCGCTACCTTTACCTTTAAAGGTGCATTTGCCGTGTGATGCCGGCTTAGAAAAGCATCACCCCATTTCTTCCCCGCGTCAAGTCGTTTGACAGACGTGTAAACTCACCGTAGCCGTATTCGTATGGGGATAAGATCGGAACTCGCAATTTCCTTTTGTCTGACAGTCGCATGCGTTACGGTGCGTTAAAAATACGCAGTGACTGACGACATGTGGTTATTAGGACTTATTTTGCTTTAGTTTCATTTTCTCTAAATTTTTCCACTATTATTCTTAAGTTGAATTGAAATTGGTACATGCAAATAAGCTTAGTGATGTGAAAACGTAATTATGTTTCTCGTCTTTGCAAGGAACGAAACGTTTTTGTCCTACATTTTGTTTTGATGTTGGCGGCGTTGGCGCTGTCTGATCTAAATTGCGTCTCCAGTTTACTTTCTTGTTTGTGTTGTTTGTTATTTATTGTTTGTCTGTAGATCTTAAGGATCGACTTCATTTTACATTTGTATTTTGAATTGTCATTAAAACTTTATTAATTTAATGGAATAAATACGAACCGATATAAATCAAAAACAACTGGACCGATTTTAATATTTTAAATATTTTTTCAAGAATTGACTAACTTATGATTAGGACACATTCACGATTTATTTGTTCTAATGGGAATTGAGAATTAAGATACCTTATATGTAACTATAAACAGTAGATACCTTATATGGTGTTGGAAGGTGCCACGCTAACAGAGAAAAGTGGGGTTTTTCATCCGACGATAAGTGCGATTGTGGCGAAGTCCAAACCATGGACCACCTTCTATGCTGCCCCAACTGTCCGCAGCCTTGCTCTTACCAGGACCTAAAAGAGGCGAACCCAACAGCTGTCGCTGTGGCCAAACACTGGTCCAATCTCATTTAGTTACCATTTCGACTCGACGAAGAAGAAGAAGAATATGTAACTATTGCTACATCTTCTTCCCGCGTGGGGCAACGTATTGACGAATGACCCGATGAACCCTGGTTTCAGCGCAGCGTGTGTGGGTGTGTTGCTGATCGTACCTACCTACCTTATCCAAAGGCATTCTGCCGGTGGCAGGACGACAACTCCTCATCAAATCACCATAAGTCCATCTCATATCTGGCGTAATAGGAACTGGCGACCCTGAATTCACAAGCTCATCACATCAACAATTCCATTTGAAACGTGACAAAGGAATATTCCAACCTAGTCCAAATAGATTAAATAAATAAAACTAGATGAACCATTGCGATTAGACAAAATGTAGCCTACCTACAAAAAACTCAATTGCATTCGAGTGCGTTGGTCTCGCAATAATAATGTTGCACCTTACTTAGCACAGAGGTTGGCAAAATAGTGTGGTGTAGCATTAAGAAAGGATTTTTAGAAGCTCCCAAATTCAGATTCAGATTGATTGATGACTCAGACGAGATTAGATAAACCACTTATTTTTTTAAATAGACGCTTAAATATAATCTAATATCCAGTATCTGTTTAAGGCTTAAACAGATACTGGATATTAGATTATATAAATTTATTATAAAAAAGTGTATGTATATAAGTCTTATCGGCACATACGTGTGAATGCATCAAAAATCTAAACGAACAAAGTTTTATTTTTATTCCATTATGGCTGCTGCCTCTACTTTATGTCATGGTCTCCGCGGAAACAACCCGGACTAATATTCCAGACTTTACATTTCAAACAGCAAACCAAATTGAGAACATTTCAATTCAGAGTTAATTTGTATTCACTTATATCACGTAGTTCAGAAGTTGTATAGTAGTAGTATAGAAGTAGTAGTAGTATTGTTTCAGTTAAAGTGTAAATGCAGCTTATCGCGAGTAGGTATAAGTAATGAAACTTACATACTTTGAAGAGTTTCTGAAGTTAAAATCGTGTCTATAGTAGATAGGTACTGTAACAACATTCTTCTTGAACCTTTGTTTATGAAATTTTATATTTTTGTATAAATATCTTAAGGTTCAGGCTGAAAGCGAAACAATAATCTATGTTATTTATTGCAAAAATTAGGGCGACGGCGGTAATTATATGTCAAAATTAGTTTTGTTTTCGACTTCATAATTAATTTAGTAAGTATATGGCTTATGACCTACAAAAGAGTCAAGAGCAAACCCACCATTAATAAAAAAATATATATATAGCCAACTTTAATAGGGTCTTTTACACGCTGGGCTAATGGGCTTAGGTAAGTTTTAGGCTTATATACGAGAGACGAAGTAATCTAGTTTTTCTCGGTTACTTTTACGTGATGATCAAACAGACAGCCTCTTGCAAGATTGTGACCGGTCTCTACATACACTCCAACGCCAAGCAATAAATCTCCCATATTAAAACATGATTTATACCTCAAGAGATCCGGATTTTTCCCCTACGTGTTACTGTAATTGAAATGTAAATAGGTAAAGCGGCGGTGGATCTCTCGTAAGATTTATGATGGTATGTAAGATTTTGCTTTCGTTGTCAAAATGAAATGCCGTGTGATGCCGGCTTAGAATAGCATCACCCCATTTCTTACCCATGAGTCGTAAGAGGCGACTAAGGGACTCGAGGGTGTGCATTTCAATTTTAGGCGATGGGCTGCCAACCTGTCACTATGGCGAAACATAATTTTCTGATTGACCCTCTAATATTTGTCAGCGTGGCGTAAATGTCCGTTTTTTGCGGCCGTTTACACTCTGCCTACCCCGCAAGGGATTATAGGCGTGATATGTGTATGTGTACCTATGTAAAATGAAAATTGGACTACAGGTTCCCTTTATTTATGAAAAAAAACTACATTTTGTCAGATTATAACATGTTAGGTACCATATTGCTTAGTTACAGTTACAGTAATAAAATGAAATACATTATTATTAAATACCCTCAAACTTTTGTCAGACGTGGTGTTAATGTCCGTTTTTGCGGCCGTTAACGCTCTGCCTGCCCCGTAAGGGATATAGGCGTGATTTATGTATGTATGTATTATTAAATGAAGGGTTAGGTTTTTTAGGTAAGTTTTATTTTTTCCGATTCTTGATACTTATACCAAAACGCGCGGCGGCAGTACAGTTCGCTGTGACACGAGCGGAACGAGATTCTATGTAGTAGTCGTGTACGTATAGGTTAGTCAGGCCGTGTGTATGTGTGGGTACGAAAACCGGGCGTTAGTATGAAGTAAAACTACTGTTTCTAGGTATATTGTGGTACTTCGGTAGGTACTGCAAAAACTTTCTGGTGTAACTAGTTTTAGTACAATATTTCATTGCTCAACTTACGATGCGAATGTATTTTATTTATTTACAAAGTTTCTTATTTCTACTGCAAAAGTTTCTATGATAAAATAAAACTGAGAATGTTTTTAAAGTACATCGCAGTATTTCCATTTTAAGTTTATGTTTGACAACTTGAGCTGAATGATTTTGAATATTGCACGGCAGCATTTAAGTTTAGACTTAAGGTATTATGATCATACTCGTTCGTACGTACCTAGTTTAGTTTAGAAATGCTGGCAACCCCAGCCGTACACTTACTAAGTTTGAAGACTAATTGGTTTTAATTTATTTTTGTAAGGATTAGTGCTTGTTTTTTATTTATTTTATTATCATATCTTCAAGTATTATTTACTAAAACACCAAGAGAAGTGACGTAAAGAAGGGTAAAAGTGGAACACTGATACCTACTGAAATTGCAGTTTAAAATTTTTCTGGTTCAAATCAGAGTATTCGAACAATTCCATCAGTTTCACGGTTTCTACCCAGATTCTTCCCATCACTTCGAATGCCGGGCAGAGTGAAGCTCGCGAGGAAAACATGCAACAGTGACTGGTCCCGAATGTGTGCATAATTCCGGACTGGATTCCGGTATGTCCGGTATTCCGGATGCCGGAAGCGGTATGCAAGTCCACGTATTCTGTCGTAACCGGCCACCGTGCAGTGGCATATACTGGAAGTCTGTTACATAAGAGAGTCTCTGAAAAAGTATGAAAATACCTAAACCTTTAGAAGAGAGTGATCTCTGCTTACCTACATCCTCTATTTGAGGTCGGATCCTAACTGCTTTAATTTTAATAACGGGGGTTAACATGTATGACAATTTAGCGGTAATCTTTTAAGTCCTATATTAAAAAGCAAGTTAACTTAATTATTATTTCCATACAAATATCTAGCATAGCCTATATAAGTATATGTATACTGTGCTAATAATTTCTAATATCTCGAGTCACAGTCTTGAGTAGTCAGGAAGCAATTAAGTTAAAAGTTGTCATTTTCGTAATTTTTGATACAGAACCTATATCAATGTTTAGAAAATGTCACGTTATTCTGAGCTATTTGAAAAATAGTCATGGATGAAATATTTTGAATACTGTCTAAACGCGCGTCTATCTTTTTTGTAATAACACTGATAATATCTAATACTTACTAACTTTGCATATGTATTTTTGCTACAACACATCTGATAATAGTAATTGTTTAGTGAAACTCACGTTTGTGCTGTTAATTGTACTACTTTAAAATATAACAAACATGGTATGACTTAAAATTTTGTTAATTGCTTAACTTTATAACGTTCTTAACACTTGTGCAAACCAACAAAAGAAGTAAATATTAATGTTATTCAGTAGATAAGGCCAGTTGCTATATGATCAAAATTCGTAATTGTAAAAAATCTACAGAGTCGTCATTCGTGTTCATTCGATTAACCCATTTAAAGACGAAATCTCCTCTCTCGCGTAAATAAATTAAAATACAATACAATGGAGTTCGGATATTTTAAATATACAATTACTTGTGTTTTGTTAAGTTTTTTGATTTTGGTTCATTCAGAAGAGTGTGTTTATGGCCCTGATGGTTTATGTAAGTTAAAATACTCACACAATAATATATATTACGTACCAAATATGCTCAAAATTTGTGTGATTATATTTAAAATAAACACAAAATTTTCGTTTTAATAGTTTCCAAATATAAGATAATTATTCGGTTTGTCATCATATGCGTCAAGCAAAAATACCTTTATTTACTTAATTGTTAAGAAAACTTAGCTTCTTTCGCCTTTTGGAAGAAATATTTATCAGTTTATATGTGATTGATATACACTTTTGTACAATACTTTGTTATCAGAACATTAAAAAAAACTATCAAACCTACAGAATTAGATAATATTACTTCCACTTTTTTTTCTTTTTTTCTAAATCAATAGTTGCACGTCATTTTTAGCTTGTTTATTTTGATCAAGAATAATGCGTCTTTCCATATATAAATACATTTCGTATCAATTATGCATCTGTACCGCGGCATACACACGCAATCGAATTACATGTGATAAATGTGATAATTGACCTTTCATTATCAAACCGATAGCCTCCTATTTCCGAGATATGTTATTGATACACATTATATATACGTGTACAACCGTGTGATGCCGGCCTAGAATAGCATCACCCCATTTCTTACCCATGGGTGTCGTAAGAGCCGACTAAGGGACTCGAGGGATGTGTATTACAATTTTAGGCGATGGGCTGACAACCTGTCACTATAGTGATACACAGTTATCTGATTGACCCTCAAGCTTTTGTCAGACGTGGTGTTAATGTCCGTTTTACGGCCGTTAACGCTCTGCCTACCCCGTAAGGGAAATACGCGTGATTCATGTATGTGTATGTATGTATGTGATATATACGTACCTACCTAAATAAATTGTTGCAGTTTTTGTTTACACATACCTACGCATTAAATGTTCCTTTCTAAACGTTAATCCAATCTATAATAGTAGTTTTAGATGCATAACTAGATCAAAACTACAGGAGTCTGATAACGAAATAATACGGGGTGTAAGGGACGGTGTACCGAAAACTTTGCAGGCATGATCAGACCATAAAACTGAACAACTTTTTCTATGGAAGCTATGTTGGTAAACAAGTTTTTTTTTTCTACGTTCCATTAAAATTACCGATCAGCTGACTGACTTTATATGGAAACTCGAAAAAAAAGTCGTTACCCAACATAGGCTCCATAGTAAAAGTTGTTCAGTTTCATGGTCTGATCATAAGTTTTCGTTGCACCGTCCCTTACACCCTGTATATTGTTGTGGTATATAAAAATATTTTTTAATATGTTAAATGCATATACCTCAGTATTACATAAAATTAAATTATGTTATGATATAATTAAATACAGTGAATTTTATATAATATGTTAACTAATGCGTAATTTTAAATAATGTTTTAAGAATGTAGAAATTTGTTATTTTGCGTTGATAGAATGTCCTTTTTGTGTTTTAGGGCTAAATGAGACACTTCCACATTGTATTTATCAGTCGTATAATAATACTTCTAAGATTGTGAAGAAGCAACTCTTAGTTTAATACTATTAGAACTTTTGTAATCAATATTTCGTTCCACTCTCGGTCTAGAACAACGATAACAAAATAAAAACTAATGGCATAATAAATTACCATGAATTTTTGATGTTTCTTCTTATCCGATACATAGCATTAAGTTATAAGAAAAAGTTGATCTTTGGCTTGATAGAGATTTAAGTTTTTGTGTACGGCCAAGGAAATGAGAAACTCTTAATTTTTTCAAGTCAATTATAATTTTTTCTCAATAATAAAGAAGCAGAATTCATGTTGAAATAGGTATATTATTACTTTTGGGGTCAAAATATCGTCGGGCGATCGGTCATATAGACGCATAACAGCATTACCTATTCTCAAAAACTTCGTTGTCTTGTTAACGAAATAGATTTTGTTTTAAACTTGTTTAGTTCAGTAGTCTGCTAGAAACAAATGCCATCGTGGTTCAACAATCTATAATATCCAACACAAATTGATTATACCATTTTCTTCTCAAGTGCCGTGCCGGCTTAGAATAGCATCGCCCCATTTATTTCCCGTGGGAGTCGTAAGAGGTGACTAAGGGCTTGAGGGTGTGTATTGCAATTTTAGGCGATGGGCTGATAACCTGCCACTATGGCACAATTTTCCGAATGACCCTTCAATATTTGTCAGACGTGGTGTGAATTTCCGTTTTTGGCGGTCGTTTACGCTCTGCTTACCCCGCAAGGGATAATAGGCGTGATATGTGTATGTATTTTCTTGTCAGGCATGGAGAGCTGTCCCCCTGGCACCGTGTCCTACAGTCCAAGTTGTCAAGAAGAGGTGATGACGCAGCGTACTTGCGCGTCACCGGTCGCTCGCTCCATGGGGCGTGGATTATGCGACCTGTCTCGGTGCGACTGCCCTGAAGACCAGGTTTGGGATGAAGCTGCCAAGCAGTGCGTTTCCCTGGCAAATTGCTCTGCTCAAGCTGGAAATGACGGAAGAGTTTAAATGAAGACACTTGAGCAATGATCAAACCAACCTGACCTGTAAATTATTTATTACTTGTTTGATATCTGCATGCATTTTTTTGAAATACTATAAATAAAATTACATTATCTTAAATGTTGAAATTTTTGCACTTAAAAATGAGCACTTACATAAATATTAGTCCAGTATAGATAGTTTTTCAGGTTTCAAAAATATGAAAGTCGTTTATTTTTGGCTTATAGTTTGTAGACCATTGGCCAAACCCAATTCATTATTTTGTGTCATTTTAAGTATTGTGCTAAAATACTTTCGTTTTCAGTGGAAAAAACGACTCAAACTGGGTTTGTACTCTATATTAACTGTCACATTGATAAGACTGGTTGATTTTAAAATTTTAATTAGTTCATTGACATTTAAAATTGTAATTTAATTAACGAGCATTAAATTGAAAATAAGCAAGCAAGCGTCAAATATGACACAAAACGTAATATGTGCTTTACAGACAAAAAATAAGCGACTTTAAATTTTTTACAGGCCCTTAAATAATGCCAGACGTATCGGACTATATACTCGTACATTCAGTTTATTTGCAGCACAATTTGTTATGCCATTAACATTTCGTCATATCTTGATGGTTTTTTACGTTTGGCATATACTTATAAGAACACTCACATAGGAAGTACACACGCACTGGACGATGTTGCGATACATGCAGGGTGAGCTCGCTCCATCTTAGACTCTGTCTCTGTCCTATGACCTAGGCTAAAGTCAAGAGCAAACCCTTCCTTTAGTTAAAAAAAAAGAAAAAACAACCATTGACATCCGCATTTTGATGCACCGACGTCTGCACTGAGATCCGGTTTTTGTAAGGCATTTCATAAATTCATTTCTTCAAAAATCTGAATCCGGGTATATCATGCGGTTCTTTTGAGGACCGCCTTAAACGTGACTCTTTATCATTTGCTTTCGTACATACTGCGTGTTCTGCGTCATTGCAATATTGCGTTCCTTATCATAAAATTTTGCATTTTCTATATCCAGTTCTCATTATCAACTACGTTGTTAGCAGTAAAATGACCTTTTGTCATTAGATGATCGATGTTATGATGTCAACAACTGCGGTAGTAAACTAAAAGACATATAAGACTGTTATGTGAAGACTAAGCTTACTTCTTAACTGATTTTTGGTAAGAGCACGCATACCTATTATTATCCGACTATTCGACTATCATGCAGTTTGTTAAGACGGGAACAATATCGTCTATAGTAATGTAACTCAATGTTTGTGAAGAACAGACGTAATTTTTTCAGGAAGAAAATTTCGGCCACTCACACATCGTAGTGTTTGGTAACCAAGCTTTTCAGTTTCAAGTTTTTTATTTGTATTACCACATGGTTACATAGATCTTAAACAAGCCAAGTCTTTGATAATCAAAATCCAGTATGTAGCACCTCGTAGATGTCCAGCAAGGCTTTTATTTACTTAGATTTCATAAACTCTAGTTTTAGTCCAGTAGTAATACTAAATTTATTATATGAAACGGTTCAGGCATGTGTGCGGTTCAGAGCATGTAGTTGTGTTTACTATAAGTACCGATAGGATGCATATACACTTTGCTAATCGATTAGTCTAAACAGCACGAGTCCAATACCTTGGATAAAATACCTGCCATCAAATGTTTTAAATACTGTTCATATCCAAACTATTTATTACTACAAAATAACCATTGTGTGTAGCATAATTTCTGAGAATTTGTGTGTATGTTTGTAACCTCTTCCCGCTCAAACTGCTTGACGTATTTAGATAAAATTAAGTTTATGGATAAGTATTACTTTAAATGGGTGTTGTTACATGGGTGTCGTAAGAAGCGACTAAGGGACTCGAGGGTTGTGTATTGCAATTTTAGGCGATGGGCTGACAACCTGTCACTATAGTGATACACAGTTATCTGATTGACCCTCAAACTTTTGTCAGATGTGGTGTTAATATCCGTATTACGGCCGTTAACACTCTGCTTACCCCGTAAGGGATATAGGCGTGATTTATGTATGTATGTATGTATTACTTTAAATAATTCATAGGCTACTTTTTACTGCTGAAAAACATACTATTCCAATAGGAAAAGCCGAAAACCAAAGTTTAGGTTCCGGTAAAGGCTAGAGATCTTTCCAATATTTTAACAAAATCAATGAATCATTATTTTATAAGAAAATTTATTAGTGTTGTCGTGAAGGGACTTAAGAGATCGATGCCTCGAACATTAGCATCGGCATTCCAACAAAACGCTATCCATATTCATCTATTCGTTTCTCTAGTTTTAAAGAAAGCTGGGTATAGGAATTATATGTTTTGTCTTGTTTACAGGTTTAGATTTATTGCTCCTGCATTACCTAATGCGTTCCACATTTGCGAAATGAATTTCATGCGGTACGTGGTTCTATCTTCGGTTCTATGCACGGCTTACGCTAGAATGCTTGACACTTTAGAAGACAATGTATGCAAGCAAATGTCCTCTTGTGCATCATGTGTAGCACACGAGTCCTGCTCGTGGTGCGTAATGAAGAGCACCTGTACAGCACAAGACTGTGGCAACGACAACGCTATCTACCCAGCGTTCAGTCTCGCACTCATGGCTGGACCGGATTTCTGCCCAAGAATCGACGCGAGCGATGAAGTCTTTTTGAAGGACGGTGAAGAAGAAACGGTAGAAATTAAAGTGACGCAGCTGCACCTCCTCATGGCGTATACTCAGTGGAAATGTAAATTTGACTTGGAAGGGAACGTGACTTTTGTGAATGCAACCGTACTGGACGGAACAGTGACATGCAGTGGAGTGCTATTTAACAATGAGGGTGGAAAATCTCGTAGTGGTACAGTGAGCGTATTATGGGATCATTATAAAGCGTTAGACGGTTTCGTGCCGATAACTGTACTATAAGACTGTTATTTATTAAATTAAATTTAATAATATGTGTTTTACCTGTGGTCTTCTTTTCGTTTTTAAACTGCCAACTTGTAGGTATGTGACATAGTTATGCAATGATCAGTGCGGTAGCCTGGTGTTATGAGAATTTTGCATGTTTATACTGTCTACCTAACACTATTATGTCCACAACTAAGATTTTTCAATAAAGTGATTCAGATGGTTTTGCCACTCGTCGAACGTCGTTGCGTATTTTTAACGCACCGTAACGCTTGCGTAAACGTAGCGTAGCCGTATTTGTAAGGAAACAACATCGGAATTTGCATTTTCCATTCGTCTGACAGACACATGCGTAATAAATACTCAGCGACGGTCGACAATTGATAAACCGCCTCATTCTGAATGATCATGCCATGTATAAACCATGGGGACGAATTAGCTTGAAGGGAAAAAGGATAGGATAAATATTTCCAGGGTTTCCTGGATCAGCGATGTCAAACAGAGTGAACGTAATCCCCAGCAAACGTGGGACGCTGTGGGGATAAACCTTTCATTCAAAACACATATGACATCTGATCACAAATATTGCTACACCCTAGAATAAACCTCTATTTATTTATTTTAGTTTCTATTTAAAACAGGATAATTTTAACTATGATTGATTATGAACCGTTTTTATTAAAAGGCTCAATGTGAAATCGTGTTTAAACTATAAATTTCGATGGAAACGGTACTTAAGTTTCTTTAGAACGGCTGATTATTTTTCTGCGATTTCGCAGATGGCCCAATTGTAAAAACTGTTCAGCAACAATCAACTTGCTAAGTTTACGCACTTACCTACTAACTAAAAAAAGACAACGTAAAAGAAAATTTTACAGGCTTTGAAAACCTTCAGCTAGTACCTAACTCTATTCACATTGTTTGAATTTCCGTAGGTACAAAAGTTGTATTGTTAAAAATACCTTGTAAAACGAGAACCGACTGCCGTAATCAAGTTAGTTCAGAGTAGCATTCAATTAGGTTGGAATGGAAATGACAGCGCTTGCTCCGAGCTTTTGTTCAGTTTTGAAGCTCGCCAGTCGTCAGTCGGCAGGGGCTACGTTCGGAAAGCGGCCTGCTATAGATGTAGGTAGACATACTTTCTGACTAAGTCTTATGGACTTTTCAATATTTTAAGATTTTCAATCGTCACTAATAATAAATATCATAAAGAGGAAAGATTTGATTGTTTGCTCGATATGAACAGGCTCCGAAACTACTGGACCAATTTCTAAATTATTTTAGCATTAGAATTCTACATTATCCCTGATGAACGTATGCAATATTAAAATGTCTTATTCCCGCGGGTAAACGGTAAGCAGCTGGTGAAATTGCTGGGCAGGCCGCTAGTATAGACCCGATTGAAATGAGGTCAGTCTTAGGTATGCGCCAAAAACATTCTTTTACAAAAGATTATGTGAACGCACTGCAAAAATGTGCAATGAACAATCGCCAACCGCCATATTTTAGCGTATAATTACTTGTTTTTCATTATAACACAAAGCATCATTATTTTCATAAAAATACGTCAGGCTGATGTAGCAGACCGCTAAGAAAATACAGAAAGGAATAATTTCAATCTAGCAGCACCGTCATGCACCCAACCGAACCACGGCAAATTGAGCCGTCTCCTCGTATGTTTTCTAGTAAGTATTAAATGCCCAAACTGACCTCTACATGCTCACCTCAAAACTTCAATTTGAAGATGGCACCCCATGATAATGATGATTAAATGCCAAAAAAAGTGCCAAAAATGCCAAAAAACCTTTGTCTTATTCTGTATCTACTCACCCTGTTCCTTTATTTTATCGCAGCAGATCTAATCTAGCTGAGTAAGTGCTCTTTTCAATTAACAACTGGCAGAAGACATTTTTCTTAGTCACTGTACTGTACAGGGTAAGACAAGACACAAAGAGGAAATTCGGGATGATTTTTCAAAAGGAATCGCGCTCTAAATTGGGAAAACAGAACTATGTTTCAAATTTTACTAACATTATTTAACAAAGTAAGTAAAATTTCAGAAAATAACAATATTATCGTAATTCACATAGGTGCTTTGAATGCACCTACTACACTTACCTAAGTATAATAAGTTTAAGCAAAATATTAGGAAAGGTATTTTACTATTTATTTAGCAAAGAATTGGCAACTATTAACTATGCAAAAGCTTTACTTCTAGTACCAAGACACAGTGGTACAATCTAGTCTTGAATTTATGTGGCCTATTCACCTATTTAAAAAGCGTCTCAGTAATTTTTCAAAACAGTGTCAGTTGGATGGTTTTGGCAGTTTCCTATTCCGCCTACAGTTTAAAGTATAAAAAATCACAATGGCAATAGAATAACAGATAAGTTTTGATGACAATACAGTGGCAAAAAAAGAGTCTGGGACATAATGAGGCGGCGCCGACCGTTCAGTGGCAACCTCACCTGTTTTTTAATCATTTCATAAAATCTAGAACAAGCATTCAAAATCTAAGACGGACAAATTGTTGTCCTATACGATGAATTTATTTTAAGGTACAACAATGCTTTACATCGGTCTTTGAAAGCCACCATTTTCCGTTATAGTGATTTAAAAAGCTCATTGTTGATTTGCGGCATAAACTTATCGTATAGGACAATAATCTGTCCGTTTTAGATTTTTGATTGAAGTTACAGACATTGGACGGTCGGATTTCGCTCGGCGCAGGCTTAACAAACCTCTTATCAAAGGTCAGCGCAGATTCATGTGCGGCGTTGGGAGTACTACTTACTTCCTCTACCTAATCCTAAGAGCAGCGGAAAGAAATCACTGACCTGCGTGGGTACGGCCTTCGTTTTGTTTTTCAACTTATCTTACCGGAAAATCTGAAACGTAATCACTCTGATATCATTACACAACTAGTATTATAGAGGTAACATAATGATGTAACGTAGTTCTTTATTGCACAAAAACAAAAATAAAACAATTAAAAACACCAACAAAAAGAAACAGTACAACGAGGTAGCTAAGTAGCATTCTCTGCCAGTCAACCTATCAGAATGTAGATGCCCAAGTTTTAAATATTATCCTTAAGTAAAATTAGAACCTGCAAACTCAATTAAATATTAGCTGAAATTAAAGTTATGGCCTAAAGTGACTAAAAACGGCCACTTTCGATATTAATTGCTATACCTTTCATTCCAGCCCATATAAAAAAATATCAAAGAGATGATATTGTTTTTGTGAAGAGGCGCCACAGTCGAGGTGGTTCACTGGTAGCTTTCTGACTAAGTGATACCTCTCCACAAGGCTGTTGAGAGCAGGAGTGCAGATTAACGCAATCAACATGAGCCATTGATTAATTCAGCTCCATTAATGCACATATTGCTTGACACTCAATGGTGCATTGGTAGTGGAATTGATTGTTTCAGTCGACTTAAATGTCTAGATAGATAGATTAAACGTTCATTGCATAATATACAACACACACATACATTTAACTATAAAAGAAAAAAAGTATATAAAGTTTAGAATAAAATAAGCTTAATACACAGTTAAACGCACATTGTGCTACAGTGATGAAAAGGGCCAAGGCTCAGTACAAGGACCTACAGGGAGGTTACATGTTCGTTCCGGTTGGTTTTGAAACGATGGGACCCTGGAGCCCGGAGGAAAGAAATTAATTAATGAGCTATCGGCGCGTCTCATCGAGGTTTCTGGCGATCGTAGAGCGGGCAGCTTTCTAGCGCAAAGGCTAAGCCTTGCGATTCAGCGTGGTAATGCTGCCTGCCTGCTGGGTACAATGCCACCTCGTGGTGACGCGCTCGATACAATATTTTATTTATAATTTTAATTTGTAATTTGACATATTTGTTTACAAATAAATATTTTTTATTTTTATACTAGCCTACAGTGTCCCACTGCTGGGCAAAGGCCTCCCCTCTCTCTTTCCAAACTTTCCGGTCTGTGGCTGTTTCTGACCAATTGGGCTCGTAGTCGACCAGGTCATCCCGCCAGCGTTTTCTCGGTCTCCCTCTACGGTCTACATATAAATAAAACAGTAAAATTACCCATGAAAAAAAAAAGTACAAGGAATGCCCAGAAGAGGGAAGCACTGGTTTTCAGCCATTACCCCATGTTTCTGTAGTATTATATTAAACAATCTGTTCCCTATGTGGTGCCGGCAACATCATCAATTCATCATTCTATTTCTACTTATGATTATGAAAATATTTCAAAGGACGATCTAGCTGAAGTTGAAAACGGAATATGTATGGTCCTTCCATATAAACACCTCGATTGGAAAAATATTTTGTAACAGCGTGTACCAAAATTCTTTTTATATTTTGTATCAAACTGTACTGCTCCGTTTCATGGGTTGATCAGTTTACATCTTGAAAAATTTTCAGGTATTTTTTACATCTGAATGAGACAAGTGACACTCTTAAAGGTAAGAAGGTTACTTGACTGTGGCGTTTAAATGTTACACATACATACACATATGACGCCTTTCCTTTGTGGGGTGCTTAAACGGCCGTAAAATTTGGCCGCTAACGCCACGTCTGACAAATATTTGAGGGTCATTTCAGAAAAAACGTGCATCACTTATATAGGTTGTCAGCCTGTCGCCTAAAATTGTATTACAAATGAAAATCTCAAGTATCTTATACGCCTCTTACGACACCCGCGGGAAAGAAATGGGGTTATCCTATTCTAACCCGGCATCACACGGCCGATCTAAATGTTATCGTCTCAATAGGTACCTATACGTGCCTATACCTAGTAATGTGCACGTAACTATGATCTGATATATTTTTCTTTTATTTTAGTTTCAAATATTTATTTTTGCAAATTTAACTAATGCATATAAATAACACCATTCTTGATTGCACATCTCAAAGAAACAGGTCCTTTCAGATCATCCTATAAATAACTATTCTAGAGCTCATCTCACATAATGCGAAATCTTGTAGACTGGCCCCTAAAACAAACTAAATTCAAGATAACCTCCGCCTTGGACTGAATTCCCAGTTTGATGTTCCAGTGTAGTTGAACTTTGTAACAGAACCCCACATAGAACCCCGACATCCTTTGAGAAACTCTGCTTCACCGCATTTCAAGATAGCACGTTTGATTGCACCTGTTTTCGTTCTCAAACTGTGGACTACTACTTTTATTTAGTAGGACCACAAAATGTTTTTTTTTGTTCAGTTTCGTTTTGCATTAGTATTTTAGTTTCTAAAATTTGTAATAAAAATACTTATAAGTTAATCTACTATGACGTAAAGCAGTTTTGCATTATGTATTATAATTATTATACTAGGATATCTGATACAGGAAAACAACTCATTAAGACAGATAGGAGCCTATATTTTCGTAAAACGCCGGTTTTTAAATATCTTGATACCCTTGCTGTGAAATTATATCTTATAATCAAAGATATATTAGGATAGAATAAGAATCCAGCAATTATTTCGAAACTTATATTTTTAGTTACTATTTCTGGAATAATATCATTAAATGACACCTCTAAAATTTATAAAATACGTATGGCATACCGGAGTGCTTCGTGTTTGTCACTCTGGGTTTCGGGACGCTGGGCCCTTGGGGACCTGAAGTGACAGAATTTATCAAGGACCTTCAAAGAGGCTTCCGGTGACTCCAGGACTGGCGGCTTGCTGGCCCAGTGCATAAGCCTGGCAATCGAAAGAGGGTATGGCGGGTGAAAGGAAGAATGCCAATAGGCAGGGAGGGGTGCAGGTGGTGTCGGGAAAAACGTCCTGCCTGGTCGGGTTTTGTGGCGGGGGTACCAACTGGTCCACATGAGAATTCGAAGTTGTATACGGGGTGTAAGAGACGGTGTATCGAAAACTTTGCAGGCACGATCAGAACATAAAAATTAACAACTTTTTCTATGGAGGCGATCAGCCGTGCGATCTGAGGGTCTGGGTCGGGTTCAACGAGTCGTTCGGCGACTTAATGGCATGTTGCACGTAATAAAAATAATTTTGTTAGCTTTTGTATACGATTATCCAGGAGTAGCATTTCCTATTTAAAATTCATAAATGTTGTTCTGTTCATCATGAAGAAAGAGAAAATTCTCCACTTTTTTAGATTTTAAGCGTATATTTACTGTAGCATCGAATAAGTGATTAATGTATTTTATTTTTATGTAGGTGATGTTAATGGTAAGTACGTTAAGTTTAATATGCATGCTTAGTAATTTAGATTAGATCTTCTCTGATAAACTGGACCTAATCGATAAATTACTATAAGACGATAATATACCTACTCAAATCTTGCGTAAAAAAACCCATTTATACATAAAACCGGATATAAAATAGACGTGTCAAGAAGTTTTATACAGATAAATGCACAGGTCGATATTGAGGAAATATTTTTTGACAGACCGGCAGTTACAGTGACATGTGAATGAGAAAAAACTTAAAACCTCCTTCAAACATTTAAGAGTAAATAATATGCTTTTCTAAGCAAAATTCGATCATGACGACAACGCAGTCTTATCCACATTCAGTAGTGAAGATGATTGACAGCGAAGTTGTTGAGAGCAGAAAGACAAAAGTGTTGAAATGGTGTTCGAGAACTTGGAAACTTATGTTAGCAGAGATGATTTGCGTGATATTACTCATATTTCTAGGCTGCATGACGGAGATGCCATTGTTCGGTGCGCCTCCAAACCCCTTGTCTATTTCTTTCGCGTTTGGCTTCACAGTGATGTTCTGCATTCAGATGTTCGGGCATATTTCTGGAGGACACATGAATCCTTGCATATCGGTGGCAGCTGCAATACTTGGTGAACTTTCAATCCCAACAGCGGTAGCGTACTCAGTCGCTCAAATCACGGGAGGTATAATAGGCTACTGGTTTTTGATTCATGTGGCACCAGTGGATGTTGTTGCGGAAAAAGTGTGCGTAAATCATATCTACGATGGTCTGCGGGTGTGGCAAGCGTTGGTTATAGAAATAGCAATAACGTTCGCAATTACTCTAATGAGTTGCTCTGTGATGGATCCGATGAATAAGGATAAGGTGGAAGCGTTACCAATAAAGTTTGGTATGGCTATAGTAGCTTTGAGTATAGTGGCCGGGCCTCTTACAGGCTGTGGAATGAACCCAGCGCGCTCGATTGGGCCTTTTCTGCATACTGGCATTTGGACCGACTTCTGGGTCTGGATTTTAGGCCCTCTCACTGGAGGAGTTTTAGCTTCACTCTTGTACAAGTACGTCTGGTTGACGAAAGAAGAAAGCGAAACTGAAGTTCAAATGCAAGACGGAGAGAACAAAGTAAAGTAATCTCAATATTGAAAGGTTAAATGTGTGTAATTTTATGACACTCACTTTTACGTGAAATATATGGACAATGAATAACACAAGCAAGGTCCTTAAACTATGGCGTACCGTTCTAGTGTAAAGTTTTTTTTTATATAAACTAAAAAAACCTATAAGTACCTGTGTATTAAATAATTTTGAAGGTTTGTCGTGCATAGTTTTGATAAGAATTGGATTAGCATTAGCTCCTTATAACAAATATAGAGTCAAGATGTTTATTCATAGAAACGAACTTCATAAAGATAGTACACTTATGGCAGGCACTTTTATTATTTTGTTGTAAAGGTGTTCTTCTCTCACTAGTCGCCCTTTGCTGGCGACTGGCCTTTAAGGCGAAAGGAAATTTCGAACTCCGATATTATTCCCATATATACATTTACGGCTAAGGTGCGTTTTCGGATGCGCCTGGCAAACGACTTGACAGACGCATCCGTTACGCACCGTAAACGTACCGTAGCCGTATATGTATGGGAATAGGATCGTAGTTCACAGTTTCCTTTTATCTGACAAACGCACAACAACAAGTGGGAGAATTGCCTAATTAGTGTATGTAAATAATGTGATATAATTTAATTATAATCATTGCGACATGTTTTTATCTTTCGTTCATCAAATTCTTTACAAACCCACCTACAACACACAAACTGAATTACAAAGTGAATAAAGGCAAAACTCAATGGCTCTTTTTATTTTACTCAAATAATGAATGGTATGATGTGGTTGCCTTCATGCCGTGTCATGCCAGCTTAGAATAGCATAAATTTCTTGTGGGTGTCGTAAGAGGCGACTAAGGGACTCGAGAGTTTCATTACTGCAATTTAAGGCGAAGGGCTGACAACCTGTCACTAAGGTATGACCCTTAAATATTTGTCACACTTTGGTTTACGCTCTGCCTACCCCGCTATGGATATAGGCGTAATGTATGTATAAATAGTCTTACCAATTTTAAACTAGGTGGTTTTGCTACAACTTCTAGGAAGCTTTTATATTATAAAATAATCATCAAAATATCGTTAAATTACTGTAATCCAAAATAAACACAACTTAAATCCGTTTAAAATTGTTTTACTGGGATTAAATCACTGGTAAAAAGTGACATTGTAAACATTCATTTTCTTAACATCGATACGTACATTTTACGTCATTTAAGTTTAAAACACTTGAGTAAACATATTACAGACTATTATAATTACAGACTTTTATCACCATTAACTTTATATATGCGCTGGTAGCGACTGGCTGGCGAAAACGAAAGATCGTTCCCTATGACGTACCCAGTGACTGCAATTCGTAGGCTAATGTATGTATATATGTAGGTAGGTATTCCAAAGTGTAAATCTTTCGTGGACAAAAGAGAAGGCCCACTGTTACTACGAAATCCACGTCCGGCGTCAATGAGACGTACTTACCTCTTTTTTTAAGTTATAGCATAATATGTCCGTGCTCCGTCCTTACAAACATACATCAGCCTATTCCACTGCTGGACAGAGGCCTCCCCCAGGTTACGCCATAGGGCACAATCTTTCGTTTTCGCCATCCAGTCGCTACCAGCCGCCTTTTTTAAGTCATCGGTCCATATGGCCGGAGCTCTTCTAACGCTACGCTTGCCGAGCCGTGGCCTCCACTCGAGAACCCGCTTACTCCATCGACCGTCGCTTCTACGACAGATGTGCTCTGCCCACTGCCACTTCAGTTTGCTACACTTCCAGACTACCTATGTCCGTTACTTGGATCTTTTTGCGGATAGTCTCATTCCGGATTTCATCCATTATAGAGATACCAAGCATAGAATTTTCCATAGCGCTCTGAGTGACATGTAACCGGTGGGCTAGTTTTACTGTCAGGTTCCACGTCTTGGCTCCATAGGTCATGACTGGCAGGACGCACTGATCGAACACCGTCCGTCCTTACGTGGAAACAAAAAAATTGCTTAGAAAGTTTTTATTCTTTGAATACTTAAAATGAAATGACTGCTGTCAAATTAAATGGCCGTATACCTTGGCCATAGGGTGACGCTATTATCTATTTTCTCATTGTTACATTGTGGGTACAAAATACCATCCAGTAGCACTTATATTATTCCAAGTGTTTTACATCTTCCTCCTCTGTCCTTGGAATAAAAATCTTGGTAAGTTTATTATAGAGGTAATGTTACCTACAGTTATTTTAAGATTACTTCAATAGTCTTCAATTACTTACCTCCGTATTCATGTTTGTTGGGCTATTTTACCTGACTTCTTCAGACCGGGGGTAATGTTTTTTGAGAGTATGTAGGTATGCTTGTATGTGGACAAGTTAATTCTTTTTCACGGGCTCATCAAACGGCTAGACGGATGTTGACATTTAAGCTGTCGTTATACTCACTGTGTTTGTGACACTGGCTATTATAAAATGGTGGATTATAAACAAAAAATATAACTTTGAAACTTTCACGAACCGCAGTCGGTTTTTATTTTTTAATAATTAATAACTACAGCATTGTGGCGCTCATTTTACTTGATGCGTCACATATTTGTCACTGTAGTGTACGTCTAGTTAATCATAGGCCTATTGTATTTAATGACTTATGTAGCTGGATGTAATTTTTTTTATCAATAAGGGAATATTCTAGGCTCTTACCAAATTAAATTGCAAATACGTAATTATAGGATATATGAATCATAAGTATCATATGATGCTTCACAGCATCATTATGAGTTTTTTTCATTTATCTAAAGGCACAAGGCATGAAACAGGAAGACAATTGCGCTATTTGTCAAAGGTTTTACCATTTCAACGTTACGTTACTAGTTGTTTTTGGTTTGGATTCAGTTGATGTTAACGCGATCGCTTTTTTTTCTGAACGTTTTTATTATGAGTTACCAAAGTAAAAGCATAGGTCTTTACAGCATTTTTCGAATTTGTTATACAAACATTACAAAACGAGTGTAGATAAAGTTTTATCTAGAGTGATTTTTATTTTTGTCGTAGTTGCTATCTCTCATTACTATCTTTGAAAGGCAATAAAGTTAATCCTATTCAGTAAAAGTGAGTACCAAACTACCAACTAGTCAATTCAGGTAGCATATCGGACTGAAAACTATTATCACAGCCATAACATTTGAGTAAATAGCGTACTGTTTGGTATGAGTAAATGACATGACAGTGTTCTATTGCCGTACCTACCTACCATGAAAATCATCATTATAAAAACCGGCCAAGTGCGAGTCGGACTCGCCCAACAAGGGTTTCGTAACATGCGCATCGTGTCCATTTATTTGTTAACCACTTTAAACTTCTTTTTCTTCTCGGTCGATGCCTCATTCCTGAGGGACGTGACCATGGGGAGCTACTTTAAACTACCTAGAGTCATAAATGAAAAATGAAATTTAAAAAATAAAAGCGCCTGATTGTTGACATTCGGTGTCCCACGCGAAAAGAAAGAAGAAGATGACAGACAGATAAACGGACGTACTTCAACAAAGTGTTCCTATAAGAGTGCCGTTTTTTTCGTTTTGGGGTACGGAATTCTGAAAATGATCTGTGCCTGCTTGATATTCTTAAACCTATAATTTTTCACGCCTGATATCTTTGTTGAATGGCCATTTCGTTATATTTCAGTTTGTTAAATTTAGAAGGTGTTTAAAGTAAAGAATAAGAAAAATACATAGTTGCTTAAAGTATTTTGTCGTTCTGTGGGTAGGCATTTAGGTGAGATTGCTGTATCTTCGAAAACGTCTCAGCCTGTCCACGAGCTTGGCTCAGTCCTAAGGCAAGGGCAAATCTATAAACAATGTCAGATATGGAAGATTCTGTAAAAGGCTTATCGACCCATCGACTTACTTACTTACTGTGGTGGCTCAGTGACCCAAAGAGGATCTTGGCCTCCTACACCAGAAGTCGCCATCGACTGAGTTGATGAAACTTTGCCTATTTGCCTATCAATATCACGCGCAGTTGAAATTAAACGGTCCATTCCTTACAAAATGGCGTGTCGTAGCTGTATTAGTGCAGCTATTAGAACCTGTCAATTTAGACAATTTAGATTTACTGATCAAAACACAAAAGTTGTTGACTTTTGAGAAATCGTCATATCTAATAGAAACGGTATATTTAAATTTGAACACCGGAAATATGAGTCTCTTAAAATTGCAAAAGTCATTTGGAGAAACCATCAAATTCGTCAACGTCAGACTCTTAAACACTGACCTCTACATATAATTAAATTTTAGAGGTCAATGATCGTAATACTGACCTTAGTGGTTCGAAAGTATTAAAGTGTTATGATTGCACATATCAAAGCCCAAATAATTTAATTGGCCAAGATAATATTTTTTAAATCAGTTTTATTGTCACCAAACGATTTTGACTTTGGGTTTAATAAGTTTATTGATTCCTAACCGGCGTCGCGTGAAAAAGGTCGATAAAACGAAGTAAAAATCTATCTTACCTTTATGAATAAATAGATAGGCAGACTTTGATAAGGCCGGTGTATACTAATAACAAAGCAATTATATCACTTATAATATTTGGTTATTTATTGCTGTCTGATGAATAGATAATGGAATCCTGCAACAAAAACATACTCGTCAATATACGGTGCATGTAGACACCAGCATTCACAACTCGAACCGTTCGAGGGACAGTCGTGTCGAAGAAGCGCGAGTTGACGTTCACATTCACACGCGGCCCACGTACGGCAACAAAAACAATGACTCGTTAACCGTTAGTAAACTGCGGGCATAAGTTCAGTGATGTGATTGTGGTCAAATAAATCCAGTACAAATCAATATTTTACTATTGTAAACAAAGTGAAAATGCCGACAACACCTAATCCGCAAGCGATCGTGAATATGGTAGAAAACAAGGTCAAAAGTGGTCGCGAAGAAAGGTGCAAGCTGATAGAATGGTGGACCTCAACATGGAAATTGGCTTTAGCTGAAGTATTGTCCACTATGCTACTCCTACTCCTAGGCTGCATGACAAATATAACGGCAGACAAATCACCTCCAAACCCGCTGGTTACCGCGATCGGTTTTGGCTTCGTAGTTATGTTTAACATCCAAATATTCGGGCATGTATCTGGAGCACACATGAATCCAGCTGTATCTATCGCAGCTTTATTGTTTGGACAGCTATCGATCGCAACAGCGATCGTGTACATACTCTCTCAATGTGCGGGAGCGATATTGGGATACGGAATTTTAGTGACTTTGGCGCCAGGAGATATTGCAGCGGAAGGTCTGTGCGTGAATCAAGTTCACACAGAGCTGGGACTGTGGCAGGCCTTGCTCGTTGAGGTGGCGTTGACGACGGCACTAAACTTTATGAATTGTTCTGTGTGGGATCCGGTCAATAAACATAAGGTAGATTCTATACCTATAAAGTTTGGTATGGCAATAGTGGGATTGAGTTTGGCCGGCGGCGTACTCACCGGGTGCAGCATGAATCCTGCGCGCTCGCTCGGACCTGCTCTATTTGCTGGAATGTGGACTAACTTCTGGATTTATTGTGTTGGACCTTTCATTGGAGCTATAGTGCCTACTTTAATATACAAGTACATGTTCTTGAAAGAAGAAGACAAAAGTGGAATTCAAGGAATACAGAACATAGTAAACAAGTGATTTTAGTTTACGCATAGAAGTGTGTGTGGTTGTGATTTTTGTATTGATGTCGAAATAAGGTAAACTATGTTACAATTCTAGAAACTTTAATTTAGTAGTTACCAATTGGAATGCGTTAGCAGCATCTCAAATTACTTTTCACTTTACTTAATGGAAGAAACAGAAAAAATAGTATCTTATGTTGATCTCAATTTAATTGTGATTGTAAATAACAGACCATTGTCTCAGTTATCGCTCTGATAGAGCTGTCAGTCATTTAAAATCTTATACAAATAATAAGTGTTAGTTCATAAGTGAGAGAAAGCACAGGGGCTAGTATTAATTTAGTAGGGTTTTTCAATAAAGAAAACACATGAGATAAATAAATACTATAACAATCTTTTACTTATGCGTAGCTCTGGTCATGTTTCCCAATGATCTAGCCGGACTGGGTGTGAGGTTTTATATACAAGATGTAAAAATATTAGCTGCAAATATTTTCAGGGGTTGGCCATGAAACTGAACGACTTTCCCCAGGGAACATAGGACGAATATAATGAATAATTTGGACCTCCTATACAAAATGTTCTACCCAACCGGGCCCTTTCTGTATAGTTTTTTTAAATGTATATTTAGACCAATATTATGGAGATAGTTGTTCAGTTTCATGCCCTTAAAATATTTGCAGCTAATATTCTGTGTTTCTGTATTTTCATATGCCGTGCCGAACAAGGTGCCGTGTTATACCGGCTTAGAATAGCATCACCCCATTTCTTTCCCGTGGGAGTCGTAAGAGGCGACTAAGGGACTCGAGGGTGTGTATTGCTATTTTATGGGATGAGAACCTGTCACTAAGGCGATACACAATTTTCCGAATGACCCTCAAATATTTGTTAGACGTGGCGTAATGTCCGTTTATTGCGGCCGTATACGCTCTGCCTATCCCGCAAGGGATTATAGGCGTGATATATGTGTGTATTTTCATCCTGTATTTTTGTAATGATATTTCTTTGACAAATGTATGTAATTTATCTTAGAATGACATAATTCAGCTAATACGCATAAAAATACTAATATTATGTCTATGTCGCAGGAATATAGCAAAATCAAAAATTCGCCCATATTCCAAGGACTCTTTTTCCCAAAAATGATTGGCAAACGAGGTTTACAAGATACCTACTTTTTCGAATTAACAATTGACTATTTCTGTGTTAACTTTAAAAAACAACACAATACATGAAATACATTATTAACCTAAATTTTCAAAGATTAAAGCAACAACTTCTTCACGTCTGATAGGAATTGTTTGCCAAGCAAAGAATAGATTTTCTAAAACATGGCGAAGGAAATCAACCCACGTCCTTCTGTAAAGATATCGATCGAGTTAAAATCAAAAGTTCAAAACCACATACACTCAAATTTACGGCCGCTTATAATTGTAAAAACAAGGTACAAACTTAAAGAAGATACGGTTGTTTATGCAGTAAAAACGCACGTTTTTGACCTCTTTAAGGGAATCAAAATTCAGAGGGTACTTTCTGTGGACTTACACTATGAAATTAGTAAAGTAACTTCGTTTTGAAGAACAAATTTAGGAAAAACTGCCGTGTGATGCCGGTTTAGAATAGCATCACCCCATTTCTTGCCCGTTGGAGTCGTTAGAGGCGACTAAGGGACTTGAGGGTGTGTATTGCAGTTTTAGGCGATGGGCTGACAACCTGTCACTATGGCGATACACAATTTTCCGGATGACCCTCAAATGTTTGTCAGACGTGGCGTAAATGTCCGTTTTATGCGGCCATTTATGCTCTGCCTACCCCGCAAGGGATTATAGGCGTGATATGTGTATGTAATTTAGGAAAAACTAAAAAATATATGATATTTCTGGCAAAACAGAACAAAATGTTAATTGTGGCTAGTATTTCAAGTGGGGTAGAAATATAAAAGGGCTTGATGTACATAATAAGGGAACCCTCGGTGGGTTTATGTTGAAGAAGAAAACAATAAAATGCGTGGCATACAAAAGTAACATATACTTAAAGATTTGTAGCCCGTAGGCCACACGTAAATGAAAGCAGGAGGGAAGTTGTTGTAGACATCTTTATTTATTTATATAAGTAAAAGCGCGTCAAGGACGAACCCTAAAATAATACAAAAATAAGTTAGTGTGGCGATGGTGGGTGAAAGTAGAAAAACTAAGTAGATGATGGTAAATGGATGTAGGTAAATAGATGTATGTACCTCTTTGAGGATTCCTTTATACACAATAACACACAGCAGAGCGTTTTTCACAAAAAGAGCGGCAGATAAGATTGGCCTAATGGCCTAAAAACCATAAGGCCAATCACCGCTAAGATCGTCACCCGATGATGAAATGGGTCGCGTGCGTTCCCGTGGGAGACTTGATATCAAGTGCGTCAAAGAGAAAAATACGTCTGAACGACGTTCCAATTCTGTTATTTGATTTGAAATTTAAAATAATTCGAGAAAGAAGAGGTGACTTGAAAAGGATGGCGACGCAGAGTTTTCACTCTGCTACAGATTTGTATTTTTAAAGGTACGATTGCGCGCCTGACGACCGTGAAAATTTGCGTACATTTATTTATCTGAAGATACAAGAGCAACTAAGTATTTTATGTCACACATAAGAGCAGACGAGCAGATATCAATATCTGCAAATTGAACTGAAAGATAATCACAATCAGTAGCTTTAGCTTCTAATACGCGCTAGTAGATACTCATAAGCCGTGGTATACGTACCTACTTGAAAACGAAAGCACAATTTTATGATATTTTTGAAGTGCAAGCTTCCAAAGATTGTGAATTAATCCAGTGGGAACAAACCAACAATTATTGGTTAAATCAACATGTCGAAATCTCCCAAGTCGGAAGCGGTTGTGAACATGACAGAGAACAAAGTTGTAGAAGACGGCAAGGGTGGAGTGTGGAGTTGGTGTAAAACAACATCGAAGTTATTTTTAGCAGAGTTAGTCGCCACAGCACTACTCCTATGTTTAGGATGCATGACGAACATCACGATGGACCATGGCCCCCCAAACCCGTTGGTTCCTGCTCTCGGATTTGGTTTTATAGTCATGGTCAATATCCAAGTATTTGCACATGTTTCTGGAGCACACATGAATCCAGCTGTCACGATTGCAGCTTACTTATTCGGTAACCTTTCGATTGCAACATCAATAGTGTATATGATCGGCCACTTTGCAGGAGCTATTTTGGGGTATGGAATTTTAGTGAGTTTGGCACCATGGGACATTGCAGCGGAAGGCGTATGCGTGAATCATATCCATGAGAATTTGTCCGTTTGGCAAGCTTTGGGCATTGAAACAGCGATTACCACAGTACTTGTGCTCCTTTTGTGCTCAATATGGGATCCGGTTCATAAGAATAAGCTGGATTCAGCTCCAATAAAGTTTGGTTTGATGCTAGTGACGTTGGGTTTGGCAGCTGGTCCATTTACTGGGTGCGGAATGAACCCGGCCCGCTCGCTCGGCCCAGCTTTCTTCGCTGGAAAATGGGATCATTTCTGGGTCTTTTGTGTTGGGCCTATCATTGGCGCAGTTTTTCCAGCACTATTTTACAAGTATATATTTTTGGAGCGAAATAAATATGAATAAGTTGAAGTTATAGTGCAAAATAAAATGTTAAATGAATTTTTATTTAATTTGAACTATGTCCGATTTGTGCAATGTTATCTTCTTACCAACATCCTACAAAGAGGTTGTTTGTTTAGGATGATTGAACCAAATATAAAAATTTACTTACAAACGACAAGAAGCTACATTATTCTTAAAGAAACTTTTAGGATAGAGACTCAATTTAGTGGCAAAATATCTCAATTCTGGGGAAAATGGGAAGCAGCCGGCGAAACAGATAGTAGACTAATTGCTGGTCAATACAGCTACCTATTAAGAATAAAATTAACTAATAATTGATCCTTCTCTGTTCAAAGACAATTTGAAAAACAAAATCTGTTAACTTACCTTAAATCACTTTTCGTCAGATTGGCTTACAAAAGGATAGGCTATATCTAAGTCACGTCAAGTCTTATTTTGTCGCAAAATACGTGTAATTTTTCAAAATAAGGTGACGATGATACGAGTACGGTGGCGGCTAAATTGAGTAGAAATGGCGAAAAACCCAATGACATTGAAAGTCTATCTTAGATATCTGCTTACCTTTTCTAAACCTATTTGACGGAAAGTGACAGCGCTAATTGAAGATAGGTTAAGAGGTTTTTTTCCCGAATTGAGGCCAATAGCTATCTCTCACGCATTATCATGTACCAATCTAAAATATAATATTCATTTATCGATGAGATATGTGAGTTATTCGTATCTCCTATGTTGTAATTATTGAAAATCCTGTCATCGATCTTTGTCAAATCTCTAGTTGAAGTGTTTTAGTATCGGACGACCAAACAGTTGCAATATTAATATATATAGGTATTCTTTATTTTTAATAATAATCATTTATTTCAGGCAATAAACCCATATTACAAAATAATAAGATAAAGTATATCTAAACTAAATAATAAAACTAATACATTATAAAAATATCAGAGTCACTGCCTAATGTTTGTCGCTGTCACTATTTCTGATTCCCACTGCGATGCATTAACAACCAATGACGGAAGGTGCCAGAGTCAAGGTGTGCACACATAACATGAAGAATCTTATTATTGAATGAGCTTAAGCGCTTCCAAACACAAATTAACTATATGTAGATACTCCTTAAAGGCTGCCATTCTGAAACGCATCACTGCGAAAAAAACGGGGAGCCTGGCCTGCTCCATGCTCGCAAAAATATACAAAAAAATTACATAAATCTAAATTCATAGGCGAGATTATTTTTATTAGAGATATCTTCAAGCCAACCTTATGGGTGGAAGAAATGATAGTACGGAAACAAAAGAAATTAGTACAATTTTAAAACAAAAAAATTACAAACTAAAAACTATCTCTAATTTTTAGTATTAGACCGGGTCTATCGCGATAGTATTTAGGTAAATATTAGTAATTTACCTGTGTCCCGACGTTTCAACACAGTTTCATGTATTGTGGTCGCGGGTTGACTGATAGACCCGGTCTAATACTAAAAATGAGTGAAAGTGATCGCGAGTGCTTAAAAAGTTATAAAAACTATCTGATACCTAAACATAGATAATATTGCAAATATGCTAATATAACAGATACATATAATAAAACAAAATAAACAGTAAATAATATAAATATAATATATGACCAAGATGATGATTATAATGCACTTTCACTCTCTTTTTAAAAGTGAAGTGGGTGGTTATTATTCACAACAAGCAAAAATAAAATAGATTTTAAGTTTTCTATGCCCATGAGAACGAGGAAGGAAGTGAATCAAAGCAATGGTCACATCACAATAAAAAACAGTAGCTGTTTTGATGAACACACGATACTGATCGCATACGTGTTTCTCACCATGGTTATGAACACACACAATGAAACAAATTAATTGTTACTGTGCTAATCTATCAGCAAGACCCATTAGGGATCAACCTTATTCTGGTTTTAAATAAAATTACCATTTTACGAGGGCTGTATCCAGAATAGGTCACATACGTTGTTTTGTTATATATTTTATATTAAAATTTTGATATATATTCTGTTCACGACTTATACGCATATCGTATAATACCATTACTCTTCCCTAGGTCTGCTGTAAGAAATTTCTTATTAGAGATAAGCAGTGCCTGTTGTGTCTGTATTCTTTATTTTGTTTTCTCTTTAATGTTCATGTGTACAATAAATCGTAAAATAAATAAATAAATAAAATTGGTTGAGGCACTACAGATAGTATTTATTTATGTATTTTATAGAATTAAAGTTGCTGATAAATGCGGGTAGATAGCAGTTAGTATTTTTCTTGATTATTTAAAAGTACCAGTTGGCCTTATATTGCTCGGATTTTATTGTTGTCAAAAGTGTTTATATAGAAAATGAAACCAAGCTAAATCGATTTATTGCACCGAAAACCGAAAATAGAACTTTTGCGAGTATTGTTGAAACCGTTTCAGAGATACCGATTATATTATGTTTTCAGGTTTCTCGTAGAAATAGCGTGTTCTCTCGCGGTGAAAAGTAGTGTAGTTCCAGTTTATATTCTATTTATGTACTACATCCAAATCCGTCAAGCTGTTTGAGCGTGAAGGTGTAACAAACATACATACATACACTAACACACACATAGACTCTCGGATTTATAATATTAGTACGGATGTTTGCTCGTCCAATGCATGGTATTAGATACTTAAAACGTTGGAAAAAGTAACTAAGTGGTACAGTTTTCACAGTCAATTACGCGTTATGTACTGAAGCAAAATTGATTTGCCTCATTTCAAATTTTAGGTACCTGAATGTGAAACGAGGAAAATCAATTTTAGAACCAATAAAAGAACGACGTTACAGATTTGCCTGAAATCTAAGTACCTATTATGAAGATTTTAGTCGATGAGTGTTTGTTTGTCTAGAGCAAGTTGACGAAAGGTCAAGTGTAACCATAGCTCTTTCAGTGATAAATATGACATGATAACTTGTCTTCTCCTGATCTTGTTCAAGAGCACTTAAAATTGTAGAGGTAATCCAATGATGACACTTAGGTACTTACAAAAATGTATCGACGACGGGTGTACTTAGATAGTAGTGATTTTAGTGATAGTGACGCGTGGTTAGAGATTAGCTTTGATTGCTAGGAGTCTACCTGCACTCGTAAGTTACGTCAGTAATACGAGTATATAATACACATTATTAGATATGTGTTTTAAGTATAGGATTCTATGCGCACTGTTTTATAATAGGCATGGAAGATCTTTCGCGAACTAATTGTAACTTTCAATCTGTTTAAAATATGACAGTTTAAATGTTTGTCACGTATTTGTTATATTTTCAAACGATTCAATAATACGGATCCGTAACATTTTGCAAGTTTATTTCAACACAAAGGCTCGGGTTCTATTTTCGGAAAGTAAATTGGCGGAATGTCAAATTGTACTTCATCAATGATTTTCCGCTTTGACATTAATTTACGCGACTCAATTTACCGCAAGTAAGGTCTTATTTATGTCATAACAGGAAATACTTATCAATATAAATTTGTTTGGCGGATCAATATGTCCGTTACCCACCAGTAAATAGTTACGCTTTCAACAGCGTCCAAATACCTATTTTTCTTGCGTTTCAGTGAGCACATTGTTGAGGTTGACGTGTTTGTGAATAAAAGAGGGACAAATCCCAAAAAAAAAACCATATTGTGTTGTTTGTCTACCCAAAAAATATTTTATTTTATCGTAATATTTTGGGTAGGTTTAAAAAATATTTTATTTTATCGTAATATTTTATTTTATCGTAATATTTTGGGTACATAGGTATGCCCTTTGAACAGAAAGTAAGCATCAACTTAGAACACTGATTTTCTAACACAATAAGGCGGGGATCTCGCTTGAAGTTAGTCGCTGCGTACTTTAAGAGCATCCGTAATGCATCCCTCTGTCAGACGAAAGGAAATTGAAAATTCTCATCTTATTCCCCTATGAAAACGGCAACGGTGCGTTTACAATGCGTTGAAGGGTGCGTCTGTCAAAGGCATTAACGCACCATCACCGTATTTGTATGGGTGTAAAATCGAAATGCACATTTTTGCATGCGTTACTAATCCATACTAATATTATAAATGCGAAAGTGTGTTTGTTTGTTTGTTTGTTTGTTTGTTTGTCTTTCTTTCACGTTACAACAGAGCGATATCATGCAGTGTTTTTTAGGTGTGCAGTTAGGTGAGAGGCTGGAGAGTGACATAGGCTACTTTTTATCCCGGAAAAACATATTTTTCCCATCGGAAAAGCGATTAATGTTTAGCAATAGAATACACCCATACTACGAACATAGATGAGTATCATGCAGCGATGTAAAGCATTTTTTTTTTGAGAGCAGCTGAATGAAAAGCTGGTGAGTGACATAGGTTATTTTTTATCCCGGAAAAACATATTTTTCCCTTCGGAAAACCGATTAATGTTTAGCAATAGAATACATCCATACTACATACATAAATGAGTATCATGCAGCGATGTAAAGCATTTTTTTTTTGGAAAGCAGTTAGATGAAAAGCTGGTGAGTGTCATAGGTTACTTTTTATCTCGGAAAAACATATTTTTCCCATCGGAAAACTGATTATTGTGTAGCATAGAATACATCCATACCACATAAAAAAGATGTATATACAGGATGTAAGGGACAGCCCTCCGAATACTGATATTCCCATAGTAAATGCAGTGAGCTGATTGTGATTTTGTATGGGATATAGAAAAAAAGAATTTAATCTATGGCAGGTTGTTCAGTTTCATGGTTTGAATACACCCAATCAGTATTCGAAGGGCTGTCACTTACACCCTGTATAGCACTACTATGAGAATGTCTCTTGAATATGAGTTTTGGGATATGAATGTGGCTTTAAGGGTGATGTGGGTATGTACTTGAGATACTTCTTACCACAGTAGTAAAGTTAATTTCTACAGTTAAACATGATTTGAAAGTCCATTTCTATAATAATAACCATTTTTAGCACAGTAAGTTTGCCCTGCGTATACTTGCGAAGACACATAATAAACTTAAATTTTTTGGTACCATAGTCCTGAAAATTGAAGACTAGGCAAAATCATTATACTGCGTATTCATATTATTATAATTCCAATCCAAGAACATCCATCCCCAAGTTAATTTGGTTTGGAGCTAATATAGGTTTTCAAATCCTTGATTACATACCCACTCCTTTCTTTCATGTCTTCTTGGAGCATGTTTGTATGTAATAAAAATTTCAAAATAGCAGGAATATTAAAAAAAAATTAAAGCTATATACAAGTAGACACGGTTATGGACACAGAACAGAGCACTTCATACCCCGTCGAGTTTTTAAATTCATTGGAGTTGTCAGGTGTGCCCTCACATAAGCTGCAATTAAAAGTAGGCGTTCCAGTCATGCTTATGCGAAATTTAGATGCCCCTCGATTATGTAATGGAACGAGACTTCGTGTGACACAACTAGGACGGAACATAATTGGAGCCACCATCTTAACCGGCGTTGGCAAGGGTGAAAATGTAATAATACCACGGATCCCAATTATTCCCACAGATCTTCCATTCCAATTCAAGAGGCTGCAATTTCCTATCAAGCTTAGTTTCGCAATGACAATCAACAAAGCGCAGGGACAAACTTTAAAGGTAGCGGGGGTCCACTTAGAAAAACCGTGCTTCTCTCATGGCCAGCTATATGTAGCATGTTCGCGTGTGTCCAATGCTCAGAACCTCTTCATTTTATCCCCAGATGGTAAAACTTACAATATCGTTTACAATAGCGTATTAAAATAGTGCTCTGTTCTGTGTCCATTAAGCTGTGTACTATGTCTTTAACACTCTTCTGGAAACAAACGCTCCGAAACACTGTAAAAGCATAAATCCCTCCCCTTTGAAAGACAATTTTTGTATACGCGCTCTCCATCAAGATATGTCTTCCATATTACTCACGATAATTTTTCCGTTTTAGTGACTGCGTCTCTATTAAAATTACGTTATCTTTACTTTTAACATTAAATGCCTGTTTTTCCTTACACTATAAATGTGTCATAATCTTCTTTCTAGCGTCGTAATATCTTCATTATTGAAGGTCGTAATTCCCCTGATGGGAAATATTTTTCTCATTCAGGATTCTTTTCCATCGCTGCGTATCTTTGGCGACATAGAGCGCTGAGTGTATTTAATGAGACCACCTAATTGTACTGAAACCTCTTGGTCGTTTGCCATCGACTTTTCCAGTGATCATGAGTGCAAAGTGGCAAAAGAACTCAAGGATCATTCTTGCGCCTCATTACTTGATTTTACAATAGCCTGTATTAGTGATGGTAGCGCCCAGGTACCACAAATTATATACTTTTTCAAGGAAGTGAACCATTCCAGTGTAGTGTCGTCTGTGTATCGGTGAATAGTGATTTTAGTGCCCTCCCAGTTTACACAGTTGTTCGCCTTACGATGTGTCGTTTAGAATACACAACTAATTAATAAAACTCTATGAGTACGCGGGCGAAGCCGCGGGTAACAGCTAGTGCGCTATAAATACGCAGCAACGAACGTCAAGTGACCCAAATCAAAATGACTGACTTGTCTACAGACACTTCATTTTATAATTATTTTTTCATCCCTGCAGCTATATTCTAAGAAACCTACTTCTATTCAAAGATAAGCACCTAATCGTAAGCTGCTGTTATATGAAATCCAATTGACTATTCAAGAGCAAGATTCTCCTAAACGAAATGTGATACGTCAGGCCGGCGGCGGTAACGGCTCAACGTCTCTACAAGTCTACTGCAGATATTGCGAACCAAGCACAATCTTGTACTCGCACTGCAGATCACCTTGACATTTCTCCAAAGTTCATTACTGTTTGTCTTTGAACCCTCCATTCAAACTCCCGCACACACCCACCGATGTATGCGTAATACTATCAAGGTGAAACTATTGCCAAACCAGTTCAGTTACACAATGAATTTAGCGATTTGCGAAATTGAACGGAAGGGTCCAACTATTTTGTCGGACAATTTTTATAATGCCACCGAAAACGGGGCAATAAAAAACTTCTAACAGCTGATTTCCTTTGGAATTTGTTGGCATTTAAATATACAAATTTGCTTGCATGGATCAGAAAACATTATCTTACTTATATTTAGGTCGGAACTGAACAATGCATGAGAAAAGATTTGGACAGAAAATTACACTTGACGAACATGATAATTATTATATTGATACAATAAAAAAAATCGTAACTAAACTATCTTCAGATGAAGAGTTTGTGTTGGACTCACTGTTAACTTCAGAAAAAATAAAACTATATTGAAATGATATCAATGAATTTCCGCCTAAGTTGTTCAAATCGTGATTACTGTGGCTGATCCGAATGTGAGTTCCAATCTAAATTATTTATTGAGTAAATTTTTGTTGCTTTGTTGTTTTGTTTTTGTTTATATATGTATAATATTATTATTATTATAACTTTGGTGTGGCAAAGCCACTGGCTTCACATCTCGTGAGTTGAGACGTATTTCGCCATTTATGTCAGGTTAGTTAAGTCAAGTCGTTGTAAGGTTATGTTATGTCGTTTGTAAAGTGATTTGGCATTACGCCGAGGGAGAGTCCACAACACAGAGATCCTAGTCTTACGACTAGGGGCTGTGTTGTGCAGTTTATGTAGCACCAGAAACGTGATAGTAAAATTTCCGGGCCACGTGCTGACCGCTCGTCACTATACCACAATGTCAAATATATGCTTTAATTACAATTTCCGATTTAATGTCCAGTTTAAGAATAGTTTGTTGCTTAAAACACTATCAGAATTATTCACCAAACACTCAAATAAACAAGAAAAACAAAATTATAACCAAATCACATCCGCCATTACGGAATAGCAAGGAACGACCGTATAATATTATAAAGAGAAAAGATATTTTGATTGTTTGTTTGTTTGAATTTAATAGGCTCCAAAACAGCTGGACCGATTTTAAAAAATCTTTTACCATAACATTTCTACATTATCCCTGATGAACATAGGCTATATTTTGTACGGGAAAATGTCATTTCGCGGGAAAACTGCTATCAGCGAGTGAAACCGCTGGGCAGGACGCATATATATAAATAATTTTCGATAACAGTTTCTTGTTTGGTCCATTTGACATGTTTTTGAAATATAATGTGATCACAAGCAGCTTCATAATAACAATGCAAATGTTGCATTAATTAATAAATTATGCAGATGACTTAATAATTATGCCTGTATTTATTTATGCAGTAGATTTCAATTCCTTTATTCATACAATACATTTTAAACGCCAATTCTCACTTTCATTACCATGCATTTAATTCCAGTTTATATTTGTAATCTTCTTCTTTTCGTGTGGGCCACCGAGTCGTCCAACGACCCGATGAACCCTGGTGTCAGAGATTTTCAACCGCCTACTACTATTAGGTAGGCCTCAGACATGGTTGTGTAACGGCCGCCGTCTAAGTATTATAATATGTAATAATAATAATAAAATAAAATATAATTTCATTTATATTGCCGCACTGGAAGAAGTTTTTTATTGGCATTAATTGTGTTTGTTTTAACGTAGGTATACATGTTACCTTCTATATAAAAATTCATTTTATAATATCTAAGCATTTGCTTTGTGTGTTTATTATATACTATGTGCAGGCAAATATACATATATATCTATTCTATTTCTATTGTATTCTACAAAACTTGCACTAGGTAAGTACATTAGGTAAATAATTCGCATCCTGGTTGTGAATTCATCTACAGAGTACAGTGCTTTTGCTAGTAGTTTTTGTTGAAGTAAAGATAAAAAAATATTATTACTAGTTAAGTTTTTATATCCATTGGGATGTGATTATAGATTCGAGGTCCCATTAAGTGGGGCAATTTTTTTAAACTTTGCTAGTCGTGTTTGGGGAATTTATAATTCGTTCTTGTTTCTCGTGTTGTAACTTTGTGTTTCTGCATATGTAGTGTACAAGTGTAAGTTAAGACGCACCGACTTTGCGATTAGATAAATGTACAGGGAGGGTAAAGTTACGAACTATAAATATGTCTTAGGCTGGATGATCCCACGGTTTACTTGCCATTCTGCGAACTGCGCGTTTTTCTAGGCGGAACACTCTATCACGTTCTACCGCCGTACCCCACAGATCCAGGCCATAGCAGAAAATAAGTAGATATATCCGTTGTAGGCTTTCTGTTACGGTTATTTTGGTTTAAACTTAGATGTTACCTTTTGAGGGCGAAACAAGCCGATGATAGTCGATCTCACGTAGGTCGTGAGTCTATCGTGAATCCGAGGTAAGTATTTTACCTGTTCAACCTGCAGCACTGGCCTGCCCCTACAGGTAACCTACAGTTGTTGTTCGCTCTTACCGCGTAGTGAAAAAATTTACGATGTTAGTTTTCCTAACATGTAATACTATACCTTGGCTACTATACGGAGGCTACTTATTTCATTATAAGGTTTATTGTGGATATAAAATTTGATAGGAACCTACATGCGAGTCTAATTCGGCTCTGATTAGAATATCGTAAATCTAATGTAAAATTAATAAGGTGAGGCATGCACGGGAGATCGTGGCCTATGGCGTACCCTGGGGGAGGCCTACGTCCAGCAGTGGACTGCAATAGGCTTATGTATGTATATATCCATGGCGCCCAAAGTGTTTAACTGTAGCTAAACTCGATTGTACAATATTGTACATACCTCAAAGATGACCTATGAATTTTTACCGACCTTTCTCAGATTGCTTCGAACAGAATACTTGTGCAGAATACAAACCACAGTTAGACTCGCGTTTAGTCCGTACGATATAACTTTGTCAATTGTTTGTTATGGTACGGTAATAGTTTATGGCATCCATTTCTTTATGAATTCAAGGGGATTTAACCTAGGTCTAGTGAACAAAAATACATTTATTCCCCGTGTTTACATTTGACGGAAGTTGAGATGGACACGGCAACCAGGCATTTTATGTGCACGGTTGAACATTCAGAGTGATTCCTCGACCCTCGTCAGTAAGGAAACTTGCAAGTTGTGCTTAGTTTCAACACTAGTCTTGCCAGTATGCTCGCCCATTATCACCTATCGGTTTTGGTCAGTAAGGGAAGGCCTTTCATTTCCTTCCATCGCCCTAATATGTGTTATTGATTTTCAAGTTATTTTTATTTATATACAAGATACTAACACTAGAAAGATGCACGGACAAGAAGAAGCGTAAAATTTCACATTTTTCACAATTTCATAATCAAACAGGATTTGTAAATTTTTTTAGGCCTCAGAGTGCTTAGTTTGTAAAATGGAACTTGAGGAAAATTAATCGCGAAAATGGACTAAATCAGAAGTTTTAAGACGGTCTGGCAACGTTGTTCAATATAGAGCATTGAAAAGGATCCAGTCGCCTCCCGTGCCACCTTCTTCCAAGGCACCGACGCGACTGCCCCTTTATAACCAAGTACCCGCACTGCCGAAGCCCCACCTCGTATCTTCGGACACGGGGAGCCTCGTCAGTACAGATAACAACTGTACTACCCGACGTACCACCACCCCTCCGTACCAGGGGTGCCTATTACCTCGGTCACTCCTCGGGGAGCGACCTACAAATACCGCCTGGCACGCAAGTGCAGGTCTTTTATTGTCTTCACCGGCGACTACGTCCACGCCGATCTCCTGCAGCCGATGATTTTCCAGCCGATGATCCTCCAGTTGATACCTCCAGTAGATACCTCCAACCAATACCGGGGAATCAGGAATCAGGATGCAGGACGTGTCAAATAAAAGAACCTCTTGATCTTGAGAGTGGTCGGTGAGCGCTTCCAACTCCTACTAGCTACTTCAAATTGGACATCTGTCTGAAACGGGACTTCTTGTTGGAACTTGTAGCCAGGAACTCGAAAACAGGACTGAATTTGTAGGCCGACGGCGGCCATATTTATACTGATTTGCCCATTTCGCGGGGCGAAGGGAGAGAGGGGCGTTACGCGGGAAAAAACGCGGGTGAGTGCGGGGGGTTGTAAGCGCATTCCGATTTATTCCTCATTTATTTTGATTATGCATAAGAAAACTTTCCAATAAGAAACTAATAAACTAATTGGAATCTAATTGGACAAAATATTCTAATTTTTCGATGGCAAAAATTAACAGGTGTTTTCAGTTTTCGTAATTTCAAAGTGAAAATGGAATATCTTATTTGTAGCTGAATCTAACTACTTTTAGTGTTATTTGGTCTAGGTCTAGATAAAAATCATTATACAGGTAGGTTTATCTCGATAATTTCGGTCTACATTGCAAAATCTAGGTTTTTAGGAAATACAAATTTTGGATCTAAAAAATGGCCATTGCGACTAAGCTTTACATTTTAGGTAGCAACTACGTTTGGGATTAACTATATCTTAGGAAAATACATGTCTATTTCAAGTTTGAGCTAAATCTGATAAGAAACGGCTGAGATATAGAGGAAGAAAAATCTTAGGTCTAAAATTACAATTTTAGGCTACCTGGTTTTAGCTATGACCTTGAATATTGGTTTTGTAGGTTTCTAAGATGGAGAACTAAAATATAGCATCTCGATATCTAGGCAGAGGGCTAAACTTTTGTAGAAATTCTAGATTTACATCTTAAAACTTTGATCGTGAATATTTCTTAAACTAATCGTATAAAACATAAAATAATTACAGGTTATATTCTAGGGCTTAAGGCCACTCTAGAAACGTTTAGTTTATAAGCATAACACAATACAGATAATTAACAGTTACAAATCTACACTAAAGTTGTTGAAATCTACACTCGGTGAACTTGTGCTCATTGAGCTTAGTGCAAAAGGTATAACTAACATAATTTATTTATTTACAGGTTTTGCCTAATTTATATTTTACGGGTACTCAAAACTTATTACTAAGACGTATAATTAACAAGAAACAATAGGAAACACATGCAAATAGGTGTAGTTTTATGATAAAGGGAAAATAAAAGACAAAAAACAAAGAAATATAAATTCAAACTTAACCTACTAATCATCTTTATTTACAATTGAGTCGTAATTAAATTAGGTACTTTTTATTCGATACTCCTGATCGCCAACAGTCTCCCCCTTGTGTGCAAACACCGAAAAGAGTAGGCGGCGATCGATGAGATGTCCGTGCGCAGGCTTCGAATCAGGTTGCGACGTGATGATGAGAATTTCCGGGGTTCGATAAGTCCGGTCGGGTAAGAATAACGAGGCGTGATGTAGGTCTGCGCAGAATGCCGGTTTTCGTGCGAACTTCTACGACTCGTATTTTGTTGTCAGAGCCTGGTCTTATACTTATAACCTCGCCTCGCGGCCATAGCCCTCTGGGCAAAGTGCCATCAGATATGAGAACTATGTCACCTATTTTTGGGTCTCGGTGATGCGGCGAGTTGGCGGGCATCCGTGGCAAAAGTAAAGGCAAATACTCTTTCGTCCATCTTTGCCAAAACAAATCGGCCAGGCGTTGTGCGGCTCTCCATGTGTGTTGGTCCGCGTCTTTATTGTTAAATTTGCCGATAGGTGTTATGCCACACGATCTTCCTATAAGAAAATGGTTTGGAGTGAGTGCTTCTTGATTCAGATCTGGTTGCACTGGTGTTAATGGTCGCGAGTTGACGACATGTTCCACCTCGATTAGAAGCGTGTGAAGAGTCTCTTCTCTAGGTGTCTTCTCTTTCAGTATCGCTGCTAGTGAAGTTTTCACGGATCTTATCATTCGTTCCCATGCTCCTCCCATATGTGGTGCTCCTGGTGGGATAAACTTCCATACGACTCCTTTGCTAGTGGCATATTGTTCGACTTCTTTCGCTGCTTCCTGGAGTTCTTTGTTGGCTTTCACAAAATTAGTTCCATTATCTGAAAACATTACGCTGGGGGTTCCTCTTCTGTTTGCAAAGCGTCGGTAGGCCAGAATTGCTGAGCTTGGGGTCAAGCTGGCCGCTAGCTCTATATGAACAGCGCGTGTGGTTAAACATGTGAACAGCGCTCCCCATCTTTTTTCTCTCCTTCTTCCCACTGTTACTTCCATTGGTCCGAAGTAGTCGACGGCTGAACAATTGAAAGCCGGTGTGTGATTTTTTAGTCTTTCTATTGGGATGGTCCCTTCGATCGGTTTTGATGGATTCAATTTCCTGAGTCTGCACCATTGGCAATTATGAATCAGTTTTCTTACTGCGCTTCGTAATCCCAGTACGAAATATTTTTGTCTAATTTCGTTTATCACCGTATCGTGATTTCCATGCATGAATACTTCGTGCGTGTGTTGAATCATCAAATTGACGATTGGGTTTTTTGCGTTCAATATTGCGGGTTGATTGGTTATAGCGTCCTTGTCTTTATACTTGTCCAATCTTCCAACCGCTTTCAGCAGTCCATCATTGTCTATCTTTAAACATATCTTTCTTAGGTTTGATCGCTTCGATAGTGGTTCATTTCTTTTTACCTTCGCTATTTCTTCAGCGAAATCCTCTCTTTGGGCTCGTTGTAGAATTAAGTGCTCCGCTCTTTTTAAATAGCTCATGTTTAGTGGGTAGAGTTCTCCATTCTTCTCCGTGTCTTGAGAGCGATATCTTTTCTTCAGGACATCCACGAATTGCACGACACGGGCCATGGCTCTTACGTACCTACCCCATTTGCTAAACCTTTTTACATCGGGCAGCGGCCCTTTTCTAACGTTAGTCGTCACATTGATGTGCGCCCGTCTAATTTCGCTGTCGTCTTCTTTTGGCTCGGTTTCCTTTTCTTCTTCCTTTATCTTCGGCCATTCTTCTTTGTTAAGCTTTAAGAATGGCGGTCCTGTGAACCATTGGTGGTTGGTAGAAAATCCTTTGGGTACCCCCCTTGTGGCATCGTCCGCGACGTTTAATTTTGTTGGTACCCAACGCCATTGTAGAGGAGTTGATTTTTCCTCTATTTCTGCTAACCGGTGGGCCACGAACGGTTTGAACTGCCTAGGGTCCGCTTTGATCCATGATAAGACTGTTCGACTATCCGACCAATATGTCGTCGATGTGGTCGTGCTATTCATTTCTTTTTTCAACGAATCTGCCAGTCGACAACCCATCACCGCGGCCTGAAGCTCGAGTCTTGGAATTGACACAGGCTTGAGTGGTGTTACTCTAGCTTTCGCTCCTATTAACTTTACTTCTTTGGTTTCTTCATCCAACCAATAAATAGCGCAAGAATAGGCTTGCTCGCTTGCATCCACAAATACGTGCATTTCTCCCTTTCCTGGCTTTGAAGTAACGCTTCGTGGAATTTCGAGTCCCTCTAAGTTTCCTAGATCTTTTATCCATTTTAACCATTCTTGTTCTAGATCTGGATTGACTTTTGTGTCCCAATCTATTCCACTTCGCCATATATTTTGGATGAGCTTCTTCCCTTGTATTGTTATGGGCGCTGCCAGTCCTAATGGGTCAAAGACTGACATGACCGCGCTTGTCACCTCTCTTTTGGTTGGGGGGCGACTTCCTTCTATTGTCTCTTGTGGCGTATTTCTTAAGTTCAATGCGAAGCTCAGTGTGTCTGCTTTGATCTTCCATATCAAACCGAGGGTTCTCTCTTCTTTATCTCCCAGCGTGGCCGTGTTAGGAGGAGCTTCTTTCTCTTCTAGCTCGTCCAAGACCTCAGGTTTGTTACTGGCCCATCCCCGTAGTTCGAAATTAGCAGCGCTGTGTATCTCTCTCATTTCTCTTACAGCTCTTCGTGCTGCCTCTTCGTCTTCAAATGCTTGCAAGTAATCGTCCATATAGAAGTGACGTTCTACGGCAGTTGCTGACTCCGGGTATATGCTCTTGAACTTTTCCGCGTTTTTATTCTTGACAAAGATTGCCGTACAAGGCGATGACGCTGCGCCGAAGATCAACGATGTCATTCGATATTCTTTTACGGGCTCGTCTTGGCTATCTCTCCACAGAAATCGTAGACTGTCCCTGTCTTCCTCTCTTATCTTCACTTGAAGGAACATCTCTTTAATATCTGCAATCACGGCCACGTTGCCCTCTCTAAAACGCGCTAAGACCCCGAATAGACTTTGTAGTAAGTCAGGTCCCGGTAAGAGAGCATCGTTCAGGCTGCGACCCCATGATTTGGCCGCTGCGTCGAAAACTAGCCGTATTTTCCCTTTCTGTGGATGCCGTACTGCAAAATGTGGCAGATACCATGTTCTAGGCGACGTTGGTTGCTGAGGAGCCTCTTCAGCGTACTTCTTTTCAAGTAAGTTGTGAACTTGTTTCTTATACTCGTCCTTGAAGTCTTCGTTTTTGTCTAACTTCTTTTCAATCAAGTACAGCCTCTTCTCTGCTAACTGACGATTCTCTGGCATCACTTCATTTTCGGTGCGCCATATTAATCCCGATTCGTATCTGCCATCAGGCAATTGCTTCGTAGTTTCCTCGAGCACTGTTAGAGCTCGCCGCTCTATATCGTTCGACGGCTTCTTCGGTTCTATGCCCAGGTTCTCAATAGAGAAGTGTTCTTTCACCATTGATTCTATGTTTTCATTCTGACTTGAGCTTGGCTGTACGAAGTGTACTTTTGCAACTGATTGGTTGGATAACTTCTTTCCATGTAGGACCCATCCTAATCTGGTTAAGGATGCGGCTGGGTCGTTGAAGCTGGCCTCCCGGGTTTCGTGTGAAGTAATCAAGTGCCAATTGTCTTGCCCAATGAGAATCGTTGGCTTAGCATAGCCGTACGCGAGCTGGTCTTCCAAGTCTCTAAGATGATCGTGCATGGTTACGAGCTCTCGCCTTATCGTCTGTGACGTCAGATGTAGCGGTCCTGTCGTGGAACATGTTATCTTGTTCAAGTTCCTTTCAAACTTCCCTTTTATTTTCAACGTGACCTTGAAAGAATCCTTGTATTCTGTACGCTTTCCTGCAACGCCATCTATGCTGAGGGGGTCTGCCTTGCCCCTAGGTGCGACCGCTAGTGCTGTTTGTTCTTCTATCAATGTCAAAGTCGATCCACCGTCGAGTAACGCGTAGGTGTCTGTGCTTCCATTTGGACCGTACAATTCAACCGGTACTATCTGTAGGTATGTGGTTTGATTTCCCGATACAGCGTTGACGGAGAGGGCATGTGCCTGGTTGTTTGTTTCCTCCCCCTTGTGAAGAAGTCGATGATGCCAAATCTTGCACCCATCTACGCCGCAATTATTTGCTTTGCATTTAAATCTTCTGTGCCTGTGTGTCAGACACCTAAAGCATATCCCTGCATTTTTTGCCCGCTCCCACCTTTCTTCAACGGTAAGAGCCTTGAATTGTTCGCATTCTTTCAACGCATGCTGATTCTTGCACAGCGGACAATCAATTTTTGGTTTATTTTGCGCAGTTGGTGCTTCCTTTTTCTTCACAGGTGTAGGTGGTTTGATGTTCCTCTTTGGCTTCCCTACTAAGGCGACCGTTTGCTTAGGTTCCTCTCCCTCAGATTCGTATTCGCTTTCCTCGCTGGAGTGCTCTTCATATTCGCATACTGTATGAACTCCCCTTCTTGGTCTCATGATAGCAGAGCGTTGCTTGTTGCTATTTCTGTCCTTCCTCAATAGCTCCCTTGCTGCTATCGTGCCCAAGTCTCGATTGGCTTGTGTTAAGAACTGGCTCATCTTTACCAAGCTAGGTTGATCATCCGATCTTCTCGCATATTTGCACCATTCATATTTCAGCTGCAGGTTCAGTTTGTCCACTATGTAGCTGACGTGTACTGGCGCGTCGAGGTATCGCGGTTGTTTCAGTGCTCTAATAGTTGCTACGCAATTAGCTACCTTGTTAGCAAACGACGCAATGTTTGATCCATCTTCATTAAGTTTAGGCATCTTTTTGAGTAGGTGTAATTCATTCAGAATTAATAGCTCCGGCTGCCCGTACTGGTCTTCGAGTACCTCCATGACTTCGTCTGCCGATGCTCCCGAAAATAATAACGAGTGTGTTTCTTCACGCGCGGCTCCCCGTAGGGCTTTTCGTAGTCGCGCTATGTTCTGTGCCTCGCTAAATAAATCGCATGAATCTTCATATACTGTCTTAAATGCGATCCATTCGGTTAACTTCCCATCGAAGGTTGGTAGCTCATGCAGATACCTAGGGGGCGGCGCCTTACCTCCTACTTGCTCCTTCATCATGCTCATTGCGTCGCGCATCGCGTATGCTAACTCGCTCACGCTTTCATTTTTACTCTCTGTGCGCTCCCGATAGTCGGTCCTTTTATGTTCCGGTTCCCTATGGTCGAAATCGCGATCCCTATGTTCAAATTCGCGATGTCTATGTTTTCTCTCACTCACGTGTTCTATACGCTTATGTCGAGTGAAGGAAGCGGGCGGGGGAAGAGAGTTCGACTTATATGAAAAGTCTTTACTTGCTTCGACTTCGGTGTCTCGTTCCGATAAAAGCGCGAGTTCCATCTGAATCGACGCTTCCTCCTTGGCTAAATCAATCTCCTTTTGTTGCAATTTGATGCTGGCTAGCTTTTGTTCTAATACCTGCCAACGTCTAAAGCTAGCCGTTGATTCGTTAACGGACGGCGACGCGGGTGTATCACGTTGGTTTGCGTTCGCGTGCACGTTTTTACCTACATGGGTGTCCTTGGTGCGGTGCACAGTTTCCTTTACCGCTTGCACCTCATTGTATTGTTGCTGAAGTATCTTGTCCCTCCTACGCAACTCTTCATCCCACGAAAGTTCCCTTGAGCCATGTCCCATATCGCGCGATTCGCCCGCCTGACGCTTTGACGGTTCCGAATTAGCATGTACCTCGGCGACTGAATTCGCGGTGACTGTGCAATTCGCTTCATTCTCCGACGCGCTGTCTTCGTTATCGATGTCTTGCATGCTTGGACTTCTTGATGGTATCGGCGTAGGCACTTGTGACCGCGCCGCTACCCTACCCGACCGTAACTTAAGACCCTCATCGATGTTCACGCTGCCGGCGACGTCTTGAAACTGGTCTCGAGTCTGATCTTGCGGGTCCATGTTGCGTGCTGTCGTCTTCTTCTGTTCTTCTGTCTTCTGCCTTCCCTATCAGTCCCTACCTACCTATCGGTCCCTATCACCCTATCGCCCTACTGCCTAGCGAGTGACGTACTACCGTGTGATGCCACTCGTGGGGGTGAAAGGATAGACGTATGGGAGGGGGGGGAACTGAACCGCAAGTGAGTGCAATGCCTCAATGGGCTTCACAGGCGGACAGCCGAACAGTTTTCGTTCCGAAAAGAACGAGAGCACGCGTTCGAACGCACTCACCGCAGTCTAGGCCCGACGGCTTTCGACCACGTTAATCACAGAGCTTAACACCGCAAGGGCTCTGTTATGGTGGGTCCTGGAGAATGCCTTCCTCTAGGCCAGTCTGCGTCTTCAACTACGATGCGCGCCGCCTTTGCCCCCACGTCCACTCTGGTCCTGCTGCTTCCTCTTCCTTGCAGCCGCCGGTTGTGGATTCCAGTCTGGTCCTGCTGCGTCCTTTTGCAGCCGCCAGTTGTGGATTCCAGTCCGGTCCTGCCGCGTCCTCTTGCAGCCGCCAGTTATGGGTGGGCCGGCCTTTGCAGCTCCTCTTGCGCACCGCAGATGTCCTCTTCTCCGGTGGTAGTCTCCGCCGGGTCCTGCACCAAATTCAGTGATTCGGCTATCGAAGGACCATGAAAAGGATCCAGTCGCCTCCCGTGCCACCTTCTTCCAAGGCACCGACGCGACTGCCCCTTTATAACCAAGTACCCGCACTGCCGAAGCCCCACCTCGTATCTTCGGACACGGGGAGCCTCGTCAGTACAGATAACAACTGTACTACCCGACGTACCACCACCCCTCCGTACCAGGGGTGCCTATTACCTCGGTCACTCCTCGGGGAGCGACCTACAAATACCGCCTGGCACGCAAGTGCAGGTCTTTTATTGTCTTCACCGGCGACTACGTCCACGCCGATCTCCTGCAGCCGATGATTTTCCAGCCGATGATCCTCCAGTTGATACCTCCAGTAGATACCTCCAACCAATACCGGGGAATCAGGAATCAGGATGCAGGACGTGTCAAATAAAAGAACCTCTTGATCTTGAGAGTGGTCGGTGAGCGCTTCCAACTCCTACTAGCTACTTCAAATTGGACATCTGTCTGAAACGGGACTTCTTGTTGGAACTTGTAGCCAGGAACTCGAAAACAGGACTGAATTTGTAGGCCGACGGCGGCCATATTTATACTGATTTGCCCATTTCGCGGGGCGAAGGGAGAGAGGGGCGTTACGCGGGAAAAAACGCGGGTGAGTGCGGGGGGTTGTAAGCGCATTCCGATTTATTCCTCATTTATTTTGATTATGCATAAGAAAACTTTCCAATAAGAAACTAATAAACTAATTGGAATCTAATTGGACAAAATATTCTAATTTTTCGATGGCAAAAATTAACAGGTGTTTTCAGTTTTCGTAATTTCAAAGTGAAAATGGAATATCTTATTTGTAGCTGAATCTAACTACTTTTAGTGTTATTTGGTCTAGGTCTAGATAAAAATCATTATACAGGTAGGTTTATCTCGATAATTTCGGTCTACATTGCAAAATCTAGGTTTTTAGGAAATACAAATTTTGGATCTAAAAAATGGCCATTGCGACTAAGCTTTACATTTTAGGTAGCAACTACGTTTGGGATTAACTATATCTTAGGAAAATACATGTCTATTTCAAGTTTGAGCTAAATCTGATAAGAAACGGCTGAGATATAGAGGAAGAAAAATCTTAGGTCTAAAATTACAATTTTAGGCTACCTGGTTTTAGCTATGACCTTGAATATTGGTTTTGTAGGTTTCTAAGATGGAGAACTAAAATATAGCATCTCGATATCTAGGCAGAGGGCTAAACTTTTGTAGAAATTCTAGATTTACATCTTAAAACTTTGATCGTGAATATTTCTTAAACTAATCGTATAAAACATAAAATAATTACAGGTTATATTCTAGGGCTTAAGGCCACTCTAGAAACGTTTAGTTTATAAGCATAACACAATACAGATAATTAACAGTTACAAATCTACACTAAAGTTGTTGAAATCTACACTCGGTGAACTTGTGCTCATTGAGCTTAGTGCAAAAGGTATAACTAACATAATTTATTTATTTACAGGTTTTGCCTAATTTATATTTTACGGGTACTCAAAACTTATTACTAAGACGTATAATTAACAAGAAACAATAGGAAACACATGCAAATAGGTGTAGTTTTATGATAAAGGGAAAATAAAAGACAAAAAACAAAGAAATATAAATTCAAACTTAACCTACTAATCATCTTTATTTACAATTGAGTCGTAATTAAATTAGGTACTTTTTATTCGATACTCCTGATCGCCAACAAGCATTATAGGTTAAAAGATCCTACAAAATGTATCTCCGATCGTTTTCACATAAAAGAAAGCCTTTCCGAACCCTTGATGATACTCTTTGATCTAAAAGGGCGTGGAAATGTTCAGCTGTGACAAATGTCTCGCTACAGGAGCAGACTGTGACCTTTTGACCTACTTAAAAAAGAGGTTAACAAATTGACGCTATAGTCAAGGCAAGTACTATGACATCATTTTATATATTTCACCCACTCTTTTTCGTTAGGCTATAAGAGTTCGAATAATATAAGGTAGTAACCTTCAACCAAAAATAGCACTCGTAACCTACGAGTTTAAGGAGCCTCCTATTGTACCTTATAGAGAACCCATGGACACTATTGGACACTGCCATTTGATGAAAGTAAAGACTATACTTCAAGGTTAAGTTACATCTTTGCACTTGAAGTTCGAATCGTAGGATGATCGAAGGAGTGGCTTTTGGCAAAAAATGGGTACATTAGGATATCACGAACTTTGACCAAAAGTTACGTAAGGATACACGTATGTCAATTTCAGTCGCAGAATTGCAAGTTATTGAAAATAAGAACGAAGATTTTCCGCCACGCGTGCCATATTTAATAGCAATAAAAATTAAATACAGCTTTATATTGTCAAACACCAACCAACTAGTTTAAAACACATTGTTTGATAATAATTTATGAATGTACAATGATTTTGAGTAAGTATTGACAGTTCGATTAATTTATGCTCCAGTTACGTTTATTGTTAAGTAAATAACCATCAAAGTCAAACCTTTCAGAATAACAACGTGTACCCTCGTCATGCTTTCAACTAGTTACGAAGCTACTTTGAAGATTCGTGTATGTAATTATACATCCTATTATGTATTATGGAAATACCACTACGTATCCATAAAATCACAAAAGTTTGAACTCGTCAAGCCGATTCTCCTTAGTGGGACTCATTTGCAGAAAGTTTTGTCACGCAATAAAAAAAACTTTTATCTACACTCGTCTCATAATGTTCGAATTATGAATTCAAAAACAGATGCATAATGACCTACTTTATGCATTCTGCCTATAAAAACTAGGGTTTACTATAAATTACAGAAGCGTAATGACTTAATGAGAAAACGCTTAATACGATAAAGTTGAGAAATGAAACGAAGTTTTTTTTCCAATACTCAAATCGCTATCTTCCGCCGCACCTGACAGTTGTTGTTGTACGGTAATTTTTCGGATGTTGTTCAGTTGTTTTAATAGGTTTTTGTTCTGTTGTTTTTGAGATGTTGTTCAGATGTTGTTCAGATGTTGTTCAGTTGTTGTTCAGATGTTGATTAGTTGTTGTTCAGATGTTATTCCGATGTTGTTCAGCGTTGTTCAGTTGTTGTTCAGTTGTTGTTCAGTGTTGTTCAGTTGTTGTTCAGTGTTGTTCAGTTGTTGTTCAGTTGTTTAGTTATTTGCTGTTGAGACTCGACATCTAAACAACTGTTAGTAAAGATACTTCAAAAATTCATATCAAGCCATATTACGTTCTCGTATTGAATTTGACCATATATCCGGCCTTGCAATCGCCGGTGCGGACGTTTGGAAAAGTGTTCAACTGAGTAATTTTTTTAGAGTGTAGATAAAATAGTGTATGCAACTGCATATAATTAGGCATTAGAATGCTCGTGTCAATCTATTATCACACTCGGCTACGCCTCGTGTGATAAACAGACACTCGCATTCTAATGACCCCCATTATATGACAGTTGCATAAACTACTATTCTATCCAAGCTACCATGATATTAAATCATAATAGGCATATCCTTTTAAAATAAGACGTACCTTACGTATATACTAAAGTTCAGTCACAGAGTTTTGTATTTACTTGAAATATGACAACCTAATCCAATTTTTTTTGACGTCATATTGATACAATTAAAAATATTGCGAGTACTATGCTGAGAATACAACTGTTTACCTACTGAAATATTTTGAATATGTTACCTGGTTTAAACATAGTTATACTACTTACAATACACCACGTAATTATTTCATCGGGTAAAGAAATGTTTTTTGAGCCAAAAAGTACAACCTACCTAATTATATTTAGGTAGGTTAACAGTAGGTTAGTGATTTACGAGCGATACGGAATTTTTAAAATGCTATTAAGCTAAGCTATTGGAAAAAGGACCCCTCGATTCCTATTGTATTTGAGATTAAATTAAATATTTTATCAAACAAAACAATGAAACAGAATCTTAGTATTTATGTATTTTAGATCAGTTTCTATGCTGAACTGGTAAAGGAATACGAAATACGAAAACTATATTTGCAAAATAAGTTCGCTTTCTATACAGCCCATCAGGTCAGGTAATCTGCCTTACTACAGTTGGTATGAAACTGCGTCCATATGGAGTACTGGTGCTGCACTGCGAGGCATCGGTCTCATGAGTGCCTTACGACAACTCGTGTATTAGTTTCTTTTCTTCTTGTACCCGAGCGGGGCAAACGATAAACTTTTTTTTAAATCTTAGTATTTTACCTGACGCCTAGATAAGATAATTATTTTGCATTGTATTAAGTTTGATTTACTTTTCAATATTATCTGAGATCTCCAAAATATAAAAACACAATTTACAGTTGTATTTAGACAACCAGAAACACTGCACCCGTAACGCCATTTGCAAGACGTCATTTACCGGGCAAACCGAACGCTGTTGACACTCAACTACTCGGGTGTTCGATTTGATTCCATTTCTCCGTAAGCGGCAGCGTGTACATGTGTGCGTGGATATTGTCGTTTCCACAGAAGCCTATATATTGTACTATGACTTTTTTGTATCCGTCCATTTGTCTTAGGCGCGACCGCCAGAACTAAATTTTTACACCCCTACAGAATCAATATCTAAGGAAACCGCCGATTCACTTCAAGCAACTTTTCTATCAGGATGAATAATATGAATTGCAAATCTCTCGACAAGATTCCTTAACCAACGGTTAGACTAGAAACTATGTGAATAAAAAAACAGTTAGTAAGTAGATTTCATTTCAGATTCATTAACAGTGTATTGCATTGCATTAACAGCCACAATAGTCCACTGCTGGACATGGGCCTTCACTAATTGAAAGTAATGCCATATTTACCACGCTTGGAAGGCCAATTGGCGAGCGCAGTGCAATCTGGATGAATGAATCCCTCATTAGATTTTCACGACATCCACGGGTAGTGTTGGTGTGATATTATTCTAAACCGGCACCACACGGTATTCCAGATAGCCCGCTACCTATTTATTTTTTATTCATTCAGTAAACCGTCAATGGAGAAAAAGCGGGTATTTTTAAAGCTAGCAAGCTGTGCTGCCGCAAGAACCAATTACCTAGGAAAATAAAAAGCTAACAGGGCGCCAGTGTGCTGTTTGCTTCAGATATCCCCTCTTCCAGGCTCCATAATCGAACTGGATTAAACTAGTTTACTGGCTTATACTATAGAAAACGAACTTTTCACCTATACGCTTGCCTAGCAAAACATACCTACGTATTTTTTATCGCTGTGCTTTTTTTGAGGATCATACATACACACATACACATATCACGCCTATAATCCCTTCCGGGGTAGGCAGAGCGTAAACAGCCGCAAAAAACGGCCATTTACACCACGTCTGACAAATGTTTGAGGGTTATTCGGAATATTGTGTATCGCTATAGTGACAGGTTTTCAGCCTATCGCCTAAAATTGCAATACACACCCTCGAGTCCCTTAGTCGCCTCTTACGACTCCCACGGGAAAGATATGGGGTGATGCTATTCTAGGCCGGCATCACACGGCAAAGATTTAATGAGGATCATTTAATGTAGAAATAGTTTTTTCTGTCCATAGCCTAAATAACAGTCAATAAAATTAGTAGGTAGTGGTAAACAAAAACAATTAATTATTATAATAAGTCACTTTTCAACGACATACTACGAGAGAGATAATGATTAAGCCTTTTAATTATTATTAAGATAAAAGAGTCATGAGTTTTAAATAAGTCACTGCGCAGATAAATCAAAGTCAAATGGTTAACATTTTGTAAATCTCTGTACAAACATAAGATAAATTATAATTGGTGCTATTTTTGAATTGTAGCTATTTAAAAATTATTACTAAGGCAGTACTCCCACTATTTGACCAAGGTTTTTGCTAATGTTTGACAGACGCATCCGTCTGTCCGTCAGTGTTAGATTCGCCTAAGATAATACTTACCTATTTACGTAATAGCGGTTTTTGCAGACTAGCAAATCAGCAATGTTATTTCTGTGCTTAATTTTGGTAGTAGAGCATAAGTACATTTTATTAACATTGTCTTTTTTCTGTGGACTACAATCGGTTGTAGCACATAAGGTACGGGGTACTCCAAAAGATCTAAATTATTTTTGTCCACAGCAATTTTTTTCTTGACATGAAAATGTATTTGTAGAAAATAACTTTTAATTAATTATTTTTTATATTTATAAACTCGGGATGAAAATAATTCAGTTCTTTTGGAGTACCTAACCCTCTTGGTAGTTTTTTTTCATGACATGAAAATGTATTTGTAGATAATTACTTTTAATTAATGAATTTTATTATTTATAAACTGGGGATAAAAATAAACCAGTTCTTCGGGAGTATCCGTGGTACCTTATGTGCTATAGTCGGCCGTACATTCAAGCTCGCCGTACGGCGCCGATTGATGCCGGCTTAGAATACCATTACCCCAAATCTTTCCTGTGAGTGTCGTTAGAGGCCAATAAGGGACTCGAGAGTTACATAAGTATTGCAACTTTAGGCGATGGGCAGACAACCTGTAACTATGATGGTTCATAATTTTCTGAATGACTCTCAAATGTTTGCCGGACGTAGCGTAAATATCCGTTATTTACAGCCGATTTCCCTACAAGATATATACCTCTAGATGTGATATATGCATTGTTTGCGTATTCAATCGCTGCTTAGGTACTTTTATTTGAAGTATTATTTTCATAGATGAATCGTACCGAACCGTAAGATATTGCGATTCGTGACAGCCACCATACTGTGACCATGATATCCGTTTTTGTATGGGATTACGGAAACTTCTTTCGTCTAAAAACTAGATCCGGGTAATCACCGGAAAATCATGCGGTGCGTATGACTACCATCCTACTGTATGCTAGCTAAATGCTGTACTGAAGTACTTTTACTTCTCAATTGCCGAAAATGATATCTAGAACTTCAATTTAAACTATCGAAAATACTGAACAATCATAATACATTAAAAACAAAAAAACACGGCTGCTTACTGAGATAAAGCCCAGCCTATGACACTCGGGATAATGTCCCGATACCACTCCCATTCTAATCTGTTTAGTGGTTAACAAATTTCAGTCCTTTAAATAATCGCTCATATAAAAATACACTGATACACACAAACATAAACTCTAACAAACATAATATATATTTTTTTAAACACGACTGCTTGATTAAATAAACCCAAGCCTATGACACTCAGGATAATGTAAGGTTTCATCCGATACCACTCCCATTCTAATCTGTTCAGTGGTTAACAAGTTTCAGTCCTTTAAATACATACATACTTAAATCACGCCTTTATCCCTTACGGGGTAGGCAGAGCGTTAACTGTCGTTAAACGGATATTTACACCAAGTCTGACAAAAGTTTGAGGGTCAATCAGATAACTGTGTATCACTTTAGTGTCAGGTGTCAGCCCATTGCCTAAAATTGTAATACACATCCAACCCTCGAGTCCCTTAGTCGCCTCTTACGACACCCATGGGTAAGAAATGGGGTGATGCCATTCTAAGCCGGCATCACACGGCAAATAATCGCTCATATATACATAAATACATACATACATGAACTCAAGCATTACACTCCATTTTTGGTTGAAGAGTCGTGTAAGTAACAATGGCGAGACCACAGATTATTTATATGTAGACTAGGGCGAGTCGACTCCGAGCTTGACTGTTCCTATAAGTCAAGGTAGTTGTGCTTGTTAAACCCAGTTAGTACTGTAGTTTACGTACACATTCCAGGCCGTCCACTCGCTACAGACAAAGTTAGCCAATTTAAAGTCTCAGAATCAAGTGGGGCAGGTGTTTCCGTCCACCTAAGTTAGCTTTTAAACTTCGAGGAAAAAGACAAAATTTAAATTTACTACTTATACATCTATTTATCTTTCAATAAGTTTTTTTTATATTGAAGCACTAGCTGGTGCCTGCGAACTTAGTTTCGCTGACTGTAAATTATGGTTGGCATAGGTACCACCGCCAGTTCAAATGTTTCTTGTTTGACTTTAACTAAACTCCAAGAAAAAGAACTAGGACACCTTAGTTAACATGAAAAATTTATATTTCTGCTCCATCTTCTTTCAATTTACTTGCTCTGCGAAGAAGAAAATGACCATCATGCTGATAAGTAACGTGAATGTACCATATGATGCTGGTTGGGAATAACAGTCGTAAAAGAAGACTAATCCGAATCCAAAAATGGGCAGCTGCGTTCCCTGTAAATAAAACAACACTGCACTCGCCAATCCGACAGCCAAGCGTAGTGAGTATTGCAATACCCCACCAATAGGGGGAGGCTCATGTCCAGAGGTGGACCAGGGGTTTTTGGCTATTGATGTGTAAAGTTTAGCTGGGCTCTATGGACCCATTTCCATCTCTCTTACGATATAGCTAGGATCCTAAAGTTTGACTTCGGGTACTCCAAACCCTCAAAATATATGTGCCAGTAGAAGCGATCAACTACGCTCAAAACTTTTCTATGGAGCCATTTTCGTATCTCTAATAGTTTAGTTGGGTTTGTGGCGTTCCACAAAAGGAACATAGACTCTCAACATCTATGTGCCAGCAAAAGCGGCACATTATGCTTAACCATTTTTTAAAACTATTTTCGTATCTTCGGGTTCTTGGTGTTCCTCATCAGGTACTCCAGACCCTATATGTCAATGTGCCAGCAAAAGTGGCATATCATGCTGAACAACTTTTGCTATGCAGACATTTCTGTATCTCTCATACTGTAGCTGGCGGCCTAAAAATTCTACGTTTAATCGTATTTCCCGCGGGAGTGAGCAATTTTCCCAAAAAGTATTATTGATATTGACCAGGAAAAACTTTTGCTAAGCAGACATTTCTGTATCTCTACCAGGCTTGATAGCCATGCACAACAAAAAGTTTCATTCAAATCCGTCCAGTAGTTCCGGAGATTAGCCCGGACAAACAGATAAACAGACACAAAAAAATATATATGTGTTCTCATCCTATTTGAACACCACCTACGATTAGTTTTTAGTAAATTTGTTCAGTGTACAGACACAGGTTTTTATTATACCTATGTATAGATTAAGCGACCCCTAAACATGAAATATAAAAATAATTCTTATTGTGAACACATTACAAATTAACATACGTAGTAACATAGTACGTACAATAAGTTTTCGAGAATAATTTCTAACAAATTATACCTAGGAAAATACTACTTATTTCACATTAATCCTCCTCGCTGCAAATGTTAAAAGCAACATAAAATACTCCAAAGTGCAATATACGAAATCTCTTTTTTTAGTATTATGATATAATTGTCCTCCATTTTATTCAAACTGCGCAAAAGATAAATGAAAACACACAATCTTGATAGTTACCTGGTAGAACAATGTTCGTTAGAATTCCAACTACCAGGAAAAAGTCTGCTCTTATTCACAAGAATGAAACATTTGAGGTGAACCCAGCGGAATCAGGTACGGTGAGTTTACTTTCAACCTACATTATTCTCTTATTACACTTACCTACCAAGAAGACCCGATTTGACGTACATTGCTGCTTATTTTCAGAATATTCATTGACACACACTCAATACTCTACAATGTATGCCGAATCGGACCCAGTTAGCAAAGCAGTGTAGTACCTATCAACATTATTTCTTGCTCCGACCAAGTTCTGAACTCGGTGGTTTCCGCCATCTCGAGCACACTTATTGAGTTCACCAATGGAGTAAAGTACTGTTGCAGAAAATTCTATTAAAGAGAATGTTTCCAAACTTTGTCGAAATTCAATTTACTCACTTGGGCAATGACCGTAAAAGCTCTCACACACTATGCTAATAGTAGAGAAGGGAAAAATATTTTTCAACATGGAGTCCCAATATTTATCGGCATAGTGTTGTTACATGTGTCGATACTAAGGTTAAACGTTGTGAATTAGGTAACTATTGTTAAAGATTACATGCATGTATATACAGTAAAATATCCGTAAACCACTCACACATGCTAATGGTAGAGAGAGGTGAAAAATATTTTTCGTACATACAGTCGTAAAATATATCGACATAGTGTGCGCTTTTATGGAAATAAGTAGTTACGTGTCGATAAAAAAGTAATAAGGTTAAACGTTGTGAATTAGGTACGTATTGTTGAAAAATACATTGAATATTAAGGGCATGATTCACCTGAAAAGTCCCTTTCGTTAGCCCTGCACTAGAGAAAAACAGAAAATTATTTTTCGCTCAAGTATTCGTAAGATTTCACGGTTTTTCCGACATGGAAACTAGAGAAATACCGTTATAATATCTTATTTAGGTATTCGTACTAGAAATGGTATGTATCTAAATTATAGCATATTTTTGTAATGACTTTAAAACTGTAGACATTAAATTAAAAAAAAAAAACAACAATATAGTTGTCTAATTCCAAGCTAAACTCCCGCAGTGGAAGCGATTTACACAGGTAAATTTCTAGTAAAATACCAGGAGTTCAACTGAAGGCAGACAATGGCCGCGTTACGCAGCGCTAAATAGCATACGCTGCACAATATAGCAGCGCATACTATGAATTAAACGTGAACCTAAATCTATTTAACTTAATTAACTAAGTTGAGTGAAATTGGCAAATGATGTGTTCTGACCTTTACATAACTCAATTCTGTAGTAAATACCGTCTGCCGATCTGGCGTTACGTCACACGTATAAGCACTAGATTATAAGTAAGTACCTCCAAATTATATCACCCCACGAATTCCGCAATTCGTACTAAGGAGTCACAATGATATGGTACAACAAATATGACTAAAGGGAACACACCATTAACACAAAGAAACAGTTTTATACTAAAACAACTAGGTTTCACACTTACAGTCACGTCGCCGGCGCAAATGCATAAAATACCCAACGGAGAAAGGAAGTTCAGGGAATGGATCAAATAGGGATTCCGTTGGTACTTACAGGGCTGGGTGGAAAAGATATCGACACCCAGCATTCCACTACAGCCTTGGCGCGTTATTCACTTCAAACCACTCACAGCTTCTGTTCGTATTCCACTTTGATATTAGTCATTACGCGTGACCCAACACGAACTAGGGCCGTACAAAACGCTAGCCGATATGGCCACTTGATGCCTATTCAACGCGACGCTCACGTGGAAGACGTCGAGACATCCAACAATCACTAAGCCTGGTATTCTAGTATAACCCAGGAGAACCGCAATAATACGATGCATCAACACGCGCGATCTCAAATTGAATCGTCCATTACACGCGGCATCACAAAACGCGTGGCGGGAAATCCGTACAAAACACAATACGTTCTCGTCCGAACGGTTTTGAGTGACTGATAGTGCGGTGCAGAAATCACCGCTTGGCGCCTACCAGGCGACCCGCGCGCACGCCGCCACCCTCGCCCCGAGAGCGAGAAAGGGACAACATATGCCCAGAGCGATGCGTGCGGGCGAGCATCGCGGCGTATTCATAGACCGTCATTAATACCTAACTTACCCCAGCATAGCAACGCTAAATTAAACATTCACCCGCCCTAGGCCGAATCCCTTAGGCCTATTCACTACTGGGGAGACGAGATAGCGTTGCTATTGCTCGCTTAAGAACTGAATCCCCTACCTGAACTGTCGCGACTCGAGGAGTGCCATCACATCACACATCACCTGGGAACAAGTTGAGAATGCGCCCTCTGCGCCATCGCAGTGGCGGCAGGTTGGCATCCTTAACCAGAACGAGATCTCCGATGCGAGGGGGTTCAGTTCTGTCCGTCCACTTAAGGCGTTGCTGCAGAATGTGCAAATACTCAAGCGACCATCGCTTCCAAAAATTCTGAGACATTTGCTGCAGCAACTCATAACGCGTCAAACGATTGCTACTGACCTCTGTGTAGGGGTACTCTGGCAAGGCGTTAAGTGGTCGGCCAATTAAGAAATGCCCTGGTGTCAGGGCCTCCAGATCATTCGGATCTGAGCTAAGCGGACACAAAGGACGTGAATTGAGAACGGCCTCAATTTTACAAAACACGGTCGCTAGCTCCTCAAAGGTTAATATCGTTAAACCTATAACGCGCATCAAATGCGTCTTAGCGGACTTTACAACCGCTTCAAATATACCACCCCAGTGGGGGCATCCTGGTGGATCGAACACCCAGTTAATGCCCTGACGGGAGAGGCTCGTGCCGATAGCTTCCTCGTTTTCCAATAAAAACGTTATAATTTCTTTCATACATCGATCAGCGCCCTTAAAGTTGGTACCACAGTCCGACCTGATCAGCGCTGGTCGCCCTCTTCGCGACACAAATCTATCTAAAGCTGCTAAGAAAGCCTCCGTAGTGAGGTCGGCCACGAGTTCCAAGTGGACGGCCTTGGTTGCTAGGCACACAAACACGCACAAATACGCCTTGATTGACTTCGCGTTGCGAAGGCGTGATGCCTTTACCATAAAAGGCCCCGCAAAGTCCGTTCCCACACCCGCAAACGTCCAGGCTTCCGTCACCCGGTCCGGTGGGAGGTCTCCCATCTGAGGTTGCATTGTGGCTGCCTTCAACCGATAGCAAGGCAAGCACCGAAACACAATGCTCCGTACCGTACGTCGTCCAGACAAGATCCAAAACTCGCGCTGCAGAATAGCCAAAAGTGCATTGCAGCCCGCATGCGAGTTTTTCTGGTGACGATCCCTAACTATAAGTTCTACCAAAGGTCCCTTCTTTGGGAGTAACAGCGGATGCCGTGCTGAAAAGGGCAGGTTAGCGTTCCGAAGTCTACCTCCAACCCGGAGCATTCCATGCTCGTCCACGAACGGGTTGAGGCGCACAAGACCTCCCTTCAGCTTTCCACGGCCATCCCTGAGCAGCCTGGCCTCTTCCTCAAAATGTTCCGCCTGGACGACCCTAACCAATAAACTTAGAGCCGCATTCCGCTCCGCAGGCGAGAGGACAGGTGCCAAGTTCCGTTCTGCTTGAGGTTTTCTACAGTTGTTCACGAACCGTTTGATCCAACCTGTCACCCCTAGAAGTTTGTCGAGGGAGCTGTATCGTTCCAGCAAGAAAGCCGCACTAGGCTTAGGTACGATCTGCCCTACGTTCACTCGCAAACCTCGATCATGTGGCCCAAGCGGCGACCCGCACTCATTGTATGGCCATCTCTCAGGTGACTCAGTCAGCCACTGAGGTCCCCACCACAGTGAGTGACCTACCAAATCAGGGGCCCTACATCCCCGTGAGGCGCAGTCCGCTGGGTTCTGTTCTCCCGGTACGTGTCTCCATACCAACGGAGTTTCCGATCCTTTAATCTGTGACACCCGATTTGCCACGAAAACCTCAAGAGTATGTACCGACGTCTGTAACCAGCACAGAACTATCCTACTGTCGGTCCATGCGTACACCGTTTCATCCAAATTGATGGTACCGCGTAGATTACTAGCGACATGATGTAGCAAGCGCGTGAGAAGCGCTGCTCCCGCCAATTCCAACTTTGGAATGGTCCATCTTGTCCTAACCGGAGCCACCTTACTCTTGGCCATAACTAGACGCACGTCTACAGTTCCCGTTGAACTGACTGTCCGCAAATAGACAGCTGCCGCGTACCCTCGCTCCGAGGCATCACAAAACCCATGTAGGGTAGCCTTACATCCCACCGATGGGAGCAATTTGCGAGGTATGGCGATGCGTACGATCCCTGGTAAGGTGGTCACAAACTTGGTCCAATCATTCAACAGCTCTCCGGAGAGCTGGTCGTCCCAACCCAAGTTTGCTATCCACAACCTTTGCAAGAAGCACTTCGCCATGAACGTCACCGGTGCGATCCACCCGTTAGGATCGAAAGTTCTGGCGATCGTCGATAATACCGAACGCTTCGTCCAAGTCTTCTGCAAAAGGTCTGGCTCGATCTGATACGTAAAGACATCATGCGTTGGCCTATATTGCACCCCTAGGATGCTCAACGTATTTGGATTGTCCGGGTTCTCGAAAAGGTGCGGGTCCTGCTGGAACTCACCTGGCAACCCGGCCAGGAGCTCTGGACAGCTGGACAGCCATTTCCGCAACTCATAACCTCCTGATTCCATGATCGCGATCAGCTCGTCTCGTAGTAGCAGTGCTTGTTGCACGCTATCTGCACCCGTGCAGATGTCATCCACGTAGACGTCGCGATCCAGTACTGCTGCGGCTCGAGGGAATCTTACCCTTTCCTGTGCGGCCAACTCTCGCAGCGTGCGTACTGCCAAAAACGGACTTGGCTTCAGACCATACGTTACCGTGTTAAGCTCATAAGTGACCATCGGCTCGTCAGGGCTCTCACGCCACAAAATCAGCTGGTACCGACGGTCATCCGGGTGTATAATTGTTTGGCGAAACATCATTTTGACGTCTGCGACGAACGCTACTTGGTGCAACCGAAAATCTGTGAGGATGTCCACAATGTCCCGGTTCAACTTGGGACCCGCGTGCAGACACTGGTTCACAGACACACCATTCGATGTAGGAGCAGAACCGTCAAACACTACCCGTATCTTCGCCTCCGGTGACTTCAAAACAGCCAGGTGTGGTATATAGTAATGCTCGACACACCTCCAATCTATGCTGGACACCGACATGTGGCCTAACTCTAGGTACTCCCTCATGAATTCGATATACTTCTGCCGAAGTGCTGCATCTCGCTTCATCTTTCTCTCCATAGCCAGTAGTCTCCGTTCCGCGATCTGTCGCGAACTACCTAAGGAGGGGCGGTTTGGGAGAAATGGCAGCCTGGTAACAAACCTACCTGACGAACTTCGTGCAGTGTTGTACTGATAGAACAGCTCGCACTCGTCATCCTCTGGCTTCCGTCTATCCGCTGTGGGTGGCTCCTCAGACTCCCAAAACCTCTGCAGCACCTCCGACAACACACTACCATAGAGAACCGTATCGCCCTCTGGTAGGTCCTGAGGTTTCCAAACTGGGCCAAAAATAACATACCCCCCTGTGGTATCAACGGCCACTAAACCAGTTTGCTGAAGTACCCGTTTTCTGCCACACCAGAATCTCCCGAGGACGTCTGACCCGAGGAGAACGTCCACCGTACCAGGAGTATCAAATTCAGGATCAGCTAACTCTAAGCCTGTGGTTAACCCTCGTACCGTTGACGGTAACCGAACCTGAGGAAGTTTCCCTACCACTTCATCCAGCACCACTGCTGAGGCATGATAGCTGACCCCTGTACCTGTATTACCTAATGTGAACTCGAAGTTCACCTGACCCCGAACGTCAGGCACATCTACACCTCCAATACCTACAGCCCCATCCGTTGTGGGCCTTATATTTAAGCGTAGCCTACTCACCAGCTTACTAGACACAATACAACCCTGAGCCCCTGTATCTAACAAGGCTCTTACCTGTATGCTGCGGCCACCGTATCCCCATACCCAAATCATTGCCGTAGGCAACAATACCGTAATTGGCCGGGGGGCCGAAGCTGGCGTGTAGGCGGCGATTACCTAGCAGGAATCTAAGCGCGGAGTGTCCGCGTCCTGCGGGGGGGTCCCCTCTCTCCGTACACCTTCGAGTGGGTCCCACTCCTGCTGATAGGGACCTCTGGTCCTGTACGCCATGGCTGGCAGCCTATAGTAACCCTGCAGCAGGCGCGCGTACCGTGGACGCGCCTGTAGCCGCGGGTGCTCAGCCAAGGGGAGAGGCATGCGTGGGTCATGGGAACTCACCATGTTGTTCAGACCCGCCGAGTACTGCATGTACTGGCCCTGGTGTTGGCACCCGCCCGTAGCATCACGTACTTGTGATGGGTGCCCCTGACCTTGGACCTGTGACCACCTACCCTGTTCCGGCACCTGCTGCCGAGGTGGTGACTGTCTCGCGCGTGGTGAAGGGGGCATCACCTGCTGATGTCCCTGGCCTCGTCCCTGAAACCCTGGTGGAAGAGGACTCCTCCTTGGAGGGGGTGGGGAGCGTTGCTCCCGTCTAGGTAGGGCAGACTCCGTCCGCTGACCCGCGTCAGCTCTGCCTCCGTAATCTCCGCTGCGGTTCATGCATAGGAGCTGATGGTGGGCACCCTGGCAGTACCTGCAGTTGGTGCTTGATGGGCACTCTCGCACCTGATGCGGCCCCATACACCTAAAGCACCAACGCCGTTGCTGCACCACACCACGACGTTTCTGCACCCGCTGTGCAGCGAACTCCTCACACGCAGTCACCTGATGCCCCGCCTCTCTGCAGTAGGCACACCTCGATTCCAAATTAGCGACATTGTATCGCCTGGGTGGCCTACTCTTACCGTCTCGCGCCTGTGCACCCGGCCGTTCCGGGCGGCGAGCGGCCGCAGACTCCGCGTGAGGCGACTCTCCAAATTGGGCATCTACCCGCCTGCACTCGGCCTCGAGGAAGGACTTGAGCTCCTCAAAGGTCGGGAGGTAATCAGATGTCTTACCTCCGTGTGACTGTTCAAAACGAGCGGCCATGTCGCTCGGCAGGCGGCGCAACAACGTGTGGACCAGGATATAATCATAGCCTGACACCGGCATCCCCTGTCTCTCAAGAGCGTTCACTGCAACGCAGACAGGGTTGAGGACCTTGGCCCTGAGGTCCGTCCCTCGTGTGATGGTCGGCACGGTGAGCCACTGTTCCAGGAGTTGGTCAATCATGAGACGTTTGTTGCTGTATCTCTCGATCAGCAAACCGCGAGCCGTCTCGTAACTTGCATCATCGACTGGTAGATGCTTTACCAGCTCATGGGGCTCACCTTGCAGCTTGGCCATCAATTGTGCCATTTTATATGCCGGCTGCAAGTCAGTGCGGTTATGAATCACACTGTCAAACAGATCCTGGAATCGGGTCCAATCCGTGTAGTCCCCGTGGAAGACCGGAATCGCCACAGCCGGCAGGGGCACTTGCACCCCCGGTCCCCGCGGACCATGGGGTGGGTCCGGCTCCCCAGCTCTACGCCTGGTGATCACAGCAGCCGCCTGCTGGATCTCCTGCCCCATCTCCATGCACTGGGTCACATTCGTCCGGACCGTAAGTTTGACCTCCTCATCAGGCGTCCCATCAAATAACTCCTCGCATCCAGTGAGGCAATCCAACACCTCCGCGACCCGTTCGTCAATCCGTTGCGCACAAGCGATGAGTGCGTCCTCTCGGTCCCCGCGACCGACCATCGCCTGCTTAGTCGCGAACCACATTAGGTGCGCTCTAATTTTCGCCTGAAGCTGTCTAATTGTGGGAGCCATGGTACCAACCCAAAGTAACACCGAACCTTACAATAAAAAACAATAATAGACAATCGGCCCTGATCCTACCGTTAGGATATCCGCACAGGGTAAACACAACGATAATAACAAGCAATTCACTAATTGATTGGCCCTGATCCTACCGATAGGATATTCTACACAGGGCACACACTACAATCACAATATTTTTTTTTTTTTTTATGTAGGTAGATTAAAAATCTTATACTAAAATAATCTTAAATCTAGTGGTTTTCTGAACCACGCTCTGCTACCAAAAATTGTCTAATTCCAAGCTAAACTCCCGCAGTGGAAGCGATTTACACAGGTAAATTTCTAGTAAAATACCAGGAGTTCAACTGAAGGCAGACAATGGCCGCGTTACGCAGCGCTAAATAGCATACGCTGCACAATATAGCAGCGCATACTATGAATTAAACGTGAACCTAAATCTATTTAACTTAATTAACTAAGTTGAGTGAAATTGGCAAATGATGTGTTCTGACCTTTACATAACTCAATTCTGTAGTAAATACCGTCTGCCGATCTGGCGTTACGTCACACGTATAAGCACTAGATTATAAGTAAGTACCTCCAAATTATATCACCCCACGAATTCCGCAATTCGTACTAAGGAGTCACAATGATATGGTACAACAAATATGACTAAAGGGAACACACCATTAACACAAAGAAACAGTTTTATACTAAAACAACTAGGTTTCACACTTACAGTCACGTCGCCGGCGCAAATGCATAAAATACCCAACGGAGAAAGGAAGTTCAGGGAATGGATCAAATAGGGATTCCGTTGGTACTTACAGGGCTGGGTGGAAAAAATATCGACACCCAGCATTCCACTACAGCCTTGGCGCGTTATTCACTTCAAACCACTCACAGCTTCTGTTCGTATTCCACTTTGATATTAGTCATTACGCGTGACCCAACACGAACTAGGGCCGTACAAAACGCTAGCCGATATGGCCACTTGATGCCTATTCAACGCGACGCTCACGTGGAAGACGTCGAGACATCCAACAATCACTAAGCCTGGTATTCTAGTATAACCCAGGAGAACCGCAATAATACGATGCATCAACACGCGCGATCTCAAATTGAATCGTCCATTACACGCGGCATCACAAAACGCGTGGCGGGAAATCCGTACAAAACACAATACGTTCTCGTCCGAACGGTTTTGAGTGACTGATAGTGCGGTGCAGAAATCACCGCTTGGCGCCTACCAGGCGACCCGCGCGCACGCCGCCACCCTCGCCCCGAGAGCGAGAAAGGGACAACATATGCCCAGAGCGATGCGTGCGGGCGAGCATCGCGGCGTATTCATAGACCGTCATTAATACCTAACTTACCCCAGCATAGCAACGCTAAATTAAACAATAGTGGTTTCTTTGTTTTTTTATATCGAGTAAAGTTTGTCAAATTGTGTACCTAACTAATAAGTATATGTTATATGTTAGATCCGCGAAAATCACAATTTTTTTTCAGAATTTTATGGCTGTCTCTAATATCCGAATAAAATTGGTTTAAAAATCTTGCTCGCGCTCAATCCTTGCCTTTACACTGATATCCACACATGTATATCTGTAACTTCAATGTATCTAAGTAGTTTTGTACGACGAATACAGATATTTTCATTTTCATTTTTATGCATCTACGCAATGGCTATGAATATTCATTGACGAGTTTTTCAACGTTTTAAAACAAATGTAGAGTGTTTTCATATTCGTTCCCAGAGCGTAGAGTGAATTATCAACATAAAAATTAAAAACGTATCTACCCTCACCTGCGTATTCAGTTCCAGAATTTCATGAGATATGAAAAAGTGTGCGATTTTTTTGCGATATAAAAAAGGAATATTCCGCGACTGAATATAACGCAAGTGACGGCTTTTACGCCTCCCATAAGAAGAAATCGTTACATCGAACGTAAAATTCATCCAAACAAAAACACAATTCGTACCTACCTACCTACAAAAAAAATAAAAAGAGACGAGTTTCCAAAGGTTGAAAAAGTATTTACCATATTTTTACAAAAGTATTTTTAATACTTCCTTTCAAAATATTATCTGCGTAAGGAACGAAAGAAAAATCAGCGAAATATCAACAATTCCGCGTTTCCCTTTTTTCTTATTCATTATTGTGGGAATAAGAAATGATATTTAACTAAACATGGAATTTCTTACTGAGATGAATTAAGAACTGTCTAAAAGTATATTTTGTTTGGGTTGAATATTTTTTTGTTTTCAAAGTTAGGTGGAAAATATTGTATATTCTTTATCTTAAAATAATGTGGACACAATATAATTAAAATATGTTTTTAATTTGGTAACAGTGACTTCAAACCGTACGGTTTGTTGCATTCACCTCTGGGACAAAAGGTTTGCCCAGCCTAAGCGCTCTAGGTATGGCATAATCTTTCCTAGGAGTTACCTCTGAAAAATAAATTATTGCTTTTATCGTACAATTTATATTAAGAATCGTTGCCTAAATTCGGTATGCTAAAATGATCGATTTCCAGAAAAATCTCAAAGACATTTTGAGAATTACACTTTAATAACAAAATTTTAAAACACTTCCCGTTGTGGGGATTACAATTTTTAAAAACCTTGCAAAGCTTTCAATCCTGTCCGCGCTTAAAAATATTTCAAGTTTTCAAAAAATTACTCTGTATTAAGGAAATCTACTTATATAATACAATAAAATATCCTTTCTCTTGATGATCTTTGTATGGCGCCTTTTAACCATTTCCATAGATAAATTATCAAAATGGTCGTAACTGACATTTTGTCTTGTGTACGATTAACTTTTTCTATGAGCAGATAAAGGCATTTTAAAACTCTAACAGAAAGTCACTTCACGACCTCAAAACTTTAGAAAATATTTAAAATAGAAATAAATAATATTATTTGGTGTTTTTTTTAATTACCTATATTATCAAAACAAACCATTCAAAAATGATCTGGCATACCGAATTGCTTAATTGAACGTTGCATTTACTACTGACATAGTGAAAACTCTAGCGTTCTGGTAATAGGGATCACTTTTCCTCAAAATAGGTAAACTACGAAAAAAATTGGACCTGCCATATGAGTAACTATGGCAACTCAAAATATTTTTGTCACATTGCGAACTATGTTCTTTTGGGAAATAACTTATCACCACCAGCCTGTCTGAGTTTTCGGTATCACGGTCACTAATTAAATTTCCCCCTTTAAAAGGTGCGTATAAAAACTCTGAAATAAAAAAAACTCGGACACCGGGGTTCATCAGGTCGTTTATAAATATTTAGTCCCACATGATATGATAATAAGTAGGTAATCAATCATAGTTCGATTAATACACATACGTATAATATAATTATTTAAGTAACTGTAAGTTTGTAAGTTTCAGAAATATACAAAATACGTCTTAAAACATTTTTATTTATGTACTCTCTACTGTTACTGATAGAATGGGGTATTTTCGGGATAACTTTAATCCTAGCTCTACTACTGCAATAGGGTGGAAAAATACGGTTTAAACAAATTCAAAGTCATCCGCAATCATGTAAAGTTGGCTGTACAAACATCTAAACAATGTTTTTGCACTGTATATTGCAGTAATAGAACTACAATCAAAGATACCCCCAAAATCAAAGAAACCCCTTTTCACGGTTCTATTTTTACAGATACTGCAGGACAAGAACTAATGCAGAGTAATGTTTGCTAATAAAACATGTCCGTCCACTTCACTTATAAATTCCAAGCACTGATCTTTGTTCTGTTACCGGATAGTCTACTACGCTCAAGTTTTATATTTTAGTCTTGAAATATTTTAGCCTGTCCATCTATCTAGGCTGTTTTAACGCTGAACTGGTAAAAGTGTACATAAGACGAAAAGTATATTTGCTAAATAAGTCGGCAACTGTTTCGCTTTCGATCCAGCTCTTCAGGTAAGGTAATCTGCCATTGACCCGCTCGGGTACAAGAAGCTTATCGTAGAAGACGAAACTCATACACGAGTTAACGTGACACACTCATGAGACCGATGCCTCGCAGATTCGCACCTGTAGTCCATATGGACGCAGTTTCGTTCTATCTAGGCTGGATGATTTGTTATGCGGCGGTTTATTAATTTTGACACCTGGGATCATTAAGTGCAGGTCGCCGATTTGGTGACCCACACGCCAGAAGAAGAAGAAGGTTGGGAAACGTAAAAGTGTTTTTTTTTTCTAAAGGCACAAAGCAGATGAGGTTACAGACAAACGTAAGCTTCAAACATTGTGTTAGGTTAATAACTGTACAAAATTTCAGGGCATGTTCTAGGCGTGAAACTAAATAATTTTACTTAAAAACTTTTTCAAACTCGGAATAAAAATTTCTGCCTGAATTTTTGGTAGGACGTATTTCTTTTTCGAAGAATAGGAAATACGTCTTCACGTGAAACTGAACAAACGCTCTAAAAGTTTGTACACTCATTTTTCTAACACTCTGTATATTATTTACACCGTATGTCGTAGCCGCTTATCGTCGCACTTATGTATTTGCGTCACTGTATGATTTGACACTTTTATGATTATAATTATGTTTTAAAGAATACTGCTGTAGGTAATTTTCAACAGCGCGCCACGTTCGAACATTATGATTATAATATTACTTATACCAAGTTTCTCTCATTCGCAGTAAAGCAGAGGTAATATTGAAAAACATGAAAATGAACTCACAAATTGTCTTATCCGGATTATGCATAAATTGTCCTTGTTCGGCCCACCTTTCGGCTTTTTCAGCAAGTTCGTCATCCCAAACCTGAAAGTTCGTAAATCAAGTTTTCTTCTTGAAACACAAAATACCGGTTACAAGGAACCACGTACCGCACCGCAGGACTATATTTTAAAAGTTCTTCCAATACTTGGGTAGAAGAACGTTCAGTTTTTCAACTATGCTAACTTCTGTGAACTATATGTTCTCGAGGAACGTGTGCATTGTTCAAGATGTAAAGACTGGTATTCATCTAGGTATTGAATATTTCAGCGCTTGATAATAAATTTTAATAGATGCCGTGTGATGCCAGCTTAGAATAGCCTGACCTCATTTCATTCCCGTGGGTGTCATATGAGGCGACTAAGTGACTCGAGGGTTAAATATGTTTTGCAATTTTAGGAGATGGGCTGACAACCTGTCACTAAAGTGATACATAATTATCTGAATGACCCTCAAATGTTTGTCGGACGTGGTTTAAGTGACCGTTTTTTCTTTGAATCTGCCTACTCCGCAAGGGATATAGGCGTTATATACGGGGTGTATGGACGGTGTACCGAAAACTTTGCAGGCATGGTCAGACCATGAAACTGGACATTTTTTTCTATGGAAGATATGTTGGTAAACGAGAATTTTTTTCGACCTCCCGAACATAATTCTTGATCAGCTGACTGACTTACTATGGAAACTCGAAAAAAATATTTCGTTTCCCAACATAGGCTCCATAGTTAAAGTTGTTCAGTTTCATGGTCTGATCATGCCTGCAAAGTTTTCGGTACACCGTCCCTTACACCCTGTATGTATGTATGTACGTATGTATAACAAATAAAATAACCAAGATTGTTTGTAGTTTAATCGTGGATTTCCAGTTTACAATACTTTAATAATCATCATATCAGATCCATGTGCATATTATTGGAAAAGCGCTGAGTTTGACAAATGAATACTGTATTCAGCGGCTCGATCTCTACAGTGGTTCGAGCCGCTGAATACACATTTTAGGTATCCATTCACGATGTACTTCATGTCACCAGTTGACAGCGGCGGTCTGGGAACCACCCTTTGGGCGATGTAGTACCGCTTCCATTTGTGGCAGTCTATCACCGCTCGCCTCTGCTCACATGTCAATTGCACTCCTAGAATAATTGGATACACCAAGCCTCAGGGTAGGAAACCGATTTAGCTGATTCGTAGCAATTCCTATCGTTTTATTAAATAATCAAAACAATAAATACAGAATACAACCGTGTGATGCAGGCTTAGAGTAGCATCACCCCATTTCTTTTCCGTGGGAGTCGTAAGAGGCGCCTAAGGGACTCAAGGGTGTGTAATGAAATTTTAGGCGATGGGCTAGCAACCTGTCACTATGGCGATACACGATTTTCCGAATGACCCTCAAATAATTGTCAGACGTGACTCTGCCTACCCCGCACGGGATAATTGGCGTGATATGTGTATAAATACAGAAACATGCAGTTCTCACGAAAATTGCCTTTTGATTTTATATCACGCAATTTTACAGATCATGATCTGTAATTTTTTCGACAAAAATAGTTCATGTTGGAAATCAAACATTAGTTCAGCACCTCACAATTACGAATGTGAATGTCCAAACTCCAAAACAATGTGTTAAAATTGAGCGTTCCAGTCTGTTCTCTTTTGTTTGTTTGTTAAATAAAGTGACAAGAATAGCTAATAAAAATCTAGAGATTTAGTACCAAATTAGTAGTCACATTTAACTATTCTTCTTCCATTAAATCGTACACGGTTTACACTAATTTAGTGTAGAATCAAAAATATCATTTTACACTAGAAACTACGTCGTTAGCGTTAATAGACTCAAAATTAGTTTATATTTACTGCTATTTCTTCTCCGACGGGTTGGCTGGAAGAGATCTCTTTTTATAGATAATCTCGCCTTTGCTCACACTGTTTGTACACTTTCCATTTGTTTTTATGCAATAAAGAAATGTATATAGGTATATACACATACAAACTAAAGTTTGTTCTCACTGTAACATGTAGCCCCATAAATCAACAGGATTAGCAGGAAGACAGCGCATGACGTTTTGTTGCTCTGTGAAAACAACAATCTGTGGCAGCAATATAATGATAGCCTTATCTACTATGCACTTGATGACTTTGGTATTTTCTAGACACTTAAGTATTTAGTTATCATACTTTGGGTTTGATGATACAGTTGTTTAAATGTTAACCATAACTTAATCATTTATTTTAAACTAAAACAAAGAAAATGTGAATACCAAATTTTAAAACACTTCCCATGTTAGGTATACAATTTTTGAAAACTTGGAAAAATCCTGCCCGCGCTTGAAAGTTTAGCAATTTCTTAAAAAAGTAAATTTACATTTTATACCGTCACACGTTTATAGTTTTTTTATTATTAAAACAATGCTAACTAACATGGCGAGTATGTTAACTTTAAGAAATAAATAAATCACTTGCTTAATTTTTTTGCAGGATTTTGTCAAGTTGAACAAGGAGAACATTAAAAAGTGTAAGAACTTGATCGTTTAGTCATACTTAGGTACAATTCAAAATTTAACGCAAGCGAGTTCTGACTCTTAGGGTGAAATGGGCTTAGAAATCATCAACCGCGCAAGATTCGTATTTGTTTGTATTTTATTATTTCTTGAAATCCCCAAGTTATGAGACGATAATATTTTTCTTAGTGATACTTCAATATACTTTACTTATGCTACAAAACTATGGGGCTCTAAACACAATTTATTTAAATTACCTCGATAGAAAGAAATCGCAAAGCAAGCTCTCATTTTGCGATCGGCCATCATCTGTTTCTCTCTAAGGCAGAGAAAAAGGAAAGGGACTTACTTTTTGAGACTGATTCTACCTTAAATGTCACCTCACCACACCAGGGTTTAAACATCGGCATAGGTATCTGGAGCATGTGATATTGTGTGTGCCAATAAAAAATACAACATATTGGGCGAATTTTTACTTTTGTGTAAGCTAGCCATGCAACATTTTGTTAAACCAAGTTCTTAACTTAACTAAAGATAGTGTTTGAGTGGCACGATACCTTGTCCAGTATTGTTCTTAGCCAACGGACAACCACCTCTCAAAATTGATGATATTTAAAGAAAAATATCTGTATTATAATCGGAATCTCCGAAACGGCTCCAACGATTTTCATGCCATTTAGTTAGGTATTATTTTCCGCAACACGCGGTTTTATGAACAAAAAAACCGTCAACCAGACTCTGGACTGAATAAAGGGACTCATATCGAATCTTGGAACTCGTAGATATCAGCTCTGGAAAATAGGCTGCAGTATACAAACGAACACTACAATGTAACAGTTTCCTGATTGGACGGCTCGTCTGCGTACGTGATGTAAATCGGGATTGTATCATCCCCGCAGTGGGGTTTGGGGACACGATTCCGCAAATCCGGTGGATTTGGCCATAGACTTGTCATCTATAAGACACGACTTTCTTTTGAGTCCTGTTTTAGATTACTGGTTATACAAAGTTTTAGGGCATGTCCTAGACAAACTGTCTCAAAAGTAACTATTAATGAAAAATACATTAAGGAGTGGTTCAGTTTTACATCTAAAACACGCCTTGAAAGTTTGTACAGTCAGTTACCTGAGACAATATTCCTATATCGTAGTTTACTGGTATAATACAGAGCAGCGTGGATACGACTTTCAGCGATTTGATTATGTTGATGCTTGTAATTTGGGTATTATAAAGCATAAGGACTTTTACCGTGGATCTGAGTATGTACTAATTTTCTTAAAATAACTAGTTTATTATTGGTATCAAGTTTATAACTAAGATTGATACCAAGAATTAACTAAGCCTGTCGCCGGGCTGCTGGCGGTAGAACAATGAAACTCGGGTACGGATGATGCAGCCGTTTATTGTTTCCCGAAGGAATGGATGGTAAAGTAAGTTTATTTACAAGTTCAGATTTTAAATGAATATACACAATGATACAGCTAATGGGTGATAGAGGTAACCAGGTTGAAGTATAGCAAACAGGCCGATTGTATAGCGGATTTACGGATTATATTTATAACTGTGCTGAATATATCACTACTGTACTGACCATATAACTGTACTAAAAATCTAACAAACAATAGTTATTGTTATTTATACTTGGGCAGACAGGTGCCATGTTTTAAGATTACATTGAATTAAATTCAAATGTAAGGCGGTTCAATCGCTTGTCGTCCGTCGTTCCGTTTTTTCAACGCAATGTAACGCATGCGTCTGTCAGTCGACAGTGGGTTTACGGTGCGTAATGAAGGTGGTCCTTTACGCACCATAAACCCACCGTTGCCGTATTTGTATGGAAATAAGATTGGAATTCGCAATTTCCTTTCGTCTGACAGACGTATGCTTTACGTTGCGTTAAAAAAACGGAATGACGGACGACAAGTGAGCGAACCGCCTCAAAGGCAGAAGAAGACGGTTGGATGCCAGTGTGTGGAAGGAGAGCGATGTCGAGTAGACGACATCGCTACAAGCTTATGCGCTTAGGGAACTAGGACCAAACTTACATTGTCGACCAATGCCGCTCGGTATTAGAGTTACAATGGCCTCATTTCGGGCAATAAATTCCGTTAGCTTACCTCATATTTGTGCTGTCATTCTCCGTCAAATAAGTGTTAAAAAGGATATACATACATACATACATATATCACGCCTATATCCCTTACGGGGTAGGCAGAGCGTTAACGGCCGTTCAACGGATATTAACACCACATCTGACAAAAGTTTGAGGGTCAATCAGATAACTGTGTATCACTAGTAAAAAGGATATGAGATATTTTAATCATGTCATATCATATTATTTGCAGAAAAACACGCGTTATCTGTCAAAATATGTAAACGATGAACACAACGGTGACGAAATTGACTAGAAATGGCAAAGAAGTCATTATCATTTTTAAACTTGAGAGGCTTTACATATTTCCTATTCTTTTCTAAACCCATTCGATGGAAAGTGACAGCACATAATATTTAAGGTAAGTTAAGAGAATTGTTATCCCGACGTAAGACCAGCGTCAGTTCAAGTCAAGTGTTTGTCCGCAAATGCATTTGTCTCTCACGACGACAGAATAAGTTGCATCTTTTAGATGTTCGTGCCCAGCAGATTTGTGACGTCAAATTTTTGTCCTAAATTCAAAATGCAAATAGGTAGCCCACCAACGTTGTTCCCCATAGTTAAATCTTCTACCCATTAGTGTCAGGGAACCCAAATGCTACAGTAGTTTCTCGAAAACCTTTGAACTTGTATTTGATTTTGTAGAAGGTACTTAGTAACATTTAATTTGTGCTATAGTAAATGAAGAAATGATTTTACAAACAAACATACATACACATATCACGCCTATAACCCCTTGCGGGGTAGGCAGAGCTCAAACATCCTCAAAAGACGTAGGTACATTTACGCCACGTCTGACAAATGAGGGTAATTTAGAAAATTGTTATCGCCATAGAGACAGGTTGTCATCCCATCTTACGACTCCCAAGGGAAAGAAATGATTTTAATTATATAAATTTTGCAGACATCCATACCATGATACATCAGAAAATAAATCCTGGCACGGAACTTCCTGTTAGTAGTTACGTAAAAGTTCAATTGCTCGTATAATTTACGTAGGCACTGGAATAGAAAAAAGAATTGATATTGTGATTCAAGTTTATAAAAATACTGAAAAGTATATCAGCATCACACTTATTTTGCGTGAATTGACAGTAACTTTTTACCTTTATGCCTGCAGCCATTGCAAATCAGAACACGAGTACAATCAAGCTCACGTCCGGTTAGACACTCGAACCGCCAATGTAAGTCTTATGCGCGCGGCATAAGAATGGCCTAAAGTCAAAACTATCTAACCGAGATTGATCTTGACTGTACTCGCCGACTATTCATAGTGACGTAAAAACTGTGGTGATACTCACGGCGGCGGCTCATACTTAGGTCATTTTACAACATACGAACTCATGTTAAATCACGGATTTATATTTAGAAAAAACCGTAACTTATTCAGCAAATGTTACAGATCGCACTAAAATGCAAAATAAATTTTAAAAATCCTTGGCTTACTGCGAAAATCCAGCAGATGGCACAATCGGGATTCCGACCGGGACTCGTTATCGGCATTTGTGTTTGTTCACCAGCCAGCCAGTGACGGACAGTGTTGCCACACCAAAATAAAAATTGAGAAAAAGTGGGATTAAAAATTCCTAACAATTTTTTTGCTATCCCAAACAATAGTAGGTATCGGGAACGAAAAATGAATAACGAAAACTTTAATCCCACAACTGCATAAAAATCCAATTTGACTGACAGACATGACGCTTCAAATCTTATATGCAAATGTCGTAATGCCGTATGACGGCGGCTTAGAATAGCATCACCCCATTTCTTACCCGTGGGAGTCGTAAGAGGCGACTAAGGGACTCGAGGGTGTGTATTGCAATTTTAGGTGATGGGATGGAATCACGCCTATAATCCCTTGCGTGGTAGGCAGAGTGCTAACGGCCGCAAAAACGGATATTTACGCCACGTTTGACAAACATTTGAGGGTCATTCGGAAAATTGTGTATCGCCATAGTGACAAGTTGTCAACTGCAATTTGTGGGCGATGCACCATCTCCTCGAATTGCAATACACACCCTCGTGTCCTTAAGTCGCCTCTTACGACACTCACGGGAAAGAAATGGGGTGATGCTGTTCTAAGCCTGCATCCATTTCTTATAGCATTAAACTGAAACAGATTTTTGCAATATAAATACCTACAAACTGTATGTATGTGTCATTAAAGCGTTTACCGCGTCTGCAACGCTCTGATAAAGTCATAAAAGTTTACTTTTATGTACGGTTTAAATCAGAATAGCTTGTGTTAATTTACAATGTTATGGCGCGATAAGTCCATAAAATACTATTGTAACGACTACGGCATATTATTCAGTAACATAAAATCCTGTAAAATTACAATTTTATTTTAAGTATTCATAATACTAGTATGACTAAACTCGCCCACGATGTAGTATTTGCTACGCCGTAGACCTTCCTAAACGTAGGCTTTCCTAGGCAAGGTGCACCATAAGGCAGTTCTCTCACTTGTCGTCACGGTGCGTTACGGAGGCGTCTGTCGAGCGTTTAACACACGCGTCCGTTACGCACCGTAAATCCACCGTAGCCGTATTTAAATTAGAATAAGATTGGAATTAGCAATTTCCTTTCTTCTGACAAACGCATGCGTTATGTTGCGTTAGAAAAACGGAACGTGAGTGAACCGCCTAAGGCTCGATTTTCTTTACAATCACTGTTCAAGTCATCGGTCCATCTGGCCGGAGGGAGCCTAAAGCTACGTTTGCCGAGGCATGGCCTCCACTCGAAGATACTTGTTAAAAATTTAAACTACTTATATTTAAATTAAAAACATACATGTCAAAATCTACGTTTGAATAATGGAATAACCTAATAACCCTATATTAAGTTAGTTACACATCAATAGAAAAGTAAGATAATAGTAGTTTATGCAACTGTCGTATAATGGGGGTCATTAGAATGCGAGTGTCTGTTTATCACACGAGGCGCAGCCGAGTGTGATAATAGTTTGACACGAGCATTCTAATGCCTAATTATAGCAGTTGCATACACTATTTTATCTACACTCTCCAAAAAAACTCAGAAACACTTTTCTAAACGTACGCACTGGCCATTGCAAGGCCCGATACAAGGACAAATTCAATACGAGAACGTAATATGGCTTGATATGAATTTTTAAAAATCTATACTTTAGCAGTTGTTTAGATGTGGAGTCTTAACAATAACTTAACTAAACAACTGAACAACATCTGAACAACAACTGAACAACATCTGAACAACAACTGAACAACATCTGTACAACAACTGAACAACATATGTACAACAACTGAACAACATCTGAACAACATCTGTACAACAACTGAACAACAACTGAACAACATCGGAATAACATCTGAACCACAACTAATCAACATCTGAATAACAACAGAACAAAAACCTTTTAAAACAACTGAACAACATCCGAAAAATTACCGTACAACAACAACTGTCAGGTGCGGCGGAAGATAGCGATTTGAGTATTGGAAAAAAAAACTTCGTTTCATTTCTCAACTTTATCGTATTAAGAGTTTTGTCATTAAGTCATTACGCTTCTGTAATTTATAGTAAACCCTAGTTTTTATAGGCAGAATGCATAAAGTAGGTCATTATGCATCTGTTTTCGAATTCATAATTCGAACATTATGTTATGACGAGTGTATATAAAAGCATTAAACATAGTCTTTTCGGAATTTTTCATGTTGTTTTTCAATATGGTCATGTTATTTAAAAACATTGTGTTTCCTCAAAACCTGTCGGCCAATTAAGAAACTTTTCAATACCTTTTTTTCGTAAAATTGTGTATTCAAGCATAAAAACTTTTTCCTTGTAAAAAATATTCAAAGAGAAACATTAAAAGGCTTTGACAAGCAACTTTCCGTTTATGAAAGTGAAAATGAGTTTATGCGTTTTGCAGATTCGGTCCTAAGATAAGATCGAATGATGATGCAGTTTTGCTATATCAAATAAAAATCTAAAGAAGCTACACTAAGCTACCATATAATGCCATTCCCCATTAAAGCGTTGAAATAAATCGAGCATGAAAGGACTCTTATTTTTCGTAAAGCAAGGCCCTCTGTAACGACATGCATTTATTTTCCTAAAGGTTTAGGGGAGGGTGAATTGCGAGTCGCTTGACGCACGCTGCCAAATCCTTCCATTAGATATATGGTACGTAATATCAGCACCACTCCATGTTACTCATTTAGCAAATACATTTTCAGAGTTTTTTTATATCATATGTATAGAAAATATTTATACAGGGTGTAAGCCCTAAGTCCTCCGAACACTTATAGGGTGCATTCAAACTTTCAAACCATGAAAAAAAATTCAGGTAAGGTCAAAAAAAATTGACTTTCCATAGAAATTGCAGTCAGCTGATTGTGATTTTGTATGGGCAATTTTTTTTGTCGTTTCCTGACATATGTTTCAAGGAGAAAGTTGTTCAGTTTTAGGGTCTGCATGCATCCTGTCAGTATTCGGACGGCTGTCCCTTATACCCCATATATATATCCAGAACATTGTTTATTAGCCGGAATCTTGTTAATGTCTTAGTACTGTACTAAAACCAAAAGTATTTTTTTTGTAAATATAGTTGTAAGATTCCTCCTATAAATAATATATTGCCGTGTGATGCCGGCTTAGAATAGCATAACCCCATTTCTTTCCTGAGGGAGTCGTAAGAGGCGACTAAGGGACTTGAGGGTGTGTATTGCAATTTTAGGCGATGGTCCTGTCACCTATGGTGATACACAAATTTTCCGAAAGACCCTCAAATATTTTGTCAGACGTGGCGTAAATGGCCGCCAAAAATGCCTACCCCGCAAGGGATATCAGGCGTGATATGTGTATGTTTGTAGTAAAATAAAAAACCAGTGTAACTTGATCCCTGTAATGGGTAATTCAAGGTGCTGCAGACAGTGTGAATGTTTTGTGAAATGTTTTATGAAGTGTCAAACCGACCGTTCTCTGTTTTAAGTACTTATACATACATACATACATACATATATCACGCCTATAATCCCTTGCGGGGTAGGCAGAGCGTAAATGGCCGCAAAAACGGACATTTACACCACGTCTGACAAATATTTGAGGGACATTCTGAAAATTGTGTATCGCCATAGTGACAGGTTGTCAGCCCATCGCCTAAAATTGCAATACACACCCTCGAGTCCCTTATTCGCCTCTTACGACTCCCACGGGTAAGAAATGGGGTGATGCTATTCTAAGCCGGCATCACACGGCAAAATTTCACCTAACATTCTTAGTTACGCACCTACAAGGTGGGAAAACAACTTTTCTGAAAACACAGAGTTAAAACCGTACAAGAAAATAAAGAAACCAAAAGTTACACACGTTCGGTATGCGTACCCACGACTGAAGCCGTATAGTTCGTTTTCATTAATGTTATGTAATAATCCAGCTTGTACGTATTATATCGTAGAATGTAGAGCCGTTCATTTGAAAAGTGTGATCCGTCACAGGATTAGAGTTATGAACGTATGTCCTTGCAACAACCCCTATTCTCGAGATATAACCAAAATAAACAACAATTATAATGTAACATAATAGTAAATTAAGAGGAAAGGCTTTGAATAGCGAAGTATTGAGGGCCTTTGCTGAGTTTGGGCGTAGTTACACAAGATAAAATCTAGATACATAATGTTTTAGTTACGTTCCCGAAAAAGGACCCGGACTGAGAAATGGACATAGGTGCGACTATTTATTGACTTAAAAACATACCTAGAATTTATGGGACAGGCCTCCGCATATTGATAGGGTGCATGCACGCCGTGGTACTAAACAACATTTTCCTAGGAACGAACGTAAGGAAACGACAAAAAATCGAACTCCATACAAGTAAGTCAAATAATTTTGACGTGTTTTGAAATTATTTCTAGGGAAAAGTTGTTCAGTTTCATGGGCTATCAGTATTCGGAGGGTTACCCTTTACATGCCTTATAAATTTCCTAGATAAATGAAAGTTACGCTGCCGCAGTACACGTAAGTTCAATTTATTTGAATAAGAATGTGGGATAAGTCCCGGCCCCTTGTCATAATATTTTTTAATTTTTGTTTTTAAAGCTAAGAGAGCTTTTCATAATATAAAATTTTGAAAGAAAATATCGTTACGTTTAAGTTTGTACTACATAGCATGTCCCACATCAGAGGAAAATATTTTACTGGGCGAAATCTCCCATGAAACTGATCGCTTTTCCCCAGGGAACGTAGTTCAAATTAATTTGACCTTCCAAAATGAATCAACTGACCGAGCCAGTTAGTATTTGATATTTGGGCCTATGTCCCTTTGTTCAGTTTCAGGGATAATTTTTCCATGTAAAAACCTGTTGTGGCCCCCACATTGTATTATAGTTAAAGGAAGAAAATAATTAAATATTCACATAGACCAGCTAAGGTTACCACCGTTACACTGGCGCTGCGAAAAAGGGTTTCCATGTTAAAGTTTTCCGCAACGAAAGAGTAATTGGCTAAAAGAATGTGCTGAAAAGAAATGGAGCTTAAAATAAATATGCATGGTTCCCAGATTTCTGCAATAGAAAAGCTTGAGTAGAAATTACTTTTCTTTAATATAAATACAATGTGTAAGTATTTTCACAACTTCATAAAACGAATAATGTGAAAATAATCAAGCATTCAACTTTTCTAAAAAAATATAAATTGTCGATAGAGTTATGTTTCTGGCTATGTATAACTACCTAGCTAGAGCTATAGTAGTAGAGCCACCTACTTATATAGATAAAGTGGACATACATTCTTGTCATTCTCGTGATTTGTAGAAAATGCCGTGTGATTTCGGCTTAGAATAACATAGACCCATTTCTTTCCCATGGGTGTCGTAAGAGGCGACTAAAGGATTCGAGGGTTACATGAGTATTGCAAATTTAGGTGATAGGCTGACAACCTATTACTATGACAATACACAATTTTCGGAATGACTCTCAAATGTTTGTCATACGTGGCGTAAATGCTCGATTTTTACGGCCGTTTACGTTCTGCCTATAATAAAACAAGGGATATAGGCGTGATATGTGTATGTAGTACATGCATATACCTTTACTGCATTTCTGTAGTTAGTATTTAGTTTTAGTTTAGCTTTAAAGCAAACATTGTTTATTACTGAAATATACACATATAACAATCTGAAAATCTGCGATTGAATTAAAACGCAAGATTATCTTATGATGCTTACTTCTTTTTTCGAATTATAGTCTACGTATTGCACGAAAGAAAATTAACAATGTACCTGCAATGGGAATAAATAGATGAAATACTAGCAGCCCGCCCAGCGGTTTCACCCGCCGCTAACAATTTCCCCCCGGGAATGGGAATGGGAATGTTCATCAGGGATAATGTAGGATTCTAAAAATCTTGACTTAAATTTGAAACAAATATCGTTTTCAGATGCTGGTGGCGTAAAGTAACATGCCCCATGGCAGTGCCTTTATTTTTATTTTTTTATCCCGCCCGAGCCGGTATTCTATTAGGTCATAACAAAATTGGAATAAAAAAAAGAAAATTGTGTGATAGAAATTTCTTTTTTTAGAATGACGGTTCATGACGTCAATAAGTGATAATAGTATCCTACATTGAATAAAGAATTTCAATTTCAATTAACGGTAAAAGAATTTTTTAAATCGGTCCAGTAGTTTCGGAGCCTATTCAATTCAAACAAACAATAAAAAAACCTGTTTCTAATATTAGTGTAGATTATATTATTATTATTTTAGTGTGATGCCGGCTTAGAATAGCATCGACCGATTTCTTTCCCGTGGGAGTCGTAGGATGCGACTAAGGGACTTGATTGTGTGTATTGCAATTTGAGGCGATGGGCTGACAACCTGTCACTATGGCGATACACAATTTTCCGAATGACCCTCAAACATATGTCAGACGTGGCATAAATGTCCGTTTTTGCGGCCGTTCACGCTCTGCCTACCCCGCAAGGAATAATAGGCGTGATATGTGTATGTATGTTTTATTTTAGTGTAGATTTTTTAATGCATTATTTTATGTTTTTTGGTGTCATTTTTTTATACCGAGTAAGGGACAGCCCTTCGAATACTGATAAGGTGCATGAAACATGAAACTGGACAACTTTCCCCAGAAAACATATGTCAGGAAACGCCAAAAATTACCCTCCATACAAAATCACAATCAGCTGACTGCATTCACTATGGGAAGTCAGTTTTTTTACGTTTCCTGGAATATGTTCCTAGGGGAAAGTTGTTCAGTTTCATGGTCTGCATGTACTCTATCAGTATTCGGAGGGCTATCCCTTACACCCTTTAATTCAGTCATGGTTAAATGTAATCATTACACTGGTACGAATAATGTGGCGTCGTTTGTACATTTTTAAATGAAAATGTAGTTATTGTGGCATAACTGTAATAGTTATACATATGGTATCGCGGACATTATTATAGATATTGATGTCCTCTATAAAACTGTAGTACATCACTTTGCTCTATTGTCAATAATTTCCGCAGCGTACGCCATATAAGATATTTTTTTGGTACATTTTTCACACGTTGGATTACATTATCGAAATTTTCACGCGGATCCCTATTTTTTTCTCGTATAAAATATAGCCTATGTTCATCAGGAATAATGTAGGATTCTAATGGTGAAAGAATTTTTAAAATCGGTCCAGTAGTTTCGGAGCCTATTCGATGCAAACAAACAAACAAACAAACAAACAAACAAACAAACAAACAATCAAATCTTTCCTCTTTATAATATTAGTGTAGAAAAGTTGCGTATTGTATAATGTCAATTCTTTATTCATAAACACATACATCATCCAGTATTTAACACTCTAATTTGACATTCTGAGATACAGGTATACCACTAACACCTAAATGGATTTACGCACTTAACCAAACATTTGGTTGAATATTTGGTCAGAATAATAATATTGTCTTGAATTATTTTATCTCGCGACTACTACTTTTAAATACATTGTAAGTATACAGTGTTTTGATAAAACTTCTATCAACCATATTTCAATATCCAAAAGATGTTATTGTAAATATTTTCAATTTTTGTAGTTACTTTGGCATAGTTTTGTTTAACTCATGAAGCAACATAATTTTTTCAAGTTCAATCGAACCAAGCTCATGGGTACCTAACTATACATAAAATTGATTAGAAATACTAGTAGAAATGTTGCCTCGATGGTAATTAATATCTATTGCTCATAATAATTATACACCATCATGCTTTACAGAAATAGTAACAATACAATAATGTAAAGTGATGTTTTTTAGCATTTATTTTAAGGCGAATTCAATATCAATAATCATAGGATGACACAACTTAACCCGTTCAAAATTGTTCTATCGTGATGAATATCTTACCTACCTGATCTTTCGTGTGTAAAAGCTACACTGTGTCAACCACTGGCTTTTCATAAAAAAAAGATAAAATAACCAGTACCTAGGTTTATGTAGGTCTCTCCCATTAATGGGTAACTCTGTGATTCAATAGATAGTACATACTCATATTTATAATAGTATAGGCTTGAGACTGCATAAAATAGGCATGGAAAATTGAGAGCCCGTCTGTGCCTTGTTATGAGAAATGTCATAGCAACCTTTGATAAAATTATTAGTTTACTAACATCCCACGTCTATTCTCTTTCTGCACAGACTCTACAAAAAATATTTGCATATTTCAACATCGAAGCATCACTTTCTGATCGTATCCGAGATATTATAGTAGTTATTTGATACTTATAATAGAATAAGTATGACAAAGTGATAAATTTCAGTCGCTTTGAAACAGTAGAAGATAGCTACTAAATTATACAATTATAAGTGATTTAAACTTATAATTTACTTAAGATATTTACACCCCACTTAAAAACCAGAAAATCACAAATGCATCTGCACCCATAACTTTAAGAACATTCATTCCTATATACATTTAAAATTAATTCAAAATTATCTAAGGACATAAATTCGCGTCACTTATTTTATATCAATTTATAATACTGCCACACACTTTGGAACCGTTCTATAGTTGCCAAAGCTATATTATAAGGACTTATTCGTTATCAAACATAAGACAATCAATTACAATATTCATGTTTTTAACATCTCATAATAGGTACGTCACTTAATTGTAAACTTTCGTCAACGCACGGAAAAAAGTAACATTTGAACTGATATATTATTCAAATAACATTAATATTTTTCTTTAAAATATGACCTAAATTATATATATTTTATCAAGATACAACATGGAATGTAAAGATGTAGAATGCCAGTAACAGATTAATATACGAGTTGGTAGATTAATTTTTTTTATAAATTTCATTGAATTTTAAAGAAGGCACGATAGAATCAAATATGGTTATATCTTGAATAAAAGTAATTTGTCATATTATAATACACCTTAAAAAAAATAGGAAAATCTTTAAGTAAAATGAGATGACTACCATTATTGACTACCAATGTAGAGAAAAACAATGTTATTCAAAATCGGTCTTCAAATTGTGGCAAATATTTCTGCTGGCAGTGTTCAATATGTTTAACGTTATAAAAAAGCAGCAACATGTATAGCTAGCAATTTTTATTGCTGTCCTATTTCCTTATCTAGTAATTAGTATATCAAATTCAAAAATTCAATAAACTTCAAAAATGACCTTGGGTAATTATTTACGTCTGTATTTTAAAATCTGTAGATTGATGTATTATTATTAAGCCTACCTAATAAAATACGTACCCTAATTTTAATATTTAAAACAACTCTATTATTGCAACTTCTAAACTACCAGAACGCATTGGTAACATATAGAAGGCGATCAAATTAAGATTGAGATACATATACCGCAGTTCATACCTATGAACTGCAAATAGGTAATAAAAAAATAAAAATACAACGTAGATATGGAAATTATACTTACATATACGTAACATTTGAAACTTTGTATAACTATGAAGACTGACTGAAAAGCTATCAACCGAATACCTAGCTAGTATAATACATTAACGTTATGAATAGAATTCGAACGTACATACCATGTTCTTTTTGGTAAACATCTGACTATTCACCAAGTGCTGTGAATGTGACATTAAGACATTCACATCTGTCACATTCACATCTCAACAGCGAGACGAACGGAAGTGATGTACGAATATTAATGTACATCACGTCAAGGTGCAAAACAGACATGTTATCAAAATTTCATTTTCTATTCCCTTTTTTATTAAAACTTCTCTGAATTATTATTTTCATTACTAAACAGTGATTTATTTGAATACTTAAATTATCTTCACGAGATTTTCACAAAACTATGCAGTTACACTGCGCTGATAATTTCTACGATTACAAATGTAGAAACACATAATGTTTACAAAAAGGTCATTATGCACCTAAACGCCGAAACAACATACCTCCTGTCTCAATATTGGTTTATCCTTATAAAGATGAACGAGGCTATCAGTAGGAGGAAGGAGACGGCGATGGATTGATCAGCTCCGCCCGTGGCTCGGATGTCTCCTTCTAGGACGAAGGGCTCGTCTATGACGTGGATGATGCCGTTGGTGCATTCCACGTCGGGCCGGAAGACGTGGATCCAGTGGCCATTCCATTCCACGTAGTAATCTGGACACAGACGTTTGAAATATTATTAAATATTATGACATCTCTTTATTTTTATCATCTTTCCATTCGTGTCGTAAAAGTGAAATAAAATTAGCAGTAACATTCACTGTGATAAGGTACATGTTCAACAGCGGAAAGTAAAACTGTTTAAAAGCCAGCTTCAAATAATTTCTCATTTGTAAATAGGTACTGGAAATGTTAAAAATGTTTTAGTTTTATCATGTGATTTGGTAAATGTAGGTACATAACGTGGGTGTTCATAAAAGCAGACAGGAAACGAACCTTTAAACATTTAAAATGTGCTAACATTTTATTGAAGGTAAACCTGCACTATCTAGAACGACCGTTTTATCACTTTCGCGAAGTTGAATAAGGAGAGATTATCGCAGCTATTAAGGAAGTGATCCGTCTTAATGCAAATTGAATGTAGATGGATAGAATTAAAAGACTTGTTTCACCTCGCTTTAATAAATTGTATTTATATAAGTAGGTATACTTTATTCGACGTTTTTTTCGACAACCATATTCTCTAGATTAGTGAAAAATCAAAAATGTATAAACATAGCCATTAGCATGTATTTAGTATAATGTGGGGTATAAAAGTAATGCAGATGAATTAATTTTGCAAAACTCGCGATAAAAAATATAATACATACTTAGAAGTATAGATTAGCTAGATCTGGTCGCAAATTTTTCAAAAAATGTTTTGAATATCAAATGACATCCGATTACGAATGACTAGAAGAGATATCTGTCCAGACCATGGATAGTTCTTTATTAATTACCAGAAATCTAGACAGCTAGTTCATACGGTTCTTTTTGTACTGAAAACGGAATACATTTAGGAGCAGTGTAGAATTGCTTACTTTTATCAGATTCCTTGACTCTCAGCTTGAGAGGGTCCCGCGAGGTTGGCAGAACGAATGGATGCGTTTCATTGGCTAGAAGCTTCAAGTCTGACACTGTGTATGCCTTCGATGCTCGGATCAAATGCCTTTCTAAAATCTGCTTCGTCTGTAAAATAAAAAAGATTATAATAAAAAAAACAAGAATGGGTTCTGTTTTATCATTTAATAGTATATTTTTGTTTTTGTTCAGAAATGAGGCTATCTAACTTTTAATTTGCTGACGTTACGTTTTTTAGTAATGAAGCCACCAAATGCTAAGATTCTGAAGCCGTTGAAGTACCTGTACCTAATAAAACTACATACTTGTGGTACTGTAATATACCTGAAGTCACGGAGCCAAAGGTATTCCCATGTCGCCAAAATTAGCATACAGACCCAATCCAATTAACTTTCAGCGCTGCTGAGGTTCAGTAAAAATCCTGATTTCACAAAGGTAATAAAATGAGGCAAAGGATAATACGTAATCTGGAATGTCGAGTCGGCGTCTAGTCAAAGTGGTTAGAGATATGAACTTTTTTTTCAAAGTATGGAAGTTCGATTCTAATTGGAGACTAAAAGAATCAGGGGAGATTTAGAAAATATAAACTTCGATGTTGCCCGGCAGTGTATTCCTATCCATATATATTTTAATGTTTTAAAATTGGCTTTAAGTTACACCTAAAGATTTTACAACATCTAAATTGCCAGACACTCTAATCTATAAAATTTTATGAGAATATTTTACTAACTGCATATTTATTTGTAGTCAAATCGTAACCTTCCTGACATAGCCAGCTTCCAATAATACTGGTCAACCTTTCTGTCTTTCCATTTTCTGTTGCCTAGGCTGTATGCGTGTGATACTGATTCATGTAATAAACTAGCTTTACAACCCTGCCCACGCTTGTAAATTTTGCAAGTTTAAAAAAAAACTAGCTTTAACTTACAAAATATCCGTAGTCTTCCCTGAAAAGCGCTTTGAAAGCCGAGGGGTGCCTGATCTGGAACTTCAGCCAGGCGTGGTCTCGCGGCACGAAGTATGTGTACCGGTGCTCCATCTCGTCGAGTGGTTGATTAAACATCTGCCGGTTGCCCAGGTTGTATGTAATGCTGAAAATAGTATTAGTTTAAAAGCATTGCAATTGGTAATTTAGCTCGATTGCTCATAAAATAGGGAACGTTTTTTGGGCGAGGATATGTTTGTTTGCCGTCAGCAGATTAAAATTTGAGATGCAACGAATACCGAATATTCGGCGGTGTGGTAACAAGCCGTTCGGTATTTAACCAAAAACACCGCTGAATACTTGGCTGGCGCCAAGTGGTGTAAGTTTGCGTATTCTTGGACACACACGGGTCACCTGCACCGACGCAATGAGCACGGGGGCGCATTTTGTCTAGGCAAAATCAGGTATATTCATACTAGGTTTATAATCGTCTACAGATTACGAAGACCGATAAGTTTTTAAAATGGTAATGCAGTTAAGCATCGCACGAACAGGATCTATTGAAATGCAAGCCTGGGCACCCGCAAGGAATATGAAATCGCATAGGTAATTTATCTTGTGAATATATTTTCACTTTTAAGTAGGGTAATATGTAGCGAAATTTTTAACAAAAGGTCCTAAGCAGGAAATATATTTTCACACGTCCTTTGCATATAAAGTAACTTTGTAATAACGACCGCGCTGGCGCCTCGCTGCGGCTTGCGACGAGCTTTGTACTTTTTTTTAACACAAAGTAAAATGTTGGGTCCTTGCGTAAGTGCAAAAGGATTTGTCATTTTAATGTGGTAGCATTAAATAACCGCAAACGCAATTAACATACAATATGCAGTTTTCAATTAACATGCATGAGGGTACATCACGCCACGCAAACTGCGGTTATTTTTATTCATTTATCAGGAAAGCTAATCGAAAAAACAAAGAACTTCAAACTAGGGATTTACCTACAGGATGTGTATGACTTACTTGAGCATTGGATCAGTCCTCAATTTTTCAAAGACAGTGGTGTAAGGAACTCCTAGGACTCTATCGATGATGTGGATAAAGCCGTTGGTGGCGGCAATGTTAGGCTGCGTCACAGTGGCGTTGACACCACCACCTTCCACCGTGAGCGTCTGGTTGTTCCCTTTCGTCAGTACATTGAAGTACAAATATTTCCTCGATAATGCTGTTGGAGCTTGGTATATCTGAAAAAGTTTATTTACGTTTGATATTGGTGAACATGAAGGAGAATAAATGACACAATCTCTTTCAAAAGAGATAATCTAATCGTTATGAATCAAATGTTACCACATTACAACTGTACGTCATAAAATAAATAATTAAAGACTAAGGAACAATTAGAAAAAAACGGACACCTAGTTCATTACATGCCATGCTATTAAATTACCGTACACTTACTTAATTAAAATAAGGCTGAAGCTACTAAGGATGTAATACTATGAAAACAATGGACTTGAAGATCAAAATGTACAAATGTGATGATATTTTAATGGAATTTTTCGTAAGGGAAGTAGCTGCAGTCTTAATTCGATACATCTAATAGGATAAACAGATCAAAATCATAATAGGTCCTGGAATGTATGATAATCCTAAACTACATAAATCAGTTGATGACAAAGTCTGTTTCAAAATGCATTAACGTACTTTTCCCGGGATCTGATTCCGGCAGCAGGCAGCGAAACCACAAAATCCGTTATACAATATAAAGTTTGGTATGGTTAAATATCTATAGTAAACTGTATTTTCGGAATATGGTAAATTGTTAGTTTTACTATTGTTATGCAAACCTTATACCTACTTCATTGCATTTTAATCGCTCAAATTTCAGCTTCATGGTTGAATTGAAATCATTACGTACGCAAATATAACTTGTGATGAGATAGGTTTAGTGAAAAATAACATTGGTTAAGTGAATTTTGTATATTTATTACCTGGTTCACATTATTTTGTAGTATGAGATCCATTGGCAGCCGTTCTCGAACTAGATGCAATTTCAAGATTTCTATCAGTTTGTGGTGATTTCTGTAAGATTACAAAGTTATTTAATTCTATTATTACACTAACATACACAATCTTATAAAGCGATGCTTTTGCTTAAGATAATTAAATACAAATTTGACTTTCAAATGTAAACTTGTCTAATTCCAAGCTAAACTCCCGCAGTGGAAGCGATTTACACAGGTAAATTTCTAGTAAAATACCAGGAGTTCAACTGAAGGCAGACAATGGCCGCGTTACGCAGCGCTAGATAGCATACGCTGCACAATATAGCAGCGCATACTATGAATTAAACGTGAACCTAAATCTATTTAACTTAATTAACTAAGTTGAGTGAAATTGGCAAATGATGTGTTCTGACCTTTACATAACTCAATTCTGTAGTAAATACCGTCTGCCGATCTGGCGTTACGTCACACGTATAAGCACTAGATTATAAGTAAGTACCTCCAAATTATATCACCCCACGAATTCCGCAATTCGTACTAAGGAGTCACAATGATAATGGTACAACAAATATGACTAAAGGGAACACACCATTAACACGAAGAAACAGTTTTATACTAAAACAACTAGGTTTAACACTTACAGTCAACGTGCCGGCGCAAATGCATAAAATACCCAACGGAGAAAGGAAGTTCAGGGAATGGATCAAATAGGGATTCCGTTGGTACTTACAGGGCTGGGTGGAAAAGATATCGACACCCAGCATTCCACTACAGCCTTGGCGCGTTATTCACTTCAAACCACTCACAGCTTCTGTTCGTATTCCACTTTGATATTAGTCATTACGCGTGACCCAACCCGAATTTGGGCCGTACAAACGCGGGCCAATATGGCCACCTGATGCCTATTCAACGCGACGCTCACGTGGAAGACGTCGAGACATCCAACAATCACTAAGCCTGGCATTCCAGTACAACCCAGGAGAAACGCAATAATACGATGCATCAACACGCGCGATCTCAAATTGAATCGTCCATTACACGCGGCATCACAAAACGCGTGGCGGGAAATCCGCACAATACGCGATACCCTCCCGTCCGAACGGTTTTGAGTGACTGATAGTGCGGTGCAGAAATCACCGCTTGGCGCCTACCAGGCGGCCCGCGCGCACGCCACCACCCTCGCCCCGCGAGCGAGAAAGGGACAACATATGCCCAGAGCGATGCGTGCGGGCGAGCATCGCGGCGTATTCATAGACCGTCATTAATACCTAACTTACCCCAGCATAGCAACGCTAAATTAAACAAAACTACTTCACTATTTTACTTGGTAAATGTCAGCTAAACTCTGCGAGATAAGGAATTGTCTTGAAATATCTTCAAAGCAACAGTTTTTCAGCGCAATAACCCTCTTCTATTGGTAAATAATTATGAATTGCGGACATTAATGAGGAACTCGGACAACCCATCTAAATAGTAAAATGCTTCTTTTACTGTTGTTTAAAGTCGATGAACCACAAAATTGGAGGATGCAAGTTTAAAACATAAATTAAAGAAAAATAAAAGTTCTTGGCCTTCTTTAACTACTTATACAAAAAGTACCTATGAAAAGTACGTAGATACGTACCAAAATAATCAAAAAATTACAGTTATAATATAAACTTATTACAGTAATATTATTATGGTAGTAAGTAACAGACATAGTCTGAAAGTGTAGCAAACTGAAGTGGCAGTGGGCATGGCACATCTGTCGTGAAACCAACGGAAGGTGGAGTAAGCGGGTTCTCAAGTGGAGGCTACGTCTCTGCAAGCGCAGCGTTAGACGGCCTCCGGCCCTATAGACCGATGCCTTAAAAAAGGCGGCTGAACAGCGAAAGCGAGAGATCGTGCCCTATGAAAGTGTTACGTCCAACAGTGGACAGTACTAGGCTCATGTATGTACCTACTACCTATGTAATATTAAGTTGACGAAACGAAGTTCGCGGGCACCAGCTAGTATTGTGATACTATGATGATTTTGAAGTCATAAACATATTTAGTTTAGGTAATTCTAACTATTGCATTAGATTTTGAGTAAGCACATCACAGGTATTACTTACATAATTCTAAAACATAATCTACAAAATAATTTTCTGTATTAAAAAAAATATCATCAAGTATAAAACGGCTACATTTATATTTAAAGCAGGTTAAAAATAATTCAAAGCACATTAACATATTTTCTCCATTTACCGAAGAACTACTGGCACTACAGAAATCTCATACATTCGTGTGTCTTCTGTCTTATTTAGGCGGCTTGGACTTGCACTTGTATTTGAGCCCCTTGAAAAATATGGGCTTTATTTTAATACACCGAAGTCACTTTTTGTTAAAATCAAGGGTCAAATCTCGCAATTATCAAATCAGATATGTGCGTATCGTAAATTTAAAATAAATATAAGTACCTAAAAGATTCCAAGAAATATTTTTATTTGATTCGGATTGCTAAGCCAACGTAGTACCTAAGTTGTATTTAGACAAGATTTGATAGCAAATCAAGTCAAATCATAGCGTTTTACTCATGGTGTGAAATTTTATACTTTAGAGTTGAGATATTTTAAACCTTTATTCGAGATTTAACTAAACTTAATATAAAACGAGTGAAAGTGCCCGATAGAAGGTACTTTAAGGTGAGGTACCTCAAGATATTTTCCACGCTGAAGTGGCTCCATGCCTCGTTGGACGGAGCGAAGAGTGTAAGGTCCTTGCCTTGTTGCAGCTCCAGTAAAAACGGATTGTTCGGTCCCATATCCATGATCACCTCGTAGAACTTGCACAAAGGTCCGTCTTCCTTTTCCTGGACAAGTAGAAAGTAAAAAAAATATGATCATTCGAGGAATAACTGATGAACGTAAACGACATACACATACGTGAGGTGACCGATACTGAAAACCAAGGATAGGCGCTCACATTTTTCTTTATTTATCTGGGAAATAATTACAAAAACAAAAGTTAATCCTCTAAAAAACAGCCGGTATGATAATTATCAAAATGGCGAACGTATTTTTTTCGTATTTTGATATTATGTTACTACAAAGTTGTTCTTTATAATATTATCTGTCATCAATCGATATTTTTCAGTTTCGGTCTCTCATTGATAGCCGTCTCGTTCTCTCCCAACTATTTTAAATCCATTTCAACAGATTTTGCTTTCTTGTTGCCAATAGTGCTTTTTATTAACAATTTTCATTTTTTGTGCAAACACGTCTAAAACGAAGCCGAGTGTACGTTTCAGTGTTCAGCAGAACTACGTATTTCAGCAAAACACAGAGCTGTGAAAATTTTGTGCTTGTTTCAAACAACCAATCACCGGCATGCAAAATAAAATAGTTCATGTACCCTCAAAAATAAAATGCTGACAACAGAGACCAATGCCCCTAGCGGACTGAAATTCATTCCCAATCGATTGGAATCCCTAGCAATTAATCCTATTTGTTTTGCATTCTCCGTGTTGTACAGTATATAAATGCATAGTTTCTTAAAATTATCAGTAAGTGGTTACTACCTTTATTTATCCTGTGAGCGCAGAGTACAATTTTTATTAAGATCTTAACAGTAGCATTCATACTTACAAGTTCGCTTGAAATCTCTAAGGCTACTCGCTAGCATAAAATAACAAAAATGACATGTATACAGGGCAGGGCTATGATACATAGAGGGTGGATCGCACACGCACCGGATAATATTGCGGTTCGTCACAGTCACCCTACACCCAAGACAACCCGTGACTGCCGCAATTTGATGAATATTGGTTTTTGTGTGGGATTTCGTTAGCTCGCGTTAAATATCGGAGCCGAAAAAACACCGGAACATCATGCGGTGCGTGTGAGAACCTGCTGTGTCACATCCATGCAAATCAGTTGAATACTCACAATCCCCTACGGACGCAAGAGTCATGCGGGATCCACGGGGAGACGCACAAACATACAAAAGACAGAGACGAATATTCTTAAGGTTCCATATGACGTGAATGACAGCGACTTAAGACACCTACGTGACATGTTTTTATATTTGCTTATGATTTTTTATATCAAATAAATCGCGATAACATGAAGAATGATGCCTACCCCAAACGGGATGGGCCTGAAATATGTATGTATGTCAAAATCTGTATAAGTATGAAAGTAGGTACCTATGTTAGGTTAGGTTGTGAATATCTGGCTAAGATTCGGCTGCATTGCTATAGTTTTTGCTGGCATCTTTATAAATAAACATAGTGTTTCATTCAATGTAGATTTGATATTTCATCCCAATTCAGTAGGTATCCTCCGACAATGCGTAATTCTTAATGTGTTTGTTAATATGTAATTATGTTTAAATCGGGTCTAAAAACAAAATTTATTTTAGTAGTAGGTAGGTAGTTTTTTAAACTTGTCTTAGAGCTGTCATTCAGAGCCGTATGACCCTTAAGACAACGCGTTTGATGTATGTGTGTCACGTAATGGGAATGCTCGTAGGATCCATGATGCTAGTGTAGGTGATAATGGTAGAACGTATTTCGAATCTCAAGTAGAGTGTCGCTTCTGAATCGCATAGGAGGATTGCAATTCTCTAATTGTTGTATTAAAGAGTCATGAGATAAACATATGCCTAGCAGGTACCACAGTTTTTTATATAATAAAATTATTTGTGTGATGAACATATAGCGGGCTTCATAAATGAGTGATATCTTCTATAGCATTCACGCAAATTTAGCGTACCTACTTGAAACTTTTGAACTTAAAAATTACCGTCTCTGATTCACTTTCGCACTTTGATTTCCAATGTAATTATAAAACAGAATATTGATTAGTCACAAATAGTGAATGTGTTTTTGTACACAAAACAGTAGCTATTGTACACGGTTCACTGTACATTTGCAATCTTTTGCTTTGCAAAAAAATCGTCACCAAGAGTATCAAAAAAGGGTTGTTGGTCATTTCCTTACCTCATCCGCCATGCAAGGTTTTGTAAATAAGGTTGGTATGTTAATATTAAAACGTTATCACGTCTTTTACGAAACAAGTACAGGCAAAGATAATTTGAATTATCAATTCTTTATTTAAATACTCGTAACGTTGTTTAATTATCGACTAACTAGGTACCTTATCATTTACTCTCTTTTATTGAATGGATTGAGTTATAAAATTCTACCTACAATTCAAATTGCGGATAAAGGAAAAGTGAAAATGTACACAAACTGAAAATAAACAACAAGAAATAAATGAGACCCCGGTCGGTTACACAAAATTATGACAAAGTTAATAAACGTGCTTGAATTGTTACGATTGATTCTATAAATTGAAGAGAAATGTAAAATAATGGAGCTGAATAAAGACAGAGAACAAAGAAAGAGGGCACTCACAGACTGGTAATAAAAAGGAGTTAAATAAGACGCTTCGATTTTACCTTAGTTTTCATTGCCTGGTTCCGTATAAATGGAGCGGAAAGTCAATCAGACGATAGAAAACTTTATCATGCCAGAATAAATATTGCTCATGAAATACAGAATTATCAATATTAAATAATTTTGAACATCTTATTAACGAATTTTGTAATTTGTAACACGAAGATTGAAATTAAAATTATGCCTACTGAGTTTCATGTTCAAAGCTTTTCAAACTTCGATAATCGCAAAATTTTATTAAAATCTTAATTAGTAGGTAAGGATGAATTTACGGTATTTTCGATAAATTATTTCAAGGATACATTGAAAAATCTCTTTGAAAATGAAGTATCAAAAAAAAAATTTTAATTAAATCACTTTGAGGAAGTCGACTATGGAGGTGTCAACGACCATCAGCGGTCGCTGGATGAGATGCACGACGCCGTTCTTGACGGGGATGTTGGCGCGCACGATGTCCGCCATCACGACGCCTTTTGCGTGCTTCGTGTCGCCGGCCACGGTGTTCGACTTTACGTACGCTGGGAAAATTAAGGTTATGTAGGCCTACGATATGCTGTAATAGGTCGTGTTTCTTTTTGCTTATACCTTTTGATATTCACATACTTATACTGACAGTATTTCGAATTTAGCTTTATGAACATTCATAACATAATCCATTTGACATTCTATACTTGCGGTATTTTGAATTTAGTTAGAAAAACCACTAGGTACATAGATTTTAGGGATTCTGAACGTAGGTATTTTTACGTACAGTATTTTAATTTTAGATAGTCAAATACGCACCCGCTGTGCGACTATAGTTTTCTGTTGTTCGTCAAAAGTATTTATTTGTTTGACATCACAGCCCCGATGGTCGCTCCCAAGTGAATTATTGCGGAGTTATAGATAGTATACGATATGACAACACGCACAGAAAATAAATTATGTCATATTCAAATAATTTTCCATTCCGCAATTGAAATGTATCTCCGCAGAATTAAACAGTTTCATCTCACTGAGGAAATTTTGCTAAGCTATATCTATATTTAGTCTAGTATAACCAGGAACATTCCAAGTAACCGCATCAATAGTGAGCTTTGACTGAACTTAACAAGATACTTCAACGGGATCTGAACTAAACATGCAACGAAAGAGAAGCACCGTAAACTTGAGCCGATAATAATAATTATCGGGCTTGCTACTGAATTGCAGGAGATATCTAGGAGTTTCACAGTAAGCCTTTAGCTTAGCTTTTAGTAGCTGTAGCTTAAGGCCTCATGTGATCATTCATTTTGAACCTTACTATCCTTATTTAAAGTTTATCTGAAAAACATAACAATATACGCTTAAGCTCGGTTGAACTTGTAAATTACTATGACAGCAGGCGCGGAAAATTTAAAATGCTATATAAAAGATATATTCGGCAATTGAACTATATCTAGTATACTTATATTCTACATTGGAGACAAAATTGACGTATTGTTAAACAGCTAAAAACAAAAGAAATTAAATTACACAGGATACCTTACGAAAAACCAGTAGGTATTGGTTGATAGTAATCATTTTACTTTAAACTATATTACCTATCTCTTTTAAAATACTTATTAGAGATGATGAAAAAATAGTCAACTTCTACACGTTATGGTATCAGAAATATTGTAGGAAGGCATTCATTCATTTTCCTACTGAGGAGAATCCTGCAAAGCTAATAACGAGGAAAATTCCAAGTAACCGCATCAAGAGGGAGCTTAGACTGAACTTAACGAGCTACTTCATCGGGATCAGGAACTAAATATGCTACAAAGGAGATGCAACGTAGACTTCAACCGAGAATAATATCAGGCTACTGAATTACAGGATTCGATCTAGTCAGTGGTTTCACAGTTAGTCAAGCTTTTGATGGCTTTATCTTATATTTAAAACTCGATCTAACGATTTGGAGTTTCAACTAAAGTTAATGCCAAAGACTAAATTTTCCAACCCAAATGCGATGGAGCAATACACCCTAAATGTGGGAGGTCCGTGTTCAACAGGTTGTAGGTGTTGTAAATGATCTACTTACTTATTTCTTCTCTCCCATTGATGGTGGTGCTGAAAGATATGATGACTTTGACGTTGTCACTGAAAGCCAATGTCTCAAACTCCCTGCTGTCAGGCGTGGCTTGGGTGAAGAGCACGTGGTGTGGTATCACGTGGCCGTCGACAACCTTCTCGTCGATCAGATCGGATCTTGTCGTTGGCTGCAAGTAAGGAAACAAATAAGTAAACCATTACCAATCATCGATACAATAAAAACATCTCATCAAAGAAATTAATTTCAACATCATGCATGTATAAAAACACTGAATTTACGACGTAGGGTGTGTTTTGATCCTAGTATCCTCATGCCATCCCGTGAACCGTTTTGCAGCTTTGAATATTTAAATTTTTCACAGACATTTATAATTGCTGCAATAAAATTCCTTTCAAGAATTAGAAGCGATTGGTAATATCGATCTGGCTGAAGCTAACGACACTCCCCTTCCATTAGGAATTCATTACGGAAATCGCACATCTGCTCCATTTCGGAAAATAGCTTGAGTTGTAAAATATCGTTTTGCCCCCTGATGATATTTTTCATAATTTTGTTACAGATTCTAAGAGTTTCCTACGAAACAGAGTTGTGGCTTATGCCACTTATATCTCTTCTTCTTGTATCTTATATGAGTATAATATAGGGATGATCGTGTTAAGGGCGGGGCACACCGGCTCCGTATCCAGCTCTCGTCCGTAGTCACGCACGTGATCACGTCCGTACACCCCTGCCACACCGGGTTACGGACACGATACGGACGTGGTTACGCAGGTTACGGCGTACCTACGGACGAGAGCTGCAAGGGGTCTGTTGCGTACCCAGCCGACGTCATATTGCTTTTCATGCTTATTTCTCGAATCGAAAACTTACGCGATGTCTCGAGAAGATTGTGAGGACGGTTTAAGTAGTTCTTCGGAAGACCGAAGAAGAAGCATTGTTGCTTTTATTGTGCCAAAATTGTGGTAGCCCGTAGTCCGTACCTCGTCCGTACTACGCGCAGGACAGAGCTGTGCGTGTCCGGACGTGTTTGGTGTGACGTCCAATAGGGAATCTCATAGAATACAACGTCATCACTGCACGCAGAGTACGCAAACGGTTTGTCTTTTGGAAGCTGTACGGCGTAACTACGGCGTAACCCTACAGTGCGTGCAGCACGGAACGGATACGCAACGCAAGCGGTGTGCCGTATCTCATACAGGCTCATACACTACAACGTCATAAGTTCGTGCGTGACTACGGACGAGAGCTGGATACGGAACGCATACGGAGCCGGTCTGCCCCGCCCTTTAGCAGCACCTCGATTTACCTTTCAGGGATAAACCAATAGTAGTACATAATAAACTGCCGCGGGACATAAAGGAAATTCAATCTTTTTCCTTATTCAAAAAGAAACTGAAGTTCCACATTTTGGGTGAATACTCCGCATTGTGGACCACAGAAAGTTTTCTAATACATTACCATAGAAATCGATCTCCATAACGATAGCAACCTACTTGATAGGATCTTTCGGCCATTGTGTATTCTTTCTACCCACTTATTATTGTATACTTAAAAAAGTATTTCTATAGTAATTTAAACCTTAGTAGCTTTAACAATTTTCTGTTTCATTAATTACTTATTTACGAATACTTAATCTTACCTACCAAGTGATAGTTTGTGTTTAAAGTAAAGATGCGATTGTTCGTGACAATACCCTTGCAAGGTAAACAACCCTAGTATTAAGGGCAGCTTAGTGCTGAAAAGTAGGCATTTACGGCCTTCCGCCCGTCGCGTAGAAAAGATCGCGCGAGCTAGTCTGCGGTGAACTCACTTGACCCTACGATACGGACCGGGCGGCAAGCGCAGCTTCCACAGCGAGCGCGCGCGTTACAGTATACAAAACTATGGCAGTAGGTCAATAACTCCCAAGATATAGCTTTAATTTTATTGTTTACGTAATTTACTTAGGAAAAATATGTTGGTACACTTGTAGGATTGATAAAATTAAACAGAGAAGATGTGTTTTTATATTATTAATTTTTAATTATTATATACTTATAAATAGTAGTAATATTATTTAAATATAAATTTAAATAATGTTAGTATTATGCAATGCGCAGTTGAATAACTCATTATGATGAGCTTTCTCTTGTAATTCATTTAAAATATGGTTGATGTCAACAAGTCGGCGGCGTCCCGTGACAGTTTGAAATTCGTCTTCCTTGGTTTCAGCTTCTACTAGCATAGGAAATATCCTCATTATCATCACCGTCGGTACATCTGAAATTTTCATTACTTACTTATAATCATCTAAACATTGAAAATCGAAGGACAATAACAAATAATCCTTACTATCCGTACTAATATTATATATAGTGGGTGTGAAGAGTGTGTGCAAAAATGCTGTCCAGTCTTAACGCAGCCTCGAGACGTGACAGACTCGGGATGAACTTGGACAAGACAAAAGTCAAATTCAATCAATAAATCATTCCCAAGCCAGTCTCCGTCGAACGCCTTTAAAGTTGTCCAGAAGTATGTGTACTTTGGGCAAACGTTGCAGTTGGGTAGAGACAACTTTGAGACTGAAAGCACCAGAAGAGTGCAGCTTGGCTAGGCGGCATTTGGGAAGCTGCGTCATATCCTAGACAATGCCTCAAGACCATGGTGTTCGATCAATGTGTCCTACCAGTCATCATCTACTTTATCCGCAAAAAAGGCCAGTGACGGACATTTTCTGGAAGTGTAGCAAGCTGAAGTGGGAGTGGGATTGCCACATTTGTCGTAGAACCGACGGACGATGGAGTAAGCGGGTTCTTGAGTGGAGGCCACGCCTTGGCAAGCGTAACGTTGGACGCCCTCCGGCCAGAATCCAGATGGACCGATGACTTAAAAAAGACGGCTGGTAACGACTGAATGGCGAAAACGGGAGATCGTGCCTTATGGCGTACCGAGGGGGAAGCCTACGTCCAGCAGTGGACTGATGAATGAATGAATGAAAATGAGTGTGTTTGTGTATATTTGTTACCTCTTCACGCTCAAACGGCTTGAGGGATTTGGGTGAAATTTGGTACACACACATACAGAGTATAACCTGGTATGACACATCATCATCATCATCACTCACACGTCTGTGACAGACGATTTAATCAGTGTCTGAGGCAAGAATTTTCATGGCTGTATAAGCCGATACGCGAGCGGCATAATTTTCCGCACGCCCTACAAGTGAAGGTGGAATTTGAGACTGGCACATGCATGTTTAGATGACGCTTTTGCCTTTTGTTAGCGAGACCAGAAAACCAGGTATTATCATGTGTTTTGACACATATGCTACTGTTTACTGCGGTATAACAAATATTCCCACGGGAAAATGAGCAGCAGCGGGTAAAACCGCTGACGGGCCACTAGTTTGACATATAATTTTCGTAACTTACTTATGAGATTTAGAAGTCGATTGAAGTGGAAATGTATGGGAGTCCATAACTTGCAATGAGGGTTGATCATCACATAAGCTTGAAGCTCTGAAACATGTTTGAAACATCAATATTCACACAGAGCAGTATTTAAATAACATTAAGAATCGTCATTTCCACTTTTTGTCCTAAACAGTGTAATTTACGTATTTCTATCTGAATCTGCCTTTTCTGCTTGAGAGCTAATATCTACATGGTGAGGCTGCTGTATAGAACTACAGGAAAAATGTATGTATAAATAAGTGAAAATCTATATATAAATATGAAAAATATCAAAGTCTTATTAAGAAACAATCGTTTATTAGCTGAACAATAAAACATTTAATTTTCGTAACTTACTCATTAGACTGGAGAGTTGATTGGCGTGGAGATGTCCTCTTCTTCGTCGATACACTCTTAACAGAGCGGTCGTGGTCGTCAATCCGGGTTGGTGGCACGCTTTACATTCCGTCGCCATTCCTCACGGATGGCTGCTTTTCTGGTGCACTCTGTCACGGAACCTTCTTGTGTAGCGGCTTTAATTTGGTCCATCTGATCTTCCTAGAGGGCGCGCACCCTCGACCTTCCCCTGGACCACGAGCCGCTCGATAGATATGTCCCCGCGTCGGGCGACGTGTCCAAAGAATGTAAGGATGCGAGTTTGCACGATGGAGGAGAGGCGTTGCTTGATGCCGAGTTCCTTGAGAATGGAGTCATTCTTTATTCAATGTAGGATAGTATTATCATATCACTTATTAACGTCATGAACCGTCATTGTAAAAAAAAGAATGGGGAAATGAATGGGGAATGCTGTCCATGATATTCCAAGCATTCGTCTCCAGCACCACATATCCAGTGCGTCTATCCTCTTCTTTTCAATTATCCGCAAAGTCCACGTCTCCGCAGCATAGAGGAACACGGGGAATATGAGTGCTCTCACGAGTCGTGTTTTGGTGGCTTTCGTGATATTGCGAGTTTTCCAAATCTTATGAAGCTTGCTAGTTATCGCGATACGTCTTTTTACCTCGTCGATGCAACCGCCGTTGTTGGAAATCAGCGCTCCCAGATAAACGTAGGATTGGACAACCTCGCAGTTTGCGATATGTTTGACTATGTTGTTTTGGAGATGTATGTGACTCCAGAACTTGCAGAGTTGGTCATCGTCATGAAGGCTTGAAGACCTGGAACGTCTTTTATCAAAAAGTACACTATCTTGAACAGACTTACCTTTTCAGTTTTACTAAATTATACTTACTTTTCAGTACCTAGTAATTTGTTTGCATGTGAATACCTTTGTCTCTTGGTATTGAAGCACTACAAGGATTAGAAGGCCAAGGTTATCGGTACAATTTTTACCGTCTTATTAAATATACTATTACATTACAAACAAATTCAATGGTTGTTCTACTGATTTTGTTTTACTGTGTATGTACTTGATAATTACTTATAGAATGGCTCACTAATAAATAATAAAATTACATTATGTAAAATCGTACATTGTCGTCGTATTATTTGTACTGTGGTTGGACCACTGGTTTTATTTCTACTGTGTATGTATTATGATGTTTACTTTTAACATGGCAACAGTTTATGAACTACTTAATAAATAAAATGACACTAGATCAAATGGTAGGTACAATGTTAGATACTGTGGTTGCAATACTATTTAATTTTACTGTCTGTTGTTGTTAAACCTAAAACTGCTTCTGGTTTAGTTACCCAGATCAGCTATACAATTCTTTGTCAACTTACCTATTCACTAAAATTTATACCTATACATACTTACTTCATAGTAGGTAGTTACTTTGGTAGGTCAAAAACTGGTTAGAATTATGCTCAGATACTTACGATATTGTTTGCCGGTCTTTCCGCTTTTGACATATAGGTACCCTCTTGTATTTATTCTTAAGTTCCCATTTTTACTTGTTTACAGACTATGTACACGTTTATTTACAATAAATTAACGAAATATTTACACATTCACAAAATATTTACAGTCAAAAAATGTACAACACTTATTTAAAACTTAGTAGCAAAGGCGAACTTATCTCTTAAGAAAATATCTCTACGCCAGCCAACCCATTTGATATCATAAAATTCATATCTTATTAATATTACGCGCAAGATGAAAAAAGCAGGTTGCGGAACGCCGCGGTCGAAAAATTGGCATAGGTCCTGCTCTGGTGATGCCCGGCGGGCGTCTGAAGCGCAGCGCGCGTGTCGTTTGGTTATATAATGGGAATAATGGGGTTTAAAAAAATCCTAAAAAACAATTTAAAAAATCTATCCATTATTTCATTTACATCTTGTAAATTTCTACATTTTGGCATATTTTAAAAATTTTAGGTGTAAATAATCTTTGAGTAATACTTGAAAAATTGTCATAAGCTAACGTATCTTTGCATTTTTTTATGATCGAGAAAAGTTATAGAAATCGTGTTTTTGTCCATTAAATAATCAAGAACAGTTCATAAACAACAACATATATTTTTTCTGGTTCAAATAAAATACTATATAATGCTTTAAAACTCAACCAAAAATAGGTCGATTCGACATTTTTCACACTAAGCCGCCCTTAAGAAAAACCATGTATTACTTATTATTTTACAAGACAGGTGAGACTATCGAAGGGAAATTTTATTGATCAATTCTCCACATTTTGTGATTTTTGTGAGAAGAATATATCTTTAATCGTAGTTTTATGTTTTAATAAGGCTGTGTGTGTCCCTTGAATGGGTTGATTGATTTTTGAACGCCTACCTAGTGTAAACATTTTCCTAGGTCAAAACTAGCAATAGAGGAAACGACGCAGCAGTCTTGTGTTTTAAGAAATAAATGGACTGAAAAATCTGCATTTTCCCAAGTTTTACAAGGAAAAGATTTGAGCTCACCTTAAAGCCTTCGTCGACCGGGATGAAGAATGTGTGCCGGCCGTCGGCGTTGAGCACTTCCTTTTTCTTTAGTTTATTCACCTTTTGCCGGAACGACCTGAAGAACAAAGGTAACATGAAAATCTGTACGATTATATTTTGAAGCTTTGATATTTGTTCATGTGGTGGAAAAAACGAAAATGCAAATTCCATACTACATTCTGAATAATTTATAGTTCTGCTATGTACAGTCAGCAGAACATTTTCATTCCAGCTTCCAAAGGGAATGTTGCTGCGAACCCTACCCTAGTAATTGAAACACGCGACTGAGTAATTATGTAAACTTGTGCATAATGGGACTCTTGTTGTTCCCAGTACCGACTGTTTCAACTTGTTCTGGCAAAATTGTTTTTCTTTCATTTCCGAGTGAACTGTATCAGAGTTTAATTTAAAATAGTGTAAACAGTTAATGATGGCAATGTCGATAGTTCTATCTCGAAAAATACTAGGAAGCAACTTGGATAGGTACCTAATGAACATATTTATCACATATCGATAGCGTTATCCAAGTAATTAAGTAGTATAAGTGAAATCACTTTTTATAGGTTTTAGGTACTTACAATGACTAAACAGTGCTGTTAAGATCACAAAAAAATGCAAAGAGTAAAAGTTAAAAAAATCACGTACAAAACAAACTGTTAGTAAGCGATGATGAGATAATAAATCTTGTTAAGATCTATCGACATATTTTCTATAGTTGAATGTTCGATCTACATCACTATTATTAGCCTACAGATGCTTCAGCTTCTTTTGATGCGCTTTTTATTCAGTATTAAATCTGTGTTTCGTTTAATTAATGTCGCTGAAATGAAATATGCTGTGATTTTATTAATTCTGCCATCGTGTAGTACTCGTACACAAAGTAGGTATTAAAACACAAATAAAAGGAGTGTTGCTGATGATTTATTTCATTTCATTTCATTTCATTTATTTGCAAGTCACAAGTCATATCAAGATGGTTAAATGAAATGTCCAGTACATATGTGACACCCTGCAAGGGAGTAGCAATTTGAGAGGGTACCTTAACAATAATCAGTCACTTAACATAATTTATAAAATTTTCATCTGCACTAAAGTCTTAAACATTTCAAATTTAACCTAAATATATATTACATTAATTTCAATCACATTTCATTAAATAATGAGATAATAAATTTAATATTGGATTCTCCACGCACGTTTTGCTACACGTTGGGCTTCATATATTTCAAGTTTTCAACAAGTGAGACAAAGGCAATCACATGATCAGCCTTATAAGTCCACTGCGCTGATCATAGACCTCTACAAATGCACACCACGGAGAAAACCGGGAACGATCCTTGGTTAAGGCGAGTGTACCCTACAACGACCTGGACGGTGGCGCCACTTCACAATATATATATACATACAAACAATCAATCAGAATTTCCGATGCCCAAGTTTTTCGTATATCCTAAAGTAAAATTTGAAACTGCAAACTCAATTAAATATTCGCTGCAATTAAATTTATGGAAGAAAATACCTAAAAACGGCCACTTTTGGTATTAATTGCCATAACTTTAATTAGAGTGAATATTTCATTGAGTTTGCAGGTTCTAATTTTACAAAAGGATAATTCTTAAAACTTGGGCATCGGAAATTTTGATAGATTGTTTGTATAAAGATCAAATACTGTTTTTTGTGAAGTGGCGCCACCGTCGAGGTCGTTGACGGCTACACTCGCCTTAATATCTCTGATTTACAAAATTTCAAAATTTCGCAATTGGGCACATTATTCGTAGTTACAATTTAAAGAACCCGTTGAAATTGTAACTTTGAATATCTTTGAGATATTAGTGTTTTTCAGACTGGTCTCATTCCGATGATTCTGTTGAAAGCTTACCTAAGCCTGTGCTGGCCGATGTTGAATACATCCGAGTGTTCGAGGAACTGGTAGGCGTTGGGGTTGTACACTGGGTTGCTGGTGGACCCTGTCACGTGAGACTGCAGCGGTTGCAGCACCTGGTCTATCACGTGCATCACCTGCAAATAAATTAGCTTATCAGCATAGGAGGGAGTCATTTGGAGTAAATTATGGAAGGAAACTTTCATTTATAAATGAATTAAGAACGCTAGGAGGGAAAATGTTATAGGTATGTATGTGTCGCAGTTAAATGGCAAAATGAAAATGAATTATCATAGTTTTTCCTCCTTTATAAATATGGTTTGTCTGTATTAAGTACCTGTCTTTTTCCAAGGCCGTTGGTAGCCTGGTAAGATCTGGAGACATAGACTCTGGCGTTGTTGATATAGATGTCGTCTCGCATGTCTTCTCGTCGTCTCGTCACCCAGAGAGGCGGGTTGCCGTCCATCTCTGAGGATATCGCGTAGTCCAGGTTTGTAAGCGTTATTGCTAGGTTTGCTGTAACAAAATCTAGTATTAGGTGGTGTTGAGGAGTAACAACGGAAAACCAATATTTAGTTTTTGAAAATTAAGAGTACCAACCAACATACATACATTTATCACGCCTATAATCCCTCGCGGGGTAGGCAGAGCGTAAACGGCCGCAAAACGGTAATTTACGCCACGTCTGACAAATATTTGAGGGTCATTTGGAAAATTGTGTATCGCTATAGTGACAGGTTGTCAGCCCATCGCCTAAAATTGCAATACACACCCTCGTGTCCCTTAGTTGCCTCTTACAACTCCCACGGGAAAGAAATGGGGTGATGCTATTCTAAGCCGGCAATAACCCACTGCTAAATCGATTATAGAAAAATTTGAACGCTCAAATATAGACTCACAGAGAAAAGTCAGGGGGTGTCTAGCCGACAATAAGTAGATATATTATCTCACTTAGTGTAACTTACACAGATCTTGATAGTTGACACTACCCTTAACCATGAGGAAACGATGTAAAATTATGTATAGTTAGGGATGCATTTGATCTTGCTTTTAATCAATCATAAAAAATAACTTTATATTCTTCGACAAATAAGCAACTTTCTTTATTGTTACCTCTTTCAATATTTAAGTATAAGTAAGTACAAAGACGGTGTACTATTTCGTACTATAATTTAAGCCAATTTGGGTAAGTGGGGCTGAACGTAAGTGATCTACTTACATAAACTTTTACAAGGTTGTTAACAACTTATGTAAACTTAGTTATAGTTTTGTACGGCTTCGTATCTACAACGTCTTAATGTAACCAAGAATAATAAATGGGTCATTTTTAAAATTGTAACTTCTTTGGTACCGGCAAGAGTTCAAGAATTTTAAATCAAAGGTTGAGAAAAACCGAGCTCTTAAATAAACTGAGCAAGTGCCTTTGGGAATTCTGCTCTGTCTGACTGAAATATCGAGTGCGGTGGATTGTGGTGTCCCAGTCAATGATTTCTCTTTACTTCCTTTTTGAGCACCAGACTAACGGTGCATTTTGTTTTTATTAAATTTAAGGAAAACTGTTTCCTAAAAATATTCTCGTCTGCTTGTATTTATGATTTGTTTTCATGTGCGTTTTGTTACAATGATGTAGGATCTATGACATACTCCTGGAAAACTTGTCTTGTGACGCAAACAACTACCTATAATTTTTGATGCAAACCAAACGTTTTGTGACAGAAATTCTATACACGTAAGGCTCTTTAAATATGAGAAGTAGCTTTAATCCGGGAAATAAATGCAATCATAATCACATAATGCACAAAGAAATACAGACGGTAAAGTTTAATCTGTGAATTTAAGTACATTTAAAAATGAATTCTACTAGAGCATGGACAAAACGAGTATGTATTTCTTCTTACTCACACGTCCTCACGTCATAAGCCTGTGTGGGTTCTCATGAAGTAGGCGGCTTCCCCATTTGTGAGCTGCGTATTTTTAACGCACCGTAACGCATGCGTCTGTCAGTCGAAAGGAAACTGCGAATCCCGATCTTATTCCCATACAAATACGGCTACGGTGCGTTTACGGAGTGTTACGGTTTACGATGCGTTACGGTACAGATAGAAACACACGTTAAAAATATGCAGCGAAGGACGACAAGTGGGAGATAACCCTACGATATGCCGGGTATGTGGGACGGTGTACCGAAAACTTTGCAGACATGATCAGACCATGAAACTGAACGACTTTTACTATGGAGCCTAGTTTTCGAGTTTCCATAGAAAGTCAGTCAGCTGATATTGAACTTTGTATGGAGGCTCGAAAAAAACCTAGTTTTACAACAAAGTCTCCTCAAAAGTTTTTCAGTTTAATGGCCTGATCATGTTTTCGGTACACCGTCCATAACACCCCGTATATTTATAAATATTATAAGTATACTCCGTTAATTAAGAATGACTAATAATGTAAACAAAATTTTTATATATCTGACAGTTGCGAGCTATTTAAAAATAAATGGAGTACAGGTAGGTATTATTATTTATTATAATAATATGTTTCGTTTTTTGTTTGCTGAGTAGTAGGAATGTGTGGGCGCAAATAGCACACTGCCCACCTAATGTGAAAAGATCGCCGCTGCTTGTTAAGCCCTACACTACATCTTATCTTATCTAGCCTGCATCATCCCACTGCTGGGCAAAGGTCTCATTCTCTCCTTCCATTTAGTTCTGTCTTGGGCCTCTATGTGCCATTCCTTCGAGAATTTATCAAGCTCATCGCGCCATCTACGACGGGGTCTACTGTTTGTGGTGGGTGGCTTCCATGAAGTAGTTGTTTCGGCCCACAGCTCTTCCGGCATGCGGCAGACGTGACCGGCCCAGTCCCACTTCAACCTGGCTGATGTTTGAGCCACGTCAGAAATCTGTGTTCTAGAGCGCAGTATAGTATTTCTGACGTGATCAATCAGCTTCAGACCTAGCATACCGGGCCCCATTGCTCGCTGGCAAATCTTGAGACTCTTTCCAGGCGAGACAAGTTAAAGAAGTTGCTCGACGCACCGGAAACGCCTGGAAGGGCTATATTGGTCCATGGAAGACCACATGGAAAGCGATCTACCAAGCACCTACGCTACATACAAAGTTATTTTCCTACCATCATTAAAACTTATCACATAATGACACCTATTACAGTAGGTGAAGTTACATACATACGCAGAACACATGTGCTGTTGACGGCACCCCAGGGATTGCCTTACTTAGTAACCTCTGTGCGGATGCTCTCATATATGGCGACACTATTTACACCCAGCACATTCGCAATGTTAGCTAGGGTGGGCGCACCGGTCACATTTCTGATAAGGCCGCCTTATCACATATTAGCTCAAGATATTTTTAGGATTTGTTTTAACTTATTTTATGCAATAAAGTTTTTACTCATTTACTTACTACTTTTTTTTGTAATTTACTCAAAACGGAGAATATATAGTATAGTTTAAGTATTATTATGTATTAGTTTATTAGGTATCTATTATATTGTCTATGTATGTATTAGAGTGTATTATAGTATAAGTAGTTTAAGTAGGTGTTTGCACTATCCCGCTTACATGTTTGCACTTTCCATATCACCCAAAGGTTGCTTGGAAGAGAATGCTGCTTTAGCATTAAGGCCGCCTTATTGTACTGTGTTTTGTCTTTGTTTTACTTTTTCTCGATGTTATTTTTGTGTGCAATAAAGAATATATTATTATTATTATTAATATCAATCTTTTGTTTACATTGAGCTTTGATATTTGAATTATTGGCTTGATTGTATATAAGCAATAAATAATAAGAACGTGTCTTTATTTTTATATTTCGCACTGGAACAAACTAGTTGTGGATTGGTACGCCAACCCTGTAAAATTACGAGCATTATTACGCTGAAACTGGTAACAGCATCTCGCTTTGTGGTCGTATTGAATACAGTTTGGTACAATGTAATCAAAGTACACCTCTAGCTGTTATGAGCTGTAATTCTAACTTGCTTTTGGCTACCAGTGATAAAAACTACATTAGTGTATTTTCCTATGCGGGAAAGCTGATTCACTAAGGGAAAATGAAGCTTTTTTTATGCACTGGTTATTTCGTACACAAAAGTTCTTCATTTCCAAGTTCTCTTTGAAAATACCTCAATGTGCAATGCGCACAGCAAATATTCAAAATATCGAGAAGAATATTTTCAGTTAATAATTATTAATGCCTGACTCGTAGGTAGTTGTAGTATTGTGAAGTTGGAAAGGTAGGAAAGTACTTATTATTTACAAGCACTAGTAAATGAGAAAATAATTTAGGAAACTATTTTTTTTAAGAAGTATTATATTTAAAAAAATTGCAAGTTTCCTTCACAAAAATCACAAAAGAAAGTTAAGTATTGCTACGTATCTAATTATTTTAGGGTCTTTGTATACCCACTCATTAAGGATGATAGTTCCTCACACGTTGATCTGAACTAAGTAATCTTTCTCTTAATTGGTCATTCATTTTCAGGACGATATAATTAAACACCTCATTAAGCAAATTTCGGGTTCAGAAGGTAAAGGGAAGGTCAGGTGACTTATTACAGAAATAATTAGGGCATTAAAAGGGTGAGTAGTGTGTCCAATCTTTATCCGTAACGTAGGATGTGAAAGCAAAATTTTAATTTTAAATATAAGTGCGAAGGTACTTACAATTTGATTGTCTTCAAACATTTATTTACATAATGCAGCTGTAGAACGATATAAAAACGCAACAGAAGCGTCAGATGCAGGCTCAGAATGACATCACCTCATTTCTAATCTTGGGTGTTGCAAAGGTGACCACGAATAGGAAGCAGCGTTCCTCTTGATTAACGTGTCCAGAAGTAGTAATAATGATGGTAAGCTTACTTATATGGTAAAGCACTGGTGAAACATCTATGTCCCCCGTGTAATACCGGATTGCGTCGTTGGTTGGCTATCATGTTGCGTTTCAGTAGCATGTATCAGTGGACATCAGTGGCTGTAAATGGTGACGACACTTACTTATATGGTAGAGAACTAGTGAGTCGTCCATGTCCCCCGTGTACTTCTGCAAGGCGGCGTTGGTTGGCTGTCATGTTGCGTTTCAGTAGCATGCAGCAGTGGACATCAGTGGCTGTAAATGGTGACGAGACTTACTTATATGGTAGAGAACTAGTGAGTCGTCCATGTCCCCCGTGTACTTCTGGAAGACGTCGTTGGTTGGCAGTCATGTTGCGTTTCAGTAGCATGCAGCAGTGGACATCAATGGCTGTAAATGGTGACGACACTTACTTATATGGTAGAGAACTAGTGAGTCGTCCATGTCCCCCGTGTACTTCTGGAAGGCGGCGTTGGTTGGCGCGAAAAGCGTCATCTGTCGGTATTGGATCGTGGAGTTGGCTATCATGTTGCGTTCCAGTAGCGCAAGGAACTGTGGACAAGAAAAAATAATTTAATTACAGATTCAGTGGAGCTGAGAAGAACTAAATAGCGCTTAGTTGTTAACGGAATGGCTCACGCGGATGACGGTGCCGTTTACTATCGCCAATTAGTATATACAAAAACTAATTAAGTATTTTCAAATTGTATTAAATTTGCGTGCTGATTAGCGCTAGATCAGTGCTGACTCTTAGAATTTAAAATGGTTGCTATAAGACTCCAATTATACAAGGACTCCGAATACATGCAGACAATGAAACCGATCCACTTTCTCCTTAGAAAACAATTCAGGAAACGTCCATAAAATTACTTCCCACAGTATGTATGGCAGTGAGCTGATCGTGACTTTGATTGTTTCTTTTTATAACATTTATTCCTGACATATGTTTGCAGGGAAAAGATTTTCTTTTTCATGGTCTACATACACCCATTCAGTATTTGGTGGGCAGTCCCTTACACCCCGTATATTAGATGAAAGGTAGAAAGTTAATAATACAAAAAAACATGTATCTAAGAGCACGATTGAAGAATCTTGTCTTTGCTTGATAACAACAAAGGACTGTTTGTTGGAAGAAATGTTCCCTATTTTTATTGACGACTTCCCAAAGACGATGAGCCCGGAAATTACAACACATGCGGGACTCAAAGAGATTTGTCTTTCTTGGTTACGTACAACATACCTACCTACCGACTGTGCGGGCTGATGGAATAATGGTAGCAATTCATCGCAGCCTCTTCCATAAGTTGTGTACCCGGCTGAACTATATAATCGCAATACATTACTTAGAGACTTGAAATTGAAAAAAGTTTAAAAAGAAAATCCTTTTTCTAAAGTTACTTTACTTTTTATGAAATGAAATATTTAAGAACACCCATTTTTGACTAGGGGTAAGCTTAAAACCAGCAGTGTGCTGTGCCTACACCCATTTCAGCTCATAGTGTATATTTGTACTGAATTTATTGATTGTTGTGCCTAAGATGTGATGCGAAATAAATATATTTGTATTTGTATTTGTAAGTTTAACGGTAAGTTCATTATATTTTATCAAATCGTTAGTAGCTGAACGTTTGTGACAGATTATTTCACATCTTCAGTGATTACCCCGCCAGCAGGTTTTACGAGAATACCACAATATTTAAATACTCTCTCTATTTACATTATAGGTAGGGAATGCAATCTCGATCTCGCGAGATCTCGAAATCCCCAAGATCTCGAGCAATTTTTCGAGATCGAGATCTCGAAAAAGACGATCTCGTCGCAGAAAAATCATTCGAGATCTCGAAAAAAATCCATCAGGATTTTCGAGATTTCGAGAATGAGCTTGCGTAAGGCATTGACGTGTTCATTGATGTGCGTCCGCGCAGTGTCTGGCGTTTTCCGGCGGCAGGACCCAACAGTTGATACCTATTGAGCGGGTGCGTTGCGGGGGGTACGGGACAGGGGATTGACGCGACGCGTCACGCGACCGACCAATCCCAAGAGCGTGTTTATTGTTTACTTACTCGCATTTTCGTCACTGTGCATTTCGTGTTTTCGAGTGAAAGTTATTATTCATCTTTAAGTACAAAAACTAATTACATTCAGTATTATTCTATATTTGATAGTTTTCAATGTGAATTATTATTATTTATTTATTCCTTTAACAATATTTTACAACTGTGTTGGAAATATAATTACAAACTTGAAATATAGATATGTCAAAGAACAATTCGAACCAAGTGTTTGTGGACGTTACTACAAGTTATTTGCCGGTTTGGAAATATTTCAAAAAGTCTGTGGATGGTCCGACTGCAAAATGTGAAAACCTGATTTTGTTTTTCGTATCCGTCAAGGCAAGTCGATCTGGCATTGGAATATCGATCAATTATACTACAAAATACGAAAAAAAGTCAGAACGTAGTCTATTACTATTACTTTCTAATCTCAAAGTAAAAAAGTACAATGTTTACCAAAATTATATGAAACAAACAAAATCTCGATCTCGATCTCGAAATCTCGACCAATAATCCAACGAGATCTCGAGTGGGTCAATCTCGAACCCTGAGATCTCGAACGAGATCTCGAGTTGCCAATCTCGGCTCGAGATTGCATTCCCTAATTATAGGTAACCTATCTAGAAACGACAAAGAAGAAGTAATGAAGCAGCTCATATATCCTGAAATCGAACACTGAGTGTATCGTTTTCTTTTTCGTTGTACTACGAGATTTGAAATCGAATCCTAAATGAGAATCTGCATCATTTACACACTGATGCATGGTGTGTGCCGATCGATATATCATTTCCCTCCACCCGGTAGATTAAACGCTATTAGAGAAAGTAAACACAAAAACCAATATTGATAATGTTAGGAATTCAATTACAATCTCCATTGTTTTCAATGGGGAAGAGCCGTCTGTTATTAGATTTGTCGTATTTCTTTTTATCATTTTTGAAGCATCTGTGTAAACTCTCCCTTTCGTCACTTCTGGCACAAAACAAATTATAATTTCTTGTAGAGTCGGGAAATCTTGCAAATAAAATTTTACTGATTGTGTTTAGGTATGAATGAATTGCGATAGGTAAAGGAATTTAAAGGTGGGACGTTTTCGATAATAAAATACAACATTGGTTCATTATTTATTTATGAATATAGAAACGCCACTTGGAAAACTCTTTGCGGAGCCTTATCTATAATGCAAAAGTACGACCAACTCTTTAATCAATCAAAGTCTGTATACTACTCGAAAATATAGGTGGCAAATTCTATAAATCAAGGCAAATAATAAGTCTTGCGGATGAATAAAAGCCAAGGGAAACTCGGAAACGTAGCGTAATAGAAATTGCGTCCCATTGCATAGTTCGTACAACAATAGCTTCCCAAGAGACTACCTACTCACCAACTATTCCTTCTCAACTGACTCATATGTCATATCATACTATAATGGAAAAGTATGTTTGTTTTGCTATGCATTCACAAAGAAATAGGAGCATGTTTAGTTTCTTTATTATACAGGATGTTATTTTTTTAAAGTATTTATAGGGGTGAGCCATAGCCTGAAACATAAAGAAAAGAATTGAACCTCCCATTAAAATAATTAGACATACATATATCACGCCTTTATCCCTTGCGGGGTAGGCAGAGCGTAAACGGCCGCAAGAAACGGACATTTACGCCACGTCTGACAAACATTTGAGGGTCATTCGGAAAATTGTGTATCGTTATAGTGACAGGTTGCCTAAAATTACAATACACACCCTCGAGTCCCTTCGTCGCCTTTTATGACTCCCGCGGGAATAAATGGGATGATACTATTCTAAGCTAAAATAATTAGACTTTATAACAAAATTTCTACTTAATTTCTTTGGAAAATTATCTGGTTTTCTTGAACTGGTAAAACATACTCCTCGAAATATCTTCAGCTCATATAATCACAACCTATATTTGGGGAGTTCAAGACAAGATAAAAGCTTACTTTGAAAAAGAGAAAATCTTTTTACGGATGAAAGAGAGGGGCGAATAGCTACGCTGCTAGTAGGTTATATAATTCAGACGGCCATCTATGACTCTACCGGCCTTAACATTATCTTTAAGCTAAGGTTAAAACTGTATATCAAAATAGAGAATTGACCAATTTTTTGCTTTAATAGATCCCACAATTTAAGGGTATGTAATTTTCATTGTATAAATGTGACGTCAAAGATTTCGCATTAACAGTTATACATATGTACCTACGTTTGCAGCCCGTAACTTTTTCAATGAGTCCAGACTCTGTAACTGTAAGGTGTTTCTAAGAAATGGGGCTATTTCCGTTATTCTGAATACGAGAACAAAACAGAAGCAATGTTTCAACTGTGACAGAAACGTAGCGTCATGCAAGTTTGACGTGTTTGCGCTCAATCTCCGTAGAGCATGCCGTAGAGCTTGCATGTCTGTTAGATCATACTCATACCTAGGTTACATAATCATAATTAGTATTAGGTATTTACTTTGTGTCCCACAATCGACCGTGACCTTCTATAATTAAGTATATCGATAGCAATATAATTGTCCTGTGGTACTTTACAAATATTAATTAGAAGTGTGTATACAACATATTATTGAAATTGAAATTGAAATTGAAATTCTTTATTCAATGTAGGATAGTATTATCATATCACTTATTGACGTCATGAACCGTCATTGTAAAAAAAAGAAATTTGTGTCACACAATTTTCTTTTTTTTATAACAATTTTGTAATGTCCTACTAGAAAACCGGCTCAGGCGGGAGAAAAAAATAAAAATCAAAGCACTGCCACGGGGCTGGCCAGGTTAATCACACGGCATGTAACTTTACGCCACCACCATCTGAAAACGATATTTGTTTCAAATTGAAGTCAAGATTTTTAAAGCGTGTAGTTTACATGCGTATAATTAATCGGACCTCCTGAACAGGAAAAACCCACCAAAAAACCTGCCCAGAAGTGCTCCTACTCTAAATTAACAATCTTACTAGCCCCTAAGCTACCCTAGCTAATTCTGTAAGTAAAAAAATATGTATAGACCAAAAATGGCTACATATTTTTTTTTTGTTTAAACAATTGAAATTACATCCATGCAGATTTGTAAAATTATGTCAGTTGTAAACTCCACGCACGCCCCATTTTGGTATTAAAAATGAGTGCGTGTTTCTTGTGCTGCGCTGGAATTTCAGAGCTCCATGCCTCTTTGTCATTAATGTACTCATCTAACTTGTGGTAAGCTTTATAACATAATGTTTTCTTGATAACAGACTTAAATTTACTTTCTGATAAACTCAATATATCTTCCGGTATTTTGTTATAGTATCTTATACTTAGACCTTCAAATGAAGTCCTAACTTTGGCGAGTCTATGCTTAGGTTGATCTATTTTATTTTTACTCCTTGTATTGCGGTTATGCCTGTCACAATTTCTAGTGAAAGTATTTATATTTTTTCTAACATACATGATATTTTCATAAATATATTGACACGGTACAGTCATAATATTAATTTCCTTAAACAGTTCCCTTAGGGAATCACGACTGCAAAGTTTATAAATTGCTCTAATGGCCCTCTTTTGGAGAATAAAAATTGTTTCAATATCAGCGGCGCGCCCCCACAGCAAAATTCCATAGGACATAATGCTATGAAAATAACTAAAGTAAACAAGTCGCGCAGTTGCAATATCCGTGATCTCTCTAATTTTACGTACCGCATATGCAGCTGAGCTTAATCTTCCCGACATAGATGTAATATGAGGAATATGAAATTGTAGGTGAAGATCTTAATGACTCAGTAGTTTTTAGAGGTATATTTGTGAAAAATGTCTCTAACTCCTGCGCTACATCTGAATTTAAACTAATCACTCCTTTGTCGGTTTTAAGTGAAAAGTTATTTTCGCGTGGCTTAGCTTTACCTGTTTCGCTATTAATAACTTTCCAGACAGCTTTTATTTTATTATCTGAAGACACTAGACCCGATTCCACGTTTTAATCATTTTAAGTTTCTAATGCTAAAATCACTAAAATAAAATCCCTAAACTTAGAGGTTTTAAGTGTGGCTATTCCAGAAAAGCCATGTTTTTGGGAAGGTTTTGACAGGAATATAATTTGATTTTGACAATGCTATTTTTACCAAAATTTAGTGTTACAAATTAAAAAATATATAAACGTGTTGCAAGAAAACAAATATTTTTTATACATCACGAAAAAGCATTTTCTATTATTTGGTAAAATAATTCTTATATTTAACTATAGAAACAGGCCTGTCCCTGTTGAGGCTTTGGGGGAATTTGCTTAACACACCATGCTTGGTAGATGGATTGGCGAGCGCAATACGCAATAATGCTTTAATGTTTATTTGGTGCATTTTTGTGTAAAATCGACAAAAAGAGATGAAATTGATAGATAAACATTCGTTCTGTACCACTCTAGAACTTTCCGACCCGGTGCCAGCCAAGAATATTCTGACCCAGTGCCACTTTAAAACCTTTCAACCCAGTGCCAGCCGTGAACATTCTGATCCGGTGCCACTTTAGATCTTTCCTACCCGGGGACACTCTAGGACCTCCCAACTCAATTGATCCCACTTTAGAACTCTCTTATCTGACCGAAAATCACACAGAAAACTCCAACATTGCAACCATTTCGATTTGTTTTGACAGTACTATTTTTAAGCGGGACCTTTTTAGTGGCCGCTAAGATTAGTAAATTTAAGCTTTTTAAATATTTAAATTGATTAATTTTGCACCTCCTAGAATTGCACTAATCGGCTAAAGCTTAGTTTAATCCTGTCAGTTATTTTTAGAGATTATAATCCTGTCATTTGAGTTTGACAGTTACATGCAGAATAGGAAACGGTTTTAGAAACGTCAAATTAGACTTAGTAATAATAGAAGTGCGTCTGGAATAAGGTCTTTTATCTTATTACTAATAAATTATATTATTTATACTATTGTATTAATACTAAACAACCTAAAGGCTATGCTGCTTTAAGTTCACAATAATAGGAATATTCCTTTTTGTTAATACAGATTTTTGCAAATTTACCTAAGAGTACCATTGAGTTTACAAAAAAGCTCTTATTTTGCAAAAAAAAATGGAAATTATCGGCGGTGTTGTAGCTCCAATCGGAAGGAGGGTCGTTTATGAAAAGTTTAAATTAAACAAAGCTTGCAAACAGCAAATCAGTGGTTAACCAGACTTCAGCACGTGTGTTGCTAACCCTAAACTCGCGACCCGCCAAATTGGCGCCAGGGAGAAAACTTCCGAAATAACATTGTGGAGAAAGCGCTGCGATTTTGAGCTTATTGATATTATTTTGTTATCGCGCTTGAAAGTTTCACGAACTGAGCAGCAGTTGGGGTCAAAAGTTTGCAGTTCTTAACTACGAATAGTAGCAACTGGAGAATACAATTTATTATTAACATAATGTCATTATTGGACACGTACAGTCTGTCAAATTATCATTTGATCGCTAAGTTCAATAAGCGTGTTTGATAGTGAGGATTTGATTTGATGCTACCCTGGATCTAAATGCGATTACTGTTTTAAATTAGCATAGATATCTCTTCTTAAGAGATACGCTCGCATTTGCGACAAAATTTTAATGTAGGTAACGTTTTCTGTATACTTTAAGCAATAAAAATATTACGAAATATTAATATAGAGGTATATCTAGGTTTTATTTAACTTTTCGTTCCCCGTTTTAAAAAACCATAACCATATAAATTCGCTGCGATTAGTCGCCATAGTCTGTGAGGGTCTTCACCCCAGCCAGGCAGAACAATGTCCTAACAAAGGCTGCGCGCTGTTGCCAAATCGGGAAGTGTTTATGATCGCCGTACGAGGCCATTTGGCAATCGACCGTAGACCCAACTTTACCGAGGAAACCGTTTTATTACTGTTGTTTGAAAGTGTTGAACCTAAGGTAACCCATAGCTTATAAAAATACTTCATTATAATCACAAGCCATGCGGAAAGGTAAAATTAAGCCACACGAAAGACACACACAAGTCTAGTCGGTAGCAGGCCATAGTCGAAACATAACTGCGTACCTACCTACCTATAGTTTTGTAGCGGATTTTCAGGTTGATTGAATAATATCATACCCAGCAAAATGTTAATTTTCGATACGAGTTACATAATATGCCTAGCCCACAGCTACCAGAATTTGCTGATCCTATTTGTAATTTTTCATTCGTTGACGGATGTATTTATTAATAGGCTATTTGATATGCAAAGTTGTGAAAAGCTCGTAACCCAATATTTGGGTATTCAGTTAAAAGGCTGTCTGTTTACTGGGTTCAGTAAAATGTTTGTTCGGTGAGCTTTCAATTCTATTTTGTTGTAGCAAATATTTGTGCTGGCCGGACGAAAAACAAGAAATATTTTTGAGCTTGGTCCAGTTTGAACTGGTGACCTTCTTGGCCCAGATTATTTACCGGGAGCGGTGGATTTGTTTGTTTCCAAATTGAATGATATTTTTCATTGTGCAATATTATTTAGGTTTACATCAAAGACCCTTGAATCGCGGTCAATAGAGGCGGCTGGGGCGTTTGTCCAGAAGTGGACGTCGCACGTCTGTTGATGTGATGATTCAACTTTATATAAAACCTGTCTAGACGCAGAATAGAGCTTTCTAAAAATGTTATACCTAATACGGCAAATGTTAAAAAATATATATCCAATTTACAAGAAAGAAAATTTACAGAAGTACAACTTGCCCCATTTCGCCTATCCAAATCTATATCTATCTAATCTGCTAGCTGTCTGCATAATTATTGAATGTTTGGAATGTTTAAACACACTTCTCGCAATAAATCACGTTATTATGGTAACGATTTTTTTATTGTTCATCTTGTCTAAAGCGCAAGCGCAACCTACCACATTTTGCTTCGGAACTTTCTCACCTAAAACGGTAGTTAAGTAAGTAGTAAGTCTGCCTTGGACGCGCGCCCATATCTAATTTTTGATCTAGCCATGCGTGCAACGGACATCATTAATGTTGGTATTGAGTCAAAAGTGGATGAGTATTAAGCTGTCAATGGTTGAAGAACCTGACACGAACTTTTAAATCTACAACGCAACATCTAGTTCTGAATTCACAGAAACAATCGTCTTACAGGCGGTTTGTTAGTACCTTCCGAGGCAATTCCGCTTTACGAGTGGATTAGATACTAAGGAACTCCTTGCAGATAATCCTTGTTTCGATGTATTAGCACAGGTGCGATACACTCTCTGCAGCTTAACAGCTCTCTTGCAGATAGCTAACACTCAGTTCAGGCTTTGATATCATCTGAACTACGTGTAACACGGTTACACAGGGTATTCGGGATGGTGTTCTGAAAAATTCACAGACTTGATCACACCATGAAGCTGAACAACTTTTAGTATGGCGCCTATGTTGAGAAACGTTTTTTTTCGAGTTTCTATAGAATTTCAATCTGTTGATCCGAAATTTAGCTTGGGGGATTGTTTTTTTTTTATTACCCTTTCATATTAACCTATGGCATGTATACAGTATTTCAGTCATAAAACAGAATAACTTTTTCTATGGACATCCATACCATACGAATAAAAAAAATACAAGGTGTTATATATAATTAAAAAATCATTCTAGGAAGGAAACTTTATTGCTAAGAAAAATGATCATTCAAAATACATACGCGGTAACCGAAAACAGAGAAACAAGCTGCAAGTTCAACCGTAACATTTTTATAATTGTAATATTAAGATGGACATCTCCTTGTGAGAATACTGTTTTTCATAATGTGTTCTTTATTCTCGTCCGCCTTAATTTAACAAATAGGAAAAAGGTACGGCTGTACATGCAGATGTGTCATGCAGAGGGTATTTTGTATTTTAATAGCTTTTATCCTTAGTGTCTTTTTTTGTGGTGTTGCCATGACGTATCTACAAATACAAACTACACGTGAAAGAAAATTATAAAGTTAAATTTCGACTTCATAATTAGCCATTTTAACATGCATAACATTTTTAAATGTCTAGTGTCACTTGCGCTCTTGAGACAAAATTTTCAGACACTCCACATGACTTAATACGTCAAGTTATTTGGGGTTAAGCCCGTGAATTAATAGACATTTCAAAGTTATATATTGCGATTTAAATCCGCCACTTTGAATGGATCCAATTTTATGTACTCAATATTACTGGCGCTTTTGAGACAAATCTAAGGACACCACAAGTGGTAACATCCGTCTAGCTGTTTGGGCTGTAGCCCGTGAAAATGACTTTACTTGTCCACGTACATACATGCTCTCGAAAAACATTACCCGCCTTCTGAGGCAGTCAGGTATTTTTTTCTAGAAAATTACAATGAAGGTAAATATTCTTTACCTAAGCAGCTCTTACGGGATGGTATATAGTGTGGCTGTACACTAGAATGCAATTTAGGGTGCATTTAGGTCAGTAGAAAGTAAATGCGTGGTAAGCTAATGTATTTTATACTAAAAGAAGTTCAGATTCAGATATATTTCACAATATTATGTAAAATGTTAGATAGTAAGACAATCAGTTTGTTATGAGATATATTTTAAGACTCTGTAACAAACACAACGGAAGAATTGAATACCAAATTTTAAAACACTTCTTTGCTTTATACAATTTTAGAAAACTTGCAAAATCTTCTACCACAGGCAAGTTTAAACCTGCGACTTAAGCTAAAAGTACTAGTGGTGCCTCTACCATCTGGGCTACTGCGGATCCATCATTGCCTGCGAAATAACTTCAATTATATTCGGCTACATTCAATCTGTTAAGGAAAAATTTTCGCTAGGTATTAGTTGCAAAAACTATCTTGGTAGGTGGAGCCATGCCACGCGTTATTGGAATTAAGATACCTAAGCACACTTGCATAATATTGCAGGCAACGGTTGAGCCGCGGCAGCAAAGATAAAAGAGGCGTCGCCAGTACTGATAGCGAAAGTCGCAGGTTCAAATCCTGCCTGCGTTAGATCATTTTGCAAATTCTCTAAATCAGCAAACTAGAAGTTTTAAATAAAACTGTAGGTATTTCGCAAGGTTGAGATTTTTGTTTTTTTTTAGAGCGAGCAGTCTGAACATGAAAATGTGGTATAAAAGCCTAAATTAGTAGTAGTAGCAGTAATAGCCTAAATTTCATTACATCTTCGAAGGGTTGTAATATAAATATCAAGAGCAACTCTCGTTACATTATTAAAATGAGAAAATAACGGAAAATTTTTCTACCCTGAGATGCTCAAGGCTGTAATCTTGTCTGATTACCGCTCGCTCATTCAAGATGTTGCCTTATTTTAGGAGAGATTTAATTTTATTAGGTCAAATAAGTATAAAATCCGCGATAAAAGTGCAGCGAATTTACCAACACAAAACCTTTTGTGTTCTACGTTTTTTGTATTTATATTCCAAAGTTTTTCGAGGGGTTTTAATGATCTTCTTTGTAGTGAACACGTATTAATTACTAAATATATTCTATGTGGTTATTGCACTAGCTAGGCGATCGGGTACTTAGGTGGTTCAGCCAGTATCCCTCATCCATAAACATAATTTTGTTATCAACGGGACATATCTTATGATTAAAAATATATATACAACTACTGTATACTACTATCACTGCCAAACAATGTCACTGCTTTACACGAAATGTATATATATTATGTTCAAGTTTTTTCACCATTAAGCTGTCCATGTCGCTGTCACGCAAAACAACGATGTGTTGTTCATAATTTAGGAGCTTGGTTCAGTAAGCTCCAATGGGCGGCTATCGATTTGCATAAATTTAGTATTATACCGCCCAAGGGACGTTCAGGGCAGGTGTGGACCGGGAGACAGGATTTTGGGGGCTCTCCCCGGACAAATGGCATGCCAAAATCGTTTGTTTGACATGCATTCTGTATGGAACAATCCCCAGTAATGCGATTGTGACAGCCATAAAAGTTATCTGTGTTTCAATCATGCTATCGTCAGTATTTTTTTATTTAGATGCGGAGATTAGATGTACTGTATATATTTTGGAAAGTAAATGAAGAATTGCCATCACCTTTATTAGAATTAGCAATTGATGAATGTATGATATTCTCATCCTACCATATTTGCATGCAGCAATTATATTTTTACAGAAAAACTTAAATGTGCGCAGTTTTAACGAACACAATTTTTATTTTAAAGCCAATCACTGGTTTTTTTGTGTGGTATCACAAATATTGCGTGTTAGTTTTTTGTATATAAGTAGTTTTGTTTTTACAGTTGGCATTAGAATTTAGCATGAGGATATCGTCAGTATTCAATTTAAACTTCATTACATACCTCCATAAATATGTATTCCCTGAATACGAATATGTATATTTAGTAAGCGTGTATCTCCTTTGATACCAACCACCTACTAAGTAGGAACACAAGTCCATACTAACTACTAGACCGGGTTCATTTGCATAGGCTCTTGTAAGCTTCCTGAAATTAGTACTGATGTTGTCCTTCATTATGAGCATAGTGCTCCTGTACTATAATAGTCGTGTTCTATGGCAATGTTCCAGTACCAGGAGATTTAGTGATTAATATGTGTTTATGGAGTCAAACATTATTTGCAAGGACAATACAGTCTAGTTTATAATTATGGGTGGTTTTATTTTGAAAGCACTTAAGCTCTTAACAGGGCTAAACTTTCGCAATGCAACACTAATCATCAAGTCAACTTAGTAAATCAATGAGAACATATACATGTGTACCCATCTTAGTTATTTCAATCATTTCATTGGTATATGATACTAGGAAAGCAGAAGTTGCACAAAGCTCCAAACAAACGCTTTATGAATAGCCTCCACTACTAGGCACATACCTCCCACAATTCTGTGAACTCCTAGTATCTACCCGTACCCGCTAAGTACTAAAGTCTGGTGGAATAGCTTCCAAGTGGATTTGCAATTAGCAATTAGCTTCTAATTGAATCCTACGAGTACGAGTAAGATGTTTCTGTTAGTCTAATAGGAATGTACAATGTTGTTCTGTATTTACAAGAGAGTACCTTCTAAAGGGTAAACGCCCCTTTTTTATATTGTTAGCAAGTAATAAGGTACCATTCCAGAATTAAAAATAAACAACACATAAGTTCATACATTTCATTTAAGAATTATTATGTCAAAGAAGATCTTGTGTGATGCTGGCTTAGAATAGCATCACCCCATTTCTTTCCCGCAGTAAGAAGCGACTAAATGACTTGAGGTTTGACGTGTATGACAAGTTTAGGCGACAGGCTGACAACCTGTCGCTATAGTAATACACGATTTTTCTAAAATGAACCTCAAATATTTGTCAGATCTGGCGATAGCAACCGTATTTTACGAACGTTAACGCTATGCCTACCCCACATAAACTAAAATTGTATTTACATATAGGTGGTTCACTCAGTTATCGTCTGTCGCTGCGTATTTTAACGCACCGTAACGCATGTATCTGTCAGACGAAAGGAAATTACGAATTCCGATCTTATTCCCATACAAAAACGGCTACGGAACGTTTATGGATGCGCCTGAAAACGACTTGGATTTCCTTTTGTCTGACAGACACATGCGTTACGGTGCAATAACAAGCATAATCAATCAAAAAATGTTAAAACACCACTGCTTTCTGAGATAAAGCCTAGCCTTTGACACTCGGGATAATGTAGGGATTCTTCCGATAAAATTATCATTCGAATCTGTTTAGTAATTAACGAGTGTCATTACTTTCAAGGATTGCACATATTATACAAACATTGATATATGAACTCTAAAAACATTACATTCCTTTTTTGTGTGACGACCGATGTGGCGCAGTGGTAGTGCGACGCAAAGGTTCCGAGTTCGATTCTCGGTGGGACACTCACAAAGTTGATATTTATCACTTTGTGAATTTGTTCCCGGTCTGGTTGCAACCACCTGCTTGTCTGAAAAATAATCGGAACCGTGCTTCGGAGGGCACGTTAAGCCGTCGGTCCCGGTTGCTGTCTGTGATTACTTAGACGGCGGTCGACACAAAACAATGTCAGAGGCCTACTACTTAGTATGCTGTTGAAAAACTCTGACACCAGGTTTCATCGGGTCGTTGGACGACTCGGTGTCCCACACGAAAAGAGAGATTACTTTTTTGGTTGGGCAGTCGTGTAAAAATACGCAGCGACGAACGACAAGTGGAAGCACCGCCATACACATATTTTTACACTACTTAAATGATTGTACAGCATAGTCTGAATACTTATATTTTATGTATTACCTAACAAATATAGAGTCCAAATACAAAACTAGCGCTCGGGTTTGACCCTTGGGGCTATTTGGAAGTCGTCTGGGGCAATATTCACAGTCTTGGGGCAAGTGTTGTAAAGAGAGGAAATAAGTTTGTTGTACGTTTAGGCATGAGATTATATTTTTAAATGAAAGTAGAACTTAGTTTTAAGAATGTTGGGATATGTAAATTATTCCTATAAAAGCTGTTCGACGAAAATATGATCTCTGACCAAAAATATCTTTAGCTTTTAGATACAACAAGTTATCTGAAACTAGAAACATGTGTTTATAAATATTCCGTAATCCGTAAAATATTACGTCTGAATTATGAACAAAATGCTTATTATTATTAGCCTGAGAGATCCCACTGCTGGGCAAAGGCCTCCCCCGCGGTCTTCCATTTATTGCGATCCAGTGCCAAATTCGTCCACTCTTTTGAGTTTGTTAACAAAATGATACACAATTTAAAAGAATACCTCAGTTACCAACTTATCGAAATACTCGTAATTTAGTTGTCCTTCTGCCCGCATATCTCATGTAAGCTACTTGGTTTCATTGAGTAATTTTCACTATACAGCGGCGGTCCCTTTTTGTGTCCTTAATTTGAAATCAGAGATAGTCCTTCATCCTTCCTTTCCTTAGGTATACATGGGTACGACATGGACCCTGGCTAATTAGGGAAACGATGAAACTTAGCCTCTAAGGATCTTTGTAGACGGACTGCATTTGAACTGCAATCCAACAGCTGAATGGGAGTTCTCTACGTTTAGTGATGGGTTTTGCTAGTTTTTGTATCAGGAGCGGTGTTGTGCTAGGTTAAACTAGCTAATACACTAGCTAGCTACTAGGTTATATATTATCCATGGAATATATCTTACTACACTTGCTAGCAAAACCGTGGTTGATAGAGTAAGATTGAACGATCTAACCAGATACCCCATTTCCCCTCCCCTCATCTGCCCGTACAGAGTCAGTACCAGTAATTTGGAACTTTACCCACATCTAGAGTTCAAAACCTATGACAAAACTATTGTGGTTATTATTCATTTTAATCTCTATATACATGCTTACATTCGCATTTCGTATAGAATATTGAAATAATTGGTAGCTCGTTCAGTTTCTAGGGCTATAGTTCACTCCTTGACGGGATCATAAGGAATTGCCGGTAAGAGTGTAGTTCAAATGCAGCCGTTTGCAAAGGCTCTAAGTGAAACCGCAAATGTTGCCTCAGACAATAGCCCCTAATAAGATAGGTAGAGAAGCCTACCGCCGGAAAACTTCCCTCAAGTGGAGCGCTTCTTGTAAATAAGTTTACTGCTTCCGTTTGCGAAGATGGATGAGTTTTGACGTAAACAAGTATCTTAATGTCGCTTTGCCATAACAATCATGGTTATTTATAGCTGAGAGTTTCTCATTAAATAAATTAAACTGATTTCGCGCGAATTTCTTGTAATGGGAATATCACAGTTAACGGACATTATTCTTTTATTTTTGTAACTAGGAACGTAGAATATTGCAAAAGTTGGTTTCGTCAACATAAAAAATATGGCTACTACAACCATCTGCTCGTTAAATATTCAAAAGACAGACGATTTTCGCAGTGAAAGGAAAACAGAGATGTTTTCAAACCGCCGGGGACGTTGTGATACGACAACCTGAACGGGAGGACGATTATTCACCAACGTTTTAGCGGTTCTTTTTTCCGTCTTATAAATGAATTGCCTACAATGTCATTACGCTGGCAACCCTTAGAGTAGATAATACTCCAAATGGACAACTTTGTGTTTGTGTGGCTAATGTGGCAATTTTGTACATATTATACTTTATACCTCTACATAGGTAATTGGACCAATTTAGGATAAAATCTCCGTGTGATGCCGGCTTAGAATAGCATCACCCCATTTCTTTCCCATGGGCGTCGTAAGAGGCGACTAAGGGACTTGAGGGTGTGTATTGCAATTTTAGGCGATGGGCTGACAAGTTGTCACTCTGGCGATACACAATTTTCCGAATGACCCTCAAATATTTGTCTGACGTGGCGTAAATGTCTGTTTTTTGCGGCTGTTTACGCTCTGCCTACCCCGCAAGGGATTATAGGCGTGATATAAGTATTTAGGATAAAATGACAGAATAATAATTGCATTACACTTTTTGTAAGAAAAACTCCTATTAATATAATAAAAAGCATATAGAATAAGTATCTGCAAAAAAACTACCTACTCTATTTTCAGTGGATATACAAGCACTGAAAATACATAAAACTGCAGATGCAATTCGTAAAAAGCCACAAATATTCGCCATTTTGATAGACTTTTACATTCAACCGACCATCCATTTAAATTTTAAACGAGCAATTTAAAAATCACAGCGGATGACGAGACCTGTTTTAATTTTAATAAAAAAAACGCTGAGTCCACTTTCATGCACATCAGCAGGTACGGTATGACAGCTTTTCAGCAATGTTTGCATTTATAAAATTTTATCGAACATTTTTATTTGGCACATAAACAATGGTACAGTATTTCACACTGATAAATCAAAACAATTCATTCTTATATTTTAAGCGGTGAGTAGGTATGTTCAATATTTAACTTTAAAAGCTGGGATTGATTTTTTAAAGTACCTATAACTATAGAATATTTCTGCATCAAGTTTAAAGTATCTTAGTAGGATTATTAAATAAATCTTCACTAAACTTAGGCGGTTCACTCACTTGCCGTTCGTCGTTTCGTTTTTAAAACGCAACGTAACGCATGCGTCTGTCAGATGAAAGGAAATTGTGAATTCCAATATTAATCCCGCGGGATTACGGTTGGAATTATGGCGTTGGATTACGGCTTTACAGACGCGTGTGTCAAACGACTTGACTAGACAGACGCATGCGTTACGTTGCTTTAAAAAATCCGCACGACGGACGACAAGTGAGTGAACCGCCTTAGCTGAAAAGAAGGCCAATTTTATTTCCAAATTGATTAGTTCACTCATAAAGTGAAGAGAATAGAGTTGGAATTAACGATCCCTTGGGTAGTAATGCTAAATATCCTCTTTGTGGTGGAAACTAAGCTTTATAGGTCCTCGTTTTGCAGTAAACTTGGTTATTGGCGCTTTCACAATAATACGCCGTGCCTCGCATGCAGAGTCAGTATTTTTGTTCCAAACGACGGGTGTGTCAGCGGTACGAGCACTTTAAAAATCAAAGTCTTGTTCAGTTTACCTTACCGACTGCGCCGACTGCGACTGACGTTCAATATTTCCATTTTTACCTGCGAAATGAAAAAGATTGGATTAGAATACATACATACACATATCACGCATCTTATCCCTTGCGGGGTAGGCAGAGCGTAGACGGTTTTACGCTACGTCTGACAAATATTTGAGGGTCATTCGGAAAATCGTGTATAGTGCCAGGTTGTCAGCCCATAGCCTAAAATTGCAATACACACCCTCGAGTCCGTCAGTCGCCTCTTACGACTCCTACGGGAAAGAAATGGGTTGATGCTATTCTAAGCCGGCACTACAAGGCGGTTAAAATATTGTATTTTAATGTTTCATTTTGCTTTTTATGGTGATGATTGATTATTATTATGCTTGTAGTTCATAAAAAGCTAATTAAAGCTACGAGTAAGATGACCAAATTCTAAACATAGGTGACAGAATGTTTTAAACCACTTACTTACGTGATAGTTTTTATTTACCGACTAGGAAATACCGCCTGACTTATAACTAGAAACAGAAGTTAGTATAAAATACCAAGAGGAACCTAGAATTTTACAAATAATCCTTACTAATATAATATTATAAATCTGAGAGTTTGTGTGTGTGTGTGTATGTTTGTTACCTCTTCACGCTCAAACGGCTTGACCGATTTCTATGAAATTTGGAACACAGGTAGAGTATAACCTACAATAATACATAGCCTACTTTTTACTGCGGGAAAACAACTATTACAACGGAAAAATGAGTGGCAGCGGGTGAAACCGCTGGGCGGAAATCTAGTACCTTTATAAAGTACATTAGGTAACAGCTACAAACTTGTTACCAACATGATAAGACTTAGGTTATTGATGAATGGTGTAGCTTTTAGCCTAAAGCTTGTGATAAGTTACTTAAGTTTTTGCTCACTGGCGAGAAGTTTCTCCTCCCCGTCTCTATTCAAAGACCTTCCAATTTTCCAACTAAGTTAATGCACTTAAGTTTGATGTTATCAAGTAAATAGCTACCTGATAGATTGCCCGATATGTCAAAGCAAATCACCAAACGACCGAAAGGCGGAAGAGAAAATTACCATCAGTATGGTAATACTGATGGTAATTTATTGCGTATTCTTTAAAATATATTTTTTTTATTAATGATGGGTTTGCTCTTGACTCTAGTCTAGGTCATAGGACAGAGACAGAGTCTAAGATGGAGCGAACTCACCCAAAAGAAGCCTGTTCACTCTTACTTTGAAGATATTAGGGTTATATATATGCGTTTGGAAACACAGTCGCAGGTAGTGAGTTCCACTCTTTAGCAGTGCGCATTATAAATGATGACTGGAAGCGCTTAGTTTAAATTGGTGGAATGGCAACCAGGTATGGATGGTATCCGGCGGTGCGTCTGGATGTCCGATGGTAGAAGGGAGCTGGTAGAACAAGGTCGTAAAGCTCTTAATACCAAACACCTCTTTATTTGCATTGTCTATACTGAAGCAATCATCTACCAAAGAATACTTGTAAGCCTAAGGGTAAGACCAATGTTGCGGTTAAAGTAAATACAAAAGTATCTAACGAGAAAAGATTGGACCATTCGGAAATGAGCATCTTTTACAAAGCTCAGGTAATTTCGTTCCGTTTATTAAAAGTCATTTTACCGTTGCGTCTTATTATGTAACGTACTTTTGTATCCCGAGATTGAAAGGGATACGTTTTAGTGGCTTCTTGGCCTCAAATCATAATAATGGCATTGCAAACATTTTATTCCCTCGTTATCTTATAGCGAAACAAAAACACAAAAGGGACGAACCCTCACCTCGCACCCTTATTGTTACTCTGCAAATATTTCACACACTTCACATTTGTTTTTCTTTTTTCATATATATTTTCACATTTTCAAAACAAGGTAATTCAGAGAATTTGCGTTCATTAGCCTGTGCTGTGTAGGTAGGTTTATATTGCTCTGTTTTGCGCTGGAATTTGTAGCGATATAATTACGTTCATGGTTTATATTATTTATCGTGGTTTTAACCTCGTTATTTATTTAGCGGGCTCCACATATTCAATGGGAATTCTAAAACAATCACGCAATATTAATTTATAGTAAAGCTCCGTACCTTCCGTGAGCAAAAAAACAAGCCTTTACAGGGTCACTTTGTGGTCCGTCCTTTCGTCTGTTTGTCTGTCTAGATCAATCCTCTTCCTCGGGTACGCGTAAAAATATTATAATTAGCCTTTTATGTCCCACTGCTGGGCAAAGGCCTCCTTGAAACAGTAAAGATATTAAGTTGAAATTTAAATCACATACTCTACGGCCGCTTGTTGTTATAAAAAAAAACGTGTTTTTAAGGGAATAAAAATTCAGAGGGTACTTGCGTCGACCTTGAACTATTTAGCAAGTAGCTGTTGTTTTGATGTACCTACAATTTTATAAACAATTCAAAGCAATAGCTTTTTTTAATTATTTTTTGAGAAGCCGAATACAAAAAATAGGCTTGAATTGAGTATATCAAGTGAGTATGAAAGGGCTTGACGTGAATGTTATGAAACGCTCGGAAGACGAGTCCGACTCGGACTTGGCCCATTTTTAATTACATAGAAGCCAATTCAAGTTGAGCTCAGGCAATACCCCAAATTCATTAATCACACGTGTCAAGTACAGGCGCGGTATATTCAAATCTTATGCGGACCACCTTCCATTAAATACGATACGATACGTACCCTCATGCCTCATACTAAGAATTCACGTACTTGACCCTCGTCAGGCGAGCTTTTGAAATTATTGCCGACCAAATCTGATAACCGGATCTCTGTACATTATTAACTGGGTCGTTAATAAACTCCAACGTCCTTGTGTGAACTTCAGAATGCTATAAAATCAGATACATATGGCACCCAGTCTATTCCCATTTTCCCTATTTCAAACCTTGGTGAATTGCACACACACCGAACAATATTGTGACACCGTACAATTCTTTTTCTTTTCGTGTGGGACACTGAGTCGACGAACAATCCAATGAACCCAGGTGTCAAAAGTTTTTCAACCGCCTACTACTACTAGGTCTCTGACGCAATCATAGACAGTATCCGGGACCAACGGGTTGACGTGCCCTCCGAATCACGGAACCATCTTTCTTACGTGTAATCAGGTGGATCAGCGTGCAATGTCCAGACCTAACCGAAAACAAATGTATAAAGGTAGGTAATAAAACACTTTTTTACACCTAGTTAAACTATATAAGCGACCGGTTTCGTTACTTCATCGTCAGGCAACCAAAATGTATAAAGTGGTAATATCATCTTTGTTAGTGCCCTACCGGGAATCGAACTCGGAACCTTTGCGCCACTTCCACTACACCACATCGGCCGTACCAATGCTAACCTGTGATAACCAAAATTTGTTGGGCGACGTGTGCCATTATATTTTATGGGATTTCGTATACTTCTTTTGTCAAAAAATCGGGTCCTGCAAAACTCCGGAAAATCATGCGGTGTGTATGATAACCGCCTAAGTTACCACTTTACAACATCAGATTTACAGTCAGATATGGTAATTAGTTTCTTGCATAAACTACCGCGTCGCGGAGAAAACTTGAAATGTGGAAAACTTCAAGTTGGCAGTAAAAAATTAAGAAGGATTTGGATTGCATAAACCAGTTGGAACTTGTAAAACTTACTTATAAAATCTGCAAAGTGTGAGAGAGAACTTAAAAATGAAATTAATTCTCTTTCCTGAACATTTTATTTTCGCACCAAATCAGTCTAAATAGGAATGTAGCTGTATTATCGCGTTTGTTCAAAATGTGAATAAAGACTACACCACACCCCTTACAAACATAATTTTAATGTGTGAAATGTTTCAACTCGGATTTAGTTGGCTTTGTTGTCCCGTAAAGAATCACAATGTGACACCCTAATCTTGATCGAATCCGTACACAAAGCAGCCGGCGTAAGAGTAGCTAAAGTGTTAATCTGATTTAATTCATTGTGTACACTCAGCAGGGGATTCGTATGTCATTTTCGTTAAAGGGCTATGATTGAAATGCTGGATTTAAGTTGAAAAATTACAACTGTCTAAATGAAAGCTGTTTACGTTGAGTTATTGTAAAATACTAATTAGTAAATTTTGATGCCTTTTAGGTAGTATTCGTTAGGAGACGCCTTATTTGTTATTATTTTGTAGTTAAAGTTCCTACAGCCCTAGGCATAGCTACGTAGAAGACTATATTTTGAAAATTGAAATTATTTGAGTATTGCAATTGTCAGACACTACTGTATACTGCTGAAAACAAGCCTCAGGGAGTATTGCCATACCTACTCACCACGCACGATTTTTAAGCCGGCATTAAGCGGTTGTAATTACAATAAAATTGTACGAATTCATTTATCTAGCAATCTCGATGCTGCATTTGACCACATTTCCTTGCTATAGGCAAGCTAAACAGTCAGCTTGTAAAACGAAAAAAAAGACAAGAAAATTCTATGACCAATAATGATTCGAACTCACTTGTGAAAAGCTAACAATTCGCCGGATTATCATAATGTCAGTTGAAAGAACTTCGTTTGTAACGAGTGTTCTCCCATTAAAATATTTATGAAGAGGTCGCAAAAACTCAATTTTTGTACATCCCGCATTTTATCACGACGAAAACCGTTCAACGTCCTCTCTCATTTTACTGCTTATTCTGTTGTCTAAGGCATGAAAGTAGTGTTGTCGAAGTATCCTATCGATACGATACTACTACGTTTGAAAGGTAGTGTTTAATGATATCTTTCTATTGAAAAACTCTATACAATGAATAGGACAATCGATAATATCGAAGATGTAGGTTTTCGCGACTTACTTGTTATATACTTGGTAGAGAGTTCATCCCTCTCTTCATTTAGGCTGCTTTCGGCAGCCGTCTTCGCGGAGTAGACAGATCACATACACCCTCCGCCCGTTAGCTGTGATTGCCGAACACAATGTTCGTAGAGAGATAAACTCTCTACCAAATAAATTACAAGTTAGTCGCGTAAACCTACATCATGAGTGATACTTGTTCGTTTAATAAGAAAGTATCAAAAGTTCAAATTGTAAAAATAATATAATAAATACTATCGTACCCCATGATTTAGCTTTAAGGTATCGATACTATTGATAGTTCGGGTTTGGGGTTGTCTATATCGATAGTCCTCTATTGAGCGGCAACACTACTAGAAGGTAATTTCTGAAAAGTAATAATTTTACGAGAGTTTCACGAGAGTCAGGTAGTAAAACAGGTCGCTAAATTCTTTGTTCGGGTTCCAAAGATAAGTAACATAATTATTACTTGTTTTAATATAAGGTTTGCTTTAACAGATATTTTCAAGATAAATAATGTGGTGCAAATATATAAACATACATACATATATCACGCCTGTAATCCCGTGCGGGATAGGAAGAGCGTAAACGGCCGCAAAAAACGGATATACCCGCCACGTCTTACAAATATTTGAAGATCATTCAATAAAATTGTGTATCGCAATAGTGACAGGTTGTCAGCCCATCGCCTAAAATTGCAATATACACCCTCGAGTCCCTAAGTCGCCCCATACGACTCCCACGGGCAAGAAATAGGGTGATGCTATTCTAAGCCGGCATCACGCGGAAATATAACTGCAAATATAAGTGGGTCTTTATGGATCGATTTACAATAGTTTATATTCTGGGTGTGATTAATACAATGTAGATACTATTTCCATCTTCGAAACTTGGTGAAACAAAAAAGACGAGAGTAGCTTTATCTTTTGTGTTTGAAATTGTTGATACTTTTAAAGAGGAACTTAATACTCAATTATAGGTAGACATGTAGATACGTATGTTTTCAACTTGGTTTTGATATTATCATATTAATAGCTCCTGACTGAAATGAAAACAAGAACGAATAACAAAGCTCAAACTAAGAAACGCTAAGTAGTAATGAAAACTTATAATAAATTCTGCGTCCGCACTCGGGCAAAGGAATAACTCAACAGAGCCGTCGTTTGTGAATAAGTATAATAAAATTGGAGATGAAAATTCTTTGAAGGAAATATTTCAATAAGGTGAGTTGTTGTTCTGGGGTGGAAACATAGAGTGTCAGAAGTTTGAAAATCATTTGTTGAGGGTATGGCAGTTCTAACATTCTTATTTTCTTTCTATTTTTTTTATTAAGGATGGGTTTGCTCTTGACTCTAGTCTAGGTCATAGGACAGAGACAGAGTCTAAGATGGAGCGAGCTCACCCAGAAGAGGCACTCTTACTTTTTCCGGTATTTTTCGGACCATTTTATGACATGGTTTACGAAATCGTATACAAAAACAGAATATGATATTCTTAGGTCGGGACAACAAACTGTGCTTGTCATTCATGCCATTATGTATGGTAGCTGTCACGAACCGCAATATTATCCAGAGGGTGTGCGATTCATCTCAAGGTATCTTTTGTTGTTGAGTTTTTAGTTTTGAACTGTCTATAACACCGTCAGCACTCTGAAGCAACATGGTACCTTCAAACGTGAATCTTGCAAGGAAAGTTTATGTAAGTAACCTCACCGAGATATTTTAAATAGTTTCTAGTTACGTTGAAAACACAATTATCAAAGTAGAATTGGCGTCCGAATCAAATAAATAAATAACAAAGTTTACTGTTTAAAAAACGGAACTGTAGATAACTGCCATTGAAAATAAATTTAACTGACATGTACGTACATATTACATTTGTTCTTGAAATTTCTGGTTTTTAGAACATATCTGATCACGTTGCATCTGATGTTTACTAACTAACACTGGCTTACCTACCTAGAGCATCCTAGAGTACAAAAAAGCTCCTTTTTTATAATAAATAAATATCTTTGATATTTCACACAGCGCCATCTAGCCCAAAACTAAGCAAATCTTGTAGGGAATTAAATAGATGATATCCTACATACAAACTTTGTTGTACAATGGGTACATAGAAAACACCCAGTCAACACAAATATTTGAAAAGTAGTTATTAAGTAATTCACAAATACTGTATGTGTGGGGATCGATCCCACGACCCTCGGCATAGCAGGCAGGGTATTCACTACGTCATAGGACCAGTTTGGAAAACCTAGTGTTATTCCTTGAGGTAATTATTAAAAAGTTTTCTACCGTTATTTCAAATATTGATACTCAAACAACAAAAGATAGAACAAGTCAAGATATTAATCTTTTATTCAGACTTCAGACACGTTGCAAGATCCAAACACATCATTGTCAACATTTACGAGTCCTCATTCATTACAAAGGGACATTGTCATGTAAACATGAATCTCGCGAGCTGCTAATCTGATTAAACACATAGAAAAGGGTCTTTACAAAGGTTCCAACGAGGTGTGCAAGGTCCCCTGATGTATCACAAATGTAGTGTACGGGTATTGTCAAACATCTTTTGTGGGAAGTTTTTATACATAAATATAAATAAAACGGGGGGTGCATTTGCTTGAGGCGCTGCTGGGTTACAAACTTTATAAAAATATGCACTTAATATTGGACCACATATTTTTACAGACACCTAATCATGCATAGGTATTGTGGTAAGGATGAACTAAAATGCTGTTAGCACTACTATCGGAATGTTTATCTAGTGACTGGGTAGTAACTAGTAGCCCAACTCCTTAACATATCTCAGCTGTAGTAACACCTAGCTACTCACACAGTCACGCTAAAATCTGCAGTAATATTAAATCAAACAAATCAATTGACCTATTCAGACGGTTAAATCTGCAATTCTGCAAAATAAAAAGACAATTCCACAATGAGCTCCAATGCATACCAATTTCACGCTCGGTACTTGTTATGCATGATAATGATGAATAGCATTTCCCACGAGTGCCATGACCTTCGAGATGGAAAGCGAGCAAGAATAACATCTCTAAGGAAAACGCCCTAACAACGTTTGTTTACTCGTCATAAGTAATTCTTCCAGCGTCTTTGTCAAAGCGTAAACAAGCTCAGACTCAAAGAACAACACAAAGACGGAAAGACTTTTAAAAATCCCGGTTAATTAATGAGTAGGCAGGTGGGCCAAAGGCACTATGTTCTATTGTTCCAGTTAGTTACCCCGCCGCTCGCCGCATAAACTGCCCCGACGCCCACCTTGCCTCGCGACAGTCGTACACAGTTTAATTAAAAATATTAATCATCGCGAAATAACTAATTTTGTACGGAAAATTTATAATGCCATTTAAAAACTTTTTCTCGTTACGCTAAGCGGAAAGCGTGTCTTTATTACGAAAAGCAACAAAACATTCTTGCCTATTTGCAAATAATCGTTATGTTCATCGTTGTAAAAAAAACGTGCATGAATGCGATAGGGTGGAGAAAACGAAATAACAATATGGGAGAGATAAAGATCATGTAATATAATATAAAGGTGGAGCCGGGTCGACGGTCGACCCATTTCACGTGAAGCGGGAAACGCTCGGGCAAATCTCAGCGAACCTTCAAATATCTGAGCGCGGAATTACCCGATCGCTGAAACCGTAAACTGAATGAAACCATCAAAACATTCAACAGTGGAACTCTAGAAATAACAAACGAATTCTTGTTTACTTTGTTGGAAAATATCGGAATGCTGGGTTTTAAAAATACGGAAACATAATACGAGGATGACAACAAAGATGGCCTGTAAAAGAATGTTTGTTGCTTTCACATAGCTATTCGGAGAACATCTTCTCCAATAAGCCACACAATCGAATTATCATTCTGAAAGACTTCTCGAAGCAGAAAACGTAACAAATAAAGCTATCGATTGGGCTATTAGGCAGTACGTGCCAATCGCCTTACTTACCTACGCTCCATGCTGAATCAGCCCATAAAGTAAGCGAGCGTGAACAAAATCTCTCACCAGCCGGTACTCAAAGCTAAGGGCTCTTATATTTTATTACCGGAACGTATAAATTACTCGGCAAAATATAAATGTCAGCCTAAAGGGTAAACAACCAATTGATTACACAAATCCCCGATTTCATTCTAAGCTCTGTTCTAAATCACATTGCTCATAATTCACCCGTTTTCTATTTACACCAAAAATAGCTTTTTCAAATCGATTCACATATAAGTAAAAGCATTTAGAAAAAAACTATTCCGACAAAATCAATTTGTATTGAATAAAATATTTCAATTTATGAGATAAGACTGCAAGGCGAATTTGTGCCTTGGGCACAGTTTTTCAACAAAGGCCAATGAAGATAATAGAAAGATGGGTCTCGTTGATATGAACGGCAAACACAAATTTTCAAGTATCTTCGATACCTACAATTCCTCCTCTCGTAAACAAAACCAGATTCAAAAGCGCAACTCTATTTTATTTCCAATCTTAGGTTATAGCTTGTAAAAGTAGAGTCGAGGAAGATTTAGTATTTTTAAATCCCGGTAAAGCTTTCTATCTTATTCTGATTTTTCTTCGTTCGTCTTTTCTTCAAGTGTTTACGTAATTTTGCCGCTGTCCCTGTGGAAGGCAGACGCACTGACGTCAATTTGTTTGGCTTCTCGATTCCAATCTCAAGGTAAGTCAATAAAACGTGAAGACTCCGTGCGAGCCGCAAGTTGGAATTGCTGGCGGGAAAAGCAAGTATATATGTATGCATCTATAGTATTCAGGGTGTTTAAAGGTAGGTTATCTGGATCATTTTGGTGTAGGTACATAATGTACGTTATTCAATATGATATACAGCATTAACTCTTTCTACGCTTATGCCCAACCAGTCCAACCACAAATTGATTTACTTTCGTGTGAGCTTAAAGTAAATTGAGTACTTAGGTTTAGAATTCATATAATTATACCGCCACCGCCTTTGCGCGTGTTAGCTATGAATTTTCCTGATATTTTTATTTGTTATTTTGTGCAATAAAGTGTTTTAACTTACTTAATTATATCGATACGTTGTTTGTGAGTCACAAAATCTCAAAAATCAAATAAATAGGAAACAATAGATTGGTATAATGAGATTTGATGATATCAAACAATCGAAAACTTCGTAACTGAACACTCATGGCGGTCACGATTTTGCGGTATTTTGCCGCTAGTAATGAAGAGTTGTACGGAACCGTTTGTATGCGGCGGCGCCGTACCGCCATGATTACTACGCAAAGGGAAGGAACTGGAATAATCTATACCTATTGTGCAGTTTTACGTGGCGAACTGATTTGTTCGGACACCATTATAGGTTCAGTAAAGCTCACGTGCGGTTACACTCAACAGCCAATTAAAGTCTTATGTGCGTGGCATAAGAACAGTCCAAAGTCCAAACTGTCTAACCGAGCATGATCTTTGACTGTTCCTACTTGACTTGGTTGAGAATACGGGATATGAGACCTCTTGCTCTTTAAAATTCATTCAAATATAAACCCCTCTGTGGTGCTAGAAGTACTTGTTTTGGTCCTGGGTTTTTCGATCGTGTCGGGCGCCAAGGCGACGCGTCGCCGCAGCCTTGTCGGCGCCTGCAGGAAGCTGCCTCTCGGCTAAAGACTGAGATTGTGACGGAGACTGCACAGCTGGATACATTACGGGGTTGTCGTCCTCTTATTATCTAATAGGGCTGTCAATTCGACTACTTTTGTCGCCGACTTGGCGCAGTGGTAGTGCTTCACGTGTTTCTGTGTATGGCAATCCACTACAGTGAATCCTGCTGTCACGTAGATTATGAGGTATAATGATCCTACAATGATGCGTTAGTATTTTTTTACGTAAATAAAAGCTACCTATTATATACTTGTAATTAGATACTTCACAGCGAAAAGAAATGAGACAAAACGCATTTAACACGAGGGTCTTCCGTGTCTTCCAGTTTAGATTCTTACTTATCCATGTTACAAGTCAATAGTAACCTACAAGGAAGGTACACTACTCATGTCAGTTTTAGTATCAATTGGAATTCTTCCTTGCCAACCCTAAACTTCAAATCAGCAACGCAGCACGCACAAATACTGAAACTAGGGCGAACGAACGCAAACTTTTAACTTATTCATACTGAGATAGTGGCTTTACTTGTTTGCCGGTAATTTGAGAATATTGTCGCAATAAAACATGATTTGAAGCATAATTTTAACCCTCTTGCTTTTACTATCTTGCAGTGGCAGGTAAATTCCAGCAAAGAAAATACCAAATGAAGTTAATTAAATTAAGAAGTAGGTAACTCAATTTCCGCCAAGGCAACGCAACAAACGCTATTATAGCCAGTTTAATATAAATATAATGTTTTGTTTGAAGCATACATTTAAAAATAAATGCACCATCACAATCACAAAGCTGACCTGACTGGTACCATCTCAATTCCGTAACACTAATGTAGCAGGTTCGACAATGTTCCAAACAATTCGAGTTGAACAACTACAGCACGCCACACAGTTCGAGGCAAGTATATCTCATGCAGTCATGCAAGTGGCTCGTCAATCTAAATAAGTATTAAATGTCTCGGAGCCTACGCCTTAACCCGCCACTTTGCAGGCTTTCGTTGACCTTCTTCATGCTATCAAATGCCATGTCATGCTGCTTTGGTTGGCCACGAAATATTTGCTGACAGGCTGAGAAAATGGGCAACTAATTCCTTGCTTGCCTTTTACCTCCATTAGCTCTCATGGACGACAGAATTAGCCAAGACGGATCATTATTTATGGTTTTTTGAAATTAAAGGTCATTTTGAGAAACGTATTGCATTACATATTTCGAAATCATATCATATATTTTTAAATATTTTTCAAAATTTTGCGGGCATGTCATCACAGGATTCCAACAAAAAGTGAGTGAGGCGCTTGACCAGACAATGACCCACCTTACTTCTTCCCCGCGTGGACACGCACCTGCTAGCCGCTACCACAGAAGCGGCTCGAGTAACCGAATTTTGAGCACGATTTTTTTTTGCAGATCGCCATAGATAGAAACAACAGAGGCTTAGCTAAAAAATATCGCAGAATCAAGATATTATAAAATAAATTTTACGATTTCCAAATAATTAAAATGTTTTAAAAAGAAACTCTTTCTGAACTGCTCGTCTCATAGTTACAATTTATTTAAAAATGCAGAGCCATAATAAAAACGTTGTTCGCATTTCTCATTGTGACGTGATTCGAGTACAAATTAACATTTACGAGAATTAATTCTTTCGTTACATTAAGCATGAACATTTGTATGAAATAACAAGCAAAGTGCCCTAATCATGACGGTAAATACTGTTCAATCCAATAAATGGAAGGAAACAAATTACGAAGTCAACACAACATGCGGCATATGTGTCATATGAGGCACAAAATGGGCCAAAACTGGCACAAAACAGGGCATTAGTGTACCGTGCAGGATCAGTGGGATTGTCCCGACTGCGTGTTTGGCCATTGCCCACTAATTCCCTCGGGAATAGGGTAACCAGATGACAGGCCTCTGCCCTATTTGAAATGCTTTTAGTTTATCTACTTTGTTTTTACGGGCGGACACATAAAAATACTATACAATCTCAACCAAATCTTCTTTAGATTATGGTTCTAAATAACTACTTGAATACCAAATTTTAAATCACTTTTGTTGGGTTAAGTACCTAGGTATACAATTTTAGGAAACTTTCTACGACTTTCGCCATCGCTAGTGGCGACGCCTGTCCCATCTGGGCTGCCGCGGCTCAACCATTGACACGAAGTTATTCCATTGACAAGAGAGGCGCTCGTAAATATATTTTCCTTGTCATCTTCTCTTGTCGTCGAGTCGTCTAACGACCCGATGAACCTTGGTGTCATAGTTTTTCAACCACCTACTTCTAGTAGTAGACCTGTGACATGGTTGTAATGTAAGATACTGAGTCGAGGAAAGCCTTGATGAGCACTAGGTTTTAAACTGTCTGGTTCTACTAATATTTATTTATTTGTTTGTTAGTTTGTTTTTTTGCTGGCTTGTTTGTTTATTTATTTATATATTTATTTATTTATTAATTCATTCATTAATTAGTTCATTCATTTATTTATTTATTTATTCATAACAAATATCATAACAGTTTTCACCAAATAATATTGAGGTTACTTGGTGACCCTAAGCGGAATATCCCCGCGTCGCCTGATTCAGCGAAGGTTATTAGCTAATGATTAAATTTGCACTAGCAAATCTCCCGGGTTTAGTCCGGTTAATTGGCAGGATCGGGAATATCCCCCCTGTTTGTAAATAGTGTCCACCTGTCCATCCAATACACTGTAATGTGCCATCTGTACAAAGTATTTTTATATTAATTTATGGACCTTTTTCATTTCCCTTTCAGAGTTGAAACTTATTCATTTTGCAGACTGAACCACCTGATTTTGTCTGTAAGGAAGATGGTTCCGTGCTTCGGAGGGCACGCTAAACCGTCGGTCCCGAATGCTGTCTATGATTACTTAGACGGCGGTCGTTAAATACCATGTCAGAGTAGTAGGCGGTTGAAATATCTATACACCAGGGTTCATCGGGTCGTTGGACGCCTCTTTGTCCCACACGAAAAAGAAGAATTTACTGGCAGCTTTTACGAAGATTTTTTTCCAGATCGTCGGTTTCTATTCATATGAATTAGTTAAGAACTGTTTAATCATTTGTCACTAGCACATGCTTATTTTCAATAGTAAAATGCGTTCAAATTACTTTGTTACTGTGGTGAATTACCACTTAAAAGGCGGTTCTCTCACCTGTCGTCGTGTCTTTCCGTTTTTTTTAACGCAACGTAACGCGTGCGTCTGTCAGACGATATGGAATTGCGAATCCCGATCTCATCCCTATACAAATACGGCTACGGTGGATTTTACAGTGCGTTACGCTGCGTAACGGATGCGTGTGTCAAACGACTTGGCAGACGCGTTAAAAAAACGTAACGACACGACGACAGGTGAGTGAGGCGCCTAGGTTTATAAACTGTTCCTATCGAGAAATGCAGAATCTACGTTCGTTAGTGGACCTAGCATACCCCGATTTGTGTAACCCTAGTTGTCTTGTTCCCATCAGTGATTCAGCTTTGCATGAAACATTGTCATTGGCGTTTGTTTGCGAGGACTGTTAGCAAATTGGGGATAGGAGTCGGATATTGTGACTGGCAGAGGTTTTATTTTAGCTGAACGAGCTGGTTTTTTATTGCATCATTTCTATTCTTTTGATTTATTACGTTGTTTTAAATCGGTGTTAGTACTTTGTATTACACCCGCCGTTAAATGATCTTACCTTTTTCAATGGCGCAAGTGTTTTACCGCGATAAAAAGTAGCCTTTGGCACATTCAGCCCCACAAAAAATTTATCACATTTACTTTTTATTTATCAGTTACGCCGTTGCGTTGGTTATAGCAAATATCATGTACAAACCTAGTTACATTCCAATTAAATTTCAAGTGAGTATGGTTTCCTAATCACTTAAGTGATTTCCAATGTTCCAAATTCTCAGCTTCCACGTCGATCTTTTACGATCCTCAAGTTTAAATATTAAATCCATTACGGAACGTGTTAACTCCAGGCAACGTGCAACTTTACCTACTTTATAGCTTCTTTCATTGTTAGAAGAATATTCCTATTTTCCGAATACGCAACTATTGTAGTTATTTTCTCTTGTTTCATTCTAAAAAGCTAGGAATGGTACAATGGCGGTAACCGTGCGGAAAAAGGTAATAGCTATGCGGTAGTCTCGCGCCTGCAGACAAAAGGCGAGCAATAGATGAATGCTTTATAACAATTAAATAAACATGCTATATAACAGTAGAAATAAGGAATAACGAACACTATAATATTTCATAAAAAGAGCAAAATTTTGATGGCTAGTAGATTGTTGCGGAACCTAGGAAGAACTTAAAAGGAGCTACGAACAAATACGCAACGCAATTTCTTATTAGCTTTTATAATAGTCGCACTTCAAATCTTGTACACATGTACAAAAATTTATTCATTTTAGGTATCAGATAGGAAAGTAGCAACGACAAGTCGTCAGTTCATAAGGCAGATATACAAAAGATAGACATTTCAGGCCGCTACTACAAACGGTCGGTAACTTCCTACACCAACATCCAGCCAGTATTGATAGGAACAATATTTAGATTTGCATATATCGAGGAGACGTGAACATTCTGCAGAGCAGACTGTATGCGACCGAATAACTAAGATCGTGTAGTTCTATTAACAACAACGCAGAAATAAATTTCAAATGGCTACTGCAACTGCACTAGCACAACATTTTGGGTTCCTATAGATTCCAATATATTTATATGCATGATGGAAATGTTATTGTTTCTGGTTTTGACATGGAGCAAACAAACCCATAAAATGCTCACATAAGTGTCTTAAATGTTCTTTTAGTCTCAAACATGCTCTATCAGCAGCAGTGCTTAAACTTGGATAGCAATTTCAAGAAGCAAAAGTTATTAATAATGGGAGCTGAACAACTCTTTAGTATTAAGCATGTTCAATTTTCAAATAATAACTAAAGCTTGAGCTTTTATCATGCGAACCGCGGTATGGATTACCATAGCCTAATCTACCAACGTTATTATTACTATAATGTTAACATTTCGCCATTGCAATCAAAATTTATAATTTTACTTGCTTATTAAATTCTCTTTTGACAAACAGGTAGCATTATAGTTAACAATAGTCGTTTAGAACAAAGCTTTACAGAATAAGTTAAATATAGCGTGACTTAAGGAAGTTTCGCAAAGGGTTCCACAGTTAGAGCAAACCAAAACTATATTAGACTTGAACCCATCAGCTAAATGTTGGTATCGATTTTGTAATTCCAGCCATGATTTATGGGACTAAGTGAAGTACAATCTTGCGGTTAAGTTTAATCTAATCTACTTATGTGTTATTGGTTCGAAGCTTCGAAATCAAATTGAACTCTGATTCTAGCAGATACATAGTTATCTACTAAATATAGCCGATATTTATACGATTATAAGGCGGCAGATGTGGCGCAGTAGTAGTGCTTGCGGTTGGGACGCACAGGTTCCGGGTTCGATTCTCGGTGGAGCAATCACAAAGTTGATATTTATCATTCTGTTTATTTGTTTTCAGGCTGGTTAGGACATTTCAGGCTGAACCACCTGATTTTCCAAAAAGAAAGATGGTTCCGTGCTTCGGAGGGCACTTTAAGGTCGGTCCCGGGTGCTGTCTATGGTTACTTAGACGGCGGTTGTTGCCCAACCAAGTCAGAGGCCTACTACTAGTAGTAGGTGGTTGAAATACTCTCGACACCAGGGTTCATCGGGTCGTCGGACGACTCGGTGTCCTACAAGAAACAAAAGAAGAAGAATAATTTGGTACAAAAACATGCGCAAATTCTAATCAATTTACATCAAATAATACGACAAGAAGAGCTATTGACCCGTATACAGAAGAAACAGCGAGTAGTCACTCAACATTTACGTAACGGAGGGAATAATTCTGTTGCCGACATAAACTGAGCAGAGCGACTTTTTGAGTCCCTGTCAACAATTTATAGAATAGATATTGATGAAAAATAATACAAACAATAATAATAGTTTTGCATATCATGCTATTGATTCATTAAAAGGGTATGGGTACCAGACCACCGACAGAGAGCTTCCGGCGAAACCTTTGGTTGGTGCCGGCCTCCGCGCCGCCGCCGCGCCGGCGCTTGCATTCTATATGAGCACCAACAACACCCTCATTGTTCAAGGCCCTGATAAGCTTCAAATAACACCAGGCTTTGTTTATATTGTTGTTCTCCTCATAGTACGGGTCCTATTCGGTAAGTACGATACCATTTGGCAGAAAGCATGAAATTTGGTATATATGTAGCTTACAGATGTGTGCTTCAGGAAAAGAAGGGAACCAGGTCGAGGCCCCCCTGGTTCCCCCCCTTCTCCCCCCTTTTATGCCCCAATTTTCAGTTTTTCGGATTTTTATTTAAAACGACTAAAGATAGAAGAAAACCGTCAAGGCAAAAAATATTCCTTATAAAATTGTCTATATACCAGTCTTTGGAAGTATGTTGATACGATTTATAGTTTTCAAGATATGCTTACATTTATTTTATTATTGCAAGAAAAATGACTTTAATATTAAGATGACACCATAAGCGAGCTCCCACGGAGTTGATGGGATGGGGTGGGAGAGTTCAGGTGGAAGGAGAATAGGAGGGGGGGAGGCGGGCGTTGTGTGTTATGTATGTATTATATGAATATATTATATACTTATATGTTATCATTAAATATTATTATATTTTGCGAATGCATTGGTATAACGAACGTATTAGTGCCAGGTTTTGAGTGACTAAGTAAAACATAAGTCTAGGATATCAATTTATTACCCTACCAGATCCTTTCGTCCCGATTGCTGAGAGCTTGCCGCCTGGCCATAATTTGCCATGGTCGGTTTGGAAATCTTTAAATAGACCTCGGACTCAGACACCGACCGGAGCAAGGAAAACATGACCAAGTGGGGCTTCTTGAAGGGTTCCGATGTAAACTGTTTGTGTGATGGAATTCAAAGAACCACCTAACATTGTGTCCTGCGTGCTCTAGCACCTGCACGCAGGACGATCTTATTACAGCGTCTGTCAGCGCTATCGTCGTAGCCAAGTTCTGGGCCGCGACGACACGCTAAGAAGAAGATTAATTTATAACATATTTATTCAATTAAAATCACAAGTATCTCCTACGCACTTGCAAAGGCCAGTACAAGGAAGCCCTGACCTCCAGCATTGGCACCGACCCTTACTGCAGGTGGTCAATTCCTTAAGGGAGGCTGCTGTTTCTTTCATTGTGCTCCATAATGACCAGACCAGGGACCATTTTCTTTTCTCCAACCCTAATCTTCGAAACTGGGATATTCTGGATTATGTATGAAACTCTGCTAGGAAAGACGCTTTTTTTGTGTGTAACCTATCCATGGCCCGTCCCTGAACAAATCATATCAGCACAGAACACCAATATGTTTAAAAACGAACTTGATAAACACTTAAAAATATAAAATGAAAAGAGATAAAGTGAACTATGAACAGTGTGATACAGGCACCAGCAGTTGTTACAACTGCCTGCCTGATAAAATAAAATAATAATAATAAATAAGGCTTTCCTTGCTTCATTAAGATCTTCTGCTTCACATGTCTTATCATATGTAAGGATAACATACCTCGACAAAAGATCCAAATGACGGATTTTAATTGCATTTACAGGCTGTGATAATTCTTTGAAGGTTTTTGTAGCTTCAGGGAATGATTTCCACGCATTCCAAAATGACTTCTTTCCTTTTCCACTAAAGCCAGTATCACAGCCTGTAAACGCATGAAAAATATAATCCCACTGCATACTTCTGGCCCGAGTGAATTAGCCAAGTCATGGATAGCGATGTTACGTGTAGCTTTTCCGATCCCAATACAGATCCAAAATTCTTCCAAACAGCAATTACCAAAACCTGGGTATGACCATGCTGCACAGCATGATAAATATGGAACAGAATTCGGGAATCAGCTTCTTGCTTCGAGTACAGGGAAGCTACGTCTGTGCCATCATTACGTAGAATTTTTTCGCCTTTTGTTGATAAAATCGTCTTTTTGTCATATTGAACTTGCTGGAGCCCATCAGATAGGAAATTAAAAAGTTCTATTTTATTGTCAGATCAGCGAAGAAATTTTTGCCAGTTTTTTGGTAGCTGCTTCCCTGCTGCTGTGACCCTTTGTCGAAGTCCTTCTCCTCTCTTTTCTCTTTGTACCTGTCAAAAATTACATCAATTCTGTTCCCTTTTTGGTTTCTTTACATAGTTTATAAAACTACTGCGGTAGTCTTCGAACGTTATATTGCTATCTCCAGAAGTGGCGAGAATATTTCCATTTTAATATCGTACCTAACTTACATACACATATCACGCCATTAATCCCTTGCGGGGTATGCAGAGCGTAAACGGCCACAAAAAACGAACATTTGCGCCACGTCTGACAAATATTTGAGGGTCATTGGACAAATTGTGTATTGCTTTAGTGACAGGTTGTCAGCCCATCGCCTAAAACTGCAATACACACCCTCGAGTCCCTTAGTCGCCTCTTACGACTCCCACGGGAAAGAAATGGGGTACCTACTAACCTAAATTACCTACTTAATAAAATTAAATTATATCCACGTGCCGTGTCCCAGTGGTCCGGTGGCGCCCCTACGTGTATGCTTAGTCCTTAAAAACTACGCAACTGATTTCTATGCGGTTTTTGCGGTTTGATAGCTGGAGAGATTCAAGAGGAAGGTTTGTATAAAATACATGCCAAAACAAAGTCTTATTAAGCAGGAAAACGGTTAGCACCGGGTGAGATCGCTAGATGGGCCGCTAATTCCTCACAAAATTGGAGTAAATGTAAGCATATCTTGAAAACTATAAGTCCTATCAACATACATCCAAAAACTGTTATATAGATAATTTTATAAGGAATATTTGTTTCCTTGGCGGTTTTCTCCTATCTTTACCCGTTTTCAATAAAAATAAAAATAACTGAAAATTGGGACATAAAAGGGGGGGTAAGGGGGGGAAACAGGGGGGCCTCGACGTGGTTCCCTTCATTTATTGAAACACATATATAAAAGCAACATACATGCCAAGTTTCATGCTTTCTGCCAGATGGTATCATACCTCCATACAAAGTCACGAATTGGGACCCGGACTATCATCAATAAATCATATCAATTTCATAGCGCTACGGACTACCTAGATAACAATCACCACTATTGTCCTATTAATGGACTAAACTGATTATCCAAGGGTCCTCTCATCTCGTTACAACGTGATAAAAGCCACTAACGAAGGTTGATAATAAGGTTGTCCTTAATGGAGTAAAAGCTTCATGTGATAAAGAAGGCCTTTAGGCATTATTATTGTCCGATTGTCAAGTCCGCAATAAAAATATATTTACTGTAGGCCTTCTTAGTGAATTTAGCGTATTTCACCTGCATAGGTAGGTATTATTATTTTTATTAGCTGATATCACATCAAATGTTTTTTGCGAAAGTAAGCACACTTTATAAAAGCGAATACTTCCTGAGTAACTGTATTATATACCACTGAAGTCCGACCCTTAGCAGTGCACAAAATGTAGCTAGCTAGGTAATATATTGTTTCAAAGCGCCCACAGTTTCAGAGCAATGGCGAGTGGACGTTTTATTGATGGTTCGACAGCCAAACTCTCATATATCCACAGCTGGACCGAAATAAATCAAGCCGACTTGCGAAAACTGCGATCATTCATTCCCGACGATATTTATGACAGACAATTCGCGCGAACACAAGCCCCACTCTGTTAAATCAAATCCGGAAAGACCGACCAATCAAACAACCTAGCCCCAACGATGGTGACATGGCTTTCCAACCTTTAAAATATGTAAAGGCTAAGACAGAGTGCAGGACTTATAATGAGTGAGAGGATCATAGGCGACATAAAACTGGTGGACACCAAGCTACATAGCCTGGCACATCACCGCAAGGTTGCCTGCTTGTCGGTTTTTTACAGAGAGTACTTCGGAGAGTGTGCTGAAGAGCTTCACGACCTTGTTCCACCAGCTCCCTTCTACCATCGGACATCCAGACGTACCGCCGGATACCATCCATACCTGGTTGCCATTCCACCAATTCGGACTAATCGCTTCCAGTCATCATTTATAATGCGCACTGCTGAAGAGTGGAACTCACTACCTGCGTCTGTGTTTCCAAACGCATACAACCCTAATCTCTTCAAAGTAACAGTGAACAGGCTTCTTCTGGGTGAGCTCGCTCCATCTTAGACTCTGTCTCTATCCTATGACCTAGACTAGAGTTAAGAGTAAATCCATCATTAATAATTTAAAAAAATGAGTATGTAATTTGATATTTTGTGCTGGGCATTCCTTGCACGTATGAAATGAAGGAGGGGCAACAGTTTTCTGAATAAGAATTTAAGACCTATAAAGGTGTCACCCTCAATTCGGAATATAAAAATTCTCTTACTTAACTTAAATTTGTGTAGTCATTTTCCGTCAAGTAGGTTAACAAAAGGACAGGAGATATCTAAGGCCTGTCATATTTAAAAATGTCAATAGGTTCTTCGCAATTTAGTCCCCATTGTTTTTATCGTCGCCTTATTTTGACTGATAACACGTTACTTACGTCAAATTATAAGACATGACGTAACTAAGATTTCTCCTACCCTTCTTTAAACCTATGTGACAGAAAGTGACAGCACTAATTTAAGGTAAGTTAAGAGAATTTATATCCCTAATCGAGGCCTGTGACTTTAAACATTTACGTCATCATGTCATATCAATAATTTGATAAAGATCACTCCGATTACGGTAACTCCCAACAGAAAAGTATCTTATTGCTAGCTGGTTATTTCCTCCTTGCCCTCAGCTACTTTAAAATAATTAGTACTTATCGTTACGAAAACTGAGTGGGTGTCTCTAACCTGATATCTAATAATTTAAGGCTTCGTGAGACCCATCCAAATTGGAAACTTGTAATAGAGAGGAGTCCTTCTCCTTATTAGATTTGCAAAGTTAGTTACAATAGTGAAGTGAGTCGTTACAATGGAATTAAACTTTGGTGAAATTAGTTATCAGTCCTTCCTTTGTGACCTGCTACCTTTTAGTTAGGGTGTGTTCTTGCTTGCCTAACAAGCTGCGGCTTCAGGAGTTTGTTTGACCTTTACCTTTTTCCGAAAAAAAATATCTGAAATATTAAATATTTTGATACGTTGGATCAAATGATTCGCAATAAATTATTCCGTTGAATTGAATAACTTTTTCTTGTTTTTCTAACTAAGAAAATACAACTTTTTTATGACCTCTGTGATTAGGGAAACATTGAGACTGTTCGCTTACTTGGTTACAAAATTCCTTATTTAATCTGCATAATACTGGATGGATGATAATGATGTTAACAAAATTCGAGCGGAAATATACAGAAAAGTAATAAATTTATAATTTGATTTAATTGTGAAATAAATTTAATAATGTCTGATGAAACCTGGACGATTTATTACCGCGAGATTTTAACAAAAATATTTCAACGATGCAATACTTACACTGTCTGTGTTCAATGAAAGGTAAAATTCGGGTAAACGGATTACAAACATGGCATTACAAAATGGGGGAACTACGGGATTACTACACTTACTTACCCATAGGGAAAAAGTAAATAATTGTGGAACTGTGCTTTTCTTCCCCAGTAATACCATAATTACATTTATGTGTACGAAACTGCAGGAAAACAAAAAAGATACCTTTTGGTATACATAATTTTTGATGTGTTTACCATGGGGAGTCGCAAAATATTTTCGTATCTTCCCTATGTTTCTTGGGGAAAGATCTTCAGTATCACTTCCTTGTTTATTATTCACTGTGACGGAGATAAACACAACAACAGCCAGCACCTCCACATAAACATTTGACGAATCAATATTACAACGACTTTTCATAGAGTTAATAAGATATACTAGGATATAGTTAAGTGGATCGCTTAAATTGTATGTGGATTTTCTTTTTTATTTGTATGTTGAATACGTCATTAAAATAATAATTTTTCTTTCATCATTTTGGATTGATTTCCTACTTAATAATACATTTAAAAAATATAAAAACACGACTGCTTTCTGAGATAAAGCCATGCCTATGACACTTGGGATAATGTTAGAATTCTTTCAATACAATTCCTATTAGAATATGTTCAGTGGTTTACAAGTTTCAGTTCTATAATGAAACGCACATATAAAGTAAAAATGCACAGCAATGGACGACAAGTGATAGAGTACCTTGCCAATACGTATAAAATGAGAAGTCGTTATACCTATCAAATAAAGACCTAAGAAACTCTGTTATATTGTCTCATACGTAGTATAATTGACTTGGTTACCTATTTAAGAATGAGCTTACGACTTTAATCAGGGATTATTGGGTGGAAAAACATGAAAAACGATGCCTGAACGTCAAAAACTCTCCCTCAAACTTAATAACCGTAGGCGGCAGATTCTGTTTGCTAAGTAAACTTCTCATAATAGACGTTACCTTTCCCTGCGGGTAGTTGATATTTTTAGTTAGTGGCTGTTGGTTGGTAATGTTTTGGTCATACCATACATATGCAAGGTACAGAGTGAATCGGTGTCATGGATATGAACATATTTTATCTATATCTATAGAACTTTTGCTTACGCTGGGCACAACGGACCGGAGAGATACGAGACCGAGTAAAGGCGCTCTATAGCATGCTATGTTTACACTAAGGTTCTAGTTCTGCTGACCACAAGAAGCCCTAGCAGTGCTCGTATGCTGGTGCGCGCCAGTTTCAAAACCGGAACACGCCCCTTGGAAGGCTTCCCATCAATTCACCTAGTTACACCTACAAAGCTATGACGTAGCCTGTTAGGCACGTGCTACAGTTGCTGTTCAACTAAGTAGATCATCGTCGGTGTGACTCATTGGAGCTCCGTTTTGTGTTTCATTTTGTTGGGGTATGTAGACACCCGTGAAAGTTTCTCGTGAATCATAAGACGTCCTGTCTTAGCTTCTGCCTGACAAAACTTTAGAACTTGCGTTCGGTCGTGGGATCACAAATGGTATAAATATGTGTATAAATATGAAACAAAATATTCTCCACCCAAGTTGGCAAACTCTATCAACTCCATATTAATCGAAAACACTCAAACGTTCTGCACTTGAGTTCTACTAAGTCTTGTATTTCACATTCATCTACATAGAAAAGAGTTAGTTGAAATTAATTCAAATCAATGCCCGAAAACGTGTAAAATAATGCAAATTCTCGAACAAAGAAAAAAAGAAACAATATCTTTTCATCAAAGTGATGTTATTTACAAGATAAATAGCCTATCATCCCAAGCAATATTTTTAGAGGAATTTTCGATATGCCCGCATACCCAATTATTGTACACAAAAGGGCCGCTAGTATTGTTAGACTAACACGCTCCACAATGGTATGTTGTACAACAACCGTGTTTTTATCCCAAACGGCGACGCAAAAAACTTTGTACGATCGCAACATTTAAGCACCATAAAATGGAATGACAAATAAGTCGGCGGATGGATTATACCCGCTACGATCCTTTTGTTCCGCAGGCGGTTGTTATACACGCATTTATTTAATGGTTTTTAATGATAGTTCAGCACTTTAATCTATGTAATAAAGTTGATTTATAGCGCATCTGTATTCTAATATGTAAGAATGTTAACTTGATTAAATATTGATTTTAGATCACGATTGCATTACAAATGCTGCTTGTCGTGTAGGTCATAGAATCGAAGCCCGATCTGATGAACATGATTATCTGAGTTTTTAGACTGCCGTCAATCAGGCATCTGACATGGTAATGTAAAAAAAGACAGCAACCGTTACCGACATAGCTTTACCTACCTGCCCTACGAAGTACGGAACCATCCCTCTCAGGCTCACAGACAATCAGGTGGTTTAGCCTACAATATACTAAAACGGTTCTAATCAAACTGGAAACAAAAGATACCCAGAAATTGAACCAGGGACCTCCGGATCCTAACACCAACGCTCAAACCACTAGCCCACGGAGGCAGTTTAAATTTCAAATGAAGATTAGCTTCTATTGAATTTTTCAATCAAGAGTCATAGGTACTGGCTTCAACGGGAAAAAGTAAAGTGGAATAATTAATTCTATCCGTTTAGCTCGAGGTGGAATTTTTATTTAGGAACTTCCGATTGTATTATCGGAAGACAATCAAAAGTTTCACGAAATTCAAGGCGAGGTGGTCCTTTTTCTTTTGGAATCAAACAAGGCCCTTTACTTAGGGGTTTCATCAATTTTGATCGAGAGTTTTGTTAACAATGTTCGTTCAATCGCCGCCGCCATGCGAACGACTGAACTGAACGCCTAATGGTCGAAGTTTGAAAGAACAAGTTGAGTGTAAGCTTATATAACGAACATGGAGTCAGTTGATGGGGGTTGGCACCAGATTTAGTGCACAATTTCTGTGTGCCACACACACATTTGATATCATTGGAACTTTATAATAAACGATCTGCCGTTTTTAAAAAGTAGGTAGTACTCACATTACAAATTTTGGTTTACTTAAATTATAGAAATTAATATAGATCATAGTTAAAATGAACAATATCAATCAATACAAAATAATTAAACGTAGGTACTTTAAGTAAGTAGTACTCGCAAAAATTACGAAATGCAGTCTTAAATAGGTATGTTAAAACTTAGATTGGTATACTTAGTCAATAGGCTCAAAATGACATTCTGCTACAGAGGTAGTTGGTAAACTATGGAAATAAATTATGCATTAAACTGATATTTGAACATAATGAGTTTGTTTTATAAAACTCCAAGGTTTTTTTAATTAACCAGTAGGTAATGCTGCAACAATTTACATTGCCATTAAAACTTTGATATCACAAATTATTTACGTCACACCAGGAATTGGAGATTTAATATTGCAGCTGAATTTTAATATCGTATTAACGAACTCTCCAAATGGAATTAATTCTGCTGATTGGTTACCTAATTGAACTGAAAAATACATTAAAATCAATCATAAAATACGCCTGAAGCTAGATTTTTATCAATAAGGGTCAACGTTCTATTAGACTGATGACGACACGACCTACCGGTAGTGGTTGACGAATGTCAAAAAGCTCTAGGACGAAACAGATGGAACGTTTTTTCCTATCAACCTTTCTTCCAGCCCAAGAGAAAAATCGTTGATAAGTAGCAGAAAAGACTGAAAATGCAGTTTATCACGAACAGCCGAGCTTAAACCGAAGTTCATTTAAATTGCAGATTCTGTAATCAAGCGAGGTATTTACGATTTTGAATAGAAGGAGCGTTGGCGCCGCCTCGCTCGCCAGACGTCTACCGTTAGTTCTCTATCCTGCGGGTTTCAGCTGAAATTGCTTGATTACTTTGGACAAGAATATTTTAGAAGACATTTGAAGTTCAGAGTAGAGTCAACATAACGTGGAATTGAATCAGATTAAGATCAATACCAATCTCAGTCAATACCTTTCTAATTTGGGTCACGCTGTTTGTGACTAGTCGTGGGTGTCGTAAAAGGCATCTATGGGATGCAGCCAGGGAATAGGTAGCAGTGCTCCCTGTAAGTAAATAATAATAATAAAATCTCATCCTAAACTTATTTTTTATGTTCTAAGATAAGATAACTTGGAGGTGAGTACTACGGGTAGATCAGTGACGACTGTTTAGCATAACGTTTGCCATGATATGGCCGACACTTTTCGCCAAATCTATAAGCCAACAAACGTTTCGCCGCTTCATGGCTGGGTCCATAGGTCATATGGCGTTTTTATTATGCTTAGGTAAAAGTAAGCTCGTGTTCGGTTTCGTACCAGCAGCTACAGCACACAGCGAAGCACACAGCTGCATTTAAGTTGGTGAAGGAAGTTTATCACATACAACTTTACTACCCAAATTTCTAGGACGCAAGTTCGTATTAACCGCTCTAGCGACGACGCTAGCGAACAACGCCCGACATTTGTCTAAAGCCACTCAATTCTGTTTAAAACTACTCCTACTCCTTTTGATATCTTTATGCAACTGGAAAGTTAGCCATAATTAAACTTTACTTTGGGATAATTCTCAGTCTAGGTGTTTTAATCCATCCTAGTTATAAATTACTATAAATACTGTCTGGTTCGTAGAATAAATGTGGGCTGAGGATGATCGTGATGATAGACGAATACATTATATACACAATACTTATATAAACGATATCTTCCAAACTAAGCCCGCTTTATAATTAAACAGCGAAATAGAAAAAGTTAAAAGGACACGTTAGTATATTTTTATCTTGCATAAAATATATTTGTAAAACAATAGGGATAAATTTGCCTTTGACATTGTACAAGAAGGATGCCTTCCACTCTTTGATGTGAAGTAGGCGTGTCTGTATAAATATACATCGACATATTTTAAGATGGTATGCTCTTCATTATCTCTGGAAACCTATACTGCTGTCATATAGGACTTTAGAGAGCGAAGGTAAGAAGATAATTTACTGTGAAATAAATTGTTAGTCCATCTCGAATCTACGTATAGACAAAATATCAAAACCCACTTACATAAGCCAGCTTCATAATATTTACAACAGTAAAAAAAACTTCTAAAAAGCTTTCTTTAATTGTATCTACACTCTACAAGTTGGACTTTGATTTCAACGGATCTAAAAGGTAAATGTATTTGTCAGAAACGGAATAAGCGGGGAAATGAAACGAATGTCGTCGTTCGAAGCAAACATATCCCCGTCAAGGATACGTGGCATAAATATATTCCTGACATGCAGGTTGCGCTTTTAGATAGCCTATTTGTATTCAGTGTAGCAATGGCTGAGTGATACGGTAAGCTTACAATATCGACAGGTAAATTTTTTGTACTTGTTCGAGACGTTATTTTCAAACAAAATTAAAAATGTATTATTTACGTCACTGATATTAAACTAGTTGTCATTAAGAATCACAGGTCAAAATATGTTTTTTTAAATCAACTTTTTATTTGAGCTTTTTCACGATTTGAAACATGAGTAAAGTACATAGTTGAAAATCGAAATATACAAGGTGTAAAAGACAGCCCTACGAATACTGATAGGGTGTCAGACCATGAAACTGAACAATTTTCCATTTTTAAAAAACAGGGAGAAGTTTTTTTTTGACTTTCCATAATAAATGCAGTCAGCTGATTGTGATTTTGTATGCGAGGTCGACTTTTTTGTTTTTTCTGACATATGTTTTAGAGTACCTATGTGGTTCAATTTCATGTTCTCAATACACCCTATCAGTATTTGAAGGGCTGTACCTTACACCCTGTTTATAAGTGGTGTATAGATACTTGATCAACATTTTGGAAAGATATGAATATCTTCGAAGGTAGAGTACTTTTAGGGCAGTATATTATCTGTTATAAATGTTAAATCAACTGGAAACTAATACATCGTAAACCTAGAACAAACGTGAATGGCAATGGGCATGTCTTGTGTCTGATGCAGAATGCCTTTTCACATTCTCCGTTGCTTGGGGCTGATATCGTGTATTCGTGTGTACCTACTGTATTTAGTTTTGTCATTATAAAACACACATAACTGCGGAATTGAATAGCATCGCAGTACTCAGTACAAATTACTTGAAGCAAAAAGTAGCAGTGGGTCAGTAATTAGATGGGAATTATTCAGCCTAAACGGCCGATGTGGCGCAACGGTAGTGCGACTGCCTGCGACGCAAAGGTTCCGGGTTCGATTTTTAAGTTGATATTTATCACTTTGAGAATTTATTACCATCTGGTTAGGACATTGCAGGCTAAACTACCGATTGTCCGTAAAAAAGATGGTACCGTGCTTCGGAGGGCATGTTAAATCGTCAGTCCCGGTTGCTGTCTATGATTACTTAGAAGGCGGTCGTTACCCAACCATATCAGCGGCCTACTACTAGTAGTAGGCGGTTGTAAAACTCTGACACAGGGGTTCATCGGGTCGTTGGACGACTCGTGTCCCACTCGAAGAAAAGCAGAAGATTCAGCCCAGTAAATAATGTACCTTAATATCTCCTCCCTGAACTGAACCCTTAGCTCTTGATTAAGGCTACTCAATTATTACTTGAGCTAATTCAGTCTGGGTACCTAATAAAGTGTCTGAGTTTCTATACCTATGTACTTTATTATATACTGTGTAGTGGTCAGCTGGGAACTGAGACGGCTGATAACTTCTAACCTTGCGCAGACATTAAAAATATAGCTCGCAATTTCGGAGCAGTCGCGTAGGTAGCTATCCTGTTTGTTATGTACTTATGAGATAGTAATGGCTTTATAAACCGAAGAAATATGTATGTAGAGAAATTAAGGCTAATAGGTAGTTTAAAAGAAGACCTAAACCCACGTAGAGAGAAATTATTTTTGTATTTATATTTTAGTTGCTACTTTTTGAGACGTTTATTGGTAAAAGTGAACCGTTACTTTTTTTTAGTTGTGTACCCTATGATTATAGCCCCGGGGCTATTCAAATCTACACCTGACTGTATGGTGGGGAGCAGGAGTTCACACTTAGGTACATTGAAATGAAGCATTGAAACAAATTTCAGATAGGGCTTTCCTCGACACCTAATTAAACAACAAATGCCTTGAAAGCCCTGATTAGAATCGAGATAAAGGCTAAAAGGATTTTTTAGCTTCCAAAATTGTTTGTAGGTGGTACAAAAGTTTTCTGAACGTGATGTGCCCGCGCTAACGACGAATACAAAAGAAGGATCTAGCAACATGTTTTAAGCCTTGCCGTACGTGACACATCCCCGTCTACTCATTGTTTAAGGGTAGACGTTAGATATCACATTACTACCTCACCTCCCCATGCCACCCTTTGTATGGCTGCTGCAGCAAATTTTGAACAAACACTAAATAGGTACTGAATTTTAGTATTTATATGATACCTTTTAGTTTGTTGGAACAGGCGACTTTACGAAATAAATATTTACCTATATGAATAAGCTTTCGTAAGCAACCTTATACTTATATTTTTGAATTCTTTAAGAAATGTTGATTTAGATACATATCATAGCGTAGCAACACACCTAACCTTTCTACCTGATGACTTCATCACAGTAGCCGCTGCTGCAGCAATTGCAAATAGATCACACACAAGATCTTCAAGCAACCGACGCCCCCGCCGGCGTCATTTGTTCCCCATCTTGGGAACTACCGGCACGTGCCGGGTAGATTCAGTCCGGTCCGTTCTTCTCTGTTTCTCAACCAACTTCTCCGGATGAGCCCTAGCTCCCCACCAAATAGACAGGTGTAGATTTCAAAGCACCGGGGCTTAAATTGCAGAGTCCAGCCCTAAAAAATACCAACCTACCTACCTACATCTACACTAATATTATAAAGAGGAAAGATTCGATTGTTTGTTTGTTTGCATCGAATAGGCTCCGAAACTACTGGCCCGATTTTAAAAATTCTTTTACCATTAGAATCCTACATTATTTCTGATGAACATAGGCTATATTTTATACGAGAAAAAAATAGGGATCCGCGTGAAAATTTCGATAATGTAACCCAACGTGTGAAAAATGTACCAAAAAAATATCTTATATCGCGTACGCTGTGGAAATTATTGACAATAGAGCAAAGTGATGTAATACAGTTTTATAGAGGACATCAATATCTATAATAATGTCCGCGATACTATATGTCTAACTATTACAGTTATGCCACAATAACTACTTTTTCATTTAAAAATGTACAATCTACGCCACATTATTCGTACCAGTGTAATGATTACATTTAATCATTACTGTATTAAAGGGTGTAAGGGATAGCCCTCCGAATAATGATAGGGTACATGCAGACCATGAAACTGAACAACTTTCCCCTAGGAACATATTTCAGGAAACGTAAAAAACTGACTTCCCATAGTGAATGCAGTCAGCTGATTGTGATTTTGTATGGAAGCTCATTTTTTTGGCGTTTTCTGACATATGTTTCTAGGGGAAAGTTGTCGTGTGATGCCGGCTTAGAATAGCATCACCCCATATCTATGCCGTGTGATGCCGGCTAAGAAAAGCATCACCCCATATCTTTCCCGTAGAAGTCGTAAGAGGCGACTTAGGGACTCGAGGGTGTGTATTGCAATTTTAGGCGATGGGCTGACAACATGTCACTATGGCGATACACAATTTTCTGAATTACCCTCAAATGTTTGTCAGACGTGGCGTAAATGTCCGTTTTGGCGGCTGTTTACACTCTGCCTACCCCGAAGGGGATTATAGGCGTGATATGTGTATGTATGTATGTATGGAAAGTTGTCCAGTTTTATGTTTCATGCACCCTATCAGTATTCGAAGGGCTGTCCCTTCCTTATTCGGTTTACAAAAAAGACGACAAAATGAAAAATGAAAATGGAAAATGAAATAACTTTATTCAATGTAGGATAGCATTATCACTTATTGACGTCATGATCGGTCATTGTAAAAAAAGAAATTTGCATAACGCAATTTTCTTCTTTTTATAACAATTTTGTATTGTCCTAATAGAAAACCGGCTCGGGCGGGATAAAAAAATAAAAATAAAGGCACTGCCTCGGGGCTGGCCAGGTTAATTACACAGCACGTAACTTTACGCCACCACCATTTTGACAAAAGACATTAAATAATGCATTAAAAAAATCTACACTAAAATAATACATACATACACATATCACGCCTATTATCCCTTGCGGAGTAGGCAGAGCGTAAACAGCCGCAAAAACGGACATTTACGCCACGTCTGACATATGTTTGAGGGACATTCGGAAAATTGTGTATCGCCATAGTGACAGGTTGTCAGCCCATCGCCTAAAATTGCAATACACACCCTCAAGTCCCTTAGTCGCCTCCTACGACTCCCACGGGAAAGAAATCGGGTGATGCTATTCTAAGCCGGCATTACACTAAAATAATAATAATATAATCTACACTAATATTAGAAACAGGATTTTTTTAATTGTTTGTTTGAATTGAGTAGGCTCCAAAACTATTGACGTCATAAACCGTAATTCTAAAAAAATAAATTTGTATAACACAATTTGTATCACACAATTTTCTTTTTTTATTACAATTTTGTTATGACCTAATAGAAAACCGGCTCGGGCGGGATAAAAAAATTAAAATAAAGGCACTGCCATGGGGCTGGCCAGGTTAATCACACGGCATGTAACTTTACGCCACCACCATCTGAAAACGATATTTGTTTCAAATTGAAGTCAAGATTTTTAGAATCCTACATTATCCCTGATGAACATAGGCTATATTAAACTGTCTTATTCCCGGGGGGAAATTCTTAGCAGCGGGTGAAACCGCTGGGCGGGCTGCTAGTTAAATATAAAATTAGAGATTTGCCGCGCGAGTCGTCACATATATCCCATACTATACAAAATTTTATACACACAAAAGTCTGCAACTCAAAGTGAAAACGGTTATTTTATATTTAAATAATAATTTTAATTATAAATGCAAAAGCAACACATTGATGGTAACTAATTTTTAATTGCGAAATTTTAAAAATCAAATAAAAATTCCAAGTTTAAAAGGGACAGGACAGATCGACAGATTACGCTTAAAATCGTGTTTGCGGGCCATTAAATCCGTCATCGGAGTCAATTTATTTGGTTCCTTTCGCTCCCCGCCAATAAAAGTTGATGATCCGTGATCTGTGTGCCAGGAGTTCCACAATGGGGCGATAAGTCGGCGGTATTACGAGTGCTCACAGATACAATGTCCCATCTGTCTGTTTCGCAGACGATAGACGCAAGGCTAGATCATGCTGTACAATATGTTTGAATCAAATAATTAATGTGTTCCGTCCGTAGAAAATATGTTTTTCAATTTAAATGAGTAGGTTTAAATTGTTGTTAGCCACTGACTATCTCTTTTATGTCACAATTTTTTTTAATTCAATGTTTGATTGTTAAGTGTAGATATGGTTCTTTATTTTGTCTTATGGACAATAGTTCACCTGCGGTTGCACCATTGTAGGTCTTATTACGCGTGGCATAGAATCGCCCGAGCTGTACTTGACTGTAACGCGCTATGTCGCGTTCTGACCTAGGGTTAAACAATTTAATATGAAGCTTTTGTACACTAGATTAAATTAAAAGGCTTTTTGTAACTCTTTATCATACCTAGTGGTTGCATGATTTACAGGGGCACAATAACTTCCCTTACACCCTGTACATTTTGATATTCGGTACAAAGTTATTTTCTCTCAACGACATTGTACCTTCAGCACCGTTTCTCGATAAGTATGGGATGCGGTGATGAGTGGTGAATACAAAGCATACTGCGCATCAGCGCTTGCATCAGACGCGTGACGGGTGCTCGCGGCTGCACGGCCGCAATTCATTTGCCTGCCTTTTGTGTCGTTAAAATGTCGTTTTAAAATAGGTAAAGGTGTACCTTCATTACTAAGGTTACTAGGCTTTAATTTGCAACACTTGCGTCGTACGTGTGACGAGTCGCAGGCGTTTGCATTATTTACATGTCATCTAAGTGTTTAACATGTATAGACAAATGATACCTAGTCTCCTTTGTTTAGATAAATTAAATAGAAATGCGACCACTTTGTCTAGATACATTAAATAGCAATGCGACCACTTTGTCTAGATAAATTAAATAGCAATGCGATCACTTGGTCCAGATAAATTAAATATCAATGAGACCACTTTGTCTAAATAAATTAAATAGTAATGGGACCACTTTGTACAGATAAATTAAATACCTAGCAACGAGAGCACTTTGCCTAGATAAATTAAATAGTAATGGGACCACTTTGTACAGATAAATTAATTAGCAACGAGAGCACTTTATCTAGATAAATTAAATAGCCATGCTACCACTTTTTCTACCTCTAGATAAATTAAATAGCAATGCCACCACTTTGTCTAGATAAATTAAATAGCCATGCTACCACTTTTTCTACCTCCAGATAAATTAAATAGCAATACCACCACTTTGTCGAGATAAATTAAATAACAATGCGACCACTTTTTCCATATTAATTAAATAGCCAAGCAACCACTTTTTCTAGAGGTAGATAAATTAAATAGCAATGCGACTCGTCGTATCGGTTAACAACGGTAGCTTACATACGGGACGACATCTTCAGACACAAAAAATCTAGTGTGGAACTGTTATAAATTGTTTTTTATACAATATTCATATTTTCGGTAACTACGACATACTGCTTATAAATCAACGCAGCTTTCTCATACTCGTCGGAATTTAATAACGCATTGAATACAGGAAAGAAGGAAGGGACGTAGGGTGCTCGTGCCCGTCGTTGTCACGGTGAGGTGAAGAGAGGGCACACCCGCATCACTGTCGAGTGTACCCTATACATCCCCTCGGCCATGCTTACCTACATCCCGGAAGATACATTCTACTGATTTTTTCACACAAGGTCTTCGAGTTAGTACTGTGGCCACTGGGAGGCCACAATGAGAAATAAAAAAAGATAAATTTACACCAAGGGTTATATTTTTATTTTACAGTATTTTCGAGGTGATTTCCTTACACAAGAATGAATAACAAAAAACGAATTTAAATTTAGAATGATTCCAGCTACCTACACGAAGGAGGCTAGACCTCACAGTAGGTACTATCAGCAGCGCAGCGAGTAACCCCTCCAAGAAGGTTTCAACTTAAACTGGATATTCTTAACGATACACATTCATACATATATCATGCCTTTAATCTTTTGCAGGGTAGGCAGAGCGTAAACAACCGCTTAATACGGACATTTACGCCACCTCTGACAAAAATTTGAGGGTCATTGGGAAAATTGTGTATCGCCATAGCGACAGGTTATCATACCATACTAAAATTGCAATACACACCCTCGAGTCCCTTAGTCGCCTCTTACGACTTCCATGCGAAAGAAATGGGGTGATGCTATTCTAAGCCGGCATCACATGGCATAACGATTTATAAAATAAAAGCACTTAGAAATCAATTTAGGCAAATCCGTAAATAATTCATAAAATGATCGCTCCGTTATGGAAATTATGTGAGTTTAAACACGTGTGTATTACAAGAAACAATTTTGTAATAGTAGTTTATGCAACTGTCGTATAATGGGGGTCATTAGATTGCGAGTGTCTGTTTATAGTTTGACACGAGCATTCTAATGCCTAATTATAGCAGTTGCATACACTATTTTATCTACACTCTCCAAAAAAACTCAGAAACACTTTTCTAAACGTACGCACCGGCCATTGTAAGGCCCGATACAAGGACAAATTCAATACGAGAACGTAATATGGCTTGATATGAATTTTTAAAAATCTATACTTTAGCAGTTGTTAAGATGTGGAGTCTTAACAATAACTTAACTAAACAACTGAACAACATCTGAACAACATCTGAACAACAACTGAACAACATCTGAACAACATCGAAACAACAACTGAACAACATCTGTACAACAACTGAACAACATCTGAACAACATCTGAACAACAACTGAACAACATCGGAATAACATCTGAACAACAACTAATCAACATCTGAACAACAACAGAACAAAAACCTATTAAAACAACTGAACAACATCCGAAAAATTACCGTACAACAACAACTGTCAGGTGCGGCGGAAGATAGCGATTTGAGTATTGGAAAAAAAAACTTCGTTTCATTTCTCAACTTTATCGTATTTAGAGTTTTCTCATTAAGTCATTACGCTTCTGTAATTTATAGTAAACCCTAGTTTTTATAGGCAGAATGCATAAAGTAGGTCATTATGCATCTGTTTTCGTATTCATAATTCGAACATTATGAGACGAGTGTATATAAAATACATATTGATTAACTTTCCTGGCATTACAAACTTCATCTGTAATTGTAGTGAAGTAAATTAATTCTCGTATTACCAAAGGGCATTGGAACTTCAAATAAAGGCAATAAAATATTATATCTAGGAGTGATGTTGAAAAATATTTGGAACATCTTCTTAACGTATCAGTGGGATTTGGAACTGATTGGAACTATCGCGATAGTATTTAGGTAAATATTAGTAATTAACAGTTTCAATACAGTTTCATGTATTGTGAGTCAACCCGCGACCACAATACATGAAACTGTATTGAAACGTCGGGACAAAGGTAAATTACTAATATTTACCTAAATACTATCGCGATAGACCCGGTCTAATACTTAAAATGAGTGAAAGTGATTGCGAGTTCTTAAAAAGTTATATGATTGGAACTAGACTAGAAAATTGATAGCATTAGGTAGGTTTTTACCAACCATCAACATGTCAAACTTTGTGGGTGGTAACCTAACAAGAAACTTATACAGGATGTAAGGGACGGTGTACCGAAAACTTTACAGGCATGATCAGACCATTAAACTGAACAACTTTTTCTGTGAAGGCTATGTTGGTTAACGAGAAAAAATTCGACTCGCCGTACAAAATTCCCGATCAGCTGACTGACTTTATATGGAAACTCGAAAAAAATCGTTTCCCAACATAGGCTCCATAGTAAAAGTTGTTCAGTTTTATGGTCTGATCATGCCTGCGAAGTTTTCGGTACACCGTCCCTTACATCCTGTATATAGGATGAAATTTTACTTGCGACTGATAGCGTCATCTCAAGTCGGGCTGGTGATAAGGAACAACTTTCCCCAAGAACATTGGTCGAAATAAGACAAAGATATTTTGAGTTTCCATAGTAACCTAAATCAGTTGATCGACAATTTTGTATGGGAGGTCAAATACTTTTTTTAATTTCGACCTTTGTTCCTCTGGGAAAGTTGTTCCTTATTAGCTGATTACGAACCCGTTTCCGGCATCGGTCACTAGTAAAATTTCACCCGATAGTTTCATTTACTTAAGTACATAACCACATTAAATTTATCAATTAAAACATAATGTTCCAATGTGAGTTGAAAACTTGTTGAGTTAATTTGCATTTTAATAGATAAAGAAGTTGAGTATAAAATAAATTAAAGACAATAGGAAAAGTGTTGTTAACCTCGCTGATAGGTATTATCGCACGTACTCAATAAAGGGATCAACTTAAACATTTTTTTCTTAAAAAGTGTATGAAAGCCAATATAAGTTGAAGGGTAACTCAAGGTGCCTACTTACATTTTTATCAAACAAAACAAGTTTATTTCCAACCGACGATATCGACTGTTTTCGTTAAAATAAACATACTTACTAAATATGTAGATAAGTACATTTTAAGTACCGTAGAACGGGGTTACATTGATTAATTTTAAAATTTAGATTCACATATTTTCTCCAATTAAATTTCAAAAAATATGAATAATATGCAGTATTAGCGACTGTACTAAAAGTTTTATATCCTTTAACAAAAATTATATTTTTTGAGTTAGTTTTGGAGAAAATTTGAAAAAACGAGCTTATCAAAGTTAAAATGAAAATGGGGTTACTTTGATACCCCATACTTTTTTCGTTGCAATTTAAAGTCACCCCAATTTTAGGTAAAACAAACAAAAAAAAAAATTTTTTTGTCTTTTATTTGTCAGATTATAAACAAAAATGTATTTTTGGGGTTATTTTGATTATAAGGGTAACTTTGATATGTGCGAGGTAGGTAGATAAAAATTAAATATCTTCTAATCAACCACTGTTTTATTCATTTTCTAATAGCTTACTTAACTATAAGTTATCATAACTCAAATATAATTTCTAAACAGTCTTAAATCAGCCTAAAAAACATCGTGAGGTTAGTTTGATAAGTCTTACTATTTCCCTATAAAATCATCCATTATAGAATGTGGGGCGAGATTGATAACTATCAATTTCGCCTCGTATGTCCCATCAAAGTAGCCACGTAGTTTAAAAACTAAAATATCTATCAAAATGGCGGCCACAGAAATGAAACTAAATATTGTTATTATTCGTGAAGAAACACAAAATTTTAATAACCAGTGTAAACCCATATAAATATAATACTTACGTGTTCACCTTAGAAGTTATTTCTTAGATTATTTTCATGAATTGCACCTGCAATATTTAAAATATTATTTTTTCCACAATGAAACGTGCTCCTGCGCTGGCGACGATGCAAAACATGGCTGACATGTTGGTGTTGCCATTTTAAAAAGAAAAAATTAGGCGCGTTTCGTTTTTACGGAGTTATTGTTAAAAACCAAAAAAAAAAAGTTATCATCAATGTTGCCCCAGATCTCAAAGTAACCCCGTTTAAATATCTTCTAATCAACCACTGTTTTATTCATTTTCTAATAGCTTACTTAACTATAAGTTATCATAACTCAAATATAATTTCTAAACAGTCTTAAATCAGTCTAAAAAACATCGTGAGGTTAGTTTGATAAGTCTTACTATTTCCCTATAAAATCATCCATTATAGAATGTGGGGCGAGATTGATAACTATCAATTTCGCCTCGTATGTCCCATCAAAGTAGCCACGTAGTTTAAAAACTAAAATATCTATCAAAATGGCGGCCACAGAAATGAAACTAAATATTGTTATTATTCGTGAAGAAACACAAAATTTTAATAACCAGTGTAAACCCATATAAATATAATACTTACGTGTTCACCTTAGAAGTTATTTCTTAGATTATTTTCATGAATTGCACCTGCAATATTTAAAATATTATTTTTTCCACAATGAAACGTGCTCCTGCGCTGGCGACGATGCAAAACATGGCTGACATGTTGGTGTTGCCATTTTAAAAAGAAAAAATTAGGCGCGTTTCGTTTTTACGGAGTTATTGTTAAAAAACCAAAAAAAAAAAGTTATCATCAATGTTGCCCCAGATCTCAAAGTAACCCCGTTCTACGGTAGGTACCTACTTAAGTAGTACATTGTACGAAATACGCTTATAAACTAAATTATCCCTGTACGGGAGAGTTACGCTTATAAAGTTCATCATACCTGTACGGAGGAATCCTATATTCAGCAATGGACTAGTAGACTGTAGCTAGGTTATCAATAATGATAATGATGAATCATATACCGACTCAATCAGTCCGTTTTACAGACGCCTCCGTTCCGCAGCGTAACGCACCGTAAACCCCACCGTAGCCGTATTTGTATGAGAATAAGATAGGAATTCGCAATTTCCTTTCGTCTGACAGACGCATGCGTTACGTTGCGTTAAAAAAACGGAACGACACGACAAGTGAGAGAACCGCCATAGAAGGCTAGCACCCGGACTCTTTGTCATAAAAATGAGGCGCACCAAAGTATCTTTTTCACAACTAGAAAACCAATTTATTGCCTTATTGTCATCCATTTATGCTATGTAACAATAAGTACGTATAACTACTGACAGTACGTAAATTCATAAAAGTTAGATAGTTACTAGAAAAAGATATATCAAAGTGATGCGAAGAAATATTTTGTAGGCATCTGTCTACTTGGTAACCAAACAGGCTTTTATTTATCTACGAAAAAGCCGTCGGAATACGATATAAAAAGTTCGTAGGTACCTTTTTAGGTACGTTTTACTTTACATGTATTAGATGGCGTGACAGGCTCCGATACAAATGTGACACGTAGCATAGACGTAAAAGCAAGAGAAGAGGTGTTCTCATGTTCGTACAAAATCTATCTCCTTTTGGTTAAAGCTAGATTGCTCTATCTTAGACTCTGTCTCTGCTTTATCAGGCACCAAGATCTGGCCCAGGGTAGAGTCAAAACAAATTGTTTGTATGTAAAAAAACCTAACCTAGGAACTTTAAAACATTGGAGTATAATTGTGCCAAATTCAAATAAACCTATATTTCTTGCCAGCTGCGCATGCCCATTTTTGATTGGTGAATAGATATAAGGGGTGTAAGGGACAGCCCTCTGAATACTGATGGGTGCATGCAGACTATGAAACTGAACAACGTTCCCGTAGAAAAATATGTCAGGAAACGCCATAAAGAGCGTCCTTCCATACAAAATCACAATTAGCTGACTACATGTATACTATGGAAAAATCATTGAAGTTTCCTGAAATATTTATAAATGCACCCTATCAGTATTTGGAGGGCTGACCCTTTCACCCTGTATAGGTAGGTACAGCCAATTCGATATATAGGAGATTGGGAGATACAAAGTTGTTCGTTCACTAAGTATTTAGTAGCTCGACGGATTTTAAATTTGTTTTTCAATGCCCACAGATTTATGGGGTTCCACTAGTTCTACAGCACATCTTTTAACGAGCAGAGATTTCTCCTGCTATTCAGTCTATGTCATGAGTCACATCATGTCACATCAAGCCCGCATCGCGTTTATTGAATCCCTCACAATTGGTAGGTTACAAGGTCCCGGCCTATAGGAACCCCGGACGTATGGCAGGAAACTGGCGGCGACAACTTATTTATAGAAAAAGAGAAACCTTTTGTTCGTCCGTCTCGGATCTTGATGTGACATTCCTTTGCATACGGTATTCAAGGACGAAAAAACAATAAATATGGAAATCATATTTACACATGACAGGAATAAACAGAATCAATTGATACTACTCAAGACGGATCACAAAAACTAAAATAAATGAAACTATTTACGAGCAAGTACAACATTTTGATCATACGCTACTTCAGTTGTTAGAGCATCGAAACGGGACGCTAAAGTGAAAATTGATTCAATTTCTTGTATACGAAGCACTGTATCAAAAAGTAACAAATTCACATACATGCATATATACACATATCACGCCTTTATCCCTTGCGGTAGAGCGTTAAAAATACGGTTACTATCGCTTGGCAAATATTTGAGTCGTTTCATAAAAATCGTGTATTACTACGAGTATAGTGACAGGTTGAACTTGAAACCCTCAAGTATCTTAGTCGCTTCTTACGACACCCGCGGGAAAGAAATGGGGTGTTAATATTCTAAGCCGGCATCACACGGCATAATTCAACAAGTAACAAATTCATTGTAGATTAACACCGACAGGAAGTACGCAACCGCGCAACGTTTCCATCGTCGATTATTTCCTACAGTAAAACCTTCCTGCTCCAAACGTTTTGCATTAAAGCTCGATGTTAAACCCATTGTAATTTCCTACCGTTCGCCGCCTCCAATTACTCGACCGCCTCGCCTTAACCACCGGGATGTAAAAACGAGCTGAGCCTTAATGGAAACTTCATTTTTAAGAAAAATAAGCAGTTCGTTAGCTTTTTAGAAATGCCTTTGTGTTGCTTGGAATAAAGGTTTATTTTTGTTATAGATATGGTTCAGAATATAGTTATCGTAATTACCTACAATGACGGAAAATGAAAGATGACAAATCGACCTAAAACGATCATCTATACATTTATGCAGAATGTGATCTTCGTCGCTTGAATACAGATATTTACGTTAACAGTAAAGTTTTATCCAGATACCCTACAAAGGTTATCTTCATTTCGACTGTTCGCTGCCGGATTCTATGTCGGTTGATTCTTATTAAAGAACTGGTTTAATTTTATCACTAGAAAACAGTTGACTTTATTTACGGTTATTTAAATATTTTTTTGCAATTTATAATAGTTCAATTAATATACAAGGAGGAGGAGGAACAAGGCGAAAGGTGGTCAAAGATCTCATGAATTTGAACAACTTTCTCCATTGAACATTGCATTGATTTTTTTTACCTACCCTATTAAATTAACCAGCTGATCGGAAATTATGTGTGGGAAGCCCATTTCTTTCTTTATATTATTCATAATGTAAAGATTCATGAGTACCTTGACTTCTGTTATACTTACGAAACAAAATAGCCACACTGAAATTAGGGAACGTAGTCTACATTAATTTCTAAAACACATAAATGCAATACCCTGTTGCATATTCTACACTCAAGCATTAGAATCTAATCTAAACGGAATTTAATTTCAGCAGGAATCGCGTGCCAAAATCCGTTGACAAGAAGAGTTATTAAAATACTTCAGGTTGCTCTCGAAGTATACAAATGCCTGTGATATAAACAGCAATTTTATGAACGCATTTTGCTTCTAATCATACCCAGAGGAATGTGGACCACCTGGGACATCTGATGTTTCGAGGCTTTTATGAATAATTTTTGAACAAATGAAAATGCCGCTTTTCGTTGTTATAAACAAGTTGGTACGCGTATCTGTGGTATGTTTTATTCTTGTTTGTTTTTAATACTTTTTGGGACGTGGTCTGAAGGCAGGAATAATGAAGGCAGCTTAGGTAGAAGGTAGGTTCAGATATAGAAATTAAATATCTTGCGGAGAGATGGGCCTATGAATTTTATATTTGTCTGAAATAACTTATGCTAAATAATTATAACACTTATGTGGAAGACCTCTGATACCTACCATGTTCTAGAACTTTAAATCAACTTTATTCAAGTACCTATATTGTATTAAAACAACCTCATTCATAAGGGTATTTGTGAGAGTCTATAGACTCCAAAAACTATGTGATGAGTTTTGCTTTTCCTTACACAAATGACCCATATTTTAAATGAAATCCATTCACACGAAGATCAGATTCAGACCTTGATTTGAACTGTCGCTTGAATTTTTAATCATCCAATTTAGTGATTATGCGACAATTGAAATAATAGGACTGCCCTCATGGCGCATGGGTTCCTGTAAGTAAGGTAACCTGATATGTGCCGTGGTTATGGTCGCTAATAAAGGATGTTTTGACTACATCCACCTATCAAATAGTCCACTGAGTAATAAAACATATTGTGTGCGACCGCGAAAGTTTAAACCAGTTTACATATTATGTTATTGGCAAAATATAAAGAACATAGGCAAGTCAGTTAGAAAATTAGGTATAACCCCTTTTATACCCACTAGGTACTATGTTTTTATAGCTTTTGAACTTTCAGTGAGGTTCACAATCACTGGTACACGTGCTGTACTGGGGTAGATGAAAAGTTAGTATAGTCTACCTAGGTATAAAATAAATTAAATGTTTAGAATGATTCACTCCTTTTTATTCAAAGGTCGAGGTCTATCGCGGAATTTTAGATTGTTTGAATGTTTTGATTTGAAACTCGCCTGTGTGAACTGTGCAGAATTTTAATTTTTGTGAAATAAGACCCAAAAAAGTATGATAGCTTCACATTCAAACGGTTCAAAATCCTGCAATCAAACTACGCAAGGGGAATCTGACTTTGCCGATAACTGTACCAAGCAAAAAGGGTTGATGTTTGATGTTATTGCTGTCTATATTTTTTTATTCATCCAGTTCATTTAAAAATACAGGAAATCTTCAAACTAAACACGCCAAACTGTTTTGGCGTTGCGCTCTATAACACCATATTATTACGATATCCCGCTAATAGGTACCGCTAGCCCGCTACCAAACTTTCCGCAGAGTGTAGGTACACAGTTTCCTAGTTGCAACACTTTCCTATTATCTCTCGTATAGATTTTGAATCACAAATTCACAATCAATTTCAAACTCAACAATATCCCATCCCATCTACTTAGTGGATCTTCTAGTTACATTGTCGGACACCCTAAACTGTCAACAAGTACTGCTCAGTACAAAACTTTGTACCACAAATTGGCCTTCACAGAGCATCTCAGACGAAATGAAACCGTCCGTTGATTGACGAAGGGAACCGTTGTCTTCAGTAATTACTGGCAGGAAGTCGGTAAGGCGAGTCTGCTTGTGACGTGGCTTCAGATATTACAATTATTCATTACAAGTTTTGTCCACTTTTCGAAGAAAATGTGTAAGATTAGAACAGTGGCTTTCAATTCGGGATTAAATTTCCAAAGTGCAGCTTTTTTGTGGCTCGCCCACTTATCAATAGTCGTGGTCATCATGAACGATGTTGATAAGTACCTATAATAACAATTATTGTAAAGTAAAAGAGTGATGCCTAGTGTAAGATTTTTAAATTTTTGGTAAGTAGATACTGTTACTAGCGGCCTGCCTAGCGGTTTCACACGCTATTAACCGTTTCCCCCCCAGAATCTGACCATTTTCCGACATATATTATAAATATATATAAACGTTCCCTTTGAATTACTCCATCTATTTTGATTATTACATTAAAATCAGTTGCTTAGTTTTAGGATCTAAGCATTCTTACATAGGAACAGAAACACAGGAAGTGAATTTATTTTATAATCGGTATGAATATATAGGTAGTGATGACTTTTAACATCTTGAAATGAAGTCAGATATTATGACTCTCCATCACCACAAAAGTATGAAATGTGATAAAAATACCTATAAAAGTGTATCTTTACACACTAACCAATTTATTTTTTAAAGCATCTGACGAATACCAATACAATTTTCTGTATGAATAGAACCAATCACCTATCACTATTTCATGCCTTCTTTATTTGGACACAATAGATGTATGAGCAACAAACCCTTGTGGCTAGACAGCTGTCCATGTTCCGACACATATCCATTTAAGGTAAACAAGAAGCATGGATTTAGTAGAATCAAAAGTTTTTTACGTGGACTTCGTATTCCATCTGCGTATAATTCGGTCGCGGAATTTTAAATTGTTGAAATAACCACGCGAGTTGTCATTAGTATTTGATGAAAAAATTACGCAACCCCATTTTACGCCCATGAATCTCCCCAGAGCATAATAGTTATATGATGGCCTCACCACTTACAAATTCATAACTCGATGAAAACGAAATTTCTCCAAAATCTGCTGTAGCAGATTGCAGTACAGGTACAGAAGCTTAGATTATTCATATTAATAAGAAACAAGTCATTGTACAGATCGCTTTAAGTGGCTATGCGTAGAAAAACACCTACAAATTTGTCTCTCTCTCTTAGCACCCTGTAGGTAGGTACGTATGACCTCTTGTAATAACGAAAGACAGAGACGTATCGGTCCCGCCCGAGACATAAACACACTTAAATGAGAACGGATGCGATCATTTGAGACCAATTATGCAAGCAAGGTTCACGATGCAGGCATCTTTTTTTCTATTCCACTGCATTTTGCATGCGTAGGTAGGCGCAACTCGGGAAGAACGCAATTAGTATTGATTGGGTAATATAAAACGAGTTTTTTTCTCTGGACACAGGGTCAAAATAAACATGCATAGGCAAGCAATCAAACTTAGCGCGGAAAAATACAACTACATGCACAAAAATAACCACGTTATACTTAGGTGTTGACTTCTTGAGATTTGCATACTATAGGTGAAATAAATATTTATTTATTTTTATTTATTTATTTCATAAACATAGGTACATATATATTTTATGACCTCAAACTTTCACTATCAATTTATAACGTCATCTCGCACCATTTATATGATACTAGCAGCCCGCCCAGCGGTTTCACCCGCCGCTAACAATTTCCCCCCGGGAATAAGACTGTTTAATATAGCCTATGTTCATCAAGGATAATGTAGGATTCTAAAAATCTTGACTTCAATTTGAAACAAATATCGTTTTCAGATGGTGGTGGCGTAAAGTTACATGCCGTGTGATTAACCTGGCCAGCCCCATGGCAGTGCCTATATATTATTTTTATCCCGCCCGAGCCGGTTTTCTATTAGGTCATAACAAAATTGTAATAAAAAAAAGAAAATTGTGTGATACAAATTTCTTTTTTTAGAATGACGGTTCATGACGTCAATAAGTGATAATACTATCCTACATTGAATAAAGAATTTCAATTTCAATTAACGGTAAAAGATTTTCTTAAATCGGTCCAGTAGTTTCGGAGCCTATTCAATTCAAACAAACAATAAATAAAATCCTGTTTCTAATATTAGTGTAGATTATATAATTATTATTTTAGTGTGATGCCGGCTTAGAATAGCATCACCCGATTTCTTTCCCGTGGGAGTCGTAGGAGGCGACTAACTGCCTGCCCCGCAAGGGTTAATATTATATTATTTTAGTGTAGATTTTTTTAATGCATTATTTAATGATTTTTGTCGTCTTTTTATACCGAGTAAGGGACAGCCCTTCGAATACTGATATTCTGCATGAAACATAAAACTGGACAACTTTCCCCTAGAAACATATGTCAGGAAACGCCATTCACTATGGGAAGTCAGTTATTTTACGTTTCCTGAAATATGTTCCTAGGGGAAAGTTGTTCAGTTTCATGGTCAGCATGTACCCTATCAGTATTCAGAAGGCTATCCCTTACACCCTTTAATACAGTAATGATTAAATGTAATCATTACACTGGTACGAATAATGTGGCGTAGTTAGTACATTTTTAAATGAAAAAGTAGTTATTGTGGCATAACTGTAATAGTTAGACATATGGTATCGCGGACATTATTAAAGATATTGATGTCCTCTATAAAACTGTAGTACATCACTTTGCTGTATTGTCAATAATTTCTACAGCGTACGCGTACGCGACGCGATATAAGATATTTTTTTGGTACATTTTTCACACGTTGGGTTACATTATCGAAATTTTCACGCGGATCCCTATTTTTTTTTCGTATAAAATATAGCCTATGTTCATCAGGAATAATGTAGGATTCTAATGGTGAAAGAATTTTTAAAATCAGGCCAGTAGTTTCGGAGCCTATTCGATGCAAACAAACAAACAAACAAACAAACAATCAAATCTTTCCTCTTTATAATATTAGTGTAGATGTAGATGTAGATAAAAACTTGTCGTACCTTGTATCGTGTGACTTACTTTAAATTTTAATAATTAGAGGTTTTAATAATCAATCAAATCAAGTTTCTACATAAATTACTTGTTGGTCTATACGGTCCGTATAGGTAAATCTCGCGAAAATTATTGATAGTAAATGTTTGAGGGGATAAAATGATTTTAATCCTTTTACCGTAGTTATTCAATTAAAAGCTGAGTTTAAAAATGTTTTTTCACTTATAATTTATTTTAAACTTTTCAGTTATCGCTAGACTGGTTATATCAGGTTTATCTCATTGAATATAAGTAATTGCGCAAATTTTGTTATGCAGTGCTTTGACTTAAGACCCCAATACAACAAACATTCAAACGGATCTGAAAGCTTATTTTTATGCTAATGCTAAAAATCTTAGTCCGCCATATTGGATTTAGAATAACGTCAATTTATTGCGTTATTCTTAACAAATCCTTTTATTTGACACCGAATTGTAAAAAAACATTAAATAATTATCAGCCATCTTTAGTCCGCCACATTGAATTTTCAGTGACGTCATTTAATTTTTCGTGTTATTTCAGCAAATCCTTCCATTTGATACCCATACCTATTATAGAAGGGCATAAAAAACAAACTTGTAGGCAATCGTGGGTGTACCGCCATGTTGGATAGAAAATAATATCGCACAGCTTAACTTGCATTTTCATCCAACCTTGACGTGTATATGTCGTGGGCTTATCGTTAGATTGGCCATATCGAGATATGCCCAGGCACAACGTGATACGCCGGCACATCATGATCTGGCCATCCAACATAGGGCGTATCGTTCAACGCTTAACGTTTGGCGATTTGGCCAGCGATACTTTAGGCATATCGATTATGTAGGGTGTCCAAGGTTTTAGCAAATAAAAATAAAGTTAAGAATTAAAATGTATATTTAAATTAATAATAATTATAACAAAACGCCTATTTGAGGCAAATTAAGTATCTATTCAACAGTAAGGTTTAATAAAATCTTAACACAACCATCACGTAGAGAACGGCACGGACGAGCCACAGCTAGAATTAAATTAAAATGTAAAAAAATAATTAATATAATTAAATAAATAAAATGTGTTTTATTCAGTAAATCATAATAGACTTTTTGCCGGGGCTTCCCAGAAAGTAGTCAGAAGACACTTGTGATGGGATAGCCTCGCTCTTCTACAAATACAGTACAGTACGATTTACAATATGACAACTAGTTCTTTATTTAAACATATAACTTATTAAAAATAAGACTTTATTACAACAACGTGAGAAAGAATGTGTCTTTCATGTACAAGGACCAGTGATATTCACTGAAATCTATGTAAACAGAAGGTAAACAGAAGGTGTTTTACCATTCCTGTACGCCCTGCGGACACATTATGTACCTTGGGATCAGTGCGAAGACCACATACAGGAATGGAAATACCTGCACCACGTAGTTCAATGAAAGTCAGTGCTTAAGTTTATAAGGTAAACAACCAATATCCAAATTACAAGGTAAATTAAAACTAGTAACTAAATACTGATAATTGAAAATGAGTTATTTAAATAATACAGTTTTTCTTTTAAATATTAAGTAATCCCATGACATCATATTTTGAACTCCAACAATAGTATGTATGTAGGTATGTATTAACTTTATTGTACCACAAAACAAATTTACATGATCAGTAAAGGATGGAATAAAACAGGAGGCACAAAGGCGGACTTATCCCACAAAGGGATCTCTTCCAGTCAACCTTTGAGAGACTCGCTAGTCCGAAGAGACCCGCTGCATGGTCACTCTACTTCTCTTGATTTGTTCAATAACCTAAAAAATAAAAAGGAACTTTAGCGTAAAACATTTGTTACTTAATAAATCTAATAACTTTAATACATAATGACATGAGGGGAACGCATTACCTACACATCATTATGCAAAAATAAATACTTGTTTAGCAACAGTAAATACTAACCTCTAAAATACGTAGAGAAGTCCATGGTTTTTTTACATTGTGCGAAGAATCTTTATGTCCCTTATAAAAATCAAGTAACTGATGGTAATATTGTTCTTTAAATAACTTTTTGTTTCGTTTTCACTGTCCATTTTGATAATATCAACACCACATTCACTTGTTTGTAACGAGCCATCTTGCACTCGCGTAAACAAAGCGGAGCGCGCGAAGACAGCGCCACTATCGGCGCGAAATGCAACTATTTCACGATCCGCCGTGTGGTTACCTCGGAATATCGACAATTACGTTAGTCTCGTCGATCTGCCCAACCTTTTACTTGGCACATCGCGACATGCCCGGCTGAATCACGATGTGCCGGCGTTTCAAGAAGTGCCCGGGCATATCTCGATCTGGCCATTCTAACGATAAGCCCACGACATATACAACATTTTAGCTCCATCGATTGAAGATGTCTGTTTCTGCATTGAGTTGCTAAATTCCACACAAACACATTGCAAGTTAAATAAAAGCTTTTAAAAAGACTCAGGCAAATCCCACACTATGACGGACTGACAGATGCGTCTGTCAAATACCGTGGTCAAAACAAAGTGTTACAGTGTGCCATGGTATCCGTTTTTTGTATGGGTATTATAAATTTCCTTTCGTCCAATAGACGGATGCGTCAAAAATACGTTTGTCACTCCGTCATAGTGGTCCTTAGACCTTAATAGTTACCTATTAATTATTTTGCCGTGTGATGCCGGTTTAGAATAGCATCACCCCATTTCTTTGGGAGTCCTTCCCGTGGGAGTCGTAAGAGGCGATTAAGGGACTCGAGGATTTGTAATTTTCCGAACGACACTCAAAATAATTTGTCAGAGGTGGCGTAAATGACCTTTGCGGTTGTTTACGCTCTGCTAACCCCGAAAGGGATTTAAGGCGTGATATGTGTGTTTGTATGTATAGGTAATTATCTTTCATATCTATATTTCTAACACGTTTTAGAATTAAGTTGAAATTTCCCAAGAGGCATTGCTAGGAAGTGTTATTAAGAGAAATCGTTTTATATTACTTATTTAATAATACTTTTGTACCACGGTATTTATTTATCATTATTAGTTCATCGAAGTTATAATTTAAAACTTTCAAGAACCTACGGTTAAGTCTTTAAATTTAAAGTTGGCTAGATAGAATATACTCGTTATTTCGATGAAGAACCACGATCATCCTATGGATTATAATTACTCTAATTTAGTATTCCGACGACAGCATGTGTAACTTACCGTTTGTAGAAATTGCATTTCAAAATGCACGTTTCTTTACAAACCAAAAGAATATTTAATAGGAATACATATGAGGAAAATTGAGTCGTCAATCATATTCAGACACATCTACAATTATAATTTGATTTTAATCGCCTTGCTGAATATCGCGACAGTTTGCAATTTTTAACGTCCCATACCTAAAAAAAATGTAGCCATTTGTAGATGTAAAAAAAATCGACCTCCTCACTTAACGTTAAAAAAGATACCACCGTTTTTGCTATAAAAAGGTGAAGCTATAAGTATTTGACTCACTGAATCAAAATTCATAGAGTATTTCCTGTGGACCTAGAACTATTGAATTTAGCAAGTAGCTTCGTTTTGAAGTACAAGTCTACGAAAAACCCTATTTTTTACGTGGATGTTTTAAGAGGTCGTAAAAGAACAACATTTTAAAAATGTTTAGTACTTAAAGTTGGGTCATATGTAAGGGCTTGGTGAGCATGTTACGGAACTCTCGGTGAGTGAGTCCGACTCGCATTTGGCCAGTTGTATTACATACAGAGAACTAAAGTACAAAATAGAGAATTTACAGAAGGACAGCTCGCTCTCGTATCGATTATTGAAATCAACTCTGCTGGGGATGCTACTATTTTGGGTTACCCGGGTTAAACATAGTTACACTACTTGCAATACACCACGTAGTTATTGTGACGGGAAAAGAAAAGTTTTTTTCGTTATACCTAAACTAAATCGTAAGCGCAACCTTCCTAATTTAACTTAAGCACTTACACAAAACAGTAGTGTTTAGCAAGCGATAAAGAAGCTATTGAAAAAGAAACCCCTCCATTTGTACTGTATTTGAAATACAAAACGGTAAGTAGGTACTAAACTGAACTGATTAGTATTTTGCATTATATTGAGTTTGTTTTACTTTTAATTTTATCCGGAAACTTCAAATATTTAAAACACTATCTTCAGAAACACTGCAACCGTATTTACATTTACGAGAGGTCATACCCTCGTAAGGCCCACGGTTCATTTTGATAAGTTGTAATAGCGGCCCAATGTCCTAATTTTTGGCAACAGCGTTCAGGCCCAGACATTCCGAGTCGCGAAAATACTATGTCCCATTTTAAGGACGTTGGGTTGCAATGACTACTGATTATTTATGTATTCTTATTGTCACATACGTTATAAGCATACTTTATTTGTGGCTATAGCCCCAAGGCTATAAGCAAGCACCTAAGCTCTAATGCTTTTTTAGGTATAATCCACCATATAATAGAATACGAGTCGTAAATACGTTGTATTTTAGATACATTATGTCTATTAGGCTATGTCTACTTTATCCGTGGCTATAGCCCCAAGGCTATAAGCAAGCACCTAAGCTCTAATGCTTTTTTAGGTATAATCCACCATATAATAGAATACGACTCGTAAATACGTTGTATTTTAGATACATTATGTCTATTAGGCATCAAGCAAGCTTAGCTCTGAAAGGAAATGACGCAACTACATACTTACACAGTTTGGTAACGTTATTTTTCAAGTTCCCACTTGTCGTGTGCTTCGAGTGTTTCTTACCGAAGAGAAAATCTTTCTACACTTTGTCTTGTCTAGATTTTACGACGTATTCGTATGGCAGCTTTTCTGTCTGCTCCTCTCAGTAATGCTCATAAAGTTGATGAATAAGTATAGAGGTTGTGTTGCGTTATTTAAGGGACTACTTCTTAGTAACTGCACCACAACCAAGTTTGAGCTGACATTTTAAATGTGACTGAATCTGCTGCTAAAAGTTCCTGTCACACCGCGAAATTACAGATTTTGAAAATCTCTCTACGCAAGTGTCAAGTCAGTTGTGGATATTAGAAGCCCATCAGGCACTTGAGAAGGTCTCGGGCAAGTTTTGCGTAATGCCATGCTAATTTTAACGGCTGACCCAAAAACACCCAATAGAACCCAAACACCCGAAACTGCGTGTGCTTTAAATGACAGGGCCTGATGACGGCAGTCTACTTGTCATTGAGTGAATCGGAAACCGTATCGAGACTAAAGTCGTAATAGACATTGAAGTGGCTGTGAAGAGTTTCGGCAAACCCAGTTTCTTTCAAAGATTAAAAGCGTATCTTCCTTAAACTTCAAAAAGGAAGTTTGTTCGACTTATTTTATTCGATTATTTTATACGATTTATTCGACTTTTTGTATGACGTTTCTGAGCGCTTTACTCTTGTTGATACAAATAATATCAACAAATGAAGTGTTTTGATTGAAGATTAAGTATATTTGAAAACGTATTTGGTCCTTTGGTGTATAGTGCCAGGTATTGAGTTATTTGCTATTATACCTACTGTTTTTTATACGTTGTAGAAATAGACTGAAGCTTATTTACCATCATATCAAGAGATCGAAATCTAAAATAGCCTAAAGCATCAAAATACTCAAATAAGTTGGAATCTTTTGTTCGCCTTTGATCTTGCAATTTTGATGTTACAGCTTCGTCTTTGTTGTACGTACTTGAAAGCCCATCAACATTACTTGTAAATATATATTTATATTTTAGGTACCTAAATAACACTTTAACCTCACTGCAATAGATACGGTATTTTAATAGCTTCGTTTTGATATTTACTTTTTTATATCCAATTCACTTCAAGAATACGACATCCAAGATTTGTGAGGACATCTGCAAAACTAGAAAACCTGACAGTGTCTTCTTTACAGTCAATAACGGAAAATCTAAAAAAATACCCTTATTTGTTTCATTGCACTAAAACGACTGTAAGTTTTTTACCTTTAGGCAGTAGTTTGCAGAATTAACTATAAATTGAATCCTTAAACGTGAATGACAAACTTATTATTGAAGGAGTGCAAACAGCAGCGGTACTTTCCAAGTGGTTCTTATGCAGTATAAGTGGTCCCGGTAGGTACCTATACAAAGACAACCCATTTCTGGAAAGGCAAGTTTTGCTATTGGACCCAGAGTACCAGAGTCATTAAGCTCAAGAACGTGTCAAACTAAGCAAGCATACCTGGTAAAAGGATTAGTCTTGTACTTAAAGAGTAATGACAAGTAATTCAGGTCAAACACAACGACTTTGTTAAGTCGTTAAGACTGAAAGAATTTGGTTGGATTTCGTAAAATAACATTACAGAATTTGCATGCCAATAAAAAGACAAAATATGTTGAATGCATTGAATGTATTTTCTTTGACCGTGACTCATTCGAGCGATCGGGACAGATGGCAAGCGATAAACTCACCTCACTATAAGTAATCAAGTGCAGCTGCCGACTTATTACTTTATGCAAACTAAAATAACAAAGCAGACTTCGCAAACTCTACTTAGGTTACAGCACAAACTGTACCAAGGTCTAATTATACTTATTCTGTTCATTCATGTGATATACATTTCATACGGAAGAATGTTATCGTAGGGACTGAGTTGGTACAAACATTATTAAACAATACCTCCTCGGGAGCCAGGTAGCATAAAACTTGCATAACAAGGTACGGAGCCGCAGCTAAATTATACCGCAGTCCAGTGGGAAACAACTTGTAACAACATCGGGCAAACTAATAGGAGAAAACTTATGAAACTTGTTCTAAAGGAAACTAAGCAAAGTTTCCAAGTACGGATGGGTCGCGCGACACCTTTCGTAAATAAAAAAGTGCCGGCAAAAAGCGATGCCGATCGCACGAGTTTGAAACTTGTAAATAAAGTTTGAATACCTGTGAGAGGTCCGCGTCCTCCCGAAGTTTCTCGTAGACGGTCATTTTGCCGTCGGCGAGGACAGCTCCGGAGATCACTAGCATCAGTAACACTGGTCCACTCATGTTTGCGATCTTGTGGGATCGGGATTCACAAAGCACTCGCGGGTCGCATGAAGTGAGGTTAAGCAACGGGTGACGCAGGGACGACGCGACGAGCTACGGAGCGCGAGAGGCACTGACGCGCGGAGTTCAACCGCGCCGCGCACGCACCAGACACGTTCCTGACGCAGCGCTGCTTTGGCGTTCATTGCTCCCTTGGCTACTATACCCCAGACCTTTTGCTGTCTTATAGCGTCCTTGAAACTCAATGTTCCGGTACTGTGACGATTCCATCTGACTCATGCTGTCCCCTCCCGCTTGCGAGCTTGGAACCGGTGTTGAAGGAACGGTCATCGATGATGTGTTGACCGTTGATTTCGAAAAGTGTATTAAAAATCTTTACACGTGTTGTTTAAGAGTAAATGGTTCCCTGATAAATTTACTCCAATTACAATTAGCTAGCGCGATACTAATTAGATTTGGTTGTTCAATCATTAATTTAAGGGTCCCGACAGATTCACTTAATTACAAACGCCGTTCTCTTTCCTCAAAATGAGTCTCAATTAAAGCTCTACACTGTAGCGAGATTTCGCCTTGCAGCTTTCCGAAGTATCGACTTTTGTTCTAAATTCAAATGGGTTTAAAAACGTCAAGAGGTGACGTCACGGGTGCGTTAATACTGTTTACCTGCTCTCAGGTTATTTCGCCGTTGCGGAACGTGACGGGAACCGATTATGGCCTATTGTTCCCTATCGCTATGTGATCTCGGTTTTATATTACACCTTCCTAAATTCAAAGCCTACTGCAGCATACAGTTTTAGTTGCTCATTTACAGTTATACTGGCGGAACAGCAATGTAAACGAAGCTTATGCAGTTAGTTTATATCTCTAAAGGATCTCGGCTCCTTTACGAATTCATAAGCTCTTCTGTGATTATGTCGCTGTTTGTGTGACTCTTTAAGTAACAATAACCACATTCACGTACGTGTCGATCGGTTTTCGATAAATTTTGAATGAATAAAGCCTCCATTTTATAATGGTATTTGATTAGCACATATCATTTATGTTTATTTAGATGTAGGTAATATGTAGAAATGTGCCGCTCCCATTTAAGTAGGTAATTTATAATTTCTTCGTTTTCGGTAATATAGCCTAAGAGTTTATTATTTTTATTTTTGTTTCAATTTATTTTTATTTTTAGTTTTGCAATTTAGGCGATGGGCTGACAACCTGTCACTATGGTGTTGCATAATTATGTAAATGCCATTTAAACATTTGTCAGATCGCGTAGTAAATATCCGTTTTTATAGCCATTTAAGCTCTGCATAAGCAAGGGATATAGGCGTGATATATGTATGTATGTATATCGTAAAAAAATGTTTTGTGACGGTAATTTACACCAATGCAATGCAACGGCAATGAACAATGAATTTGCTGGCGCGTACACATAGCGTCGTGACATAAATTGACTGTAAAAACTTTTAGATTCATTTTATGCATGAACTGACCTAGTAAACGGCAAATTGGTGTTTAAACAAGTATTACTGCATTCACAAAATGTTCGTTGGTAATTTGTTACATTACTGCCATGTCCCTAAAATTTATATTAGTAATGTTAGTAACTTAGGATCAGATTGGACCACCCATATGGAAAGTTTCGTTCCAGAAATTTTAAATGTATAAATGTGACATCATAATTTTTTTGTTGTTATCCCACTAGATATTTCGTAGCACAATTTACATCTGATTAAAAAATAATCATATGGCTAATTATTATATCTATTTTTGTTGCAACTATAAATGAAAACGTTTTACTTTAATTTATTACTTTGTTGTCTACTCCATTCAAGTTCAACCTCAATAAAATTCAACGTTCCGTTCAAAATTGGGTTAGTACGATTTGAAGAGATATAAGTGCTTTATAATTGAATATTCTATAGGAAACGTTGGAAAGTCGTAAATCGAGTAAGTTTTTAGTGAATTTCAGACGAGTCCAGCGTTGCCTTAGCTAACTTTTAGCCAACTTATGCGGCTTGCTTCAACTTGATACACACCAACTTTATTCATAGTACTAAGTAAGAAGGTGTATACGTGTACTCCTTAGAATTATATTCAATGTTTTTACATACATACATATATCACACCTATAATCCCTTACGGGGTAGGCAGAGCGTAAACGGCTGTAAAAACGGACAATTACGCCACGTCTGGCAATCATTAGAGGGTCATTTGAAATATTGTGTCTCACCATAGTAGGTTGTCAGCACATCGCCTAAATTTGCAATACACACCCTCAAGTCCCTTAGTCGCTTCTTACGACACCCACGGGAAAGAAATGGGGTGATGCTATTCTAAGCCGGCATCTCACGGCCATTCAATGTTTTAAATATTGTATAATGGCGATACGAACGGCATCATGCAGCAAACATTGTCGGCGCTTTATTTGACAAGATATGTACATTTCTGATATCAGGGTTGAGTAACCATAACACGCAAACACTATTTGCTAATATTCTAATTTATTCCAATGTGATTAAATTCGTGCATCCCTTCACACCCTTACGTACATACTTGTATTTGTATTCAGTTCCTTTACCTTCGATTCCCTATGTACACACTCCTGAAGGGTAAACACAGGTAGGTACATTAGCTTCATTTATATCATAACGTTATTATTCCGAGATTAAGGTGGGAATAATTCATAAAGCAAAGCTCACGCTAGACTGGGGATGACGTCAGAGAAAATGTATATTACGTCTACCTTAAGATAGTGAAAACACTTCGAACTGCAAATATATCGTCTACGGTCTCAAAGCACCAATAATTTACTCTATTTCCTACCCACAAGATGAGGCATCATATATTTTGAATCTCTAATATTTTCAGTTCAAAAGTGAAGTTCACCAGGTCTTCACGAGACTGAAAAATTGGTTCTTGTCTCAAAGCGTCAAAAGTCTTGGCATTATGTCCGATCCTTAATCAGTTCAACGCTATTGTGGATGATACCCATATTTATTCTTTAAAATCAGATTACCAATCATTAATTCAATTATTTAAAAAACTAACGCAGGTTTTACTTGGCTCAATCAAATATGTTCTGTACAACTGAACAAAATTTTTGGAGGACGAAAGATGTCACTGTGAAGTTCTTAAAACGCGCATTTTTTGTTTTTCAGGTACCTAAACTAATAAGGAACATCAATTTTTGTATGTCTTTGTTTCAGATCGACTAGCAAAATATTAATTCTAAACACTGAATACTAATAAATAAGAATCGATATAGAACTAAGTAAGTAAGTTATACCTAAGGTAGGTACCTACAACAATACGGATTTCAATATTGAGTGTACAATATTTATCGGAGCCACTAGTTAGACGTCACTATGTTTTTGAAACGTGCTATCGGTTCTGTCCCAGGCAAATAAAAAGAAGTTCGCAATGCCAAGCTTCAAAGGTCGGTACATCACCTTTTCTTCCAATTTCTAAAAGTTGTCTTTAATTCCAGATACAAACATTCATACTTAATATACAACAGAGTCTAGAAACCTTACGCTCAGACGTACAGCATGCTTAAGTAAAGCCACTGACTTCTACTGGGTACTTATGAAATTAACAGCTCGGGAAAGTTTGTTCAGCATTCATTTAGAATTAAAGTCAATTCAACTCCCTAAAACTTATTATATAAACCAAGTCAGCCACAGCCAGTATAGTGTTCAGTGAAATGGCCATTTCCACTGAGATTGTTAGGTAAGTTCGAAGTGAGAAGACTGAAATCTTATTTATTGATTAGTCGTGGTAAGATAGACTAAAGAAAAGTGTGTATAGAAATCCGTTATTATGTATATCATGTAGGTACTGCATACTTAATTAAAAGTGTATAATTTAGACATCGGTAAATCGAAAGACTCTGACTTACACATTCTGTCCTTTATGACACAGGAATTCTTATCAGATAAAATATCCTGCACTATTTATTAATACATATGTGCGTGGATATAAAGCTATCTAAATTTAATTCGTAATTATTTTCGTATTTTCCCACTTATCCAATTTCACGTTACCACACAAACTTTGCTTTATTTCACAGTTTGATAACATTCAAAATAAGAAGCAGCAACTACCTCGTTTCTAAAAATACTCGGTGCTTTTGACTACAAACCGAAAATTTGAAAGCAACAAAGTTGTACGTGATACGCCTCCTGAAAGTGGCGGAGTTGGGTGTGAAGCTGAAATTGAAGTTCTCTGTCGGCAAGTTACACTGTTTGCGACAATGTAAGTAACAGCATATTTATTATGCAGGGCGCAACCCTTGAGCGAGGAAAACACGTTTCCGTCCCTTGTACGTAAATGCATGCAAAAAGTTTGGCCTAAAAGACTGGGGTGGTTTATTAGAAAAAAATTAGAGTTCTAGGGGAAAGACTGGATGGTAAGTTGTATGCGTCAATGTCTGAACGAAAAGCTTAAATCCTTCGTGAAAAAGGCAACTTACTCTGCTGAAAAATTATCCTCACTAACTGAACATCAGTGTTCTGTTTTTATCTAAATTGATCTGTAAAATACCAATAAAATGGATCTACAAACGAAACGCCTCTAATCTTATTAAAATGATAGCCACACAAATCGAGAGGCAGTGTTCTCTAAACGTTCCGATATTGCCTTCATAAATCTTTTGAGCACAGTCTAATCTAACTCGCCCGATTGGATATACCGACTGTGCCATTTGTATAGCCGTTCTTCCCCGATACGTCACCGGATCCCGCTGGATCCTGGCCGTTAGAAAACTAGATTGAATACGAAATCTCTTTTCGGAAACGAATATCTCAGATCTTGGGACGATTTGGTTTATTCGGCGAACTGTTTTACTGAGTGATCCGGAGAAATGCATTGTATAGTTTTTGCTGCATTACCTACATCTATGATAGCACTAAGCGAAAACTAAATTGTTATGGAACTAAATAGAGAACCCTCTTAACCTAATCTTAACTAAATTTTTGTTGCTGTCGGGATCGCATCTTTCTCGCGGTCTTGCTGGGAAGGCCCGCTAAGTCTGGATGAATAATAAAACGATGTGGTCAAATCAGCCAAAATCCTCCACTAGCACTACGGCAATAGCATTTCCAAGTGCAAAATTTTACTTTATACTGCAGTCGCACATGAAAAACCCTCACAAATATTTTTATTGAAATTCTAGTTGGACCTAAATCGCAACTTTCGGATATTGACCGTGTAAACTGTGTAATATAAAAATGTTGGAGCGGGTTATCGTGGCGCTGGCTCGGATCCAAAGCTTCCTAACAACTTTATTATGCATTGCCGGTGTCGTGCTAAATAAGCGGGACTCACGCGCCAAGTTTGGGCTTTACATTTTCATTAGGCGATGGCGTCACGTAATTAGCAACGACCAGCGTAATAGTTTGCTCTGGAAATCTTGGAAAGCTAGCTGCTTGTGTGTGAAAAGGTTCTTTCTGTTACTTCTATTTCAAAGGTCTTTTAGGTATTGAATATGTTGTAGTATAAGCAAAAATCGTGCACACAAAAAGCTCGGTCAAAGATCAGATACGGTTGAAATAACAGATAAGTCCATAATTATATTACCTACATGGATTTCAGTTTTCAGGAGAAATACCCTCTTGTGACATTCAATGGGAGTTTTTCTTGATAGTTCTGAATTCCAAACCGGAAGGCGTTATGCTAAACTAAAAATTTGACGTTTCAAATGGCTGGCGACAGCCATAGTTCTGACACAGGTTCCGTTTCACGTTGTGTTCGTTAGTAATTAATTCTGTTCGTTTCATGTGCTACAAAAGAAACTTGTCGTCTGTATTATATTAAGTGTCATTCGTGTTAATACACAAAAGAACAATAATCAATTTACAACAATTCAGTAAACACAAAATAAATAATGATTTATAGAGTGGTACAGATTTCGTGTAAAGAAACGTTATTTCAATTAAGCTCAACGCCCTCTACATGACATTTGAAAACTCCTAGAAATTTTCCTATTGCCAATTGCGCAAGAACTAAACCGGGTAGGTTCAATGGAAACATAATTTAATCGGAAAGATAGGTAGTAAGGCTTGGCTTGGCTCAAAAGGTTTATTGAAGAACAGATTATATGATATTGTGGATACTGGTCCCAACAGCGTTTAGTTGAAAAATAAATAGATATCGTCGATATGACATGAGTGTTGGTAAATTCAGATTTAGTTTTATATGACTGTCTGCAGCTTCTTTCCTGTGAATATTGTACATTCATTATTGTACTTTTGAACACCCATTTTTGACTAGGGGTAAGCTTAAAACCAGCAGTGTGCTGTGCCTACACCCATTTCAGCTCATAGTGTATATTTGTACTGAATTTATTGATTGTTGTGCCTAAGATGTGATGCGAAATAAATAAATTTGTATTTGTATTTCATAGATATTTATGTACAACGCGCTTTTTATTTTTAATTCAGTAAAATTTTCCTCCCCATGAACTAAAAAATAGAAAACAATTTTTTATATATTTTATGATCGGAAAACGATTAATAAAATTTGAATAGGAGCCACAAATTGAAATCCATTTATTTTCTACCAAACGAGACGCGTTGACGGGCCAACTCGCAATCAATTCTGATTAAATAGTTGGAATTGTTATAAGTTAGTAAATCAATTTTGACCAGTTATATTAACGATTGAAATGCAAACGCTATAGTACTTATGATTAAGACTTTATTGTATTATACAGGGTTATTTTTTATTCACCCCGGAAATTTAACAGGGTGATTCTACTCATGATTCTGAACAACTTTTACTATGGGGTCACCTGCGAAATCGCGAAAAAAAACAGCTGTTCCATACATTTTGTTCGAGTAGGTATGAATTTTTCTATGGAGCAGCTGTTTTTTTTTCGCGAATTCGCAGGTGACTTCATAATAAAAGTTGTTCAGAATCATGATTAGAATCACCCTGTAAAATTTCCGGGATGAATAAAAAATAACCCTGTATAAGACGGGCGGGTAATAAGGAACCACTTTCCCCAAAGGAATATAGATTGAGATATGACAAAAAAAATTTTGTGTTTCCAAAGTAATTAAAATCAACTGATCGGCGATTTCGTATGGGAGGTACCTACATTTTTTTTCGCATTTCGACCTATGCCCCTTCTTGGGGAAAGTTGTTCCTTATCACCAGCCCATCTTTAGTTTTCGTTTTCGGTCATTAATAAAATTTCACCCTATATTAGCAGAACATAGCGCCGCATGCCTTTACTACATATTCTGCTTTTAAAGTTACAAATTTATGCCTACTGATTTTTATAAATTTTATTAAGAATATTTAGTGTAAGCTTAGGTTGATATCTTATATGGATAATTCGTGATACGCGCTCGTAAAATAGCAAGGGCAATGTATAACACCATGTTCTTCCATGCGTGCGACCTTAAAGGGCTGACCAATTTTCCTTTTTAATGAGCACCCTGATCAAAGGGTTGGGCTAGCTGTAGGCATCCTATAATATAGGTAATTGTAGGTACAGTATTATATCGTGTCAGAGAGTTTGCTGGTTGTAACAATAACTATTAATAAATAAATAAAAGAAGTATTTTTTTACATACGGAGTGTAAGGAACAGCCCTCCGAATACTGATGCATGCAGAACATGAAACTGAACAACTTTCCCCTGGGAACAAATGTCAGGAAACGACAAAATAAGTTCGACCTTTCAAGCAAATCACAATCAGCTGACTGCATTCACTATGGGAAGTCAGTTTGTTTACGTTTCCTGAAATATGTTCCTAGGGGAAAGTTGGTTACTTTCATGGTCTGTATGAACCCTATCAATATTCAGAGGGCTGTCCCTTACACCCCGTATGTATAAAATGACTACTTTTTATTTATTTATTTATTATTATGACAACCAACCAAATAATAATGTAAGTATATTAAAAATAAGCTCGACTGCATATATTACATAGACTTGCGACTTAACACCTTGCTAACAAACAACATCACCACATAGTATAAAATAAAGTCGCTTCGCGTTTGGTGTCTCCTTATATCTTTAGAATTACCCAACGGATTTTGATACGGTTTTTTTTATTAGATAGAGTAACTTGAGAGGAAGGTTTATAAGTATAATTTATTCCGGGAAATTGTCACTTTCCCATGGGAAAACGAGTAGCCCAACTGGAAGTAAACTTTTGACCCTCTTTTGACACCTTTTAGGATACAAATTTCAAAAATGCTGAAACACGTATTTAATTATTTTAAGTTATGAGTCTAATCAGAAATTTTGAAACAGATCACATTTAAGATAAAAAAACTTTCATACAAACTTTTAACCCCCTTTTCACCCATTTAAGGGTTAAAATTTCAAAAATGCTGAAACACGTGTTTAATTATTTTAAGTTATTAGTCTAATCACAAATTTTGAAACAGATCACATTCATTCAAAAAAACGAACTTTCATACAAATTTTGAACCCCCTTTTGACCCTATTAAGGGTTAAAATTTCAAATATGTTGAAACACGTGTTTAATTATTTTAAGTCATAAGTCTAATCACTTATTTTGAAACGGATCACACTTAAGACAACGAACTTTCATACAAACTTTGCACCCCCTTTTCATCCCTTGGGGGATTAAAAAAAAAACCGGAAATTTATCTATAATAGTTGCTTTATTACATAAAAAACTTCATGTCCAAGTTTTATGTCTTCAGTAGTTTAGCATTTATACTATCACGAAAACTGAGAAAAAATATTATTTTAGTTCCATAATACAAACATTGATGTCGCTGTTTTTTTTAGGTTATAGTTATGTTTTTTCAAAAACTAGAAGGTCTTTGTATTTAATTTTGATGATCATCGAAATTGAAATTATATAGGTGTCGTTTGGTATCGGTTTGGTCGTTATGGTCTTTGGTTAAAATTGTTTGTCAAATTGATTTGTTTTTTTAAAAGCTTTTATTTAACTTGCAGTGTATGTAAGTAAGTAACAATGTTTGTTCGGTGCAAATCTTGCAAGTTTAATTTGAACCACTTCTCGGTATCCGATTGAGTTGAAATTTTGCATGTTGGTCCAGAACCGATGACAATGCATGTTAATCATAAATTTGACCTGATGCTGCTGCCAGGATCGGCTCCGTACGAGAGATCTCCTCAGCGGTTTATAGCTGGGACACAAAATTTTGTATACAAATTCGTTTATTATAGGCGGTTGGTAGGCCCACCATGAATTAGACGCTACATCCAGGGTTGTCTTCGAACTATGGAACTCCTCAATATTCAACTGCTGGGACTTGCAATTTTGTATACGAATTCGTTTATTATAGGCAGTTGGTAGGCCTACCATGAATTAGACGCTACATCCAGGGTTGTCTTTGAACTATGGAACTCCTCAATATTCAACTGCTGAGACTTGCAATTTTGTATACGAATTCGTTTATTATAGGCAGTTGGTAGGCCCACCATGAATTAGACGCTACATCCAGGGTTGTCTTTGAACTATGGAACTCCTCAATATTCAACTGCTGGGACTTGCAATTTTGTATACGAATTCGTTTATTATAGGCAGTTGGTAGGCCTACCATGAATTAGACGCTACATCCAGGGTTGTCTTCGAACTATGGAACTCCTCAATATTCAACTGCTGAGACTTGCAATTTTGTATACGAATTCGTTTATTATAGGCAGTTGGTAGGCCCACCATGAATTAGACGCTACATCCAGGGTTGTCTTCGAACTATAGAACTCCTCAATATTCAACTGCTGGGACTTGCAATTTTGTATACGAATTCGTTCATGATAGGCAGTTGGTAGGCCCACCATGAATTAGGGTCACGTCAATAGAAGGCCTCCTGATAGAAGAATTAGACTGTTCGAAATTAAGTGGGACTCGGCCATGTAATAATGACGCCATCAATGAAATGAAAATACTAAGACATATTACAAGCTAATTCTTCTATTATGAATGCCGGAAGAGTAGGTACCAACCTACTTCTATAGAATATAAAAGAGATAATTATACTTTATCCTAATGTTAATTTTCCCCGTGCCTTAAGTTTTTCTATTGAAGGTTTCTCCGTTTTATAGAAAGACTTTCGTATTGATCAATAACTATCGTAACATAAACTAAAAAATATAAAATATAATTATTTAAAAAAAACTTTTAAAACAAGCTTTTATTTAAGTGCTCTGAAAAGATGAAAATAAAAATTTGAATGACATTAACCACATTCATTTATGACTTTACAGAAATGAAAATATAATAAAAGCTTGTCGCGAAACTTTCAATTTGTGATTGAAATTTCGTAATAAGGTACGCACCTAACTGTAATTAGGTAGTTTCTTCTAGGCATCGCGACAAGCTTTTATTATATTTTCATTTCTGTAAAGTCATAAATGAATGTGGTTAATGTCATTCAAATTTTTATTTTCATCTTTTCAGAGCACTTAAATAAAAGCTTGTTTTAAAAGTTTTTTTAAATAATTATATTGGGTTTAGAATCGATCCAAGTTGTGAAGTTTTACCATTAAAAAAGGTGGTAAATAGATCACCATGGTCGTTGAAATTCTAAACATTAATGGGACAATTAATTCTACCGCATGATGTTTTGCCAATTATTGGCGACGGCGCCTGCTTATTTCGAGTAATATACTTTGTGTTGTATGACACCGAAGTCCCTGTCTGTTTGTTTGTTTGTATGCTTAAATCTTCAAAACCTCTTAAGGGATCTGAATGAAGTTCTTTTTTAAAGATAGTGATTCAAGAGGAAGATTTTTATGCATGCTTTATGTTGGAAGAAGGTCTGTTTCCCGTGGGAAATCAGTTAGCAGCGGGTGAAACCGCTGGGCGGGCCGCTAGTCAACAATAAAATAAAGGGATGGTAATTGAAAGAAAATTGCTGCTTTTATAGAAAATGTATTATTAATAATGCGTACTTAAAGAGGAAACAGCCCTCCAATGCTTTGAACGAACGAACTGCCCATGTTCTTGATAGAATCAAACATCTTTTGCCTAAACTTGTTCAAGTTTAATTCGACCAAATACTGTAAATCCCCCATGGAGACGTGTAGGGGGAAAACTGGTACCGTAGTCGGTGGTTTTAATGGGATTTCGTCATTGGGAACCCAGGGTGTCCACGTGTAGTTGTGCGAGGCAGGATTAGCCCGCATGTCCAACAAGGGCGACCATCTTGGTTTGAGTTCGGACCACAGAGATCTTAGCCGCAGGGACAACCGCTTCACTATATCCGGGTATAAGTCCCATATGTCGTGAGCTTCTAGCGGATCAGCAGTTATATTGTAGAGGCAGCCTTTAGCTGAAAAAATTTAAACCTCGTTAATAAACATACTCATCATCTCCCTGCCATTATTCCAATTCATTTGGGGTCGAAGATACTTGTTTAATAAACATAATCATAAATATTTAGTTGGCTGAAATAATTGTTCATTAGTTTAAGTACACAAGCTTGTTGCTAGAAAATACTAGCACGCAAATGAGTTCAATAATTACTACCACGTATGTGTTTAGAACGAGATCAATACTGTTAGTTTATTCATTTTTATCTATTTTCTAGGTGACGTAAGACGCGACTTAGGGACTCGAGGGTGTGAATCGAAAATTTAAGCGATGGGCTGACAACCTGTCACTATGACGATACACAATTTCCGAATGACCCTTAAATGTTTGTCAGGCGTGGTGTAAATGTCAGTTTTTATGGACGTTTTACGCTCTGCCTACCCCGCAAGGGAATATAGGCGTGATATATGTATGTATGTTCTTACTCGTATAAGTAACAAAAGAACCTGAATGTGCAGAGAGCGAAGAAAACCTCGCTTTAGTTACTAAGTTAACGTAACCTTACAACATAAACATCACTCCAATTTTATTTAGCAACGAGCAGTAGAATAAAAGCAGTGGCAAAGATTCGAGCTCACCTCTAGTGGGATTACATGAAACCGCATCCTGTGTGGGGTCCTGTATATTCCTCGAGACCAAACTGCTGCGGTTACGCTTTGCGAACGCACTATCTAGATCTAAATCTACGTCCAAAGTTTCTCTGAAAACAAGGTAAGTTTCAGATTCGAGTAAAGCTTGCTCATACAAAGGCACATCACTTTTTAAGGCTTTTAGTTCCATTCCTTGGTAACGACAGGTGTCTTTGCTCAATTCGCCCACAATTATTTTCAAATCGCCTTCCCTGAAAGCGGCCCACCCTCCGATGTCGTCTATAGTCACCAACAGTTCGTTACGTATCGGTTGTCCGCCGTTGGTAAGAACGTTCCACTGGTTGACGCCATCAATATTCGGGATCCAGCTCCCTCCTGCGGCGGCAACTATCGTGGGCAGCCAGTCTGTGACGTGGAACAAGCCGTGCCAAATTCCTGGGCTTAATGACGGATTCCACAAAAGCGCTATCGAACGTGCGCCCCCTTCCCAAGGTGAGTTCTTCATGCCGCGCAACGGTAAATTAGAGCCAAAATTCTGCTCCGCGCCGACCGTCGGGGCACCGTTGTCGGACACGAAAACTATTAAAGTATTCTGCAGAATATCCTTTTCAGCTAAAGCAGCGACAATGCTCCCGACGCTTTTGTCTAAACTGGTCACCAACCCTGAAATTCACAATGGAGGTTAAATTATGCATCACTTTTATTCAACTAAGGAACAATTCGCATGAGTTTATTTATTTAAAGATAATGAGATGTTTGGTGAGGTTGCGGTTCGTGACAGAATTTTGGTAAGCTTAGTTTATTAACTTTACCTGCGGGTCTGCAAACTTATTAAGCTTGCAAGATTACCTCCTAGCTTAAATTTCACGTAACTACAAGAGTTATAATCATAAATTCATAATTAAGTATAATAAGTAAGTACCTACAAATTACTAACAAACATATTACCTAAGAGATAATACCTGCCTCATACTCTTCTTCTTTTATCCTCCCTATTGATATGAACCTACACCACCTATGTCTACCTACCTAATAAAAATAAATAAATATCCTTGGCAATTCACACATCGCTATCTAGTCCCAAACTAAGCAAAGCTTGTACTATGGGAACAAGAAAGCTGATATTACCTAATACTCATACTTTTTTGTAAATACATACATATTATACATAAAAAACACCTAGGCTAAACACAAATATCTGAAAATTAACTTAACAAATATTTTGTTTGTAGTGGGGACCGAACCCATATAAATTATCACATTTGCCTTTCTACCTCAAATACAAGCTAGGTAGGTAGGCAGCTAACTCAAAGCAACGCAACCTACCAGAATAAATGACAAAGGAAACTGAATCTCACCTGCATAGTTCCTGCGAGCAGAGTGCGCGATGTGTTCGTTTGCAGCAATATTTTCGGCAGGCGTTTGTAGATTGACGAGAGCTCCGCCGGTGTGCGGCGCCGCGTGAGACAAGTGCAGGTACAGAGGCGCTGAGCCGTTGTAATCCCGAATCACTGGAAGATATACTCGTTTCAAACTACATAATAAAGAATTTTTGAAAACTAGCAAATTTAAAAAAAAGTTATACCTAACACGGGAAGTGTTTTAAAATTTGATATTCAACATTTATGAAAAAGTTTTCTTAAAACTTCAACAGTTTACTTAGGTGAGCGTACTAAGCTAGTTAAAAATGTTTTGGCTACTGAGTAAGTACATTCTGTCAGCAACACTTTGAAAGAGTTATCTAAATATGGACACATACTCTTTAATTTTGATCCATAAATTAACTTATTTTTGATCCCTTAGCTTCAGGGAGGTGGAGCGAGGTGTACAGGGCACCACTTATGCAATCAACAGGACAGCGCAATCAAAGCAAGTACGCACTCGTCACAGCGCTCGTGTCCGAAACAGTAATTAAATCTGGAAGCCCATCACATTGCATTACACCACTGACATCTGGCGAGATATCCTCTGGCACATGCCAATCACAAATTACCCATAAAATTTGTATATTATACGGTGGTTTTATTTGTAGTCTCAAACTTCTTTGAAATTTTTGTTTCTTGTTAACTAAATGTTCTTCAACTGCTGCTGTGAAAATACCTTCATAATATATGAGAGCAACCTATTTATGTAAACTGTTAAGAAGAAACATTGTTGTGCATTACAACCAACAAAGACTCAAAGAACACTCATGTGATGTGTATCCATTATTCATTTTGGAGCAAGTTTATCTTGCGTCTGTCTAGACAGCAAGCCAATCTTTTTATGCTGTAACGAAACCTTATTAAACCTTATGAATACTGAGACATACCTTGTACCGCCCTGTCTGTAAGTATATCGGTGAGGTGACCGCTTAGGTCCTCAACTGGCATGGTGTTTTCGAAAAAGTCTAGTCCGAAAAATGATGTGTCGTTGTGTTCCTGTAAGAATGGAACGTTTTAATTTATATGTGTTCGAAGTACGTTACCTATTTTTGTTGTTTGATTTCTGCTAGTTGGAGAGTACGCGATTTCTTTGGTCTGTGTACCTATTCAATTTAGAATTTCGCAAATTAACTAAGCATTACAGGTGCACAAAACAATTGATCAATTAATCGAAATCACAATCCTGTCTATATTTCGAAGTAATGATAACCATTTCATTATCTAGATAAATTTTAACATATCTTCGACAAAATAAATACTAGACTTAAAATCCCTAATTCAAAAATAAAGACAAATATTTGCTTTATTTTCAGAGAACTAATTAGCTAAGCTAGCAATCTAATCAACACGAAAATCTGAAATAATTAAGCGCTTTCACACTCACGGCCTAATTACTGCTTTGAAAGTACCAAATTACGCATGATTCTTTTAACACCTAGTTAATGAAGCTAAAAAAGCAAAACGAAGCGGCAAAACAGCCATTGGCTTAATCTAATAATAGACAAGGTACCAAATCGTCTACCCACCTCGATGAGATTATAGGTGAGGTAATCCACGGCCCCACCAAGGAATCCGTAGAAAGTATCGAATCCCCTGTAAGTAGGCATATAATGCTCTCTGGATTTGCCGACGTGCCATTTCCCAATCAAATGGGTTTGGTAGCCCAATTCCTTTAGGTAGGACGGTAGCAGTTTCACTGAGACGGGAATGCCTCGATCTTCCGACGCTTTGATAGAAGCGCTCTGGGTTCCTGAAATATGTACGTGGTATAATTTAAGGCAACGGAGACGCCGCTAATGCCACTATTAAGCTATGTTCAGGTCTGGAATTGGAACAAGCTCAGACCAAATCCTAAATAAACCTTTATACAAGCAAACCCGATAATATTTATTTATAATCGCGATACCTGAAACGGAAACTATCTTCTCTCTTTTCGTGTGGGACACCGAGTCATCCAACGACCCGATGGACCCTGGTGTCAGAGTTTTTCAACCGCCTACTACCACTAGTAGGCCTCTGACATGGTTGTGTTACGACCGCCGTCTAAGTAATCATAGACAGCAACCGGGACCGACGGCTTAACGTGCCCTCCGAAGCACGGAACCATTTCTTTTCGGACAATCAGTTGGTTCACCCTGCAATGTCCTAACCAGACCGGGAACAAATTCACAAAGAGATAAATATCAACTTTTGTGAGTGTCCCACCGAGAATCGAACCCGGAACCTTTGCGTCGCAGGCAGTCGCACTACCACTGCGCCACATCGGTCGGCAACTATGATTTTCTTAATATTTTGTTTTTTGGCGATTTTTCCACTTGTCATCCGTCGCTGCGTATTTTTATTCATCAAGTCTGTCACAAGAAAAGGAGTTGCGAATTCCGATCTTATTCCATACAAATACGGCTATTGTGCGTTTACGCACCGTACTTCATCTGTCAGACGCATGCGTTACGGTGCGTTAAAAATACGCAGCGACGGACGACAAGAGGTTGGTTTTTCGCCTTTGGAGGTTTCGGGAGCAATAAATCGATGTAAGATGAAGGTACAGTCATGATCAGGCTTTGTTGGACAGTTTGTACTTTGGACCGTTCTTATGCCGCGCGAATAAGACTTTCATTGCCGGTATGAGCGTCTAATCTAACCGTACGTGAGCCTGTCTGTACCGAGGTTTCATTTTACAAAACACGCGTATCACCAACAAAAAACGCCGAGCAATGCTAAGTCAACAGGGTTCTAAGGCATAATACGGAAGGAATCCTGGCGATGCGGCGCTGTCATCTGAAGATTTAACTGCTCTTTCACGTGATATTTGCATCATGACACTTGACATTGGTAATATCTATTTATTTGTTTTATTTTTCGCCCCGGGAATTTATTCGTGGCGCGGAGCGACGCAATGTATACGCAGTAAGTGCTCTTACATAAGTATAAATTTTATTTATTGATTTCTGTAAGATATAAATAAACGAAGTATCTTCTTAGAGCTTCTATTTTAATTAAATTTGTGAATTAATATTATTTCGTCTCTAATTGTAATTAAGACTTAATTAAATCCCGTTTCAAATTCATCAATTAATCATCTCGTTCAAGCTATCTTCACTCAAGATTGTTCATCTACAAAATATGGTAATCCAATAATAAACGGCGGCTTAGCCCTAGCATCACCACATTTTTTTCCACACGGGTGTCCTTAGAGTTGACTAAGGGAATGAAGAGTTGTATTGTGCATTATAATTTGAGGCGACAGGCTGAAAACCTAATTTTTTTATACCTGACGATATCGACTATATTTTTACGGTCGTTTACGCACTGCCTGCTCAGCAAGGGATAAAGGCGTGATAAGTGTGTGTGTGCGTGCATGTAATTAATAATGTCAGGAATGAGCTGCGGTAGCCCAGATGGAAGAGGCGTCGCCACTAATAATGCGAAAGTCGCAGGTTCAAATCCTGCCCGCACTCGAAAATTTTGCAAGTTTTCAAAAAATTTCTTATGTCTTAAATATTTTTTCCATACGTTTTCAATATTCTACCCAGAAGCTCAGTCATTCTCAAATCACAGGGTCAGTATTATTACAGAAAACGCATCCAATCCGGTTAGATCTTAAAAAGTATACCTAAATAGTATATTTACTCAATACGGTTGTATAACTGCTACCATATTTTGATAAATTCACTATATTTCCAACCGTTGTTTTCATATAATCCAACGGATCAATACTTTGATTATCAGTCTCAGATCAAGGCAATGTTTTAGAGAGAAACCTACGAACGAACATAGGTAATGTTTTCTCTAAACGTAGGTTTTTTTACGAACGAACAAAGGTAATATTATAACATGTGACATTTTGACTGGCCTGATGGTGTAGCGGATAGTATAGTACCCCTGCCTGCTACGCCAAAGGGTTGTAGTCGTGTGGTTCGATCCCTACAAGACACAAATATTTGTTAAGTAATCTACACTAATATTATAAAGAGGAAAGATTTGATTGTTTGTTTGTTTGTTTGTTTGTTTGTTTGTTTGCATCGAATAGGCTCCGAAACTACTGGCCCGATTTTAAAAATTCTTTTACCATTAGAATCCTACATTATTCCTGATGAACATAGGCTATATTTTATACGCGAAAAAAATAGGGATCCGCGTGAAAATTTCGATAATGTAACCCAACGTATGAAAAATGTACCAAAAAAATATCTTATATCGCGTACGCTGTGGAAATTATTGACAATAGAGCAAAGTGATGTACTACAGTTTTATAGAGGACATCAATATCTATAATAATGTCCGCGATACCATATGTCTAAGTATTACAGTTATGCCACAATAACTACTTTTTCATTTAAAAATGTACAATCTACGCCACATTATTCGTACCAGTGTAATGATTACATTTAATCATTACTGTATTAAAGGGTGTAGGGGATAACCCTCTGAATAATGATAGGGTACATGCAGACCATGAAACTGAACTCCCCCAGAAACATATTTCAGGAAACGTAAAAAAACTGACTTCCCATAGTGAATGCAGTCAGCTGATTGTGATTTTGTATGGAAGCTAATTTTTTTGGCGTTTCCTGACATATGTTTCCAGGGGAAAGTTGTCGTGTGATGCCGGCTTAGAATAGCATCACCCCATATCTATGCCGTGTGATGTCGGCTAAGAAAAGCATCACCCCATATCTTTCCCGTGGAAGTCGTAAGAGGCGACTAAGGGACTCGAGGGTGTGTATTGCAATTTTAGGCGATGGGCTGACAACATGTCACTGGTGGTACACAATATTCTGAATTACCCTCAAATGTTTGTCAGACGTGGCGTAAATGTCCGTTTTTGCGGCTGTTTACACTCTGCCTACCCTGAAGGGGATTATAGGCGTGATATGTGTATGTATGGAAAGTTGTCCAGTTTTATGTTTCATGCACCCTATCAGTATTCGAAGGGCTGTCCCTTCCTTACTCGGTTTACAAAAAAGTCAACAAAAAACATTAAATAATGCATTTAAAAAATCTACACTAAAATAATACATACATACACATATCACGCCTATTATCCCTTGCGGAGTAGGCAGAGCGTAAACGGCCGCAAAAACGGACATTTACGCCACGTCTGACATGTTTGAGGGTCTGTCGGAAAATTGTGTATCGCCATAGTGACAGGTTGTCAACCCATCGCCTAAAATTGCAATACACACCCTCAAGTCCCTTAGTCGCCTCCTACGACTCCCACGGGAAAGAAATCGGGTGATGCTATTCTAAGCTGGCATTACACTAAAATAATAATAATATAATCTACACTAATATTAGAAACAGGATTTTTTTATTGTTTGTTTGAATTGAATAGGCTCCAAAACTATTGACGTCATAAACCGTCATTCTAAAAAATAAATTTGTATCACACAATTTTCTTTTTTTATTACAATTTTGTTATGACCTAATAGAAAACCGGCTCAAGCGGGATAAAAAAATAAAAATAAAGGCACTGCCATGGGGCTGGCCAGGTTAATCACACGGCATGTAACTTTACGCCACCACCATCTGAAAGCGATATTTGTTTCAAATTGAAGTCAAGATTTTTAGAATCCTACATTATCCCTGATGAACATAGGCTATATTAAACTGTCTTATTCCCGGGGGGAAATTCTTAGCAGCGGGTGAAACCGCTAGGCGGGCTGCTAGTTTTTAGATATTTTTGTATAGTTTGGGTGTTTGATAAGTATAATATTTATTTATTTATTAAGGTTTCTCTCTAAAACATTTCCTTGATTTGAGACTGATGCCAAATCTCAAATAAAGAAACGAAACGAAACGAAACTAAACGAAATGAAATGAAATAATCCCTTTCGGGGTAGGCAGAGCGCAACCGGCCTCAAAAACTGACATTTACGCCACGTCTAACAAATATTTGAAGGTTATTCAGATAATTGTGTATCGCCATAGTGACAGGTTGCCAGCCCATCGACTAAAATTGCAATACACACCCTCGAGTCCCTTAGCCGCTTCTTGCGACTCCCATGAGAAATAAATGGGGTGATGCTATTCTAAGCCGGTATCACACGGGATACCTACTTCTACTTTACTAATATTCATAAAAGCCGTCAACTTAAAAAAATAAGTTGACAATGAATGATAGTGTTTTAATGTCTTATTCAGTTCTATAGCGTGTTTTGTGCGATTATTCGTGTTTCAACATGCGCTTAACCTGATTGCGAAGAGTAGATGTTTCATAGATTCATTTTGGTTGTTTGTCCTTTTGAAAACTTTTGCTTATTTATTTATTTATTTAACTGTTTATTGCACACAAGATAAAACACAGAACAATTACATTAAAGAAAAACAACGCAACAGGTACTACTTATTTCTAAAAAGAAATCTCTTCCAGCAGTCCTACGGTAGAGAGATAGCATAAGGTAAGGCTGATAAATCGTGCACAATTAAATTAATGAATATAGTTAAATAAAAGTTTACTCAATATACTAATATATATCTATATTATATATACCTAACACTAATAATACATATATATATATATAAATACGACTAATACGAACTAATTAGACAGTGAAAGGTAATGCTCTTTTACTCTTTTCTTGAAGACTGAGAGTGAAGGGCTGTCACGTACTGTGTGAGGGAGGGAGTTCCACAATCTGGCCGCATGCACAGTGAAAGAATAACTGTAGAAGTCGGAGTGGTGGATCGGAATTGAAAGAACGGACCTTACATTGCTTGCTCTGAGACATCAGTTTACTATCCTACATTCTACTACGATGACTTGCGAACACAGTGACGCGTAAAATTGGGTCGTTTGACTGAAATGATGTCTCCTGAGGCTGAACCATGTTTAAAAGGGTGGAAAAAAACGGTGCAAAATAATTTCCACAAAGCTCGATAAAGTCAAATACAGCAGGCAGTTCATTTTACAGCTATTGTTTCTGTTTATCGTTATCGAAATTCATTTAGATTTTGACGTAGATTAATTGCAAATATATAATGAAGCTACTATTTATTCTATTGCCTTAGGTAAGTACTTAGAGATATTTAAACTTAACTCATTGAAAATGTTACAGTAAAATTTCAAGAATATTTTAGCTATAGGTATTTAACATTTATTAGGTAGAACAACTTTTTATTTGTTGGAACAACTGAAAACTTACAAAGCTGCTTAGTCTTGTCACTACTAATTAGCAATACAAGATACTACGGCATTGAGCTCGAACACTACCTCAAACTTTTTTGTTTTGTGATTTATACTATGTGTTGCACAATGGAGTGGCATTGTCATATTTTGACAAAACTCCTTAAATAAAGATTTAAAAAAGAACTTCTTATTGAAAAAATCCACCTATACTAGTTATCTTATTAAATGTATAGTGAGGTGCACTAGTTTATATTAAAGCATTTAAATCAGGGTTCAAAAATATCTGATATTTATAAACAATATCTAAATATCTGTTAGATATCAAAAATATCGGATATATATAATTTTTTGTGATCTATCTGTATATATCAATCAAGCTAGCAACTTGCAAATAATGAACTTAATTGTTAGCTAAATGTTTCAAACTAAAACGTTTTATAATTTATTTTATGATAATATATTTAGAAATGAAAATTATACTTTATTTTAACTGACTTAATTCAGGAAATATAGCGGAATAGCCAAGCGGAGCTCTGAATTTCCATAAGAAGCGCATATTTTTTATAGCGCTATTTTTTGCCGTATGATGCCGGTTCAGAATAGCATCAACCCATTTCCTTCCCGTGGGAGTCGTAAGAGGCGACTAAGGGGCTCGAGGGTTACATGTGTATTGCAATTTTAGGCGATGGAGGTCACTCAGGTCCGGTTGTCAAACCTGTCACTTTGGTGATACACAATTTTCTGAATGACCCTCAACTGTTTGTCAGAAGTGGCGTAAATGTGCGTTATTTTACGCTATGTATGTATGTATTTTTTAATAAGTCGCCTGTCGTCAGCATAATAACACTCTAGCACGGCTTTACCTAAAATAAGCACCTCACTCCGTACATACTAACACAGGAATTAATTAATATACGTAAATACAAAAGATTAATATACATATTGTATTCAATGAATTCAACTCAAGCAGGAAAAAAGTAAGCGCAGATTATCATCAAAGTATTTTGTGTATTTCTTGTCAACATAACGATAGCGGGTTTTGAAATAGTGATATCTATCCGTGGCGAGTAATTTCTGTCAATTTAGTTCCATAAATTCCATTATTTAGAATCTACCGAAAAATGCTGCTATATATAAAAAAAGGTCATAATAACACGTGATGTAGGTATATCAATGATATATATCACCGTACCCTGCTTTAAATAGGTAACTCGAGTTGTTGCTGATACAAAACTTTCTAGTAAACAGACCGCTTTAACAGAGAGGGAGTGCTTACGGCTTTTAGTTTGCTACAAGTGTAACATGATGCCCTAGTACACCGATACTATTACTTGCAAAACAAGAGGAATGAAACTGGAAAAGTGCGCTTACAGGGAGTGCCGAGCAAAGGTGGAATAAGTTAACAAGGTTTTTCTGCAATGATTTTTCATCTACGTGCACATTCACGATGACGACAGTTGGCCAGCGCATTGACCAGTTTAAAGCCGGGCGTCACCATCGGACCAGCACTTCACTCCTCCAACTCCAAGGATGGGTTCATCTCAGTTTTTGTCAAGTAGTTAGTCATAAACTGTAACATAGCTTTCCAACATCGAAACTATGCCAATTTTGTTAGAGTACTTATAGTATTCAATTTATTTTCATCCCGGTTTTTGCTTCAACCTACAGACCATACTTAGTGTTGAACAGGAATGAGGTTGCCTTCTATGGGTGTCTGGGTGTCCCCACATCTTCATATTTGGTCTACCCACAGTTATCTATTAATCTAGCTTGTGGGCATCCTCATAATAATGATAGCCAGTACACCCTAAACTGACTATTATATTAAGTTCACATTTTGTATAAATAGCGGTGAGAACTTGAATAAACTGGCATTCGACTGCCCAAGCCCGAACCAAACCCTTCTCTCATTTCGCCTCCTCACTCGTGGTACGCAACTAGCGTTTCCACTTCCTCAACACCCACTCGTGGTTCGCAACTAGCATTTCCACTTCTTCAACCCTCACTCGTGGTTCGACACTAGCGTCCCACAGGTGGGCTCCATATCGCTGCGTTGACTTTTTAATAAATAAAATTGACAATCAATACATTTTTTTTCTTGTATTTATTAACTTAGACTTAGGTTACTAGCATTTTCAATTAGATTAGCATCACCTACCCATAGAAGGCATTGGAAAATTTAAGAGAATTATGCTGTTGTATGAGTATGGTATGTAAAAATAACGTACCAAGTCGCAGTGGATATTTCCCAGTGAACAAGGCGCTTCGGGAAGGAGTGCCAAGGGTATCCGTATAGTACTGCTGTAGTATGATACCCTGGTACGCCAGTACGTCGATGTTAGGGGTCATGATCTGGTCTGATCCGTGGAAGCTTACGTCGTTCCAGCCCTGAGGATGTAAATAAATTGAAAGGGTTAAGGGTCGGTACATTAAATTGTATTACAATGATAACTTGCGTATAAAATCTTTGAAATGTTATTCAAATTGGACGACTATGCGTTTGTGTTTCGATATTTTGTCGTTTTTGTCTCTACGTTTGGCAGCGAACTTAGTGATAACACCCCTAAAACCATTCAAACCCCATGCTCACTTACACTGTACTTAAATAGACTTTTTGTTGATCTTTGAACCTAGATCAATGAATATTTGCCCTATAAAATGAACAAAAGATGTGTCTTGAAATTTCATTAGGATCTAAATCCTTTACATACTTGAAAAGCATAGCACATATTTAACTTGTAATTGTTGATAATTCAAAAGCCAGATAAAACCATTCTTAATTTAAATCAATGCAAGTATCTAATGGAATTTGTACTTACCAAATCGTCAGCAACAATGAAAACGATGTTCGGTTGTTCAATTTCATTCTGTGTAGCGACTTGAAAAAAAACTAGAACAAGGCTGAAAAAAGAGTTCGATTTGTAATAATAACTTCCAGTAAAATATACAAGCAAACTTTAAATAAAGAGTGCAGGTTATTTTAAACAAGTATTTAATAAAATTAGTTTTATAATATGCAAAAATAAAAGACTAATTTAAGCGCAAACTTACGTGACCAAATGAACAATCATTATAATAAGCTATTTGTCTCTACACTACACAGCTAATATACCCACTTCAATACATGTGATGACAACGAAATGTGTTACATCTTTTAATATGATGAATATCCTATCAAAAGAATATTACACAACAGCGTAGCGAAGCGATCAGAAAAGGTAATGAAAAATAAACCTAATTCTGAACTCATTTAATATTAATTTGTCTGCTGTTGTGTTTAGAATTGTCCCTTTTCACATGGAATTATTTTTCCAAGTTTTACAATGCGTTAAGTGAGGTTACACTTTCATAAACTACCTGTGAACTAGTGCTTCATATCAAAAAAGTTGTGGGTTTTGTATATAGGTAAACATTACATTGAAAAGGTAACAGTAGTAAGGTAGGGAATTAGCTAAAATAATTAGTATCACTAAGATAAATAGAATTCGATGGCCTAAAAAATAGATCACAGTCCCACGTACAAAAGAAAAAGTCCTCTCCGCTCTACTCATGCTTGTAAGCTCTACCTTACCCAAACACCTGAGTACACTGTGAAATTGCCGATATTATTCACGGTTTAAACAAAATACGGCTGAACAAAATGTAATGGTAATAATGAATCAAACTGGTATCACCTATTATTATCAGCCTTGGCCTGTTTGTGATGGTGCAATACTAAAACTTCATTCTAGCTATCCACCAAGATCTGAATATGCTCAATAGGTTTCAGTGGATCATAAAATCGAGAAATAAATTTTGATAACTTATTAGGAAATGAAACTTTTTCTGCAGCTCCGAATACAGAATGAGAATTTTTTGTTCTAGTTCGATCGATGTATCGAAGTTACTCTTACGACTTACGTAGCTGATAATTGAGTCCAAAAGGGGCTCCAAGTTTCTGAAACTAGTCGAAAACATTTTCGGCTCAATGAACTACATAGTTAAGACTTAACTAACTGTTAATTATTTACTTATGGCTGACTTATGTTAAAGTTACAAAATTACTTTAATTTATTTCTAGGCAGATAATGAGGTCAATTCGGGATTTAAATTTTCCTTACTTGCCTTAAATTAGTGCTGTCACTTTCCGTCAAATAGGTTTAGAACAGGATAGAAGATATCTAAGTCCTGTCATTTTTAAAAACGTCAAGGGTTTTTTCGCCTTTCCTAGTCAATTTAGTCGCCATTGTTTTGATCGTCGCCTTATTTTGACAGATAACACGTATTTTGCATGAAATTATAAGACATGACACGACTAAAATATCTCCTATCCTTTTCTAAACCTATTTAACGGAAAATGACAGCACTAATTTAAGGCAAGTAAGGAAAATTTAAATCCCGAATTGACCTCACTGACGAACATATTTTTTAAAACTTCTCTTCATATTAAATATTATAGTATCTAGCTACGTCGAATTCAAAAGAATGATGATATTCTGACTAGTTGCAGAACCTATCGAGAAGTTCCCAACTAGACACGAAGTCGCCTATTAAAAGGGCATCCACATAAAATCTTGTTACAAACTTGCCGCAACTCGGTCGGTTGGTCAGTTTGCTGAAGTTTTTAACTTCAAAACAACAAAAACTCTGACTTTTTGCTGTAAAACAGCGATTTGCATTTAAAAAACGAACAACTGAACATCTGCCTCCGTGTTTCCGGCCTCGCCAGAATAATTAGTTACAAGATTGTTTGTTTTCGGAATAGGATTACGCTTCAGCTTTATAAATTTATGTTATTTTGAGAAACCAAATAATTCAACGGCATGGTTAATTGGATCATATTAAAAATTTAACAGTTTAGTTTAATTGACATTAGAACTTGTAACTCGCAATTTTAGGCTCTGTTGTAATCAACTTGATTCCTTCGACCACTTTAAGGATAAGCTTCAATTGCGAAAGATGTGATCATTTAGACGCCATTGCAGTGTCATTTGGGCTGTAGTTACCTTCTCAGCATTACTGTCATTACTCTTTGGTATCTTCTGAGCCCCCGCCGTATAAAATTACTATTTGCCTCTTCCAAGGGCATTATCACTCCTCTGCTGTATATTATCACGATATATCTTTCACAACCCAGCAGCATATTTCACCGCTATTTCAAGGGTTTAAAGTACATATTAGGTGATTATCTAATCACAATCACCCAAAGAGTTGCATTCATTTTATTTACGAACATATCAAAAGAACTTGTAAAAATTCAATTTTGTTCTTGATTTAAATTATTTATTTTATTACTTATTTCACATAATTGTGCGACTGCTGCGTCCCGCTTTGTACCTCTATATCTATATTCTTACAATATTCTTCCAAAAAAAATATTCTCAATAAAGTTGCTTTTCATCAATATAAAAACGAGGCTTAGACTGCAAGGGAATTAACTAGAGAATCGGACGTAAATATAGAGGGATTTTGTCTGAGGAATTCTCTTAGAAGTCACTTTACTGAAGACATGGGATTACAGTTTGAAAAATGACCATCAGAATGGCTAGAGGGGTCAGATAAAGCGAGAGTAAAAATTGTTGGAAACAAAAATCAAATGCTAAATGAAAACTGAAACAAGCTGTTTGATTTTTCAACAATTTCAGACAAACGGCAAAATATAAGTCAAGCATTTATTGAATTTAAATTTCAAAGACAGCAACAGCTGCTAGCCGAATACGGATTTCCTAAAATTTCGCTTCACAGATATCAATTCTTTAACCTCCCTTGGCAATTTATCGCGCTGTCACAGATTTGGAACTCAAAGCTATTGGAAAGAAAATAAAAAGCAAATCTGTTGTGAAAAAAGTTGAACGGTTTAACTAAAACAACATTGAATGGGGAGTTCGATAGTAGCGATTAAAAAACAAGTGGTTCGACAGTGCCGACGGGAAACCTTTAATGCTTCTTTGGAAGTTCGTGAACTAATTAAAAGTTAGCACCTTTTGTAGCTACCGTCTGCCGTGCGCCGCTGAGCCCTGCAAATTGGTTTAAATTTGCTTTTACAACCATGTATAGACCACAAAGTGTGGTTTGGGAAATTATGCGCTATTAGATATTAGGGTTGCTGTCGTGTTTTTGCTGCTGTTAAAAGAATTAAATTTTCCATCCATTAGAATAAAAGGCTGACAATAACCAAAGAGACAATAATTCAAAGAGCTTTAAACGGAAAAGAATAATAATAATCATTTATTATATAAGTGTAAACAAACCTTATAACATCAAAGGCAATGAATACGGAAACACTGTCGCTCTCATGTGACTGAAATAACAAGCGCGTTCGAGCGATGAGGGGCCGCGTCGTGCGTAGCAGTGACAATTGAACCAGAAAACGTGTAGATATATTTTACATGGTAGGAATGAAATTTTCAATAAAATTGAATACCAAATTGTTAAAACATTTCCCGTGTTAAATATTAAAATTTTTGAAAACTTGCAAAATTTTCAAGTGCGGGCAGGATTTGAACCTGCGACTTTCGTCATTACTAGTGACGACGCCATATGGGCCCAGATAGAAGAGGCGGCGTCACTAGTAATGACAAAAGTCAAATCCTGCCCACACTTAAAAATTTTGCAAGTCTAAAAAAAACAATAAAAGTTAAGTAATGTATTTATTGTCACAAAATAAAGTTTTTGTATTGCAGAAGTTCGATTGTTCTTGCCAACCCATTGGACTTCTTAAAATAATAAGATTCGCTAGTTGCGTCCTGGAATTTGTAAGAAATATTCTGTGCTATATTTAAATTAAGTTTTCATTGTAAAATTAAGTTTTCTTAAAAAATTTGAAGTGGTTGCAGTGGCCGAAATCGATCGGAAGAATCATCATCATCAAGTTACCGGAACAGTGATAAAAAGTGCTACTATGCCACAACCACTCTTGGCGTCAATCTCAATTGCGTGTGCGTTTGGTAGCTCCGACAGCCACTACTTAAAAACTTTTGCACTACCTCTACATACATACATACATATATCACGCCTATAATTACGGGGTAGGCAGAGAGTAAACCGCTGTAACAAACGGACATTTACGCCACGTCTGAAAACATTTGAGGGTCATTTGGTTGGAATATTATGTATCATCATAGTGACAGGTTGTCAGCCCATCGCCTAAATTTGCAATACACACCCTCGAGTTCCTTAGTCGCTTCTTACGACACCCACGGGAAAGAAATTGGGTGATGCTATTCTAAGCAGGCATCACACGGCATACCTTTGCAAAAAACAATATTTTATTGTTCTAATCCCTCACAGGTATTAGCCAGAGGTACCCGTTGTTCCGAGTAGTGCTGAGGACAGGTTGATGGATGTAGCGCACAGCTGACTCATCTCGGGGTCATTACCACGCCTGCCTGGCTGTCTGTGCTTCTAGTAAGTAGGTGCATGTCTCACTCTGACAGTTCTTCTAATCCTTGATAATATAACATAACTTATTCAAGATGATGCAGGTAATATTACTCCGAACAATGCCAGTTTTCCGTTAGGAATAAGGAATGAAAATTGTTTCTCCGATTTTTTACCTGACGACGCTTATTGCTTGTCTTCTGGATTTAATGTCGAATTAGAAATTAAAATATACTTACTTTAGATCTGTCAGCGGATATCAGGTCTTTAACAGCATATAGCCATCCCAATAAGCCATATTTCAGCAGCAGCTGTCAATTTCATACCATAAGAGATGTCAACAAAACGTTTATTATTCTAAGTTTATGTCAACAAAGGAAACTGGGCCGTCTGTCATAGCAGCAGCACGAATCTAACAGCAATCAAATATGGCTTATTTGGATGGCCTTACAGTTAATATACCTACATAAAAAAAATTAAGGAATAAATTTTATCCAAAAATAATGTTAAATTGTTTAGCCCAGTTCTGCAATTAATGGCCAATGTGCCCATTGTCACTTCATTTTGCTTTTACGGCTGACAGCCGTTGTAAAGCTGAAAACATCCGCACCCTGCGTACCTATTGATAGATAGGTAGGTAGGTTTCATGGGCTCGTAACGAGCAGATGTCGGCAATGCGTTGATAGATGCTTGTGTCAGCATGTCTGTGTACGTCACGGCCGGGAACTAATTGAAACTGCCGCTGGACGCCGAACAAAAACTATGCTATGTGTTCGGTCGGACAATGATCTATTCCCGTTGAGACTAGCACTGAGCAAAAAACACACAATGTTATTACCAACAATTTTATAGGTAAAGCCCACTTATAGAAAATTTTGATAGCGGAAGAATAAAAGTTACGAGCAGGCAGAGATTCTTATCAATTTATTAAGCCAGTAGCAGTGGGTTTAAAGTTTTGCTATTCGGCAATTTTTTTGTATTGGTGATTTACCAATAATAGGTTCTAATTTTACTTCAGGATTATACTAATAACTTATGCAACGGACACTCTGATAGATTGTTTGTATTAAGAGAAATATTGGGCTCATTTTTGAATTTAGGTAATACCATGTTCTAAGGCGATAAATTGGCTTGAAGTTATGAAATACAACGTTTATTTTGATTTTAAGACAGACTTGACAGTTTTTTTTACATTGCCACAAATGCCTTAATTTATAAGGGTTACATACGATATCTTTGGAAATAAATAATTGAAAAGTGTGCACCGTTAAATATCTTTTCACCTTTATTCTTTGTCTAACCAAAATCAAATATTGCCACCTTTTTAGAAAAAAAAGCTGTTTAGGGCAAATATTTATAAAAAAAGCTATGGAACAAAAAAAATACGCTTATTTTTGGATCAGAATAAAATAATTACAGTTCCAAATAAACAGTGTTTTACTTTTAGCCTACACAAATATAACAACAATGAACCTACTTTATGATGGTAGGCTTAAACTGACGCCTACTCTTATAACGGTATGAAAGGATACTCGTAAACTCTATATTATCACTTTAATGGTAGTGCAGTGTCTCTTTTAATATCAACGTAAAGATTGTAATAAAACAAAATAAAGAATGCTAGCAAGGTATAAGGGATCACAAAAGTAAGTAACTCTAAAGCCTGCTAAAAAAAGTAAATATTGAAAAGCTCTTTTGAGCCTTGAGCAAAAGTAAAGTGCAATACAAACGACGAATATAAAGCCGCTACATACGGGGTATAAGGGACGGTGTTGCATAAACTTTGCAGGCATGATCAGACCATGAAACTAAACAACTTTTTCTATGAAGGTTAATTTGGTAAACCAGAAAAATAGTCTTCCCCTACATTATTCCCGATCAGCTGACATATCTATAGAAACTCGAAAAATAAAAATCGTTTCCCAACATAGGCTACATACTGAAAAATAAAACAATTTCATGGTCTGATCATGGCTGCAAAGTTATCGGTACACCGTTCCTTACACCCTGAGTAGTAAACTCAGTAACCCACACGAAAAAGAAAGAAGTTTACACATGTGCTCTTTTCCCGCTGCTGCTACATCGATATCTCCAATTTCCGCGTCACACTTCCACACGCCTCCTTATTTTGGCATGCATGACTTCACCTCACAGATGCTCGCAGCATTCCTTCTCTTATTATTTTACTGCCTTCCCATCCAAAATTTTTTAAAGAGTTATGAATCTTATGTATTAACATATTCGTAGATAATATGTATGTATTAACTTTATTGTACAACAAAACATTTTTAGAATTACAGTAAAGGATGGATAGTTTTAGATTTCATTTATATTCCTGGTTAATACCTACCTTGTTCGTTCGTTCATTCGTGTTTGTATTGTTCTTGTGAATCTTTTTTTTTTTAGATAAGTGTAGGTGAAAACAGGATTACGTTATGGTAAAAATTTAAAAGGTAAGAATAATGGTAACATTAAAAAATAAAGACTTACAAAACTAGGCTTACTAGTTTAAAAGCTACATTGAAATTACATACCCTTTGAGTTTCACAATACAAACAATGAACTTGCTAAACAAATACTGTAACTACTTAGTACGTACTGAAACAACCGAAACACAAACAGTAGCGAAATAAGTTATTTTATGTTCTGCCTGCGGGGAAGTTAAAATACAATTAAAATTTTACGTGTTTTGGGAAAACCAGCTCCATCATATATAGAACATTGCGATAAATATGTAGGTTAGGTATAACATATTGAAACATAAGCGTGAAATTTGATAGTTTCGTTACAAAAAAGTACTTATACCTATTGTTATAGTATTTTTGAATCTGAATTTGCGATGATAATACGTGATTGTCTGTATTTTATTTCTTAAAGCTTTATCCATTCACTGCCTTCACCAATTATCATATATTTTTTCTTTGAACTTCCTACTTTCAGTGATGTCAATGTGGTAAATTCAAATATTGGAAAACATAAGAAATCCGTAGAAAATGATTTCGGAATTTAAGAAAATGTTTTATTCTGCTAACAGCTGTTGCATACAGTTCGCAGTATCTTTGGAATTTGAATTTAGTTAGCCGTAGTGATGTTCGCCAAAAAACGTTTCAATATTTAGAATTTTTCCTTATAAAAAGTTTATTCTTTACTCTACGACGCCCTTGTTTAAGATGATAGTGACGTCATAATTATGACAGACGATTGACGGCCGATGTGCTCACAAAGGTACCGGGTTCGATTCTCGGTGGGACACTCACAAGTAAGTGTATTATATTCTCTTGGACTCACAAAGTTGATATTTACATTGTAAATTTGTTCCCGGTCTGATTAGGATATTGCTGGGTGAACCAATTGATTGTCCGAAAAGAAATGATTCCGTGCTTCAGAGAGCACGTTAAGCCGTGTCGGTCCCGGTTGCTGTCTATGATAACTTAGACGGCGGTCGTAACACAACCATGTCAGAGGCCTAAAATGTAGTTTTAAAATGTAGCTCGCAAGTAGCTTATACATGGCTAACTTTGACAAATATTGTATCAACTTTAACAGAGAGCCTCAAAATGTATTTTCATATTTTAATGATTCCACAGCGAGCGTGTCAAGTTCATAACGGTATGTACTTCCAACGAATTAAATATATCTACAGTACCTACAGGGTTTACAAAAAACATTATCTTCAAGGCATCTCTGTTTTTAAAAAAAGAGTTAAAGAGCACTTCATATCTGAACTACTTTGATATATTTGTAGGTATTTATGTAAACGTGTATGTATATGTATCTTTCATATATATATATATAAATAATGTATATATTTATGTAAAGTACTGTAATATAGTTAAAATTCATTTTAATTGTTGCATTGTTTTGTCCCCACAAAAATATTGATTCTCGCACTACCGACGGGTTGGCTGGAAGAGATCTCTTCTTAGAGATAAGCTCGCCTTTGCTCACACTGTTTGTACATTTTTCGTTTGTTTTTATGCAATAAAGGATATATATATCTTTGCAGCAGTTATGATTACAGCCGTATTTATTTTGATATATGATTTTGATAGATACTTTAATTTGTGCAGTAATTTAATAGCTTTTTGTTTAAACAAAATATCTATTACATACTTAGTGCGAAATTTTCATTCACTAACATGGTGATACCATCGATATTTTACCGATGCTATCGATAGTAAAAACAACCGTCGATATACCTACAGCAACACTATTTAGCTTTCAAGATTACCGTACGAAACTACGTGAAAATTCTTAGAAAATGTTAGACTATTTCCAGTTCGGAAATCGGAATTTAACTATAAAAGATTTTTGATACAATCTCAGATATTTCTGTGATTGCTGATTTATGATTGCTATACTTATACATACATATAGTATGTTAGAATGCGCATTGCAAAATGCTGTATTCACTCTAAAATTGCATTTTGTCCCTGAGTTGCCTCCTACGACTCCCACAGGAAAGAAATGGGGTGATGCTTATCTAAGCCGGCGTCACACAGCAATCATAATAAAATAACTCTTGTTTTCGTGTGGGATACCGAGATGACGAACGACACCCAAAAACCTGTGTACAAAGGTGATTGTAGCTCTGACCTCGTCATTAAGGGATTAGCGAACCGTCTCACGTGTCGGCGACTGTTTGTAGGGCGCGTCACGGGCCCTGTTAATGGCAGCAACTTTTATAATGACGGGGAACACGTTTTATGTTCGTACAGTGGTTTTGCAGGGATAAATGCTTTTTTGTTTTTTATTATTCAAAACACTTGTGAGTATAACATTTAATAAAATATATTTTACTAGATTTCCACCCTGCGGTTTCACCCGCTGCCACTCATTTTCCCGTTGCAATAGTTGTTCTCCTGTGGTAAAAAGGGGTCTTTGTGTTATTCCAGGTTATACTCTACCTGTGTTCCAAATTTTATTTAAATCGGTAAAGCCGTTTGAGAGTGAAGAGGTAACAAACATACATACATACACACACACTCACACAAACTCTCAGATATAGAATATTAGTACGGATATATGTATGTACTGTAGCCTTACTTAACAATAAGTGCGAGTCACACTCATATATTTCCGGTTTCATATGTAGTGTAGTAAAGAAATTTGAATTGTAAGTGATATTCACTAATAATATCGCCCTGAAATTGTTGTACGTCGCTATTTATTCATTTTAAAAATCGACGATACCAAAGGGGGGGTGAGAGTGAAATGGTTCGCGTAGCAGTTAGCTACGACGTAGAAGTATCGTACCGCAAAGGAATGAAAAGGTAGATAAATAAAAAGCGAGTAATTTGAAAAAGCAATGTGTGAAACTTTCATTGGGAAAGCAACTGTCTCTCGTACGTTCAAAGTATAGAGGCAATCCAGCGCAAAATTCTGCGACGATAGTTAGGTTAGGAGGTAAAACAGTAACTCTCCTTTGAATTTATTTATCAAATAAATTAAAAAGCCATTGCGAAATTTTCCCAATAACATAACAAGACCTTTAAGGAATAATTATTAGATTAATTTTTTTATTGAAACAATATATAATAATTGTTTGTAAAATATTCAAAGAGTAGCGTTAAATTTTAATTAGTTTTCCTATTTGAGACAACAATTTTAACGTTTAATTCGGTTCAGTAATTTAAACGCGATTTAGGGCTGGCATTTCTCAAACTTTTGTCATTGAAAGGCAATTCCGAGAGTTGTTTGAAAACAAAAAGTAGATTCATTCAATTTATTACGTTATTTTACTGCTTCAGTGATGTAGACAAAATGTTTTGCTTGTTTGGTGAAATTCATAACAGTTCCAAGTGCTGCTCTTAAATTGAATGAGTGACTTTAGAAAAGTAGCAATATTATGATATTCGAGCGTGCCACGGCTGCTTGCACCAATATGTACCGCTGCGGCAATAAATTATTAACTAGTCTCACCGTGATTAATCCTCAAGAGATACAGTTTGCCATTAAGTTCGCAGCGTGCTCAAGTCGGCAAGTCGAGCAACTAATATTGACATGGAATTAACTTCTCCCAATGGAAAATCACTACATTAATGCACACTTTGCGCCAGTTGGTGAAACGAGCAAAAGACTCATTACTCCTATTTCTTTGGAACATGATAGTAAGTTCAAACAGCTTGTAGAGCATACGTTCTATGGTATTTAGAAAGTTCTAGAACTGCAGCCACGCTATTGGAAACACAACGTGGGGTGTTCTACTACCAGTGCCTATGTTATGAAACTACAGGCTACAAGTCTACAAGTGAAATTCTTAGTAAATGGCGTAGCCGGTAATTACTCCTGGCATAATAATGGCTAACCAACTACGCAATAACATCGAATTTCACCTGTAAAATGTAGTGTTTGATAATATTCGCCACTGGTGGACCAACGGCCTTGGTTGCGGCCGGACATTGGATTGGGTTGGTACAAAATGACGGTCTATGCCGCTAGGTTACGTCTATGTCCAGCAGTGAGCGACTTACATAGATAACATGATGACAGCAGCGGGTTGAGCAGCGGCGGCGCCGACACCTACATTTAGCGGCGAAGCGATGCAGACCCCACGTTGCCGCAGCCATGTTTTCATCAAAATGCACTGCCTTCAGCTCCTATATCTCGTTTAAATCTAAGCTTCATAAAATATTTCTCACCTAACTTATAAAAGGAAACCTGAAACACGTACAGTTTCTTCCCTCCACTTTACCGATATCACGTCCTGGCTGTATGAATAACGTGCTCTTTGCCGCTCTCTGCCCGTCCAGCCGAAATGAGCACTTATAACATTAATCGTCCATTTGCTATACCAATCGCACAACGCTTGTTGAAGCTTTAGTGTTGAAACTTATAGGATTTATGCTTATCGATCGAACATGGATTGATTGTGGTCGAAACACAACTGCGTATAATTAAAACGCGGAATTTTCGATGCTTTGATTATGAAATCACAGATTTTCACAATCAGGACGATGAGTTCTGAATTTGAATTTGAAATAATTTTATCTGTCTTATTATTATTCTCTACCTATTCTCGTACGATTTGAAATCGATAGCGCTTCATCAAGGATCCTATTAATAAACACATGCAGAATGAGAACATTTTGACTGCGAAAATGTTCGTATATTTCAGGAAACTCTGAAATGATACACGTCCAAAAAAGGGACTGCGTGAATATGGAAATAGACTAGACAGCCGGGATGACAAAAATAGCTAGTGTCGCCTTTTAGAAGTAAAACGACCGCCAAAAAATACCCTACCAGCCCAACGCAACTCTTCATGACCTCGTTAGTGGATTTTGTTTTGTCTAAAATTCTGCTAGGTAACGTATTATTTTATTTTATCAACATGTTTTATTGTGAAACAAATATTATCATTCTAAAAATTTATACGTTTTTTCATTTAATAAATTCTGTATTATTATATTTTCATACATACCATTAGGCTTAGAAACTAGGGATCTTTACAAAAAATATGATTGTCTTTATGATAATTTATGTTATAATTACTGTTGTTGGTAGGAACACTGTAACATTTCATTTTATATATTACACTAACATATTAAAATAAGAACATGATACTCTATATTACCTAACAAGTCAGTTCTGAGTAAAATCTCAGTAAAATCCGTCACGGGGTATTTTGTTGGTACGGAATGACTAGTGTCACACTAAGGACCGATCCCACCAATACTACTGATAAGTCATATATTTTGGGGGTTAGAAAATATTACAAAGGTAGTTTTATGTACACTGTGGTTTATTATGTATTCACCGAGCTAATAATATTACTATTAATATTCATAAATGAAAAGAAGAAATTGAATAAATGTTAGCGCCCTTCGGGGTTTAAACTCGGTATTGAAGGGTACCGTCCCACTGCTCTACCAACAGAACATTTGACACTTCCAAATCTTCAATCTTTTGGTACTTGTCTCGAAGCGACGTACAAGCGACATATAGTATAAGTTATTAAGCTAACATTTATTCAATTTCTTATTTTCATTTTGTTTCCTGTTTGTTAGATTTAATGTGAGAAATAAAGTGTCTGTGTGCCCGAGTTATTTCGGCCTGATCCACCGTAAGACTATAAACATCAAACTTACATTAATCAAGGTTAACTGTGGCCTGATTAAATTCGATCAGGCCATTATCAGATAGCCGTTGGGTGATTAGGCGACTTCTCGTGATCCCCCAGGATAGAGTTGGAACTATCAATAAGTCTCATGGCCGTAGGTATTTAAGGGAGGATTTGGGAAGCACAGTTTGTTTCTATACTATACTTAGTATTATCAACAGCACCTCAATTTGGCGTAAGCGTGTGTTTGATGGGCGTAAAATACACGATTATGCCTGGTTTTCTGGTCTTGCTAACAAAAGGCAAAAACGTCATCTAAACATGCATGTGCTAGTCTCAAATTCCACCTTCACTTGTAGAGCGTGCGGAAAATTATGCCGCTCCCGTATCGGCTTATACAGCCATCAAAAGTCTTGCCTCAGACACTGATTAAATCGTCTCTCACAGACGTGTGAGGCCAATGATGATGAGAGTTTATATTTTAAATAATGAAATATTTGTTTGAGGTTTATTTGAAGCTGTATGAAATTATTAAATGAATATGACTTTAAATATTTTTGGAGATGGCTGTCATATTTCACCATACAACTTACGGTGCGGTACTTTTAGCGGTTGACATCCGGAAGTAACTTACAATAGGTAATTCTGTGACGAAATGTTAAGCTACAATGCTACTAGCTACCTCTTCGGCTTTAGTGATGTTTTAGTACCGATTATTTATGAGCAAAGAATTGTAATACAACAAAGTCTGTTGACGATCTAGCAATGTGAGATGTTTTGGCGCCCTCTCTTCTATTTACCTAAAACAAGTAGGGTAATTGAGACGGTTTGCCGGCCACTAGTAGTTTTCGGCCACTTCACAGTTATCGGTCCAAATATTAAATCGATTAGTATTTTTTTGGAAAAGTATATACCTTTCAACACTTTATTACCTATTTAAATTTTTTGTTGGCTTAATACCTGTTTCATTGTTAAGTCAATAAATATTGTGAGTGAAGTTTTGTGCAGAATCAGCCGAAAAAAACTTGGTCTGCAGTTTTTATCGAGGCAAGTCACAGCGTTGTTTATTGATAAATTGACAATATCGAATAGAATATTTTTAAAATGATAACTTAAATTAAATTTGTTTTATTCAAAAGCCTAAGATATGCAATATTTAGTTTTAAAATTAGATGGTCGGATAACTACCTAGATGTAATTTTCGGTGAAATTCATTTCCCGGCCTACTGGTCGACAGTTAACACAGTAACATTTAATTTAGATCTTTTATAGGTACTAATACCTATAAAAGACTAAAGAAATACCTATATTTAGAATTTAATATTTTATTATACAATTTTAGTCTCTCTCAACTCTATATTGAACGATATAGTCAGCTTACGGCCATACCTACATTTCATACAAAACATTATTTGTTTGAGCAAGTAGTGGAATACCTAATCTGATATGCATTCCTTTCATTTCATAATCAACACGGTCCGTTTATAAAAACCTTTCTCTTTTTGTAAATATGTTTTAACTATTTATAAGTTAAAGATGACTTTTAAATGATTTGCCTACTGACTAACAAGGTATAAGCAATTTTTGAAAACTTGAAAAAAATGTAAGGGTGAAAAGGTTTTTTTTAAAGCGAATGTAGCCGTCTACGACCTCGACAGTGGCGCCACTTCATAAAAAAGTTTTCTCTTTATACAAACAATCTATCACAATATCCGTTGCCCAAGTTTTAGTATTATCCATAAGTAAACTTAGAACCTGCAAAATTCGCTGCAATTAAAATTATGGAAAAAGTACCTAAAAACTTTGGTATTAATTGAAATAACTTTAATTAAAGCGAATATTCATTGAGATGGCAGGTTCTTATTTTACTTAAGGATAATACTTAAAACTATGGCAACGGATATTCGGATAGATTGTTTGTATAAAGAGAAAATATTTTTTTGTGATGTGGCGCCACTGTTGAGGTCGTTCACAAGTACACTCGCCTTATGTTTAAAAAATGGTTTCAAAATTTGGTATTCAAGGTGCAAGCGAAAATGAAAACTGGGAGTTCAATTTACAACCTTTGACGGCCCTGTCCATTAATTTATTACTTGCCTTCGAACCGACTTAATGACAGTTCTTTAATGGAATGTCTATCGGTATTTTTCTTGTGAAGTTATTTATGAAACATTTTCACAGTTTGTAAAAAATTACTTACTGTCAGCAGATAGGGTGAGGATCTTAGCTCGTACCGTGAGCAACAAGGCAGTGATAACTGGAAAAAGAAAGGGCCTCCCTTGCCCAGCAGTTAGACTCTATGTGATAGTCAAGTCGCAGGTTCAAACCCGGACTGCGGTACAATTTTGCAAGTTCTCCAAAATAATATATCCACGTTCAAGTATTTTAAAAATGTAGTACTCAAGGTAGGTATTATTTGCATATATAGGACATTCAAATCCTTGGTGAAGCTGATTTTCAGACGTGACATGCCTCGGCAAATAATGTCGGAACCACTCGACAGAAATCTACCTGCGCCACGAAAATCTTTGCATTTCCAATATCACCTTTGAGAGCTTTTAAGCGTGACAAAAATCTTTTTCGTGTATAGAAAAATAACATTGTGCATGCATGTAGGTGTCTGTTTATGACATTGATGATTCATAAACAGACACCTACGAAACGTTACTACGTTTTGAAACGAATGTTGTTCCTTGAAAGATACGTTCAACCGTACACTTCGTCTCAGTTGCTGTCTCTGATTATTTGAATGGCAATATAGTGTGCTCAAATAACGTTCGTAGACTCATTTTATTGTGTATCTACCTCAATTAATCATTTCATTCATGAATAAGCCCGCTGATCTGGAGTTTATCGAGTTGGCTATTCTGAGAAGCAATAAATGAAATATGATTGAAATTCGAATAAATTAAAACCTTAGAATAGTAAGCCATGTTAACTTTTTCTTCATAAGTGGGTCTCACATTACAATACTTGTAAATTCGTGGAAAGACTCGTGAGTCGCTGCTTCTGTGAATTTATCTATGTTTATGCATTTGTTAGTAATTACTTGAAACTAGGCAAAACCAATTTATAAACGCATTACCATAAATAATATACTTTTCAAGGTATTTTTCATACACCATTACTTTTTAGGGATCAGAACAATAGAAATTAAATTACCGTTAGCTTCCATGAAATTGCAATTAGGTTTAGGACTAATTGGATTGAACGTGAGCCAGATTTGGCTGACAACTAGCTGCAAAACAATTCCGAAATTCAATTCAATCGTCCAATTGAAGACAACGGGAAATTCACACAAAGGATAGATTTAAAACAATGGCAGGCACAGCTGGCATAGAGAAACTGCGCGTGTGTGTTAAGAGTGGGTAAAAAATATCAACTACTCATTATAGTGACCATTTCATCACTGTAGTTCTGTTATAAATTGTACAAGCACCGCGATTGATTTTTTTGCAAGTAAGTAACAGTTTATATACCTTGATCCTAATGCAATGTGCTCAAGTGCGTGTCTTTACATAATATAGAATTATAAACTAAAGGGTGGGCTCAGCCGTTTTACAATTGTTTTCAGCGTCTCAAGCTACCTACCACCAATTTATCAGCCGTCTCGTAGCACGTAGCTAAAATCGTAGGACAACTCGTAGCACCGAAGACAAATGACCACCTACGAGATTCCAGATACAAAATCTTGTTACAAAATGTTTGTTACTTGCATATGACAATATTGTCACTCATTTTAGTGGTGATGTGAGAATTGAGCCGAGAAAATATAAAAATCTCATTCAAAGTAACTTTTTTTTATAAAATACTCAGACTAAAGATTGATTTGCAATCTATCAATATCCTTAAGACTTCTTGAATAGGTAGGGGATTTCATCAATATTATTAATATATTCTATACTTTTCTAGAAATATTCTACCGCATAAATCTATCCTAAGAAATCTGTATAGTAGTTACTTACCAACTAAGTGTCAACTTGTCCTACCTACATACCAGTATTATGAGGATTTATATGTTGAAGGAAGTTAAGAAGTTGCCGCTACTAAATCATTCTGTTGTATAAAGTAAGAGACTTAATACTTATACGTATAATATTGATAAGTATAATGGTGAAATAAAATAACACTCTCTCTTTTCGTGTGGGACACCGAGTCGTCTAATGACACGATGAACCCTGGTGTCAAGAGTTTTTCAACCGCCTACTACTAGACCTCTAGGCCTCTGACATGGCAAAATAACACTAACATGGACAAATAGTTTTTGGATCATATTATCTCTCTTTAGTTAGTTGGCGATCTAGCAATTTAAGACCGCTGGACATGTGTCTCCCCCAAAGGGGGTAATTATCACATTTGGTTTGAAACTGAAACATAATCATACATTCTAAATTTACTGTGTGATGCCGGCTTAGAATAGCATCACCCCATTTCTTACCCATGGGTGTCGTAAGAGGCGACTGAGGGACTCGAGGATTAGATGTGTATTGCAATTTAAGGCGACGGGCTGACAACCTGTCACTATAGTGATACACAGTTATCTAATTAACCCTCAAACTTTTGTCAGACGTGGTGTTAACGGACATTAACACTGTTAACACTGTTAATGTCCGTTTTACGGCCGTTAACGCTCTGCCCACCCCAAAAGGGATACAGGCGTGATTTATGTATGTATGTAAATTTACATCAGTAACGCACATCAAAGCGACCCCTAGCAGCTGTTACATCATCAGCAAGTACTCAATAGAAAAGTACGTGTAATCAATCACTGGCTGTCGACTGAGTTGCAATTTATAGTCCTAGAACCAGCAACCATATAAAAAAGTTTCAGAGGTTTACTTTCGACGGGAAAGGTAGTGAGTAAGACATAATATTAAGTTCTTATAGTAACTGAAGGCTCTATTTGTCATTCTCGGTTGATAGCCAGCCTTCAAGTTTTCTACTCGCATGGGTTTAGTTTTTTGACTTAACATAGTTTTCTTTTCGCACATGCATATTCAGTATCAAGCAAAAGTTGTGAATGCGGAGTTCTGAAAAACTAGTTCAATATTCCGGCAATCCATTCGAAGCGTAAAATGTGTACCTCCAATTTTTACGTGTCTCTGGGACTGCACAGTAGACGCAGATGTGTCTTCTCATACAAATGAGTCGCGAATGATGAGGCGTGTGGATTTGTGAAGGATCCGGGACTTTTGAGAGTATGTTTCTGCGAACAAACTGTGGGTTTTTAGAGCTTACTTTCTTACTTGCTTTCTTTCTACATAACTCCTTAGTTAAGTAGGTTCCCATATACCTATTGAAGTACCTACAAAAGCATTCAACGATAAATTATGACGTATATTATCATGTATGCTAGAAACGAGCAAAACATTCACGCACATTGTGTCTGTAATGGGAAGGAACATTTTTGGACAGATCCCTTTTAGAAGACGTGGAATCTGAAGGGCGCAGAAACGGATTTTTTCAGCATCTTTTTAAAATCTACTAAAACAACAAAAATAAATTTAATGTACAAAGCACTCGATTCAGGAATCAAGAAATTCTGGGAATCGGGGTCCTTACTTAGAACTACGTCGTAGTTATTGAGAGGTATTCTTATTATACATACAATAAGCTTGCAACCCACACCTTCAGAAGTAAGCATTAGGTACGTACTCAAGAAACTGTTTTCTAATAATTGTAAGAGAAGAGAGTTTATATGAAATGTATTGTGCTTCAAGGAAAATGTTGGAGTTCTTGGATGTGACTAGGCATCTACCGTTTCCAAGAAAATATGATTTGTGTTTTGAAATAGGTACTCAAAACATTTATAAAATAAACTTATTTTTATTTTTAGATTCTGCTCTCGTATCCAGGAACAGCTATACCTATTTAAAGAAACCACAAGAACTGTAGATTGGGATATATTCCCATATGAGTATGTGTGTGTGTATCTATGTGTGGTATATCCACACATAGATACACACACACATACTCATATCGCGCCTATAATCCCTTGCGGGGTAGGCAGAGCGTAAACGGCGGCCGCAAAAACTGACACTTACGCCACGTCGGACAATTTTTGAGGGTCATTCGAAAAATTATGTATTGCCATAGTGACAGGTTCTCAGCCCATCGCCTTAAATTGCAATTCACACCCTCGAGTCCCCAAGTCGCCTCTTACGACTCCCACGGGTAAGAAATGGGGTGATGCTATTCTAAGCCGGCGTCACACGGGAATATACCACCCAACGAACAATTTCGGGTCTGTCTAACGGGCATCACATCGACATGTGATTACAGCAAAAAAGTTATGCTAAGTCCTCGAAAATTCTGTACAATCCAAAACATCCATCTAAAACCATTAGATTCAAATATTTCAAATCATCATAATTTATTTGTCCAAATTTGAAACCTATTATGTTGATCAATCAGTTGGTCAAATATTATGTAAAACAGTTTGAATACACAATCAGCCGGGAGCAATAATTATCAATACAAACAATACTCAGTTACTAATAATGAGTTTGATATCCAAAGCTTTAAAATAAAAAAGGTAACCTCAAAAATCTACAATGTTCCCTTTATTCTTATTATTAGAAGAATTAAGAAGTATTCTGTTTGTTTACTTAGATTTTGAAAAAAAATTATTGACAGTAAAATTGCCTATCGATGAGCGATTATTTATTTAACAAGCACGGTAAAATATCTAGGTGCTATATCCACTTTATCGTGCGTAGACACTGCGTATAGTGGTTGAAGCTTAATTGCTACGAGTAGGCAATCCAATCCCGGGATTCCAGAGCTTAATGTATCAGGATTTCGGGATGTGTTTCGAAATGACATGCCACGGTTACAACAGTCTGTATAAACTACCTTTTTGGTGTAATACGTTATATTCTCGACTCGCGACAAAACAACTACTCAGCTGCTCTATCCCGAGATTAAAACTGCTCAAAAAGAAAACTATATTAACGTTTGACTAAAAATAGGTATTAAAAAAAACGGATAAGTGGAAGTCGGATTCGCGCACGAAGGGTTCCGTACCATTATCTATAAAAACGCGCAAAAACACGTGTTTTGTATGGCAGCCCCCACATTTTTTTGTTTTTTTTTAAGTATTTATTGTTATAGCAGTAACAGAAATACAACATCTGTAAAAATTACAACTGTCTAACTTTCGCGGTTCATGAGATACAGCCTCCATACAAAAAAACAAGTTTTTTGTATGAGAGCCTCCTTAAATATTTACTTTATCAAAAAATTTAGTATTTGTTGTTATAGCGGCAACAGAAATACATCATCTGTGAAAATTGCAACTGTCTCGGTATAACGGTTCAGGAGATACAGCCTTGTAAATGTAGGACGGACGGACAGACAGACGGACAGCCGAGCCTCAGTAATAGGGTTTCCGTTATTACCTTTTGGGTACGGAACCCTAAAACGAAGTTGTACAAGACAGAGCAAAGACAGAAACACCTCAAAGAACACACAACAGATAAAACAGACCTGCGAACCTAGGTATTAAACTTCATCATTCAAAATTTGAATCCAGCTGGCAATTGAATTCGAGATTATTGCGACTACTCACTACCGCTGTGGTACATTATGGCAGTGCTGACCGTCCAGTATCGCCCTCACCTGTATTTTAATAATTTCTTAAAATCTAGAAAAATCACTAGAAATCTATTCAGTACATTTAGCTTATGTGCACGTCATATCCGGTTTGCTGTAAGAAATTTATTTTTGGAAATAAGGATACCTGTTGTGTCTTCTCTCATTGTAAATTGTTCCTGTGTATGTTTTTGTGTACAATAAATGCTTAAATTATAAAATAAATAAATTGAAGATTGTCCTATACAATAAGTTTATTTGAAGGTACAACAATATGTTATTGTTATGCGCTTTAAAATAATTAAATCGGAAAATGGTGACGTTGATCAAAAATTTAAACATCACAAGAAAAGGCTTATTGATGTATTTTGTAATAAACTTTGCATATGTGGCAATAATTTGTCCGATTTAGATTTTTGATATTTCCTTCAGATTTGAAGAAATTAACTGATAGCATGTGAGGACTGGGTGCTCAGATTTCGCTCGAAACCAATAGCTAAATCTGTCTAGTGCTAAACAAGCAAATTCTATTTAAGCTACCCCCGCATACAAATTCCATGTGACGTCAGTGGCTTGTGGTCTGAGGAAACTTTTGACAAGCTAGTGAATGGCTAGAGGGTTGCTTTTCAGTCTGTAGACATAGACATATCACGCCTATTGTTCTTTGCGGGGTTAGGCAGAACGCAAAAGGCCACAAAAAACGGCTATTTACGCCACATCTGACAAATATTTGAAGGTCATTTGTAAAATTGTCTTTTCAGTCTGTATTCTAACTAAATAGAGTGTATTCATCAATACATCGCCTCGGTGCTTATTTGTTATATCAACCATCAGGCGAATTTTACACCTTGCAAGATTATTTTGATTATAATCAACGACCGGCTTACCTATTATATAAAAAGTAAACGTCCAAACATTCACTATCTTGTTATAAGTTTTTTCAGACCACAAGCCACTGATGTCACATGGAATTTGAATGCGGGGGTAGTGAACGGCCTCGACAGTGGCGCCACTTCACAAAATAAAGCTTTCTCTTTAAACAATCTATCAAAATGTTCATTGCTCAAGTTTTCAAAAAATATTAAAGTTACGGCAAAAAATGGCTAAAAACGGCCACTTGTGCTTATAATTGCCAAAAAAATAATTACAGCGAATATTTCTTCGAGTTTGTAGGTTCTTATTTTACTTAAGAATAATACTAAAAACTTGAGCAAAGGACATTCTGATAGATTGTTTGTGTAAAGGAATGTATTTTTTTGTGAAGTGGCGCCACTGTCGCCTCAAACATAACACTCGCCTCAAATAGAATTTGTAATTTTTTTGAGGTGAATCAAACAAGCACTATTTTTATTATATTCATTAATGAAATACCTACCAAAATTTGAAACTCTTTACGTGTTAGGTATAAAATTTTAGGGAACTTGCTAAATTTTCAAGCGTGGCAAGGATTTTAACCTATAACTTTCACCATTACTAGTGGCAACGCCTCTGCCTTTTGCGCTACCGCGGCTCATCCAATGCCCGCAAATTTTGCAAGTATATCTTTTTTTTTTTTTTTTTAATCTTTATTTAAGGAGTTTTGTCCTTGATGCCAATAACGCGTGGCACGGCTCCATCTACGGGATTCATCACTTAGTCGCCTTTTACGACACCCACGGTTAGAAATGGGGTGATGCTCCACTATGCCGGCCCCACACGGCCATACTATGTATAAATATGACATCAAAGATTTTGCGCCCGTGTACTCAAGTATAATTAAAGCACTTACGTAACTATACTAAAGTTTGACGTTAAGAATGATGCACCACCACATCCACCAAAATACGACAGAATGTCATAGGTATATCAAATGTCATAGGAAGATCAATCTTTATGTAAAAACGTTTAGATTAAAGATGTGGAAAAGTTTACTTACATTTTTCCTAAATTAATTGACATGTTAGCTTAGAGCAACACGTCTCTCTGACAGCCTAGTACAATGTTCTAAGTATTTAGTGAGTGAAACAATAAAACTATTTTATCTCTCAGCAAACAGAGGCGTGTGGTGGTAGGAAACTTTTGACAAGCGCGCGAAAGGCTTACTGTTGACACGTTGAAGGCTACAGACTACACGATATAACACAAGTAGGACGTTCGTTGAAGCGAGTTTACACGAGATTCTAACTCTAAGCAGACGTGGGATAGGATATACAAGCACGTCTTACTTGTAAGTAGGCGGGGGGTTACATAGTTGCTTTTAAGATTTTGTTAGAAAATCGCGTTGAAATATTTCTGGCAATATTTTACTCTCGTTAGGATTTTGCTTAATTTGCTTTGAAATTAATGAAAATTGAAAAGGGTATTAGCAGACATTCAGGTAATTTTTTTATTCAACCTGTAAGCGCATGAAACTAAATAGCCTTTTAATAGGTAGGTACTTAATCTTACTAATTTTAAAATAAAGCTCTACGCATATTTTTAGAATCGAAGATCACCTGCGTACCTATATTCTTATTTTGTTCGTGTGGGCCACCGAGTCTTCCAACGATCCGATGAACCCTGGTGTCAGAGTTCTTTAACCGCCTACTACTAGTAGTAGGCCTCTGACATGGTCTTGTTACGACCGCCGTCTAAGTAGTAATCATAGACAGCAACCGGGGCCAATAGCTTATCGTGCCTCTTGCTTATCAATCAAAGCACGGTACTAGTTATCCTATCGGACAATCAAGTGGTTCGGCCTGCAAAGTCCTAACCAGACTGGGAACATAATCACAAAATGATAAATATTAACTTTGTGAGTGGCACATCGAGAATTGAACACGAAACCTTTGCGTCGTAGGCAGTCGCACTACCACTGCGCCGCATCCACATCAGCCGTCAAACCTTTATTTACTTTCGTATGAATTTATATGCTCTAATTCGCAGAACAATGATTGTACTTACCACTTCAGTTTAAAAAAAACGTTATTTCTCGACTTAAGTTTATTTTAATTTGCTACACGAGTCAAACACTCAAAATAAGTTAATGCGGGTATAGTTGTAGAGTAAATTAACGCTTTCGGCAAAACAGAATAATAGAAAAGGTTTCATAGAGTGGTCGCAAAACTATGTTAAACATTCGAATCCCAAATGTGGCCGCAACTACAAAGCGAGGGTTATGCTTGGGGTAATGTATTCAACCCCAAAAGTGTCAATTTACGAGCTGCCGTAAACTAAGGTCCAGTCATAGACCAAACATTATACATTTGCAAGAAAACATATATTCGTTATAGTGTATATTTAGTGAGTAAACGTCGTCGCACGTAAAGTTTAGTCGCGGAATTTCAGGCTTTTAGAATAAGGCATCAAAGTTATTTCGCCCAAGTTGTCATATCTCATACAAGATAGAGCAAGTAGTGTTGTGTTGTGCCGGATTAAAATTGTATTACCTACTACGTGTACATAGAACGTAGAAATATAGTAGATAGGTAGCGCCTTGCGGGGCAGGCAGAGTGTAAACCGCCCTAAAATACGATTATTTGCGCCATGTCTGACAAACAGATGAGGGTCGTTCAGAAAATTGAGTATCGCCATAGTCACTGGTTGTCAACTCATCGCCTAAAATTGCAATTCACATATAACCCTCGAGTCCCTTAGTTGCCTCTTACGATACCCACGGGAAAGAATTTGGGTGATGCAACACGACGTCTACGTCTACGTCTACGTGTGACGATACCAGTAGTCCATATGGACGCACTTTCACACCAACGTAAGACAGATTACGTTGCCTGAAGAGCTGAATCGAAAGCGAAACAGTTGCCAACTTATTTAGCAAATATACTTACTTTTCGTCTTTCGTACTCTTATACCAGTTCATCGTAAAAACTGAACTTTACTACACAATTATATTGTATCTCTTAATAAATGATCTTTAACTATTAAAGTAAGCTTCTGATGCCTACAGCCTTGGTATGAATAAATAGAGTTTACAAGGTTTTCCTCCAAGCATCATTATCTACAAAGCAATTATAAACTTAATTTAACTTGACTCATAACTTTACCACTTTCACAGACCTAGAATGGAATTTCCACTTACATAGTCAGAAATCTAGAGGCCATAGGAAATTAAATGAACTAGTTTTGGACTTAGTGATAACTACTTATTTAGCATGTCTTAATTACGCTTAAATAATATAAGTTTTTGACTAATATCATTACACCGTTGTCCATAAGGGTACATGTTAAAACAATAAGTTTTTTTTTAGAGGTAGTATTAAGCTACCTAGTTTTTATTAATGATCTAGATCTTATAGCCCCTCAATAAAAGGAATTGTAATGGGTTCCGTCGGGAACCCTCTCTCGCATTATAAATATTTAAGGTCGTCAAACTTAACCTTACTAACTGCCCGAATTATTCATACCGTCTCGCAAACCTCGAGTTTATGATCTGAATCCTTAACGTGTTTGGTTTGTATTGACACCGTAAAGATACTTGCAGTTACCTTTCAAAGGCAGATTATCATACAATATTAACAGTTTTTTCCATATAATACACAGTTTGTTGAGCAAGTACATAAATACCTATACAGGGTGTAAGGGACAGCCCTCCGAATACTGATGGGGTGCATTCAGACCATGGAACTGAAAAACTTTCCGTAAAATAAAATCAGGAAACGTCAATGTTTTTTGGACTTTTCATATTAAATGCAGTCAGTGATAGATCAAATATTTTTTGTCGCTTCCTGACATGTTCCTTAAGGAAAGTTGTTCATAAATCCACCCTATCAGTATTCGGAGGGCTGTCCCTTACATCCCGTATAATATGTAATAAAAATTGTTTTGTAATAATAAAATGCCAAAAGTAATAAGTACGTATTAAAAATTACCTAGAAAGTTCCGTAAAACGACCATCAATGTATATTCCTGCTATTTCCATGTCAGGTACAAACCCTGATTCTCACAACAGGCACTTGTTACATCGAATACAGACTGGAATTATGTCATTCATATTACATTCGAGCTTGATAACATGAATACATGATAGATAATGTTGGGATTGAACAGTTTAACGGTACCAGGTAGGGACCTAATTGAAACTTCGATTCGTTTCGAATTACCATTTCTCAACTCAGCTAGTCAACATGTCTGTTACTGACGACATGGATTTTGAAGAGATATTTAAAATATCCACTACAGCTATGCGGGCAAATCGTTGTCACCCAGGAATATTTCACGATAAAATTTGGCGGGTGCAATGTTTGTTCTTTAATGTAGTTAGCGTGGTATGCTGTTTATTGCTCGTAAATTCGATTTTCTGCCATGACATCCAATCGGGGAAATACGCAGAAGCCAGCAAAAATGGTATCATGGTCATTGTGGCCATTACCATTACTTTCAAATACTTCATTCTTGTTCGTTACCAAAAGTCCACCAACTCTCTTATACGATTGATCAATGAAGATTATGCATTACTCAACACACTATCAGACGATGAAAGAAAAATTGTACTTGAATATTCTAACAAAGGTGTTAAGGTCTGTAAGCTTTGGCTTGCTATAGCCATTGCGTCAACTTTGATTTTTCCTTTGAAAGCGTTTCTATTGATGGCGTACTTAAATTGGAAAGGGGAGTTTAAGCTTGTTCCTATGTTTGATCTCACTTACCCAGGCGTACTGGATACATACAAAGATATTTTTCCTGTATACTGTGCCTTGACGGCCATGTGTATGTCGTTTGCCTGTTATGCCTCGACGATGTACCTCGGATTTGATCCTTTGGTCCCGATTTTCATGTTACATTGCTGCGGTCAGATAGAAGTGACCAGCCAGAGGATTTTGAAACTATTTTCAGAAACCACAGACGAGCCAAAGGTACTTGACAATTTGAAGAAGATTATTATTAAGCTGCAAGATATTTATAAGTAAGTATTCACGTGTTATTATTATTGTACAAATCTCCGTACATACATGTAGGTATAGTATACTACTTCATTAAAAATATTGGCATTACCTATATAGATTTGTGGATATCGTCAAGGCGAATTTCACCGTGCTGTATGAATTTACAATGAAAACTACTACTTTCTTGATGCCGTTATCTGCATTTCAAGTTGTCGAGGTAAAGTTTTAAACAAGAACATTCATTGAAATTTTTTGGTTGTTTTTTTATATTTTGTCTCTTAAAATAAGCATTATCTTCAACTTACAGTGTCTTCGAAACAGAGACACTAATCTGGAGTTCATCCCGTTTTTCATTGGGACAATAATTCATTTCTATTTACCGTGCTTCTACAGTGACTTGCTAATGGAAAAGGTACGTACCTACAATTTCTCCCGTTACTAAATATAGGCAGGGTTATGGATAAAAATATTTATTACAACGTAAAAAATCATTTTTTTGAAAATATTTATTTGCCTAATTTTTAAAATTAACCTTTTATTTATAGACGTATTTTCACATTGCTCTACAATATCAGCAATGTTCTTTAGTTTCATACAAATTATGTATTAATTACTCCGTAAAACTAACACAATTACAAATTTCTTCTTAAAATTTTTGCATTATCTTCTACTGTAACATTAGAGCGAGACCCTACGGCAGGCGATATATTCGTGCGGGTGGGAGAGGCGGGGCGCGGTGCGTGTGCGCCGGTACTTGATCTTCATGATGGCGCGCGCTGCTCGGCCGCTGGTGCTCAGCACGGTCTTCTACCCCATCTGCCTCGACACCTTCGCTGAGGTGACGTTCCCTTGTAGAGCGAGACAGTACAGGTTGTTGTGGCCGTAGTCACCGTCTCCTCGCCGTACCGTCAATGCGCACAAATCAGCATTACCACTCTCCACTGGTGCTTGCGCTTAGCCTACTTAACTCGCTATTAGCTGTATCGCCACAAACAGACTTGTTTGCAGACTGCATTGTAAAACTCAATAGAGTGTCTTTGTTATGCGGAAATGTGTAAATGAATGTTATTTAGTTTTTGTGTTATTTTGTTTGTAATGTGTATGTAACTAGTTAGTTTTATAGTGCAGGCTTCGGCTGTCATGCTGTAAAATGTATTTTTTGAATAAATAATAATAAATAAAATAATAACAATGTGTGACCCACAACAGGTGCAAATATTTTACGGGGCGAAGTTACCCATAAAACTGAACAACACTTCCGCTTAGGCCATAGTTAGATCTATTTCATTAAAGCTATTTTTTTTTTTATAACTTCCATTACCTAATGATACAAATCATTTGCAGATGTGCCGAACTTCTTACGCCATATTCAACATCATGACTGCGGCCTGGGATTAGTATAAACTTCAGCACAACATACGCCATTTTATTAAAAACAGCTACTTATTTCTTTATTACATTTTTGGTACCTAACTTACTAAAATACTTATATCTACATATCTTGTAACAAAATTGACACAAAGATAATTATTAGAATAAACTTACAGCACCTTTAGTATCATCTATACTAAATATATATCAATAGATTGTCTCACTTTAACCTTTGAATATAAACTGTATTATCAAGTAATGTTAAAAACTATTTCTTTAAAACACTTTAGTTTGTTGGGTAAATTATGGGTAAGTATACAAATTTAAGTTTAGTATCTGAAAAATCTTCACTACGCTCGGATGGTTATTATGTCATTGAAAATGAAATAAGTTTATTCAATGTAGGATATTTTTAATAGCTTATGAATGAAAATAGTGTATACATTAATTTATGTAGTTTATGTCAGTATATTTCATGCACTATCCCGCTTATCTAAACGCACTTTCCAAGCACCCAAAGGTTGCCTGGTAGAGCTTGCTACCATAGCAAGAAAGCCGCCTTGTTGTACTTTTTTTTTCTATCTTTTCATTTATTTGTTAACTTACTTTGTTCAATAAAGAATTATATTATTTTTGTTGTTGTATTATCACTTATTGACGGCATGATTTGATTTGACGTGTTAAGACTAACTAGCTAGGAGATTTGTACAAATGTACATTTCAAATATCATTAGCCCACGTAGCCCAGGTGTAATTGTGTAATGCAGGCAAGGCTCTGGGGTCCCGGTACACCGCTGGTCGGTCTACCACCCTCCTCATTTCAGCCTGAAGGCGAGCAGCCAGCCTCTCTGCGACCTCTGGATACTTCGTTAGTAAATCTTTTCTTTCACATGGATCTTCCCGTATGTTAAACAAACAACAAGTATCTGAAAAAATTACGTTTTCTAATAAACTAGTATGAAAAATAATCAAAATACATTTCAGATCTACTTACCTGTCTTGAAACGAATATATTTACATACTTTTAAAAAGCCTTAATTAGCTGAATAAAAACCGGCTAAGTGCGAGTCGGACTCGCCAACCGAGAGTTTCATAACATGCACATCAAGCCCTTTCATGTGCTACCTAATTTGAAGTTTTGGTATTACCAGCCTCAATTCAAGAATATTGTTCTATTTTGGCCCCTTAAAATCATTAAAAATACTTCTATTTGCTTTTTTCCAAAACTTGTTCTTCAAGAAAAAGCTACTTGTAAAATTTCATAGTTCAGGTCCAAGGGAAGAACCCTATGAAATTGAATTACCTACTAAATAACAAAGTGATCCTAAAAGGCTTGTTCTTTTTGAGGTCTGAACCTCAATAACTTTGAATTAGCACCGAATGAAGTAGATTACAGTATTAGACACTTTTATTTAAAGCTGTCTTTCTAATAATATTATTTTGGAGGTACCCACTCACCTTTGTCAGGCTGACAGAACTTTGTATCATTATGTGGCTGATCACAAGTTATTCTTATGTTATCTCTTAAAGATATTTCATCAATTGCAATTGTATTCCCCATTTTCTTTAGCACAGAATACATGTCACATTGTTTTAGGGTTTCAACATAAGAAGGTCCATCACCTACTGTGCCTCTTATATCGTCTCCGAAAAACTTACTGTATTCTCTCTCAACATTTCCAGTGATCAGTTTATAATCACCATGTATAATAGAGCTGAAGCTCTTGTCATCGTAAGTGTATATCTCAAAAAGTTCTTCTCGCGATGATGTCTGATTGGATAATATATTATTCCATAAATCTATACCATCTATGCTTTCTGGCGTTTCAGTGCCAATAGCCGTAAGCAGAGTGGGAAGCCAGTCCACGATATGCATTAATCCTGACCATAAATGGTTTGCTGATGATAATTGAGACGTCCACAACAACCCTGCTGCTCTTATACCACCTTCGAATGGAGTAAACTTTGAACCTCTCAAAGGCCAGTTAGAAGCATAGTTTATAGAATTACCGGTAGGCATTCCGCCGTTATCTGATATAAATACAATGATAGTATTGTCTAAAATTATGTTGGACTAAGCATTGTTATTATAATTATTATTGAGACTAACTATACTATAAATTATTAGGCTCTCCTCTCTCTATTTATATTTGTATACCAATTAATTTCATATTGGTTGAATGTGTGTGACTATTTAATTGTTAACCACCGATGTATAACCACATTTACTACAAATAAATATTCTGTATTCTGTTCTGTAACATGCCATGCTTTGAAAGTGTAGTGACAATTTCACCGACACTGTCATCGAGTTTCTTCATCATAGCTGGAATAAAAAAAAGTATTTGAACTGCTAAAATTTACAATATTAGATATTTTTAAATATGTTCCACGCATATGAAGACTATTGATTAGTAGGTAAACATATTAGTCTAAAAGAAACAAAGAGGTAATTATTGGTATGTTTACCTACTTTTATACATTCGGAGCGTAGACCCGAACATATCGTAATCATGTGTACAAGGCGCGAAAGTTTCAACCAAACGTGCAGATCTTTCTTTAAGTTAAGATATTGTGGATTTCATGTTTAAATAATAATTCATGCATTCAACTGCCTGCTTGTTCAAATAAATAATAATAATATAGCTTATTGCAGTCCACTGCTAGAATAAGGCCTCCCCCAAGGTTATAATAATACATCTAACTTTTATTTCTAAGCTATTTTGAAATAGTTAGTTGCTTTATTTTCCGAAATGGTGTGAACTGTGTAGTAATTGTATCTTTCATTTTTTCTCTAAAATAATGTTTATTTTACGACACGTCGTCGGTAGTTAAAAGTACAAATGCATTAGTATATTTTAATAAGTTTCGTGAAGTTCTAGAGGTAGTTTGTATTAAAGAACATTTGAACCTGCAAATATCCTCCTTTCAGCGTTCTCCACGTGGCGCATACTACGAACGGTCTCTGGTGGCGCCTGTAATAGGGCACCATCATTGCCAGAATGTGGTGCTAAGTGGGCCATCATCAGAAATAGGGGTCTCGATTTGTCGTGCACTTTTATAACTGGAAAATGAGCAAAAAATTACAACTAAAGTATCTAATATTTTTATTCTCATCCACTGTAAAACGAAATCGAGCAGATTTTATTAGGTGACGTTTAAAGTTAACGCGGAAAACAGTTAATGTTTCAATAAGCTTTCTAAGCCTATACAGTTTTCAATTAGAACCTTCGACACATCTTGTTTCATTATGGAAACCCATTAACATAACATCTATCCAATAATATATTATCTGCAATTTTAAAATAATGTAAGCTGGTAAGTGCTTACTATTTTTGGCTTCTTCAGTCAAAACATCAGTCAAATAGCCCTCAACATTCCAGGCTGGCGTCATATTTCTGTATAGGTCAAATCCAGTGACTCTTCCGATATTCCACTAAAAATTGTCATAAAATATATAAAAAGAAAATGTTCAGACTTCGAATAGTTACTCATTAATAGACATGTATTTGAACGTCCAACATACTGACATTTTCATCATTAGTATACTCATAGTAATCGGTGACACCTCCTCTATATCCAAAATGTGAATCGAATCCTCTGGAAGTCGGCAAGAATTCATTGCGTGATAACCCAAGGTGCCATTTTCCTACCAAATGGGTGGCATAACCTAACTCTTTGAGGTATTCGGGCAATAGTTTCTCTGACAGTGGAAGACTTCTGTTTTCACCGTTTGTGAGTGGATATCCTTGAGTTCCTGAAACGGAATGAAGTGGTTGTTGACTTTTGATAAAAATTAAAACAGTTAACAATCTGAAATTAGCTCATCCAGAAAATTTATTTATATACTTTAGCAATTTTAAATAGTTACCTCTCAAAAGGACCGAAGCTTTGTTTTAAACACTTGATTTCTGCCCAGCGGTTTCACCCGCTGCCACTCCTTTTCCCGTGGTAATAGTTGTTTTCCCGCGGTAAAAATAACCCTATATGTTATGCCAGGTTATACTATACCTGTGTTCCAAATTTCATCCAAATCGGTCAAGCCGTTTGAGCGTGAATAGGTAACAAACATACAAACACACACACAAACTCTCAGATTTATAATATTAGTATGGATTTTAAATTTAGTAAAGGTAGGTACTTACATTTCCAAGGTTATAAATACGTTACAAACCCATTCAAGAAAAAGACGTAAACGATAAGATAAGTCATTGATGAGCCGGTAGGTTTTCGAAGTTTACTAGTTTACGTAGGGCACTCTCGTATGTAGTAACATAAATGCACATGGCATCACAAAGATAAGAGATGAAAAACAGATTTAAAAGAAATAGGACGGATAAACGACGTTAATTCTACAGTACATGATATGTTTTCTACTTTAAGCGCAAGCAAAGCAAAGCAAATCTTAATACAAGTTGAAAATGTATAGTAGCTACATCCTAACCTGACATATTCACAACAAATGTTGTTATGCCATTCATACCTGTGGTGTGTCCATATTTTCCAGTGAGAAGGGCTGCTCTCGAAGGCGTGCAAACGCAATGCGTATAATATCTTTCGAGAGCCAAACCCGTGTAGGCCAACAGATCTATGTTCGGTGTCAAAACCTGGTTTGAGCCGTGGAAACTGACGTCATCCCATCCCTTAAATAAAAAAATTTCAATAAGACATGGTAAGGTCCTTCAAAAGGAAAAAAATCTTGTGCTGGATCACAGTTCAATAAATTCGTTGTAATAAGATTTCCTAATTTATGTTTTCAATGTCTTTTAACAAATATGATAATAACTGATTGAAATGATTGTTGAATTGTGATGAGTAATAGTTGTGCAAACTCAAGAAAAGTGAAAAATGAAAATCCTAAGATAGAATGTTAATTCTACTTACCAAATCATCAGCAACGATTATCACAATATTTGGGCGCGCCTTCGTCTCAATATCTGATTTAGCATACAGAACAACACTTACTGGACTAATCAATACAATCACAGTAAACGCGTAAAACGCTGCCATTCGGCTAATTTTTGTACAACATTTAAGATACTTGGGGGTGATAAAACCCATAGTTTTCGAAGGCCCAAACTCAGAAAACCGATTTAAATACATCTTAAATGCACCAGCTGCGTTACAACCATAAAATGTATGTACTTGTAGAATAGCAGGAACCCAGCAACGGGCCGCCCAACGGGCCGCGTGCTGGTGTCATTTTGTCTGTGACACCCTTTTTTTCGCTGACATCGGTCACGACCATCCTTTTTACAATTTTCTCCTATAAAGCGTTTTTTCTAAATAGTCTATACTGCGATGAATAATTATTATTATGATTGATTAATTTGTATATTAAGCTATCATTCTTTTGATAAATAAACAGACGTGTGTGATCTAGAACCTGTTTATTTCAAAAATTTACTATCTGGGTTGTAAGGCCTTATTAGGTTAGGAAGGCCTATCCAAACTGTTGCTTGGGCCTTACAAGCCTCATTTGGGCCTTCAAATCTTAATTCATTTTGATAAAGGTTTTATCTGTATCATTCTACAAAAAAAAAACAATTTTTTAAGTAGTCAAACGAAGCTACAAAGAAGGTGCAAAGCAGCCGAAATGTATTTAGTTCAATAGAAAAACAAATAATCTTATCCTTAACACTAGGTAACGTTACGAATAAAATAAGAATCAATGTATTATTTTTCATCAATAGGTCATTGAGAATTAATTACAGGAGATTCAATATTTCCGAAGTTATATGTTATGCCGATGACACCGTTTTACTGTTCCACGGCACTTCCTGGGAAGAAACGTATGTAACGGCGGAAATTTTCTTGGCTCATGTTTCAAATAGGTAAGACTGGAATTTATTGACACTTAATGTCTCCAAAATCAACTTTATTGCGTTTCATAAAACTAAAGCATCGCAGCCCCCATTCATTAAATCATGAAAACTACATTCCAGCCAGTATGTTTCCTCACTTGCACAATTTTCCCCAAACTCCAAATCTATATGCAGCTGTCAAATAATAGTACAATCCAAGGTACAATCAGACTTTTAGCGCATCGCTACTACGGCATGATTATTTAGTTTATTTAAAGTTTTTGCGAATATCATTACGTATACTCAGTGCGACAGTGTGCCGTGTGGTGCCGGCAGAGTAGAATAGCACCACCCCATTTCTTCCCGTGGGGGTCGTAAGAAGCGACCGAGGGATAAATCCGACCCAAGCACAACGGTCCTGGAGAGGCCAACTCCACAATTAAACCCGGAACGGGGTCTCCTTCAGGCGCGTGTGACAGAGATCTACCGCGCGGCAAACTCCTGCAGCCGACCTGGCTCCGCAAGTATCGACTAGTTCGTTCCTGCGGATCTAGCCAGAAAGGCCGAGAGGGTGGCGCAGGTCCTGGGCAGCCCTGCGTTTTCCATAATTGCGTCCCAGGTAAAGCAGTGTCTCAGCCATAAAAAGTCTTGCCTCAGACACTGATTAAATCGTCTGTCACAGACGTGTGAGGCCAATGACGATGATGACTCAGTGCGACAACATGACTTTTTTTGTTTGTATATATATGTAGTTATTTTGCATCGGCCTGCGTGGCCTCTTCTTCTTTTCGTGTGCGTTACCTAGTTATCCAACGACCCGATGAACCCTGGTGTCAGAGTTTTCAAACCGCCTACTAAAAGTAATGGGCCTCTGACATGGTGGCGCCATCAAAGTAATCATAGACAGCAACCAGGACCGACGGCTTAACGTGACCTCCGAAGCTTGAAACCGTCTTTGTGTTGGTTTAATATCATGGAGACATGTTAATTTTGGTTTTCTTATTTCATAAATATCATTTATGTTTGTAAATGGTTTTGATTTAGAGTATTTATCCACACCCACCACACGCGCTTGTGAACTACCCTCGTAACTAATATGTTAATTATCTATTATTACTATGATGATGATCACACATAATTTTAGTTTGTACACAATGTGTCATGCGAGATAGCTAGCTCACTTACTCTATAACTGAACCGCTACTGGTGTTAACCTGCATTGCTTATTTTAACTCATTTTTTTGCGTTAAGCACCGACCGAATATTGGTTCACTAATTAAGTTTAATGGTAGGCTAGTTGAATACCAAACATAAATATACTTTGTTTTTATTGCTAGAGATGAAGAGGTGCATTGTCTCAGTGGTACAGTTGTAGATATATAGATATGAGGATCTGGGCCAAACCTTTATTATAAAGGACCTTGGTAATTTAAAAGACTCTTGAGGTATGCGCGTTACTAAGTCCAAAAAAGGCATTTGTCAAGACTAATCAAATTATAATAGTTAACTTATTGACAAAATTGGAATGAATGATGCAATCCCAGTATCCACTTCTATTGATCCTAGTCAAAAACTGACAGTTCCACAACCAAGTAAAAACCGGCTCACTGATGTACGTCTCAGTTAAAATAACTCCAAATATAGGTGGCCTATCTTAGCCAATACAACCGTCATCAAGCAAGGCACATTGAAAAGCCGCTAAGCGCGTTCTACGCTATCTTACACCTACTTAAAACGTAAAATTAACGTTCTTTAAGTTAAATTAACGGACTTCTATACTGACCGGCTATGTAGATGCAGATAATGGCAGTAACCTAGTAGACCGAAGGTCGTATACTAGGTACACCTTTTTAATGAGTGGCGCCCCCATCTCATGGGAATCTCTCAAACAACGAACACTTGACATTGACATTTAAAAACATGACAGGACTTAGATATCTCCTATTTTTTTTAAACCTATTTGACAGAATGTGACAGCACCAATTTAGGAAAGTTAAAGAGATCCCCTCCATTCGGGATACCAATTTTCTTCACTTACCTTAAAGTAATGCTGTCACTTTCTGTCAAATAGGTTTAGAAAAGGATAGGAGATATCTAAGTCCTGTAATTTTTTTAAATGTCAATGGATTACTCGGAGTGTACCCATTGTTTTTATCGTCGCCCCATTTTGACAGATAACACGTATATTTTGCCAATTTATAATAAATATAAGACATGACATGACTAAGGTATCTCTTTTCTGCTTCTTAACCTATTTGACGGAAAGTGGCGGCACTAATTTATGGAAAGTGAAGAGAATTTGAATCCCAATTTAAGGGCAACGATTAAACGTTCAGGATTTCAAAAAAATCCTTATACTGATTATGCTCGTATAATAATTATGCCATAATATTATGCATTTATTGCACTAACCAAAATGATAAAATAACAGGCTAGGAGATTTGTACAAAAATATTTTCAAATATCATTAGCCCACATAGCCCAGGTATAGTTGTGTAATGCAGGCAAGGCTCTGGGGTCCCGGTACACCGCTGGTCGGTCTACCACCCTCCTCATTTCAGCCTGAAGGCGAGCAGCCAGCCTCTCTGCGACCTCTGGATACTTCGTTAGTAAATCTTTTCTTTCACATGGATCTTCCCGTATGTTAAACAAACAACAAGTATCTGAAAAAATTACGTTTTCTAATAAACTAGTATGAAAAATAATCAAAATACATTTCAGATCTACTTACCTGTCTTGAAACGAATATATTAACATACTTTTAAAAAGCCTTAATTAGCTGAATAAAAACCGGCTAAGGGCGAGTCGGACTCGCCGACCGAGAGTTTCGTAACATGCACATCAAGCCCTTTCATGTGCTACCTACTTTGAAGTTTTGGTATTATCAGCCTCAATTCAAGAATATTGTTCTATTTTGGCCCCTTCAAATCATTGAGAAATACTTCAATTTGCTTCTTTTTCCAAAACTTGTTCTTCATAGTTCAGGTCCAAGGGAAGAACCCTATGAAATTGAATTACCTATTAAATAACAAAGTGATCTCAAAGGCTTCTTCTTGTTCTTTTTGCGGTCTGAACCCCAATAACTTTGAATTAGCACCGAATGAAGTAGATTGCAGTATTAAAAACTTTTATATATAGCTGTCTTTCTAATAATATTATTTTGGAGCTACCTACTCACCTTTGTCAGGCTGACAGGACTTTGTATCATTATGTGGCTGATCACAAGTTATTCTTATATTATCTCTTAAAGATATTTCATCAATTGCAAATGTATTCCCCATTTTCTTTAACACAGAATACATGTCACATTGTTTTAGTGTTTCAACATAAGAAGGTCCATCACCTATTGTGCCTCTTATATCATCGCCGAAAAACTTACTGTATTCTCTTTCAACATTTCCAGTTACCAGTTTATAATCACCATGTATAATAGAACTGAAGCTCTTGTCATCGTAGGTGTATATCTCAAAAAGTTCTTCTCGCGATGATGTCTGATTGGATAATATGTTATTCCATAAATCTATACCATCTATGCTTTCTGGCGTTTTAGCGCCAATAGCCGTAAGCAGAGTGGGAAGCCAGTCCACGATATGCATTAATCCTGACCATAAATGGTTTGCTGATGATAATTGAGACGTCCACAACAACCCTGCTACTCTTATACCACCTTCGAATGGAGTGAATTTTGAACCTCTCAAAGGCCAGTTGGAAGCATAGTTTATAGAATTACCGGTAGGCATTCCGCCGTTATCCGATATAAATACAATGATAGTATTGTCTAACATGCCATGCTTTGAAAGTGTGGTAACAATTTCACCGACACTGTCGTCGAGTTTCTTCATCATAGCTGGAATAAAAAAAGTTTTTAAACTGCTAAAATGTACATTATAAGGTATTTTTAAATAGATTCCACGCATATGAAGACTATTGATTAGTAGGTAAACATATTAGCCTAAAAGAAACAGAGAGTTAATTATTGGTATGTTTACCTACTTCTTATAAACATTCGGAGCGTAGAAGTTGAACACATACACATACATACACATATCACGCCTATAATCCCTTGCGGGGTAGGCAGAGTGTAAACAGCAGCAAAAAACAGCTAATTACACCACGTCTGATAAACGTTTGAGGGTCATTCAGAAAATTGAATAACGGTATAGTGACAGGTTGAACACATTGTAATAATGTGTGCAAGGCGCAAAAGTTTCAACCTTTTTACTGACGTAGTCTTTCAAACGAGCAGATCTTTCTTAAAGGTTAGATATTGTGGATTTCAAGGTAATGAATTGTACATGGACATCATTGCGATGATGTCTATTTACAGACATCATATCATTTCATAGGCTAATAAGCCTCCCTCAAGGTTATAATAATACATCTATCATTTATTTTTAAGCTATTTCGTACCAGTTAGTTGCTTTATACAATTACTAGCTTTTACCCGCGACTTCGTCCGCGTTAGATAGTTTTTTTAGGCAGAAGTTCTAAAGTGGGTATGTGTATTCATAGTAAGTGTTACAGTGATATTAGAACAGTTCTTATCTATACTGTTTAAAGATGACTTGCTTGACTCTGTTGTTAACGGTCGGCCTGAGAGATCAATATTTATAACCATTGAATACAAAAGTCAGTAGATATAAGAGTACTTACTCCAGAGGTGCCGATTTGAGCACACTAAAATAAGGAATAAGGCAGATAAAAAGGTAATTTAAGTTACTGTATCACATTTTTATATACCACATTTTTTGTTTTTCTGTCCTTGGTAAAAAGTAGGCAATGTCCTTTCTCAACTTATTCCCATCATACTGAACAACTTTTGTTTTAGAACCATGCCTGTATCTCCAATAGTTTAGGTGGGCTCTTGATGGTAGACCTGGTAGTCTACATAAGGTACTCCAGATCCTCAATGTCCTTGTGAAAAGAAGCGGCCCATTATACTGAACAACTTTTGTTTTGGAACCATTTCTGTATCTCCAATAGTTTAGCTAGGCTCCTGATGGTACACCTGGTGGTCTACATAAGGTACTCCAGATCCTCAATCTCATTGTGAAAAGAAACGGCCTATCATACTGAACAACTTTTGTTTTAGAACCATGCCTGTAACGTATCTCTAATAGTTTAGCTGGGCTCCTGATGGTACACCTGGTGGTCTACATAAGGTATTCCAGATCCCCAATGTCCTAGTGTAAATAAAGCGGCCCATCATACTAAACAACTTCTGTTTTGGAACCATTTCTGTATCTCCAATAGTTTAGGTGGGCTCCTGATGGTAGACCTGGTGGTCTACATAAGGTACTCCAGATCCTCAATGTGCTTGTGAAAAGAAGCGGTTCATCATACTGAACAACTTTTGTTTTATAACCATGCCTGTATCTCTAATAGTTTAGCTGGGCTCCTGATGGTACACCTGGTGGTCTACATAAGGTACTCCAGAGCCGCAATGTCCTTGTGAAAAGAAGCGACCCATCATACTGACCAACTTTTGTTTTGGAACCATGCCTGTATCTCTAATAGTTTAGCTGGGCTCCTGGTGGTACACCTGGTGGTCTACATAAGGTACTCCAGATCCTCAATGTCCTTGTGAAAAGAAGCGGTTCATCATACTGAACAACTTTTGTTTTATAACCATGCCTGTATCTCTAATAGTTTAGCTGGGCTCCTGATGGTACATCTGGTGGTCTACATAAGGTGCTCTAGAGCCCCAATGTCCTTGTGAAAAGAAGCGGCCCATTATACTGAACAACTTTTGTTTTGGAACCATTTCTGTATCTCCAATAGTTTAGCTAGGCTCCTGATGGTACACCTGGTGGTCTACATAAGGTACTCCAGATCCTCAATCTCATTGTGAAAAGAAACGGCCTATCATACTGAACAACTTTTGTTTTAGAACCATGCCTGTAACGTATCTCTAATAGTTTAGCTGGGCTCCTGATGGTAGACCTGGTGGTCTACATAAGGTATTCCAGATCCCCAATGTCCTTGTGAAAAGAAGCGGCCTATCATACCGAACAACTTTTGTCTTGGAACCATGCCTGTATCTCTAATAGTTTAGCTGGGCTCCTGGTGGTACACCTGGTGGTCTACATCTTTACTCCAGACCCTCGAATGATGATAAAAAGTAGCCTATGTCCGTTCTCGGTATGCTAGCAATCTCTGTGCCAAGTTTCATGAAGATTGGTTCAGCGGTTTGGCCGTGAAAGCGTAGCAGACAGACAGACAGACAGACAGACAGAGTTACTTTCGCATTTATAATATTAGTGTGGATTTTTCATAATTAGAGGTGTAAAATGTTTGTGGTGTAATTGATTAAAATGTTTATTATACGCCACGTCCGAAGTTAAAAAGTACAAAATCATTCATATATTTTAAAAAGTGAAGTGAAGTTCTAGTTTGTAACAGAGAATATTTGAACCTGCAAATATCCTCCTTTCAGCGTTCTCCACGTGGCGCATACTACGAACGGTCTCTGGTGGCGCCTGTAATAGGGCACCATCATTGCCAGAATGTGGTGCTAAGTGGGCCATCATCAGAAATAGGGGTCTCGATTTGTCGTGCACTTTTATAACTGGAAAATTAACAAAAAATTGCAACTAAAGTATCTTACATTTTTATTTTCATCCACTGTAAAACGAAATGAAGCAGATTTAATAAGTTGACGTTTAAAGTTAACGCGGAAAACCGTAAATGTTTCAATAAGCTTTCTAAGCCTATACAGTTTTCAATTAGAACCTTCAACACATCTTGTTTCATTATGGAAACCCATTAACATAACATCTATCCATTTATACATTATCTGCAATTTTAAAATAATGTAAGTGGGTAAGTGCTTACTATTTTTGGCTTCTTCAGTCAAAACATCAGTCAAATAGCCCTCAATATCCCAGGCTGGTGTCATATTTCTGTATAGGTCAAATCCAGTGACTCTTCCGATATTCCACTAAAAATTGTCATAAAATGTATTATAAGAAAATGACCAGACTTCTACAAGCATTTGAATAGTTACTCATTAATAGACATGTATTTGAACGTCCAACATACTGACATTTTCTTCATTAGTATACTCATAGTAATCGGTGACACCTCCTCTATATCCAAAATGTGAATCGAATCCTCTGGAAGTCGGCAAGTATTCATTGCGTGATAACCCAAGGTGCCATTTTCCTACCAAATGCGTGGCATAACCTAACTCTTTGAGGTATTCGGGCAATAGTTTCTCTGACAGTGGAAGACTTCTGTCTTCACCGTTGGTGAGTGGATATCCTTGAGTTCCTAAAACAGAACGAATATCAAAATAAGAACAGTTAACAATCTGAAATGACCTCATCCAGAAAATTTATTCATATACTTTAGCAATCTTAATAGGTATCTCTCAAAACGACCTTAGTAAATATTTTAAAATTGCTAAAACTAGTATAGGTATTTACATTTCCAAGGTTATAAATACGTTACGATTACGAACCCATTCAAGAAATAGACGTAAACGATAAGATAAGTCAAGAATGAACCGGTAGGTTTTCGAAGTATACTCACGTGTCTATAACGATGCAAAGTTCAAGAGCGGTAGCACTCTCGTGAGGCATCAAATATTTAGTTACATAGATGCACATGGAATCACAAAGTTATGAGATGAAAAACAGATTTAAAAGAAATGGGAGGAATAAACGACGTTATTTCTACAGAACATGATATAGAGCAAAGCAAATCATAATACAAGTTGCAAAATGTATGGTAAATACATCCTAACCTGACATATTCACAACAAATGTTGTTATGCCATACCTGTGGTGTGTCCATATTTTCCAGTGAGAAGGGCTGCTCTCGAAGGCGTGCAAACGCAATGCGTATAATATCTTTCCAGAGCCACCCCCGTGTAGGCCAACAGATCTATGTTCGGTGTCAAAACCTGGTTTGAGCCGTGGAAACTGACGTCATCCCATCCCTTAAATAAAAAATTCGCAATAACACAAAGTAAGTTCCTTCAAAAGTAAGGTAATAAAAGTAAAAAATCTAGTGTTGGATCACAGTTCAATAATTTTGTTGTAATAAGATTTCCTTATTTATGTTTACAATGTCTTTTAACAAATATGATAATAACTATGAAAATCCCCAGATGAATGTTAATTCTACTTACCAAATCATCAGCAACGATTATCACAATATTTGGGCGTGCCTTCGTCTCAATATCTGCTTTTGCATACAGAACAACACTCACTATACTAATCACTACAATCACAGTAAACACGTAGAACGCTGCCATTCTGAAATTTTGTAATGCAACAGATATGTTCAACACGTTTGACTAGTGGATATACAATATGTCAGTCAATGATATTGTAAGTATTACCTAATAGGGACTGTTCGTAAATGTAATGTGTTGATAGTACGTCGGATACACATTTTATTGGTTCATTCACACCAGACCTGTCGGTACTCGGAAGTCATTCAGATAGCAATAACACCGCGCGCCGTCTTCCTAATTTATGGCAGTAATAGATGCAGTTTCTTTAGTATATTATATTTGGTAATAATTGTAAATATTGACGGTAATATTTTTATATGGGTGCCTTTTATGCCTGAAATATAGATTATTTAATTTTAATTTAATTTAGTTTAAGTAAGGTTTTTAAATGAACCATTAATTACTTCTACATCTACAGCATGTAGAAATAATACTCACTTTTATATTATCACATTGGCAAATTTTTACTATAACATTTATTGAAACGTCTTTCAAACAACAATTATTTAAAATATACAAAAGATAAAAATGCTACAAACAATCTGTTCAGCTATGAACATGTCTAGATATTATTGATTGAACTGCGATGGATACGGTCTGAGAGTCAGTTGATAGATAACCATCAGAGATAACAACGGTAAACCTTGTATACTAATATTTCACTACTTTCATTACATAAATTACGAATACTTTCATCACAATACTATCACAATTGTCATAAATGCTTAATAAATTAATTAAAAGATAACAATATCATTAACTAAAACACACTTCTCAATATACATAAAAAGTTTCTTATATTATTAGGGCCTTCACAATTTATTTGACCTGCAATAGTATTTCGACTGGTATTAGTATTGTTTAATAACTGTGATAGGTTTCGTGCTGCCTGCGTCCTGTTACTAGGTGCTAATATAGTGTTGGGCCGAAGCATAAAAGGCGTGGCCTGTGTAAAGGGAGCTTCGGTAACATTTTGAGCGTTGTTTTCAACCCACGGCCACCATCGGTAGCCGAAGTTGGCTGGATCTGCGGCTTGGTCCAAAGTTGCCCGGCCCCGTCTCATTTGCTGCGCCCAGAACCCTCGTAGTCTACTTGTCAACAGAGTTGCTATTTTGTTTGCTCGTAGCCATAGATCATGCCTCTCTGCTGGGTCTCTGCGGACGTTAAATAGGCAACCTTTTGCTGGAAAAACAAAACATGTATTTAATAACAGCTTTTTTTTAGACACAAACAGTGTGCATTTGTTAAAAAAAATATAATAAAATCAACTCTAAACTTACTCGGTGTAGGTACACAGGGAGTCATATCAGTAACCAAGTCTTCTTGTCTTATCGCTGTTGCTCTTCTCATAGCATCAACTGTATCGTAATTCAAGAATTTACCTAAATAATTTAGCGACCTGGCCACTTCGCAAGATCTCAATGAAGAGTAATATTCCGGAGGGGTTTGCTTGTTAACCATATATTCTGCGCCGTAGTAGCCGTTAAGCATTCCCGTTACATTCCCTACCACGACTTTATAATCCCCAGCTCTGTATGCAGCGTAAGCATTTCCATTTCCGTCTTCGACTGTGAGGAGCAGTTCTTTACGCTGTGATTCTCCGTCTTGCACTATAGAATCCCATTGGTTGATACCATCAATCGTTCGGTCTACTTGCCCTCCAGCTGCCGCAATGAGTGTTGGAAGCCAGTCAGTGATGTGCATCAGTCCATGCCAGACTCTTGGTCTAAAGGACGCATGCCAGATAAAGGCCGGTACTCTCATTGCTCCTTCCCAAGGGGTTTCCTTTCTTCCTCTGAAAGGTAGATTGACTCCCCAGTTGGCAAATTCTCCGACAGTTGGTGCTCCATTGTCAGATATAAATGCAATAATAGTGTCATCCAAGATGTTCTTTTCAGAGAGAGCTCTTACTAAACGTCCGATACTGCGATCGACATGTGTTACAATTTCTGCAAAAGAAAAATTGAGATTTTACAATATAAGGCAAGAAAGTGCCACGAAGCACATCAGTAAGTCATAAAAATAATTCATCATCACTTTGTCGTTCTCTGTATATTCTTCACAGTTTCCTGCGGTAAGTTTTTTTTTTTAGTTTTCTTTCATTAGAATGAAACCTGTTATCTACTACACCCTGACTTTTACTCACATGCTAACCAAACGCTATCAAATTACCTGCATACAGCCGTCTGTCAGAATTGGCAATGTGCCGGTTCTTCATGTTGCCATACAGTGGCGGCTGTAGGGGACCTCCACCGTTGCCGGCGTGGGGCGCGTTGTGGGTTAGATGCAGAAACAGCGGCTGCGATGTGTTGTGCGAGTTTATTACTAAAAGTTAATGCACAAACTATTAATGCACAACCTAGATATTAATGAAGAATCTAGAATAAATATTTGAAATAGTAAATAAAGATATTAAGACACAATTAATGTTTTTTTTAAAGTTTACCAAACTTTGATAAAGGTATATCTAGCCATTGTCTCACTATAATAGAGTTAAAAAACGATAGCACACTATAAAGCCTCTACGGTCTACTACATCTATGATCTAAGATTATGAATGCCTGTTCATTCAATGAGAGCAAATGCGCAGGGAATACGTATTTTTACTTACTTTTGATTGCTCTATCGGTCAGAGCATCAACTATGTAACGTTGTTCCTCGTCTTGCGGTATTTCATTGTCAAAGAGATCTAAACCAAACATGAGACGACCATCGGGGCCCTGAAAAATTGTAGTTAGTTTATCTAATGTAACAATCCGATTAGTGTTGAACTGTCAGATCAACATTAAAAGAGATGGCAAGAAAGGAAAAATAAACCTTGGGAAAAATAAATATCACCATATTTCAGCTCTGAATTCAGACATTTTTAATTTTTCTAGCCTGCTAGATTTATATTAAATGTATTTTTATTTCTTGCGTAGGTACGCTCCACAAAAAATACCTAAACGTATGTTTCTAAAAAAAGAATAAGTGCAAAAGCCTTGTACAATAAATTAATGTGAAGTATTTTTAAGCTTCGAAAAATTTGCATACCTATACTTAAATGCAGCTTTTTTATTTCATAATTTGTCCTTCAATTGTCAACAGACTGCAACTTTAAAGGTCTATCAAAAGATTAAGAAAATTAAATACAGTAGGTATTGTACTGAAGGAACTATGATACAAAACTTGATTCTAAAGCACAGATAAACTTGTATAAAGTTTAGCTGTTTCTAAACTGTTTAAGATAGCCGCTACAAGAGGAGAAATGGATTTAGTTTTCTAAACTTAAGTAAAATAGTTCGGAACTCTATCTGAACAGTAGTATTTTTAACGGACTTGAAGTTCTTGTATACTTTGTGAATCCAGGGATGATCGGGTCGTTCCCTGACTTGTGATCCCACACGAGCAAGCAGACAAGCAAGATCACCAATTAATAACAACATCAATTAAATGACTTAGCGTCGAAACACCGCTAAATAGTTCACAAAATTTTGGATCGTTTGAATATTGATTTGTCATATTCCATCCATACTATCTAAAGTTGCTCAGTAGGACTATTTTAGATGCCTATATAAAATTAAGTATACACGGTAGAGACTAAATAGTCACGTAGGAACTTAACAAGTTGTAGTATGGAACATAAGTAAAAAAAAATACCTTCCCGAAATTTCCGTACAGCGTTAATTACAACGGGAGGTTAAATTTTCAAATACTTCGACTTATGGCTTGTTAAGCCCTTCTTGTTACTTCCTGTATATTATCTTCACCGTAAGTGATGGGCCATACCAATATGTACAGCGAACTTTATTTTTACTTAAGATTAGAATAAAATATTATCGTATCTTTGCCGCCTGTGACGCCCTTAAAGCATTTTAAACCTGCGTGCACTTACAGTTTCAACTTTGTTGTACGTGTAGTAGTCCACGAAGCCGCCTCGCATGCCGTAGTGCGTATCGTACCCTCGGTTGGTGGGCAGGAACTCGCTCATGGACATGCCCACATGCCACTTCCCCACTAAATGCGTGGCATAGCCCAGCTCCTTCAGGTAAGAGGGCAACAGGCGTTCAGTCAGAGGGATACCTCTGTGTTCAGAGTTCGATAGTGGACGGCCGTGCATGCCTGGTGGAAAAAAAATTGACAATATGAATCAGAGAACGTTGTAAACCTTATCATAATGAGAACGTTGTAAACTTTATAACAGCACCCCCTGTAACTTATTTCAGTGATCAGCCTATACTGGATATCCGGTGGTATGACTTGCAAAACTAAAAAAAGTTTGCATTAAGATACACTTGCAAAATTGGCGGGCATTCGAGGATCTGCGGTAGCCCAGTTGGAAGAGGCGTCGCCACTAGTGATGGCAAAATTCGCAGGTTCAAAACTTGCCCGCGCTTTAAAAAATTGCAAGTTTTCAAAAGTTGTATACCTAACACAGGAAATGTTTTAAAATTTGGTATACATGCGTATTATTCATTAACCAGACAGGACAATCCCCGAAATACCTGCCCACAAGTGCTCCTACTCTATATTAACAATCTATATAGCATATGTGTACATGTGGTACATAGCTATACCTACCAATAATTTAATATCATAAAAAGCTTAGTGTCATTTTCTGAACATTCTAATCTTCATAACACACACACACTATATGTATACATGACCGTAACAATAAATTTAGACTGCAAAAAATATAAATGCTTTTTTTGACACATGCCAATTTAAGATTCGTCTAGAAACATAGTCAGGTAGCTACAAATACACTACCCATTTATTTTATTCAATCCATCGTTTGAAAACAACTACCTATATTTAGTTAAGTCGCGAAATTTTGGATATATTTATGGCATTAAAAAAACAGACTATTATTCCTAAACAGGGTGTAATGGACAGCCCTCTAAATACTTAGAGGGTGTATCTAGACCATGGAACTGAACAACAACATCCCACTGCTCTACGTGCGTCGCTTAGAGACGAGAACCAAGAGATTGAAATTTGGAAGTGTTTGTCGAGGCGCCGGTATCTCAGTTGGAAGAGGCGTGCGATGCGACGGTACCCAACGGTCCCGGATTCAAGTCCTGGCGGGCGCTAAGATTTTTTCAATTCCTAATTTTCACATATGAAAATAATATACTTAGCACTTTGAGTGCATAATAAACCATCCGTACTAATCTCTGAGAGTTTATGTGTGTGTATGTATGTTTGTTACCTCTTCACGCTCAAACGGTTCGACCGATTTGGATGAAAATGGAACACAGGTAGAGTATAACCTGGAATAACACATAGGCTGCTTTTTACCGCGGTAAAACCACTATTACCACGAGAAAATGAGTGGGAGCGAGTGAAACCGCTGGGTGGAAATCTAGTAGTATATATTTTATTTACCTAATCTCATGGGATATTTTCCGGTGAGCAAAGCAGTTCGTGCTGGGGTGCATATTGCCTCGCTGTAGTACTGTTGTAGTATGACGCCCTGGTAGGCTAGGCTGTCTATGTTCGGGGTCTGAATCTGGTCTGAGCCATGATACGACACGTCGTTCCAGCCCTGAAAATACAAAACACCTTATAAAAAATAATACACGTATATAAAAACTATCCTGTGTTAATCCATGTTGCCTTCTATTAAAATTTGTGTGCCAAATTTTATTACAATCGGTTCAGTAGTTTTTGCAAACATACAAACTTTCGCTTTTATAATATTAGTAGGATGTATCATCACAAAATGCAAACGAGCATTTCACAATATAGAGATATACTTAATGCGCATTGCAAGATGAACCATGCGCATTTACGTAAGTTTCATCACAGTTCAGCTTGCGTGTAATAATGTAATTACTCTATGATTATTGCGACCTATCAGATCAAAAAAATATAAGCCCATTGTATGCTTATTTTGTAGAATACGGATATTGAGTTCGCAATATTGACCAGTGATGATTCAGTTAGCCGTGTGATGCCGGCCTAGAATAGCATCACCCCATTTCTTACCTATGGGTGTCGTGAGAAGCGACTACGACACTCGAGGGTTAGATGTGTATTGCAATTTTAGGCGATTGGCTGATAACCTGTCACTATAGTAATACACAGTTATATGATTGACACTCAAACTTTTGTCAGACGTGGTGTTAATATACGTTTTACGGCCGTTAACGCTCTGCCTACCCCGTAAGGGATATAGGCGTGATTTATGTATGTATGTATGTTTGATTCAGTTAGATAACCAATATACTATCATCTGAGACTTCGAGTCGACGAATAACCCAATGAGCGCTGCTGGTAGTTAGTAGTAGTAGGCCTTTCACATGTTTGAGTATCGATCAAAATCACAGGAAGCAACCAGAACCGACGACTTATTTGACGTGCCCTTCGAAGCCCTGCCTTGTGATATCTTACAACATCAACATTATTCAAAATGAATATTGAAAAAATATGAAGTAGATCGCCGCTTAACGCTTTTTAACGACAAACGTTTCAAACGCCATTTTGCCTCTTAAAGTTTTATCAATAGTGAATAAAGTTAAATAAAGAATTAAGTACCTAAATACTGAATAAGTTAATATGTTAACATTAACAGCCACAATAGTCCACAGCTGGACATTGCCTTAATCACCACACTTGGCAAGCGGATTGGCGAGCACTGCCCTCGATGTTGCATTCACAGGGAACGCTGCTGCCCATTCCCTGGATGATTATCTCGCAGTCGCTTTTACGACACCCACGAGTAGTATAGGGTGATGCTATTGTAAGCCGGTACCACACGGCAATAAATTATGTATTGATTGTGATTCAGTGTATCTGTTTGCAATTAAGTATCAGCCAATGTAGAAATATTTACTCATATGTACTTATACTTAATTTTAATGAGACGATTTTAGCTTCATTGAATACTCAATAATATGTGTACATATACTGTAACAGTTAAACAAATGAAACTATTTCGTTGTTAAAATTGTATTGTATTACTTATCGAAATAACACAATTTTAACGACTAATTAAAATTATCGCTAAATAGCTATGTAGTATGGATCGTTCTTACAATATGGTCCACAAAAGAAGTGAAAGGATATAACCAAATGCTGTACCGAAAAGGACAGTGTCAAATTCATTCAGGGTCAAAATTTGAGGCACTCTCTTTGGAACTGAGGCCGCAAAGACCATGATTTAAAAAAATTGCGTCACTGTCAAATCAAAAGATTATTTTGTAGAAACGGAGCCAAATGGGTTCAAAAAGACGGAGAAATAATAATTTGCATACATACATACATACATAAGTCACGCCTATATCCCTCACGGGGTAGGCAGAGCGTTAACGGCCGTAAAACAGATATTAACACCACATCTGTCAAAAGTTTGAGGGTCAATCGGATAACTGTGTATCAATATAGTGACAAGTTGTCAGCCCATCGCCTAAAATTGCAATACGCATCTAACCCTCGAGTCCCTTAGTAGCCTCTTACAAAACCCATGGATAAGAAATGGGATGATGCTATTCTAAGCCGGCATCACACGGCCATAATAATAATTTGTTTGATAAAAAAAAACAATAACACTCAAAATCGATGATAAATAAATGTATAATCAATGACGTGCTTCCGAAGCCTGTCAAGTTGGACCAAGATCAAGATCAAGGTCAAACGCTAAAAACCACTCTGCTAAATACCTTCTTACTCACATAACTAGTTTTTTGATTGCGTAAGTAATAATGCAATATTAGCCTTGATTCTGACAGGTCAATTCCTTACCTTAATCTTAGCTGTTCGAGACATTTTCTTAAATGTGCAAAAGAAAGAAGACAGGCACTGTCTCAATTAACAAAAAAACTAAAGTTGTCATTTTGTTTCCTTAAGTCACTTCTGTTTCCTATTATTACGCATTTTTACTAAGGACCGTAGAGTCTGCTTTCTATTCTTTATTAATTTTATTTTAATAAACATTGCTTTAACATGTTAGTGATCGAGTAAGTATGAGATTTCGTGTCTGTTTTGTTATGTATATATTGGAAAATTTCAGGAATAGTAAAGAATTACGAAAACGTGCTACCAGAATCGAGATCTTAAACCTTTTACCAGGATCTTTGAAGCTTTTGGATCTATAATACGAAAATAACACTATTAACCTAGCAACTTTTTATGAGGTTTTGTGCTATTCTTTAATTACTCGTTGCATATTTTAAATGCTTTATCAATCACAGCCACAATTGTCCACAGCTGGACATAGGCGTCCCTCGATTAGAAGGTTTTGCTTTGCTCTCCACGGTTAGCACGTAAGTAGATAGACAAGATAGCAAGACGTTGCATTGACTGAAAACGCTGCTGCCGATTACCAGGATGAATTTATCTCATAGTCGCTTATACGACACTTAGGTGATCTCTAGGTTGTCATCTGTCGCTGAGTATTTTCAACGCACCGTAACGCATGCGTCTATCAGACGAAAAGAATCACTAACTCCGATCTTATTCTCATACAAATACGGCTACGGTGCGTAACGGATGCGTATATCAAGTCGTTTGACAAACGCATCCGTAAACGCACCGTGCGTTACGGTGCGTAAACATACGCAGCGACGGATGACAAGTGAGAGAACTGCCTTAACAACACTGTTAAAGAGGCTTAAATATAAAAATGTATTTTATTCACTTTGAAAGAATCTACCGACAGTACAACTTTACAGCAGTGTTGGACGGTTTGTAAGTTCATTATTAAATAACAAAATCATGTTTGGCCGCGGACCGCTCATGCTCCATACATTTTTGCCCATTCTCCTTTGATTTATTAAGATGCTATACTAAACAAGCAACACAAAGGATTTTGATATAAATAGGTAGGTACTAGGTACATAAGGAATCTTTTTACCTACCATATCATCCACCATGATGAAGACCACATGTGAAGGTTTGTGAGGGTATCCCGTCGTTACTGCCAGGAAAACCAATACGCCCCATAACATACGCCTGAAAAAAAGTGTTAAGGGTTGATCTTTTATTTTATTTTCTTATTAGGTAAATAAATACAACAGGCAACAATCAACATTGTCTATTGTGGATACAAAATCGGATTTCTTAGTCGCGTTTTTTTTTTTGGAAGTCGCGATATTACCTATTCAGATGTTTTTTTTTTTGTAACAGCGTAGTAGATAGGTATCTGATAATCTCCGAAGATACTTAATTTCTAAATAACAATTACTGGATTTTACTCTGGGAAAAGGGTAACAGCGGATGACACCACGAGACGGGCTTCTAGTTGTAGTAGGTAATACGGAGTGTAAGGGACGGTGTACCGAAAAGTATGCAGGCATGATCAGACCATGAGACTGAACAACTTTTACCATGGAGGATATGTTGGTTTCCGAGTTTTTTGTTAAAATTATGTTTTTGCAAATGTTTCTTGGTGAAATTGTTATTGTGATAGTTTTCAGCATCGGTTACCTAGTAAATATTAAGTAATTTTTTTATTATTGGTTTTTATTGGTAGGTATATCTACTCCCAAGGCTTTTCATTAGTCATTATGAAAATCATATTTCTTTTATGAAAATAAGAAGTTGAAAAAATTGTTAGAGTCGGTCGGTGGAGTACCGTCACACCAGTTTTTTCGACTTCTTATGTTCATTAAAATAGCAATGTGAGTGCAAAATAAACTATAGTACATTCATATTTCTTTTTCACAATCACATCTAACTGACCATTTACTTATTAAACTAAACCTGTATTAACCTACTCACCATCTAAAGAATACGTTTCGGCACATCTCGTATTTTCGCAACCAAACACAACACCACTGTCCATTAACGTTTCATAACAGCCTTTGAACCGTTTTACAATACGTAATATTTTTTCGAAGACTTTTCTTACTTAAATGCAATAGTGGTACAGTAACCACCGACCGTCTACCGCGAGAGGCGACAACACACAACACTCTACAGTCTCGGAGTGTGGGTTGTGACACCCCACGTGATAGGTAACCTATGTCGAGGTCTCATTATGTTGAGTTTGTGAATGAAGCTACGAGCCTACGGTCGCCTACGTCTACGTCATAGGCGCGTACGTAGGTAATTATTAAATAATGAATGACTAATAGATTCGGGGATTACCTCTAAGGTTACTAACGTGTTGCATTATAAATACTAACGTTGCTTCTTACTGGTCCAAGCTCATATAATTCACCATCATACATAATATTTGCTATCGACACGCTAGAAGAAGAAGAATACTAATAGTTTACATGCAATATCAACAAGCTGATATACGCTGGTGTATTTTAAATGAAATATACCAGCGTATATCAGCAGGGAGTCATTTCCGAGGGAAGCTACCTCTCACTTCTCCATAGTTGAAATAGGCTTAATTTAGTAAAGTGTATGATATAAGCGTATTTATAAGTATGTAATTTATGTACCGCGACTGATGTATCACACCTAGGCTGACTATTTACTAAGATTAATTTTGTTTAAGATATTTACTTACTTGAAAAGGTCCAGCGCAGCTTGAATAAGGAACCCAGGCAATTGAAGAACCTAACTTATTAACAACGTTGGGAGGTGCTGAAACTAAGCACACTACAACCAAGAAGAGAGCGTGGAGATCTGATAGAGACCTACAAGATCCTAGACCTCAAAGATGTTGATGCCTTCTTTAATTATGACCAAAACACCCGTCTACGAGGGCACAGTCTTAAGTTGAAAACCCGTTTCTCTTATCAATCTGCACAAAAACTTTTTCGCAAATAGAGTGGTCGCAAACTGGATCGAGTTGCCTCAATATGTCATATCAGCTGAGCACAGAACGAACACCAATATATTTAAAAACAAACTTGATAAACACTCAAAAATATAAAATGGAAAGTGACAAAGTAAACTACGAACAGTGGGATACAGGCACCATCAGTTGTTACAACTGCCTGCTTGATAAAATATAATAATAATAATAAGATACAAGAATTTAAAGTTTAGGAAAAGGCGTTATAAGCCTCCTATTTATTTATTGTAATTTAGCCCAGTATAGCAAGCCTTTGCTGTTTTAAAAATATTAAAGTTGTTTTTTTTTTATTTATAGTTTCTGGACCATTAGCCGAACCCAATTTATTAGTTTGTGTCATTTTAGGAACATGCTAACATACTTATGTTTGATAAAAACGAATCAAACTGGGTTCGTACACTGTGTCAACTGTTACATAGACAATACTACTACATATTAAACTTTTTTATTTTTTTATTATAGACACTTGAAAATTTAATGAAGTAAATTAGCTTACATTGAATCGAAAATTTACGCAATAGTAAAAAATTACAGAAAATGTAATTATTTGCTTAACAGACACATAACGCAATCGCATAAAAATAAGCGACTTTAGAATTTTTCTTTGTTATGCCCTCAAATAATGCCAGCCGTACCGGACCAATTACAATATAAGTACGTTTATTTAATAAAGAATGCTTGTTTTGTCACGTAATTTCGAAATTTTTGGATATGTCATCAAAGATTATCCGTAAAAGATTCACATACAATATCAATAAAATAAAATTAATAACTTCAGAGACTGAATTGTATGCGGATGAGTTCCGATTCTGTCAACAGTAACTAGAGTTGTATGTCAGAGTCCAGGCACATACACAGAGTATTGTATGTATCACTCAAGTTGTAAAAAAATTATAATATTTCGTGTAGGAATTGAAATAAAATAAAGTTAATTTGTAACTTACAAAGAATATATCATGATAGCCTGGCCCCCAAACTAGGTTCCCTGTGCTATGGAAATATTTATCCTGGATTTAGGTAAAATAATACAGTTCGAGGATATAGATAAGTATGCAGACACTCTAATGTTAATCACCACTTCAACAAAAATAAACAACGAAACGAAATGGCAAACGAAGACGTTCGTACTTAACGTAAGTAATGTCTTATCCATATACAAAAATAACTGGCTATAGGTATATTTGGATGATGAATTTAAATATTTTTTCTTGGGTCTGGGTGCATTTAGTTTCAGTGTGTATCTCAGTACGCTTGTATTCGATACCATAGATGTAGGTAAATATTCTTCTACATTTGCAATCTGTCATGATTTTCGCAGAAGTCATGTCCATGGGCACGAATCCGTTCCGTAATAAAATTAATCATTCAATTGTAATAAATAATTAATATTTACAATCAATACGAATCGATCAATATAGGGTGCAAATAATTTTAGCAAATAGGTACGAGGTAGCAAAACCTTTGGATTGGACCTCCAAAAGATTATTGAGTAATTGGTTGGTTTATGAGATATTTAAGATATACCCGAAAAACTGACAACTCAAAACTGAACCTCTTTCCCTAGGGAAAATAGGTCATTCGAATTGATAAACAGTTACATAGATAAGAATTTTCAGGATAAGTTGTTTGATACAGCAAAATTTCAATTTTTCGTTTGATGAGAATTCACATGATTTGTATAATTTGTCCACAAGTATAAGTATAGTCAATCTTAGAAACTTTAGGTATTCGCCATTCTAATACTACCTGTATAGCAATCAAAGATATCAGTTACATCTTTAGTTTTACATGTGTTTTTTTATAGCAATTGAGTCGTGGCTTTGCTGTAACTAGAGAACAATGTAACTAGGCTGTATCTCAGTTAGTCACTCGTCCCATCATTACATCGTGACCTAGACACAGCGTTGTGTACTTATACAGCTTCCTAGATTATCATGTTATGCTCGAATGCTGCTATTCTAATGTTTTAATTTGTCACGCGAGTGTAAGATCCGTCGAGATCCACTGTTAGTACCTGCATTAGAGTCAAGATGAAACATGGTTGAAATACAAATAGTTCTGTATTCTTTTATTTCTGGTACAAAAATTGTAAACGCAAAATAAGAGACAATTGGGTCGTATGTAAAATACATACATTACATAATACATGTAGGTACAATACATAATTACCCCTAGAGCATGACTGCTCTAACAAAGAAAGACAGCTAAAAACTAGCTAATTAAGGCATACCTACACTTGAATCGATGTCATTTATTTTTCGATATCCAAAAAGTATTCATACACACATATCATGCCTATAATCCCTTGCGTGGTAGGCAGAGCCCAAACGGCCGCAAAAAACAGACATGTACGCCACTTCTGACAAATATTTGAGGGTCATTCGGAAAATTGTATATCCAATGGCGATATACAGACAGGTTGTCAGACTATCGCCTTAAATTGCAATACACACACTTGAGTCCCTTAGTCACCTCTTACGACTGCCAAGGGAAAGAAATGGGGTGATGCTATTCTAAGCCGGCATCACACGGCATATTCTAAGCCGGTATTACTCGGAAAAGTATTCCATGTTGAAGCAGGTTTTTTTACAAATGAGTTTAATTCAAAGGAAAACATATTCACAATTTACCGCCAATCACATTTTCTAAAAATATCAGGGAAAATTAAATTTGATTTTCGCTTTTGGTAACGTTTTATTTGCATGGAAGTAACGGCCATATTTTCCGATTCATAATAGAAATACGAGTAGCATGACGAATAGCTACGGTTTTTTTAATCGACTAATTAACCGCGATAAATACAGAATTTTCCCAGCTTTTAATCATGTAAATTACAAATATAATTAATGCAACCGCAGCCTTTTAATAAAGTGAATACGTCTTGATTATTTGTAAATCCCCAGTCCCCTGGCTACACCACACACTGTCCTTACTTTTATTACAGATTTTACCCATTAAAATATACAGTTTGATAAAAAAAAAACAAAGTTCCTTCCAATCCAAAGGTAAAAACTGCACTTGTATCTGAAAACAATCCCCATACAACATCGGAATACGAAAAAAATTGCAGAAAAGATTGTTGTCCGGCCGGGCGATTGCGTAGGTTTCTTTCTTTTTCTTCATATTTCGACCTAATTTTTCTTGGAAAAAGTTGATCCGTTTCATAAGACGATTGAACCGTTCAAGTAATTTTACATCCTGTATACATACATACATACATCAGCCTATATCAGTCCACTGCTGGACGTAGACCTCCCCCAGGGTACGCCATAGGGCACGATCTCCCGTTTTCGCCATCCAGTCGCTAGCAGCCGCCTTCTTTAAGTCATCGGTCCATCTGGCCGGAGGTCGTCCAACACCACGCTTGCCGAGGCGTGGCCTCCACTCGAGAACCCGTTTACTCCACTCTTACACCCTGTATAATAGACAGTAAAATATAGTCTTTTTTTCTTGCAGTTCCGGCGTTTGCCTCTGACCCTGGAACCTGTGAGTCATTGACACGACTATGACATAATACATGACTTAATTGTACAAAATTCAGGTCAAGTTTTCATGGCAATGTCGATGTCTTATCTACTGTTATGTTGTTGGCAACTGCATTTAAATTAGGAAATAAGTACTAAGATCTTCTTTATGTCAAAGGTTTAGATCTCAAGTGGAGTTTAAGCGAAAAATATATTATGTTTGGCAATAAATATATTTTTATGCATGTGACGCAGACAAGTGTCCTTCTGTACAAATTGTGGCGGCTATATTTTGTACGAGTCATTTTGTTTAGAAGGTACAATTTTCTCTGTAGTCTACAACTATACCTACACCAATATTATATTGAATGTTGTTTTTTATGTTATTGATAAACTCCCAAACTATTAGAATTATACTGATTTCAATAACTCTTTCAACATTATTAAGCTACAGCATCCCTGAGGTAATTTTTTAGGTACTACGGGAAAATATCTTATTACCACGGGAGAACGGTACCCGATGTGGAGATACGGAAAATAATCCATAGCAAAAGTTGTTCAGCATGATGAGCCGCTACTGCTGGCATATAGACATCGAGGGTCTAAAGAATCTGACAAGGGTCACATAGTGATCGATCTTTTATTACAGGAGAGATCCGATTCTCAAGAATACTGATAGGTTGCATGCAGACCATGAAACTGAACAACTTTCCCTTAGAAACATATGTCAGGAAACGACATAAAAATCGACCTCCCATACAAAAGCACAATCAGCTGACTAAATTTGCCATGAAAAGTAATTTTTTTATTAAAGTTGCCTGAATTTTTTTCTTATGGGAAGTTGTTCAGTTCCCCCTATATAGCAAAAACTGCCGGGTAAAACCGGCTGGTGGGCCACTACCGCTCGTAAGTTAAATTTCGATCTTTCCTAACACTAATCTACATTTTTTATGTAAGTTGTCATGAATAAAATTCATAAAAAATTCAGGATATTATACTTTTTCACTTACTTATTTGTTTTGAGGATATCCTGTATTACCTGACAGGTAGGTACTCTCTATGTAGATTGTCACTTGTCAAGTAGCTTGTTACTTTTCATCCTAAATAGTTTTAAAGATACATCGACCTCTTTTAACCTTAACTACACCCATACCATTATACCATTAAATTACACTTAAGATTTAATATTTTCTTGAGTTTGCACAACTATTACTCATCACAATAAAACAATTTTAAACGAATTTAAGTTGTGTTTATTTTGGATTTTCAAGCTCTTTACAGAGTCCGTGGTCACGGATGACCACGTCAATCATCAGTCATTGTAAAATCTAAAATAAACACAACTTGAATCCGTTTGAAATTGTTTTATTGTGATACACTTAAGATTCACGTGTGCCATCCCAATCAATATACTTCACTGGAAATAAATTTGTTCACTCGACCTAACAGTAACAATTAAATTATTATTGCTCTATCAATTAAATGGAAAATGGTGCAGAGACACAAGAAAAAATATTAACGCACTGAATCCAAGGTTTTTTTCAATGCCTCTCCTCTCATGCTTTACAATATACCTACCAATTATTATTTCTTTGAAACTTTACGCATGGCCACTTTTACGAAAACCCAAAAAGTTAAATAATTTTGTGCTTTGTAGACTCTACAATGTACAGCAATGTATGTATGTATGATTGTAAGTGTACGTACGAGTACTACATAAGTGTTATTTTAAAATTTTATAATTTTACTTATAATTTGCTTATGCAACTACTTGCAAATCTTTTCTTTTTATCTCTATTTTAATGTAAAGGTTGCCTGGAAGAGATCTCTGCAAGTGATAAGGCCGCCTTTGCTTACTTTTAGTCTATGTATTGTTTTGTTTCGTTGTGTTTGTTGTAAGTAATTAAGTGTTTATCTATATATCTAGAGCACTTTGAGCTAGGATGGCAAGGGTTGTTGATTAGAAAGCGGTCCTTTCTTTAATCAGGACGATTTTTTAAAGTTTGAGTAGGGGTCAAAATATGTACGAATCATGGGATAATATTCTAAGCTGGCAATACACGGCTATTAAGGCAAGTCTATCTTTACCTACTAGACGACAGTAAACGAACATGTCCTTCATCCGTGTTAAAGGTTTGTAGTGTTCACTGTGTGGAGCCGCCCGAAAATAGCATCACCCTAATTTTACCCATGAGCGTCATAAAAATCGATTATTGATAAATTTATCCAGGGAATAGGCAGCAGCGTTCCCTATGAATACATCCTTTTGCACTGCGCTCGCCAATCCGCCTGCCAAACGTGGTGAGTATGGCAATATTCCCATAAGGGGAAGCCCATGTCCAGCAGTAGACTTTTGTTTGCGAATGTTAATGTTATGTCGTGGTTTGAAGCACACTTCACTACATAGTATAAAATTAAGTCGCTTCCCGTTTGGTGTCTCCTTATATCTTTAGAATTACCCAACGGATTTTGATGCGGTTTTTTTTATTAGATAGAATAACTAGAGAGGAAGGTTTATAGGTATAATTTATTCCGATAAATTGTCACATTCCCATGGGAAAACGGGTAGCCCAACTGGTAGTAAACTTTTGACCCCCTTTTGACACCTTTTAAGATAAAAGTTTCAAAAATGCTGAAACACGTATTTCATTATTTTAAGTTATGAGTCTAATCAGAAACTTTGAAACAGATCACATTTAAGATAAAAAACTTTCATACAAACTTTTAACCCCCTTTTTACCCATTTAAGGGTTAAAAATTCAAAAATGCTGAAACACGTGTTTATTTATTTTAAGTTATTAGTCTAATCACAAATTTTGAAACAGATCACATTCATTTAAAAAAACGAACTTTCATACAAACTTTTAACCCCATTTTGACCCTATTAAGGGTTAAAATTTCAAATATGCTGAGACACGTGTTTAATAATTTTAAATCATAAGTCTAATCACTAAATTTTAAACGAATCACACTTAAGACAACGAACTTTCATACTAATTTTTAACCCCCTTTTCATCCCTTGGAGGTTAAAAAAAAACGGAATTGTATCTATAATAGTTGCTTTATTACATTAAAAACTTCATGTCCAAGTTTTATCTCTCTAGCTTCAGTAGTTTAGCATTTTATACTATCACGAAACCTGATAAAAATAATATTTTATTTCCATAACACAAACATAGATGTCGCTGTTAGTTTTTCAAACTCACTATCGTTATGTTTTTTCAAAAACTATAAGGTTGCATTTAATTTTGCTCCTTGATGTTATTGATGCGCGAATTTATTTACTTTTAGCTATCGTTCATCGAAAACGAAATCAAAGGTGTCGTTTTTGGTATATTATTATCTATTCTTATGGTATTTGTTTGGGTCTTGGGTTAAAATTGATTGTCTAATTGATTTGTTTTAGGGTTTAGAATCGATCAAAGTTGTGATGAGAAGTTTCTCCATTAAAAAGGGTGGTCAATAGATCAACATGGTCTTAGAGATTCTAAACATTAATGGTACAATGCTACCGCATGATGTTGTGCCAATTATTGGCGACGGTGCCTGCTTATTTCGAGCAATATTATATCCTTTGTGTTGTGTGACACCCAAGTCATGGCTCGGGAGGTGCACGAAAGTATTATTGCTTATGTTGTAGAGCACTGGAGCGAGTTTTCCGTCCTATTACACGACGAAGATGGAAATAATTACGCTAATTTCTCTGAATATTTTGCGGAAGTCCCTACTGCATATTTATGGCGGTTTGTGTGAGTTAGTGGACGGTGCAAAAAAAAATCCTTGCGTCTTTGAGGTTTACAACAATTGAGGGTTGTATGCGAAATTCGGTGAAGATGGAAATCCCGTTCAAAGGCTGATAAAATTCCGGTTATTTTTAATCCCCCAAGGGATGAAAAAGGGGTTAAAAGTTTGTATGAAAGTTCGTTGTCTTAAGTATGATCCGTTTCAAAATTAGTGATTAGAGTTATACATAACTATGACTTGAAATAATTAAACGTGTTTCAGCATTTTTGAAATTTTAATCCTTAAAGGTGTCAAAAGTTTACTACCAGTTGGGCTGCCCGTTTTCCCAAGGGAATGTGACAATTTCCCGGAATAAATTATGCTTATAAACCTTCCTCTAATAAAAAAACACATAAATAGATATAAGGAAACACCAAACGGGAAGCGACTTACCTCTATTAGAGTGATTCAAGAAGAAGGTTTTTATGTACGATTTATGTCGGGAGAAGGTCTGTTTCCAGTGGGAAATCAGTTAGCAGCGGGTGAAACCGCTGGGCGGGCCGCTAGTAATATAATACATATATTAAATACTACCTATTCTACCACTGACTACCTAATAGATAGGTGACGCACATGAGTTCGAACCCTAAAGTAAGTAAGAATAAGACTATAAGAATAATTTATTTAACAGCATGTCAGTATTTACAAATAAAGTAAAATTACTAAGAAGTACTTAAATATTACAATTTAGCCTGACTGAACTAGGATTACCCCGTATCTCAGGCAGACAAGGTTATATTTATTACTTACGTAATACGTCTATTTTTATAAATTATATAAAATACCTAAAATATTTGCAATACCTAGATGAATACAGTTAAAATATTAATATTTATCAACAAGGTGTGTAATTATTAGGTAGAAGTTATAGGAGGTACCTGCACACCTTACTACCTATAACATTTTGTAACAACAAATAATAATGTGAAACTCTACATATTACTTCATGGTGCACTTAGCAATACAAAAATGCGAAATTGACAATTTCGGTCATAAACGGCACCAAACGGCACTCGAACAAATTGAACTCTATTTACCCGTAAGATTGCATATCGCTCTGACATTTGTTGCACATTTTTAAGAAACATTTTTGTCTTAATCGTTTTAGTCATGTTCGACATTTTGGCTGAAATTAGGTAGGTATTGTCAGTAGATCTATCTATACAGTCAAGGCCAGCGCAGCCTACTATCAAGGGCCTAGAAAGGCCCATGGGTCCACAGATAAAGAATAAGGTTCGAATCCGCTAAGGAGGATGGTTTTTTTTTTCGTGTGGGACACCGATTGTCAACGACCCGATGAACCCTGGTGTCAGAGTTTTTCAACCGCCAACTACTAGTAGTAGGCCTCTGACATGGTTGTGTAACGACCGCCGTCTAAGTAATCATAGACTGCAACCGGGACCGACGGCTTAAGGACGGAACCATCTCTCTTTTCGGACAATCAGGTGGTTCAGCCTGCAATGTCCTCCAGACCGGGAACAAATTCACAAAGTGATAAATATCAACCTTATGAGTGTCCCGCCGAGAATCGAACCCGGAACCTTTGCGTCGCAGGCAGTCGCACTACCACTGCGCCACATCGGCCGCCAGCGGAGGATGGTAATTTGATACCAGTGCCGTGTTGATCAAATTATCCTTCTAAACATGGAAAAAGTGTACTCACCAAATACAAAAGTATAGATGTACAACACCATTTAATTACAATCATATGGCAACATTTCTTTTTCGCTCCGAAATAATTTCAGGATTGAAGCATCCATGTCCGATAAAAAATACTAAGGCATCCTTGGTTATATTGAATAAGAGCACATTTTATTTATTCACGCGTCCGAGTGGACGTTGACTTTAAGATTATACCCATTAAACTGAATAGGCAAATAGACGAATGATCTGATACCATTATTAGATTAAGTGCACAGTCCAACTGCCTATTTAAACACTTTAGTAACTGCAGTTACCGACATTATCTAACAAGTCAATTTGTTTTTGCATGTAGAGCTAGCTATTAGCATTGTTCTGTATTACCTTACCCTTTAAAACGATTGTTACGACATTACGACATACCTCAGATTCCAATAAATTTCCAGGGTCTCTGCATTTATACATACATGCATACATAAATCACGCCTTTATCCCTTACGGGGTACGCAGAGTGTTAACGGCCTTAAAACGGATATCACCACGTCTGACAAAAGTTTGAGGGCCAATCAATAACTGTGTATCACTATAGTGACAGGTTTTCAGCCCATCGCCTAAAAATTACGACACCCTAATACACATCCAACCCTCGAATCCCTTAGTCGCCTCTTGCGACACCCATGGGTAGGAAATGGGGTGATGCTATTCTAAACCGGCATCACACGGCAACTACCTACTTATAAAGTTGGATAGGTCATCTAGTAGTCAACCAAGAAGAGCATTGACATGTAAAAAATTGCAACAATCTAACCGCCGCCGGCACTACTCTAACATACTAGTGTTTCAAGATTTTTACAGAAATTATAAGAAATGGGACCAATATCCATAATATTTTTTTCTTTTTCTTACAAAGTGTTACAGGATAAAATAAATACTTAGGTTAGCCGTAAAGAGCCACCTAAATATTAGTTCAAAGGTCGCACGTTCTAGCTAAGGTCATATGTAACATTGTGAGTAACTGGTGCATAGCATGATACCTATCTATTAATTTGAAGACGTGAGCATAGATTTGAGTAAAAAAAGAGTAACATTACTTAAGACTGTTTTGAACTTTCGCGGTCACAAATAATGACTCAAAATACTGAAACGCTTAAGGCCATACTTATTTTTGTTGAATTGTCCAATATTTTGGCCCAGTTGCATGGACCATGATCGATCACGGACCAAAAAAATACAAGTATCGCGATAAGAACCCCGTTTTAGTATTTTGAACATTACATGAAGCAAAATTAAATTACATACATACCTACATAAATCACGCCTATATACCTTACGGGGTAGGCAGAGCATTAACGTCCATAATTACGACACCCATGGGTAAGAAATGGGGTGATGCTATTCTAGGCCGGCATTACACGGCAAAAATTAAATTAATATTTAGTTTAGATATATTGGTATGAAATGGACTCGATCCCGTATCACCTTAAAAAATCACAGCTAAAACTGGTCCTGCCCCTGTCATTTTCACTTTTACTTACTTCTGACATCTAGGTTTATTACAATTTTGGGATATTTGATGTCAAGTTACCACATGCGATAAAAAAGAGAATCACAGCCAGGCGTGATCTAATAATCCAATATACAATGTTTGGGTGTTTGAAATATGTTGAACTAGATTTTTTTATTCTCCTTCTTTTTCGTGTGGCACACCGAGTCGTCCAACAACCCGATGAACCCTGGTGTCAGTGTTTTTCAACCGCCTACTATTACTACTAGCAGGCCTCTGACATGGTTGTGAAATGACCGCCGTCTAAGTAATCATAGACAGCAACCGGGACCGACGGCTTAACGTACCCTCCGAAGCACGGAACCATCTTTCTTTTCGGACAATAATAATAATAAAATTCTTTATTGCACATAGTACAGAAAATACAGAATAACATTTTGTGAACAAAAGAACAAGTACAACAAGGCAGCCTTATTGCTACGGTAGCAATCTCTACCAGGGCAATCAGGTGGTTCAGCCTGCAATGTGAAGAAATCCACAAATTGATAAATATCAACTTTTTGAGTGCCCCAACGAGATTCGAACCCGGAACCTTTGCGTCGCAGGCAGTCGCACTACCACTAAGCTGCGCCACATCGCCCGTATTTTTTTTATAAAACACTTATTTTTCTGACGCATCCTTGGTCAGCATTTTGTCACATATTTAAAGGAAGTTGTCGCATTGTTATTTGTAGTGAGTTGCCAAATTATATTTTGTATCTTCGCTGACAACGGTTTTGGTGGACATTTACCATTGGAAGTAGAGACAGCAAATAAAGTGTCTCCTAGTAAAGGGCGGGGCACACCGGCTCCGTATCCAGCTCTCGTCCGTAGTCACGCACGAACTGATGACGTTGTAATGTATAGGATTGTATGAGATACGGCACACCGCTTGCGTTGCGTATCCGTTCCGTGCTGCACGCAAGCGGTGTGCCGTATCTCATACAGTCCCATACATTACAACGTCATCAGTTCGTGCGTGACTACGGACGAGAGCTGGATACGGAACGCATACGGAGCCGGTCTGCCCCGCCCTTAAGTATTAGCAAAAAAATAAAAAAAATCATACTTTAATGAAAAAACCTATAAGTATTCAAAAGATTGGCATAACCTGGCACTAGAAGTAGATGTGTGGAAAGGGCTTTGCCCAGCAGTGGGACGGTAAAAGCTCTTAGTTAAATAATAAAAAAATATTATGCTTTTTTCATGTAAATCAGGCGTTATACAATTGTTAGACACGTGTTTAAAGCCTTCCTGTTTTTAAAGCCGTCCTATTACTTACTTACTCCTGTGGCTCAGGGACCCAAAGTTTGTTTTATAATTTATTGCTACATTTTCTAGATACATACATATATCACGCCTTTATCCCTTTCGGGGTAGGCAGAGCGTAAATGGCCGCAAAAAACGGACATTTACGCCAAGTCTGACAAACATTTGAGGGTCATTCGGAAAATTGTATATCGCCATAGTGACAGGTTGTCAGTCCATCGGCATAAATTGCAGTAGACACCCTCGAGTCCCTTCGTCGCCTTTTACGACACCCACAGGAAAGAAATGGATTGATGCTTTTCTAAGCCGGCATCACACGGCAAATTCGGATATAACACGGTTCTACAAATCATACATAAATCACGCCTATATCCCTTACGGGGTAGGCAGAGCATTAACGGCCGTAAAACGGATATTAACACCACTTCTGACAAAAGTTTGAGGGTCAATCAGATAACTGTGTGTCACTATAGTGACAGGTTGTCAGCCCATCGCCTAAAATTGCAATACACATCTAATCGCCTTAGTCGCCTCTTACGACGCCCATGGGTAAGAAATGGGGTGATGCTATTCTAAGCCGGCATCACACGGTATCTACTACTTACCTTCTACTTACCTTCTTAAATACTTTTTTAATCGGACCGTACATAATCTACTACACGAGCCACAATAGAATGATCCCATTACAACTACGTTTGTTTACTTACAAGGCTAGCTATTGAAGCACTAATTTGTACCCACTTAATACTTTAGTTCCTCGTAGTTCTGTTAATTATTACATTTACATGGTTATGTTATGTCCCCCAAAACATACCTACTGTTTGTTTGTTATGTTCACACTAACTTGAAGTCTCATCGTAGCATATTATATCAATATCTACTTATGTAACGCCTCGTGTGAAAACGACCAAGAGACATTTCTAGGAGAATATTTTTCTGTTTTAAAAGATTTGTACTTATATCTGTACCTTATACTTTGCCGTGTGATGCCGGCTTAGAATAGCATCACCCCATTTCTTACCCATGGGTGTCATAAGAGGCGACTAAGGGACTCGAGCAACTTTAGGCGATGGGCTGACAACCTGTCACTATAGTGATACACATTTATCTGATTGACCCTCAAACTTGTCAGATGTGGTGTTAATATCCGTTTTACTGCCTTTATCGCTCTGCCTACCCCGTAAGGGTTATAGGCGTGATTTATGTATGTATGTATCTCTACCTAAAGGGCGGGGCAGACCGGCTCCGTATGCGTTCCGTATCCAGCACTCGTCCGTAGTCACGCACGAACTGATGACGTTGTAATATATAGGATTGTATGAGATACGGCACACCGCTTGTGTTGCGTATCCGTTCCGTGCTGCACGCAAGCGGTGTGCCGTATCTCATACAGTCCCATACATTACAACGTCATCAGTTCGTGCGTGACTACGGACGAGAGCTGGATACGGAGCCGGTGTGCCCCGCCCTTAACTCCCAATTACTTGCACACTTGTAGGGTTTTGGAAATTAGCACAAAATATGTTGCTGTTTTACACAACCCCTTAAACTTAAATGTTTTTAGTTACACAAACTACAACTAAAAAAAATTAAAGACAGATTCAAGAATGTGCTTAAAAATAAAAAGTTACAGTACTGCCATCGCAATAAGCCATATTTGACAGCTGTCAGATTCATGCTAATGCCTTAACAGAGTAAGTAGTCCATTTTCTTTTGCTGACATCTCTTTTTGTATGGAGATGACAGCTGTCGAATAAGGCTTATTGGGATGGACTTACTGTAGCCGTTTATTACTCGTTATTGTTGATAACCATGTTAATCTATCCTAGTCACAGCATCTAGCGTGATTTTACTTGCCAATGTATTTTCTTTAGTCACAACTATCCAATCCAAAAAATGATTTCCCGATATCGAAGGTAATTATTAATACAAGGTCTAAGGTCCGCATTTACTTAGGTATAAAATTAACATAAGTATGAGTGAAATATTAAATAGGCATTTGACAGTACGTTTAGTAGGACACCAAAACTGCAAACCTAGATTAGATATAAAATTAGAGTTTCTGAAACATTAAATTTCAGAAATGAAAATCATGTACTTAAACGTGGAGACCATACTAACAAAACCGATGTTACAGCTGTCAGATCTACACTAGAAGGCCTAGACCTTGTACCATGCATATCATGATCAAGAAACTGATTGCCGTAAATAAAAGTCGATTTTTTAAATTGACTCAATTTAAAGCGGTTATTATTTAAAGCAAGAAATATATTTGATAACTTTGTTTTGTAATTAAAATCATACTCTGTATTAACTTTATTTTTCAAAAGTACGTATGTAGGTACTACAATGATTTTGGTAAAGATTGTGTAATAAATCGAACTTGAATTTTGCAAATGGAATAAGAATTTCAGACCGGACCTCGGGGTCAAAACCAAACTTTCATTTGCCCATAAATTGGGTCAATGATCATTCAATGGAACTCTACAAAGACTTAGTAACACATTTTAATTATTATCTGAAAAAAGAAACGGGCTTGGGATAGTTGATCCTTGAAATGTGTGCCTCTTACTACTAGAGTCTCTAGGTGTGGTGTGGTTTAAGTGTACTAAGGTGGTAGTTAGGTTACAAATCACTGACCATGCAGTAAGGTTAGCTGCAGAAAGCACACACATACAAAAACTTTTAGGCACCAAGCCAAAGGCAGTCCTCACGGGCTTGGACATCGTTTATACGTAGCTTTTTAGTAGAACTACCAAAATTATAAGTAAGTGTTGGTACACGAGCAGTGTTTTCTAACCATAAGTTTTTATTTCGCGGCTTAGTGAGTATTCTAATGAGTAAGTACCCTCGAATCTCTTAGTCTCCTCTTGCGATACCAACGGGATAGAAAGGGATGATGCTATTTTAAGCCAGCATCATACGGCGGTTCAATAACATACATATAATTAATACTGAGCTCAAAGTTTTTGACCGGGTAATTACCTCTATATCAATTTAGTATCCTAGATATTATATGTGTACCTATGGCAGGAATACGACAACCTTTTGGATCCTATATTTTAATCGAACGGTCGATTTGGCGCAGTGGAAGTGCGACTGCCTGCGGCGCAAACGTTCCGGGTTCGATTCCCGGTGGAGCAATCACAAAATTGATGTTTTCACTTTGTGAATTTGTTTCCGGTCTGGTTAGGAAATTGCAGGGTGAACCAACTGATTGTCCGAAAAGAAATGGTTCCGTGCTTCGGAGGGCACGTTAAACCGTCGGTCTCGGTTGCTGTCTATGATTACTTGGACAGCGGGCGTTACATAACCATGTCCGACCGAAGCCTACTAGTAGTAGGCAGTTGAAAAACTCTGACACCAGGGTTCATCGGGTCGTTGGACGACTCGGTGTTCTACACGAAACGAAGAAAAAGACTGACAAACTATGTCATTTTTGTTTGCATTTTGTTTTTGTAGGATATACAAACGAATACGACATTTCACCACTCGAATCACTCGATCCAACATTTAGAAAGACTGTAAATAAACCTCTTAGGTAAGGTCGGTACACTAAACCACAATTATTAAGTATAGTATTGTTGGACTTTAAGCGATAAATTTATTCCAAATAGATAGATTGACCCAAAAATTTGCCAAATTATTTCCAAAATACCTACATCACTACATAGTATAAAATTAAGTCGCTTCCCGTTTGGTGTCTCCTTATATCTTTAGAATTACCCAACGGATTTTGATGCGGTTTTTTTTATTAGATAGAATAACTAGAGAGGAAGGTTTATAGGTATAATTTATTCCGATAAATTGTCACATTCCCATGGGAAAACGGGTAGCCCAACTGGTAGTAAACTTTTGACCCCCTTTTGACACCTTTTAAGATAAAAGTTTCAAAAATGCTGAAACACGTATTTCATTATTTTAAGTTATGAGTCTAATCAGAAACTTTGAAACAGATCACATTTAAGATAAAAAACTTTCATACAAACTTTTAACCCCCTTTTTACCCATTTAAGGGTTAAAAATTCAAAAATGCTGAAACACGTGTTTATTTATTTTAAGTTATTAGTCTAATCACAAATTTTGAAACAGATCACATTCATTTAAAAAAACGAACTTTCATACAAACTTTTAACCCCATTTTGACCCTATTAAGGGTTAAAATTTCAAATATGCTGAGACACGTGTTTAATAATTTTAAATCATAAGTCTAATCACTAAATTTTAAACGAATCACACTTAAGACAACGAACTTTCATACTAATTTTTAACCCCCTTTTCATCCCTTGGAGGTTAAAAAAAAACGGAATTGTATCTATAATAGTTGCTTTATTACATTAAAAACTTCATGTCCAAGTTTTATCTCTCTAGCTTCAGTAGTTTAGCATTTTATACTATCACGAAACCTGATAAAAATAATATTTTATTTCCATAACACAAACATAGATGTCGCTGTTAGTTTTTCAAACTCACTATCGTTATGTTTTTTCAAAAACTATAAGGTTGCATTTAATTTTGCTCCTTGATGTTATTGATGCGCGAATTTATTTACTTTTAGCTATCGTTCATCGAAAACGAAATCAAAGGTGTCGTTTTTGGTATATTATTATCTATTCTTATGGTATTTGTTTGGGTCTTGGGTTAAAATTGATTGTCTAATTGATTTGTTTTAGGGTTTAGAATCGATCAAAGTTGTGATGAGAAGTTTCTCCATTAAAAAGGGTGGTCAATAGATCAACATGGTCTTAGAGATTCTAAACATTAATGGTACAATGCTACCGCATGATGTTGTGCCAATTATTGGCGACGGTGCCTGCTTATTTCGAGCAATATTATATCCTTTGTGTTGTGTGACACCCAAGTCATGGCTCGGGAGGTGCACGAAAGTATTATTGCTTATGTTGTAGAGCACTGGAGCGAGTTTTCCGTCCTATTACACGACGAAGATGGAAATAATTACGCTAATTTCTCTGAATATTTTGCGGAAGTCCCTACTGCATATTTATGGCGGTTTGTGTGAGTTAGTGGACGGTGCAAAAAAAAATCCTTGCGTCTTTGAGGTTTACAACAATTGAGGGTTGTATGCGAAATTCGGTGAAGATGGAAATCCCGTTCAAAGGCTGATAAAATTCCGGTTATTTTTAATCCCCCAAGGGATGAAAAAGGGGTTAAAAGTTTGTATGAAAGTTCGTTGTCTTAAGTATGATCCGTTTCAAAATTAGTGATTAGAGTTATACATAACTATGACTTGAAATAATTAAACGTGTTTCAGCATTTTTGAAATTTTAATCCTTAAAGGTGTCAAAAGTTTACTACCAGTTGGGCTGCCCGTTTTCCCAAGGGAATGTGACAATTTCCCGGAATAAATTATGCTTATAAACCTTCCTCTAATAAAAAAACACATAAATAGATATAAGGAAACACCAAACGGGAAGCGACTTACCTCTATTAGAGTGATTCAAGAAGAAGGTTTTTATGTACGATTTATGTCGGGAGAAGGTCTGTTTCCAGTGGGAAATCAGTTAGCAGCGGGTGAAACCGCTGGGCGGGCCGCTAGTACATACATAAGGTGAACAACTATTAAAACAAACTAAGACCTCCAACAACCCTAAAACAAATTAAGACCTCCAGACACATTATTTTTAAATCAAATGCTTGAAAGGGTAGTCCAAAATAAACGCAACTGATGTCAGAAGTAGTTTTAAAAATGTGTCAATTTCCTTTTATTATAGGTAATAACGTTATAACACGCCCTTGTGCCTTTCGTGATATGCTATCATGCGTAGGTTAATTTATGCAGGTTTTAGTTGAAGTTGAGGCACTGGCAGAGTCAGATACCAAACTTACCTATTTACAACATTTCGCTTTTCGTTGTTGCTTTGGTTGATGGTGTCATTTTGCCGTAAGCCTCTTTAATGAACTTAGGTAGTTATCCTAGGTACGTGGTTATGTGACTACAACACACCTTAAACCGCAACACAGTCGTCATAAAGATAAAATAAGTTTTAAACTCTATTAAGAAACAGTAGGTAGGTACCTAGATAATTTGATCGTTTGATTCGTAATTCGTATTCAGATTATTTGCCACTTTTCTGGCCATGAACCAATTTTATACCGAGCCGGAGTTCAAATGGCATTTTTTATCTGCATCAGACATGAAGACAATAGTTAAGGTCGCTCACGCGGTTAAGCGCACGCCGCACGTCAGAGGTTTAGTGGACAGTTTGAGGCCTTTCCTAAGATCACGTAGTGACATTTCAAGACCTTGCTGTGTAACTAAGATCTCACGTAACATTTGTAACCAGTGCATCATTGTATGTAGGTACACCAGGAAAAGTAACAACCAAAATACCGATATCTGACACACTGGTCTGACAACATCTAAATAAACGACTCCGGCGTTCCATTAATAACAAGTCAATATTTTTTTTGTATTAAAATTATTATTGCAATGCCCTGTGATGCCGGCTTCAAATAGCATCACTGCATTTATTTCCCTTGGGAGTTTTAAGAGGCGACTAAGGGACTCGAGGGTGTGTATTGCAATTTTGGGCGATGGGCTGACAACATATCACTATGGCGATACACAATTACCAAATGACCCTCAAATATTTGTCAGGCGTGGCGTATATATCCATTTTTTGCGGCCGTTTGTGCTCTGCCTACCCCGCAAGGGATTATACACGTGATATGCGAATGTATATATGTATTGTAAGCGGCTCTTTCAGGGAGGTACAAAGACGACTGACTACCTACTGTACCTACTATCAATATATTATATAAATAAAATAAAATAAAATAAAAATATTATTGAAGGTATAGGTAGGATATATTACTGAAGGCTGGCGAAGGCGTAGCAGCTAGTCAGCTGTACCTCCTTTTTAACCTTTGTTGGCGAAGCGGTCGAGTGCCAAGTGATTGGTGCAAGGCTGTAATAGTGCCATTATACAAAGGAAAAGGGTCACAGCTAGACTGTAAAAATTACCGCGGTATAAGCCTTCTCAGTGTCGTCGGTAAACTGTATGCAAGGGTACTGATTGAAAGAGTTGTGAAAGAAACTGATGAGAAAGTCTGGGATGCTCAAGCGGGATTTCGAAAGGGGATGGGATGTACGGATCAGGTCTTTTCCTTGCGGTGCATAGCGGAAAAGTATTTGGCTAAGAACCAAAAAGTCTTTTGCACATTCGTGGATCTGGAAAAGGCCTATGATAGAGTTCTGAGGAATGAATTATGGTCGGCACTATCCGTGCATGGGGTGAGCAGCATCTTGGTACGAGCACTGAAATCCTTATATAAGGATTCCAGTGCTTGTGTCAGGATTAACGGGGCCTTCACTGAACTGTTTAACATCGAGAAAGGTGTTAGACAGGGATGTGTTGCGTCACCATGGCTGTTCAACCTATTCATGGATAGTTGTTTGACAGATTTGAAAGAGTGTGAAAATGGACTGAGAATGAATGGGTTACTCGTCAAATGTCTTCTCTATGCTGATGACCAAGTTATCCTTGCGTCGTCGGCTGAAGAGTTGCAGAAGATGGTAAACATTATGAATGAGGCTTTGAAAAAGAAAGGAATGAAAGTGAATGTAAGTAAGACGAAGTCAATAGTTTTTGAAAAAGAAGAAGGTATGACGGAGTGTAATATTATGATAGAAGAAGAGAGGGTGGAGCAAGTGAAAGAGTTTGTATATTTGGGATCGAAGTTTACATCAGATGGAAAGTGTGAAAGTGACATTGAAAGGAGGGTAAATGCCGGCAACATGGTGAATGGAGCGTTGCATACTTTTATGAACAGCCAGACAGTGTCTAATAAGGCACGTCTGGCTGTGCATAGAGGAGTGTTAGTTCCAACACTTATGTATGGGAGTGAAAGTTGGGTATGGCAGAAAAAGCATGAAAGTAGAATAAATGCGGTAGAAATGAGAGCGCTAAGAAGTATGATAGGAGTGAAATTGAGTGACAGGATAAGGAATAGCGTGATTAGAGAACGTTGCGGTATAAAAGATGACATAGTGACTGGTATAGAAAAAGGAATGCTGAGATGGTTTGGTCACATTGAGAGAATGAATGAAAGAAGATTAACGAAACAGGTGTATATGGCGAGTGTGGATGGGAACGTTGGAAGGGGAAGACCAAGACGCACGTACTTGGATCAGATCGGGGACGTTCTAGAGAAAGGTCAGGTCAAGAGTACCCTAAACCGACGAGCATGTATGAAAATATTGATGCATGTTGAAGAAGCGAAAGAGGTGTGTCAGGATCGTAGCAAGTGGAAAGATGTAGTCTCTGCCTACCCCTACGGGAAAGAGGCGTGATTATATGTATGTATGTATGTATGTATGTAAAAATATTATTTATTGCCTATTAAATATACTAATAAATTGTATTCCGTAACGAATCTACAACACAATAGAAGCGATCTGGTTCAATTTAATTTAATTGTTGCTAATCGACTCGATGAAGAACATCACATCAAAAAAGTTTTGTTTTTCCCCGCTTCAAAGCTGAAACGACTTCCGGTTGATATTCCTGGTATCCAATCCTTTAAATAAAGGGCGTCAACCTTTTGACATTTTAATTCACTCACTCATTCATTCATCAAATCTGTCAAAAAGGTAAACAAATAATCGATATTTTTGTTTAAACCATGTTTGTGTTTCCTTTATATTAACAATATGGCAAATGTTCTGCAAGCTCTAATTATAGCCTCAGAAAGAGCCGCAAAAATTGCTCGATCGTGTTACACAGATGCTGTTAAGGAAACCTTACTAGTGACTGAAAAATGTGGAGGCGAGGCGAACGCTCGTTTTGATCAAGATTTTAAAACGATTGCCGATGTTTTAGCTCAAGAAGCAGCAAGATTTGAGATCGGTTTGCGTTGCCCTGAACTCGCTGGACAACTGCGAGGGGAAGAGTGTGCGGAAATCAACGGCGTTACCATAAAAATCTGTGAGAATGAGTGCAAGACTGCCGAGCTACTTGAGACTCTTATGCCGACCGATGCTGCAAAAGTTATGGCTGAGGCTGCTCATGCAGATATAGAAGTCGACATGAAAATACCTACTATCGAGAATATAATGGACTTGAATTTGGGAATATGGATTGATCCAATAGGTAAAAATTACACACATTACCCAAAAACAATAGATGCATATTCTGCCTGTGTACATTTTTTATCTTGTATTTACTCCTAAATAAATACTGACATTTTCAGATGCTACTGCAGAGTTTATAGCTGGGGTGCGTGGTGAAGCTGACCCTGACCATGGACTTCCTTGTGTGACTGTTCTTATTGGAGCTTATTTGATGACCACAGGAGAACCTGTAGTAGGAGTGATCAATCAACCTTTTGTCAATGAGTAAGTTAACCATTTAATAACTTTGGACTTTGGGTATTAAAAATAAAACAAGTTCTTATAATTTTTTTCTTTATTATTTATAGTTGCAAAGGAAACATTCTGTGGGGCGCAAGCTATGGAAAGACACATTGTTCAAATGTGGAGAAAATTACTGAATCTGAAAATAAAACTGTTCTCATGAGTTTGGCTGAGAAATCAGATATCATAGAGAAATTCACAAGTACTGGTTGGAATGTGAAATCTTTTCCAGGAGCTGGCAATAAACTTAGAAAAGTGGCTGCAGGTATGGATCACTTCATTTTTAAGCACATTACATGTGAAGTTTATTACATATAGAAGATTCAACATGTTTAGACATAGTTCTCTCATTTTCTGTGCTTTTTCAAAATTTAAATTTGTTCATTTTGTAGGTGAAGCTGAAGCCTATATGGTCTCAAAAGGAACCACTTTCCGGTGGGATACCTGTGCACCTCATGCTATCCTCAAAGCTACTGGTGGTGATCTACTCTGCTACACTACTCGCCAACCCATTACTTACCATTTACCTGGGGATTGTGATACACAGCAATGTGCTAATGCTGGTGGAATAATTGCCTACTCAAACACTGTTGTCCTAAATGAGGTCATGAAGGTGTTAAACTAAATTTAATTATTTATCATTCATTTACAAAATTGTACCATAAATAACAGTGATGTCTACTTTTACTTGATAGTTATAATTATATTATGCTTCTTTGATGCAAATGAATATGCTAGTCAATATTATTTTAGTGTGACTATGTACCTATGAATTTTGTAATGTTGGTTAATAGATAGGTACACCTAGTGTATTCTTGTATTTACCTTTATATTTGAACCTATAGGTACAACTTTTAAGTGGTATTTCTTTAATTAAATTAATTTAACTTTTAAGTGTATTTAAAATTTTATTGATTATTTGTAATAGATCTCATAATATGTTTTTGTTATTTGCTTTTAAATATGTGTGTTGTTATTTGAATCTGTGTTAATTCAATTAATAAATAACTCTTATCATCTTTGTTGCATATTATTTTAGATACCTATTAGATGTGAGGGACTTGTTTCTCTACAGATAACAGGAAGTAAAAAAGAGTAAAATATTAAGATATTTTTAATTACATAATGTAATCAATCAACACTAGAACTAGACTCAGAGCTAGAACTGGCTCTGCGACTTTTTTTCTTCTTCTTTTTGCTCTTTTTCTCTTTTTTATTCTTCTTCTCCTTTTTTCTCTTTTTTTCTTTTGGTTCATGTTCAGGCTCTTCCTACAACAAAGAAAGAAATTACTGATTGAAGTAAAATATCACACAATGTTATTGTTTTAATATGACATACCTGCTTGATTTCAGTTATAGGGATAAGCGGAGTAGGTGGTAATGTTGGTGCTGCAGGGGCACAGCCTTCGTTTCTAATTGCTGCTGTCAGTTCATCAACCTTTGTCATGTCCGCATTGGGTGCCCGGTACTGCTCACAGTGGTCTACTCTTAGTGTTCTCCCTAATATCTGAAATCAAAATTTGGTAAAATTTCCTGAATACAGCAGTTATGAAGATGTATAGGTTTGTTTAATGTAGGTTTACCGAACTTGTTATTTATTTGGTACTGACTTTAGCCCTCAGCCCTTAGTAGCCAAAATGTACAGTGCTGAACTCTCTACCAAATAACTAAAAAGTAAGGCACTTAAACCCACATCATATGCATGATACTTGTTTGTTTAATGATAATATGTTTGTATGTATATGTATTGTATAATGTTTCACATAGAAAAAAGAAACCACTTCCTTTTTTTCTTCCACTTACTTTGGAGCTATTTAAATTGTCAACAGCAAGTATAGTTGAACGCTGATCTTCATAACAGATGAAACAAAACCCTCTAGATTTTCCTGTTGCCTTGTCTCGCACCAAATTTATATTGACTATTTCTCCATATCTGAAAGAAAGTAACATCTAGAATTAATAGCAGAATGAATGTTTTACGTAGGTACGATTTTCAGTTGTATGGTTGAATCATGTAATTATTATCAAAACAGTGCTTTACTTACTGTGAAAACACGCAAATTATATCTCCTTCGGTGAGATCGTAGGGCAAACCACCTATGAAAATCCAAGCACTGTCCTTATACTGATCGTGCCATGAGCTCTTGGAGTTCCCTGCTAGCTCACGTTCGCTAAGCTTTAGCACATTTTTCACATTTCTGGAACAAGACTTTCAGTTACAAAAAGAAAATGTTGATAGCATAGGTTAGGTTTTGAAATGTATTGTCTTACGTCATGGGATTCATTGTGAAGTGTTCTAAATGCACATAGAACGTCCAATAAATGTAAACAAATTTTATTCAGCATAAAATTAAAAATAAACAATAATATTTTTGAAATTCCTTCTTCATTCTTTCAGTCATTCATTCACAGATCAGAGTAATTTATATATCTTTTCATTCATTCGTTCTACTGCGTTTTGTTTCGGACAGAAACATTCCCTACAATTTATTTCAGATTTCATAGCGTGTCGCTCGTCTGTTCCGCCATTTCATTCATTCAATGTCGCGGCAGTTGGTAGCACTGGTTGTCAAATTTGTGTTTGAACTTCCATCCTTTTATTTCATTCACTCATTGTTCGTGTTGTGCTTTCTCGATAATCCCCATTTATTTGTTTTATTTTTTACATATATTATCGTCTTAGTTTACATCGTTCAATCAAACAACATCGTTCTACGAACTCATTATGGCGACTCCTACACCTGACGCTCCGGAAAATTTCGACCAGGTTTCTAGTTAACTTATATTTTACTAATTATTTTCTTCTATGATCGTACAAGTATTGAGAGCGATCCTATCCTTCGCAGTTTGAAGACGAAGAAACTGAGCAACAGCTAGGGTCCACAGCGTCTGGCCGCAAACGACTGTTTAGTAAGGAGCTGCGTTGTATGATGTATGGCTTCGGTGATGACCAGAATCCCTACACGGAAAGTGTGGACTTTTTGGAGGACTTAGTTATTGAATTTATTACGGAAACAACCCATAGGTAACACATCTTTATGGTTTGATGCTTCTTTGCTGTAGTTACTGAGTGTTTGACTAAACTTGGACTGCTTTATACAGAATATTGAAACATTGTAGACATGGAATTTGTTGTCCTAGGGCGCTATATCAAGCGAGTATAAGTAATATATCTTTTGTAGGTCTTTTATACTAAAAAGTTCTTTCATTGTCCATTAACATACCATTCAGCAATTGGCAAAGTTTAAGAGTTAGATATATTATTTATGGTCAGTTTAATGCACCCCTGATTATTTAATATTATGTGTCCTAGTAGTGTCCTGTGATGGAAAATCTACTACTACTATAACAGCCACAACAGTCCAGTGCTAAACAAGGAAAATCTATTGTTTCATTATTCTTTTATAATTTCAGACTATTGTTGTTCTTACAGGGCGATGGAAGTAGGCAGAACGGGGAGAGTTCAAGTAGAGGACATAATTTTCTTAGTTCGGAAAGACCCACGCAAGTATGCCCGTGTAAAGGACTTGCTCACCATGAATGAGGAACTTAAGAAGGCAAGAAAGGCCTTTGATGAAGTAAAATATGTTGGTAAGTAAAGATTAACAAATAAATTTATTTTGAAAGTTTTGATGTCATATAATTCCTGTGAGATATCTATAAGAGTTATGTGATATGATTTTTAATGCAGTTTTTTTTTGTTATTCAATCATATTTTAAATATTTATGCCTTATTGCTTTGACTTTTGTATTTCAAAACTGCTGTGTTTGTGTGAAATTTATATCTATTGATTAAACTAGAATGTTTTTATGAACTTATAGAAGATCAACACTAATGTTGTGGTCCAAACAATGATGCCTTGCTACTAAGACTGATGCAAGTAACCAAACATTTGATTATGAAAAGCTTTTGTGTGTATACTAACACATCCCCTGCATTGTTATGCTGTGTAGTGCTAAAATTAATAAAAGGTCTAGTAAAGTAACATAAAGGTAGATTGAAACATTTTGTGGGTACTGCATGTATGGTTTAAAATATTTATTGACCTCTATTCTGACACATCCTTAGATAATTCTTAGTTATTTATGAAATTCCTTTCATTTTTCTAAATAGAAAAAGCCAGGAGATTTCTGCAGATGTTATCATTACCTTGAAGTGCAATAAGATTTTTCTCTTATTTTCCTTGTTACCAAAATTTTACATCCCTTCAGCAAAAAATTTACTGCTTTTCCTTTGCAAAAATCTTAGATAGGTATGACGGGAATTAACGAAGAATTAACATACTCATGTGTATTGGGTTTGACAAGCCACATCTGATTTTTAAAATCTCTTACCACCATTTTGCAGCAGAGCAGATTATTATGCACCCTGAATGCTGGATTTAGCAGCAAAACATGTTGTTAGTTATATTTATGCAAAAATGGTTTCCCAATCGATATATATTTAAATTGAAGAGTCTCCTGAAACATGTAAAGTAACAGATGAAGAAGATGGAATCTGTAGATCTGAAATTACAGAAAATACACATTTTTCTATGGCTCTTCAATTTATAGTCAAAAGACGATTTTCCATTGAATGGAAGTTTTTAAATTTTAGGGGAATGGGCTGACAAGCTTACACTATGGTGATACACAATTTTCTAAATGACACTCAATTCGCATAGGGTAAATAACCGTTTTTTACGGCCGTCTACGCTCTGCCTACCCTGCGCTGCTAAATATCAGTGAGATGTGATTAGATTTTAATAATCTTATTTGGCTCCATATGAATTACGGAAGTGTGCTCAGATTTGAGAGCACTGTAGAACTGGTGGTATCGTAACCGCAGCAGATGACAACTAAGTAGGGCCAGAATATGATAATAGAGTCTGGTGAGCTGAGGAAAATTGAGAAAAACAGATTTCGGAAAATATCAAATTAGTTGGCTAAAACTCCAATGCCCCCTTATTACAGCCTGACGCTATTGCTTTTGTTTGTTAAAAGTACTAATGGGAATGTCTTGTTAGAAAAATAAGTATAAAGTTATGTAACGTAAGCACACTATACTACCATAGATCATATAAAGAGAAAGCACATCTTGTTTGTCCTTTGTCCTATTAACAAATCTTTACCCATCACATTGTTTTGTGCAACTTAGTCACCATCATTATCCTGGGAGTCTAATTTATTAAACACTAAGCTGGTTGAAGGGAATTACATATTAGGGTAACTTTAACTTTTAGTCTCCAGATCTAATGACGGTTTTTTTTTGCAGAATGAGATGAAGCTGACGATGAAGATGATTCAAAGAGTTAACAGCCTTTGAGAACTTTTTGGACATTTTCATCTGTAAAATTATGTGGATATCTCGAGGATTTTTTCACCTAGAAGACAAAAAATGACTTACCTATGTGTGTGTAAGATATTGAAATAATTATTAATATCGACAAGTAAAAAATGCGAAATCTTTTCCATGATTTTTGTGTCTGTGTATATAATATCTAAATCTTATGTAAGAAAAACTTAATTTTACCATCCAAATAAAGTTTTTATACAAAAGAGGAAACGTGTTTGCATTGAAAAAAGTTTTTTTTTAAGATTGTTTATTTGTGCACAAAAACAAATCATAATAAATACAATAGACAACACAACACAAGAGAAAAGTAATAGCTAATTCAAATATACAAATAGTAGACACTAATAATTAAATAATAATGACACGATAATAATGATTAATACGTTTTTAAATATCAGTACATGATTGGTACAAAATGCCGAGTCATTATAAACGTGGGTATAATATGGAATAAATAATGGCCTAACAATACACAGCCGCATAATAAAGATCAGAGATGAAAAATCGATAATAACCCTCCTTTTTGCTTTGCTGTAGTCGGGTAATAAATTATAAAGTAATCTCGAGAAACATTTGATAAAACTACGTGAATGTATAACATCTGTGATTCATAGGTAATAAATAGTTGTAAATAAAATCTCTCAAACAAAATGTTCACAATTAAGGCGATTATACTTATAAAAACGCCCAAATGTCTTAAACTTTGGTTTTAAAATTCACTTCACAACAGAATTTAAACAACTTTATATTAGGCCATTTGTGGCAGTGTTTTAGTGATAGCGATATTTAATATCTAATGTTAGTTCCTAAGGTACATTCTAAGCTCTAGATGTATTTTCAAGATTCTTATCAACTAGATTTTGTAATATGTGAATAGTTGCCTTTTAGCTACTTTTAAATGTAAGAACAATAAAACTGGCTCAGTTCAATTCGAGTATGTTGGAAACTCATGGCATATTTTGTATGATGTTTACTTTGGTAACTATTCTAAGAAAATTATACTATTTGGCAAATAAAATAGAAGCTGCTGTTTGGCTTGTAAGCAGGAAGACTTACATTGAGCGCTATTTTTGACACAACTATGAAATATTTGGCAAAAATCTTAGCTGCTAATGCTTTGAACAAAAATACGCTTGTTAATGTTATGTGGTTTAACTTTATGGGATTCGATTACACAGAAACGTTAAATCTGTTAAACCCAATAACGCTGTTACTTTCAGCTTCATAAACAAATTAAAAAGGACTGGAATTTTTACTGTTTCAAAATTTCACTCGGTGCTCACTTTTAATAAAATGGGCTGCTATTTTTTCACGCTGCTCACAATGCTTACTATCTCATAGATTAGGTTTATTATCTTCTATCCTTTTCTAATTGTATTCATCTGAAAGTGTCAGTTTTCATTGGTGTTCTAAATGGAGTCAAATATGTTTTTTTTTTTAATAATTAGCTGCCTAATAAGTAGCAAGAATTAGTTACAACTGGAAACATTATTTAAAGAACATACATAACTAAATTACATAAATAAGCAAAATACATTATGCAAGTTTGCGACACACATAATCTCACTAAAATTTCGATAATAATTTCACTAAATCTATTCGTGTAAATATCTAAGTGTAAATGTTTCATATATTAGTATTATATATTATTATAAATTTTCGTAACAGCCAATATTAAGGCAAGTAAAACCTGTAATCAAACTACTAGTCAGGCTACTTTTAGTAGTATGAATATTATTTGTCATTCATTGTAGAATTGGTACCATAAATTATTTTAATCGGTAGAAAAAAGGTTCACGAGAATAATGCTCCATAACAATAGAACACATTTAGCTGGCGATCAATATTTTACTATTTTTAATTAAGCCATTTCTTTTAATTTATTATTTTGGTGTAATTAATACTGGAATAATTAATGTGGATTGGAACGTTGGAAGGGGAAGACCAAGACGCACGAACTTGGATCAGATCGGGGACGTTCTAGAGAAAGGTCAGGTCAAGAGTACCCTAAACCGACGAGCATGTAGGAACATGGATCGTAGTAAGTGGAAAGATGTAGTCTGTGCCTACCCCTATGGGAAAGAGGTGTGATTATATGTATGTTAATACTGGATGAAACAAAAGCTAAGTTTAATTAGTTTACTGGATATCAACACTTGTATTAAGCATTAACAGCCACAATAGTCCAGTAAGGGACATGGGCCTCCCCATATTGGGGGGTTTTGCCATACTCACCTCGCTTGGCAGGCGGAATAGCGGGCGCATTGCAAGATGTTGCATTCATAGGGATATAGGGAACGCTGCTCATTCCCTGGATGATTATCTCTTAGTCGCTTTTAACGACACCAACGGGTAGAGTTGGGGTGATGCTGTTCTAAGCCGGCACCACTAGGCAAAATTTACTTAAAGTGGTTTATCATTACTCGCTTCCCTCATCGTATGAGACATATCAAAGAGGTCAGAATTCTCAGGCGAGTACGCGGCACCCGACAGTACGGTAGTTAAGCGCGCCGGCCCGGAGCGGCAGAGATGTGGGATCGAATCCCATTTGAAAAAAAATCTTGGTTACTTAATTTCCATGTGCCCAACGGCTATACTACTCTGACTACCGTACACGGTCCGGCATACATTGCCAGTTACAATATGGGTGTCATCACAATAAACTTAAGATAACCAGCAATGTATGCCAAACTGTGTACGGTATTCAGGAACAGGGGTGTCAAATATGAATAGCTTTGTTTAAATTACCGTGTGTTGCCGGCTTAGAATAGCATCACAACATTTCTTTCCTGTAGGTGTTGTAAGAGTCGACTAAGGAACTTGAGGGTTACATATGTATTGCAATTTTAGGCGATAGGCTGACAACCTTCTACTATGGTGAATCTCAATTTTGTGAATGACCCTCAAATGCTTGTCAGACGTGGCGTAAATGTCCGTTTTTAACAGCCGTTTACGCCCTGCCTACCCCGCAAGGGATATAGGCGTGATATATGAATGTATTGTTTAAATTTTGAAAATTATCGCATTTCTTAATTTTTGTGCATGTTTTTTTTCTATAAGGTGGTATAATGTGTAGTGGTAGGTATGTGTGTGTGTTTAGTCAGTGGGCGGGTCCATGGCGGCGATAATCGCTTTCATGACAGCTGCAGCGCACAGCGCCGCGTGCGGCTGCCACTCCTTGCCACGCGTGCCGTCGCGGTAGTCGGAAATACCTGGGTAACAAACATTGTTTTGTAATAATAATAAAATAAAATAAAATGTAACAAATAGGCAAGTATTCATATGCCACGCAGCACCCTTTAATTTAATTAGGACCATCCCAATAAGCCATTTTTGACAGCTGTTCAGCTCCAAACTAAAAGAGACGTCAACAAAAGAAAATAGACCCTGTGCCATATCATTACGAATCTGACAGATGTCAAATATGGTTTACTGAAATAGCAATACTGTACCAAATTAACAATCATCATCCATCATCCAATTTACAGACATAATATTTTGTCGTCACATGCGCGCAGAACTTCAGTAGGAATAAAGTGCGGAAATAATTCACAGTGAAGTGAGCCGCAAACGAGATAATGCGGCGACAAAATGTTATCGTAGCACGCATGTTTGTCTAGCTTGTCTCTGCCACACATATATTGCCTCCGCCACCAGGCACCTACTCCACGATACAGCACCCTTTGCTCACGCAGCAACTACAATGTATTCTTTGACAGCACCCGTACCTATGCAAAGTTTCACCCCGCACAGAAAGAAGACTGCGCTTTTTCCCACGGAATGCCTCTCTCTACGCAGAATTCTCACCATCAAGCGCTTGAGGGTGCGTACAACATGCGACAAAAATTGTTCAAACAAAAATGTGCAGCAAATATTTCGCCAAGATTCTGCCAGACAATCTATCCTTGTAACACTTAGGCGAATTTCATATTTCTGTCCTGCTATCAGATGACACTCGTCACTTGACGCGTAATATTTTCTGCACATTTTATGTTGAATATTTTCGTTTCAATAATTTTTTGTCTCATATTGTGATAGTTGAGAGTAAAGGGCGGGGCACACCGGCTCCGTATCCAGCTCTCGTCCGTAATGTATAGGATTGTATGAGATACGGCACACCGCTTGCGTTGCGTATCCGTTCCGTGCTGCACGCAAGCGGTGTGCCGTATCTCATACAGTCCCATACATTACAACGTCATAAGTTCGTGCGTGACTACGGACGAGAGCTGGATACGGAACGCATACGGAGCCGGTCTGCCTCGCCCTTAAGACTTACTTACCTCTGATGGACAGGAGCAGTCCTTACCTCTTCATCCAGCACCGCAACTAATACGCAGTCATACGCTCTAGCTCTCCCTTGCGCAGGCAGCAAGCCATACAACACTATTACCATCTCTTACTACCATGCGTCTTTTAATTTGCTCTGTCACTTTTCGTGAAATAGGTTTAGCAATGAGTAGGAGATATCGGAGGCATGTCATTTTGACTACTCCGCTCGTAACAGCACACATGTGTGCTTGAAGTACAATACAAATCTATTGTTGCAAAATTCCACCTGAGCGCAGTGGTTAAGAAATTACAATGGGTTCTTCGCCATTTCTAGTCTCTTTAGTCGCCATTGTCTTCTTTATTTTGACTCAAACTATAAGATGTGACATGACTAAGACATCTCCTATCCTTCTCTAAACCAATTGGCCGGAAAATAGCAGCGCTAATTTAAGAGAATTATAGTATCCAGAGAGAGAAGTATCTTACCTCTGATAGAGACGAAGCAGTCCTTCCTATTACCCACCACTCCGTCCAGCACGGCATCCAGTTCACAGTCGTACGCTCTCGCTCTGGCGTGCGCGGCGAAGGCGGCGCGAGCCTCCCCCGCGCCCCCCGCCACGCACCGCCCCCCCGCCACCGGCGCGCACCACACGCGCACGCCCGATGCGCGCGAGTCACTGAAATTATCATCATAATCATTGGCCACGACATCTTCTCAGATGATTGTTGCAGCGACCGTGAAGTCAGTTGTTTGATTTGCCACATCTTCGTTTGTGGCACTGAAATTATAATACGGCGTGTAAGGGACAGCCCTCAGAATACTGATAGGGTGCATACAGACCATAAATTGAACATTTCCTCAAGAAGCATACGCAGGAAACGACAAAAAGAAAATCGATCTCCCATACAAAACCACAATCAGGTGCATTTACTATTGGAAGACACTTTTTTATGTGTTCTGAAATATTTATTTATGGGAAGTTATTCAGTTTCATGATCCGAATACACCCTATCAGTATTCGAAGGGCTTTCACCCTGTATGAGTATGTATTATTAAGATCATCGCTTGTCAACTGTTACGTAAAACATTGTAGCTATGGTTTGTTTGAAAATTCCATAAGCCAAATATTCTATACTATTTCAAATTACGCATAGTAGTTGGTCAGTTCTTCATGCTACGCTGCGCTTTGATCGAAATGTAAGTATAGATGGGTAGGTACCTAAAGAGCGAAGTTATGTGAGTGACAGCTACGAATTTCTCCTGTGAAATGTACTCTCATCATTAACTACTGCCACTGCTGGACAAAGGCTTCCCCTAAGGTTTCCATGTACTTCCAACGGCTGCCTACAACTCTGCACTCTCAACCTGGGCCCGAATTCTCTTATTTTTTTACTCTTGCAATGCCAACGACACTCCGCTGTCATTATAAAGCCACTGTGTTTTTCTTTACTTCATATTGTTAGCAGAATACGAAATGACTGCAACTGTCACTGACTGAAACGATTTTAATTTAGTAGTTCCGGGTCCTGGTAGAAGGCAGCCCCACGCTGCACATTCTCACGCGTGGCGTGGTCAATCTACGATTTTCTTTCCTACAAGATAAGTGTGAAGTCATATACAAAAGCAATAGGAATCTACTTCTTTCTCGGGTGATCAGCTCCGCTTAGTGGGAACTATTTCACCTATTTCCCAGGTTTAGGGCACTGGGTTCACTGGTGCAAAGGAGTAGGAATGCATTGGAAGCGTCTAGCTCGGTTGTTCAAAGCTGCAGAGTTGGTAAGAACTCACATCTGGTCGCCCTGCGGCGCCGGGTGCGACACCTCTATATACGCGCCCTCTCCGATGTCCATGCAAAGCTTGTCTGTGGCGCCCTCTGGAGGCTCCCAGTGGCCGGGCACGCCGCGCAGTCGCTGTAAACCTAAAAAAATGCATTTGTAATTATGCAGCTAAGTACCTACGTATGTTTAGAATACACATTTGTTATTGTATTGTATTATAAGTGGCAGTTTACCTCCCGCCGATAAACCTTAAATAGGTTTTTATAAGTAGGTTAAGATTAATTAATGTGTAATTTTAAAATATTGTCAAATAATTTTTCATGGTTTATGAGGTCTCACCGCAATACACCTACACAACATTTTCAGTTTTACGACTTTTATTAGAAGTAAAATACTGTACTGTTATTGTTTCTACCTTCATTGACCGAGTCCGAATATTTCTACATTCAATGACACATGAGTCCTAAGGTTAACGTAGTCTCAAATGACCACCATTGTCATAATTTGTGTCCTTTGGGACACAACTTTGAACTTTGAACTTTGGTTCTTACCTACGTTGACATACAAATCCCGAGGATCCTAAGGTCACTGTCATTTCATTTAAGTCGTAAGATTACTGCCACCTTGTCATAATCATGCGTCCGAAAGGTCTTACCTTTATTGAAATATGAGTCCCAAGGTTCCGACCGTCATTATGACAATGACGGTCGGAACCTTAGGACTCATATTTCATATTTATGACATAAGTCGTAAGATTACTACCACCTTGTCGTAATTTTGTGTCCCAATTCCCAAAATCTTACCTACATTAAAATATGAATCCCAAGGTTTCTATCGTCACTGTCATATAAGCCGTAAGATGACTACAATCTTGTCATAGTTGTGTCCTAAAGTTCTTACCTACATTATGAGTCCCAAGGTTCCTACCATCATTGTCATATGAGTCTCAAGATTCCTACCATCATTGTCCTATTAGTCTCACAGTTCTTACCTTCATTGACATACGAATCCCAAGGTGCATGTGACTTGTTCAGCCGCAATGCGATGTCCTGAAGCAGGTAGTTGTCTGGTTTGTAAGGCTTCACCTCGTAATCCCATCCGCCTTTGTCGTTCCGTTCCGCTCTCTCGCAGAATATGTAAACGTATCTGAAATATTACAGCACTATAAATTATGGATATTGTCATAAGAATCGAAATGGGCAAGAAAGCCTTTCACAGTAAAAAAAAACCATAATATTTGTTTTGACCACGAGCTCTGTAAAGAGATCGAAAAGTAAAATCCAAAATAAACACAACTTAAATCCGTATATAATTGTTTTATTGTGATGAGTAAAAAACACATTTCTATCGCGTAACTTGCCACTCGAGTCCGGGAAAGTCTTATAAAGACGTATATTTGGAGCAAAACGGTATATGGGTGTGAGACATGGACTATGACGCCAAGGGATAGAGAGAGGTTGGAAGCGATATGGTGCCGGGAGAAGAATGGAGAAGATTAGTTGAACAGAGAAGTCATAGAATAGAAGTGCTGGTTTTGGTTGCGAAAGAACGTTGTATGCTGAAGACCAGAAAATGCAGGTATTGATGTTACTGAATCATTTATAAAACAAAATTTGTAAACTTTTCATTATAACCGTCCTCTTCTTAAGTTTTTCTGGCTATAGCCCATTAAAATTTGATTCTTGATATATTGTGCATATTTTCGGGGATGTTACTGAACCTTCCTCACGTAACCTAATTCAACACAACCGCTGTTGCCACCGCATATAACATTGCTTTAAAAATAATGAAAAAATAGACAAACTACCTAAGTTAATGACGTCACGATAGTCAATGAAATCGCATGTCAATAGGCTTGAAATTATGTCAAAAATTTAAGGACTACTTAATGATATGATTTAAGGACCTTCACACTTGACACATCACTACATAGTATAAAATAAAGTCGCTTCCCGTTTGGTGTCTCCTTATATCTTTAGAATTACCCAACGGATTTTGATGCGGTTATTTTTATTATATAGAGTAACTTGAGAGGAAGGTTTATAAGTATAATTTATTCCGGGAAATTGTCACATTCCCATGGGAAAACGGGTAGCCCAACTGGCAGGAAACTTTTGACACCTTTAAGGAGTAAAATTTCAAAAATGCTGTACACGTATTTAATTATTTTAAGTTACGAGTCTAATCAGAAATTTTATTTTTAAAAAACTTTCATACAAACTTTTAACCCCCTTTTCACCCATTTAAGGGTTAAAATTTCAAAAATGCTGATACACCTGTTTTATTATTTTAAATTATTAGTCTAATCACAAATTTTGAAACAGATCACATTCATTTAAAAAAACGAACTTTCATACAAACTTTTAACCCCCTTTTGACCCTATTAAGGGTTAAATTTCAAATATGCTAAAACACGTGTTTAATTATTTTAAGTCCTAAGTCTTATCACTAATTTTGAAACGGATCACACTTAGAACAACGAACTTTCATACAAACTTTTAACCCCCTGTTCATCCCTTGGGGGATTTTAAAAAACGGAATTTAATCTTTAATAGTTGCTTCATTACATAAAAAACTTCAAGTTCAAGTTTTATCTCTCTAGCTTCAGTAGTTTAACATTTATGCTATCACGAAAACTGAGAAAAGTAATATTTTAGTTCCATAATACAAACATAGATGTCGCTGTTAGTTTTCAACGCACTATCGTGATGTGTTTTTTATAAAATTTGTATTTGTTGTTATAGCAGCAACAGAAATACAACATCAGTAAAAATTTCAACTGTCTAGGTATAACGGTTCAGGAGATACAGCTTCGTAACTGTAGGATGGACGGACGGGCGGACAGACAGACGGACAGCCGAGCCTCAGTAATAGGGTTTTCGTTATTACCCTTTTGGTACTGAACTCTAAAAAATATTTTGAGATAATAAATACCGAAGTGTATATAATAGTAGCTGTAGGTAAGGATAAAAAATATATAATAAAAAACCTTCAATGTGAAAAAAGGGTGTAAAATTTAAAGTGCATTTATGTAAAAAATAATTGTCCACCCGTGCGAAGCCGGGACGGGCCGCTAGTCTACACTAATATTATAAAGAGGAAAGATTTGATTGTTTGTTTGTTTGTTTGTTTGTTTGTTTGTTTGCATCGAATAGGCTCCGAAACTACGGGCCCGATTTTAAAAATTCTTTTACCATTAGAATCCTACATTATTCCTGATGAACATAGGCTATATTTTATACGAGAAAAAAATAGGGATCCGCGTGAAAATTTCGATTATAAAACCCAACGTGTGAAAAATGTACCAAAAAAATATCTTATATCGCGTACGCTGTGGAAATTATTGACAATAGAGCAAAGTGATGTACTACACTTTTATAGAGGACATCAATATCTATAATAATGTCCGCGATACCATATGTCTAACTATAACAGTTATGCCACAATAACTACTTTTTCATTTAAAAATGTACAAACTACGCCACATTATTCGTACCAGTGTAATGATTACATTTAATCACAACTGTATTAAAGGGTGTAAGGGATAGCCCTCCGAATACTGATAGGGTACATGCAGACCATGAAACTGAACAACTTTCCCTTAGGAACCTATTTCAGGAAACGTAAAAAAACTGACTTCCCATAGTGAATGCAGTCAGCTCATTGTGATTTTGTATGGAAGGTAATTTTTTGGCGTTTCCTGACATATGTTTCTAGGGGAAAGTTGTCCAGTTTTATGTTTCATGCACCCTATCAGTATTCGAAGGGCTGTCCCTTACTCGGTATAAAAAAAGACGACAAAAACATTAAAAAATGCATTAAAAAAATCTACACAAAAATAATACATACATCCACATATCACGCCTATTATCCCTTGCAGGGTAGGCAGAGCGTAAACGGCCGCAAAAACGGACATTTACGCCACGTCTGACATATGTTTGAGGGTCATTCGGAAAATTGTGTATCGCCATAGTGACAGGTTGTCAGCCCATCGCCTAAAATTGCAATATACACCCTCAAGTCCCTTAGTCGCCTCCTACAACTCCCACGGGAAAGAAATCGGGTGATGCTATTCTAAGCCGGCATCACACTAAAATAATAATAATATAATCTACACTTATATTAGAAACAGGTTTTTTTATTGTTTGTTTGAATTGAATAGGCTCCGAAACTACTGGACCGATTTAAATAAATCTTTTACCGTTAATTGAAATTGAAATTCTTTATTCAATGTAGGATAGTATTATCACTTATTGACGTCATGAACCGTCATTCTAAAAAAAGAAATTTGTATCACACAATTTTCTTTTTTCATTACAATTATGTTATGACCTAATAGAAAATCGGCTCGGGCGGGATAAAAAAATAAAAATAAAGGCACTGCCATGGGGCTGGCCAGGTTAATCATACGGCATGTAATTTTACGCCACCACCATCTGAAAACGATATTTGTTTAAAATTGAAGTCAAGGTTTTTAGAATCCTACATTATCCCCGATGAACATAGGCTATATTAAACTGTCTTATTCCCGGGGGGAAATTGTTAGCGGCGGGTGAAACCGCTGGACGGGCTGCTAGTACCTTATAATTTAAGTATTAAAAAATCTAAGGTCCATCGACGTTTTAATAGAATATTTTTTTAACAGCGGTTTTCCTCATGCTGTCTGTTTTCCCGTGGGACTAAAAAACATTTACTCAAGGAAAAGTACCTGAGTTTTTATGTTACTAAGGAAAGTTTTTGCTTCGAAGCACCTGTTGTAGGTCTAGTTATGCGGGATGACGCGACTATTCATTATAATATAACCAGTAAAAGCTGAACGAAGGGTCACTACTAGCCGTAATCACGCGCTACGTATGTGGTGACGACGTAGTGAACAAACGTAATACGGGAAAGTTTACAATAATAATTGTTATAGGTACCTAGCATAATTCGGTAAACCACAATGGACTTCCCATACATTTTTGTTGGCAGAATAATTCGATTATGTTATCATAATTAGGTAAGCTAAATTGCATCATCTCCACCCAACAGTGAAATAGGTAAGTAGGCAGTCCCTACGAATATGACGATACCTTGCCTTATTACAGCAAATTTAGCACAAATGGCTTTCTTAATTCGGACGGTTTATAATGGCGACGGCACGCTGGCAATACGCGCGAGGTCCGCATCCTGAACCGCGTTTTAGAGCGTCTATCAGGAGTAAAATTTCTACTTATCAAACTTATCCTACCCCGTTCATGCGCACATGTCGGATAAAATTTCTCGACCTCTCGACTGAGAGAAAATTTCGCCAAACAGTACGACAGGTGCATAGTGTTCTCTATTGTTTTGGGGATATATTTCTGTTGTTTATCGTGTTGCACTATAAAATACATTTAGATAAGTTTATATTTACGAAAATAAGAACACACACAGCGGGAAATCTTTAGAAATCTAATGAGATGACATCTAATTGTATTTCGTTCATTCACTTCGCCAAACCTCCGTTCAGAGGTTAAATTTTAAGCTAAGCTCATCTTATCCGGAGCATGTTGAACGTACCTCTTTACAACGCAGCCACAGAATAACCAATATAGAACGGACATTCACCTGTCATTTTGATGTTAAGTTCTTGTCTCAATCAATATTCATATTTTAGGTCGATCGTCGACTCTTTGGCCCACTTGATATTTGGTGTACTTTCAAGCCATTATACGATTCTATAACCCACTTGGAATGTCGATGAATATCGGGCCTTACGTCAATTCTACAACACACTTAAAACTATGAGGTCATGAACTCACCATATTAAAATTGGTAACCCTATCTGGCCTTGACACACACTCGAACATATTTTTGCGAGTAAAAATGACACAAAAAGAGCCCGCTATATGGAATGTCCGAGGTGCGACTCAGCGTCCGGCCTGATTCAATGTTTTCAGGGCTCAAAGGTCTGATCCGGTCTGTTTTAATCCTTAACCTTAGTTCCTATGTTGCCTGGGGCTGGCAATGTGAGCCTCTGACAGAGTCCGGCGCCAAACACGAACCGTGAAAATAAGTCCCTTATAATAAAAATACTTCAATTTCTGTTTTCTTATTTTATAGAATACTGCAAATCTGTATTTCCACTCACTTGTCGTTAAGATCTGGCGCTGGTGTGGAGACCACGACATCACCGAGACGCACGTGTTGCGAGTAGTCCGTGTAATGTGGCACCCCGCCGCCCACTCCCACTAGGAACACGTATTCCACCTGAAAAGGAAATAAACTTTAGTATTATTAAATACCAAATTTTAAAACACTTCCAGTGTTAGGTATACAATTTTTGAAAACTTGCAAACTTTTCAAGCGCGGGCAGGATTTGAACCTGCGACTTTTCGCATTACTAGATGAGAGATAGAGTAGATGGAGCCTAGCATTAAAATACACTTGCAAAATTGGTGGGCAAGGTACGAGCTGCGGTAGCCCAGATGCAAGAGGCGTCGCCACTAGTAATGCGAAAGTCGCAGGCTCAAATCCTGCCCGCGCATGAAAATTTTGCAAGTTTTCAAAAATTATAGTGTTATTTCAAAGGATATTATGCATTTGTCAATTTGACATACTAAACAACTATCTAAATAGGGAGTATTCTTTTAGAGAATTGGAAAACAGTTTAATATCCAAGAACTCTGTAGATGGCGTTGAACTGGCTACGTTACTAAATGCTAAAGCTAAAAGGCATGAAAAAATCTATCTATCTATCTATCCTCATTTTTCGCGCTTTGTTATTAGTATTCTGTTTTAATGTTACATGTTTTTCGTTGTGGTTTCCGTTAATATACAGGGAAACCCATGAAAGTAAATATTTTTTATGATGCGAGTGATGTAACAATTATTAGTTACGTTTCGTTATACGACCTCATACATCCAAATGAAAAATTGTACAATTATATGACGTCCCGTTCCTTACGTAAACGTACCAAGTACAGCGCCATCTATCCAGGGACTAGGGAAGAGTTAAAAAAAAAGGAAACTCCTAATTACAAATTGCGCTAAAAATATAACAGCTCCGCATAGCACAGAACACGGATTTTAGATACTTAAATGATAATTTCAGTGCTCGTGGCTCGGGCGTACATAGGTAGTAATACTTGAAACCACCGTATTTCCACAGTAAATTCTGTAACGAGTATCTAAACCACAAGTTTGAAAATCCAACCAAGTGACTACCTGCAGTGACTAAAACAATTACCTATATGACCACAATCAACGATTTTTTAATTAACGTTCTGTTCCCATGCGGTAAACAGCCTGTGTCACCTACGAATCTTAAGACATATGCACAAACAAAATTAATCTTATCATACTTTATGAGGATGCGTGCAATAGGAAACCAGCAAATTTGCCTTCCACGCAACTAACCAATTAACTAAAACTCTGGCTTACTATCTTTTTATAAGAACTAAATACCTGTACCGTATACTTACAATTTTTCAAACTGAATCACCTATATTGGCCCTTGTGTATTAAGAAGGTGCATCTTTTGTTCATCATGATTTTTTTAGGAAATAAAAATACTTACATACATACATATATCACGCCTACATTCCTTGCGGGGTGGGCAGAACATAAACGCAGACATTTACTCCACGTCTGACAAATATTTGCGGATCATTAAGAAAATGGTGTATCGTGACAGGTTGTCAGCCAATCGCCTAAAATTGCAAAACACATGTTACCCTCGGGAAAGAAATGGGGTGATGCTATTCTAAGCCGGCATCACACGGAAATAAAAATTCTTTCGTCAATGTATGAGCTATTATAAGCAGAAAGCATTCCACAGCATAAAAGAGTTTTATTTTAAGACGGCTACAAGAGAAACACATAAATAATGTACCAAAAGGCAACTCCCATACGGTCACGGTTATTTCACGCATGCGTAAGATTTAGAACTAGCCCAAGGACACATCGATCAGATTAACAGGAATACGAGAAATCGATACTAATCGTATTCAGCTGTTGGTTAACAAGTATGCAGTTCTTATTAAGATTATCTTTTCGAGCATTAACTTATTTTCATGCGAGGAATTCTAGCATCGAAAACGGCCACAGTAGTCCACTGCTGGACATGGGCCTCCTGCTATTGACAGGTGTTTGCCACGCTTAGCAGGAGAGGTAGCGATTGCAGAACAAGATGTAGCATTTACAAAGACCGCTGCTGGTGCACTGATTTTTTTATTTAATGATATGCAAGGCAAATAATTACCAAAAAGATAATAAATGTCATTTTATGCCTACTTTTTCTGACTTTTTTGGTGAATATTCATTTCACAGAAATATATAAAAATTTGCTGACAAAATTAACTGGCTGTGTCGCAACCACCGCAAGGTAACTACAAAAAAATTTTAGGTCAAAAACTCACACACTCAGTGATTTTTTCAGCTCTTCGAAAACAAGGCATCGAGGAGACCTATGTCAAGCTATTGGAAATTATCTACGCAAAAAGCACAGCTTCCATACCATAAAGCTGCATTTTCCAGGATCGTCATTCGAAATAGAAAAGGGCGTGAAACGACCCCCTATTCCCAAAACTATTCACGTGTACTTTGGAGGAAGAGTTTCAGCATTGTGAGAAATGAAAGGCATTGTCATCGGCGAAAAAATATTATCTAATCTTCGTTCTGCCGACGACTTTGTTCTTTTTGTGTTGGCACAGCAGCGGAATTGGAAGTCATGCTTCAAGAATTATGGACGGCAAAAATTGTGGTTAGACTCAAATTGTACAAAACCAAGACTCAATTAATGACTAATGTCACGACCCGAAGGGTAGTGTATGACAGTAAATACACTATGTCTATGAGTATATAAGGTGTAAAAAAATTAGCTAAGAATATTTTAAGGGGTGAACCAGTACGTGAAACTGAACAACTTTCCCCAAGGAACATAGGTCGAAATATGAAAAAATAATTTGACCCTCCCATACTTAGTGTGTTACCCGGCTGGGATAATTTGTATGGGAGGGCCAATTTTTTTTCATATTTCGACCTATGTTCCTTTTGGAAAGTTGTTCAGTTTCACGTACTGGTTCACCCCTTAAAATATTCTCAGCTAATTTTTTTACACCATGTATTTACCTAGGCCAGATTGTGGCTTTTAATAACAGACAAGAGAAAGAAATTGATTGTAGGATCGAGAATGCCTGGAAAAGCTTCTGGTCATTGAAGCAATTTATGAAGGGTGATCTTCCCCTCTCCTTAAAACGAAAATCATCATGTGTATCTTGCCTGTCCTATCCTACGGTGCCCAATCTTGTTCTCTAACAGAGTGTCAAAAGTACAAGCTCAAGGTTTGCCAAAGAGCGATGGAGCGTAGCGTACTTGGTGTCAAACGTACTGACAGAGTGCGGAACACCACCCTCCGAGCCAAAACAGGTAGGAAGGTGCGACGTAGGACTTAGTACTAATTATTTCTTCTGTGGTAAGACTCAAGACCGCCAAGCTAAAGAGGGGGTGGGCCGGATAAATTTGTCAGATGCACCCGGATCGTTGGGCAAAGATAGTCGACAAACAATGGGTACCTCAAAACGGGTCCAGACGTAGAGGTAAACCCCATAAAGGTTGGCGTGACGATTTCGACGCCTATTTACAGGAGTGGATGACGGTGGCATTTGACCGCAAGGAATGAAAGATTGCGGGGGAGGCCTTTGCCCAGAGTAGGATCAAGTAGGCTAATTATATAATAATATGAAAACCTCAAACGCATACAGCAAAAGTACCCGCTATACCTTTGCGTGACGCCGTGTGACGCATTTTATGTTTACTTTGACACATGACCTATATTAAACCGGTAATCATCATCGTGATTCGCATGATTAAACGATTTTTGGATAAAATTGATAAGTTTCCGAACCTTTATAAAATACATTGTTAAAGATTTCCATGGTAGTAGATTTTAGAAAAAAATATTTAAGCAATTGACAGGAACATATTAAAATTAGATAAGAAATGCCCATACGTATTTGCTGAACCAAAGGAAATTAGTATTGGAAATACAGCTCCTTTTCAGAATTGAATTGAATTAAAAATAAGACGTGATCCTACTAAAGCGGTAAAGTCGACTATACTAAGTAGGTATATACTCATAAGACGTCGTACTGAAACATCAATTTAAAAACATTTTGTAGGGAATTGTGCTTTGGCCTTGATTGTTTATAGAATTAACTCTTAATTGAATTTACCTGTTTATGTCTTTGTTTTGAAGTTCCCATAAATTATTGGTGATCGGTAGCAGTTGTCCCAAATCGATCTTGCATTCGACAGACTATATTGTCTAACATCGCTAAATAAAGAGCACTGTAACTTTCACTAAAAAAGGTTTAGAATTGGATATGAAATAATCGTGACTAAAATTGTCTATGGTTTTTCGCAAGGTATTTGTCTTTAACTACTGAAAAAATGGGGGCTTAACATAAATGAGAAAGATGCGCGAAATGACGCCGCAAACGCAGACAATTTTAGAAATGTAAATCTACCTTTCTAGGTGACAGCGTAGAATCCGAGTAAACATCGTATTACTTTATGATTTTCAGTTTTTTTTATAGTATATCAGTAATACAAGTATTTTAAAATTTTCTATATACCTGCGGCGTACACGAGATTCTACACCAATTCTTATACAGTTACTAATTAAAGTGTACCTTTTGGAAGATACCGAGCAGTCTAGTGGTGGTGTTGCCGGCAGCAGTCATGGCTTCTCTGGTTCTCCCCACCGACGGCAACTTAGTGGTTACCACACGATGTGACCCGATAGTGCCCAATGTGTACACGTTTGATTCACCTGGGAAAAAAGGTAAAAAGATTTCGTAGGTACATTTTGAAACTCAGTTGCTAACTAGTTACTATAGTCTAATAGGCCTCCGATTATGGTTGTGTAATTGTCGAAGGCACTACGTTAGATATTGATTTACACGTATTGACCCGTGCGTTTACAAACAAAGAGCAGTATACAATTTGTCTTGAACGTAGAATCATCGTTCACGTGGTGATTGTATTAGGGTGATAATGATTTAGAAAAAGAGAACACATGATATTTCATCGTTTATTTATTTACTGGCCTTCCGCCCCGCAGTTTCACCGGTGTCTTAGGGTTTCATTTTTCCCGTTTGAATGTGATGTTATCCCGTTTGAAATGCAGATTACCTTCGGCATAACGACCACCAATGGACGACGACTTAACGGGTTCTTCGAAGCACGGAACCACTTATCTTACAGATAATCCGGCAGTTGAGTCTAGCCTGCAATGTTTTATTCTATCTAAACTAGGAACAATACCACAAAGTGATAAATTTTCTGCACCCCTCAGGAACCAGAACTCCGGATCCTGAGCCCAACGCTTACACTTCTACACCGCGGAGGCAGTTGAGACTAGACCACTGAATAGACACTAAGAGCTTGATAAGGAAGGTCGGTAATTCAACCGGAGATACCACTTTACCTCATATTTAAAGGTAACCAACCTATAGAAGCTCACATGCAAATGCAATTCACTCTGACGTATTTGGACAATAACCCATTACTCACTATTTAATATTTATTTACCTAAGATTTACCGTTTGAATTTCATTCATAAATACAGCAGCGTTCCTATCACAACTAATATTTTATTATGGAAACTAATTTAATAAATTAATATAACTAAGTTAATATAACTGTTCTCTGTGTGAGTGATCAAAATGCATGGCCTGCTGGTATTATTTGCATTTGTGTGCATTTTATTTTCTGTGGATTGTTTGCCCGTAGCCCGAGCTAATAAGATGTAAGTCTTTATAATTTTTTATCTGTGCCTACCAATTTTATTAGAGGTCTGCGAAAAGTTAACCGTCAACGGCCAATCATAGCGATGTATAGCTGTAGTAACTGTTAGGTGGTCAATCCTATCACCAATATGCAATTGATATGTAATACATCAATGAATACTACTGAACAAACTGCTTCTTTCTTAACTCGCAATTTCGAAGCCCGAGCGTTGAGATAAGGTGGTGCTATTCTAGCTCGAAATAACGTTCTTAAATAAAATTTCGATAAAATACCATATAAGCAGAACAAAATGCCAATCATAAGTAATATTCCTTTCTTCTACTCTCATTTAGCTTTAAAATGTTGTATCTAAAATAGTGTGTTTGTAGTTACTTTACTAACAAATGGCTCTGATAAATGAAAATAAGAAATTGAAAAAATGTCAGCGCCCGCCGGGACTTGAACCCGGGACCGTGGAGTACCGTTCCACTGCTCTGCCAACTGAGCTACCGGCGCCCCGACGTAAGCCGACGAAATCTTCAACCTCTTGGTACTCGTCTCGAAGCGACGACAAGCGACATCTAGTATAAGTTATTTGAAACGAATACTATGGTCAGTCCACTTAAGAGTGAAATTCGAACCATGCGATGAAGCTTTGCTTAATTAAATGTACTATGGTTTTATTTTGCACTCACAGTGCTATATTACTTTCATAAATGAAAATAAGAAATTGAAAAAATGTCAGCGCCCGCCGGGACTTGAACCCGGGACCGTGGAGTACCGTTCCACTGCTCTGCCAACTGAGCTACCGGCGCCCCGACGTAAGCCGACGAAATCTTCAACCTCTTGGTACTCGTCTCGAAGCGACGACAAGCGACATCACTATCACTACATAGTATAAAATAAAGTCACTTCCCGTTTGGTGTCTCCTTATATCTTTAGAATTACATAACGGATTTTGATGCGGTTTTTTTTAATTAGATAGAGTAACTTGAGAGGAAGGTTTATAAGTATAATTTATTCCGGGAAAATGTCACGTTCCCATGGGAAAACGGGTAGCCCAACTGGTAGTAATCTTTTGACCCCCTTTTGACACCTTTAAGGATTAAAATTTCAAAAATGCTGAAACACGTATTTAATTATTTCAAGTTATGAGTCTAATCAGAAATTTTTAAACAGATCACATTTAAGATAAAAAACTTTCATACAAACTTTTAACCCCCTTTTCACCCATTTAATGGTTAAAATTTCAAAAATGCTGAAACACGTGTTTAATTATTTTAAGTTATTAGTCTAATCACAAATTTTGAAACAGATCACATTCACTTAAAAAAACGAACTTTCATACAAACTTTAAACCCCCGTTTGACCCTATTAAGGGTTAAAATTTCAAATATACTGAAACACGTGTTTAATTATTTTAAGTCATAAGTCTAATCACTAATTTTGAAACGGATCACACTTAAGACAACGATCTTTCATACAAACTTTTAACCCCCTCTTCATCCCATGGGGGATTAAAAAAAACCGGAATTTAAAGTAAAGGCGCTTCTCAAGTCTGTCCCTGTCTGTTTGTTTGTATGCTTAAATCTTCAAAACCACTTAACGGATCTGGATGAAGTTTTTTTTAAAGATAGATTGATTTAAGAGGAAGGTTTTTATGTATGTATGATTTATGTCGGGAGAAGGTCTGTTTCCCGTGGGAAATCAGTTAGCAGCGGGTGAAACCGCTGGGCGGACCGCTAGTCTAGTATAAGTTATTTGAAACGAATACTATGGTCAGTCCACTTAAGAGTGAAATTCGAACCATGCGATGAAGCTTTGCTTAATTAAATGTACTATGGTTTTATTTTGCACTCACAGTGCTATATTACTTTCATAAATGAAAATAAGAAATTGAAAAAATGTCAGCGCCCGCCGGGACTTGAACCCGGGACCGTGGAGTACCGTTCCACTGCTCTGCCAACTGAGCTACCGGCGCCCCGACGTAAGCCGACGAAATCTTCAACCTCTTGGTACTCGTCTCGAAGCGACGACAAGCGACATCTAGTATAAGTTATTTGAAACGAATACTATGGTCAGTCCACTTAAGAGTGAAATTCGAACCATGCGATGAAGCTTTGCTTAATTAAATGTACTATGGTTTTATTTTGCACTCACAGTGCTATATTACTTTCATAAATGAAAATGTCGGGGCGCCGGTAGCTCAGTTGGCAGAGCAGTGGAACGGTACTCCACGGTCCCGGGTTCAAGTCCCGGCGGGCGCTGACATTTTTTCAATTTCTTATTTTCATTTATGAAAGTAATATAGCACTGTGAGTGCAAAATAAAACCATAGTACATTTAATTAAGCAAAGCTTCATCGCATGGTTCGAATTTCACTCTTAAGTGGACTGACCATAGTATTCGTTTCAAATAACTTATACTAGATGTCGCTTGTCGTCGCTTCGAGACGAGTACCAAGAGGTTGAAGATTTCGTCGGCTTACGTCGGGGCGCCGGTAGCTCAGTTGGCAGAGCAGTGGAACGGTACTCCACGGTCCCGGGTTCAAGTCCCGGCGGGCGCTGACATTTTTTCAATTTCTTATTTTCATTTATGAAAGTAATATAGCACTGTGAGTGCAAAATAAAACCATAGTACATTTAATTAAGCAAAGCTTCATCGCATGGTTCGAATTTCACTCTTAAGTGGACTGACCATAGTATTCGTTTCAAATAACTTATACTAGATGTCGCTTGTCGTCGCTTCGAGACGAGTACCAAGAGGTTGAAGATTTCGTCGGCTTACGTCGGGGCGCCGGTAGCTCAGTTGGCAGAGCAGTGGAACGGTACTCCACGGTCCCGGGTTCAAGTCCCGGCGGGCGCTGACATTTTTTCAATTTCTTATTTTCATTTATGAAAGTAATATAGCACTGTGAGTGCAAAATAAAACCATAGTACATTAAATGGCTCTGAGTTGGCTAAGTAAAGAATTATTATTATTATTAGAAGAAATTTGAATGTAACCTTAGAATACTGGGGTGTCCCAGCAGTAACACATTAAAAACAATTAAATCTTTTCATAATCTGAAAATTTACTCCAGAAACGCCCATGTAGCCTATTTTTCTTAATTCTCCTGATTTTGCTGCTACTGTTTTGGACAGTCTAGCCCATCTTTTAAACAAAGATCGTCGAGAAAACCATTTCGATTTCTCTAGCTCGCAGAACATTTGGAGCATTATTTGGTTTAGTTATGAATTTACAACATCTTCCCTCTAATAATGCTTATCAACAAAAGATATCAACCGTTTTATAATGCACTTTTTAAGATTAATCTGGGCAATTATAGACCTATACCTGTACTGTACAAATAACGGGCTTAGAAACATTTCCGTTTTCATCCATAGCTTACCAAACAAGATTTAAAAAAAAAACCGTAGCCTTTAGTTTTACTTTTTCGCTGTTATCTGCACTGTCTCGACTGAAACTGTGGAAATATTGCTTGCCAAGAACATCGTATGGGTCAACTGTACAAAAGTTTCATAGTCAATATTGACATATTTTTAAGTTTTCAAGTTTTCTTGTAGATTTTAGGGCAACCTCGCTCGGCACATACTTCTTCACTTTTACGTACCTACTTAGGACCAGCTAATTTCACAAAAGCCTTCTTGCCTAAGTCTTGAACTTTAATCCGTGATACACTCAACTTGGATATTTTCAGTTTGTCAGCCACAATCGTTACCTATAGATGTTGACGGTACCTTTTCAATGGCCTTTTTTACTCAATTTACATTTCAATCAATTATTATTGTGCGTTTTCTTCCTGGATTTTTTTAAATTGGATCCTTTCCGTTTCCTGATAACTATCTAGTATTCTATATAATATATTTGTTCTTGAAGCATATTCTTTAATAAAATGATAAACTAGCTTAGTTTTTCAATACGCTGATAGTAATGAACTCTGTTTGCAAACAATTCTGGTTCAGCTCGCTTCTTTTGGTTATCGAGCACCTACTCTTCTGAATTCCCGCTAATTTGACACATTGCTTACGTACGCGCGGTTACTTTACTATGGCAAAATTTTAAGTATGATTTAAAATATGTCTCTTTATATTTGGGACACCCTACACTATCTGAATAAAGAGGAAAATGACCAATCATGGGCTCAAAATGCGTCGCGCGTCACAAATTAAATTATAGCAATATATAGTATCGGTAATAGCAACGGTAATTGTTTCACAAAACAGGGAAACAATTTATTTTAATTTATCAACTGTTATTATTTTACTGATTTTACTGAGATGTGAACCTTTTTTACATTGTTTACCGAATGTAAACGAATTTAGAACAAAATACATGAAATTGAGTCCAACATCATTTCTTTTTGTCGTTTGTCCAACTTTAATATTCAATGACACCAGAATTTCTGTCTTATTTAAATAAACACCTGTTTATAAAAGTTAGCCATAATTTGACGCTATAATTATTTAACTTTGGCTTTGATGCGAGGCCTACAAGAGGTGTTGCAGGATTGATGCAAAATAGTACCTACTAGCATTGATACTTTCGAGGGCATAGGTATTCGTATGAGGTTCCATTTTTTGTATAGTTCGGTTCAGTTTTGTTGCCGGTCTCCTGTACCTGGTAACCTTAGAATTTTCCTAAAATTGTAAAAGGACCTAAATATCTCAATTTATTATTGCGTGTTTACATATTTAAATAATTTATAACAAATATAAACATTTTTATATTATACATACGCAGGCAGATAAAGCACGTCTAGCGGTGATTGACGTGGTGCGGCATAATTTTGAGCTGAGTTGTAGGTGCCAAGTACTATCTAAAAGGCTAATAACACGTTTACACGTTGTCTATATGGGCAGGGCAATAGTAAGGGAGGTTGGCAACGCAAGAGTGTAAACAGCTTACTCGCGCTGTTACTCGTCATGCCGCTGGCACTTTCCGTGCGCCTGCGAGTGTCGGCGTTTCGTGCGCGAGTCAAAGGAACGGCAGCACGACTAATAGTGGAATGCATTGCTATCTCGTTCACTCGTATTGCTGCGAGAAGAGTATGACGGCAGTGTGTGAACACTCACTCGCGTTGATACTTTCGCGGAAGTACTTCGAGCAATATTCTCGGTAGTGGTAGGGCAGGAGCAGGTGCATAGTGTGACCGTAGCATAAGATCTAAATGCCCTATGCACCTGACTTACATAGTGCATTTCTTTACTTAGGATATTCTCGCTGCCCCGCCAAGTGGTCTTAACCAACAATATAACAATAACTGGACTTACGGGGCGCGGCGCCTGACAGAAAAAAGCAATTATCAACTCCATAGTGAACTCGCAAGCTACTGAACAACTAGAATCAAGACTATTGAGGCCGAAAAACTTGTTGGTAAGGTTTTAAATAAAATATTACCAAGTTGTACTCGTATTACTACTAAGTACTGAGCGCTTTAGTAATGTATTGTAATTTTGTTAAAAGTGGCATATTTTAGCATTTTTGGATACGTAACTAAACCGCCAGGGATTTTTTTCCTGTTCGGGGGCGAACCACGTTAACAAAAGAAGGAAGAAAGATAGTGGACAAGCAAGATAGACTGAAATGTTGTAGTACCATAATCCTAGGTATATCATATATTTTAACAATCTCTGTTTGATTAAGAAGATTGTTGAATAAATGCTTACGAAAATTAACAATGGACTTGCTTTTATTCTATCAGAAGTACGTATGTAGGTACATCTATAAAACAATGGGCATGGTAGCGTGCGAGCATAGCACTCTGTTAAATCGATGAAAACCCCGTGGTTAAGGTGAGGTGGCCTTAGAAATCCTCCGAGCAAAGGCGGAGTAGTGTTCGGAGTTTTCTATGCCATTTCTTCAAATCTCAAAAACACGAAACGTAATTATTTTCAGGACTACTTCAAGATATATGCTACAAAACTATGGAGCCCAAAACACGATTGGTAAAAATTTTCTCGATAGAAAAAAATCGCAAAGTAAGCTCTAATTTTGCGGTTTTTGGCCTGTTTCTTAGACTATAAACCTGTACCATTTGACCGGTATCCAATATTTCAAAATTTATTTTATGTCATTTTCTACCTTATTATATGTGTAATCAACGTATGGAGCTAGTTTTTCAATTATCTACTTATTATCATTAAAAAAGAACACTTAAACACAAAAGTATGTTCGGTTTGCGCACGGGCACGTCGGTTCCTACCGCGCCCGCTCCCCTCAGTCGGTCACTGAGCCTCGTCGGAAGCAGACATGTACAACTTTTTTCCAGCCGCGGAGATATTACGACATTTATTGAGCAGGGAAACCAAATGCCAAGTTAAAGAAAAAAAACGAAGCTTTCCAAGCCTTGCTATAAAAAACAGAGGATAAGGTAGTTTGCGGCGTAATATTTACATACACACACATACACATATCACGCCTATAATCCCTTGCGGGGTACGGCCGCAAAAAACGGACATTTACGCCATGTCTGACAAATATTTGAGGGTTATGCGCAAAAATTGTGTATCGCCATAGTGACAGGTTGTCAGCCCATCGCCTAAGATTGCAGTACAGACCCTCGAGTACCTTAGTCGCCTTTACCGACTCCCATGGGAAAGAAATGGGGTGATGCAATTCTAAGTAGGCATCATACGGCATAATATTTACAAAAAAAAATTAAGATATATTTTTTCGAATTAGGGTAGAAGTACCTTGCAAGGACTACCTTATGTATGGTTAACATAACAATTTATTTATACCTAGCCTCACCCACGGCGGCGTAATGTTTTTCCCGTAGGAAAAGATATTTCACCAAAGAAAAAAAAGTTGCCTATGTCACTCTCCAGCCTCACAATCCAACCAACGCAACGTGACGTTACAATTACAACATCAAGGAAGGACAATCAAACGAACACGTTTCGATGGATGAAAACCTGTCAAGTGCGAGTTAAGACTTGATAGCTGAGGACGGTTCCGTACAACCTTACTTTACTATTGTATAGGGTGAAATTTAACTAGTGACCGATAGCGAAAACCATGGAATGCCTACCAGACACCAGTCTGAGAATAAGGAACAAATTTGCTCAAGGAACATATGGATCCCTGATCCCATACAAATTGACTAGGCCGGCTAGTACACCTTGTATGGGAGGTTCAATTTTACATAAAACCGCTCCGTTGCGACGTGAAGAAAGGAAAATCAAACAAGCAGGCTTTCCCATTTGTAATATTAGTGTGGATATATAAAAACCGGTAAAGTGCGAGTTAGACTCGATAAGTGAGGAGGGTTCCGTACAATCTATTTTAACGATTCAATGTGAGTTGTGAGCCAAACTGTGGTCGTAATTGCGTAAACCGAAAATGAATCTGATGCAGAGGTTTTGGAGACGCTCAAGTTTGCTAAACAACTCCTCAGTGGCATCTACGTAGCAGGTATCGGCGTGGTCTAAACGGGGGAGGAGAAGTGTCTGAGCAAGAGTAATCTTAGTTTTAAGAGACAAGAAATTTTAAAGGCATTAAAGCGAAAGAAAATAGAAAATTACTTTACTGCTGACAACGTTGACCTGCGCAGTCCAACTGAGATTGGAATCCAGCAAAATACCTAGGTGTTTGGCAGTTTTTGTGAAAGCTATAGACGTGCCGTTATAAATAACGTTTGGGATAATTGGATGGTCCACTTCATTTCACTTGCCTACACACACATATAACAACTACCTATTAGCATGGCCTGAGATTTTATTGGGTTGACCACGAGACCGAAGAATTCAGCCCATATAGCAATTTTGCTGAGGTCATTGTTGATAGCCACAGTTGCACTATTTATATCATCACAGGTGAAAAGACAGTAAATCTGCAAATTGTCTGCGTAAAGATGGAAGCTAGAAGAGAGGAGTAACTGTATTAACCACAACAGAAAAAAGAAGAAGCGAAAGGACGCTACCTGTAGGTACGCCTGAAGAGAGATAACTCCATTCCGAGAAAGCCTCAATAGAACGGACCCGCTGCAAGCGACCCCGAAATTATGAATGAAACCAAGTTATTGCCGGAAAAGAGATGTTAAGAGAGCGAAGGATAGCGAAAAGTACATCAAGATCAACTGAGTTGAAGGCATTACTGAAATGAAGTAAAATAAGAATAGTCAAAGACTTATTCTTCATGGTGTGGTGAATATTGTCGGTGACTTTGATAAGTGCTGTCACAGTGCTGTGACCAGCACGAAAGCCAGACTGATACGTAAAACGAAGACTATTAGATGCGTTGAAGTCAGATGCCTGCTTGTGGACAATGTGTTCAAGGATCTTAGATAGGATTGGAGGGATGAAAGTGGGCTGAAATTGGGAGAACGATGAAGGATTGGAAACTTTAAGGAGAGGTATAACAATTGCACGTTTTTATGCTGAGGGGAAAGAACTCGTTACCAGAGTGAAATTAAAGATGTGTGTGAGGATTGGCAAGAGTTCGGTAAGGATAAGGGGAGATCATACGGGAGGAGAGACCATCATTGCCCACGGCAGTAGATTTAATGGATGATATATGTTTCTTAACATCGTCCTCGGCAACAACTTTAAAAGAGAAGAAAGAACACTGTGGAAGTGGTGACGGTTTATGTTAGCGATAGTCGTTGCTTTGACGACATCAGTCAGTGTGATAGGAGGAGACGAAAAATGCCGGTTGAGTGCTGACAAATCTACAGCACCACTAGGGATAGCTGGCGACTTCCCAACACCAAGCGCGCGTAAATATTTCCAGACTTGTGCTGGCTTATAATTATCGATAGAGTCATCAATGTAGCGTCTTATCGCAGACACAGACGACTACACCGATTTCTCAACAGTTTGTTTGAGCAGCTAAGATAATTTGAGAATCAAGGAATGTGGACTGTTGATGAAACATTTCTCTTCATAGGTGCTACGCCTTTCGGAATCGTGGGTGAATATACTACAGTGGAAGTGAAATGCCTAGTTGCGTGTCAAAAATGGCATTCAAAATGCTATAAAACAAAATAAGGTGCAAATATTGAAATATTATAAAAAGCAAGATCGAGTTACTGTGAATTCAAAATAGTAATTGGTTTTTCCAAGTTCAGGGACAATTACGTGTGACGGGAAAGATAAGATGTGTTTTATATGGAGAAAACAATCTGATGAAATGGAGACAGTATATACAAAGATGTGACAACTTTTGGTAAACTAAAATAAAATCATATTCTCCCTAAATGAGAATGGTAGATTCTCGTCAAGCCCGTGGGATGCCTTTGAGAGGTTCTGAAAAACCGGCTATATAACCAGGAAAGTGGGCGCTGGATTGTCAGATCCTGTTTATTGGGGCTGTTATAGATTTCCTTAGTTTAATCCCTTATTATTTTGCCAATTATATTTCTATGTCTGTTCGTTTGTATGCCTCGCCTCGATAATTTCAACAGACTACGGAAGGAACCCTATTTATGGGCGTCAGTAAATGAAGCAGATAAATCTTAATTTAAATGTAATTTTTTGTCTTTTATATGAATTTTGATTGCATTTTGATGTATATTATTTGAATTTTTCCTCACATAACATGAATAATCAATAATCATACGGATCCCTAGACATTATTTCTTTATAAATAATTCTGTACCTACCTAACTATGACTGATTTAAAAACTTTACGTAGTAGCACTACGTAAAGTTTTACATGGTTTACATGTCTAAAAAACATAAACATTTAATAGGTATCACTACATAGTATAAAATAAAGTCGCTTCCCGTTTGGTGTCTCCTTATATCTTTAGAATTACCCAACAGATTTTGATGCGGTTTTTTTTATTAGATAGAGTATCTTGAGAGGAAGGTTTATAAGTATAATTTATTCCGGGAAATTGTCACATTCCCATGGGAAAACGGGTAGCCCAACTGGTAGTAAACTTTTGACCCCCTTTTGACACCTTTAAGGATTAAAATTTCAAAAATGCTGAAACACGTATTTAATTATTTTAAGTTATGAGTCTAATCAGAAATTTTGAAACCGATCACATTTAAGATAAAAAACTTTCATAAAAACTTTGAACCCCCTTTTCACCTATTTAAAGGTTAAAATTTCAAAAATGCTAAAACACGTGTTTAATTATTTTAAGTTATTAGTCTTATCACAAATTTTGAAACAGATCACATTTATTTAAAAAAACGAACTTTCATACAAACTTTAAACCCCCGTTTGACCCTATTAAGGGTTAAAATTTAAAATATGCTGAAACACGTGTTTAATTATTTTAAGTCATAAGTCAAATCACTAATTTTGAAACGGATCACATTTAAGACAACGCACTTTCAAGTAAAGTCGCTTCCTACGTCTGTCCCTGTCTGTTAGATAGGAAGAGGAAGGTTTTTATGTATGTATGTATGTATGTATGATTTATGTCGGGAGAAGGTCTGTTTCCCGTGGGAAATCAGTTAGCAGCGGGTGAAACCGCTGGGCGGGCCGCTAGTATCATATAACATTAAAAAAGACAACCTTTCAATGAAACAAATAGTTCTATCATTAGCACGTTTACCCTACGCCTATACTGTCGTGCGCGGGAGCCTGACACGCTGTTCGCCGACGACACTGCCATCTACGCGTCCCACCGTAACCACTTAAAATTAGTTCAGATTCTCCAGAACGCTCTAGACTCCCTCGGGAGCTGGTTCCGTAAATGGAGAATCGAAGTAAATCCGGAAAAAAGTGCAGCCGTGCACTTTCGTAGAGGTTCGTACCGATTAAACGTCCCCGCTGTAAAGCTTTTCAGCCGACCCATCCCGTGGGTCAACGAGACCAAATATCTAGGAGTCACCCTCGACTCAAGACTTAGCTTCCGTAGTCACATTATGAGAGTCCGCGACCGCGCCGCGTTCGTTTTGGGCAGATTACATCCGATGTTGAACAAAAAGAGCAAACTCTCCCTTAGAAATAAGGTGAGAATTTACACCACCTGCGTAAGGCCTATTATAGCTGGTTTTCTATGTAGAGAAACATTGTTTTTTTTATGTAGAGCAATGCCATTTGGAACAAATGTAATATACGCCTACATGAACCCAGATCACCCGGTAGACACTGGCTACCCCGCGCCAAGTGGGGGGTAGGGGGGGTCAAAGTGCAGCTAGTCCGGCGCTCAGAAAAAAAAATCTACCGGATTAGTTTGGACCTTTAAGATAAGTTTGGTATCGTTTTCAGGTAAATAAATGATGCTGAATTCATTCCCCATACCAGTTTTTTAGGGTTCCCTAGCAAAATAAGTCGCAATCCTTGAAATAATAAAACTTTTGTCGAAACAAAATGTAAACAAACCCACATATTTTAATAATTTTGTATGAAACTTTGTTTAAAAAAAATATTTTTCAAAAGCTCATTTAATGCACATTATAAAAACATTAACATTGAATATACATAATACTACTTTTCAACTAAAATAAAATAAAATTACACGTACCTTTCTCATTCTTGCGGACGGCCTGCGGACGTCACTCGGTTTTCTATTCAGATTTGGAACGAGATTTTGTAGTAAAACATTGCCATTTAAGTACTAATGATATACACGCCCATTTAAATCCATATCGGCCGGTAGGAAGTTTCTAGTGGTGAGACAGATATCCGGTAACTAGCCGGTATCCGGCCTTACTTTTACTATCCGGCCGGATACCGGATAGCATATTACTACGTATACCGGAACGTAAAAAAGAGGTATAATCGCATTATTTTACAGAAGGAAAATCATATACCAATAATTTATGGACACTTGTTAAATTTTTCCCTCGTCATAAATTATTATTTTACATTTATATTTAGTACTCATAGTTCACAAGTGGCAAATTGTGGCGAATATGAATTACTTTCCGCTTTTGTTGGGCCAATGTGTATGTAATGTGTACCCATAGTTCCTTTCGGCCTTCTAACTTTGGAACGCAAGATATGGTTAGTACCTACAACGTCCGTGTCGATTGTTCGTACTATGATTTTGTCGTGCCCTTTCAGCACGGAATCAGCAAGATGAAGCATTATCCGTGTGTCGGCTTCCTCGTGGTTGCACGGTGCCAAATTTTCAATTGGAGTGGTTTTACTTAGAGCTTCTTCGCCATCGGTTATGATGAACTCTTTACCCATTTGTAAGTCTATCTCCGAGTGCCAATGAGATGACAAAAGGTTGTAAAGCTCTCCTTTATTTGATGTTTCGAGAAGGAAGTTTGACCAGCCTTTTCGAATTCTTGTTTGTTCACCAACTAACACACGTGTGCCAGTACCTCGTTTTTTTCGGGTTGAATTTTTGATACTGTCTTTCTTGTATGTATCACAAACCACGTCCAGTCTTTCAACATTATCCAACTCTGTGATCAGAAAAGGTGAAAAAACATTTAAGCATAGTCCCCGAATGTTGTTGAAGGTCCGGGATTCAACATACGCACTACAGCCGAACCGTCTAAAATCTTAACTGTTACAATGGAAACTGTTGGAATACTTGTCCCATCATCAAGACTGGTCAAACATTTTAGCATGTCAGATTTCACACTAGATCTCATCAAACCTAAAGCTGATAGAGCAGGAGGACTGCTTTGATTTTCATGCGAAAAGAATGTATCAACGTCTCTTGCTCTATGTTCTCAGGTTGCAATATAAAGTTTACTAAACTGAGTCGTTTTTAAGGGAACATATTTTAGATTTGGCTTTAGATTCTCGTTTGTTATTTATATTATGTAAAAGAGGGAATATGTTCTGAGGTAATGGGTCGTTTATACTTTTGCCTTCAATAAATCATTCTTTGCAAAAATTTTGGTAATGTTATTTTCCTTTGCTTTCAATTTGTTTTACTGTCTGAACCACTTCAATAGGCGTCACCATTTTCGTATTAATGTTGTACAATTCAGAAGAGTTTTCGAGAAAAGGATTTCCCGCTGTCTCAATCGTGCTGACCCTGCCCATTACCGTTCAATTGCCATTACCTCCATCCTATGCAAGGTCATGGAGAGGGTACTTAACACTAAGTTGCTGATCTACCTTGAAGACAATGATCTTCTCAGTGACCGTCAATATGGCCCTCGCCGGGGGCGGTCTATTGGTGATCTTCTTATGTATGTCACGCACTGCTGGGGCGAAGCCATTGAGAAAAACGGCGAAACATTTGCCGTGTCTGGCATGCAAGTCTGCTCAGCAAGCTTCCTGCTTATTGCATCCCAGCTGATTTTTGTACTTGGATTTCAGACTTCTTTAGTGAATGGTCCATCAGAGTAGTCATTGACGGCTGCTCCTCTAACCTTATGGCCATTGATGCCGGAGTTCCTCAGGGGACTGTTCTCTCTGCAACTCTTTTCCTGCTGCACATCAATGACCTCCTTCGGCATGGTCTTCTTGGATACGCAGATGGTAGTACCGTTTCAGAGAAATACTTGACAGGTGCAAAAAACCAGTGAGGATGAAATATGTTCGTTATAAAAGGCAATGGAAGAGCGAACAGATCCGACCTTAAGTCTCGTCTCCTATTGGGGCGACGACAGTCTGTCACTGACAGGCTTGAGCTTCTAGGCATGGAGTTGACATTAAATCTAAACATCGGCGCGACCATCGAGTACAAGGCTCAAACGGCGGCTAAGAAGCTGGGCAACCTGAATAGAGTGAAGCGATACTTTACGCCTGGACAGCTTTCAACTCTTTACAAAGCACAAGTCCGATCCTGCATGGAGTATTGCAGTCACCTTTGGGATGGCTCAGCCAAATACCAACTTGCCGCTCTTGACTCGGTGGAACGCAGGGCCATGAGGCTCAAAGGCGACATAAAACTGGTGGACACCAAGCTTCATAGCCTAGCACATCGCCGCAAGGTTGCCTGCTTGTCGGTTTTTTACGGATTGTACTTCGGAGAGTGTGCTCAAGGGCTTCACGACCTTGTTCCACCAGCTCCCTTCTACCATCGGACATCCAGACGCACCGCCGGATACCATCCATACCTGGTTGCCATTTCACCAATTCAGACTAAAAGCTTCCAGTCATCATTCATAATGCGTACTGCTAAAGAGTGTAACTCACTACCTGCGTCTTGGTTTCCTAATCTTTTTAAAGTAAGAGTGAACAGGCTTCTTCTGAGTGAGCTCGCTCCATCTTAGACTCTGTCTCTGTCCTATGACCTAGACTAAAGTCAAGAGCAAACCCATCATTAATAATAATAAAAAATTAGTCAAAATAAGAGATTTTATCCCAGACACAAACCTATATTTTTTCGGAAGTGATGTCTGAATGATGGCGATATTCGGCCTAAAGTGATCTGTTATTTTTACCAACAAAAGCGGAAAAGTAATTCATTTTCGCCACAATTTGCCCTTTTGTGAACTATGAATACTAAATATAAATGTAAAATAATAATTCATGACGGAGAAAAATTTAAGTGTCCATAAATTATTGGTATATGATTTTCCTTCTGTAAAATAATGCGATTATCTCTCTTTTTTACGTTCCGGTATACATAGTAATGTGCTATCCGGTATCCGGCCGGATAGTAAAAGTAAGGCCGGATACCGGCTAGTTACCGGATATCTGTCTCACCACTAGAAACTTCCTACCGGCCGATATGGATTTAAATGGGCGTGTATATCATTAGTACTTAAATGGCAATGTTTTACTACAAAATCTCATTCCAACTCTGAATAGAAAACCGAGTGACGTCCGCAGGCCGTCCGCAAGAATGAGAAAGATACGTGCAATTTTATTTTATTTTATTTTAGTTGAAAAGTAGTATTATGTATATTCAATGTTAATGTTTTTATAATGTGCATTAAATAAGCTTTTGAAAAATATTTTTTTTAAACAAAGTTTCATACAAAATTATTAAAATATGTGGGTTTGTTTACATTTTGTTTCGACAAAAATTTTATTATTTCAAGGATTGCCACTTATTTTGCTAGGGAACCCTAAAAAACTGGTATGGGGAATGAATTCAGCATCATTTATTTACCTGAAAACGATACCAAACTTATCTTAAAGGTCCAAACTAATCCGGTAGATTTTTTTTTCTGAGCGCCGGACGCGCTGCACTTTGACCCCCCCTCCCCCCACCTGGCGCGGGGTAGACAGTGTGTCTACCGGGTGATATAGGCTCAGGTGAACTTACAGATTACCCATACTATACTGGTTTTGCTCTACATAAAAAAACATATGTTTCCAATACCTTCCATACAAAAGTGCCAACAAAAAACTGACTATTATGACCTACGCCAGCGTAGCCTTTGCTCACACCTTCGATTCACATCTGAAAATGCTGCAGGTCATCCAAAACCGTTTCATGCGCAAAGCTACCGGGGCGCCCTGGTACATGCGTAACGCCAACCTCCACATCGACTTAGGCCTCCCTACCATTAAAGCGTATATGAAAGAAGCGTCTCGTCGCTTCTTCGATAATGCTCCCCATCATAAAAACCCCGTGATAGTTGCCGCGTCCAACTACTTCCCTCATCCAACCTCGCGTTTTAAACACCGTCCGAGACACATCCTTACGGAAGAAGATGATGAAATCACAGTAGCCACTGCTGCAGCCATTGCGAGTAGATCACACTCCACAAGCTCCTCAAGCAACCGACGCCCCCGCCGGCGGGGGCGCGGAGGTCCCTCATTTGCTCCCCACTTTGGGAACTACCGGCACGTGCCGGGTAGATTCAGTCCAATACGTTCTTCCCAGAACAACTCGTAAGCCCAATCGCGCCCCAAGGGCGCGATTGAGCTGGTTGTTTGAACAACCACAAGCTTTTCCGGGTGAGCTCCTGCTCCCCACCATACAGTCAGGTGTAGATTAACAGCCCCGGGGCTAAAAATCGTAGGGTCCACAACTAAAAAAAAAGCCTGACACGCTGCGTTTGCTACTCGCCCGTGCGGGGGTACACCCCGCGCCTGCTCCGCCCGCGCGGCTGCTTCACCCCCTTGAAAACGCGGCAACTTCGGCCAGATTTCGCCTTAAGTTAGATATACCAAGGCAAAAGTAGACAGTGTTAAATCAAAACCAACAAGTAGTATTATGGTTTAATGACGACAATATCCGTTTTGGATCGGCCTTCGACATTAAGGTATAAGACATACTCATAGTAGGTAACGTACTTATTGAACAAAAAAGTTAAAGTTACTCTTGATTTGAAACCATAGTCTTTCTGTTATGCGTTTAAAACAATCGTCGATCTCTACTTTTTTTTATCCACAGACGAAACGCAGACGATATAATATTCGTTTGGGCAAATCAATGTTACTATTTATCTCCATTATATCTAAAATCACAAGTCTGATTTTAATGCAGTTCTTAGTGATGGATTAGATATATGTTATATGGGTTTTACGCTCATAACATACCAGGGGGCGCAGCAGTATACAAATTTTACTATTTTTCCTCAAAACCACTGGTCCTATTGTAATGCAGTTATTGAGTGGGTTTGATTGGTGCATGTTTTTAGATATATGGTAAGATAAAAACTTACCAAGGGGAGCTGTAGTAAACATTCGATTATATTTTAACAGTCGTGGATATTTTTACAATATTTAATTTTGTTCAGACATGTGTTATTATACAATGTATTATCCTACTGTGGAATGTACTGTTACTATAATAAGAAGAACATAAGATTGACTTAATTAAGTTTACATAATCAAGTATGTAAATACTGTGACTATACCTACGCAGCTTGTACGGGACAAATAATCTCGTTTGAATGGGTATTATCGAAGGCACGTGGGAGATCCTGATCCAAACCAAGTCCTTGTTATTTCCAGTTTATATTATATTTTATTTAATCTGAATTAGATCCGTTAACTAGCAGGTAAGAAAACTACAGCATTGTTCGTAATAAGAATAACGAGAGTCATGCCACGAATATAAGATATAGGTCTCAATTCAGAAATGACTCTTCCTTAGCTTATTTTTAGTCATTTTGTAACCTTCGATTAAAAGCAAAAGAAAAGACACATTTATATCGTAATATTACGCATTATTATTAAAGACCATGGAGGGTATTTAATTTCGCCTTATTTTACGAAATTACACAATTTTCCGCATGACCTCAAATATTTGTCAGACGTGGCGTAAATGACAGTTTTTTGTGGCTGTTTGCGCTCTGCCTACCCCGTAGGGGATGGTGGGCGTGATATGTGATATGTGAACTTTCCTTTAGCAGACAGATAACCGATTGATTGAATCGATGCAACATTATTTCCGCCCAGCGGTTTCACCCGTTGCTTGTACTATTATATATTCTGTGCCGTTGCTACTCCTTTTCCCGTGGTAATAGTTGTTTACCCGTAAAAAGTGGCCTATGTGTTATTCCGGATTATACTCTACCTGTGTTGCAAATTTCATCCAAATCGGTCAAGCTGATTGACCGTGAAGAAGTAACAAACATACATACATACACACACACATGTAACACACAAACTCTCAGATTTAAAATATTTGTACGGATTACCTAATAAATGTCCAGTGCTAATCGGGATTATCTGGTATCATTTATTGGAACCAGTCTTTTTAGTAACGAGCTTAGATGCTTAAGTGTATTAAAAGACACTGTAGGAATTTAATACTAATAACATTTGTCTTGTCAGACCTTATGTCAGACAGACAGACTGACACAGTCATGGGCATAGTACGTAATAAATAACCAACGCACATACGAAAACTCGGGCGATTCGGGCAGAACCTCAATGAAGTTAAAAGTTTCATTCCAAAGAATATTATGCTACTATCTGTGTACGTGATATGTCATAAAAATCACAGAACTACTTTTAACGAAGTATCATGGAACAATATTAGGCGCGTGCCTAATAAATCTAATAAAATTCTCCCATATACGTCATGACGATGACCTCCAAACTATTCAAGATGATGTCATTAAGCGAACGAAACGCTACATGACTTCGTCACGATTCAATTTTGGAAAATACTGGGTGTGAGTGACATGTTGGTATAGCGTAGGGAAATGCAGTGTAGGTATACCTATGTGCCATGATACTAATAGTATCTAGGTATAGTATATGCAGTCAGATCTAAAGTATGGATGGAATGATCTGAGTGGTCGATATTCGGCAATCTCGACTTTGATATTATAAAGAAGAGCAATATTTTGTATAGAGCTTCAAGTCGTGTGGTTCGACGCAAATATTACATACAGATTGGTTTTATTTATAAGTTATGAATGAGTTCATGACAGATGGTTTACAACTGTAAAAAATATGGAAGCAGACCGCTTATGTTATAAGTAGGTTACTACTCTGGTATGTGCAAGTAGGTAGGTATCTAATTTTTGGGTGCCCTGTTAGCCACACATGATTTGCAAGGACGGCTCGCTTGTTGGCATGAGTATTGTTTTTAGCTACTGTCTGTATGTCAAACATTTAGTAACAGTCAACGACTCGGCCACATCACAGTTGATCGATTCAGGAATTTTATGCTGGGATAAGTGCTCGCGTCTTCGGAGATATGAAATAAGTAATAGTCTGTGGTTTAGTGGATAGTCTGTACAGTGTTGCTGGTGGCGGTAGAGTTTGCAAATGGAGTACATTGAAGAAGGTAAAGATATCATCAATATAGGCTACGTTTGGCGGTATACTGCAGGATGTTTGGCGGAAGAGGGTAAAGTATTGTTCGATTTCGACTTTAACAACTAAAACAACTTTTTTATATTTCGATAAAAGAGAACGAAAATATTACCCTCTTCCGCCAAACCTCTCGTAAGTATGATAAGTGTGTGATTCATACCTAATCATCATACAATACATTTGTGTTCTTGAAGTCTTGATGATATGATGTGTTAAGATAACAGAATGGAAATAAAATATAATTACGATATACAATTTTCTGTTTTAAACCACGTCATCATAGTTTACAGTTTGATCCTCACCGGCTAGTTTACCCGTGCTATCGCTATCGGTACTAGCATCACGCTTATTATTACCGAAGGCATTCGAAGGCGTGCATCTGTACGCTCGTCCAAGCCTCCGTGAGAACGAGTTTTACTTTTTTATTTACATCTCATTTCGGCCTCTGCCTCGCGGCTACGCGGGAGTGAATAAGAACTACCTATTCAAAGTTGATTGAACAATTTGAACATGCAGTAGTGACTGAAGTGTTACACCAAGAATACGCGTGCAATGCCGCGCCGGCGACACACGAAGGTCTGTTTCGTATCCGTGTGTTTGTTTTCACAATTACGTCATTCCTAAATCACTTGATTGATGCAAAACTGGTAGTCGTTGATGAATCTCACTCGAAAGGCTGACGCGTTAGTGTAGTGTTGTGAACGGTGTAAAACATAATATTGTTGAGATGTTGAAAGCATGTTGGGATTGTATTTCTAGTGCAACAGCGAATAGGTAATCTTATCTTAATTCATGCTATGCTTATTTCACGTTAATACTCATACCGTACGTATATATTTCATCGTAACGAATATATTTTGTTCACCTAAACTTAGTGGGTTTGTTTTACGTTTTTTCTTAGCAAAACTAGTTACCTACTAAAAAGTAACAAAACAATTTTGACTATTGGTAATACAAGGTCAAAACAGGTAAAAACTAATAAGATACTTCCCATTTTGGAAGAGAGTTAAATTTCCTCAACGCAATGCACCATGATTTTGGAAAAGCGGTTTAGGGCGTCAATAAGGTTAGGGTGTCCAATTTAATACGTTTCTTACGAAATAGGTAGGTACACTGTAAGTAATGTAATGTGTATATAGGTATCTATAACAGACGAATGTTTCATACACAATGTGTATGAATCACTGAATGAATGATTGATAACCTTTCAAAAATAATGTAATCAAATTCAAATAGGTAGTTAATAGGAATGGAATTCCTGAACGCAACTGTATAACGTCAAATTCCCGACGCGCCGGGCAGCCAGCCGGAATGTCAAACAAACCGATCGATATACCTACGCGAGTTATTATAGGTTATGATGCTGAAATACAAATAAACAAATGCGATTATAAGTGGGACGTGTGGTATGCCCGATAAAAATAGACGTTACGGTGAACTATAAAGGTACCTATATGGTTAATCTATAACAAGTTGATTTTATGATATGGATATAGGTTATATTTTATATTACTTATTGGGTACCATTAGTTCTCAGTGTTTATCATCGGAGTTTTCCTACTTGTTTTGCGTCAATAGTGGTTTAATTGTGCCTATGAAATTAACAAGTGATTCGTTTATATTTCAGGGAGCAGACAGATGGTGAGCAATACGGTATTCATTTGAACGGGGACACGCAAAGAGCACCGCCGCCGTGGCCGACGCCGCGGAACCAAAACGAAAAAATGTTCATACTGCCAAGAATACTACAGTACGGTGACAAAATAAACATCAGCGGTCGGATGACCAGAAATAGACAAAAGTAAGTAGAAATATAATTTTATTTTCGAGCATATTATTATTATTTGTGAGTTTCAAAGATTTTTTTGTTTCATTATTTCTTATTTTGTTATGGTTTTTGTTACAATTTATAACATTTTGTGGCTTGCAAAATCTACGTAAATGCATTGCATACATAAATCATGCGTATATCCCTTACGGGGTAGGCAGAGCGTTAATGGCCGTAATATTAACACCACGTCTCACAACAGTTTGAGGGTCAATCAGATAACTGTGTATCACTACAGTGACAGGTTGTCAGCCCATCGCCTAAAATTTCTATACACATCTAACCCTTGAGTCCCTTAGTCGCCTCTTACGACACCCATGGGTAAAAATGGGGTGATGCTATTCTAAGCCGGCATCACACGGCAAGCGATTTTCTAAAAATTATGTAAGTAGGTCCAATGATTACTCAATCAATAAACTCTTATTACTTAATTAAACCTTTCAATTACATAGTCTTGTGTATGAGTATGACTCATTGATACAAAGTACCTAGAGTCATTTTACTTGTAGAATAGTTGGGAAATGTAGAAAGATCTGATGCATAAATTTGTCTGAGTATCGTTTTTACCTGAATGACGACACTGGGAAATCCACAGCTAATTCGATTTGATTTCTTTTGCCCTATTTCCAATAGATTTTTCTCTACTGCCGTGCCTGCTGTAAAATTAGGAGTTTGACTGTTAATGAATAGAGAAAACCTAGCTCAACCAAAAAACAACTATGTTTAATGAAATATTGTCCGGTTTTTTAAAATCTTCAAATTACGTACTTTTCGTATACAGGTGTGATAATTTGATAATATTTTATTTCAGTTTAACTTTAAGCCTGCTAACCGAATCAAACGGCTCCCCAGATTATAGAAACGCCGGTTGCCAAGTAGAAGTTAATTTCGTAGACGACAAAATACATATACGAAATATAGTAGACGGCAAAGAAGAACTAGTTGATCTGGATTTACCAGCCTCTTCAATATTTAGCGGTAAGTTCTATTAATTGAGACTAAATTTTCTAAAATACATTTTGTCATCCCAAAATCATTAAATAGTATAAAATGAAGTCGCTTCCCTTGTCCCTATGTGTGCTTAGATCTTTAAAAGTACGCAACGGATTGTGATGCGGTTTTCTTTATTAGATAGAGTGATTCAAGATAAATGTTCTTATGTATAATTATTACCGGAAAAATGTCTTTTTCCCGCGGGAAAGGTGAAACTACTGGGCAGGTCGCTAGCATGCTATCTAATTTTACCGTTTACCTACAATTTTTGGAAGATTATATTGCCAATCTTTAAAGTGTGTAAAAATTATGCGATAGGATTTTTAAGTGATATTTCGTATTTGTTTGATTCATGGCATTTAACTTATTGATTTAAACAAAATTTTCATCACGATTCTATTTTTATCACCTAGATAATAGTTTTGGAGCGCGTTCCATTGTCAATTGTACACATAAGAACTGCTGAAATCCTGTATTAAATAAAGTGCAAAAATTAAACCTTGTATTTTCGTTTCCAGATCCGTCGTCGTTTAACTTCATATTTGCCGTGATGTACCTGGGCGACCAAGGAGCGATACAAGTCGAGGCTGACAACACACCCTTAGGTGACGTAATTCTCAACCACAAAATAGATAACATAAGATTTCTGACCGTTCATGGTGATGTCGAAAAGATTAATAAACTTGAATTTGAGTTTGCATGATCGCAAATTTATTTTATTCTTTATAAGAATCGTATTTATTTGTTGGACGATTTTGAAGTGTCCAGGTAAAAAGGAACTGAATTTCCACAAGTGGAAACTTACTGATTCTAATTGTATTTTTAAAGTTGTAATACTTTCAATATTGAAAGTTTATTAAGTATTGCATTCTTACGTTTGGAAATTTTCCAAATGTCCAGATCATTTGATTGAACTGGTTTATATATTAATTAGTAAACATTCAAATTATCCAATTTCCATTAGTTACAATAATATTTGCATTTATGTAGTCAGTCATATCTTTTGTATATGTATAAATCTAAACTTCGGCGCGACCATCGAGTACAAGGCTCAGACGGCGGCTAAAAAGCTGGGCGTCCTGAATATAGTGAAGCGATACTTTACGCCTGGACAGCTTTTAACTCTTTACAAAGCACAAGTCCGATCCTGCATGGAGTATTGCAGTCACCTTTGGGATGGCTCAGCCGAATACCAACTTGCCGCTCTTGACTCGGTGGAACGCAGGGCCAAGAGGCTCATAGGCGACATAAAACTGGTGGACACCAAGCTACATAGCCTGGCTCATCGCCGCAAGGTTGCCTGCTTGTCGGTATTTTATAGATTGTACTTCGGAGAGTGTGCTCAAGAGCTTCACGACCTTGTTCCACCAGCTCCCTTCTACCATCGGACATCCAGACGCACCGCCGGATACCATCCGTACCTGGTAGCCATTCCACCAATTCGGACTAAGCGCTTCCAGTCATCATTTATAATGCGCACTGCTAAAGAGTGGAATTTACTACCTGCGTCTGTGTTTCCAAAAGCATACAACCCTAATCTCTTCAAAGTAAGAGTGAACAGGCTTCTTCTGGGTGAGCTCGCTCCATCTTAGACTCTGTCTCTGTCCTATGACCTAGACTAGAGTCAAGAGCAAACCCATCATTAATAAAAAATAAAAAAAATGTATGTAAATTATTTATAAATAAGAATCGCTATATTTATATCACTATTTTGCTACCTGGGTAATATAGTATTGATATAAGTTATATCAGTATGAATGATATTATAAATAGCTATATATCTAAACACATACCATACGACAAGAGAGAATACAATGATGAAATAAATGTTTTTTTTAAGTAATAACGATAACTGTATTGAAAATAGAATATGTTTGAAACTTTGAAATTGATTCATGTTACTTCTCACTGAACTATTATTTGATTTAAATCTGTATGTTAGCTTTTCCGACCATAGTACTTTAGGTTTTATTTTTAAGTACTTGAGGACTACACTAATAAATTATATTTTATTTTAAGTTTTGAAGTACAATATTACCTTATTTGATGTTCTTGGCTACAAATGGCGCACACAAGTTAGAACAAAAACTTAAGGTATTTTTGTTTTACTTACGTGTCTACTTATTGTTTGAAATATGGATTGAAATCGGTTTACTAGTGACAGGTAGCGAAAGCCCAAGACGGGCTGGTGATATGGAACAACTTTCCCCAATAAACATACGTAGATTAGATATACAAAAAAAATTGACCACGCATACTAAATTGCCGATCAGCTGATTTGAGTTACTATGGAAAAACTTATTTTTGTCATATTTCAACTATATTATGTTAATTGGGGTAAGTTGTTCCTTACCACCACCTGTCTTGCCATTTCTCTATCGGCTACTAGATCATTGGTCATTAGTAACATTTCACCATATTTTCTTTAATTGAGATTAAATAAAGAAAAATTTATTCGATTTCTTCGTCATAAATTTACTTCTCTTTGTCTAAAGGACTTTTCAGCAGTATTTTTCTTCACTTCATGTTCCTCTTTCTCGCACCAATTACAGAGCAAATAGCTTTCTACCGAGAGCGTTTAAACTATTTAATAACTTAAGTGGTGATAATGTAAACATTGACATATTCTGCAACAGCACTGTTACTATACGAACTCTAATGAGTAGCAACTACTCTGTTTCTGAATAATAATAAGACGTTCTAAACCTCGTTTTTTATAAGATACTTTGATACCTATTTATTATTAGTGTAAGACGTGTAATAGTCAGATTATTTTACTTTATTTGTGGTAGCTTATAATTTACTTTGCTTGGTAATATGATATAAATTGTGTAAATTATGCTGTTAGCTCCCCGAACACAATAAACTAAAATATAAATAATTGAATAACGAAGTTTGTTACTGTACCTACAAGAATATAGGACGCCATTCTATTTTTTATGTATGACCGTAAATAAAGCAAGGAAAATACGTAGAAGGAAAATCATATTCATATCAGTCTATACATTTTGCAACGCTATGACGTTGGGAGGGATTTATTCATTCATAAATCCGGATAATAATTTCCTTGATCTATATATTCCTACAGTGAATTTACAAGTAGGTAGGTCACGTAGGCACTTGTTTTTTTAGTGAATAGACAAAGGTAGCTTTATTATAAACGTGTTAATTATCCTTTAAAGTTTTTGTTTAGATTTCAAGTATTAAAAAATATTTTACTTAGCTTAGAAATGCTTGTTAAAAGCACTTAATTATGTTTAAGTAGCATCGTATAAATATAAAAATAAGTATGCGCCCATGTAAGCTAATTTATTAAACTGTGCGTTTAGCATTTGCCCACTTCTGCGAATAATTTATTATAATAAATATTTATTGCTTAATGCATATAAAAGCAATTTTATACGGATTTAATTTGTGTTTGTTTTAGATTTTTTCAATTCCTACGTTTGAGCGCTTTACAGAGTTGGTGTTCACGGGTGACTAAGATGTGATACGTCATTGTTTAGAATTTAAATCATTGTATAAAAAACACAACTCCAAAATAAACACAACTTAAACACATAAAAAATATTTTACTAAGTATATAATTTATTTATTCTGTTAATCATTTCGAGTATGTTGATATTAAATAAACTCTGTTGTCAAACGATAAACCTTGTTTCTGTTTCATAATTTATCTAACACGCCTTACAAATAATCTTCCTACATGAGGGTCATAAACTAGCCAACAGACACATATACATATTATACAGTAAAACTTAGGTTAAGTAGTAGGTAGTATGTCCAATACTGCGTGCGTAAGGCGTACGTCATAATTTTGTAAGACAATCTTTATTCATACAAAGTAGCTGCTATGGAAACTCGCAGAGAACACTCAAAGAACCAGACAGACGGAATTTAAATCGCATTCGCAGACAAAATGAGCAAGTTCTATATATAGGACTCAATGTCACATAAGGTCTAGACTAAACCTATTGACCTCTCTGGTGTACTTAATTGAATTTCAAATGTCTCGTTCGGGCACGTGTTTACAAATTGTAAAATATGAATAGTGAATTAATGTCTGCCAGCTAACGATTTCGGGTTATACTAGCGGACTTAAAAAAAGTGGCCACCAATTCACTCATAGTTGTTTTCAGGTAAGCAGAACAAAGTTTAAATTAATTTTTACAAAGTAGAAGGTACTTTTTTCTATTTTTACAAACAAGCACGTTAACTCAAGCAAAGAAAGGCCTAGCCCAGATATCAAACCCTTATATCAAACGCCTAGCCCAGAAATCAGATATTTTTATACAACCTATATCAAAATACTGATCTTAAAAGGACATTATTTCAAGCACACTTTTCCACAAATGACCATAATATATGACGAGGACATCTTCAATTTGACTAACAATGTAACTATTCATAACGTAACTAAGTTATGAGCATTTATGAGCAAAGACGTGTATGTCAAAAGATCATAAATGTTAGTTGTGGTTGTGACCCGTTTACTAATATTGGTGCCTGTTTTTATTATCATACACATTCCGTAGCTATTTTAAAATACAGTTGCGTTACTTTAGGAGACAAAAGGCATAATTACAGCTCGGAGTACATATCATGTCTTTACTTTTCTTAAATGTAAAATCTCACAGATAATATTACGAGCTAAGGTATCCGTTCGCCGAAAACAGCAATACCTACTATATCACTGTATTTAATAAAAAAATTGCCGTGTGATGCCGGCTTAGAATAACATCACCCCATTTCTTTCCCGTGGGAGTCGTAAGAGTCGACTAAGGGACTCGAGGGTGTGTGTTGCAATTTTAGGCGATGGGCTGACAACCTGTCACTATAGCGATGCACAATTTTCCGAATGACCCTCAAACATTTGTCAGACGTGGCATAAATGGCCGTTTTTTGCGGCTGTTTACGCTCTGCCTACCCCGCAAGGGATTATAGGCGTGATATGTGTATGTATGTATGTTAATAAAATATATATATCCTAGACAATTCACACAGCGCCATCCAGTCCCAAACTAAGCAAAGCTTGTACTATGGAAACTAGTAGCTGATATTAATACTTATATACTTTTTTTTTGGTAAATAAATACATATTATACATAGAAACACCCAGACTAAACACAAATATCTGATAATGTTTTAACAAATATTTGTGTCTTGTGGGGATCGAACCCACGACCCTCGGCGTAGCAGGCAGTTGTACTATCCGCTACGCCATTGGCTCAGTCAAAATTAACTACCTCAAGTGTCTATTGGTATTGGCCTTGAGCTTGATCCGGACTCCAGAGGTCATGGGTTCATTTAATTCTCCCTGAATGAAAACGAATTTGAATTCTTCATTTAATTTGGTATTATCATGACGAATGACAAACGGTTTTTGATCGGTATACACACACACACACACACATATTTCACGCCTATAATTCCTTGCAGGCAGAGCGTAAATAGCCGCAAAACGGACATTTATGCCATGACAAAGATATGAGTGTCATTCAGAAAATTTTGTATCGCTATAGTGACAGGTTGTCAGCCCATCGCCTAAAATTGCAATACACACCCTCGAGTCCCTTAGTCGCCTCTTACGACTCCCACGGGAAAGTAATGAGATGATGCTATTTTAAGCCGGCATCACACGGCAAAGTGACGATTACGTTCTACAAAAACGAAGACTAATGAAGGTAGACATATATGTTTGTCCCTAGCAGCCACCCGCAGTTCCGCCAGTTTACCCGTGATCATGACGCTTGCAACAGCGTCGAAATAGCGTGAACTCGCATTAAAAAAGAACCCGTTTAAATTGAATAGGAAAGTGTCGCCACTAAATTAGGGTAAGTGAAGAAAATAAATGTATATCGAATTGAGAGCATTGACTTACCGACAGTAGTGTATCGCACGTAGGTCTCCTGCTGGTCCATCGTGGCGTCGACGGCCTGCTTCTCGCAGTACAGCGCCGTGATCACGGCTATCGTGGGTTGCCGGGAGGAGTGCAGTGTTGGCATCTGTTTCACCACCTACCGAATAACGTACACTAAGTAAGTTGCTCCCTTCTACCATCGGACATCCAGACGCACCGCCGGATACCATCCGTACCTGGTTGCCATTCCACCAATTCGGACTAAGCGCTTCCAGTCATCATTTATAATGCGCACTGCTAAAGAGTGGAACTCACTACCTGCATCTGTGTTTCCAAACGCATACAACCCTAATCTCTTCAAAGTAAGAGTGAACAGGCTTTTTCTGGGTGAGCTCGCTCCATCTTAGACTCTGTCTCTGTCCTGTAACCTAGACTAGAGTCAAAAGCAAACCCATCCTTAATAAAAAAAAGTTTTAACCGCAGTGTTTCACTATTAAGAAACAAAGCTTTTCCCTGCAGTGAAAAGTGGCTTTCCTATATGGATAAGGTTGAATACCAAATTTTAAAACACTTCCCATGTTAGGTATACAATTTAAGAAAACTTGCAAAATTTTCAAGCGCGGGCAGGATTTGAACCTACAACTTTTGCCATTACTAGTGGCGTCGCCTCTTCCATCTGGGCTACCGCAGTTTGTCTCTTGCCTGCCAATTTTGCAAGTGTGTCTTAATGCCAGTAACGCGTGGCACGGCTCCACCTACCGGGTTAGTTTTGTAACTGATACCCATGATAAATAAGGTGTTTTCCTGCGATGAAAAGTATTTTTCAAAGGGAATGAGGTATTCTCTCACGGTAAACAGTGGTTTTGCTGTGGAAATCAAGTATTTTCCTACAGTAAAAGGTAGCGCCTACCTGCGTGTCAACACTATGTTGTCGTACATACACCCCTTCTGACATGGCTCGCGTCAATCCCTTTTCTTCCAGAGATTCTAGGGCTTCCTTCACGTCTGCTTTCGACCATTTTGATACACTGCAAAAAAAGAACATTTATGTGTTTTTGAAAATTTATTCCATACCTCTGAAACTTTATAAAGCTTACAAGACGGGTGCAACGTGGGTGCAAACAAGAAAAATAAATATAAAAGAGCGACTGACAGTTGAGCGATAACTGCCAACAAAGGATGTCATCATAAACGGTCACATGCACAGCAAAAAGTCCACTGCTGGACAGTCCTTTTTTTATTTGCTTATTACCACTCTTGGCGGGCGGATTGGTGAGCGCAGTGCAAGATAGTTACAGGGAGCGCTGCTTTTTTGCTCATTCCTTAGATTGATACATTTTACAATGCCTACAAGTAGAAATGGGGTGATACTCAAACCCGGCACATCTAAGTAAACGTTTTATAAAAGTTAGTAAATACTTACGACACAAAATGATCCACAGTGAGCGGGTTGGGGTAAGCATTCTCTATCATATCGAGTACTCTTTGTTCCGATATAGCGGTTTGGTGCGCCGCGCTATCTTCTATGAACGCTGTAAGTGAATAAACATATTAACGCATGAATACAGGAGTTTAAAGCACACATGATAAAAATATATGGAATTATATGAGAATCACTTAGCCATGGTATACCTTCAAAGTAAAGAATAACGCATATTGAACATGGCTCGAAATATGAAACTATCTCTAAATCAAAATTAGGTGTTGAGCTTTCTGACTTATTGCAGGAGTCCTGGGAGCATTTTATTTTATTTTGACACATGTTTTTTCGCCAATGTTAATCCATGTGGATATGCCATGATCTAAACTTTTCTTATTTTTGCATGTATACATTGGTGCTTTCTAATGACTAAAATGAAATCGAGTCAATTTTAAGAAATAAATATTAGGCATCTTGACTAAAAGTAAGCAAAAGCGGCCTTATCGCTTGCAGCGATCTCTTCCAGGCAACCTTTACATTAAAATAGAGACAAAAATAAAAAGATTTTAAATGAATTTTCGATAGGTACTTTTTTTATATACAACATTTCAAGTAGGTAGTTGAAAGTGCACTATTTGCATTCTGTTAATAATTGTTAGAGTGCCGTTGAAAATATGTATCATCTTATTTATGGGGCTTTGATGATTATGAGATATTATAATCTAAAAACTATATCTATTGTAACTAAACAGGGTGTAAGGGACAGCCGTACAAATACTTATAGGGTGCATTCAGACCATGAAACTGAACAACTTCCCATGAAAATATATTTCAGGAAACGCCAAAAAAATTTTTGGCTTACCATAGTAATTGCAGTCAGCCGATTTTGATTTTGTATTGGGAAGTCTTTTTTTGTCGTTCCCTGACATATGTTCCTAGAGGAAATATGTTCAGTTTTATGGTCTGCATGCACCCTATAAGTATTCGGAGGGCTGCACATACAAAGCATGTTTGTGTTCATACATACAATCCAAAAGGGTGAAAAGAAGGAAGGTTTGTTAAACGACATAAATTACTTGTAGTATTTAGTTCTATACTAAATATTATAGCAAGAAATAGCACAACTACACACAAAATGGAATTTAGGAGTCTAAAAAGATGAATTATGGAATCCATAAATTATTTAAGTTACACTACATCATACTTTATATGGAAAGGAAGATATAAAATAAATATTCAATACTAAAATAATATGTTATTTTCAATTAATCTGGCGTAAAAAAGAAAGTAGGAAAACAAACCATACAGGTCATTGCCCTTGATTCTAGCTTAAACCTTTCTTAGCCAATTCTCTTCTAGCTATTCCTGTTATTTACTTAATTAAATAATAATAATTAGGCTATTACTCCAACTACTGGGCAACAGCTTCCCCTTACATTATATTTATAGCTATAACAGTCCACTGCTGGACAAGGGCCTCCCATGGCGGTATTGCCTTATTCATCACGCTTGGCAGGCGGATTGGTGAGCGCAGTGCAAGAAGTTGTGTTCTTTGGATGATTATCCCTAAGTCGCTTTTTGTGACACCCATGGGTAGAATTGGGGTGATGCTATTCCAAGTCGTCATCACACGGTAAAGCTTCATCTTACTTTTAATATTGGGTTTCGGTGAAGTAGTTACAACGAAAGGAGCTAATCACCCATCACTTAGATGGTGGTCGTCACACAACAAAACCATGTCAGAGGCCAACTAGTATTAGTAGGCGGTTGAAAACTCTGACACCAGGGTTCATCGGGTCGTTCGTCAACTCGGTGTTCCACACGGAAAGAAGAAGACTCCGAGGAAGAAAAGTTTTTAATAGTACTATGTACTATCTATCAAGCAATCCCAGGCACCACTTTTTGCCAAATCGTGTAGTGGACTTGTGGAACAAACTACCGCAATCAGTGATCAGTGCTCCCTCAGTGAACTCATTTAAAAACAGACTAGACAAATATTTGACTCAAGTGCAGTGATATACACGCATCAGCACAATGTGCTGCTAGTGTATTATAAATAATAATAATAATATCTGTCGTCACCAATCGGATCGAGTTATTTTTCTTTAAATCACGATCTTTTGCTGAAGGACATGGTCACAAATATTGTGCTTTAATAACTAAACATAATTTCAGCAGGCAAACAAAGCTACTTTTTTACAAATTCCAGAAAATAACAGAATCTCTAAGAATTAGCTAAGAAAACGCCTGGTAGAATCGAAGCCACGTCACGTCACTTTGGATTCATTCCGTTTGGGAGAATAAAACCCATGCATAGATAAACTAAAATAATAATACATACAGCCGTTACATAAGATGTATATAACGCTCTTACTCGTAATAACGCCATTGGACTCTGTATGATAGATTGAAAAAAAGAAAGCACTTATTACTTTTTAATATTTTACATACATTTAAATTACATTATTTATTAAGCATATCCCCATACCACATTAAATGAAAGCACTATTATATTATGGAATTGAATAGTCTTTGTAAACTTGTTGGTGTAATTTATGATACCCAGAAATACATACATAAAATATAACCATCAATAGTAATATAAGAATATAGAGTGAAGTTTTACTAGTGACCGATAGCGCAATTTCAAGATGGGCTGGTGATAAGGAACAACTTTCCTCAAGGAATATAGGTTGAAATATAAAAAAAATATTTCGAGTACTATCTTTAATCAGCTGATCGGCAATTTTGTATGGAAGGTCCGTTTTTTAGGGTTCCGTACCCAAAGGGTAATAACGGAAACCCTATTACTCAGGCTCGGCTGTCCGTCTGTCTGTCCGTCCGTCCGTCCTACAGTTACGAGGCTGTATCTCGTGAACCGTTATACCTTGACAGTTGAAATTTTCACAGATGATGTATTTTTGTTGCCGCTATAACAACAAATACTAAAAATTAGAATAAAGTAAATATTTAAGGGGGCTCCCATACATATGGAGGCTGTATCTCATGAACCGCAAAAGTTAGAATTGTTTGGTAAAGGTATAATGGTACGGAACCCTTCGTGCGCGACTCCGACTCGCACTTGGGCGGTTTTTTTTTTCGTATTTCGGCCTATATTCCTTGGGGAAAGTTTTTCCTAATCACCAGCCCGTCTTGACTTTTTGCTATCGGTCACTAGTAAAATTTCACCCATTAAAACATTTTCCTAAATGGAGCTAATTATGAACTTGATTTAAAAAAAAAACCTTCCCAAAGCCAATTCTTTACTGCCTAGTGTCACTTTCTTAAATAAGCAAATGCAACGGACAAAGGTTTACAGCTATAATTTATTTCCCTATAAATAAGAGAAAGGTAAATTTCAATTTTCATATTCCAACTGTACATTTCCTGTCTCTTGTATTTGTCTTATTTAACAAAGAACGGAATAGCTAAGAATTAGCTACGGAAGTCTCCTGTCAGATTCGAGAAAAAAATATGTGTCTATAGTTAGATATTTTTTTTACCTGGTGGAGGAGGGCCGCAGCCTTCCTGTCTCAGTTCCACTTCTAGAATCTTCAGTTGGCTGAATTTATGCTGCATCAATTTCATTATTTTCTTTATGAATCCCACATAATCTGGAAATAATGAAACAAAAACATTATGACTAAACTGTAAACTTTTGCTTGATTTTGAGTGTCTTGTTTATTTCCTACTGGTGATGAAAATACCTCTAAATCTGTCTTTAAGTATTTTATTATAAGTATATCAAAGTTATCAAAGAATGCAAACAATATTTCTATGACTGAGTGATAGCTATTTATGGTCTGTTTTTATCTGTTGATACACAATTTTCCGAATGACCCTCAAATATTTGTCAGACGTGGCGTAAATGTCTGTTGTTTGCAGCCGTTTACGCTCTGCCTACCCCGCAAGGTATTATAGGCGTGATATGTGATGATGATGATGATGATTTATCTGTTGTATGGTATAATTTCAGTTGTCTCTATCTAATGCATTTTCTTTTAAATCTCGTTTCGTTTTCTTTACTGTATAGTCTTTTTTACGCAGGAAATGCATTTGAGTGAAAAGCGCGGTCTGCCTGATCTGCTGCTTTTAAGGACACCGATTGTTGTCCTGTACAGATATAACTTCACAAAAATTGGTCCATGACTATGGAGGCTGCGGGGTCCATAGGGTACCTTAAAGGAATGCTTGCGGGCTGACTGGTTTCCTGAACAATATACAGCTTGAACCAGAACCCAGATGTGGTTGCTGCTATGAACTGTTTTAATCTTTCGCGCTCACACATAATGAAATGACTCAAAATACTTAAACGAAGTTCTTTCCGCGATACTTGTTTTTATTGAATTGTCCGATATTCGACCCAGTTGCATGGGCATGGGCCATGATCACGGAACAACTGATGTTTTTCGGGTAAAATAAATAAATAAAGAGTTTATTCACGAAAAAACACCTTCACAAAAAGTTTTTTCACTCTGCCAAACTATATCATAGTTTGTAGGCATTGGTTGATAATGGGCCACGCATTGTTTCAGCATTTAGAGTCATTGTGGTTGTCAGTGACAGTACACTGCAATAATCACCTTTAGGGAAGTCCTGCGGGCTGACTAGTTCCCTGAAGAACATCTGCGCCTCGTGCGGCCGCTCGCTGGGCGGCAGCTGCGGCTTGAACCAGAAGCGTAGCGCGCGCGCCTCCCGCGTGTGGTTGCCGGTTGCAGCCGACACCAGGTACACGCGAAACTCGAGCTGCGCGTGGCACGGCTCCGTAACGCCATTTTCTGCAATACCATAAAAATCCCGTGTGATGCCGGCTGAGAATAGCATTACCCCATTTCTTTCCCGCGAGTGTCGTAATAGGCGACGGACACAAAGGTTTCATGGTGTACTTATCGCAATTTTAGGCATGCATGCAAACGTGTCACTTCAGACATATACGATTTTTTTAAACGGCCTTTAGCGATAGCGACCGCACTTTACGGCTGTTAACGCTCTACATACCTCGCGAGGATAAGGGCGTGATATGTGTATGTATGTACATACAAAACATGTCTTTATGTCTTGTGTAGCAGTGTTTATTTCAACCATTTATTCTACACAAGTACAGAAACAGGGATATTACAAATATTTTTTTATAAGAAACCTAAGACCCAAAGTCCAGTCTCTACAGTACGGCCATTCCAATAAGCAATATTTGACAGCTGTCAGTCTCGTGCAGAGGGTCTGTTTATCTTTGTAGACATCTTCGAGCAACACGGTCTTCCGTCTCGTTCCGACCCGGAAGGGAGGAGCCTTAGCCATTTTACTTCATAGAAATAGTTCTGTCGTTTTTTGCGGGGCGCGGGGGGAGAGGTAGGTAAAGCTGTCAAGTTAGTGCTTGACAATATCGATGCACGACTGGACTCGGTCTAGGAAAAAATCTGAACGGAACTGGTTTTTATAAACGCCAATGCCCATTTCGGCTTGTACTTTGACAGAGGGGAAATACTTTCTATGCCTACTCCCTTCCGGGACGGAAGGCCGTCGTTGCTCGAAGGTAGACATCTTCTTAATGTGGAAATGACAGATATCAAAAATGGCTTATTGGGATGGCCTTTGTTTAGGTCAACTTTCTGGGAACTCATGTGAAATAAAATAAATGGCTAAGTAAAAGTCCTATTGTAAGGAACCCGCCATCATATGGCAATAATATACAATTCTTATGTACAGCCAATAAATTTGGTGCTCTCTTAGCAATTGCTAAACAATATCTTTACACAATAGTTAAAATAGTACATTCCTTGGTGCATTATGAGTATGATGCATGTTGTAAATAGGTAATCATCTCTTCAAATATGATACAAGTATTATTTTACTGACATAGTTTTTCTAATATTGCATCCCTTTAATAATATAAAATTGGCTAATTAGTGTGTCGCAAATATAATGAACTTTTATGACTGAAACTTGCAATACCCAAAAGACTTTCATTTATTCAAGTTTAAATGAATCTATAGATGCTTGTAGTTTCAATATTTTATCACATTCATTCATAATAAACTTTTTATGATAAAGTAAATCTATTGAACCTTAACTATCTTCAAAAAAGACAACATAAATAAAGCTCCACTTAATGAAACATAACATCTGTGTGTATTATGCTTTATAAGTTCACATAGTTCAATGAGTGATAATTATACTACACAGGTCATTGTATCCTGTCTGCAGATATGACTGTTCATGGCTTAATATGTCTTGGCATTAGCATGTAAGATTACAGAATGCTTATAAATAAAAAGTGATGTCAGTTGGTGCTTATGGCACTCATCAAGTCATCATTTGACAGGCTTTTTTGTAATATGAATTGATGGTGATATTTAAGTTAAATAGAAGAGAAGAGAGAAGAGAGAGAGTTAAATATAATGCATAAGTTATTTTAATATAAAGGTTCACTGTTTTAAATTCAAATATTGCTCCACATTTTTACCCAGCTGCCTAGCTTTTAAGCAGGATCTTTTAGGGTAGGCACCATTGATAAACCTGAGTTGTTTTGCTGCAAATATTATTTCACACAACACAAGAGAGTTTAATAACATTTGACTATTATTGCAGAGGTTGACCTCCGAACTTTATATTTGTTGCAGTATTGTTATTTATTAAGTTGGCCTATTCTTTATTCTTTAACCATAATAATTTCAGATAATAATAAAAAAGATCAACATTATTTAGAAAACAATATTAATATTGAAGTAGAAGAATAATGTATATTTAAGTCAATACTTTGAACCTTACAGAACAAGAAAGCATAACTATAATGATACCTGCAGACATGACTAAACCAAACACAATAAAAGGAAGTGGCAAGGTCATTTGATAAGGTGCCAGTTGGACATTGTAATGTAACAATGGTACACAATGATGAGAACTTTTGTGAGTTGACAAAAACTGCAACACGGAGTGCCTATAGTTTGCAACAAACAAGTGTGAAAAATTTAAGATAACAGTGGTTAAGAGTGCACTATTATATGATAGCATAGTATACAATACACCAAAATTATTGAATTTCAAAATAATTATTTGAAATTAAATCGTTTTGTAGAAATATAAATAGGAATTTGAATGAATCCATGTGTAACTTAACCAAATAAATCTAAAGAATTAGCCAATATTATAAAAAATATACTTTACTTACCATAAACTTTTTCTTTATTTATGATAATTCCTGTATGGTCCCCTCCTGCTACATGGATTTTATCACTGGCCTCAGCCTCCACAACCTTTCTCTCTATCACCAGGACAGTAGATGTTGCTGTCTTACATTTAGGAGTCATTATCACTTTTTCTTCAATTTCTGCCATGGTTCACACTCTAAAATAAACAGATTGTGTCAATACCGGCCAGTTCCCGCCCAACTTGACTCAGTTCATTACAAAAGTATAATGCGATGATGACTCATAGCACGCACTTGGTATATGATGAGTTGCACCAAAGAATAACAACCTAAGATACCACTTGCTTGTTAGATCGAACTTTCACAAGGCAATCTTGTTTTGATTTTTCTAACACGGGCTGGGCGGCAACCAAGTTTGTACAACACTGACCAAGGATTAGAATAAAACTGAATGTAGTTGGCCTTCACCTGTTTTGTCGTGACTGCGTTTCTGTTCCTATTACTTGATTTTATACACAATTTTATTATTTTCTATACAAGTTAAGGCCTGGTTTCACTTTGATTAGTGTTTAGTGCAGGTGATTAGTGCAGGTGTTAAGTGATTAGTAGAAAACACGTATGGACAGCAACTGATTAGTGCAAGTGTTTAGTACGCTGCGTAGTAAAGTGATTAGAAGCGTGTTCTATTTTTTTGCGAGTGAACTGCGAGTAGCTACGTCCCGCGCGCCCCTCCCTACCCCCTCTCTTCACTTCCAGCGAGCGCGCCTTCCTGTAGCGTCGGACGGACACACGTGTTGAGCAAAAACGGTGGAAAAAAATAAGTGGCCTAAAGATCTTACATACGAATTTGTACAGGAGTACGTAAAGCACGAATGTCTTTTTAATTGTAAAGACTCGAGCTATAAAAGTAAGGGAGCCCGAGATGCGGCTCTTAATAAGATAAGTGAAGCTATGAACATACTGGGGTTCATACTTCTTTCAGAACTTCTTCCAATTGCAAACGCACTTCTTGATGTTTGTCCATACTTGCTGATCGACGGCTGCACAACAACTGAATCTACTAAACAGAGCCACTTAACAACAATTGGACACTACTCGCACTTGACACCTGCACTTGACACCTCACTTTACTAATCACCTGCACTCGCACTAATCAAAGTGAAAACAGGCCTTAGAGCAAACAGCAAAGTTCAGCAAACATCAATTGAAAATTAGTGAATGAATGAGAATTAACTGACAGTGAGTGAATGGATTGCATTTGAAGTGAAAATTGTTGCTATTTGCAAAAATAATGTTGGCACAATTTGAGGCAAGAATAGAGGTTCAAGGTCAAGTGATCTACGCAGAAAACGATGAAAACGAGGCAGATACAATGCCGCCAACAGCAATACGTAAACATGTCAGTGTCACAAATTGATTTTTCTATTCTATAAATTTTCATTTCATAAAAATTGATTGGGTTTTATTAATATTTTCCGGATAAAGTGAAATCCGTCCTTCTTATCAATTTGTTAGTGTGATTATGTCTGCTAGGAACTATCTATCAGCGCGTGAGAAACGATTTGATGGTCTACCCAGCATTCCAAATATCTCACACAGAGGCTCTTGCATAGGATCAGAACTGCCTCCTCTTTCAGCATCCACCAGCCACTACAACAGAAATATCTACTCTTACGATGTGTCTTATTTGAATTCTGATCGCACTGGAACACCATTCTCAGACTTTTTCTCAGAGAGTGAAACTGGTTGGTTTTATTTTGTTTTTACCACATTTTACTCGGTTTTCTTATTAACCTTTCGTTTACCAAGATTTGCCGCGCGAAAAAGCGCCGTCTACCACTTGAATCGACACTTAGCGCGCCGGCAGGCACTTATGTAAAATAACTCTTATCACCACATTCCAAACAAGCACACCAGGGTCTTGTTGTGTTTTTATGAGAGTCAAATGTATAAGCAATGATCTTGTTGGTGTTATGATACTCTATTCTTTATTATCGTAATAAAACAAGGGCTTACTTTAAGACATTGTGTAAAAATATGCACTCCACGTTTCGATTTCGTATTATTACGCCAAAAACATGGGTGACGGTACTAATGTTCTTGTATTATTGCGCTAGGTATCCTAAATAAACTTTAAAACAACAATTACTAACATATTCGTCGTCAAAAATGCACCAAAACACAATTTTCTTCGCAGCAAACTATCAGCACGTGCGCGTCAAGTGGGCGAAAAAACTTCACTTCGTTATTTTTTTATTTACAATATGGCCAACTTTTTAGTTTCTCAATTAGCTAACTTCACAATGAATCGAGATACAGTACATAAATACCAATATGTGCCGTATTTATTTAGAAATAAGATGAAAACTCGCGTGCGATTATGCTGGTACACACGTTGTACCGTGGTAGATAAGGGTAGCAAATTTACTGGTACAGCGTGTGTACCGTGGTAAACGACGGGTTAAACTCGAATCTTCAACCTTCGCTTGAGCTTTGAGAGGTTACGGTCAGAGTATACTTTTCGAGGCTGCAATTAAAATAAGCAAACTGAATTGGGTTGTTTAGTGTAGGTTAATGGATTTTTGTAATCCAATTTCAGGAACTCCAGATTTTCACAGTGAAGAAAGTGACAGCAGTGCTGGGTCAGCACTAAGGAAGAGTAATGCAGAGGCTACTCGTATTCTAGCAGATGAATGGGAATGCATAGAACGAACCCTCTATGATGAGGATGGGGAGAAATCTACAAGGCCCCAGATCATTGAAGAGTGCAAGCAATGGAGAGCATTACATCCACAACTAAGGTAGAAATTTTATAATTATACTCCACCAGCCTTACCTAGACTTCTTTTCCTTTATCTTAGAGGTGGGGCATGTCATTGTACCAGCCAATATTTCTGTCCATCACTAGTCTTCACGTTCAGCTTCTGGTAAGACTTACTACAGCTCTATTAATCACACAAATAATAAAACTGGAAGGCTAGAGAGAAAGAGGAAGACCCAAAACTACATAATATATACCTAGACTAGCAGAGAATTAAAATTTTGCATGTTAATAATACACTTAACAATAGTTCTCTCATTGTATTGTTACATATAAGAAATTGTTTATATACTTCCAAGTAACAAATTCTATTCCTAGCATTCCAACAAATGGCTACCTAACCTTGATTATACCTATCATTATTTAATAAACTGTATTGATTTTCAGGGTAGTCGGTCGGTCTGTCAAGCTACCTGAAAAGAAGCCTGGCTTTAAACCTGTACAATATGACGAGGTTGTCATGATGCACTACAGTGACTACAATCAATTCAGTGAAAGTGAAGAGAGACTGTCTCAAAGTAGCACCGACGTTACTCCACAGAACTCTCCTAGAGAATCAGCTTGTGATAACACATTTGAATTCAATGTTACACAAGAGAAAAATTCTGGAGATGTGTATTTCGAACCAAAGCTTTCACGAGAGAAAATGCAAAGCATTCCATTGCATGGAAATGAGACAGAACTGCCAAACTCATTTTGTTCACTGTTACATATCACTCCTTTACAAGCAAGAAGTCCATCCCAAAGAAAAAGACAAAACCCTTCAATTTTGAGATCAGAAATAGCATCATCAAGGTGGATGAAAAACTCCAGACCGGATTCCTCAATAAACTGTGATAGAAATAGTGCTAAGTCATTTGTATCATTGGATCCAAGAACTTACGGAACAGTAGCTTTGAGTGCTTCTGAAAGGAACAAAATGCTGTCCACTAGAGTTTTAACAGCAAGGCACAGAGACATAACCAGATTGGAACCACTCTACACACCTGACATACCTCCAAATGAAATGAATAGGACATCTAATGGTATATCCTATCCATATAGCATGAGAAAGATCTCACTACCACCTTTAATGTTAGAAGAAGAAAAGCGAAAAGTGGTTCATTCTGCTAAAAAACAAAATAAAGCAAGGAAAAATGTGCCCAAAAATGTATATCAGTTGGATAGAATGAGACATAATAAATAGCATAAAAATAATCCTCATAAATGGTTTTGAAGTGACTAGAAGTAAATTTTTTAAGAATGCTGAGTAAAAAGAGCTGTGTGTTGTAGGTAAGCATGTTATGAATACTATAACTTATGCAAGTTGTAAATTGATCTCATTATACCAAATAAGTATTTATTGACTGATTAAATGTGGTGAACTTAGTATAGATATTTCAAAGTTTTCATAAAATTTAAAAAACATTCTTCAGTAAATTTTAATAATTGAATATTCAACTTTAGTTACCTCAGTATTCTGTGTATCCAATCCAATATTTGATTTAGGGTTGTTTACCAGCTTTGGTTAGGGTTCTTTTATAATTTTACTCACAAACAGGGAGAGTAGGTGCAATAAGATTATTCATAAGAATTATTAATTACACAAATCCAAAGAGCTCTTAATGAATATGGCTTCAAATTGTGAATAGGTAGTTAATGAAACAAATCTTCAAATACAAATACAGAATTTATTTTGATATTTACATTATTTGCATTTTTATTAACAATCAACATCAACAATATTAAATAATTTGTTTTCATGGTGTGATATATTTCGAACAGTCGGGCAGTGTTACATTTCCTATGCTACTTTAACTCTAAAAATAAAAACTTATTTATTCCTATTACATAACTTTTGATGGATGATATAAGCAGATTTGCAAAGTTTTTATTCTTTGTAGTTTAATATAATAAGAATACACTTACTTACCTAATGTTTAGCATGGGTAATGTAACACCACATGCATTGTACAGTGGTATTTTGTAAATGGTTATCTAGAAGCAGTGAAATAGGGGTAAACTTGAGCAACTGCTGAGAAAGCTGTGAGCTTGAATATGGGTTGCCATATTGAAATAAATTTACACTGCTACACATGAAATTATCGTGGCTTAAGCTAGATATTTAAAAAAGTAAATTGAATTAATGAATTATCTATTTACGACGAGTAAGATTCTGTTAATGAGAATATAAATATCTATTATAAATGACAATTTTAAATATGGCTTATGGCAACCCAGTATAAAACGACGAGCGCCAAATTATCTTATTATTTTAGATAACCTCGTTTTGACGTTGTTACTCTACATGGTGTGTTAGCGAAAATAGTTAAGTTACCCGAATATATAACGTCGAACCGAAGCAGTCTACAGTACCAAACCATATGCGATAGAGCGATTAATTTGATACTATTTTATTTTATAAGTACAATATAAATTTAAACTCATTTAAAATTTTACATTATTTACCTCACAGCCATCATTATATATTGATACTACTTTAATAAAGAGAGGACTATGTGTGTAACAACACGATAAGATGGCATCAGCTTACAAAAAGGTTCTAGCGAACATTAGTATTAGAGCTTTGAGACTATATATACGTATATTATACATGAAAAGTTCACCATACCGTTCTAAAAACGTTAACAACCTCAAGCTATTAGCAATAGTCAACAATGTTGTTAATTTCTAGGATTTAATGCACACAGAACACGAATATTAAAGTTGCGAATAGGCGTAGTGTTTGTATAACGTTACCTATTATTACGTGTACACGATAACATTGTTCGTGGCATTTTAGCGAGAATTCTATGTTTATATCAGTTCATGGACTAAGACAAAACTGCAGAAAAATGGTTTAGAAAGTGGGAAAATTAAAATTCTCTAATTATGAATGTACCTGTACTAGAAGTTTTGCGGTGGCACAAAATAATAGATCATTGAATAATGTAGGAGTTAGTACTACAAATTTCTTTAATACATCAGTTTAGAATTCTTGATGATGCCTAAAAGAAAGGTGTAATCGTTCATCTTTTAAATTAGGTAGTGCATGACTTAAACGTTTAAAGGTAACATTAAGTGAACGATTTGTCGCATCGCAGCACTCGCTACTCAGACAGCTACACGTATCATCTAGCGGCGTGTCGCCAACCGCGTCGCGTGATGCAGAATCGCGCGTCACGATCGCGACGACGCGTCAGATCAGCTCACGCTGTCTCCCGGCGTCCGGCGCTTGTCGCGAGCGACGCGGGTGGCGAGCACGCATGTCGTTACACTAGTGATTCGACCACAAGCAAACACACACAGAAGGACTCGGCTATATTCTCTCTCGTTAAGGCGATTATACAAATTTAAACACTATTTTAAATTGCACACTGACCCACCTCTATAAACTTTTAATTGCGATAAATATTTAATGCTGTATAAAAATAGTAAAGAAAAAATCGTCATTTACCATTAATCTTATCAAACATTCATGTTAATCCAAAATAATAGCGTGTATTTTACATTTTTACAATGAGACGTTCGAACTCTACCTAACTAGCATACAGTGACATAAAAGCCTAATTCACAACAAACTACACACGATAGTATTGAATATAAAGTTTAATGTAGCCGTAGCTTTCTATTTAATGCAAAGGAGATGTACTTTGAAAAATTCTTACGTAACATACAAAATTACATTTGACTATTTACAACATTCTAGCTAAAAATTTTATAAAATTGATTTGTTAAATGCGGTACTCAGGAGGGTACCTATTGGCGTATAGGGTTTCAGTGGCATGCATGGTTCGCTACGTACCGACTGACGGCTCCATATTCGAACACGCGACATAGTCAGCAACAACGGCGACGGCAGCGACGCATCGTATCGTTTCGTCGCGTCGTAGCCGCATCGATCGCTCGCCGTCGCGTCGTCGCGGCATCGCATTGTAACGCGCGCCGTGCTTGGCCAAATAAGCCAACTTTATTTTTATTTAAAATTTGGACAGACCGATTAGTTCGCTTAATAATTTAATATAACTATCGTGCACAACCATCTCAAAACTTTACTTTCAAGACTTCGTGGTTTAGTTTCAAAACACTCCGGAAAACTGTTGTGTGCAGTTAGGTTAGGTACATTAAATTTAAACGTGTGCAATTTAATAAAATTTTGTAGGAGCGTTTTTAAAATTAAGATTTGATATCGTTTGAATATTTACTTTATAAACTCTGCCAATAACCTTAAAATTTACTTTGATAATAGCAATAATTATTGCTTTTATAAGTCAGTTATAAGTCATTTCTTGTCTCCAGATAAAACTCACTGATTGTTTGTACTTACTTTACAAGTTTTGGGATTATGTATCGGTTTACAAAAATATGGCAGTATCTTTGCGTTCAATTCCTATACAAACTAGGTTGTGTTCGTTTGGACCAAGACGCACGGAAATCTCGACAATTTTTCGATGCACGGTAGCTCGAAAATCATTTCGCACCGAAATCGAGATACCATGCGTCGAGATTTGGTACGGTAAGATGGTGTGGTTCGAAATCCGTTTACACACAGACGGGATCGTCCACCAAACACTCTACAAATTTGCAGCACACTCTCGACTCAAGCACACGCATTAATCTAGTTATAAGGCCGGTTTTGCCTATTCTATTTTGAACGATGAAATGATGTCTTAAATGGCGTGTGTGGCCTGTACATGATGTTTGATCAATTTAATATTTACTAACTATTATTGAGGTATTTATATTCGTAAGTTAGGTATTAGTGCTAAATTTAGTGTGGTGTTCATGGCCACAGTCTTAAAATTCAATTTTTGCACTGGCGGCGCCTAGCAGTATACCTACATGCATGAGGCTTTTCTAGATTTTAGGTTTTAGTATTTTTTGACGGTCAAAACTTACTAACCGTGAATACAACAGGCTTAAATATCACTTAGAAGCGGAAGTAACCATTCATCAAACATCGTGTAGAGATCATTTTGCATCCTGATACTAATGACTCTTAATGAATATCTAATACCGGTGCGGTGAGGCGAACTAATACCTAGTAAATTCTAAAAGGAACTCTAGCCCACTGCGCCTGTTGGTGAGAGTCGCGATCACGCCCAGACTGTGCAGTGGCCTAAAGTAATACCTTATCTAATATAATCAACATAGTAAACTATGAAGAGTCCACAATCGTCAAAGCACCCGGAGTTATCTCTAAATACATCGCAGGCTTCAAAAGCCCTAATTTTCATAACAACGACGTTTCGAAAATAATATCACACATTTACAGCAAAATTACACTTTGCACACGCGTCCATTTGCCGGAGCGGCCGTGCGGTCACTCCTCGATTCAACACTCCATAGTATAATTTGTTAAAGTCATTTATAACGTGCAGCGCCTTGTCCACGTCACTTGACAATCCCCCGCCCAATTTCAGGATAGGATCCAGGTAAACGTTTTAATTTACCTCAAAACTGTCGCGATAGTCCCGGTTAATGAACTAAAATATGTGAAAGTAATCGCGATTGTTTAAAAACTTGGATAAAAATAGAAGAAAAATAAAAAGAAACAAAAAATAAAATTCAAAATTTTATTGAAAAAATAAACAAAATGTGGCACTAAGGTGAAATATAATAGTTAAAATATTAGTTGATATTTTTTGTGCAGATATTTAGCAAGCATTAAATGCGTTTTATTTCCACACAGAAAATATAAACTTCAAATAGTGTGTGTAACCTCCACCAGTAAAAACTACCAACTAAAACAAAATAATAAAACAAAACTCTTATTAATGACAATAATAGTGAGCAATGGAATTGTATGCTTTCTACCATACGTGCAATAGAATTGTGGTAACAAAACTTGGTAACCTATTAAAACTAAGCTTAAAACAATGGAATAATCCATGTAACCCATTGATAAAATATAACTAAACTTAAACTTTAAAATGTAACATAAATGTCGAGTACCCCAACTTATTTAAGTTCATGTATGTATGATGTGCTTAATAATATTTCGATCAGTCGATGAGTATTTTAAATGCTTAAAATATTAAAGAGTTGAAATATGCGAATATGAAATATAAAGCAAAGATATGAAAAAGATTCGAAAATAGAGAGAGAAAGATATATGAAAAGGAAGAAGTATCTACTGATAAGAAATAGAAAAATCTATAAAGTGAAAATGTAACAACCACTACTTGTTATATTCAGTTCATCGATAGTGGTTACGAGGCGATCTAGTCATGCAATTAAAAGTTTAAAAGGTCATTTCATTGAACACTTCCTTGAGTAAGGTTAAATAACAACATTTGCGTTATTTTTACGCGCTTTTACGCCAGTAGAAAGTTGTTTTCCTAATATTTAAAATTAAATAAAAAAGTATTCTTATTTACAGAAATGTTGAAAAGTTAATTTTTATCGAAGACTTTTTAACATTTTTGGGACTTATAGTTAAACAACGAAGCTATTTAACGACTTTAATTAATTATATTGGCACATTTTGGTGCCGTGGCCAGGATTCCATCCTAGATAAACCGCCACAAATCAGTTAACGCATTTGTTATCATTTAACTTTACACTCATTGTACCTACTTACTTACATAAATCCATAAAATTAATGAAAAAACGTAAACAAATATATTTGCCGCATAGACAACAGAATAAACTAGTAAAGACACATCAAATGTGCTTGAACTATGTTCACATCAGTCTAGTGCGGACGCCTTAAGAGATCAACTTCGCTCATTCTCAATATTCCACCACTAACGACACATTGAAAGCTTTCAAAGTGAACCGTTAATTATTTGTAGTATCACTTTTAAAAATAATTTGATTTTATTTAAAACCCAGTCAATAGTGCGTACAAAAAGGTGTGTCCGTACTATTCAATACCTACATAAAATTCTTCCTTTTTTACAGTTTTCCATACACCTCTTTCTAGATTATGCCCATTTTCCGTTTATATTAGAAGAAAATGTACATTCAGCCACAAGAAAACATGACATTGACCCCTAACAGTGCAAGTATATGTGTAAGATTGCGGTGCAGTGCGTGTCGACGTGTCAAACAAAAATATTGCCACTCGTAAATAATAAAACACAATTCAGTGAACCGAACGATCTTCCTGGGAATGTGATTCGGGGATAATGTGAAACTGAAAAGGAACTAACATGGCCAAACTACAATCGAAATATTATTATGTCCTTGCCTTCCACTGCTAAAAACTACATTTATTTGAATAAAATAATCTAGTGTTTAATTTTTAAAACAAATAAAATTCAAAGTTAGTCTTTGAAATTGAGGTTTCCGTGTCAGACAAGGTTTTAAAGTACATAATTGAATTTAAGCCATGTTAGTCTTAAGGTTGATTTACACTTCGAAAAATACAGCAGTGAGTAAACCTATTTCTTTCGTGTCCAATAGAAAAATAACCAGGTCTATACACACTCATTCGTGCCCCGCACGGCTTCCCGGACACGGCCCAGATGTGTGTGGATAGCTATTTCGGTTTCTGTCATTCACAAAAGAAAGAAACCAAACTCGCTGCTAACATAGCGACGTGTAAAGCCTGAAAGGGTTTATAAGGCTCGCGATGTGGGTGGGGGGTTTGTCGGACAGTGCGCGGGCCCTTAGATGTAGGAGTAGGGCCCGTCGGTGAGGGCGCTGCACAGCAATAGTCAGGAGGCGTCGTCCTTAGCCGCCGCGCCCGCCGCCGCGCCGCCCGCCGCGCCCGCGCGACGCGACGACCGGTACTCCACGCCCGGGTCGAACTGCATTAGGACGAACACCTGCACGGGAGTATAGTAAGTACATAAATACATATATCACGCCTTTATCACTTGTGGGGAAGAAAGAGCGCAAACGGCCGTAAAAAAAGAAATATTTACGCTATGTCGGACATACATGAAAGGTGGTCAGCCCGTCGCCTAAATTGTTATTCGCATGTTCTCTTACTACCCACACGGGAAACAATTAGGTGATGCTCTTCAAGTCGACATCTAATTATAAAAAATGAATTACTCATTCTTAATTCCGTAATACTCCTAAAGAAAGGCCTCCGCCTCCGCCGCCGGACGTCTTCCGTAATACTCTAAAAGTAACAAGTTAACGGAGAATGTTCGGGTAGTATTCATATGAAGAAGCTGCTGCTGAGGTTCACACACGTGCTAGGTTAGGTATAAGTATATTTATGTACCTATTAGTGTTTAAGAGATATATGTATATATACATATATATATGATAAACGTATATGTGTATTATTTAATGTTATTATACGTATGTAAACATATTACTGAGTTATATATTCAAGCCTTTCTTTCCTTTTTTTGTTTAATGCACCTGCCTTGACCCTTTCCACATGCCTTAAGGTAGACGGAGAAAACGCCTTTGGCATTAAGTCTGCTAGTGTACATTTTTGTGTATATTGGTAAATAATAAGTTTGTCCATAACATATTACAAGTTAACAAAGATTGTTCATCGATTCATTAACAAGGTAACAGTAAATGGTCCGACAGGTCTGTATAGTATAACAGAAACAACTTAGTAGGCAAGATTTAAAAAAAGTTAACATATACTATTATGTAAGTAGCACGCTACAAGTTTACAGTGAGTATTCTGGCCATTACAAGTTACAAGTTAACAAAGATTGTTTTTAACGACAAGTAAGAATTTAAGAGGGAACTTTCTCAATACAACCAGAAACAATTTTGGTGAGGTATACACATCTCACGCCTATAATCCCTTGCGGTGTAGGCAGAGCGTAAAAAGTCGCAAAAAACGGACTTTTACGCCAAGTCTGACAAATATTTGAGGGTCATTCGGAAAATTGTGTATCGCCATAGTGACAGGTTGTCAGTCCATCGCCTTAAATTACAATACGTGGTGAGGAATGTTCGTAAATTTTTCACCTGGTCAGTAGGCAGCAAGCAGAAGTCATCTGGCGGGTTGGTGATGACGTAGCGCTTGCTGCTCGCGTCGCACGAGGAGCTCGTGTCGCGGAACCGGTACAGGCCGATGCATAGCATGCCGTACGCTCGCAGCGCCGCCACGAACAAGTCGCCGTACTTGCCCGCCTCGCCGAACTGCGCTAGAGGGCCGTCGTACAGCGAGATCTGGCCGACGCGACAACGGTCCCTGTGGAATTAGTCCTCATATTACATACAAGTGAGAAACTCCGTCCGCCTTTGTCTTGTGGAGGAAGGCAATGGCCGCTTAATATTGGCCCCAAGATTTACAGTCGCTTGTGTGCAATAAAGCTATTCAAGATCAAAAGTTAATCTATTCTTTATAGCACAACAGAAAACACACATTAGAAATATCTCTCAGGCAAAAAGGTTGATATATCCGTAACGAACGATTAAGCGTTACAAGAGCAGTAAGCTAAAGTGGCAGTGAACGGGGCACATAACTTCGAATACTGAAGATTGGATATCGATAACCTATAAAGGTTGCGTACAGCTGTCTAGTTGGTTCCATGTGTTCTGTATGAAAGACTTGTGTTCAGGATTTGTCCCACGGCTGGCGATGTTAATCATGATGTTACATCATTGATTTAATAAGTATTTAGATGATAATATAATCTTCTTCTTCTTCTTCTTGTCGGGTCAATGGCAAAATGTGGATACTTCAGAGTATACCAGCCCAAAACGTGGCCACATCGATGGCTCGTTGGTTGGCGCTGAAAAGGTCATCCTGGGTACAGGTTAACGGAGAGGTGGGGCACGACAATAAGTGCAACATGACTCTCTCTTTCTCTTTTCGTGTGGGACACTGAGTCGTCCAACGACCCGATGAACCCTGGTGTCAGAGTGGTGGCAACATGACTTACCTGTTAGCTAAGCTCTCCGGCGTGGAGTAGCCTCCCCGGAGGCCGGCGCCCTCTGCCAGGATGAGCTCAAGCTCGGGCGTGGCGCCGCCAGTGATCAGCGACCGGATCAACGTTAAGGCATTCTGGTTGAAGTATGTCTGCGAAATGGAACATCTCTTTGTTAGCCTTGGTAGTGGCCCAATAAGGCGAGGTCACCTACATACAAGCTACAAATTGACAAAGGTTGTTCTGTAATAATTATCAACGAGCTACAAGTTTACAGAAGTTTTTTTTTGTCAATAACAAGCAACATTTTAACAAAGATTGTTCTGATATCATTAAGCTACAAGTTTACAAAAGTTGTTCTGCCAATAAACTACAATTGAACAAAGATTATTCTGTCATAAATAAGTCACAAGTTTACACAGGTCATTCTGTCAATAACTGCTACAATTTAAACAAAGATTGTTGAGTAACATGAGAACTACAAGTTAACATTTGTTTTAATTAACGAAGACTTTAAATCAGGTCGACTCAAGGCAAAAGAGAGTTTAAGTTTTTGCAGTGCCAAGGACAAATTATAACCGAACGCTTACAGTAGACATAAGTGAGTCGAGTACGGATACAGCGAAGGCTGTTCCGCAGGCGAACGGCTGCGTCAGGTACAGTTCCGTGTCCGGATCGTCGTCGTCATCCTGGTCCAAGAACTGTACGTTGCTGTCGTTCACCAGCTCTGGAATACAAAACCGATTTCAGTATTAATGTTATAATAGTGAGAGGAACTTTAGGTGCAAAAGCAATCACGCATTCCATGATGTGGCCAAGCTTTTGAAATCATGACGTATGAAATCCACCCACCCTTACTCGCACACTTAACAATGAATAAAATCATCCACGTAAGAGTCCAGCGGGTGATCATTGGCTTTATTCCAGACACGATTCCCATCGTTATATATTGTAAGTAACCTCAAAAAACAAGGACTGAAAAGATATAAAAAATGAAGCAAATCATCCACGTAAGAGTCTCACCCGTAATCATAGGCACATTGGCACCATACACGCTACCCCTCCTCTGCAGCAGCACTGGCGCGGGCGGGGCGCCGTTGGTCGCGGGGAGGTTGCCCCCAGCGCCCCCCGGCCCCGCTGCCGCCCCCGCCGCACCGCTGAGCACTCCTATCGTGTCGTCGAACGTCATCGCTTTGATGTTCAACGAAGCCAGAATAGCTTCCTTGTCAGCCAGCGTCGGGTCATCGTTCGATGGCACCTGAAGGAAATCAGTGATATTGCGGTGTCGGATTTGTTTAGGTGAAGCTTCCGAAGGTTAATTAGGTGAAGCTGCAGAAGCAAGCAAAGATCATACACAAAACTTTCTAGTCTACCAGAAATCTGATTAATGTGCTGTATCCATGTACAGAACGAGTCTAACGCTATACCTAAAAACTTTGTTTCACTCGGTTTTTCAATTACATCATTTATGACAATATAGTTCAGGTTTATTTTATTAGTTTTATAGTTCATAAATTGCATATAATTAAGTTATTGTCAATCAACCATTTTAAAGAATCAATAGTAGGTAAAATGTATGTCATATTCGTATTGCGTATCATTGTAATGTTTATTATTAGGAATAATAATTGATATGTAATCTGCAAAAAGTACCATTTGGTAATTTGTAACAGTTGGAAGGTCGTTAATATATATAATAAAGAGCAAAGGACCTAGTATGCTTCCATGAGGAACACCCGCGTTATTTGGTCAGATGGTGAAAAATATTATTTATTTTCATCAAGCGCAACAAGTTTTCCAACTTCTACACACTGTGTACGATTCGATAGGTTTCTTTGGATCCAATTTAAAACAATCCTCTGTATCCCGTGTTTTTCAAGTTTGTTTTGTCATTATGACCAACAAAATCAAAGGCTTTAATCATGTCACTTACTGGAACCTTTTTGTCAATTTATAAAACACTTTATCAACAATAACAACACTTTTCATTAAATAAACTTATGATCGTAGACAATTCTTACCTTCGCTGATAGGATGCAGCACATATCACATAAATTGACATTAACTGCACGCAAGTCGGCCCGGCTTAGCGGTGAACCCTGGGAGAAAAAACATATGATGTAATCGCCCATAAAAATGTTCTATTTAGGTACATTTAAAATACTAAAAGACTTACATTCAACACAGAAATCTTTGGCAGATTCTGCAACATCTTCCACTCTCTCCTAATGTATTCTACGCTGCCGACGATCACAACATGCTTCAGTTCATGGTAATGGAAATTCGAGGCCCGCAGCGGCATCACCAAGTTGCGCAACCCAATGAGCGGCGAGTCGGGGTCGGCAAACAGGCACACCACCACGTGCCCGTTCAGGACCGTCATTGCCGCTTGATTTCTGTCCTAGAAACAATGTGGTGGTTGGCTTTAGATATTGCCGAATGATTGAAACAAGGATTGAATGATGATGATGAATAAGATACCTTAAGCTACGTTTAATACTTAAAATTGTCACTTCTTTCGACATTTCATATATTGCCAATAATAATTCGCTGTTTAAGGCGAAGCCTTTGACAAGGTACGGATTCCTCTCTTCCAGTACAAATTTGGGGGAGGCCCATGTCCAGCAGCAGACTACTTTGGGTGTTGAAGTTAAAGTACAATTTTTGATTCTTTCAGTTTTCAGTCAATTCTAAACGATACAAAGAATAACAGTAAAATACATTATTTTACAAATAAAGATCCTTATAAGATTAAGGCAATTTCTTTGTGAGGTAAACTTTGTATACACCAAGAAAGCATTCTAGGTCTTACGTTCTAACTTATTTATTATAATTTTAACTGATTCATTTGCTTCACGTGACATAACTTGTTTATAACAAGGTCTTAAAATAAGTAGGTAGTTGATGTGTTCAAATAATTAGTAAATTAAAAACTTACTAATATACAATCCTCTAGATTTCTGGCAGGGCTCCAATGGAACATGCCAGTGGAGTCGTATTTCATTTCAGTCTTTTCGAAGTCGAAGTCTTTCGACTGGTCGTCTGCCAGGCCCGCTGGCAAACTGACGCCGTTGCTGTTTTGGTTGCCTCCGCTACTTCTACTCGTCGGCCTGGGTAAAAAATACATTTTTAATATTTCAAGTTTCACTAAACTCTTGAACTAAGTGCGATAAAAGCGTTGTTCAGATAAAAAAATTTTGGACATACGGTGCGTAAAATATGTGACAAATATTAATTTCAGGGCGCAGTAGTCCTTCATAGTGCAGACTTTTTTTTAGGTATCATTACTACTAATAAAACGCACTGCACCTTTGCTTTGATGTTATTTGCATTTAAGCTTCGATTTACGTATTTATTTAATTGGTGGATAGTAAATACCTACCTAATTAAAACGTAAACAAAATAGGTAAGTCGATTCTAGGAATATTGATAAGATCTAACAAAAGCTTAACCTAGTCAATTATTTCGTTTACTAACGTTGTAATTCATTATTTAAAAAGCTTTACAATAGGTGTGCATTGAATAAGGTTAACAGTGTGAGATGTGGGCAGTGACCAAGATACAGGTAAAGAGAAGTGACATTGTGTTAATAGGTTTCATAAATATTTCAACTAATAGGTTTATGAAAATAATACAGCCATGCTTTGTACTTAAATAAGTGACGTGCTATAGGTACTGTTGTGCTGAAATACAAATCACAGTTAATCAAGCAAATCAAAACTACCAAGGTACTTCATCTACATAGAAAATACCTTACGTACCACTAACATAGAAGCAAGCACTACAAAAGTACTGAAATTTTGAATTATTGGCTTTTGATGGACAGATTCAAATCTACTTAGTAAGTAATAGAATAAAATATCTAGCTGATATATAATTTGAATTACATGAGTTTTTTCACTTCGTAGGCAAGATGGTACGCCTGGTAATTGGTATCTTGCTCCTGCGGATTCCTGTAACACAGGGCCAAAGTGTCGTCTTGTTGTTTTCAGAAGTTTAAGAGAAGGTAGTACATAAATATGTGCAGCGAACAAAGACTTGTTATTTATCAGTGCGTTCGCGATGGTACACGACTAGAGATCGTGAATATGACAAAATAAATCTCTACATGGTTTAAAAAAAAACTAGAAGGGGATGTTAACATGAACCTCTACGAAAAATTTCTAAGATTTGCCTTTTAGGATTTGCAACCTTTCGGAAGTTTATATCTTTAGTGCATTATTAATAAAGATAAAAATAATTTAAAATAGATTCCAAAAGGTTGTGAATTGAAGTAGGACCATCGCAAATGCACACATACTAGCGGTTGTGCGTAGTGCACAAGTGCCAAACATATACCGTGACAGCGAAACACTGAAGGCTTATATCAAGCCACAGAAGAATATTAAAAGAGCTGCTATTTATATAAATTTAAGACATACATTTTATTGTATCTTTGCAAAGTTAAGGGATTTTTAGTTACATTTTTAAGTATTAATATTGTTAACAGTCTAAGGGGAAATAGTTATCCATAATTCTAGTACCTAACTTGTTTTCGGAATTCATCTATTTGATGTCTCGGAGCATATTTCAATAAATAACAACAACAAATTTACGTCCAAGCTACCTTTTAACCCACTTTGATTATATTTTAAGTAGAAAGATATTGTAAAAGACCTTAAAAAACAATGTAAAATAAAAATAAATTAAGAGACGAGTATCAAGAGATTTAAAATTTGTATATGTTCGGTCGAGTCGAGACGCCTCCACCACGGTCCCGGGTTTCAGTCTTAGCCGACGTTAATATTTATTCAATTGCTTTTTTTCATTTATGAAAATAATGCAGCATTAAGTGCAAAATGAAATCCATCACCTGATATAAGGTAACTTGGACGTTGCGGTACGCAACACAGGCAAAAATATTAATGTAGACACAGCAAAAACATTTTACTAAGTCTCAGATGGCAGTAGGTTGGAACGGAATTCCAAGGAATTCAAGCCAACGGAAGGCTTGGGTGCCTTAGGTATATATTTTTCGTATTTTTTAAGCTATCGCAAGTAATATATTGCTTGTGCAGGTACCGCGGAAGTTCGGACATGAGCGGAACATACAATGCAATCATCGACATAAGTGTCAAGACATCACTCACGTATCTGGCGGCGCTCGGGTGACATTGGGCTTCACTTTGTTGACCTGCCGCGTCGTCGTCGTGTTCATCAGTTGGTTCGCCATTGGAGACAGGAGCGATGTCGGCGCCGCGTTCCGGTGATTCCGGTTTATTACTGGTGAAAGAGATATTTCATTCAATTTGTTTTTTTACCTAGGTATGTCTAAAAATGGATAACTATTTTCTAATGCGTGTTTGTATCATTAAGAATCTAAGCATTTTTTATGGAAAGTCCAATTTTCTTTTGAAATGATTATGAGTTAAAATAGAACTTACAACTTATATCTTCCCCTCGTTCTCTTGCGATTTCACCTGAAAAATAACATCAGTGCTGTTTTCCTCAAAATTGTATTTAAAGTATGCTTGTTAAAATTTTGAATTTATTTAATTCATCGTTACTTGCAAGTTCTTCTATGAAATTTCACTTTTCGTTAAATAACAATCTACTTGATGAATTTTCCTACTTTGAACGATCATAATTTATTTATCAATCTTATTCCAATTTTCTTCGCCAATCATTAAGTATTTCAAAAATCTTAAATCTAGTACAAAAGCGCTTTCAACAATGCATTCAATTCAAGGGCACAAAGATTTATTAAAAGGGAAGATGCAAATGCCATGAGTCAGTGGTTGCAATGTTGGCGGTAGGCGGTAGGCGGTAGGGCACAGATCAGAAATGATTCCGCTTTAGAGTTTACCAAGAAGCACAGCTCAGTGAAAAATTCGTGTTCAAATCAAAATTTGATCAAAATGTGATGCCAAAATAAAAGGTTTAGGTATCTATTGCTTCGTGTACAACAAAAAAATAAGAGGATTTTTTAAAATCTATCTTTTAGGTGAAATGTTTTTAATTTAGCTTTAATCATAAGAATAGATAATAATACTGCGTATAGAAACGAAACTCCTTTGTCTGGGCCCCAAAAGCCGCGCTTTAAATACCTACTTCCCCCCGCAGCCCGTAACGCCCCGCACTCTCCCACGCTTTAAGTCGGGGCTGTCACGTGCCAATAATTTTATTCCAGACTAGCGGCCAGTCAAGCGGTTGCGACCGCTGCTAACAGTTTTCCCGTGGGAACAATATATTTACCCGTTTTAAAGTCTTACCTTACCATTTTATATAGGTAGGTACAGAATTTTAAAATAGGTGCAAAACATACCTACGATACAAATGTGCTTATTTATCATTATCAGCTAACAATGACTGTAAAAATAGGAGTACACACAACAATTACGTATAATAACGAATGGTAGGTACCTAGGTATTTCATCTCTCTTTAATCTCATCTTTAGGCAAATTAAAAAAACTTAGATGCGGAGTTTTCCTCGCATCACTTTTGCAGCCATACACACCACAATAATTCGGCATTGCTAAATTTTTCACAAAAAATGAAAATTCGACCCGCACGACGAACGTTTCCGCGGCGAAGCGCACTCCCGACTGAATTGTTCGCTAAGAGACAGCCAGACGGATTGACCTTGAGCGCGTCTGGAGCGGGAGTGTCATCTCTATGTGATTTCTACTCTATGCTTTAATAATGAAAGTTTAGATCGCTAAAGCGACAGTGTATTTCTACATTGGTTAGCCGGGGTCAACTCATGCTTTGTAAAGCAAGTTTTCTCGAAGTTTTGAGCGGTGTTGTCGCTCAGGCTTTAGTGCTCGCTATGAAGATGCGTGATAAGCAACTAAGTGCAAGGTACCTTTTTGATAGCCTATGGACGAAGCACATTGCTGGTCAATGGAGAAGTGTGGGCCGATGATAGAAAATAATTTTAAGAAAACAAAAAAATTAACACTCAGTCCGTGAGCCTGAGATATACCTCGCACATGGACCTTCTTGGGCAACTCTGGCGGCGTGAAGGTGGGGGGAGGATGGTGGTCATCTGCAAAACATCAGCACAAGTTCGCATTCCAGTACACCACTTAGTAGGTAAATACAATATGGTATAGCGCCACATCGCACATTTGGCCACGCCCGGTTTCACTCGCATCGATCAGACATTGTATGCAATTTATCCAAAATTTTCCCTTGACGCAAAATAGTCCATTCCATTTTGCGTCGATCGGATATTTTGTGAAAATTGCACTTTGTTTCCGATTTACCTACTAGCTTGTATTAAGTAACAATGCGATAGCTTAAGCGCTTCTTCGTAAGCACGAGTGAAACCAAACTCCCCAAAAATACCAAAATTATTTCAATTTTTATTTAAAAGTATCATAATAATTATTACTTGTTACGACACCCACATGCAACATTCACTAAAGCTACATTAAACATACACAACTGAAAACACTAACTAATAGACAAGCTTTGTGTACTGACTAGAACTAAACACTAAACTGTGTTTTATTCTGATTTTAATGAAATAGGTAAATCTAGTTATTGTGAAATTTAAACTAATGTAAAGGGAGATGAAACAAATGATTCACGTGAAATATTAGGAGACGGCACCGAGCGTACTAACGTTATGGCTTAGGCGAAAATAATCAAATAATTGCAGGGATGTTACAAATTATAATATACCAGAGGAGACTTGGGCTCAGTCGCGAGGTCGACTGGTAGTCCTGTCGCTACCGAGGCGGGCCATCTAATCAAAATATAAGATCCCTATGCAGGGTGGCACATGATCAAAATATTATCTCTTAATTTTGAAGCACAATAATTACACGTAATTCCAATGAACACTATTACAACACCAAAAATCAGAGGGTCTATTTCAATGCAGAAATCAGGGATTATAATGTTCCTAGATATGTTTATATTCGTTATAAGAACAACAATACAAAATAAACATACGACATCACTTAATGTCTGTCGATGTTGATAATTTTCTAATAGAGAGGCAAACAACTAACTGCTGAGTAAATGCACATAGATATAAGACAAGACAATGATAACAGGACACGACATTGCTATGCCCCCGCGTGAGGCTTCACCGCCAGTTGGTTTTATCATAAACATCACATCGACATGAATACACTGAGACACATTGTTACGTACTTGCCCTGCCCACCATCTGGACGGCCCGTACGCCCTTCCTGAACGTGGCCACTGAACGAAACAACACGGTTTAAAAAAATACTCACTTGCTGAAATTAGTGGCGCCCCACACAGGACAAATCTTGGCTGAATGAATACAATATTCACCCGGAAACCAAAGCGCGAATTGTGGACAATAGCTAGCCGCAAAAAATATTTCTGTGGACTATTTAGAACCGTTAAATTAATAATTAGATTGGTTAACATTTTTATTTAGCTAGCTATTGCCGCCAATTCATTTTTTTGTTTACACACCGTGTTCAGTCGGTGAATATTTTTACTGAGCGGCGCGGCGCTAGATTCGATGATGCACCCTAACAAATTATCCTGCTCATTATGTGGTCAGAAGGGGTAGCAAATTATAAGTACTTATGCTGACAGAAATGCAAAGCTGAAGAGAGATTCTCTCGTTGAGATTGCAGATACGAAAGTTATGTTGGCCAATGTATTAAAACTGTGATCGAATGGAATTGGCCGCGCCCAGACTATCTGTCAAGGTAGTTAAAAGCTCCGATATCAATATCAAAAGATCAAAGCAAACAGTCTGGGCTGGCGCAATCTTTAACAAAAAACTGAAATCGTATGCCTCAATTTTGAATTTTGTAGAGTCAACGTGAGCTGTGTTCGCTTCATGGGAGGAGCTAGCCTAACGTTGTCAGAGTAAGCGAGAGTTGTAGGTAGTTATTTTGCTCTGTGACTAGCCTTGCTGCACTATTCTAGCTGCGTGTCGTTTAATCGTGACGTTAGCGTTTACTCTATCATAGATAGCTCAGTTCATGTCATGAGCAATGGTTAGTTGATGCAAACAAACTAAACATGTTGTGAGGTACGGTAGTATAGCATTTCCAGCTTCGTACCGTCGAGACAACCTCGATAGGAATTAAGATTTTGTTTCACCATCCCAGTCTGCATCATCATCATTCCGACATCTGGAAAAATCCAAACACTGACACATACGAAGGTACGCTCCTAGTCACTGCTATGGGGGTTGTTACGCCGATTTAGGAGCATCAAACTCTAACTAACTATTGGACACCAGCAAATCGTTGTTACGTTAGAGTTTCATGTTTCCAAATTCATTGATGATGAAATGGGTAGGTAGTGACTGTATTTTAGTTCCCTTGACCTTGCGTTAGTCACTGTCATTAGCACAGACAAGCCGCAACTGCTCTCTAAAGTCTTTACACTTCTCCTCAAAGCTCACTCTCGATGGAATATTATCTTTAGCAAATATGATTTTTCGCACTCTGATGTTTCTGAGACATGCTTTCGTGGATTGATATAGAATTTAGCTAAGTGTTTCGGGATAGTGACGTGACGGTGCAGTTTTGCTGTTTGCGATAGTATTTATTTTCTACTTTGATGACATGCAATACTGTCTGTGCTGGGTTCTGAAGTGCATCATATCAATTTGTGTTTGGTTCTTTAAAATTTGCACCGATCTACAATTTTGTTTCTATTTCTGTTTCATATTTCCGATTTGGATTTGGTGGAATATCGTAGCTACAGCATTGTATGATGCACTAAGTCATCCCGATTTATACAATTCAAAACAGAGCGAGATTTTCAAAAGGCAGAAAAATGGTGAAGTGTCAAGAGTGCTTTATTCGTGGCATTATCCATTCACGAGCGAGCGGACATACACAATGATCGCTAATATAGGGTGTGAACGAGCACGGGTCAAGAGAATGCCTTGCAGCCGATCCAGTCTGTGAGGTACGGACGCAACACCACTAAAGCAACTCAAATTATAGACACGAAAAATAATCGGAAAACGTCAATTTGTGAGGTTAGGTGTGGTGCAAGTTACCTAGGTCGGCTCCAACCTTCCGCTGGTGTGCGGTCACTAAAAGTTTAGCCGAACAATATTCCATTAATCTCACAATACATAAAAACTGGTGTGAGTAGAGTATGCTGTGTCAACGTGTTCGTACATCGATAGTGTAAGGACATGTGACTTCATATTTGGGACGTGTTTCTTGTGGTCAATATAGGTATTACAGGACACAGCTTGTGAAGTTACATTGAATACTTCCCAGAAAGAATGTCACAGAATCGTCTGTTAGCTAAGTTTACATTATAAGTACAACATTTATATTTTAGATGACTTCGTGTTATTTAAAATATGTAAATCTCTCAAAGGGTATTTCAATTATAATGGATTGTGTAGAAAGCAATACGATGATCTTACAGTTTTTGCATTTGCACTTCTTGATGAGAGTCTCATCCTTGATGTCCTCGTGGCAGGCCTTACAGTAGAACCAAGCTCTGAAAACGGAAAACTCTAGTGAGATAACATTCCATACCAAGCTGGGTTATAGTCTGACGTGAGCACGATGAGATCACCACTATTGAGAATGTGATTTTTGTACAAAAAGCCAAAAGGTTTTTATAGTATTTTATTCTGTAAGTACGAAAACGTCAAAATGAATGGTTGGTTCAGAACAGCACAGAAATGACTGTTTAGAAGGTTTCCTTGCTTAGTCATTATTACCTTTTAACCTCATCAGCAGACTGTGCAATGAAGAACCCCTGCGTGTTGGCGTGGATCTTGGCGTTGCGGGGGTTGATGGAAATCTTGCTGTCGGCGCCTTCCTCTCCTTTGATCTCGATGGCCAGCAGCAATAGCTTCAGTTTGATGAAACACAACCTAAGAAACGATTCAAGCTGTACCATTGGATACGTGCGATTTATGGCCACGTCACGAGTTGGACACACCTTCAAAAAAACTTGTCCATATCAAACCGCGACGAGGACACAACATAGCCTATTTTCCATAACCCATGTAGGTATAATAGAAATATCAAATGACTTCCTTTTTTTGCTTTTGCTCTTGCTAGTGTTTTGCCCTTAAATGTAAATTAAAATAAGACATTTCATTTAAGTAAATAATCTTTTATCGAAACATTTTTATCTAGTCTGTTGTTCGGTCACTTGTATGGCTCTATAGTTTTCTGACTTAGTAGGTACGCGGCAAAGGGATAGAAATTAGATTCAAAGAATTCAAGGCTCGGTAGCACTGACCTGTATTATATTATACAAGCTATTGGCTACATATTTTTGATTTCTTATTTCAGTTTACATTTTTAGAATTACTTTTAGTTTGTTAACAGCTATTATTTTAGTTAGTGGCAATAATCATATCATAACGAACAATAATATAATGATAAAAGACGTCACTTTTAATTTAATAAATGAGAATTTACTTACTAATCATACAATATCAAATATCGAAAGCCAATATTGATCATACCATGCTATGAAAATGAAGATAGTAAAGAAAATAGATCATGCGGTCAAAGATTTTTTGATCGGTATTGAAGATACTAGTCTACTTGAAGTGTTTTGAGTTTGTAATGTGTAGTGTAGTAATATAAAGATAGAACATAGTTACTAAAAGCTGAAAAGGGTATCTAAAGTAAGAAAGTACAGCGCGTGCATATACAGGGTTATTATTAAGTCAGTACGTAAGCATACTTTAAAGGATGATTAGCTACTCGTAAATATGAACAAGACCCTTTTGATCGTGGAAAAAGTAACACATGTCATTTTTATCGCGTCAGCACTGAATGGCTCAGGTACATTATTTTTTTCTGTGGAACAATCTGTCTTTTAACTTTGTTGATTGACCCAATGTAAAAGCACTTTAGTCCATATTTAAAAGAACTATCATCCTGAAAAGTTTTCGTACAGACGAATAATTACTCTGGATATTATATAGATAGAGAAAGTGTAAGACGTGCAATAGAAAAGTACATCAATATTAAGTTACAATCATACTGCACTGAAATTATGCTATAAGTTTTAAACCTTGAGAATGTTACTACCAAGACAAAATTATAAAATATGGTAATGGCTTTAAAGTAACAAGAGATATGGCAGTCGTAAAAATAAACGTCGAAAATTAATAATGACTTGAACAAAACCTTGTGTTAAAAATACGTACCGCTAACATACTAAATTATTTACCCATTCAACATGCACAATCTATTCTGTAAATTAGAAATTCTGTTAGTCAAAATCAACCTACGACAGTGATCTAGTAAAGGGATATAAATGTAAGTGCACACTCAATCAGCTAAGGGTTAGCATAAAGTGTCTACAGTGAGGGACTGCGGGTGCGGGGCCGGCAGGGGGGCTTACTCGCTCGCTTGCGGGAAACTCATCCCCGTGAAGGAGGTCGACAATGTTTCTGTGTACATCTCGCAGCCAGTACCCTGCAGATAATCGTTCTGCCAAGCTTGTGTGTCGGGAGACTGCAATCAATCAACGGAGGGCGCTCAAGCTCGTGCCTTGTTAGTCACAGGGTGGCGCCACACCTGGCCACACGCAGCCCCAAAGGCTCGGGCCTTCACGATGCTATATTAGATCAGCATCTAAACTAAAGGAGGGGCAACAACTTCCTAAGTTAGTATATGTGGTACTATCGGGTCATGGAATCATTACTGTTCCGAGTTATTCAGTGCAGTACCTATGGAAGAACCTTGAAAACACCGACAATAAGTTCACTGGAAGCTTGCAAATAATGACAACACTGAAACATGAACATGAAGGGAAGAAGCTACGCGGTTCATCCGGTTAGTCTCGACTCGGAAATGAAACTAGACATTGTACAGTATAGAGAGTGGAGTGTGACTGTCAGTGTCACTCGGGCCACTTACTCTGCGGCTAGTTTGAATGGCATTCCGACAAACGTCGTGCTTAACATCTGTGTGTACATCTCCATCCCAGTACCCTGCATGTAGTCATTAGTCCACTCTGCCAACTCTTTCTGGGACTGTGGAAATGCCGCATAAGATTGTTAGAACAAGTACATTTGAAGACGCCTGAATTTTGTGTTTATAGTGTTCCGAATGTAAATTAAGAGGCAGTCTTCGAATGTACTTTGTTTACAATGTAAATAAAAGAAATAGACAGGTAAATATATGTTTAAAAGCTGACCGTCTTGAAACTCCTCATGGCAAAGAGGTTGGCCATCATGGTTGAGAAGCCTGGCGCGAGGCAGCTCTGCGCGATGAAGCCTAGCTTGAGCTCAGCCAAGCAGATTACATCGTCGCCCTGCTTCCAGTCCCAGGATGGAATGTTTAAGAGGTAAGCCTGGAAGAAAACGAGCAATCACAGGTGAGAAAATGACTTTTGACTTTTAGACACAACTTCTTGGAACCTTGGCCGGGGTGAGTGTAGGACTTCTGACGTGTGTACACCTACATTTTCTTTAATCTTTAGCCAATATTACAAATTTTAACCAGTTTACCATTATGATGACTGACCTTATTATGATACTGCATCAGTTGGATGATAACCCTGATGTCATCGGAGTAGTTCTTGATGGAGATGACCCTCATGATATTAGCTGCATCTTCTGCGTCTGGGTCCTGGCAGTATTTGTTTGCTAGCACCAAGCACGCGTCTGCCTCGTGTACCTAGATATTGGTGATCATTTTAAATACTGTCTTCATCTTCAAAGCACGACTTGATGTAGGTACTGAGTTTACTTTTTGAATAGGTATACTAAATAGTAAATCATTGACTTGAATTTAATAGTTACTAAATGTAACTATATACTAACATAAGCTGGAGTTTAAAATTAAGTGAAGAAAGAAGCATGAAGAAAGCATGCAATACAAAAGCACAGGTGGTTAACGTTCAATGTAAAAGACCATTACCATTCATAATGTAACGTTTTTATTTCTTAGTACTTATTAGCATCGCAATATTTATAACAGTTTATAGTAAGTAATATTTTATTCGCACGGAATGATCTTTTAGAATAAGGAGAAGCAGGTGGAAGATATATCTAAAACGTGTGCATGCAAACAACATTCAAACTTGGTGAAGCCATGCATTGTCTAGGACTTACCGTAGCACTCGACAAAAACGTCAATCGTCAACTTTACTTGAAACTACTCCATAAAAAATTAAATTTTGAAACAGGAAATCTTTCTTCGGCAGCCATTAAAGCTAATTTTAACCGGAGGCTTCCGGCTCGAGCTCAACACAAAGTGAAGAGGTGACCGCGTCGTCGCACGTTATTACAGCGAAGTGGATCAACTTGTATTGGTTACTGAGTAAATGTATCAGCGTCCATGTACTTGACTGCTCCACGCTCACATACGAACGTGTAAGTCACATTACCCTGGACGGTGAAGAACTTGCTCTATAAACAGTATAAATGCAACCACTAACAATCCGTTATCACGCGTGACGATGCGTAAGGCCTACAAGTTAGCGATATCGATTGTACGGAGCATATAGTTAGTACACACGGGCCAGCATCGCAAACAACACCCAATCCAGATACGGACAGTGAGGGAGGGCGCGGGGCGGGCGGTCCGGCCCTGCGCACACGCACACACACACTAGCGATAGCACAGACAGCGCTCAAATATGCCAGAGAAGGGATTACTGTACATCGCTCCAACAACTTCCTTCTGGAAGAGACCAGTGAACGAGCATCGCTCTACGTCTATAGAAAAGACAGTATGTACAACTTCAAACCGACACCACGCCCAAATATCACACACTCGTGTGTGCAGTGTACTTACTTTTACCCTTTGAAGATCGATTGGATTCATAATGGTGCCTTGAAAGAATTCCACAGTGGTAAAGTGTCTCTTGAACAGGCCTTCGAGCTCCAGGTCGGGCGGTTTCCTGTCATCAACGCTCAGTTAACACTACGAACTAGGCCAGACAGTCCGCCGCCTGTCGAGGGCCGACCTTACCATGCACTCTATCAGTACCAAAATACGCAGTCGTGTGGTGGAACGGAGGCGCCTCGCCGCTAGGCAAGAGGCGCTCCCGTGTCACCGTGAGAAGCAATGATTGCATCAAAAGAATCATAAGATAAAAGTTACCAAAGTGATAAAATCCTACTGTGACTATGATAGCATCTTTTGATATAGAAGGAAAAGATCTGTTTTATGCACATAAACAAAAAATACTGGTTCACGTAGACGCGTCAATGATTACGGCCGTGCGATAAACTAATGCCTGCGCTACGCGGTCATACTCTAACCTTGACTCTCTCAAGGTCGACGGCATTCATCATTGTACCCTGAAAAAACTCGACGGTGGTGTAGTGACGCTTCAGGAGACCCTCCAGCTCAAGGTCGGGCTCTTTTCTGAAAGCGTCGCCATCGCACGTCATCAACTATCCTCATTACTAGATCAATGCTCATCACATCATCATTGCGCAAATATATCGTCAAAACACAAGGTATGACAAATCAATAGTAAAAAAATCTAATTTTATTAATTGTTTGTCAAAATTACGAGTAGAAAATCTATTACTAAAGGTACTTTCTCAAAATTTCGAAACATCCTTACGTCTATACATAATCTAAAGTCTTAAGTTATAATTTTCTGAAGATTAAAACATCAACATACCTATGTAAAAAAACAACCTCCACGTCCACATCTTCTCGGTCTTCATGTAGGAAGTCTTTTAAAAAATGGCTTACTGATTCGTATGTTATGTGTCCACATACAACTATATGCCTGAAAACGTAAAAGTATATTATAGCATCGACACGGTGGATAATTAAAAGGTGCCACTACAACCAAAATGCAGTTCAAAAAAATAAAAAAAGCTGTCGAAGCAAACTCGCTGAAGTTGTGAAAGCCCAAATTTAAAAGATTTAAGTTGCTTTGCTGTCAAAAATTGCAAGAGTTTTATCTTTGGGTTAAAATTGGAAGCCTTGAATCATAACATTACATTTCAGCATCGGCTCATTTAATTTAGAAGCAAAATCTTAAGAAGCACCTTATGTTATAAAAGTTGGGAAGGACAGAAAGCAATTTGAAGTCTTATCTAACACCTGTGACCAAAATTATATAACTGGAGATAAACTGACGACTGGAACGGTCTATCAGGGTTAAATAAAACCATTAAGTGATAGAAGCGTGACAGAACTACGTAGACAATGTCTTCATTAATCCAAACCACACAAGGGGGCAATCACAAACCACAATCAAAAGATACTCAAAACCAATCAAAAGAAATCCAACACCATGGCATACAACATAGTACAATAAATAGAAATTAAACAAGATAGGTATAATAAAGACGTTGACATTGACTATCCTCCATAGTTTATTTACAACGGTTTGTTCATCAGTTTGTGAACAATATATTGTATTTCTATACGTAATAGTCAGAAAACATAAAAAATTTCGGTTTCGATTGAAGATCTCCAAGAAATACCAAACAATATAAATAGTTCACAAAAAATGAACAAAACTACTTTAAAAGCTCAGTTCTCTAATAGTTTGTGTTACAACTATCTACCACACTACAAACAGAAAACAAAACCACGACATGAATAGGGGTAGGGATGATGTAGAGTGATTAGCTGTGATCATGGTGACATTGATCGTATGGGGGTAGAGTACTGAAGCCAGGGAATTATGTCTTGGAATAATATGATGAAGGAGGAAGTCGTTACCTATACTCAATAAGGGATCGAATACTTTCTGGGAGGTCAAGTCATGATAGTTTCCCTTATTGTCATAGGGATCGACAAAATGAAGAAATCAAGATTATAATATTTTATGCTTGTGAGAAAATGTATATAAAAGCTTGCGTCTCAGTACAGTCCGTTACTAATTTAAGTTTTATTTTCAAAACAGCCCTTAATTCTTTGTAAGTTCTTTTAAAAGGGGTTAGGCACAACATTACAGTGCGGATGTTCAGAGAGTAGATAGTTAGATCAATGATGGAGGATAATGAATCAAAAAGTTTAAATCAAATCAAGAAGAAAAGACAAAATGTCAGTCTCACTAAAATCATCAAAAGATAGGAAAGAAGAAATTAATGCAGATTGCATAACTAGATCTCATGCATCTATTACTCATCTAAGGTGTGGCAAAGGAACTGATCTCATCTTGATTATATAAAGTAATAAACTTCTACCTTTTCAAAATGTACGATTGCATAATACACATTGCAAACAATTTTGAATTGATAAATCCAAATCTGGTATGATTCATGTTCACTGCTGCTAAGATGATGTCAAATGATTGTCGAAACTAAACTAAATTTTGCATTAAAATGTCCTCAATGCACACAGCCTTGCCACGCTCTATGAATCATAATATTTAACGTAAACATTACACTAAAGTAACCGAGGGGGCGAATTTAAAAGTAGGTAACATTACAGATTGCAAAACATGAACAGGGTCAACATTAAGAGTAAGAGAAGATAGAGTAAAGGTAGGGTGGGTGGTGGAAAGGGCGTGGGAGAGATTAGTCGTGCATGTTGGGTAGGGGAGGGTGGAGCGGACACGGAGCGGGAGGAAGGGGGGTCTGGAGCGCGGCAGCCGCCGGCGCCAGCTGCAGGAGCTGTCGGCGCCGCAACACTCCAACAACTACGGTACGGTACCACTCAACATTAACTCTCCCACTAAGCTTACAACACATTCCTTACAACTTACGTTACATTACGTACGTTTACTAACAGAACATAATCATGAAACCTATATGACGAGCGATATACTAGCCACTATCTGCTGAATGCTATTCAACGAACTTAGGTAATTTACAATCAATCATTAAATCGACTCATAAAAAACAAAGACAATCCGGGGGACTGGTGTCCCGCCGAAGATAAGTGAGAACACAGAAGCGTGCTAAGAGAGGAAAGGAAGATAGATGTCACAACACGGAACACATTCAACGGAACGGATTGAAGACAGCGGCTCACCTGCGTCCCCGCTCATTCTTGAGGGTGCCGCCATACTTGGGTCTAGTGCCGATTAAGTCAATTATCTCTGGGATACAACTGGCAAATATCGCCTAAACGCCGACAGACAAAACAAGACATTCACATTCAAGTCGAGTAGACGGGTGGCTGCGGTCGAAGGGAGCCGCCGACCTGGGGTCGGGTAGTTAGTGAGTTAGTGGGCGGCGGCTCGCTTCGCCGACAGCTCCGTCAGCAGGCGCGGCTATGCCGGTCGGCGCGGTCGGGTTGGGTCGGGCGCATCGGGCGCGTCGGGCGCGTCAGCACGGCGCGGCGGGCGCGCGGGCACGCGGGCACGGCAGCGGGGGGGCGCGGGGCTCGGGCGGCGCGGCGGCGCGCGGGCACTGGCTGTGTGTGATCGTCGGGACTCTGTGCCGGAGCTAGCGCTACAGCGTGGCGACAGGCATCGTGTGCAAGCGAACAAACCAAACACTACTCATCGACAGCATTACAAACTTTACATCGGCTCTCTCCAGCTCTAGTCTCGTTAGAAGGATTAAAAAGCTTAATGGTATCTCGAGTAAAATTTACGAAAAAAAGGCATGTAGTAGTGCGTCGGTCGACCGCGCGCCTGTCTCTCTAGTAGGGGAGAGGGGCGCGGCCGCCGGGAGCTAACTCTTCGAGCATGCGCCACGGCACCGAGAGACCGATTCTAGTGAAGGATTAATAAATTTCATTAGCAAACTCCGCATTCAATCAACCAAGTCAGATCGAAACCGTGAGAGGTAAGAAGGCAACAAGCCGTGTGGAGCGGGGGCGTGAGAGCAGGGTACCTGCGGCGGACGTCCTTGTTGTATCGGCCGCCGTATTTGTTCCGCTGCGCCGCCAGCTCCGTGATCTCGGGGATCCAGCTGGCGAACACAGCCTACGATACACAGCAATACCGTGAGACGAGTGCACGCCGCGCCGCCCCGGCCGCCCCGCCCCGCCCGACCCGCGTGCCCGCCCGCGCGCACAAGGCTGTGGCTCGAGTGTCGTCTGTCTGCGTGTGGCTGTGTGTGGCGTGACGTGACGTGACGTGACTGGACGGGTGCGGGACTTGGGTGCCGTGCCGAGCTACGCTAGCGGGAGCTACAGGTGTAGCAAGCCGTGATGGGACGAGTGACCGGGTGCATGCAAAGCCTAGGATACATACGCTACTAATCGATGGACTGAACTTAAAAAGAAACGGATTCGCCGGTTCCTATTCTAGGACGATGGGCATTCGCTATAGACGCTTGGTAGAGCGCGACCACGGGCCGGCCGTCGCGGCGGTCTGCGCGACGCGCCTCGCCGGGAGCTAGCGCACTAGCGCGGGGCGACGGAGCGTCCGCGGACCGACGCGGGGCCGGCGAGTGACCACGAGTAGATGACACAATACATCTGACGGCACTGAGCAAGCTTTTGTAAGGTGATGATCCACATCGTCTGCGAGAGATCGGGCGATTCAGCCCGAGCGCAGCAGACGAAGTACTCGGCAACGCCACGGAATGAATCGCCTTCACTTTCGGCGACCGGTTTACATATCAAACTGATACCTTTTTCCGTGTTCACGCTTCAGCTCGCCACTGTACTTGGACCTACTTCCTACCAGCTCTATAATTTCAGGAATGCTACTAGCGAACATTGCCTGCAACAGACCATGGTGTCGATCGAACAACGAGTTTGTGCGCACGCGAACACCATCGCGTGGTGCACGACAATGTCCACCTCGAGACTTGGTACAATATCTAATGGTGACGGTAAATCGTAAAGTGTAGCCGGTAGCGGAGCAAAAATAATAGAAATAAAAAGAACGAGTGTGTGTCTACCGGTGATGTGAGCAACTGAACACAGCCAGGCACAGGTGCGGCATGCAGAGATCGCGAGGTGGGAGGGGGGGGACGCGGCACGGGAGCCGGCGCGCGGTGGGCCAGCGGCCAGCGGCCAGGCGCCAGGCGCCAGCAGACGCCTCCACAGTCCACTCCGACAACAAGCCCCGAACCAGTCCGGGACCCCAATACCCGAGCACGGTAAGAGATCCTCCGGCAACACGTTCGTGGTAAGTATCACATAACAAAGCAAAAGAAAAACAAAATACACACATGCATTGAAACTGTCGAAGCTCTGGTGTTTAGCAGTAAGAGATGATCCATTATGGAAGCCGAAAGTCAGAAGAGATGCCGTCGTGCGGCTACGCGGCCGGCGGCGGGGTCGGCGATCGCGGAACATTACATGCTCGCTATACAAGTGCACTATCAGGCTTACAATCATTCTCGAGCTGTGCGGTTAACCAGTACGTTTGACTAACAACTCTCATGTAAACTTTGTCCTTATTTCCTTTTGCTTTGTTATCATATCAGCTTTTTATGCAAGGAATCGCAAGCGTGGCGGTCAGATTGAATAGCCGTCTACATCGAACATGGGCAACATAATGTCGTATGACTTTAGGCCGATAAAAACTAGGGCATGTTGAGACCTTGCCTGTCCTTGCAAAGAAACTTTGAAGTCTGTTATCAAGTTATCTTAAATATAGTTCTTAAACATAGTATCATTAAAAATCTTTCATAAAAATTTCATCAAATTATTTTAATTTTATTTTATAGCCTATTAAAGTAATTGAAAATGAAACTTACCAAGCCGACGAGGAGAAAAAAAACCAAAAAGGTTCTGCCGAGAACAGTGTGGCAGAACACATCACCGTAACCTACAGTGGACATGGTCACTATGAGAAAGTACACGCACGTCCAGTACGACAGCGACTGCGCGTTGTCGAAGTCGAGTGGATCACCGGAGTTTTCCAGCTGAAATGTGGAAAACATGCTGTAAGTCGGCTTATTTTGCATCTTTATAGCTATATATATAGTTATAGCTTTGAGCAAGATCAGGCAAGGATGAATTCCTATAAGTTCGGGTCGCATCTCGCATTCCACTCTCCACTCATTTATTTCACGAAATTTGTAACGTGTATTGTTGCTCTTGTAACCATAGCTTTTATTAAAAAATAAAAACATTCGATATACCATTAAAAAGAATATAAAAATATTATGCCTACATATTTGATGAAGTTTCTTTTCGATTTCATAATAGACTTAAATAGATATATGTGCAGCGAAAACTTTAAGAAAGGTAGAAGCTCAGGCTAGCAAGAGGTAGAAAAATCTGATATATTTGACAGTTAACAGATTTGTGGCCATTCTTGTTACAAATTATTAATTAAGAAGTTAAAGTGAAGTTAAATTCCAACATTAACCGAAACTGATCATCAAAACATTTCAAAACCGATAAAAAATATACGTTCCAATTCTATTTCGGAAATTAAATTCACAGAGGAAGTGGTAAGATTATAGTTTTCTCAGTAAATGTACGTGCTACGAGTACGTTCACATATTGGTATACGTAGATGATCTCATAATATTTGTGGCGTGTTGATTTCCAATCATCGACGCAATTATTTACTTATCGCACATTGTCGAAGAAGATAAAGTTGATGAAATCCTTAGCAATCACAAAGTCCCTAATTTAGTTTTTGTCATATAAATTTTAAATAGTATAATGAATCAGAGATATAATGTCAATGAAGATAAACTAAAGACTACAATGCTGACTTACCAAATGAATAATGCCGGCAGCGGTCAACCACACTGATATAAATATAGAAACTAATTGCGCCAACCGAATTGAGCTCGATGTCTTTAATATATTGAGGTACTGCAAAATATCAGGCACGGTCATTAAGCGTAGAGCTCTGAGAAACCTTAGCCCTGCAACATGAAAGGGTTTATTTTAGAACAATTTCTAAGCCAAGACACCTTAAATAATTTACATTGAAGAGTTCTTACCTATCCAAGTTCTATCCAGGTATATTGATACAAAGGATGGGGGTATCGTGAAATAATCTACAAATGAATACATCTCGAGCATGAACCATAGTTTGTCACTAGCTGCTATAAACTGAAACAGAAAATACAACATCATTTTAATGTGCTCGTTTTCAATGTGAAACCAAAAGGAAACGCGGCAAGGCTTAACACTTACTCGTATAAAAAAGTAGACCATAAAAAATATGTTAAAGGCAAGGTCGATCTGCTGAGTAATATTGTCACTCCATTTCTGGCACCGCTCCACCTCCTCACTGGAAATAGAAGCTCGCATGAGTATCAGTGCAGTAAGCACAAACTGCAGATACACAACATCTGAACGTGACACGAAGAAGCTAAGAGGGGAGCGCGCGCGTGAGACTTTCTGTCTTAAGACTTTTAACTCGCCCCGCTTTGTCTGCAACAGTGGGCAGTACGATCCAATTTTGAAACGTCTCGAGTTGTCTCTTCAACAAAAAGTCTCGTCGCTTTCGCACCGTGCTCGACATAAAAGCTCATAGACTTGATAGAGAGACAAAGACATCTTAAGACAGAAAGTAGCCCGTGCACACACTCTCTACCTCTAGGATACATTGTCAACACTCAGCTGATAAAAAAACAACAAGCTAACATTTAACAACATTTAGGGACTATTTGCAGCAAACATGTCGTACGACACATATGACTCACGTATTCCTTTAGCATCCAGCGTTATCACAAGATATATGGCATTAATAAGTCAGCTAAGGATCGAACTAATGCGGGGTGACAGTACACACGGTGATAAATTTTGCTGCTTTTTTCTGTGCCAATTGTGGGACTAGTATTTAGGATTTGGGGGCGTGTGTCATGTCGCCCTCTGGAAGTGAGGAGCTCAAATTACCTGGATGCGTCAATGAAGTAGATGATGAGCGATGCTATACTCAGGATGAACACCAACACTACCTGTAAAAAGGAATTTTGAATTAGCAACGTAGTTGCATATTAAGTGAATCGTGATCAAAAGATAAGACTGGGCAAACTATGGCGTGTGTTGGCAACAATAGATCTCTCATTCATGATGATGATATCATTTGAATATTAACTCGTAGATCAGATTCACGTATGAGTAATTTAAATGGGTAAGCAGTAAACTCACCTAGCTAAAATGGTTCGTCTGCAAACGTGACTAATGTGTAGAATTACACATCCATGAAAAATTTATCTTGCGTTTTCGTGATAAGGAACATCTTTTGTAAGGAACATGTGTCAAAAACTAATAATTTTCTATGTGATATCAAAACAATTTAACCATTTTTCTTGAGAAGATCTGATCTGTTTCTGATCTGCAGAATTAGTTTCTTAGACATATTTCTAGACAATTTAATAACCTACATCGTACGCACGCTTGAATTTGTAAACGAATATTTGGATTGAATGATCCGTTTATTCGGACATGAACATTAGTTCATGTTATGATTGCACTTGTTGCAGTTAGATGCAGATAGATTGATATGTTAACTAGCATTTGAATAAATAATTTGATGACTTCATCAAAGAATGAGCTCAATATAATCGTAGATGTAGGTACAAATAGTACAATAACACTAGAAGTTTGCTATAATGTGTGCGTGTATCTACGCGGGGAAAAATATGCGTATTAGACATCAATAAATTAGCATCAATAGGCGAAAACATGTACATAGATTAGGTACTATCTAAGGAAAAGGCAGAAATATTTCGTGAAACTTCATCCCACTACATTTTGGTCGAAACAAAAGCAGTTACAAAAGTACGTTTCCGAAGCTTTTGTGTTATATGCATGGGGCTTTTCAAACAAGAGAGATAAACTGCGAGATTGTATTACCATAAGAAAAGCTACGGCATCCCGTCGACTCGAGGGGAGGGAAAAATAGGACGCTGAGCTCATTTAGACTCACATTCATTTATTGTGTTTCAAGAATAAATCTGAAACGGGACAAGACTGATTGCGGTTTCATGATTTTTAATGAACAATTAATAGAAAGCTAGAAAGACGTTTACCACAAAATGTAGTGTACAAATTTTTCATAACTGTTTCATGTATATGCCGACAAGGATAAAACCATTTTTTATGTGTGGGACAACGACCTGATGAACTCTGGTGTCAGAGTTTTTCAACCGCCAACTATTACTAACTTCTGACATGGTCGTGTTACGGCCGCCGCGCCATCAATTAATCATAGACAGCAACCGGGACCGACAGCGTAACGTGCCCTCCGAAGCACGGAACCATCTTTCTTACAGACAGTCAAGTGGTTTAGCCTCCAATGTCCTAACCAGACTTAAAACAAACTCACATAGTGATAATATCAACTTTGTGAGTGCCCCACCGGAAATTAAAACCGGAACCTTTGCGCCGCAGCAGGCAGTCGCACTACCACTGCGCTACATCGGCCGTCAGCCGCTGAGGGCCCAAATACCAAAGAAAACTTTTGCGCTATTCTTCAGTATGTTTATGCAATCCACTTGTATGCCACATGAATTCCTAAATAAATTACAGAAATATATTAACTGTCAGAAAAATAATGCTGGAATGAAACGAGCATCAAGTCTCCGATGCACAAGCAAGCTCGGTGTCATAAACTTAACACTAACTGCACCAACTTCTCACTTAAGTGCCTTCAAAGTTGGCAAGCTCTCCGAGAAAAGTTAAGCTAATGGCACGTGGAAATACAGTTGAAGTTCCAATTTTAAACTCATAACTTTGAAACGCTTAAGCCACATTGGATGGATGATTGAATTTATCAGCTTGGTGTGGATCTAAGGCGAAATACACGCCTTGCTGAAAAATACACTTTCGCTGTAAAGTTGGAAACTTCACATATCTAGATAGAGGTATTCAGCGTTACTGCCTACGTATTATTGTAATGAGCATTAGGCTCACGATCCAGAGATGTCTAGTTGGATTTCTACCAGTACTCCTGGGTAGAGCTGATAGTGTAGGCTATAGGCAAATCAGCAGCAAATTGTTTTGAATCAACAATCATCATAAGTGAGTGTGCGTGAATTACAGAGCTTGCTCCAAATTTACTTGTCTACCGTCGCGATAAGTAAAGTTAACCAAGTTAAAACCAGAAGTAATATCGATTTATATTCTGTTCCGATTGGAACTGTATGAAAAAAAAAACATTGATACTGGTACCAAGCACTGCAGGAAATAAAAAGGGAACGCATGTTAAAATGATCTATTTTTGTTACGTCAATCACTCTTTAACAATAGTATAGACGAAAGTATTCTCCGTTCGTGGAATTTGGGCGTCATGCCGATGGCCATCAATCACGTGACTTTCAATTGGGTTCCAACGCAGCCGATGCCTACAAATTAAAATGGATCGCAGCAAGGCGGCGTCAAAACAGGATTTACCGATATTCATTTCGCTGGTAATTTTGAAGGGGGTTTTGTGACGCCTTACACAATAAAGCTTTTGGTTGAGGACCAATGATTAAATAATTGAAGGATGAAACCGACGGTAACAGTACGAAACTTGTCGTCAATGTATGTATTCCGAACACTATATGAAAGGCACACAACAAAACGCATTAAATTCTGATGAAGTAATTTTTTTCAATGCAGGACTTATCAAAAAGGACCCTGGCATAGACTGCCTAAAGATGTTTGCCTTTGAGGAGAATGACCCGATGTTCAGTAAAAAATCTTAGTTGTAGAAATTCTAATTTCCGATGCAGTGATTTTCAGATTTTCTTTAAAATAGACGACCTTAGTGTTTCCTACGCTGGCGGAGAGTTTATTGAATTACTGTAGGCGTAGGTACTTGTACCGCGAGTGCACACAAGGCTAATCCATTTATGGTTAGCATCCAATTATGACCGCGTGCCTTCCGACACAAGGCCGTCTCCTTGACTTAATATGTATGGGGATATAAGTATGCTATGCGTGGCGCTGAGATAAAATTATTATTACTGCAAGGTGGTTAATAATTAAGCATATTCACACGAAGAAACCAATACAAAAGTATGGTTGCGATTTTCTATGACCTTTGCTACGACGGCGGGGCGTAGCAACCGTAGCAATCCGCTACGCTGAAGGATATGAATCAAATTTTCTAAAGTATTTCAGGGAATCTGTAGTGGATTTGCGCTTTGCTTATTCTTTCAGTTTTGTTATAAACTTTATTGGTTATTTTGTTTCTATTTTCATTGTAAAAGTAAGCGACGTCTAAATAAATGATAAAAGTATCACTAGAGGTTTAATACTATTTTAATGAGTTAATTATTGGATTGATCTCCAACGTTTTGGGTTCTTTGCAGAACAGTAAAGAGTTAGACGTCAAATTTTTGAATTTAACACATTATTCTTCAACCGCCATCTTAGTAAGGTTCCGTAATTCGTTAAAATAGCTAATTACTGTGATTAGGAATTATTGTGCAAAATTAAGAAAATACTGAAGTGTTTTGACCATTAAACAACCGAATAGACTTTTTCATTAGGTATGTTACTTAGAAAGCCGTGCGGTGCGTGCTACGTCTTGCTGCTTGCCAAACATAAAAAGCCATCATTGCCAGACACGAAAATAACATATGAAGGCGGCAAATTCCCTCGCGTATTATCCTTGACGTCAGAGGCTCCTTCACTTAATGCGTAAGGGGATACGACATCTCCATAAGATTATATTGAGATATCAGAGCTTTATTAAAAATTCTTCTGGCCGTCCTGATCATATTAAAGACGAAGGACATCTTTTAATTTGGGATCATCCGATATGAAATCTTTTGGTTTAAAAGCCTAGCGCTTATAAAAGCTTTTTGTTTGGTAGGTATACATCGATTTATTAGTTTTTTACGTATCTGATTCTTACGTAAATGAAGCACATTCAAAAGATTATTTTTTGAACATTAAAAGAAAGTGATGATTGTTATTTTACTCTAAATGATTTTAATATAATTCCTGCAAAAGTGTGTCGAATACATTAAGTTAACCTAATAAGTAAGCGTATACTAGCTTAGCGAGGTTATTACCCTGGTTTTTATTGTTAACCGTAGCCATGTCGCTTACAACAGCAAAAAGATTTTCTTGTGTTTACTGCTGTAATGCGGACTAATTAACATTTTGCATTACTGCAGTGTTACTATTGCATATATACCAAGGGTTTCTAGGGCGACGCAGTATACTACAGCTCACATACCTAGACTTTTTAAGTGATAGACAACAGTTTGTTCCTAAAGTTTCAAACTACTGAGTTGGAACAAAAAGCGTTTGACCTTCGCGACCCAGGTGGTTTGCCAGCCCCGACTGTGAAATTTTAAACGCCTGAGCCACAAACTTGGCTATCTTTTGGCAATGGCTGAGAGGGAACTGTATTGTATACAGGAGACAAACAAATTTGGCTGAACTGGCAAATGCATAAGTAAGCAACTTTTGGTACCCACGTTGCGTTACGTAACATTTTTGGCTCTCACGGAAAGCAATTGAGAAAACCGATCCTGATTTTAGATGGCAATATTCCATCGCACGTCGATTCATATTAGGGTGTAACATATTCAGTAAATTAGATTCTATCATACGCCAAATTCTGATCGTAAAAACGTCAGCCAAAGCTGATAGCGAGGGAGGCGTAAATTATGCCAAAAGTTCCGCAGGTGGAAAACACCTAATTACGCCCCGCCCCTGCCGGCGTGTGACAGCAAACCAAAATATAGGAAAAACAAATTTACTTAAGCACCCTCCAAGTTCGACAGCCTTGGTCGCTTGCCAAAAGCATCAAGTTGTAACTAGCGCCAATTAAAGTCTCATTCTTCCGGAAAACTAATTTGGAAGGCGCCATCAAAGTTTTTACTTACGAATATAAAACAAAACTCTGTCCATATGGACTTCTGGTGCGAATCTGCGAGGCATCGGTCTCATGAGGGTCTTACGACAACTCAAACATATGTTAAGAAAACGGATAATGCAGTATTCCTTATATTTAAGTTAATATTTAACCTACACCTGTCACGAGAGGTGTGCCTAATAATTAAGAACAGCTTTATCGGGGTATAGCATATAGATATAGCATAACATAGTCCAAATATAACAAAACTTTAAATTGATGTAGGGACTAGGAGTAATTTTTTAATCTAGAATCACTAACCCAAGAGAATTTTTATCAGAAACAAATTGTGGTACTTTTGGAAGAAAGACTAACTCCAGAAACCTATACCTATAAAAAAGTATAAACAATCTCATACATTTAACAAAACCTGCTGCAAATGTAAAGCAAAATTGGATAAAGCTACATAACAGTAATCATAAGTAGTTGCCTCCCTCTGCGACGAGAATGAGCCAATCACAGATCAAAGCGATCCGCTACTCCAGTACGTCTCTACACTCTCGAATTAAGCGAAGCGATTATTCAGCCGTTTGATCTTTCCCGTGACCCGATGTGTTCGAATGTTGTAATCTTGTAATAAGTAAACAATTACCAGTGCTAAAAACCGACATTCATAAGTAAGTACATGGAAATATACAGCAGAGCAAATGCAAAAATGAGTCGGCAGAAAATAAAAAAAGAATGGTGAGTATGAACTAGGAAATAAATTTACGAATATTTTACAAAAAAATAAGGAGATTTATCAAAGCTATGGGAAAAAGACGATTTTTAATGGGTTTTCTTAATCCATCAAGCTACACACCACTTTTAAGTACAACATTCGAAAATTTGGTACTCAATTTATCGCGGGTTTTCTACGCTTAGACAACATTCAATCTGTAAAGAAAGAATGAATTAGTCACTGGGTATTAGTTGCAAAACTAACTCGATAGATGGAGCCGTGCCACGCGATACTGGCACTTTAATACTCTTGCAAAATTGGCAAGCAGGACACGAGCTGCGGTAGCGCCGCCACTAGTAATGGTAAAAGTCGCAAGTTCAAATCCTGCCCGCGCTTGAAAATATTGCAAGTAAAAAAACATTCTAAAAATAGAAAAATATACATAAATCCACATTCAATAATACATTTAGGTCAATTTATACGAAAAAAAACCGGCATCTGCCACCTTAAATAGCAGGTTTTTAGTCGCGACATTTAAAAAGGTCAAAGATTACGAAAAACTAATCTATTCTTCTACAAGTTTTTTCCAATAAATTTTACTTCCTTTTACACAGAATTACTTTTCCTTTCATTCCGTTCTTAGTTTAGGATAAAGTCAATACCTAACTTAAACCACTTAAACAGATACTTTTTGCGAGAAACGGGGTCAATACTTGAACTAATGAAACGTTCTTAATTTGAAGTTTGAATGAATTACAACACGGCACACCGTAATTCTTATTCATTTTGAGGACGTGTAGCCATCTTAAATCAGACTCTACATTTAAATTAAACTTGTTGGAAAAGAGCGGGAAGTCCACAGTGATGGATAAATGAACATGGAGTATGCCTAACCTATCAAATATTCGCTTACATTGTTGTATGCGGTTGGTGCAGAACATATTATTATTACAGTACAGAACTTTTAGTGCAGTACTAATATCAAGTGTAGTGTACGAAATATTGGTGTCGAAGTACCAAGATGTTGGTACTTGAGAGAGAATGCTGTGCCAGCGAGCTAGGTGTAACATAAAATAAGAGTTATACAAAAGTGTCTCTAGAGGTAGACTAAATTTCGCAAGCTTACTGGGAATAGAAATAAATATGCGGTAACTTTGGCGATATATAATAGAAATAGTATTCAAATACGGGGTTATTATGCAGTCTGTACGTAAGCTAGCAGAGTGATTTTACTCGTGAACTTTTATTATAGCGCCTTTACCGTAAACCACAAAAATATTCGTATGTTTAATAAGAACTTAAACCGGCAATTATTTATGTAACAGATAGTTTCCTTTCGTGATTTTGAAGATGAGAAGAGTAATTTTCTAATATGAGTGGAACTATCATCAATTAAAAAATAACCCTGTTTTTTCAGAATTACTTCTTCTGTTTCCGTATATATGTGTTAACAGTTTCATGAGCAATTAAACAAATATCCGTACTTGTGTTTATTACTCCCTGTACTACTGCTACTGTGATGAGCGAATACGAAATAATATTCGTGTAACGCGTAAATCTCACGAATAAAACGGAAATCAATTTATGAAAAAGAAAAACAAATCTCTAAAACTTTGTTAGAAAGGGTGAAATTTTACTAGTGACCGATAGCAAAAACTCAAGATAGGCTGATAATAAGGTGCAACTTTCCCCAAGGAACATAGGTCGAAATACGAAAAAAAATTGGACTTCCCATACGAAATTGCCGATCATCTGATTTGAGTGACTATGCAAATTTAGAACATTTTTGTCATATTTCGACCTATGTTCCTTGAGGAAAGTTGTTCCTTATCACCAGCCCGTCTTGAGATTTCACTATGGGTCACCAGTAAAATTTCACCCTATATTTTGTAGAGGTGCTTTTAATTACCATAACAACATCATTTGTAGGTAGGAAGATGTAAAAATCTACTTTTGATTTTGCAATTTCTGATGGATATCCAGAAGATGAACTGTCTCTTCTATCGTACGGGATACCGACTCGATGAACTAATATTAGCGAAATTCTCTTAACACCTGTCATCGCATAAATGACTCACACATTTAGTATCATTATTTAGTATGAGTGTAAGTGTAAGTATTAATATTTTTACAGATTCAAATGGAAAATAAACCAGTGAAACTGTCCAAACATCGTCTAACTGAAACGGATGATGTTTTAAAATATTATTTATTTAATATCCAACCAGAGATCTCTGACTAGAAAACAACTTCTAATCCCATTCGTATGTCGGAACTGATTCTATGACGCACACATTTGCGAAAATATTTGATCAAAGAACTTTGGCTACTAGGTAAAAGTCGAATAACTAGGTACTTAAAACTTCGTAAACTAAATAAAGCGACCTTGATCTATAGACAGATTAAACAGTTCGGTTCTTGAAAACCTAAATTTCCTGCCGAATTAACTTGTTTAAACCGCAAAGTTAAACATATCGATCAATTCGTAGTAGTTGTAATGCTACGTTTACACTATGCACCTGTTCCTGCCGCTGCCGCGAATAATGCTCGAAATACTTCCGCAGAAGTTCCAACGCGAGTGTTCACACACTCCCTTCTTACTCTTCTCGTAGCAATACGAGTGAGCGACATAGCAATACATTCCACTCGCACTCGTGCTGCTTTTCTTTTGATTCACGCATGAAAAGCCGACGCTCGAGGGAGCACGGGAAGTAGCAGTGGCATGACAAGGAGCAGCGCGAGTGTTTACATGCTCGCACTGCCTATTTCTCTTACTAAATCCCTTTCCATAGCTAGAGTGTATGAACGCGGCATTAAGATAGTATAAAAATACAGTTGTTTCAGTCGCGTGCGGCTCGCGGCGGATGCAAGGAATTCGTTTTATTTTTATCCTGTCATTTGTCATTTGCAGTACCACCGACAGTTTTAATTTCAGAAATAATAACTGTGTCACTATTAGAATTCTATTTTTACAGGCAACACCGGCTTCGGCTTTTTAAATGTCAATTTTGTAGTTAAAAAGTTTTTCTTGTTCCCGCTTACGCCCAACGTATTTATAAAACCATAAAATAACGTATTCAGGATATCCTGATCTAATTTATGGCCAATATGATTTCATTATGTTATTAAGAAGTGTTGACTTTCAGAAGTATTTCTTTGATGTTTTGTATTATAAATAATTGGTGTTATCGCTTACACATACCGATCTTTGCCCTAAACAGAATGTGAAAATAATGCTTTTTAGATGTTCTCGTTCCGTTTTTTTACTGTATATTTATGTTTGATGACTTGACATTTAGCTCGTTCTTTGAATATACTTCCTAAGTATATGAAATTGTTACCGTCAGAAACTCTTGTGTATTCTAGGTTTTTGAAAAGTAGTATGAATTTTTGAACACTTTTTGTCTTCTTTTCCCATATGAGATATTTGCCATTTGGTGCTTTAAAATTCGTGTTGTGTTCATTGTTTCAGTGCACATGCACAGCACAATGCTACCCTATTATTCTCTGTGGTGCGGTTTGCGTGGACATTCCGAATTCAATGGTATCTACGGTCTACGGTTCTAATTGCAACGTAGTGGACTATTATTGTCGCGTAGTATCGTTTGCTAACGGCAAAATGTGCTGTTTTTTTTTACTTCAAGTAGAAGATATATTTTTTAATCTTTTTTGTTTCTACAAAGTTAATATTTAAATTCATTTGAAAATAGATTTTCTTTCACGTTGCACTAATCTGACGAGTTCGTTATGGGTGACGACTTCTGTTATATCAAAGTAGTAGTATCATTGATTAAAATTTATTGGTTCTTCATTCAAAATATTAAAACAAAACGATTCTTTAATCAATATTATGGACGATACATAAAAACACGAAACTTTATGATTTGTGTATCCCACAGAGGGCATAAAAGAGGGCGTTGACACTCTCACTTGACGAGCCATAAACGTTTTACGGCCTTTTGAACCAGTACGCCCATAAACCAACCAAAACAGACGATCCTGATTACCAAGGTTTGCAGTTCAAGTTTACAAGATTACAAAATCGAACTTTGGACGTAAATTTTTAAGTTAAGATGGTGGGCTTGTTGTAATAACCGGTACCTATATAGTTAGTATTCTTTGCTAGTAGATCGTATAGATAAAACTACGAATTTAGTTATGTTTGGACAACTTAATTTAAGCATTCTGCCCTAAAGAAATCACAATTTCTTCTCAAACGGTCTAACATTACGTCTTAAGGTGAAGGTAAGACTTTTGATAAAATGGAGAAGTGAAACGAAGTGTTCTTTGCCAATACCTATTTAATTACCGCCTTCTTCTGTAGCACCCTTCACCCGTGCCGTTTGTAGTTAGTTTTGTTTGGTTTTGTCAGGATTTTGTTATTTTTGTTGTGTAAAGTACTTTTCCCATATTTAATTATAAAAGTTGAGAGATATGAGACATCTTGCACGAGCTTTGGATAGCCGCGCCGGTGCGAAAGTTTAGGAAAAGTGTACGTTCTCAGTTCATTTTCAGAGTTTTTTGTAGAGTGTAGATAGAACAGTGTATACAACTGCATATTATTATAATTAGGCATAAAAATGCTCGTGTCAAACACGTTACACCTCGTTTGATAAACAGACGGTCTTATTCTAATGACCCATTATATGACAGTTGCTTAACAACTATTATTTATAGGGAATATTTCTAAAAATTAAAGTTCAGTTACCTTAGCTCAAGGAAAAGGTATGTGATTCTGTTATATTAAAGAGTCAAACACGTTCCAGTACTGGCCATAAGGTCAGTCTCATTAGATTTCGTGTAAGTTCTAATTTGCAGCGACCGCAAAGGCAACAAACATTGCTGGCAAATGTTGGTAAATACTCTCTTATTTTATCGTTTACAAAACGTGGTACAAACTACACTATGGCGGATAGAGTGGATTTCGATGTGAATACGGCACATAGTCGCTTGGAAAGCTAGTGATGTCCCACTATGTGACATGGCCGGGGTAAATATAGCTGAGTAAAAATAGCGCACTCACATGGCAGAGCGGGTGTTATGCGTGCGAACTTTCTGTTAGGAATCTCACGGGATTACGAAGTTGGTCAGCCAGCGTTTGATGGGTTTTTGATGGACGCTTGTATTGGTATGTTTGAAAGGGCTATCTATTGTAATATAATGTATTAACTTTAATCAATGATCCTAAAGTTGATTTTCCCCAGCGTCATAGTCCGAAGTATCGATTGTTCTTATCTTATGCTCTATCATCTAATCATAGTATTTTAATTTTATTTTGTGACGAATGCAAATTAAATTATAGGGGCCCATTACATTTGGTTTAGGTTTGCTTAAAAAATAATAAGGTTATGTATGTAATATACGTGCGTTTTAACTACCTATTAGGAATTAGGACCACTGATTTTTGGAAGAATTAAAATAAGAAGCTTCAATGTTTAGGTTTAGGAACATGAGGACTAAAAAACCATTAGGACAAACAATATATTAGAATAATAAATATTTAGAACAATCAAATATTAGGACAATCGGTTATTAGGAAAATCATGGTAAGACAATCGATTTTAGGAATATGAACTTTAGGTCAGGAACAAAAGGGACCCATTAAAAGATATCAGTTTTCGTTTGTGAGAACCTCGAAACTAGTGTAACTCATTTGCATTACACTGAACAGTATTTTTCAGCATATCCTCTGGCTAAATACAGATTTCAATTATGGGATAAAATTAAAATGGATACCAGGAAACAGTGGCGTTTTCGGTATACTCTGTGTCTGCGCTTGCCAACACGCAAATTACTTCCTGATTGGCTGAGCAAACACACTTTCAGAAGTGGACATCTTATTACTCATGTGAAAAATGAAGTATAATAAAGCATACTTATAATAAACACTGTAAAACTCATCATGACATAAATACTAACTGGCCCATGGGTAGCAGTGGAGTGTGGTGGCTATTATCCGTACTATATATAATATTATAAATCTGAGAGTTTGTGTGTGTGTATGTTTGTTACCTCTTCACGCTCAAACGACTAGACCGATTTGGATGAAATTTGGAACAGAGGTAGAGTATAACCTGGAATAACACATAGGCCACTTTTTACCGCAGGAAACAACTATTACCACGGGAAAATGAGTGAACCGCTGCGCGGACAACTAGTAGTAGTTATAGTATAGTTAGTAGTTCTTTACAGAAAAATGAAGGTAAACATATATTTACTACGTCTTACACCACCTGTACCATTAAAACCTTACGCCTTAACGAACTCAGCGCTTTTCTTTCCCACAAGTTCTTTAGGAAAGATGTACCTGACCCAAAAATGCAGTTTAGCTGTGCAGATCAAAATATTTAAACTCCTAAACTTTATCGTGTTTATCTACCATGATGTATCATCATGAATCAATATGCTTATTAAGTAAATATTTTGATGGAGAACTGACTCATAAAAAGTTTGACATAGAACTGTGTTTGCATTAAATTTATTATTATTATTATTAACCATTTATTGCACACAAGAAACATTACAAGAGACAATATACAAAGAATGACGACACAACAGGACAACTTATTTCTACTAAGAAATTTCTTCCAGCTGACCTACAGAAAGTGAGACTTTTACAAGACAGGCGGATTGGGCGTGCACAATTACTTATTTAAATACATAAATGCCAATAAAAATATATAAATACTTTCATAAATAAACATACATAATATATTTCATACATATATTATATGAATACTACCTAAACTTATATTACTTTATAGTTCGGTTACTGCTATTCGACTATAAAATATCAGTAGTACGGCAGGCTTTAAGGCAAACAGATACGGCTAAGTATAAATTTAATAACTAAACTAAGATATAGAAATGCCTAGGGTGGTGATAACGTGAAACTGCATAACCTTTCTAAGGTAAATGAAAACGGAGGGTTGACACCTATGGCCACAGAATAACCAATAGTATGTAGTATATGTTATACATACTATACTATGGCCGAGGATGAGCGAGAGTTGTTGACGTTCAATTTGTCACATTTGACTGGCGCAAAGTATTTTTACACGACTGCCAAACCAAAAAAGAAGTGTAATTTTTATAAGTTCATGTATGTGTATATGTGCGATTATTTAAAGGACTTAAACTCGTTAATTACTGAACAGATTCGAATGGGAATGTATCGGAAGAATCCTTTCATTATCCCGAGTGTCATAGGCTAGACTTTATCTCAGCAAGCCGTCATGTTTTAACTTTTTTTATTTCATATGCTTGTTTACTGCGTGTCAGTTACAGAGTTTACTTAAGCAGGTACTGTTAGGTATTTGTTGATTTGACCATTGCACCGCTGTAGAAACCGAAATACTTAAGATATTTTGAAAAAGATGACTTGAGAACGAAAAAGTAAATACAATATTTTAAGCCGGATAACAAAACAGGAAAAAGTTATTGTTTACGGACATAAGGCCGGAACACTTGAATGTTCGCTGTGGGAGCATCAGATCTGAAGTACGAAGCTATCTCAGGCAATCGGTTTTATGAGCACAGTCGGTCCTGGCACGTCCCTGCCTTATTTCCATCTGATGGTAAAAAATAGATGATTATATTGTTCATTAGTTAACATTCAGTATAGAGCAGTGTTTTTCAATCTTTTTAATACACGACAGGACCCCCCTTTCCAGGCATAAAGTAACAGGCGACCGCCTTTGTTGGGTCTTAGAAACACAATATTAGTAAAATTAAGTATATAATTAAAATACCACATTAATGACTTTCTTAATAATGTATTTTTTAAGAGATTAAAAAAAGTAACGCTTTGTTACGCTAATAGATGGCGTTGTATATCTGGGGGTGTCTCAACTAGCCAAGCAAGTAATACATTAGTAGCGAACTGATCTTTTCCTCGTAACCTTGCTGCCTTATTCATATAAGTGATATCAAATCCGCATAAATAGGCGCCACTATCTCACAAATGTTATTATTCAACTTTAAATCAAACTCTAAATTATAACTTCCCAATATTTTTTTAGAACGATCATTGGGTCGTTGGACAACTCGGTCGCCCACAAGAAAAGAAGAAAAATCAAACTCCCCATTCAAGATGCCCCCTAGATGTTCAACCCTATCTATTGATGATTTTTAGTACTTTATTATTTTTCTAAACAGCTGTCAAAACAAGCTTAGTTAACTTACGAAAATTTACTGTAAGACAGTATCAAAGCCTAGAAACTTTGACAAACAGTGCGAGAGCTTGCTTTGCAAAGTAAATACAAGGCAAGGTGGTAAGAGCCCCTTCACACAAGCGACTTTTCAGCGTTTCCTAGGCGTAGCATACTATATCGTGGCGAACATGATTTTTTGTTGCTCTGATAACGCCGCTTGCTCGCGGCGAACTCTCAATACCGCACCGATACACGTAAAATGGACTCGGACGAGTGAAAGGACTCTAAGTCTCACTAAAATTGTGTTTTACTTTATAGTAGTGGACCAAACACCTTTAAAAAATTATAGTTCTTACTTGACTTTTTCTTTTGCCGGCAACTCCCTTAGGGCTCCGCGACCCGCAGTTTGAAAAACACTGGTTTAGAGAGTAAAAAAATATTGTCTAAGGATTTTATGTACTTACAGTAGCGATAAGTAAAACTACTTTTATAGGGAAAAATAATTTCAGCATAAAACCATGTCTTATAATAAAATCTCCTTCATATGCCAACCCTAGTCCTAAACTGGGGTTTCCGAGTACGTCAGAGCAGTGAGGCTTGCAACAGTTCGTCTTCCCCTTGCGCTGCTATTTATGTTTTGTACGTGAAAAAAACAATAGGTATAACTTAAGGAATGTTGTCTCCAAAGCCTTACAATTCATTATTTTGAACGTAGGCAACGAACCGGTGAACAAAGTTTATACGTTCGCACTTAGGTATTAGGTTAGTGGCAATATCATTTCCTGGCAGCATTCCCTGTGAATGCTACATTTTGCACTGCGCTCGCCAATACGCCTACCAAGCGTGAGGAGTATGGCAATACCCACTTATATAGGGAGGCCCATGTCCAGCAGGAGACTGTTGTGACTGTATATGTATATATACAGGGTGTAAGGGACAGCCCCCCGAATACCTATAGGGTGAATTCAGACAATGAAACTGAACAACTTCCCATGAGAAAATATTTCAGGAGACGTCAAATATTTTTTGACTTCACATAGTAATTGCAGTCAGCTGATCGTGTTTTTTTTTGTCGTTTCCTGACATATGTTGCTAGGGGTAAGTTTTTCAGATTCATGATCTGCATGCACCCAGTATTCGGAGGGATGTCCTTTTATACCCAGTATATGTATGTTTCTGTAAAATCATTTGTTGAATGAATTGACGAAATCTCCACCAGTAAATAGTTTGAATGCTGATCAATAAATTTAATGTAAATTAGGTCATATATCAATCAACATAGCATCTGACATGAGGACATCAATTCAAACAACTTTACCTACGAAAACCATGATCATCAGGGATTTGTCACTTGTCATCTAGGGAAGTTATTTTTATATAGCCCACGACCGCCGCCGAGCCGAGCGTGGTAGGAATTTGGCACACAGAAATTCTCCTAAGATATGACAGCGTAGATTCACTACAGATAGAAAAAAGAACTTGCACAAGAAATATGAGGTTTTTTTTATTTTTATTAAGGATGGGTTTGCTCTTGACTCTAGTCTATGTCATAGGACAGAGATAGAGTCTAAGATGGAGCGAGCTCACCCAGAAGAAGCCTGTTCACTCTTACTTTGAAGAGATAAGGGTTGTATGTATGCGTTTGGAAACACAGACGCAGGTAGTGAGTTCCACTCTTTAGCAGTGCGCATTATAAATGATGACTGGAAGCGCTTAGTCCGAATTGGTGGAATGGCAACCAGGTATGTAAAATAAAGGGAGTTAAATAAACTAATATCGAAAGGTCTTAATAGTCTAGTCTAGCTCACATCATCCCACAGCTGAGCAAAAGCCTGTTAATAGTATCTTACTAAAATTATTTGATCAAATCAAGGACTTAAAAACATTTCGTAATTATACTTCGTACTTTCCTTTTTGCCAAATAATAATCCAAAGCATAAGTAAAAGCAGTTAGAGCTGGATTGAACCCAGGTCACCAAGGCACTGCATTGCAGGCAGGTGGCTCCTTGACTTTTATGAGCTCGCCATATTTCGTACTAGACCCGTCGAACTATTTAACATACAGTTCGCCAACCCTCCCCTTTTTACGACGGCATGAAAAAAATGCTTACGTCACATGCTATAAATAAAGTTTGTTTATTGCATAGCAAATATGGGATTATGAAATATTTGGTTTGGTCGTAAGAGATAAAATGGATCATATAAATATTATGATGTAATTCATGATGCTCAAAAAATTATGATAATAAATAAGTATCACACTTATTCATTATCATTATTTTCTGGCTACATTAATATGATCCCTCCGCCCTAATCTAAACTGCTTAAAATGTCGTCTACCATCTGTTATATCATATTTTAGGGAAATTAATAAAGTTTCAAGTAGCATTAACAACTAACATTAAAAACTTTTATTTTATATCTATAATAGATCTGTTGTTTTAAATATAGTTGTCCGACCACACTTGCCAATACAAAAAATATACGACTTTCGACACCTTTAAAAAAACTTATAACCAGTGCCAATAAAGAGGATGAGTAATTTTAGCTCATGTCCAAAGGAGGGCGACAACCCCAAGTCACAAACAATAACATAACTAATAAATTAGTAACGAGTAGGTAATGGAGATAGGTTTTTTTAAACAGTTACAGTCAAAATTTGCCGTGTTGTGCCAGCTTAGAATAGCCTCAACCCATTTTTTGCCCGTGGGAGTCGTAAGAACCGACTAAGGGACTAGAGGGTTTGTATTGCAGTTTTAGGCGATGGGCTGACAACCTGTCACTATGGCGATACACGATTTTCCGGATGACCCTCAAATGTTTGTCAGACGTGGCGTAAATGTCCGTTTTATGCGGCCATTTATGCTCTGCCTACCCCGCAAAGGGATTATAGGCGTGATATGTGTGTGTGTATGTACAGTCAAAATACAAAGTAAATTAATATAAGTAATGAAACTTAAAATACTTAGGTACCGATTTCAAGTTGACTTATATGATATGATGAGATCCCTCGTTTTTCTAGGACCCAATATTATCCTGACCTGAAGATGAGTTAAAAATATGTCACATGATTGGAAAAAATCAGCTAGTTACCGAAACTTTGATTGAATCTACGAGAATGTAACGGAAGAGGTCGAACGGAAGGTGAACTTAATAAATAAACGGTAAAAATGAAATTGTTGGGCACGGAAGCGCTAAAAAGGCAGGTGCGCGTTTAGGCAGAAAGCGATGCTATAAAACAAAATGCAATTTTGGAAACTTCCGCACGTGACGACAATGCTAGGTTAGTTATGTCTTTTTACGGCGCCAGTTTCTATTTCAGAAGTGGAATCGAAAATATAATACATGTTTTACCCAATAAGAAATGTGTAGCTTTTGTGTTCGATGCAATATATTTAAGTTAGCTATTTTGTTTACCTAAGATACATGAATTGTCATACTTAGTTTAGGAAACAGAAACCTGATAATTATTTTGTATCATTGTACCTATTTGTAATTAAGTATTATCTTTTTAATTATCTTTTGTATTTCTGAAATGGTTTTGATACTGCAGTCTAGACTACAGTTGATTTGTCTGTGGAGAAATGTATTGAAAAGATAAATGCCACCGGTATTAAATACTATGAAATGTGATGTGATAAAAGAGCATCTCAAATATAAATAAGTAATTTAACTAAAATTTATTGTTACAAACTGGCTGACATTTTTCAAGTCCTTGACCAAATATTTGCACCACTAAAGAGCGGGAAGTCAATGTTTACCTGTTTATGCAGTCGGGCTAACGAACGACAATTACATCATCCATGTAAAGTGGTTTGCTTTCTGGATTATCGTCTAGACAAATAAAATTAGCATGCCTTAAGGCAGATATTGATTGTAAGGCAAAGTAAGAAATTCCATAGAAAATTACAAATGTCAGGAAATTCTTGGGTTTCACGTTATTTTATTTCTGAGCGACTACATACGTGTGTAATATTTAGTTGGGCTATTCAGACTAAGTCACTATTACCTATCATTATACAAATTATATTAAACACAAAGTAGGTACATTCTATTGCGATCAAACAAGTGGATCAATTTAATTCTGCACAAAAAGCCAGTAAGCGCTAAAGCATTCAAAAGAAAACTTATCAACATTGATTGAGGTTCATTTACAATCGGATGAAATTCTTGTACATTTGTGATATATTATAGACAGAACTATAATGTGCAGCATTACGATGGATGACACCGTATTGCCCACCAAAACAATGCACAAGAGTGAAACTTCTTTCGTCACGCTTTGTGTGAATGTGTTACTAGTAGAAGAAAAACTTAAATGTTGGAATGGAACTGCTTTATAAAAGCTGAAATGTAGGGCAGCCGTCCGCAAAACGGTCAAAAGATAAGAAACTTCGATCAACTCGAAGATGGGTAGACATGCCTTCGGCAAAAATAAAATAGAGAGGGCTTCTGGGGCTTATTCGCTCAACTCAATTTGTCCCAAACGCGACCCAACTACAAACTTCCTTGGTAAGGGTACATATTTTATGACACATGCTGCCGACAGATAAGTTAGTCGCTGAGCCAAATGGGGGCAAATTAAATGGGACAAATTCGAAGATTTATCAACAGAATAAATCTATAAAGCTATTTGGCAGCATACCGTACGTACCTGCATTTATTCATGGCGGTACATTTAATGCAACGGTGCTGAATCCATGCTATAAAATTTTATTCAGTTTGATTGCGATCCCCAAAGAAAATCAAAAATGAATAAGTAAAAACAGTTCCCTAGAACGAAGAAGATAGAGGTCGTGATAAATTTAAGATTCAAATCAAATAATTGAAGTTAATTTCAAAATTGCACTCCAATAAAATTAAGTTTCAAAGAAACCGACACGCGTTTTAAATATAAATGAAGCTATTCATCAACAACGACCGTATAAACATGGTGAACTATGCATAAAGCTGTCAAATTAATCGGTCCTAAAATTGTACAGAATATTATACAGCCGTAGGCGTGTCGACGGCTGGAGTCACGTGTGTGTTGGCAAGCCGGTGTTAAAGTTCAAAACAAAACAACATTTTATTAATAATACGAGAAATAATTGTGAGTGGACGCTTGGGGACAGCTGACATGGCAAACTTCCAAGGGAAGAGCACGGAGCCAATTCGCCAACGTAATACTGTGACGTGGGAAGCGACCAAATATCGGAACTCTCTGTTACTCTAGAGTGTCTTGCAGTCGTAGTCTTCCTAGACGTCAACGTCACTTGTCACTTCAGTATTTTTTAACGAACAGCGTTATTTGGTGCGGAATGCGCCTAATTTAATTTAAAAATAAAACCAGCGTTGAGTTGGAAGGTAGGTGAAGGTACTTCCAGTCTACGACCAATATCGCTTTCATGTTAAATAAGTGTGAAGTTAAGTGTTGCGGTCACATAGCTGCTTCTTGAAAGACACGATCGTGTAAGGGATTTACAAAACAATGTCTTGCTAATCGTTAATTTTGTTAGGGCTTATAAGAAAAGCTATTTCGTAAAAATACTAACTTAATCAAAAGGCAAAATTTTGCCAAGTGCTTTCACAGATAATTTAGATCTTGGAAAGCAGCATTATATTATTTTCTTCACAGTTCAGTAGGTATAACTTCCGAAGCACAAACTTTGCTTTTACTCAATAGCTCCTTCAAAAGCGTACGCAACGCAATTTATCAACGCTTGAGAATCCATTCACACATTTCCAAGGCTTGGGAAGGTCGTAGTAGAGCGGCACCTGCGAGTAGCGAGTTAGCGGGCAATCGATACGACTCCACCCGTTGACCTATTTCCGTAGATTAGAAAAGGAGGCCCGTTGATGCCTTTACGTTGTGTGGACTCCTTAGAGTCGAGTTTCAGCGGTTTCGGGCCGCGGAATGTCAAGTGTAAGCGGCTAAGCAAGCGTGAACAATCCGCTCTTTCAGTCGTGCATCAAGAGGGGATTTAGGGATTTTTTAAACATGCCAGGATTAAAAACGACGATAGAGGTGATTTTTTTCAAAATTTCCTATGTTATTTATGATTAAGGCGTTAATTTTGAAGAACTATGTCTGACCACTAGTTTCACACGAAACTCTGATATCCGGGTCTACAGGATCGTTTATTGAGCAAGCAAGCAAAACTTTATTTAACCAATGTAGGGTTTTGGTAATGATGCTCCAAATATTGTAGTTCTAGAAGTACTGAATATATATATTTCTATGTAATGAAATATTATATTCTGAATTAAAGTTGCAAGCAGGTGTGTATTTTATGACAAACCATACTGAACTTTTGCAGGTAGGTATCTCGTTCATGAATAAACCTTTTGTTTGCACGTGAATCGATCTACCTCTGCCTAAACGGAGCGTTGACTTGTTCACCCTTATGGCACACTTGGCACACCATCTGACAGATTGCCAAAAGCGTTGCTCTCGGTTCATTTCCCAGACAGGACAATGCCTTTGTCTCTACCAACTTCACGATATTTCTACATTCACAAGAGAGTAAGTAGTAAATATTTGGACGAGTCAACGAAAATTTTTCTCTGTGTTCGGAAAATGCAACGAATTCTAGTTCGCTTTCTCGTATAAAATGTAGTGCAAAATGCAGCTCTTGCTCCCAGTGGACTTTTCACAGTTCGCTTTGAAGAAATAAAACGATAAAATGTTCCACATAACGAAAGCACTGGATCCGATATAGATCGTTGCACGATAACTTTGATTGAACCCTTATAGTTCAAATCAATGTTTCATTTTCCAACCGTTCAAATATGTAGTCTCTTGTTCGTGAAATATTTAAGGATAGGTAATTGTCAAGAGTATATCTTAAAACGTAATAAAATAATTAAGTAGTATTATAAGGTGTAATTATTCAAGTCAAGACCAAATATTTCCCATCCATCACTTCAGACAATCGAATATGGGAATCTATGAGGAACCCAAACAAAAGCACAAATGGGCAGCGGACGCATTCATTCTGTCCTGTCCAAACCAACCAGCCCCTTTGGCACAGTCGTAGGTGCTTTACTATACCTACATATAATCCCCTGGAACTTGGCTTATACCTCCTATAGGTATGAAATCAGTTGCTTATTCTACTCAATAATTCTGATGGTCTTTTCTTGACTTTTTCGAGGTCATAGGTTGACATGGCACTATGAATCTCTTACTGTGACAGTGGGATTGACCGAGGCACCAGCCAAGGCATTATTTTAGCGATGATTACCTTTATTTTCCGTCCATTTTTCACAAATTTCAGGAAAATACTAAGCTGCAAATTGGCTTTTGCAAGATATTGTGTTAACTGAGCTATCCTTTTATTTCATTTTCCAAAACATTTCCTCTTTCTGATAATACAAATTTATCAATCAGATAGGCGAAAACATAGTGTAACTCAATATTTAACAGATATTGAACGATCTCATGCTGAAGAAAGTAATTGTCCTACACTAAAAATATATAAGTTGTCCTGTCCTATCGACATCAACAAAATAACACTTGAAATAGGTACAAGGATTCGAAAACGCGTAGGAAACGTGTGTAATACGCCGATTCGGCGAACAACCCAATGGACAGTAATGTAAAATTGATAAATCCACACTTCCACACTAATATTATAAATGCGAAAGTAACTCTGTCTGTCTGTCTGTCTGTCTGTCTGTCTGCTACGCTTTCACGGCCAAACCGCTGAAACGATCTTCATGAAACTTGGCACAGAGATTGCTAGAATACCGAGAACGGACATAGGCTACTTTTTATCACCATTTGAGGGTCTGGAGTATAGATGTAGACCACCAAGTGTACCACCAGGAGCCCAGCTAAACTATTAGAGATACAGGCATGGTTCCAAAACAAAAGTTGTTCAGTGTGATGAGCCGCTTCTTTTCACAAGGGCATTGAGGATCTTGAGTACCTTATGTAGACCACCAGGTGTACCACCAGGAGCCCAGTTAAACTATTAGAGATACAGAAATGGTTCCTAAACAAAAGTTGTTCAGTATGATGGGCCGCTTCTTTTTACAAGGAAATTGGGGCTCTGGAGTACCTTATGTAGACCAGCAGGTGCACTACCAGGAGCCCAGCTAAACTATTAGAGATACAGAAATGGTTCCAAAACAAAAGTTGTTAAGTATGATGGACCGCTTCTTTTCACAAGGACATTGGGGCTCTGGAGGACCTTATATAGACCACCAGGTGTACCATCAGGAGCCCAGCTAAACTATTAGAGATACAAAAATGGTTCCAGAACAAGTTGTTCAGTATGATGGGAATAAGTTGAGACAGGACATTGCCTACTTTTTACCGAGGACAGAAAAACAAAAAATGTGGTATAGAGGTATAAAAAAGTATAACAGTAACTTATTATGCTTACCATTTTAGTGTGCTCAAATCTGCACCTCTGGAGTAAGTACTCTGTTATCTACTGACTTTTGTATTCATTGGTTATAAATATTGATCACTCAGGCCGGACAGCAAATTTTGAATTGTCCCTTTCACAACAGAAGCAAGCAAGTCATCTTAAAACAGTAGAGATAAGAACTGTTCTAATATCACTATCAGACTTACTATGAATACATACCTACTTTAGAACTTCTGCCTAAAAAAACTATCTAACGCGGACGAAGTCGCGGGTAAAAGCTAGTATCAAATATGTGATGACAAATAGCAGAAATCTCAACACAGGTCGCCGGATCCTGAAAGTTTCAGGCTGAAACCAACGCTGAGACCACAAGACTACGAAAGCAGTTCTAGTGTCTACTTAACTGGCTGCACGTGTTTAATTGCCTGACTAAATACGGCACTGCATAAACTCTTTAGGTATATCATTGTCTACGTTACGAGAGTTTGCTGCAAGCCAACTTTTGTCGTTGTTTTCTCGCAGGTGCCATAAAATGTGATATAAATCCAGAGAATGGGCAGCACTAGCAGCACTGCACTGGTGCTGGTGTCCCCCTTCCAGCATTATATTCTACTTAGTTAGAATGATGATGATGTATCATATCAATTCACTCAAGCACAAAAGCTTTATAACGAATAAATTTAGAAAATTATTTGAGAAGGTCTGAGAGGCGCAAGATATTTCAGCTGAATCATAAATATTTCTCTGTTCGCTTCGAAACGTGAGGCTTTGTATCTAGATTGCATTCCAATATATAATTCAGGGAGGCAGTCAGGAGCAACCATAAATACCCGCATCCCGCTTTTGAAAGGTCAGACTCATGCCCGGGCCCCGGACTTGTCCAAATACGGCTCTGTATAAATATTTTGGCCCATTTTCCATTTCAGCGCATGTCGGGGCTCCGCAAATAGTTTAAAGTTTAATAGGTCACAGTAGGGGACTGGGGAGGCGGGTTTTATCGTGACATGACTTTTGTTTCAAGATAGGCATTGCTATCTGATATTCTGGGATCGTCTGGCCCCGTTCTGGTCTAGTTTTGATAGGTACTAGGCGCGGTTATCTAGAGGCTGTTCTGCTCTTTGACCTTTGTAATCTGACTCGACTGACGGCTGTAAGATATTCTGGTAAAATCACTTTCTTGAGAGCTACACTTTTGATAGGTTAGTTTTGAGTGGACCTTTGGTTGACAAATCTGATATCATTTAAGTACTTACCTGCCGATTTTGAATCTGACCTTACCTAATAATAAACCGAATAAAAGCAATTCGATGTAGACTAAATGAATCGGCAATGAAGCATTAATTAAAATGGATACAAATATTGTGTTTTATTAGATTCTTTCTACTTTTAACAAGACCTACTTATTTACAAACTTTCAGGTGTAACATTTTATGATTCCATGTTAGAAATAAGTAGCTAAGTAGTTACTCAGGGACTCACGTGTAGAGGAAAAAGGCTAAGGCTTTTAATAATGAAACCACAAACAATGCACTAGTGCCAGTAGGTGGCGCCACGGTAAATAAAGCGCGACGCTAACGGGGACAAATCACGCGATGCCGCCTTTTAATAATAATTAATGCTGTTATGGCGAAGGAATTTCCTATTAATTATAGTATGTTTAAAGAAAATTCACTGGCACCGTAAACATGTAAAAAAATATATAAATGTTACCTGGTAGGACATTGATAGTGTTTTACTGAAAGAGGAAAATATGGACGTCAAGGCGGGCCGAGTCACTTTGGTCTGAGCGTACATTTTGCAGGTCGACCACCCTTACTTCAAGGCTAACCGCTGTCCGCGCGACTGACAAAGCTCCGGGTTTTCGTTTCATCAGAAATTGAATCAGAAGTTAAGTACAGATTTATTACCTACATTACGTAACATCATTCTTTTGCCTGGCAACTTAAACTTCCTATTCTCGATAGTCAATCGTCATGAGTCATACAAGAAAAAACCTACAATTCGCTAACAAATTGACTAAACCAAAGCAAAAACACGCCTGTACGCAGGCGCAAGACCTTTCAAGGACGTCTCAGTCAAGTTACGTAATGATGATGAGTTTATGGAGTCAAAGCACGGAAGCACCAAATGGTGGGTATATAACGGAAGTATCAACGGAAGCCATGAATTGCCATTCAAATGGTACTGATATGAATATTGCTCGGTAGTTGCAGATCCATCTATCTATATCTATAGTTTAAGAACTATCTATCTTTGTACACGCAGGCGGATCTTGTACCCCTTAAGAGTCGCTCAGTCAACATATATACGTTCATACATATAATAACGCCTCTTTCCCACAGGGGTAGGCAGAGACTACATCTTTCCACTTGCTACGATCCTGACACACCTCTTTCGCTTCTTCAACATGCATCAAACTTTTCTTTCATACATGCTTGTCGGTTTAGGGTACTCTTGACCTGACCTTTCTCTTCGCTCAGCCAAGGTTCCGAAATAGCTACTTGGTCGGCTATGTCTATTTCGCCGAACGTCTATTTTCTCGACAGTATACCTCCTTGATCAGACGTTTCCAACTTAATTCTAACGCGGCGAAGTTTTGGGGACAAAGCGGTAATACAAAGAATTGGACGTTTTTTTCATAAACATTGAAAAAAGTGGACGTGCAAGAAAATATCTTCAGAAGGTCCAGGGAGTGGACGTTCCGCACCTTATTGGCTATGTTCAAATATTTTATCGATTACGATGTCCAGTCATGGGTTCAATAACCTCAATTGTATTAAAAGTCGGTTCGTGATGTTTCCATACTTGATCAAATAGTTATTTCAATACCTAACAATTTAATTTGTCGCCTAAATTAAAGTCTATGAATGAAATACTTAATATTTATGACACTAAGTTAAATAACTACGGCTCACTGTACTGTTATGTATCTGGTCATTGACTATAATAGAAATTACAAATTCATAACAGTTATCAGAAGTCTAATATTCTTCTTTCAAGTAAATATAATAAAATAATGTAGAAGTGAGGTAACGTGCATGACAAGTGTGTCCAAGAAAATATGACTTCGATCATCATCATCATCATATCAGCCATAGGACGTCCACTGCTGAACATAGGCCTCCCCCAAATATTTCCACCTCGTCCGATTAGAAGCGGCCTGCATCCAGCATTTCCCCGCGGACTTGACCAGATCGTCTGTCCATCTCGCGGGGGGTCGTCCTACGCTGCGTCTGCCGGTACGTGGTCTCCACTCAAGAACTCTTCTGCTCCACCGGTTATCAGTCCTTCGAGCTATGTGACCTGCCCATTGCCACTTCAGCTTACTGACTCTCTTAGCTATGTCGGTGACCTGGGTTCGTCTACGGATCTCTTCGTTTCTGATTCGATCACGTAGAGATACACCGAGCATAGCTCTCTCCATAGCTCGCTGAGTGACTCCGAGTCTATTTAGGAGGCCGACAGTTAGAGACCACGTCTCGGCACCGTAGGTCATCACTGGCATCACACACTGTTCAAATACTTTCGTCTTGAGACACTGAGGGATTTTGGACGTGAAGACGCTGCGCAACTTCCCGAATGCTGCCCAGCCGAGTTGGATTCGCCGAGTGACCTCTTTCTCAAAGTTAGATCTTCCTAGTTGGACTGTTTGTCCTAGGTAGACGTATTTGTCCACCACTTCGAGTATCGAGTTTCCTACTGATATTGGGGTGGGTGCTATATGAGAGTTGGCCATGACTTTCGTCTTGTCCATATTCATCTTGAGGCCCACTTGTTGGGAAACCCGATTGAGGTCTTGTAGCATTTTGCTGAGGTCTTCAAACGACTCTGCCATGACTACGATATCGTCGGCAAACCGAAGATGAGTGATATATTCGCCATTGATATTGATGCCAAGTTCTTCCCACTCCAGGAGCTTAAAGGCATCTTCCATCGCATTGGTGAAGAGCTTTGGAGACAGTACATCTCCTTGTCTTACACCCCTCTGCAATGGAATTGCCGCCGTGGTCTGATCTTGTATTCGAACTGACATTGTGGCGTTTCTATATAAACACTTCAACACTTCGATATACCTGTAGTCAATGTGGCACCGCTGTAGAGCCTGCAGTACTGCCCACGTCTCGATAGAATCAAAGGCCTTTTCATAGTCCACAAACGCTAAGCATAGTGACAAATTGTACTCCTCGGTCTTCTGTACAATCTGCCGCAGTGTAAAAATGTGATCTATGGTACTGTACCCTTTTCGGAAGCCGGCTTGTTCGGGAGGCTGGAAATCATCAAACCTGCGAGCCAGACGATTCGTAATAACTCTCGAAAACAGCTTGTAAACATGACTCAGAAGCGAGATAGGCCTATAATTCTTAAGGAGAGTTTTATCACCCTTCTTAAAGAAAAGCACCACCACGCTTCTGTTCCATGCTTCTGGCGTCACACCCTCGAACAAGACGGAGTTAAAGAGCTTCTGAAGGACTTTAAGTACTGGTGTTCCACCCGCTTTCAGTAGCTCTGATGTGATTCGGTCCTCGCCCGGCGCCTTGTTGTTTTTGAGCTGTTTAAGAGCCATCCTAATCTCATACAAGCTGATGTCTGGGATATCTTCGGTATAGTGTCGGGTAAGCTTTGCTCTAGGATCTGTTGAGCTATTAACAGGTTTTGCGACTGAAGTGTACAGCTGTCCATAGAACCGTTCGATCTCCCTCAGAACCTCTGGCTTCGTGGACGCTACACTGCCGTCCTCCGTCTTAAGCTTTGTCAGCTGGCTCTGCCCAATAGACAAGTCCCTGGCAAAAACTTTGGTGCCTTTGTTTCGCTCAATCGTTTCTTTAATATTATTAGTATTAAAGTTTCGAATATCGCACCGCAGGGACCGGCATATCTGTCTGTTGAGCCGCCGATATGACTCCGCGTCTTCAGAGGATTGCAGCGTCATCGAACGCCTTTCAGCCATAAGGTTCAGAGTTCGATCGGTTAGTTTTTGAGGTCTATTGTTACGACATGGCTTATAGAACTTAGAGCCAACCGTGTTAACAATTTCCACCAAACCGTTATTGATATCGTCCACGGTATCGCAATCTAGGCAAGCAAAGCGATTTTTGAGTTCCAGTTGGAAGCTTTCCGGGTTCTGAATATGGGTCGCAGATGGTCGGAGCGTAGACTTCACTAGGCGAGACCGTTCTAGTTTGACGTTTATGTTCAATATGCCTCTAACCATTCGGTGATCGCTTCCGGTTTTTATCCTGTGGATCACGGAGACATCATTGAAAATTTGTCTTTTTGTGGCCATTATGAAGTCTATCTCATTTCTGGTAGAACCGTCGGGGCTCATCCAGGTCCATTTCCTATGAGGCGGCTTCCTGAAGAACGAGTTCATCATGTAGAGTTCCTCCTTCTCCAGGAACTCGGCCAGCCTCTGGCCCCTCGGATTCCGAACCCCATATCCAAATGGCCCCACCCCCAACTCACTACCGCTTCTCTCGCCTAGCTTTGCGTTGAAGTCCCCCATCACAATAGTGTAGTGTGACTTGGAAGTATGTATGGCTTGCGAGATGTCCTCATACAAAACTTCTACTTCATCGTCAGGGTGTGTAGAGGTCGGTGCGTAAACCTGTATTACCTTCAGCGAATATCTTTTAGATATTCTAAGTATCAGGTACGCCACCCTGCTTGATATGCTTGTGATAGAGATGATGTTGTTGACGAGGGACTTGTGCACGATAAACCCGACACCACCTTGGGACTGTTGATCGCCCTCTCGGTAATAAAACAAGTGACCGGATTTGAGGGTTATCGTGTCCTCGCCCTCTCTTCGGACTTCAGATAACCCTATAATGTCCCAGTGAAGCCTGCCCATCTCTTCTTCCAGCTCGGCGAGCTTCTCGGCGGTCCTCAGAGTGCGCGTGTTGTATGTCACCAGTGATAATCTACGTCGGTTGTCCGTGGGTGCGTTTGCTTTGGTCATTTGACGGAGGAGCGCCGCCCGGGGATTCTTAGCACCCCTGGTTCCAGTACTCGACCGGCGCCCGTCAACGCCAGTTCTGCAACTGGAGCCGCCGGGAACTTGGGGCCATGGTTTTATTTGTACTGCCATGTTTATTTAGGGGGGTTGGATCGTAACCCGCCACGCTGATCCAGTGCGGGTTGGCGGGTCGCCATTGCCTCGTCCGTTGACCAGCAGGGTGCACCACGGGCAGGTAAGGTTGGCTTGGGCCCCGAAGGTGTTGGTAGGGCCCCTTACACCTCTGATGACTTCGATAGTCTCACCATTTTCGCCTATTTGAGTAAAAATATGTTTTTCCTGAACTAAATTGATAAAAAATTCAGCACTATTCATAACTCTAAGTAGTGTGAATAAACAGCTGGTGAGATTCACTTTGATGCATTGCCTCGATAGTAAAACAGGTTATTATTACATTACGATGTCCAATCCTTCAAAATAGTAGATATTTAGACGGGTCAGACGAACTGCATGCTAAGTGCAATTAAACTGCCACATTAAACACATAGCAGTTGAGTTACTTGAAACACTTAAATGTAGTAATACAGTACTGTTTTACAGATTAAAGTTACCTACTTGACCTTGAGTTAAGGAACTAAAATTAAACGTGAGATGAGCTTGCTACATTAGAAACGGCTGCAGTGTTTATTTATATGTATAATATGTATTTATATACAAAAAAAGTACATAACGTATTAATATCAGCTATCTAGTTACCAGAGTACAAGCTTTCTTTGTTTGGGGCTAGATGGCGCTGTGTGAATCGTCCAGGATATTTATTTATAATGTGAAATTTCATCGTAATCAAGTTATCGTAGCAGGAAGTAGCATGCACGGTGTTTGATAGACTTATAATTGATTGTCGTAGGTCATAGACCACTTGAGAACTTCTTACGGCTTTCATTGTGCAGGACTGCACTAGCTTTCGAGCTACCTACGCCTCGGCTGCCATCTAACCGCTTAAAATATCGACAAACACTGGAGTAGCTATAGTAACATTTTTACGGCAACAGAATTTGTTGAATTGCAGTTTAAATGCAGTCTGACTGCGAAGAGCCTTATTGGTAAATTAAGTAAATCTTTACCATACTTTTTTCTTTGGAACGTACTTGCATTGGAAATTTCAACATTAGGTAGGTATTTTTTGTTTTATTGACTGAAAGGGATCTTTTTCTAGACATAATCTCACCTTTTGTTAAATAGTTTCTACGATCAACCGTTACAATAATGGTACACAATAAAAATATATGTAATAAACAACAATCAATAATAAGGCAACTATTATACTTATACAACAACCAAATACAAAACTGAATCAATTTGGATGAAACCACTATAAATGCCAGAAAATTACCAATAAAATTTGATACAAGTTGGTAGCTACAAACCTACTAGTGTAAATCTACAACGTTTGCTATGAAATGATCTAAATGGCCAGCGATTACGAAGGCACTTGAACTACAGGCTACATCGATAGCTAACTAGGTCACGGTCCATATACATCGCCCCTTGCAAGCGGTCCGGGGTAATCTCCAGGTAAGGTGTACATTAATAGCCAACCGCATGCAACAGCAACAGCCGGCAGCAGCTGATGAAAGTTTTGTCAATGGACTAGTCGCAATGACCGGTTGGTGCAGTTATATTTCCGAACACAGGATTACTGACTATCCAATGGCGACGTGACATGGCAGGCAAACGCTGCCCTATATTATATTTTACTAGCAGCCCGCCCAGCGGTTTCACCCGCCGCCGCTAACAATTTCCCCCCGGGAATAAGACAGTTTAATATAGCATAAGTTCATCAGGGATAATGTAGGATTCTAAAAATCTTGACTTCAATTTGAAACAAATATCGTTTTCAGATGGTGGTCGCGTAAAGTTACATGCCGTGTGATTAACCTGGCCAGCCTCATGGCAGTGCCTTTATTTTTATTTATTTTATCCCGCCCGAGCTGGTTTTCTATTATCATAACAAAATTGTAATAAAAAAAGAAAATTGTGTGATACAAATTTCTTTTTTTAGAATGACGGTTCATGACGTCAATAAGTGATATGATAATACTATCCTACATTGAATAAAGAATTTCAATTTCAATTACAGTAAAAGAATTTTTTGAATCAGTCCAGTAGTTTCGGAGCCTATTCAATTCAAACAAACAATAAAAAAATCCTGTTTCTAATATTAGTGTAGATTATTTTATTATTATTTTAGTGTGATGCCATATCCATGATTTAGTGGGAGTCGTAGGAGGCGACTAAGGGACTTGAGGGTGTGTGTGTATTGCAATTTTAGGCGATGGGCTGACAACCTGTCACTATGGCGATACACAATTTTCCGAATGACCCTCAAACATATATTATGTCAGACGTGGCGTAAATGACCGTTTTTGCGGCCGTTTACTCTCTGCCTACCCCGCAAGGGATAATAGGCGTGATATGTGTACGTAAGTATTATTTTCGTGTAGATTTTTTTAATGCATTATTTAATGTTTTTTGTCATCTTTTTATACCGAGTAAGGGACAGCCCTTCGAATACTGATAGGGTGCATGAAACATAAAACTGAACAACTTTTCCCTAGAAACATATGCCAGGAAACGCCAAAAAAAATGACCTTCCATACAAAATCACAATCAGCTGACTGCATTCACTATGGGCAGTCAGTTTTTTTACGTTTCCTGAAATATGTTCCTAGGGGAAAGTTGTTCAGTTTCATGGTCTACATGTACCTTATCAGTATTCGGAGGGCTATCCCTTACACCCTTTAATACAGTAATGATTTAATGTAATCATTACACTGGTACGAATAATGTGGCGTAGTTTGTACATTTTTAAATGAATAAGTAGTTATTGTGGCATAACTGTAATAGTTAGACATATGGTATCGCGGACATTATTATAGATATTGATGTCCTCTATAAAACTGTAGTACATCACTTTGCTCTATTGTCAATAATTTCCACAGCGTACGCGATATAAGATATTTTTTGGTACATTTTTCACACGTTGGGTTACATTATCGAAATTTTCACGCGGATCCCTATTTTTTTCTCGTATAAAATATAGCCTATGTTCATCAGGAATAATGTAGGATTCTAATGGTAAAAGAATTTTGAAAATCGGGCCAGTAGTTTCGGAGCCTATTCGATGCAAACAAACAAACAAACAATCAAATCTTTCCTCTTTATAATATTAGTGTAGAAAAATCAAAACCTACAGACTGTAGCGCAGTAGTCCACTTCATACAATTTGCGTATGCCACTACTGATATGCGGGTTGTTGTACTGTGAGATCTGCTACAGTGATCGGCTGAAGAATGTATTTCATAGAAATTTAAATATATCTATAATTTGCAGTTGCTGCTTGCGGTCGACTACAAATGTATACCTTAACAAAGCGGCAACGGACGGGTGCACTACCTACCACAGTAATCTTATTACAAGTTGGGGAACTCAACTTCCTCTACATAACAACATAGATGTTTATAACGAGCGTGGAATTTAGGCGGAAATAAGGCTTCAATTAAAAGTGTTGTTTGTGAAACTAACGAGCAAAAAAGGCAAAAACAGAAAGGCTGTTTGTACCAACGCAGCGTTGAATGGATAAAATCGTGTGACATGAAGATTTAAAGAGGTGCTACGCCCTACGCCAATATTTAGCCCACCCTTTGCTACGCGCGCTACGGAAGATTTGGTTCACCCTTTGCTACACGCTACGGTAATATTTATCGGGACACCTTTTGCTAGGCGGTACGCCAATATTAGCCTACTCTATGCTACCGGCTACGCTAATTCAAAACCGAAATAAAGCACTTGTACAAATCACTACACAGTATAAAGTCGCTTCCCGTTTGGTGTCACCTTATATCTTTAGAATTACCAAACGGATTTTGATGCGGTTTTTTTTATTAGATAGAGATACTTGAGAGGAAGGTTTATAAGTATAATTTATTCCGGGAAATAGTCACATTCCCATGGGAAAACGGGTAGCCCAACTGGTAGTAAACTTTTGACCCTCTTTTGACACCTTTAAGGATTAAAACTTCAAAAATGCTGAAACACGTATTTAATTATTTTAAGTTAGGAGACTAATCAGAAATTTTGAAACAGATCACATTTAAGATAAAAAACTTTCATACAAACTATTAACCCCCTTTTCACCCATTTAAAGGTTAAAATTTCAAAAATGCTGAAACACGTGTTTAATTATTTTAAATTATTAGTCTAATCAAGTATCAATAAGTATTTCTAATTTGATAAAACATTATTTTATCAAATTAGAAATACTTACCCTAACCGGATTATATATCCTTGAAGCTGCAAAATTTCTTAGAAAATATACATAGCTGTACTCCCCAATTTCGACAATAAGAAGAAATAACAGGAACCAAAATAAATTCCACAGGCCTTTCTCTAAACTAAAACTATATACATCTGCACCTCCTTCAATGGTCATAAAAATATATAATCATCTCCCGAACTCAATTAAGAATATTGAAAAAGAAACCATTTTTGTCCAACAATTAAAAATATTTTTGATTTATAAAAGTTACTACGACATATCAGAATTTTTCGACGATAAAATAGAGAGCTATATAATACAATCAAAAAGCTAATAAACCTAATAGGTACCATGAATTTAGAATTAAGTGTATCAAATAATATTATAAAAATAAAAATGTAAATAATTGTTAGCGAAATTAATATTCTGTTAGTATTATGTAAGAATTTATAAATGTGTAAATTAAATTAAGTTGACAGTTGTAATTAATATGAATATTTAATTAAAATGAAATGTTATTATTACTATTATTAAATTAGGAGTTAGGTTGAAATTTGAAATATTTAAGTAAACTAATGTTATGTTTAAAGTTAATTAGTACCCTCTCAAATTGCTACGCCCTTGCAGGGTGTCACATATGTACTGGAAACTATATTTTACCACCACTTGTATATTATGTACCTATTACTTGTGACTTGCAATAAATTGAAATCTGAATCACAAATTTTGAAACAGATCACATTCATTTTAAAAAACGAACTTTCATACAAACTTTAAACCCCCGTTTGACCCTATTAAGGGTTAAAATTTCAAATATGCTGCAACACGTGTTTAATTATATTAAGTCATAAGTCTAATCACTTATTTTGAAGCGGATCACACTTAAGACAACGAACTTTCATACAAACTTTTAACCCCCCTTTTCATCCCTTGGGGGATTAAAAAAACCGAAATTTAAAGTAAAGTCGCATCCCCCGTCTGTCCCTGTCTGTTTGTTTGTTTGTATGCTTAAATCTTCAAAACCACTTAACGGATCTGGATGAAGTTTTTTAAAAGATAGAGTGATTCAAGAGGAAGGTTTTTATGTATGATTTATGTCGGGAGAAGGTCTGTTTCCCGTGGGAAATTAGTTAGCAGCGGGTGAAACCGCTGGGCGGGCCGCTAGTACATAATAAAATAATGATAGGTAACAAGGATTCAGTTCTTAATAATACTTCATTAAGAACTGAATCTACACATAACTTAGAAACTTATTTAATTACTTTGTAACAAAATGATCAAGAAAAATTTATTTTAAAGAGTAAATTTACCATAACCTGAGTCAGAAAGTCATAACTTCTTAAGTATGATAAAAATAATTCAGTGACATTTTATTTGATAATAATATAGATTTAATAAAATACAGGCAAGATTTATAGCATCAAAACGATATATATAATAATGTTTAAAACATTTAAAGGGTAAAATTAACATAATCAGATTCAAACTGTTGATTATTTTATTTGAAATTAATAAAATATAGTTTTGTTAACTACCAATTTTACTTTTCTTCTTCTTTTCGTGTGGGCCAGACACCGAGTCAAAAAAGTTTGATCATACTTTAACAATAAGCATTCATGCTGACAAGCTTTACCGTATACCTACACAGAAGGTGTATGCCGTGTGATGCCGGCTTAGAATAGCATCACACCATTTCTGTCCCGTGGGAGTCGTAAGAGGCGAATAAGGGACTCAAGGGTGTGTATTGCTTATTTAGGCGATAGGCTAACAACCTGTCTCTATGGCGATATACAATTTTCAAAATGACCCTTAAATATTTGTCAGACGTTGCGTAAATGTCTGTTTTTTGCGGCAGTTTACGCTCTGCCTACCCCGCAAGAGATTATAGGCGTGATATGTGTATGTATGTGTGTTTACACAGTACACTGTGCTATTTTAAGTATAAATGTCTTTAGCACGTAAGTTCTACCTAGTTATAATGAAGGTGGGATTTTGTTCACAGGTATTTAGATTTTGTCACAAAAGCAAAATAACCTACATCGCTCAGTATCACCACCTTTATCACCTTACAAATTTACTAGTACGGCTGCGGATACGGATGCTAATGTTAATAAGTCGTCGCATGCCGAAGTCCAAACACGGTGTAACACCCGTTTTACACACGAATTACCCGTAACGACCGTCGCCGCTATCCTGGGGGCTTACGCCGTCATTTTTCATTGCAAGTGCCCATTCACCTGCTTGATATGACGAACACACACACACACAGACACACACAAATCACGCGTATATCCCTTACGGGGTAGGCAGAGCGTTAATGGCCGTAAAACGGATATTAATACCACGTCTGCCAAAAGTTTGAGGGTCAATTAGATAACTGTGTATCACTAAAGTGACAGGTTGCAATAATCCCATCCCCTAAAATTGCAATACACATCTAACCCTCGAGTCCCTTCGTCGCCTCTTACGACACCTATGGGTAAGAAATGGGGTGATGCTACTCTAAGCCGTCATCACACGGCACGTATATTTCAGTGTAAGTTAATAATCTTTTAGTACCGACTAAACTCTGCTTATGGCTTTCGAAGAGTTCCCTCGACTTAAATAGGATGACAGTAAGATTTTATTTTATTTAATATAATATACTTTGTATTTGCACCATCAAGCAATCAGTGAAATAGGAACTTTTTTAATAAAAAACAAAGGTACCGTCAAATTGCTGACCTTCTTTTTTCGATAAATTATAAGATATAGTATCTGAGTAATAGGTAGAAGGATAAAGAAGCTTCTTCTTCGTCGAGTCGAAATGGTAACTAAATGAGATTGGACCAGTGTTTGGCCACAGCGACAGCTGTTGGGTTCGCCTCTTTTAGGTCCTGGTAAGAGCAAGGCTGGGGACAGTTGGGGCAGCATAGAAGGTGGTCCATGGTTTGGACGTCGCCACAATCGCACTTATCGTCGGATGAAAAACCCCACTTTACTCTGTTAGCGTGGCACCTTCCAACACCAGCCCGGAGTCGGTTTAGTGACTTCCAGACTGCCCAGGGAAGGTCACCACCAGGTGGGAGTTTTTCAGCCGGCGGGATTTGTGACTCGTCTGGAGGGTACTTTTTTATCCATTGTTCCAGCCTTATTTTTTGTGCCTCGTCTATGTCTGAGTACGGCTCACTTAAGAAACCCTTTCGGCTCTTGAGTCGCGATGGTGGTGGAACATGGTTGTGCCTGAGATAAAGAATAAAGAAGTGATAAAGAAGCTTACAAACAGTTTTTGAAAATAACTTCAAATCTATAATAATATATTTTTTCACAAATGAAATTGATTGCGCAAATAGTCTAAGAAGTCTATTGATTGTTTATAATTACTACGTTTACAACTATATAAATTAGAAAAAAAAATGAATTGAGACAATTAGAAGTAGGTTAAAATATAATTTACTTAATAGGATTTTGTCTAACTTAGCAGTGATACGAGGAAAAAGATAAGTCAATACCGAATTCAGAGGCGTAGGCACTTATATGGCCTTTATCTTGAATTAGGAAGTTCTAAAATAATTCAGTATATTGGTCTCTTAACGTTACTGAGCAAGTTTGCAATGTATAATGTATAAATGTATGTTTGTCGTCGTATATCTCTGAAACTACTGAATTGATTCGGATAATTCTTGTCTTATATACCGGAACGTGTTGCTTCAGGAATTGACAAAAGTTTCATCAAAATACATAGGTGTTTCTCCTCGAGGTGGTTTATTAAGTATAAAATAATATGCTAGATTACGTATTGTTCTGAATTAACATTAATAGGTATTTTTGGTGCTCTGCATATAAAATTCAGATCAGGCTAAAATCCCCAGGGCTCGTTCGACCGTACGAAAGGGCGTATCAGTAGGGCATTACTAATTTATGCTGGGACAGCGATTATGTGGCCGTTATATTTACCTTTTCATTCGAGCCTTCATTGGATCTATGTTTCACTGACCTATATAAAACATTAGAGGGGTTTGTGGTAGAATGCATTCTAAGTTAAGTATTTTATGTGCGGAACATTGTTGATGGTTTGTTTGATTGTTTGGTCATGAAACGGTTGTACGTTTTAAAGTACAACACGTTTTAAGTGGTGAACGACAAAGACACAAGGTTGGCTACCTCGAATAACATTGAAGGGGTAAACGTTGACCTGTTCTCTCTATTCGCGAGCAATGAGCACGTAAGAAAGCTATTCGGTTTTCGTATGGGAATTCTAATTTGTAGACGAGGCCAAAAGTAATGCGTTGAAAATGGCGAAAGCTACATGAATGAAAACTATGTATATTCAGGTCTAAAATGAGGTTTCGAAACTGAGAAGCGGCAAATGTTGTATACTGACCAGTATTCGTCCGGTGGTGGTTTGGCCGGATATGAGCTCGCCGGCCCAGTCCTTGGCCTCGGTCATGAAGGTGCCCTCGAACTCCTGTTTGTTCTGGCGCGCCGCCTTCTGCTCCTTCTGCTTGGGGTCGTTCGGCGCCAGCTCGGGCTCCTTGCGGCAGCATATGTACGCGCAGATGCGCCATACCACCACGATCGCCAGCCCTGTGGCGAACGTGCATATCGACGACAGGAGGAAGCACCACCATTTTCGAACAACGAGGCAGTCATCTTCAAGGGGTCCCACGGTAGTCGAGGAAGAGTCCTCGGACGAAGCCATTCCCCGAGGGCGCGAGGCATCCAGTCAGGCGTGCAGCCGCCATGCACGTGCTATGCGCGCGCTCGCACGCCGTCCCGCGCGCGACTGCCGGCCGCGCCCGCCGCCCGCTCCCCGCTCGCCTGCCCGCTCCGCCGCTCGATGCCGCGCGATCGATCCGCGCACGCGTACACACACTACCGCGCGCCCGACACCGACATGCTCGCGCTGCTTCTCTTCTCTTCTGCACCGTCAGGCTCGCAGCCAGCCCTCAACGATCGCTCCCTCCCCGCGCCGACGTCACACCGACTGTCCCATCGCTCTCGACTCTGATTTACGGCAATATTTTATGACTGCGGACGTTTTGAGGATTTTTATTGCGGCCATAACACGATCAATTATCCATTAAATGTCCGAAAGGCTTCACTGTATCCCATGTTTTAGGCGATATATACGACTGCTCGATTATGTCACCAATTAGTAGAGAAAGGTACTAGGGAATGCGGAGGTTCAGGAGGTCAACGATTTCCGAATGGATTCCGATCCCGATAAGCGCAGCGCTACGCCACCCTTCTGACTGCGTCAACAAGCGCTACGAAGTTCGTAGCTGTGCTACGAGTGCGCTACGATTGGTCGAACGCGAACGCAGCCACACGCGGCTCGTTTTTGCAATAATCTGTGTCTCTTTGTGTAAGGTCGCATATTTCATGAATGACAGTAACTTACAATATCGCTATTTAAAATAGTATGGCGATTACCTTACTATACGTTTATACATTATATTTGATGATAATTTATTAGCGATTCGGTATAGACGATATTATACGTAAATTATTAAATAACATTATTTGTTACTATGTTCTATTTAGTACAAAAAAATTACAAAATTGTATGACATGTACTTCTGTTCTTGTTACTTCAAATTGACAACTTTGGCGTACATGGAATCGTACGGTAAAAAAAAATTTTGGTATCTAAAGTTTACGAGAAAGTAAAAATCATGCCAAATAGCTGTCACTTAGGTATACTGAGAGGCAATCTTTTATCGCTAAATGTGTTGTGAAGATATTAGTCTATTCGTATGTGCTACAACATTTAAACACAAGCTTTTAGTTTTTAAGCATTGTCAACCTCAAAACGCTTAGATTAAGCTTGTTGCACCCACGGTGAAAAAACATTAGAAAGTTTGCGATATACACCGACGTAATATGTTTTCGTTTTCAAACTTTTAATACAAACAATCTATCAGAATTTCCGTTGCTCAAGTTTTTAGGATTATTCTTAAATAACATTAGAACCTACAAACTCAATGAAATGTTCGTTGTAATTAAAATTATGGCAATTAATACAATTAAAGGACATATCAAGGCGGTTCACGACTACACTCGCCTTAAATCAATTTGGTTGCACCCGCGAGCGTGATAAAGGATTGCAGGTGCAACTCTTATGACTATCAACACTAATGGCTTTATCATACTAGCGGTTTGTGAGCGGTTGATGGTTGTGCCGTGTGATGCCGGCTTAGAATAGCATCACTCCATTTCTTACCCGTGGGAGTCGTAAGAGGCGACGAAGGGACTCGAGGGTGTGTATAGCAATTTTAGGCGATGGGCTGACAACCTATCAATATGGCGATACACAATTTTCCGAATGACCCTCAAACGTTTGTTAGACGTGGCGTAAGTGGCCGTTTTTTCGGTCGTTTACGCTCTGCCTACCCCGCAAGGGATAAAGGTGTGATATATGTATGTATGTATGTATGATGGACGGAGCGGGCGCGGGGCGAGGACGTCGCCGGCGTGGCAAACACGCAACGTTTTCGTCGCATGTTTGTAAAGACGTACAGTACACTCAACAAGATAATGGATTCCGACGAGGAAACGCTACTGTTGGCTTTGTTACTTCGAAGGCGCCGGAGACGAAAACGAATGCATCGACGAATTTGGGAAGATTTATTATCAAATAATCGAATGGAAGATAGCGAAGACTTTGTGTTGTTTTTCAAACAAATAAGAAATTATTCGTTTCTACTTGCGGATGTCAAGACCTACATTTTATGAGTTATTATTGCATCTGATAGAAACTGGTGGGGAGGACGGGTAACGTTTGTACAAGACTGTACAAAATGGCGTCTACGTTGCGCGTCCGCAACGAATGCGGTATTCGGTGTGAGCCCACGAATTCGTTGCGCGCCCGCTCCGCTATGACGGCGCTCGCAGTCCGCTAGTGTGATTAGGCCCTAATAGTACCTGATTTTTCCCATAATTTCCTGATTTAAATAAGTATCATAATGCTGAGCTTGATAATTGCTACAAATTGAGATTATTAATCTTGATTTTGTAAAGAAAGTAAGTGTTGGGAATACCATTTTTGATGACTGTTTTTGGCATGCTTTTCGCTAAAATCGCAAACGACAGAGCATACATACAACGTTAGGGTTTATGACAAAACTTACGAAGCCAGAAATAAAAATTGACAGGAAATAAAATTATGTAAAAAAAACTTTTAAAACAAGCTTTTATTTAAGTGCTCTGAAAAGATGAAAATAAAATTTTGAATGACATTAACCACATTCATTTATGACTTTACAGAAATGAAAATATAATAAAAGCTTGTCGCGATGCCTAGAAGAAACTACCTAATTACAGTTAGGTGCGTACCTTATTACAAAATTTCAATCACAAATTGAAAGTTTCGCGACAAGCTTTTATTATATTTTCATTTCTGTAAAGTCATAAATGAATGTGGTTAATGTCATTCAAAATTTTATTTTCATCTTTTCAGAGCACTTAAATAAAAGCTTGTTTTAAAAGTTTTTTTTACATAATTTTATTTTATATTTTTTAGTTTATGTTACGATAGTTATTGATCAATACGAAAGTCTTTCTATAAAACGGAGAGACCTTCAATAGAAAAACTTAAGGCACGGGGAAAACTAACATTAGGATAAAGTATAATTATCTCTTTTATATTCTATAGAAGTAGGTTGGTACCTACTCCTCCGGCATCCCTAATAGAAGAATTAGCTTGTAATATGTCTTAGTCTTTTCATTTCATTGATGGCGTCATTATTACATGGCCGAGTCCCAGTTAATTTCGAACAGTCTAATTCTTCTATCAGGAGGCCTTCTATTGACGTGACCCTAATTCATGGTGAGCCTACCAACTGCCTATCATGGACGAATTCGTATACAAAATTGCAAGTCCCAGCAGTTGAATATTGAGGAGTTCCATAGTTCGAAGACAACCCTGGATGTAGCGTCTAATTCATGGTGGGCCTACCAACTGCCTATAATAAACGAATTCGTATACAAAATTGCAAGTCCCAGCAGTTGAATATTGAGGAGTTCCATAGTTCGAAGACAACCCTGGATGTAGCGTCTAATTCATGGTAGGCCTACCAACTGCCTATAATAAACGAATTCGTATACAAAATTGCAAGTCCCAGCAGTTGAATATTGAGGAGTTCCATAGTTCGAAGACAACCCTGGATGTAGCGTCTAATTCATGGTGGGCCTACCAACTGCCTATAATAAACGAATTCGTATACAAAATTGCAAGTCCCAGCAGTTGAATATTGAGGAGTTCCATAGTTCGAAGTCAACTCTGGATGTAGCGTCTAATTCATGGTAGGCCTACCAACTGCCTATAATAAACGAATTCGTATACAAAATTGCAAGTCCCAGCAGTTGAATATTGAGGAGTTCCATAGTTCGAAGACAACCCTGGATGTAGCGTCTAATTCATGGTAGGCCTACCAACTGCCTTTAATAAACTAATTCGTATACAACATTGCAAGTCCCAGCAGTTGAATATTGAGGAGTTCCATAGTTCGAAGACAACCCTGGATGTAGCGTCTAATTCATGGTAGGCCTACCAACTGCCTATAATAAACGAATTCGTATACAAAATTGCAAGTCCCAGCAGTTGAATATTGAGGAGTTCCATAGTTCGAAGACAACCCTGGATGTAGCGTCTAATTCATGGTGGGCCTACCAACTGCCTATAATAAACGAATTCGTATACAAAATTTTGTGTCCCAGCTATAAACCGCTGAGGAGATCTCTCGTACGGAGCCGATCCTGGCAGCAGCATCAGGTCAAATTTATGATTAACATGCATTGTCATCGGTTCTGGACCAACATGCAAAATTTCAACTCAATCGGATACCGAGAAGTGATTCAAATTAAACTTGCAAGATTTGCACCGAACAAACATTGTTACTTACTTACATACACTGCAAGTTAAATAAAAGCTTTTAAAATGAACTTATTTGTACATTAACATATCTGAAAAAAAAATAACAATAAATACACAGGATAGTCTATATAATTAGGAATCACCCATAATTAAGTAATATACGAGATATGAGAAAACAGTACTTAGAACTCCAATTTTATTCCAAGATATCTGGGAGGACAATTATAATATACAGTAATTAAAAACGCTAAATGATATTCTAAAATTATTATTTTTTACATTTTGCATAATCATAATTGACAGTGGCTATATTTAAATTTCTTGAATTCAAAAGTGCGCATTTGTTACCCAAAATAAGTTTTTCATTTCACTGACTACATTCCAAATAGCTTGACGGATTTTGACAAGTGGGATGTCTTTAGATTCGTTCTAAGAGCGCGATTAACATTAGACATAACAAAAGGAGTCTTGAATTAAATTTCGCAATACACTATTTTTCCGAATGACCCTCAAATATTTGTCAAACGAGGCGTAAATTTCCGTTTTTTGCGCCCGTTTACGCTCTGCTTACCCCGAAAGGAATTATGGGCGTGACATGTGCGTTTAAATGTAATTGAACTTGAAAATTGTCTACCAATGGCATGACGTGTTGTGTCTTTAAATTCGCCATGGCTGAGCAAATTAAGATACAAAAAAATGAAAAGATTAAAGATAATTATTAAAAAATATCCGACTGCAAGTTAAGTGAAACAAGCTGCCAGTTCAACCGACTTTTTTCGCGTTATAAGTAGGCGGACGGGTGCAAAGTGCGAACTACAGTTTTTGAAAAACAATATGTAAACAAAAATATGTTAAAACTGTACGGTTGAACTTGCAGCTTTTATTTTCTTTTCGTTTGCAGCATTCGGGTAGTTAGATTTATTAACCACTACCTCCTAGCGGTTCACTTCGGGCAACGGCAACACAGGCTTGCCTGTGGATAAGTCCGGCTGAACGATCCCACTAAGCGGTGGAAGGCTCCGTAAGGGGCCGCCTGGCTTGCGACCACCATCCCACCGAAGTCTGGCGCCAAGTAACTTGCTGCGTTCCGTCAGTGTGTGGGAGTGCCAGAGCCTTAACAGGCTTCTTCTGGGTGAGCTCGCTCCATCTTCGACTCTGTCTCTGTCCTATGACCTAGACTAGAGTCAAGAGCAAACTCATCATTAATGAAATATATACCTATATAATATATGGTTTGTTTGTTTTGCAAGTTCTCAAAAAAATAAAAATAATAATAATAAAATATATATATATTTACTTTTCGCTATCCAGTCGCTATCCAGCAGCCCTCTTTAAGTCACTTGTTTCTTTCCGAAGAGCGACCTACGCTACACTTGCCGGGGTGTGGCCCTACTCACCACGCTTGGCAGGCAGATTGGAGAGTCTCACGGGGTAGATTGGGGTGATACAATTCTAAGCCAAATGGCAAAACGCTTTATAATTATGGCTTCTTTTGAAACGTCATAGCGTCATACTGTCAATACCAATGAAACGAGGGAACGTTTCTGTCCATTCCCTGTGTTTAATTTAGCGTTGCTATGCTGGGGTAAGTTAGGTATTAATGACGGTCTATGAATACGCCGCGATGCTCGCCCGCACGCATCGCTCTGGGCATATGTTGTCCCTTTATCGCTCGCGGGGCGAGGGTAGCGGCGTGCGCGCGGGTCGCCTGGTAGGCGCCAAGCGGTGATTTTCTGCACCGCGGTCAGTCACTCAAAACCGTTCGGACGGGAGGGTATCGCGTATCGTGCGGATTTCCCGCCACGCGTTTTGTGATGCCGCGTGTAATGGACGATTCAATTTGAGATCGCGCGTGTTGATGCATCGTATTATTGCGGTTCTCCTGGGTTATACTAGAATACCAGGCTTAGTGATTGTTGGATGTCTCGACGTCTTCCACGTGAGCGTCGCGTTGAATAGGCATCAAGTGGCCATATCGGCTCGCGTTTTGTACGGCCCTAATTCGTGTTGGGTCACGCGTAATGACTAATATCAAGTGAAATACGAACAGAAGCTGTGAGTGGTTTGAAGTGAATAACGCGCCAAGGCTGTAGTGGAATGCTGGGTGTCGATATCTTTTCCACCCAGCCCTGTAAGTACCCACGGAATTCCTATTTGATCCATTCCCTGAACTTCCTTTCTCCGTTGGGTATTTTATGCATTTGGACCGGCGTTAACTGTAAGTGATAAATCTAGTTGTTTTAGTATAAAACTGTTTATGGTGTGTTCCCTTTAGTCATATTTGTTGTACCATATCATTGTGACTCCTTAGTACGAATTGCGGAATTCGTGGGGTGATATAATTTGGAGGTACTTACTTATAATCTAGTGCTAATACGTGTGACGTAACGCCAGATCGGCAGACGGTATTTACTACCGACTTGAGTTATGTAAAGGTTGGAACACATCATTTGCCAATTTCACTCAACTTAGTTAATTAGGTTAAATAGATTTAGGTTCAAGTTTAATTCATAGTATGCGCTGCTATATTGTGCAGCGTATGCTATTTAGCGCTGCGTAACGCGGCCATTGTCTGCCTTCAGTTGAACTCCTGGTATTTTACTAGAAATTTACCTGTGTAAATCGCTTCCACTGCGGGAGTTTAGCTTGGAATTAGACAATTTTTGGTAGCAGAGCGTGGTTCAGAAAACCACTAGATTTAAGATTATTTTAGTATAAGATTTTTAATCTACCTACATAAAAAAAATATATTTATTGTGATTGTAGTGTGTGCCCTGTGTAGAATATCCTATCGGTAGGATCAGGGCCAATCAATTAGTGAATTGCTTGTTATTATCGTTGTGTTTACCCTGTGCGGATATCCTAACGGTAGGATCAGGGCCGATTGTCTATTATTGTTTTTTATTGTAAGGTTCGGTGTTACTTTGGGTTGGTACCATGGCTCCCACAATTAGACAGCTTCAGGCGAAAATTAGAGCGCACCTAATGTGGTTCGCGACTAAGCAGGCGATGGTCGGTCGCGGGGACCGAGAGGACGCACTCATCGCTTGTGCGCAACGGATTGACGAACGGGTCGCGGAGGTGTTGGATTGCCTCACTGGATGCGAGGAGTTATTTGATGGGACGCCTGATGAGGAGGTCAAACTTACGGTCCGGGCGAATGTGACCCAGTGCCTGGAGATAGGGCAGGAGATCCAGCAGACGGCTGCTGTGATCACCAGGCGTAGGGCTGGGGAGCCGGACCCACCCCATGGTCCGCGGGGACCGGGGGTGCAAGTGCCCCTGCCGGCTGTGGCGATTCCGGTCTTCCACGGGGACTACACGGATTGGACCCGATTCCAGGATCTGTTTGACAGTGTGATTCATAACCGCACTGACTTGCAGCCGGCATATAAAATGGCACAATTGATGGCCAAGCTGCAAGGTGAGCCCCATGAGCTGGTAAAGCATCTACCAGTCGATGATGCAAGTTACGAGACGGCTCGCGGTTTGCTGATCGAGAGATACAGCAACAAACGTCTCATGATTGACCAACTCCTGGAACAGTGGCTCACCGTGCCGACCATCACACGAGGGACGGACCTCAGGGCCAAGGTCCTCAACCCTGTCTGCGTTGCAGTGAACGCTCTTGAGAGACAGGGGATGCCGGTGTCAGGCTATGATTATATCCTGGTCCACACGTTGTTGCGCCGCCTGCCGAGCGACATGGCCGCTCGTTTTGAACAGTCACACGGAGGTAAGACATCTGATTACCTCCCGACCTTCGAGGAGCTCAAGTCCTTCCTCGAGGCCGAGTGCAGGCGGGTAGATGCCCAATTTGGAGAGTCGCCTCACGCGGAGTCTGCGGCCGCTCGCCGCCCGGAACGGCCGGGTGCACAGGCGCGAGACGGTAAGAGTAGGCCACCCAGGCGATACAATGTCGCTAATTTGGAATCGAGGTGTGCCTACTGCAGAGAGGCGGGGCATCAGGTGACTGCGTGTGAGGAGTTCGCTGCACAGCGGGTGCAGAAACGTCGTGGTGTGGTGCAGCAACGGCGTTGGTGCTTTAGGTGTATGGGGCCGCATCAGGTGCGAGAGTGCCCATCAAGCACCAACTGCAGGTACTGCCAGGGTGCCCACCATCAGCTCCTATGCATGAACCGCAGCGGAGATTACGGAGGCAGAGCTGACGCGGGTCAGCGGACGGAGTCTGCCCTACCTAGACGGGAGCAACGCTCCCCACCCCCTCCAAGGAGGAGTCCTCTTCCACCAGGGTTTCAGGGACGAGGCCAGGGACATCAGCAGGTGATGCCCCCTTCACCACGCGCGAGACAGTCACCACCTCGGCAGCAGGTGCCGGAACAGGGTAGGTGGTCACAGGTCCAAGGTCAGGGGCACCCATCACAAGTACGTGATGCTACGGGCGGGTGCCAACACCAGGGCCAGTACATGCAGTACTCGGCGGGACTGAACAACATGGTGAGGTCTCATGACCCACGCATGCCTCTCCCCTTGGCTGAGCACCCGCGGCTACAGGCGCATCCACGGTACGCGCGCCTGCCGCAGGGTTACTATAGGCTGCCAGCCATGGCGTACAGGACCAGAGGTCCCTATCAGCAGGAGTGGGACCCACTCGAAGGTGTACGGAGAGAGGGGACCCCCCCGCAGGACGCGGACACTCCGCGCTTAGATTCCTGCTAGGTAATCGCCGCCTACACGCCAGCTTCGGCCCCCCGGCCAATTACGGTATTGTTGCCTACGGCAATGATTTGGGTATGGGGATACGGTGGCCGCAGCATACAGGTAAGAGCCTTGTTAGATACAGGGGCTCAGGGTTGTATTGTGTCTAGTAAGCTGGTGAGTAGGCTACGCTTAAATATAAGGCCCACAACGGATGGGGCTGTAGGTATTGGAGGTGTAGATGTGCCTGACGTTCGGGGTCAGGTGAACTTCGAGTTCACATTAGGTAATACAGGTACAGGGGTCAGCTATCATGCCTCAGCAGTGGTGCTGGATGAAGTGGTAGGGAAACTTCCTCAGGTTCGGTTACCGTCAACGGTACGAGGGTTAACCACAGGCTTAGAGTTAGCTGATCCTGAATTTGATACTCCTGGTACGGTGGACGTTCTCCTCGGGTCAGACGTCCTCGGGAGATTCTGGTGTGGCAGAAAACGGGTACTTCAGCAAACTGGTTTAGTGGCCATTGATACCACAGGGGGTATGTTATTTTTGGCCCAGTTTGGAGACCTCAGGACCTACCAGAGGGCGATACGGTTCTCTATGGTAGTGTGTTGTCGGAGGTGCTGCAGAGGTTTTGGGAGTCTGAGGAGCCACCCACAGCGGATAGACGGAAGCCAGAGGATGACGAGTGCGAGCTGTTCTATCAGTACAACACTGCACGAAGTTCGTCAGGTAGGTTTGTTACCAGGCTGCCATTTCTCCCAAACCGCCCCTCCTTAGGTAGTTCGCGACAGATCGCGGAACGGAGACTACTGGCTATGGAGAGAAAGATGAAGCGAGATGCAGCACTTCGGCAGAAGTATATCGAATTCATGAGGGAGTACCTAGAGTTAGGCCACATGTCGGTGTCCAGCATAGATTGGAGGTGTGTCGAGCATTACTATATACCACACCTGGCTGTTTTGAAGTCACCGGAGGCGAAGATACGGGTAGTGTTTGACGGTTCTGCTCCTACATCGAATGGTGTGTCTGTGAACCAGTGTCTGCACGCGGGTCCCAAGTTGAACCGGGACATTGTGGACATCCTCACAGATTTTCGGTTGCACCAAGTAGCGTTCGTCGCAGACGTCAAAATGATGTTTCGCCAAACAATTATACACCCGGATGACCGTCGGTACCAGCTGATTTTGTGGCGTGAGAGCCCTGACGAGCCGATGGTCACTTATGAGCTTAACACGGTAACGTATGGTCTGAAGCCAAGTCCGTTTTTGGCAGTACGCACGCTGCGAGAGTTGGCCGCACAGGAAAGGGTAAGATTCCCTCGAGCCGCAGCAGTACTGGATCGCGACGTCTACGTGAATGACATCTGCACGGGTGCAGATAGCGTGCAACAAGCACTGCTACTACGAGACGAGCTGATCGCGATCATGGAATCAGGAGGTTATGAGTTGCGGAAATGGCTGTCCAGCTGTCCAGAGCTCCTGGCCGGGTTGCCAGGTGAGTTCCAGCAGGACCCGCACCTTTTCGAGAACCCGGACAATTCAAATACGTTGAGCATCCTAGGGGTGCAATATAGGCCAACGCATGATGTCTTTACGTATCAGATCGAGCCAGACCTTATGCAGAAGACTTGGACGAAGCGTTCGGTATTATCGACGATCGCCAGAACTTTCGATCCTAACGGGTGGATCGCACCGGTGACGTTCATGGCGAAGTGCTTCTTGCAAAGGTTTTGGATAGCAAACTTGGGTTGGGACGACCAGCTCTCCGGAGAGCTGTTGAATGATTGGACCAAGTTTGTGACCACCTTACCAGGGATCGTACGCATCGCCATACCTCGCAAGTTGCTCCCATCGGTGGGATGTAAGGCTACCCTACATGGGTTTTGTGATGCCTCGGAGCGAGGGTACGCGGCAGCTGTCTATTTGCGGACAGTCAGTTCAACGGGAACTGTAGACGTGCGTCTAGTTATGGCCAAGAGTAAGGTGGCTCCGGTTAGGACAAGATGGACCATTCCAAAGTTGGAATTGGCGGGAGCAGCGCTTCTCACGCGCTTGCTACATCATGTCGCTAGTAATCTACGCGGTACCATCAATTTGGATGAAACGGTGTACGCATGGACCGACAGTAGGATAGTTCTGTGCTGGTTACAGACGTCGGTACATACTCTTGAGGTTTTCGTGGCAAATCGGGTGTCACAGATTAAAGGATCGGAAACTCCGTTGGTATGGAGACACGTACCGGGAGAACAGAACCCAGCGGACTGCGCCTCACGGGGATGTAGGGCCCCTGATTTGGTAGGTCACTCACTGTGGTGGGGACCTCAGTGGCTGACTGAGTCACCTGAGAGATGGCCATACAATGAGTGCGGGTCGCCGCTTGGGCCACCTGATCGAGGTTTGCGAGTGAACGTAGGGCAGATCGTACCTAAGCCTAGTGCGGCTTTCTTGCTGGAACGATACAGCTCCCTCGACAAACTTCTAGGGGTGACAGGTTGGATCAAACGGTTCGTGAACAACTGTAGAAAACCTCAAGCAGAACGGAACTTGGCACCTGTCCTCTCGCCTGCGGAGCGGAATGCGGCTCTAAGTTTATTGGTTAGGGTCGTCCAGGCGGAACATTTTGAGGAAGAGGCCAGGCTGCTCAGGGATGGCCGTGGAAAGCTGAAGGGAGGTCTTGTGCGCCTCAACCCGTTCGTGGACGAGCATGGAATGCTCCGGGTTGGAGGTAGACTTCGGAACGCTAACCTGCCCTTTTCAGCACGGCATCCGCTGTTACTCCCAAAGAAGGGACCTTTGGTAGAACTTATAGTTAGGGATCGTCACCAGAAAAACTCGCATGCGGGCTGCAATGCACTTTTGGCTATTCTGCAGCGCGAGTTTTGGATCTTGTCTGGACGACGTACGGTACGGAGCATTGTGTTTCGGTGCTTGCCTTGCTATCGGTTGAAGGCAGCCACAATGCAACCTCAGATGGGAGACCTCCCACCGGACCGAGTGACGGAAGCCTGGACGTTTGCGGGTGTGGGAACGGACTTTGCAGGGCCTTTTATGGTAAAGGCATCACGCCTTCGCAACGCGAAGTCAATCAAGGCGTATTTGTGCGTGTTTGTGTGCCTAGCAACCAAGGCCGTCCACTTGGAACTCGTGGCCGACCTCACTACGGAGGCTTTCTTAGCAGCTTTAGATAGATTTGTGTCGCGAAGAGGGCGACCAGCGCTGATCAGGTCGGACTGTGGTACCAACTTTAAGGGCGCTGATCGATGTATGAAAGAAATTATAACGTTTTTATCGGAAAACGAGGAAGCTATCGGCACGAGCCTCTCCCGTCAGGGCATTAACTGGGTGTTCGATCCACCAGGATGCCCCCACTGGGGTGGTATATTTGAAGCGGTTGTAAAGTCCGCTAAGACGCATTTGATGCGCGTTATAGGTTTAACGATATTAACCTTTGAGGAGCTAGCGACCGTGTTTTGTAAAATTGAGGCCGTTCTCAATTCACGTCCTTTGTGTCCGCTTAGCTCAGATCCGAATGATCTGGAGGCCCTGACACCAGGGCATTTCTTAATTGGCCGACCACTTAACGCCTTGCCAGAGTACCCCTACACAGAGGTCAGTAGCAATCGTTTGACGCGTTATGAGTTGCTGCAGCAAATGTCTCAGAATTTTTGGAAGCGATGGTCGCTTGAGTATTTGCACATTCTGCAGCAACGCCTTAAGTGGACGGACAGAACTGAACCCCCTCGCATCGGAGATCTCGTTCTGGTTAAGGATGCCAACCTGCCGCCACTGCGATGGCGCAGAGGGCGCATTCTCAACTTGTTCCCAGGTAGTGATGGCACTCCTCGAGTCGCGACAGTTCAGGTAGGGGATTCAGTTCTTAAGCGAGCAATAGCAACGCTATCTCGTCTCCCCAGTAGTGAATAGGCCTAAGGGATTCGGCCTAGGGCGGGTGAATGTTTAATTTAGCGTTGCTATGCTGGGGTAAGTTAGGTATTAATGACGGTCTATGAATACGCCGCGATGCTCGCCCGCACGCATCGCTCTGGGCATATGTTGTCCCTTTATCGCTCGCGGGGCGAGGGTGGCGGCGTGCGCGCGGGTCGCCTGGTAGGCGCCAAGCGGTGATTTTCTGCACCGCGGTCAGTCACTCAAAACCGTTCGGACGGGAGGGTATCGCGTATCGTGCGGATTTCCCGCCACGCGTTTTGTGATGCCGCGTGTAATGGACGATTCAATTTGAGATCGCGCGTGTTGATGCATCGTATTATTGCGGTTCTCCTGGGTTATACTAGAATACCAGGCTTAGTGATTGTTGGATGTCTCGACGTCTTCCACGTGAGCGTCGCGTTGAATAGGCATCAAGTGGCCATATCGGCTCGCGTTTTGTACGGCCCTAATTCGTGTTGGGTCACGCGTAATGACTAATATCAAAGTGAAATACGAACAGAAGCTGTGAGTGGTTTGAAGTGAATAACGCGCCAAGGCTGTAGTGGAATGCTGGGTGTCGATATCTTTTCCACCCAGCCCTGTAAGTACCCACGGAATTCCTATTTGATCCATTCCCTGAACTTCCTTTCTCCGTTGGGTATTTTATGCATTTGGACCGGCGTTAACTGTAAGTGATAAATCTAGTTGTTTTAGTATAAAACTGTTTATGGTGTGTTCCCTTTAGTCATATTTGTTGTACCATATCATTGTGACTCCTTAGTACGAATTGCGGAATTCGTGGGGTGATATAATTTGGAGGTACTTACTTATAATCTAGTGCTAATACGTGTGACGTAACGCCAGATCGGCAGACGGTATTTACTACCGACTTGAGTTATGTAAAGGTTGGAACACATCATTTGCCAATTTCACTCAACTTAGTTAATTAGGTTAAATAGATTTAGGTTCACGTTTAATTCATAGTATGCGCTACTATATTGTGCAGCGTATGTTATTTAGCGCTGCGTAACGCAGCCATTGTCTGCCTCCAGTTGAACTCCTGGTATTTTGCTCGAAATTTACCTGTGTAAATCGCTTCCACTGCGGGAGTTTAGCTTGGAATTAGACACCCTGGATTCATTTAACCCTTAGTCACATTTTTAAACCTGCACTCTGTCTATCGTTTCAGCCGCTGCTAATCTTTTACCCATGGAAAATTACCTTTGCCCGCCATAAATTATACATAAAAACCTTTCTCTGGAATTATTATATTATTATTATAAAAAGCTGGGCAGAGGCCTCCCCCGCGGTCTTTCACTTGTTACGGTCTTGTGCAACTTCGGTCCATTCCTTTGAATGGGCATCGAAATTATCACGCTATCTTTTTCGGGGTTACCTCTGCGACGAGATCCGCCTTGAGGTGCCCAATCTTCCGTGACGATTCTAGCCCATCGATCAGGGTGCATTGCAGGGTGAAATCACAACAAAATCAGTTGCGTACATACAAGATTTTAGCAGACATAAGGACACGGGAAGCGATTTTGTTTCATACTATTTAGTGATTCGAAAATATGAGTCAAGAGTGCGTGCGTTTAGTAGTACGAATGCTTTCATTTCTTTTTTTATCTGTCCTGTCTCATTGCTGCACTGCTAGGCAAAGGCCTCGCTTTCCCAAAGGGATTTGCGTTACATAGCTCGGTCTCAATACAGTTTAAAAAATATTATTTTCATGTGCCTTGTTGTTGTTTTCTTAACTTATCAGCTAAGCTATCAACAACGGAGTCGTAGCACAGTCTACGGCGTAGCATGTAGCGTTAAATGAAATTCTTTGCCTTACATAGGTGTTGTCAATAATAATTATGTAGAATTGTTTTATTTTGTTTAATTAAGTATTATTAAAATGTATTTTCTAATCGAAATATTAAAGTGTATTTGCCGCTAGATCTAAATTTAAAATCTGATGTACCCCGAAATAGAGAATTCTTAGTGGTTTATGAGAGTATTGAGAGTTCTAATATGTTGTTGAATTTGAACCTCGAAGATGTCTCCTATTTTACTTATCATTAGCTTTTTTGTCGTAAAATACACCGGTATATTATATATAGCAGCCCGCCCAGCGGTTTCACCCGCTGCTAACAATTTCCCCCGGGAATAAGACAGTTTAATATAGCCTATGTTCATCAGGGATAATGTAGGATTCTAAAAATTTTTAATTCCATTTGAAACAAATATCGTTTTTAAATGGTGGTGGCGTAAAGTTACATGCCGTGTGATTAACCTGGCCAGCCCCATGGCAGTGCCTATATATTTTTTTTTTATCCCGCCCGAGCCGGTTTTCTATTAGGTCATAACAAAATTGTAATAAAAAAAAGAAAATTGTGTGATACAAATTTCATTTTTTAGAATGACGGTTCATGACGTCAATAAGTGATAATACTATCCTACATTGAATAAAGAATTTCAATTTGAATTAACGGTAAAAGAATTTTTTTAAATCGGTCCAGTAGTTTCGGAGCCTATTCAATTCAAACAAACAATAAAAAAAATCCTGTTTCTAATATTAGTGTAGATTATATTATTATTATTTTAGTGTAATGCCGGCTTAGAATAGCATCACCCGATTTCTTTCCCAAGGGAGTCGTAGGAGGCGCCTAAAGGACTTGAGGGTGTGTATTGCAATTTTAGGAGATGGGCTGACAACATGTCACTATGGCGATATACAATTTTCCGAATGACCCTCAAACATATGTCAGACGTGGCTTAAATGTCCGTTTTTGCGGCCGTTTACGCTCTGCCTACTCCGCAAGGGATAATAGGCGTGATATGTGTATGTATGTAGGTATTATTTTAGTGTAGAATTTTTTAATGTTTTTTGTCGTCTTTTTTATACCGATTAAGGGACAGCCCTTCGAATACTGATAGGGTGCATGAAATATAAAACTGAACAACTTTCCCCTAGAAACATATGTCAGGAAACGCCAAAAAAATTACCTTCCATACAAAATCACAATCAGCTGACTGCAATTGCATTCACTATGGGAAGTCAGTTTTTTTACGTTTCCTGAAATATGTTCCTAAGGGAAAGTTGTTCAGTTTCATGGTTTGCATGCATCAGTATTCGGAGGGCTATCCCTGACACCCTTTAATACAGTAATGATTAAATGTAATCATTACACTACTGGTACGAATCATGTGGCGCAGTTTGTACATTTTTAAATGAAAAAGTAGTTATTGTGGTATAACTGTAATAGTTAGACATATGGTATCGCGGACATTATTATAGATATTGATGTCCTCTATAAAACTGTAGTACATCACGTTGCTCTATTGTCAATAATTTCCACAGCGTACGCGATATAAGATATTTTTTTGGTACATTTTTCACACGTTGGCTTACATTATCGAAATTTTCACGCGGATCCCTATTTTTTTCTCGTATAAAATATAGCCTATGTTCACCAGGAATAATGTAGGATTCTAATGGTAAAAGAATTTTTAAAATCGGGCCAGTAGTTTCGGAGCCTATTCGATGCAAACAAACAAACAAACAAACAAACAATCAAATCTTTCCTCTTTATAATATATATATAATATATAATATATATATATATATATATAAGTGTAGATAAAAAAGGTGCATTATCATAGGTCAATCTTGCTTTAGTATTGTCTAGTATTATCATTATAATTGTTAGGCGACCTTAAAAACCAGTCGCGGATCAGGTTTGGTTAATGCGATGCAATAAATTAGATATTATTTTAAAAGGTTAATCAGATCATTAAAAACAATTTGAAATTGTATAATTAACATTTTTTTTATTTATTTACCTACTTAATTAACAACATGGTAGTAATTAATAATATTTAAAGTGTTTAAATGCACTTTCAACTTAGAAACCTTAGAGATTTAACTTAATTGTAGCAGAAATTATATAAATAAACAACGAAATAAAATAAACTGACTGACCTTATAATATTCTTAAATCTATTGACTGGATAACTTAAAACAGCAGGAAGGGATACACTTATTTCCGGGAACATTTTCTCCAATCCACTTGAGGTAAGGTGGGTTACCATTCTTGATGGGCAGTGATATGACTTCACAAACTTCGTACGGATGGTGGGAGCGAATGTATTCAGTCAGCTTGTCTACTTCTGATGATCGGGTTTTGATCATTAGGAGCAACTGAAATAAAATTAAACATTTATTTATTATACTTTACTTTTTATTCCTTAAGGATCGAATGGTCGCAATTGAAATAAAATGAAACTTATATTTATTTATTAAAAAATCGAGTTTGTGTAGGTGTGTGTGTTTGTTAGCTCTACACGGTCAAACAGCTTGCCGGATTTAAATCAAAACTAACACATATGTTACTTTTTATCGCGGGAAACATACCTTTCCCTCCTACAGGCAAAACTATAGTATAATTATATGTATTATATTGCAAGCTATGTATTAGAAATAAATGATAATTTATGTCTTTATTTGCTTAGACTAGGGTACAGTACATAGGTGTTAAAATAATTGTTAGATTCTCCTAATCAGCCATGTCAAGTTATAGCATGCAAATATTTTATATGCCATCTTAGAAGACAGTTTTAGTAATTCAAAAAGTTCCCTGGTTTTCACTCAAAAAAAGAAAAGGCCGCATAACTCGGCTAGACCAGGCTTAAGATAATTGAAGACCATGTGAGCAACCTGCTTTTCAGGCTTAAGATATATGGCTAGCATATTCAGAGAGCTTGAGTAACTCCAAGGATTTCTACTGAGGGAGAAATATGTAAGTGGTAAGGAATTGCAAGAAAAATTGGGATATTGCTACAACAGCAAAGTAGGAGTATTTGACATTTCTAGAACTTAATTTCCCGGAAACAAAGCCTATTGTTTCATTTTGAAATAATCTTACCGAAGTAGTAACTAGGTATCATGGCACAAGGTAATGTTTGGAGAGTTGGTCATGTCACATATGTCATGTCATCAAGATTCAGATGTTGCAGAGTGACGTTGATCGTTCAAGGAGCTATGCAAACCGGGATAAAATATTACAATATCCTTTTTTTTTTACAAATAGTGATTTTGATCTAAAAGAAATATCATTATTTTTACATTTAATGAGATCCTCAAACATTACCATTTGAGAGCCAGTTTTATTATTTCCTTTATGAATGAAACTTTTTAAAATGTTGCCATCTATAACATAGATTCAAAATATGGTTCCATCATACATAGCTTATTTGGATAAAACAACAATAAAAAACGAATCACATTTAAATGTAACAGATGGTTTTATTGCTTTAATGGCTTTATGTAATGTCCAGTATTTACTGTCCTAGGTGTTCCTCCTCGAAAGATTTGTGAAAAAGTGGTGGGGGGTAGAATCGCACCGCAAAAGAGGTAGGTAAATTTGTAGTCAACAGATACAGAATTTATTCTCCTTTACTTCTGTTAGAATTATTTTATTTTTAGATGGATAAATTACATTATATTAACAAAAACCAGAGGTACGAATTTTTTCATAGTATGTCATATACGCGCAACTGTAATGAGTATTTGCATGTGAACAGGTTATTCATTAAATATAAATCTGGTCTCATTCAATGCAAAATATATACTTTTTAAACTTTTGTGAAGAATATTTTTGGGTACCATCTACCCCATACCACTTTTCCCCAACTCTTCTGAGGTGGAAACCCCTCGAATTAGAATCGTGGACAACAAATGAAGCCAATAGCCCACTAAAACTTTTTGTTACATTTAAATGGGAACTGTTTTTTAGTAAGTAAGTACACTTCAATGCACATTCAAAACATAAATAAGTAACAGGAAAATTTAAACTAAAAATCTCTACCAGACAACCTTTGGGTGGAGGAGAAATCAAAGGGAAGAAGAGAGTAGTGCATAAAATAAAGGTAAGATTAGACAGTGTTATTACATTAATAAATATACTAAATCATACCATACCATATTATAATATACTACAATAGATAATATTATAAATAAATACAGATGTTAATACATAAGTATATATACATATATATAATACAATATAATATAGAATCTAAGAATGCAATAGGATACAATACTAACTAGTCCAATTGATCTAACATGAATTACTGTTAAAATAAGTGGAAGTCATCCTGGAGTAGCATGTTTGACCATTTTTTGAACTTTATTGCATAATAATAAATAAATAAAATAAAATATAAAATTTCTTTATTTCAGACTTTTACATCCTTAACTTAAAATTTAAAATTTTGTTTATAAGTTCATAACTAGGGTTAATAAAACATAGCTTTTAACTAATAAAATTAACATAAAACTTGCATGTCTTATGTTGTCTGTGAAAACAGAATCCTAAAATTATTTTAAGAATATCAATTTATTTTTACAGTATTATTACCCGTGGCCGTTCTACTTTGCTTATAAGGAGGGAAATCTTTTATATTGCTTATTAATTACCTCTTTGTCCTCATTGACTTCACCCTTCCACATGTAAACGGAGGTAAGTTCAGGAATAATGTTGACACAAGCAGCTAACTGCTCCTTGACCAAGCCATGTGCCAGTTTCTTGCCCACTTCCATATCCGGCACAGTCACATAAGCAACGGAGTATTTATCTGAAAACATTATTAAATACTATTGTTATTAAAAATTTATAGGTTTACTAAGGGTAATAGCAAACAGTGTCTCAGGCCGACTGAACAAACTTTCAGGGTATGTTTTAGCCATGAAGCTAAATGCCTTTGTGTGTATTTTTTTTTTCAATTTTGCTGAAGTAATTCTCACCCTGTACAAATTGTGATGCTGATTGAATGATTTTGTATGGAAGGATTTATTCTTATTTCAACTTTTATTTTTATTCTTATTTCAACTCATTTGAGTACTATTAACTATAACTATTTAGTTGCACATAATTAGATGTATGTATCTAAGTAAATGAAATAAGAAATTAATAATCCCTAAATATATATCTGATTTAAGAGATAGGGTCAGAGTATACTTTTCGGGGTTCTATTCCCGAAAGCTTTGACTAATATACAAGGAATTACTCTTATTTAAGGTAAGTAGATATGATAATGAGAATAAGAAAAAATATTTTTTGTAGATACCTATAGGTTATTTTCCAAAAATAGTTCACTTACATATTTATGGCACATTGGCACCAGGAAATAGCGGAATATGAGCAGTTACAGAGCGGAAACCGTATCGCATTATGTTGTCTCCTTACCTCCTTCGTCGCAGGGTTCATAGAAACGCATACCATAGGATAACAACCAATAATACAACTTTTCCCGCTACTGCACCACCTACTTATGAAACTTAAAGCTCTCAGATAATATGAGCTAAGTAGATGAAGATTTTTAGAATTGTCTAGAAACAATGAACGGCCGGGACAGCAAATAAATAAAGATAACGTTTCTTACCAGCATCAACGCTTCCAGATGTTATATCGGACATGTTAACGTTTGTTGCAGCGAAAGAAGGCCTTATAACAGTCAAATAAAGAGTCAACAGAGATTTTTTTGTAAATGAAATAAGCATTTTACGTGAAAACACTCACTCGTAACGAAAATGTTTACATAAATAGACACAGATCACATAAATATAAACTCCACTTGTCAATGTCACCTCTGCTGTCTGGGATACCAGCTGCAAATTCTCTATTCCCCAACCACAAAGTACTTTTATTTTAAATACTAGCTTTTACCCGCGACTTCGTCCGCGTTAGATAGCTTTTTTGCCACAGGTTCTAAATGAGATATGTAGAGGTACCTATACATATTCATAATAAGTATGACAGTGATATTAGAACAGTCCTTATCTCTACTGTTTAAAGATGACTTGCTTGCTTCTGTTGTTAAAGGCACAATTCAAAACTTGCTATCCGTTGAATACAAAAATCAGTAGATAACAAAAAAAATCCTCGGTAAAAAGTTGCCAATGTCCTTTCTCAACTTATTCTCATCATACTGAACAACTTTTGTTTTGGAACCATTACTGTATCTCCAATAGTTAAGCTGGGCTCCTGATGGTACACCTGGTGGTCTACATAAGGTACTCCAGAGCCCCAAGGTCCTTGTGAAAAAAAGCGGCCCATCATACTGAACAACTTTTGTTTTTTAACCATTTCTGTATCTCGAATAGTTTAGGTGGGCTCCTGATGGTACACCTGGTGGTCTACATAAGGTACTCCAGATCCTCTATGTCCTTGTGAAAAGAAGCGGCCCATCATACTGAACAACTTTTGTATTAGAACCATGCCTGTAGGTATCGCTAATAGTTAAGCTGGGCTTCTGATGGTACACCTGGTGGTCTTCATAAGGTACTCCAGATCCTCGCAATGTCCTTGTGAAAAGAAGCAGCCCATCATACTGAACAACTTTTGTTTTGGAACCATTTCTGTATCTCTAATTGTTTAGGTGGGCTCCTGATGGTTCACCTGGTGGTCTACATAAGGTACCCTAGATCCTCAATGTCCTTGTGAAAAGAAGAAGCCCGTCATACTGAACAACTTTTGTTTTAGAACCATGCCTGTCTCTCTAATAGTTTAGCTGGGCTCCTGATGGTAGGTACACCTGGTGGTCTACATAATGTACTCCAGATCCTCTATGTCCTTGTGAAAAGAAGCAGCCCATCATACTGAACAACTTTTGTTTTAAAACCATGCCTGTAGGTATCTCTAATAGTTTAACTGGGCTCCTGATGGTACACCTGGTGGTCTACATATGGTACTCCAGATCCTCAATGTCCTTGTGAAAAGAAGCAGCCCATCATACTGAACAACTTTTGTATTGGAACCATTTCTGTATCTCTAATTGTTTAGGTGGGCTCCTGATGGTACACCTGGTGGTCTACTTAAGGTACTCCAGATCCCCAATGTCCTTGCGTAAAGAAGCGGTCAATCATACTGAACAACTTTTGTTTTAGAACCATGCCTGTATCTCTAATAGTTTAGCTGGGCTCCTGATGGTACACCTGGTGGTCTACATAAGGTACTCCAGATTCTCAATGACCTTGTGAAAAGAAGCGGCCCATCATAATGAACAACTTTTGTATTAGAACCATGCCTGTATCTCTAATAGTTAAGGTGGGCTCCTGATGGTACACCTGGTGGTCTACATAAGGTACTCCAGATCCTCAATGTCCTTGTGAAAAGAAGCTGCCCATCATAATGAACAACTTTTGTTTTAGAACCATGCCTGTATCTCCAATAGTTTAGCTAGGCTCTTGATGGTACACCTGGTGGTCTACATAAGGTACTCCAGATCCTCAATGTCCTTGTGAAAAGAAGCGGCCCATCATACTGAACAACTTTTGTTTCGGAACCATTCCTGTATCTCTAATAGTTTAGCTGGGCTCCTGGTGGTACACCTGGTGGTCTACAGCTGTACTCCAGACCCTCGAATGGTGATAAAAAGTAGCCTATGTCCGTTCTCGGTATGCTAGCAATCTCTGTGCCAAGTTTCATGAAGATCGGTTCAGCGGTTTGGCCGTGAAAGCGTAGCAGACAGACAGACAGACAGACAGACAGACAGAGTTACTTTCGCATTTATAATATTAGTGTGGATGGATAGGTCGCCAACTTAACTAAAGTACTTACCTTGCGCCGTGCTAATAAAAGGCGACTGAGGGACTCGAGGGTGTTGCAATACACACCCGCGAGTCCCTCAGTCGCCTTTTATTAGCACGGCGCAAGGTACTTTAGTTAAGTTGGCTAAAATTGTGTATCGCCATAGGGCGATACACAATTTTCCGAATAACCCTTAATTATTTGTCAGACGTGGCATAAATGTACGTTTCTTGCGGCCGTTTACGCTCTGCCTACCCCGCAAGGGGTTGTAGGCGTGATATGTGTATGTGTGTGTGCTAATAAGACGCATTTGACAGCTGTCAGATTCATGATTGATTATCCTATGGCAGAGGGTCCATTTTCCTTTGTTGACATCTCTTTTAGTATGGAGATGACAGCTGTCCAATTGAACTGCGGTGCTTTACCTTAATAATCAATGAGGCCTCTTTTGACAGCTGTTTAAAAAAGTAGGTACTTAGGTACTATAAATGTTTAAACGTGTCCTCGAACGATTCCTTGTCGTCCGCATGTGGTAATAAATATGGTTGGAGTAGGTATAAACTACAATTAGATTAATATTGAATGGCTTTGTTTTGATTCTCATGGTCATAATGCGGTCACTCAGTAATTTCCCGAGTCAGATAGATTACCACATTACTACTTTGATTATCCTTTTTTTTAAAATCTTGTAGATTATTTTTGCACGGGCATGATTTGAACCTGCGACTGTCGCAATTACTGACGTAGGTACTCGGTACGTTAACGTAAAGGACGGAATGTCACATATATTTTTTTGTTTTTTTTTACTTGGATAGTAAAACGAAACGTACCTGCGTAACTAATCATTGTTACATCACAAAAATATTTACTTTCATCGGTTTTCCTGCATATTAACGAAAACAAGGTACAAACGAAACAGAATATTAATTTAATAGCCTAAACTTTGCCTACTGGTGCCTATGTTATGATACTACAGGCTACAAGTCTACAGGTAAAATTCTTAGTACATTGCGTAGCCGGTTCAAATACCTGTAATCATAATGGCTAACCGACTAAGCAATGAACATCGAATTTCACCCGTAAAAAATTGTAGCCTGTAGTTTGATAATATCGGTTGCAGGACGCTATCTAATACGATGATGAGATGGTTGCTGACAGGACTACAGTACTATGATGCTAAGTAGGTACAGAGATATACAAAACACAAGAATCGCTTTCATTCATGTAATTTATTGGTTAAAATAGGAGACTTCAGTTGTATAATGAATGATAAACAACGCAGTAACAGCAAACTGGAATTGGTTTTCTAGTCAAATGTACTTTTCCGTGTTTGTCCAGGGTCAGGATGTCCATGTCAAAATTGTCTTGTTCACAGTTGGTCGTGTATCCGCCACGGGCTGTCACTTTATTGCACGGTCTGTTGTGAATTTTTTTACTGTGGATACAGAAAAAGCTTAAGGTGAGTGTAGTCGTAAACGGTCTCGAAAGTGGCGCCACTTCACGTAAACATCAGAATGTCCGTTGCTTAAGTTTTTAGTATTATCCTTTAGTAAAATTAGAACCTGCAAACTCAATGAAATATTCGCTGTCATTAAAGTAATTTAATTAGTTACAGCGAATATTTCATTGATTTTTAGGTCAGGACTTTACGTACGGATAATACTAAAAACTTGAGCACGTCCGTTGCATGATATTATAAGTTGTCATTATTATTATAGATTGTTTGTATAAAGAGTTTTTTTGTAAAGTGGCGCCACTGTCGAGGTCGTTCACGACTACACTCGCCTTAAGTCTAGGGTCTCGGACTCTCGGTAGCGTTAATATGTATACCTATTATGCCGTGTGATGCCGGCAAATGGGTGCACCTTAGCTACTTCTTTAACTACTTAGTGTTAGTACGGTAGTAGGTAAATAACGGCGGAATTATTTTGCTTGGGGCGAAAATATGCTTGCCAATAAATGGCCCAGTAATTTAGTAGGTAAGTTGTTGTGTGTGTGTGTGTGTGTGTGTTTTCTTTCTTTCTTTCTTAATGTGATGAAATTTTATGTAAAGGTGTTAGATGTTTTTAACTAAGTATCTAAGTACTTACCCGCATTTCGCGAACTTGATTAGTTGAGGAGGTGGATTCGTTCTGCTGTTGATTACAAAACGCCACTGTCCTTCGCTATCTTTTGTTGCTTGTGGAATAATAGTCTGAAAAGTTTGGTAGGTAAGGGTGAATACTTAAGGAGGAGATTTAGATTTAGTACTGGCCTACCTAGAAACGGTATGGAAGAAACCACACATCACACATACACACACACACATATTAATTTATCAATCACGCCTAATAGGTATCCATTATGAGATAGGCACAGCGTAAACGGCCGTAAAAAACGGTAGTTATCTATTTAGTTTACTGTACTCAGAAAAGTAACTTACTAAAGCTTTATTGGTAGTAGCGTAGGTAGTGTAGAGCCTACCTTACCTATTATCTTTTCATGTGGGACATCGCATCGTCAAACGACCCGATGAACCCTGGTGTCAGAGTTTACATATTATTAAATATCATTATAATGTAACATGTTCTTATTATACTATTACTCATCACAATATTACAATTTTAAACAAATTTAAGTTGTGTTTATATTGGATTTTACAATTCCTACTTTTCGAGCTCTTTGAGAGCTCGTGGTACATGTCGTGGTCACGGATGACTAAGGTGTTAGACGTCACTATTTAGAATTTAAATTATTTTTGTTCTACTGTCGTCTATTTCTTACTTGCCTAGCGTAACGTCCCGGTTCCACGCAGAATGCTGTAACGTTATCTTGTGTAGCAGGTCTTACAGTATGTTGGATCTGGTTCTTCCGCTGTATAATCAGTGAAGTCCTAGTTGATGAGATTCCCCATCGAGTAGCTCTGTTAAATTTCGGATGTTTTTGAATTTCAATGGCTTCCCATACCTTCCTAGTAATGAATATCTTCACTCTCGCTCTGATTGCGGCCTTATCGAACCTGATGTAATGGGTTATCCATGATATGTTCACATGCTGCAGACTGTGTAGGACGACTGTTTTTTACATCGGCAATATGTTTTTTAGACGTGTAGGTACTTTTATCTTTATTCCTTCTATGTATGAGTCCATAGTCACAGTCAAGCTTATCACCAGGGTCTTGGAGAGGGATGTTGCATCAGACTGATCTGATGTACTGGCTGATCTTCCTCGGTGGCTTGTAAATGGTCTTGATTGATGCTCGCTTCAGCATTATACCGATCTTATCAGTTGGGAGTAACGCAAGTACGGTAAGTATGCTGGTTGTCGTTCGACTGTGGTTGGATTGGCACGGTTTCTGTGACGTTGACGGGGTGGCTTCAGGTCATTTTCATGGAGTACTCGTCTCACATGCTTGAACTCATCGTCTAGGTGTTGGGGGTCACAGATACAGGTAGAACAAAAATAATTTTAATTCTAAATAATGGCCTCTAACACTTTAGTCATCAAAGAGCTCGAAACGTAGAAATTGTAAAGTCCTAAATTAACACAACTTAAATCCGTTTACAATTATTTTATTGTGATCATCATAACGCTTTTCTATTTACTTAAGTAGCTACGCCTACGCCTTCTGACGTTTAGATATTTATTTTATTTGTATTTGGAACATTTACAGACAAATTTGAACTGCATATTACTAGATAGTTTATCTATCTAGTAATATGCAGTTCAAATCTATCTAGTAATATGCAGTTCAAATTTTACAATGATGCTATTAACGAATCTCCGCAGATAGATATATATATATCTATCTGCGGAGATTCGTTCTGCGTAGTTTTATATGTCATAATACTGAAAAAGAAAGCGATCTTTAGAGAGAAGAGAAAACAAGTAAGTCAAATTAAAAGAAAGAGTTTAACAATCAGTTCGTTGTTCTAATAACAAATATAGATCTTATTATTCAGAGCATCTAGTTACCTCGCAGGCTATGGTCAATCGCTAAGTACAGCCACATCTGTCAGACAGGAACGGGACTGATTTTGACACCCGGCACAGAGTACGCACAGAGTAAGGTAGTGTTATTATTTATTCTTATGCACCCGGTTTCATCGGGTCGTGGCACAGGTAGGTACTCAACTCACCCCAACATCTTCTGGGCATAAATCAACAAATTCGCCCTGATTGCTAGAAGGACTTGCACGCATGGACTCGTTGACAAATGCTACATCGTCGTCGCTTTGAAACGTGTAACCTTGCTCGGCCAGCTGAAAAAATAATATAGCAACTTTATTTTGGTCTACATACCTACATTCAGTCATGTATCACACCTATACCTATTTCGTGCGGGGTAGGGCAGCGCGTTAACGACCGTAAAAATGAATATTAACCCTCAAAGGTCTGACAAACATATGAGGGTTATTCAGAAACATGTATATCTCCATAGTGACAGGTTGTCAGCCCATCTGGGCGACCCGCGTCACGCAGCGCTGCTATACAGGGAGAATGGAAAAGAACTTCGTTCCTTTCAAGAGATGAACCAGCCCATGCAACTGAAAAACTTTTCTTGAGTACCAAGAGGTTGAAAAATTGGCAAGGGTCAGTCGGGGCGCCGGCAGCTCAGTTGGCAGAGCAGTGGGACGGTACCCTAAAGTCCCGGGTTCAAGTCCCGACGAACGCTAATATTTTTTCAATTTTTTATTTTAATTTATGAAATTAATATAGCACTGTGAATGCATAATAAAACCATACTATATTTAGATTCTAGAAGCCTAGAAGCTGTGGCGGCGCGCATACACTCCACATACAATTCTTGAAACGCGGCGGTATGAAAGTGTTTCAGCGATTGCTATGCAAATAGGCATGTCTGAATGGACCAGTGGATCCCCTGGTTGTAGTTAGTTAGTCGTAACTATTGTGTTCCAATGTGCATTATGATTTATGATGTTAACAGCTTGCGCAGTTGATACAAGTTAAAGTTCTTTTATCTTTTTTTGACAGCTTTTGAGTTATGTATGAGTGCTTTGCTTACCTCTTTTATAACTTCATCAACATGTTCGAAGGGATAATTTGGTACATCTTCACAAAAGTCCTGGCTCAAGCATTGGTCGGGTATCATTGGAACGAAGAGGTGACATTCAATCGAATGTAAAAACTGCAAGGAGGTGAATTCACTTAAGGCGAGTGTAGTCACGGGTGTAGGCCTGAACGACCTCGACAGTGGCGGCGCCACTTCACAGAAAATGTTTTCTCTTTATACAAACAATCTATCAGAATGTCCGTTGGCCAATTTTTTTGTATTCTCCTTATGTACAACTTTAACCTACAAACTCAATGAAATATTCGCTGTAGTTAAAGATAAGGCAATTCATACCAAAAATTACCGTTTATAACAATATCTTTAATTGCAGCGAATATTTAATTGAGTTTGCAGGTTCTAATTTTACTTAAGGATAGGTAATAATAATGCTAAAAACTTGGGCAACGGACACTCTGATAAGTACATTGTTTGTTTAAAAAGAAAATATTTTGTTTGTGAAGTGGCGCCACTGTCGAGGTGGTTCACGAGTACACTCGCCTTAATGAAAATAAGACTCTGTGAACCTGAAATGATTGGTTTAGTCCCTCACCCAAAGCCAATGTTATACGATGCTAATTTTGCTCTTAAGTCTAATCTAAGGCCATACTTAAGGGCCCGATAGATGTGCTACCTACCAGGCTTCATATATCTTCGAAATTAAATTTAAATTAATTAATGATTCAAACTTTACCAATAATATCCAAAATACACGTTGGAGCAATGACATCATATTCATATTTATAATTTTAAATGTGTGTTGCAATGGTAAATCCGTACTTCAAATATCATTATAACCGTGGACTATTCGTTATCTTAGCACTGATTTATGTACTCTTTATCTCATTCATTATAATTAAGCACCTAGTAATCTGTAACTTTTATAACTTTGTGCTAATCTTTATTAACTTATCAATAATATCCAATTTAATTAGGTAGAGTAGATCTGGGGCAGTTGAGCCGGTTTGAATTGGAAAACTTGCTAAATTGTTACCTAGCTGTTTACCGGATGTGTGAATCTCACGAAATGCATTCGATTCCCCTGTTTACCAAATCCGGGTGAGACTTAGCTCCCCCACCAAAAAAGTCAGGTGTAGATTCCAAAGATTGCAGAGCCCAGCCATAAAAAAATTGTTTACCAACTTTCACCAAATATATCTACTTAATTATGTATTTTTAAATTTTAGGTGTAAAATAGAATTATATAAAATTTTAAAAAATCTCCTTTTAAAGTATTGTTATTTTAATTGTATGCCATACCTAATGATTGCTAAGATATTTTAAAATAAAAACTACCTCCCATACAAAGCGACTCGGTTCAACTAGACATCTTGTATGGAATATCTTTTTTTGGCATATTTATAAAATAACACATAAAAATACCATGTGGTGTCGGCTTAGAGAAGCGTCACCTCAATTTGGTAGGGGATGAATTCGTCTACGGCAGCAGCGTTCCCTGTCATTAGTAACATCTTGCACTGCGCTCGCAAATCAGGAGGATTGGCAGGAGCCAAGCGAGGTGACTATAGCAATACCCCCAATAGAGGGAACTTAGTTAGACAAGAGTGGAGAAAGTTGGAGAAGTCCTTTGCCAATAAGGGGCACACAATATACCGAGGCACAAAATCAAACAATTTATGCAAATTCAATCTTATTTTATTCATTGTATTTAAGTTTATCACATAACAAATAATTATAGTATATTGCATATAGCTCTTTTATGTCTGAATAAAGAGGCTTTTGTTATATTATTATTATTAGAGGGAGGTCCGTGTCAAGCAGTAGAGTAGACTATAGTGACTGTTAATGTAAGTATTGAAAAAAAAACGGTACCTTATAACAAGTTCATTATTTTTATATGTATTTTATTAATAGTTATATGTTTTTCCCCTTTATTAGGACATATTACCTTACCTTGAGCTATAACAAAATTTTAATTCCGCTGTCAAACTAAGTTTGTAAAGTCTTTCAAGCAGCGTTTATTTCATATTTTAACTACTTCGCCCATCCAACCTGTTGTAAACACCGTCCATGACACGTTCTTTCGGAAGAGGATGACGAAATCAAAGTAGCCGTGCCGGGTAGATTCAGTCCAATACGTTCTTCCCAGGACAACTCGTAAGCCCAATTGCACCCCAAGGGCGTTTGTTTGAACAACCACGGATCTTCTCCGGGTGAGCTCCTGCTCCCCACCATACAGTCAGGTGTAGATTTTAATAGCCCCGGGGCTAAAATTATAGGGTCCAGTACATAAAAATAACTGATATTTGACAGCAAGACGCCATATACGAATCCAAATTGGCGTGCAAAGGACAAAAAAACACCTGTCAGCTGTCAATAATCAATTTGACGCTTGGAAAGACTTTACTAATTTAGGCTTTACTAATTTAGGTATTAATATCTTTTATTTATTTTGCTATCCTATACCTAAGTTGGAGTGTAGAGGGCCTAATTTAGCGAAAAGTAAGGAGAATAATTATTAGTTCAACAATAAAAAAAATAAGTTTATTATCAAAATTATGATGTTATAACAAACCAAATCTCGTACCTATCGGAGGCCAAGACTCACTTTGGGTCGTCGTACCGGCGAAGTAAGTAAGTAAGTAAGTAAACCTAATACCTACCCTAAGTAGGCACATTTACCTATCATACTCACTTCCTGTACTTTGTAGAGCAGGAGGAACGGTAACCGACTCAAAGTTTGACAGTAGGTAAATCTAAGTATAATGGCTGCATACAACGCCACCTAGCGGAGCGCTCCCTTGAATTTTTCAGGTACAGCACAGCAAAGTGCATCATAAATAAAATAGGTTGTAGGTACTAAGAATAACAAGTCACTGATCTACTTAGTTAGCTCGAGCTATCTTAATTAGTAAACAGGTATTTTATTAGTTTTGCTCTTTATAACCATTACAAACGCAACAACAATAAACCAAAAAATTGCCTGTCTCTCTAACTTGTTTGAATCGGTCGATCGTTTTATAGACGACCGTGTTTGTCCTTTGTTGACAACGTCCCAACAAGTTGTCAAAGAAGAGTGTGTTGTCACATCTTTGAAGTCCATGATGGTCCGTGCGGTTTGTTCTGAAAAAAAAAAACTAGGAAGAGTAATTGTAGGCCTAGGTACAGGTAGGTTTGTTTAACTATTTGATACATACATATTTCACGCCTATAGACATTTACACTACGTCTGACAAACATTTGAAAGTCATTCGGAAAATTGTGTATCGCCATAGTGACAGGTTGTCAGCCCATATCGCCTAAAATTTCAAGACACACCCTCGAGTCCTTAAGTCGCGTCTTACGACACCCATGGGAAAGAAACGGGGTGATGCGATTCTAAGCCGGCATCACTTGGCATTATTTGACAAGTATTTGATAACTTTGTCTAATTCTCAGTACATCAACTTGAGAGTACATACATAAATCATGCCTATATCCCTTACGGGGTAAGCAGAGCGTTAACGGCAGCAAAACGGATCACGTCGGGGTCAACAGCTATACCAACTAATGTTTAGAGGTAGCGGTAAATTATACTCGACGTCTCCCTAGTTAATGCACATTTTATTAACATAGAATTCAGCTTATATACTTACTAAACCTAAGTAAAAGTATCACGCAAATCACGTAGGGAATTGAGATGATTAAATTCCCCTACGTGAAAATATGCTAGATTGTAGCTTCCGCTACAATTAACACCACGTCTGACAAAAGTTTGAGGGTCAATCAGATAACTGTGTATCACTATAGTGACAGGATGTCAGCCCATTGCCTATAATTACAATACACATCTAACTCTCGAGTCCCTTAGTCGCCTCTTACGACACCCATGGGTAAGAAATGGGGTGACGCTGATCTAAGCCGGCATCACACGGCATTGACAAACTTGAGAGCGCTATTATAAGTTAGTGATATTAGGTCGTCGCCATATTTTAACATATAACGCGCATTCAGTGTCAAATAGGAAGACAATAATCATCATCTCCTGTACTTTCCTACACCTTTGTGACAGAAAGTGACAGCGCTTTTTTAAGTTAAGAGAAATTACCGAATTGACAACAGTATATCGTGGAATTGTGTCTATTAAGGGCCGCCGCAGAGCAAGAGCAGTTTTTGCGAGCGACAGCTCGAGCACTTATGACTAGAAATTCGAAATGGACCTCTACCGCAATTGAAATAAAGGTTTCATTGGCTAGAATGACGATCGGCTCTCACAGTCGCTCAGCGGCAACCGGCAGCGGTTGTCATTCTAGCCAATGTCACATTTATCTAATTTACGAACCTACGGTTTACGCAAAAGTTTACGTTTGGTGAGGAAATGTGCAAAATATAGACACCCTCCATGGCAATTTGTATTTATTGTAGTCATGATTATCTGACTAATCTAAATACAGCTATTTTAATAAGTAACGTAGGACCAAATCAAAGAAAAAATAGGTGTCTTGTCGTATAAGAAAGTCAAAGAGAAGGCTCAAAATAGAGCAGATTGGATATTACTCCACCGACAAGAGGGAGGCTCTTATATTAATGATGATGATGAATAAGTAACGTGGAATCAAGTCTAGAATCTTACATGCACTTTTTCTCCAAATACCACTGTATTGGATTGTCTTTTGGATTCAGTATATAATGCCATTTTCCAGTCGTGTCCTTTGCTGCTTTTGGGGTTACATTCTGAAAACAAAATACATACCTAGGTAGGTTATCGACTAAAATATCGTTTACTAAATGATTTTCTTAAATTAAGTGAGTGCGTGTCCTAAACACTTTGAATTGATGTTATATTTCGTTCGTTCTAGATCATTCATAATAAAAACTGGACGTGGAATTCTATCATAAGGATTTCAATTCAAAGCTTTTTCGTAAGTTAGTATTATCTTTCTTTAAGAAAAATGCTTGATTAAAATATTAGCATTATATCTAAAGTGATTTGTTTGCTGCAAAAAAGGATCTTGGTAAAAGAAATCAATCTCTTGAGTGATCGTTGATATAATTATGTTAATAAGATCTTAGTAAAAACCACGGAGCAGGTAAAAACAACAAAAACATGCAGTTGTAGCTAACAAAAACACTTTTTGCGCATCTGTTCAAATTCAAACAAGCGCTTGATTGATTATTAGTTTTTACTATGATTTATAGAAGTATTGGTTAACAGTTACTTTTTGAATAAACATTTGGCGAAATCGCCTCCAGGGTACCTACCTAACCTACTCACCCTTTTAGTATATTTACACGGTTCCATTTTGACCGGGCTCTGATTTTGTTTCCTGTGATCCAGATTTGGAAGCTGTAAGTAAAAATAAAACGAATGATTTATTTACAATTCTGTTCAAGTAATTATGTATTATGTGCACCATATTCAGAAGCCCAATTTTGACATGGGTCTCCTCCAAATTGGTAGGGGTTTGCCATTTGTGTTTAAATATCAATGTCTTGGCCAAAATGTTATGGACACTATTATAATATGAAATAATACGAGTTCAAATTTTTCATAATGTGGGTCATTTTAAAATATTGTATTTTGTATGAAAAATAATACACGTGAATACTTTAAAACTATTGAAAGCAGTCAACCAATTACCTACTTGCTTTCATTTGACAACAAGAATATTTATAGATATATATTAAAGAATATTGTATATTAAAATATGTCATAAAAATATCTTAAAATTGCCTACACCATGAAATGCTCCAAATTTTTAATGAAATAATGGTGTCTATAACATAAAATACGAACCTACCAAAACTTCTTTTTACCACAGAAAAGCCAGATTAGAACGATCGACCGATCGCCTTTTATAATCTTGGCACAGGGCTTATTACTCTACGCTTGGCAATCTTAGAGAGAGTTACTTTTACGAATAACAGATAGGTATATAGCAGTAAAATCTGCATCCTTGTAATGTAATTTTTCGTCATGTCAATCTTTCTATCGTCAATCTCACACACTGTGAATTCATTTTATGAATTGAATAGATGCTGTAGGTAGGTACAGTTTAGCTAATCTTGGGTAAGACGCTTGGTACCGTAGATACCTAAAACATACCACTTTGAGTGTCTAACAGGAGCTGAGCTTGAGTGTACCTGCGTATTACCTACTTAAAAATCACTATACCGTAGCTACTAATTTGGCGGCTAATTCCTCAGGGTAGTTTGGAACATGTTCACAGTAATCTTTGCTGAGGCATTCTTCCGGTATGATGGGGTCTGGTAGAGGATATATGAAACTTTCATCCCCTGAACAAAAACTCCACGCTATACACAGTGATGTTGAAATCTGTAAATTAATGACAAAAGATTTTAAAAAATGAAAACATGCACATGCAATATTTTGAGATGCATGTGCTAATTAATAAGATAACCTTATTGAACAAATTTGCAAATCATTTGTATCTACTGTTCCTACATGACATGATACGTTAATTGGCTATTGTTGGTACAATATTATTTAAGTAAACAAAAAAAACAATTATTAAATCTCCAGCTGAACTACGAGTTCGTCCCTTTCGCTGTCGAGAATGTGTGATGCACTGCAGCCAAGGCGTTCATACACGACATACACAAACGCCTAAGGGCTCGCGGCGGCTGTGACCCCTGCTCTGGATCGTACCTGGTCCAACAAATATCCCTCGCAATACAGCGGGGCAACGCAGTGAGCGCCATGGGCACCTTCAGACCAGGTACGGTATAAACAGGGCCCTACCTCTAGTTTACATTATCTTCTTTTATTGTTAGTTTTGAGGTGTAGCTATGGTATATTTATAATTGTAACAGGTTAATGAACGATCTACATGTGGAATCTTGAACTAGTTGAATGCCCGAAGTCTTGAAGATATCATATTACTAGAAATAACTTCTATTGATTCTAAATGTCAACCTACGTCATACCCATGTAATATCGACATTCCAGAATTAGAAAACCAAGTATATAAGCTTTGCCATTTTCCTAATAAATCATTATTATTTACAAGAGCAACAAGTGTGGTTTTACTTAACAAGTCCCCTATGGACATAATAGTTTATTTTATTATAATATAAATATCTATAATTTATTTATGTTTACTCATGTAATTGCTATCCAAATAAATTACCTTTATATTATTTAATAGGTACTCACCAAAAGAACAAAATGAAACATATTAAACCGGTCCATGTTTTACAATAAAATATTCCTATGTGCTCTCTACACGGCAGAGCTTTATGTCGATACTACTAGCGTTTCCACCCGCCGCGGTTTAACTCGCACATTATTTTTTTGTAAGAAACTCCGTGTTTGCGAGCAACACGACAAACCTACTTTAAACTTAAAATACGTACTTTTTTATTTAATCTCCTTAGCCCAAGCATACTTTTCGAATAGATCCGATTTAAAAACCATGAATTTCCTTACAACCTTTTATCTCCCTCTACCCATTTAGGGTTAAAATTTGGAAAATACTAAATTCCGTGTTTTATAACCTAAGATCGATATTGCTTACAACTTACACAAAAGAAACAAAACAATTCAGAAAACTTAAGACTAAAAGTAAGCAAAGGCGGCCATATCGCTTGCAGCGATGTCTTCCAAGCAACCTTTACATTAAAATAGAGACAAAAATTAAAAGATTTGCAAGTAGTTGCATAAGCAAATTATCAGATATATTATTGAATTTAATTACAACACTTATGTACTAAGTACACTTACAATCATAGATACATACAAATATGATTTAAATAATTATATTTTTAAATAAAAGATGTATATTATAAAATACATACCTATATAAAAATTTATAAATAAACATGATAATTAAGCTTAAGCTATCCTTAGTTTAATCCCAAAATTTCATATTTCTGTTTATTCATTATTAGTTTAGTCTGTTCGTTGATGAATGAGTCAGTCAGTCAGACAGTGAGTATTTTTTTTAATTATAACTGTAGATGATAATTTGTAAACTAGAAGGTACGTACGTAGGTACGAAGCTTATCGCTATTAATTATCTTGTTTCTGTAAAGTAATAAAAAGCTATTTTTATTGTTTTATATTCCGTTTTATCACTAAACTCGTCACCCAGAGCGTTTACAGGAATAAGTACCAACAAATATGAATAAATAATAAAAACAAAGCTATAATTTTAATATGCTTTTTGTCCTTTTCCGCATTTTACGTTTCTGTATATATATCAATGTTCTCATATGTAGGTAAATGTATTGAAGAATTATAACTAGTGGTCCGCCCAGCGGTTTCACTCGCTGATACTTACCCGTTTTTCCATGAGAATCGAATCTCTGCCCGTATTAAAAAGTCACTATTTGTTCCACGTCAGGAAATCCAGCACCTCGATATCCATGTGCCAGCAGAAGCGAATCATTGCGCTGAACAACTCCATTTCCGTATCTCTTACAGTTAAACGTGCTCCTGGTGGTCCACATCAGGTACTTCAAAACCTCGATGTCTATATGCTAGCAGAAGCAACTCATCATAGATAAGATAAGTCCGAGCATTTCAACAAGCAATGGAGCGGGCCATACTAGGAGTCAAAAGGATAGACTTTGTCCGAAACATAACCCTCCGCTCCAAAATTCAAATCACTAACGTGGGCAAAAGCCGCATGACTTAAGTGGAATTGGGCTGGCCATGTGACTCGTATGCACCCGGAAAGATGGGGAAAACTAGCCACCGATTTCGTCCCGGAAGAACGTCGCCGCAGATGGAGACCGACAAAACGCAGACGGGATGACCATGTCGATTATGACCCCAACTGGTCAGGAATCGCCGCAGACCGGAAAGCCTGGAAAGAGCAAGGGGAGGCCTTTTCCCAGCAGTGGGACACTTTAGGCAATAATAATAATAAAAGGATATAAGAAGGGTTTAGTTTGTATGAAAGTTTGTATTCTCTGATGTGATCTGAAGAAAAATTAATAATACATGTTTAAGGGACTTTTTAAAAAAGGGGGGATAAACTTTTGTATGAAAATTCATAATTTTTATACAAGGAGAATTCGTTCGTTGCTATTTCGTAATGGCGGATGTGAATTGGTTATAATTTTGTTTTTCTTGTTTACTCGAGTGTTTGGTGAATAAATCTGAGAGTGTTTTAAGCAACAAACTATCCTTAACTTAAACTGAACATTAAATAGAAAATTGTAATTAAGGCATATATTGAACATTGTGTAATAGTGACGAGCGGGTCACCATGTGGTGCAGAAATTGTACTATCACGTTTCTGTTACTAAACAAACTGCGCACCTATCACATTTTGCGCACATGTCATTAGACTAGGTTCTCTGTGTTGCGTACTCTCCCTCGGCTTCATGCCATACACCTTACTTACTGACTTTTGAAGACAAAACTAACCTTACTTAGATGGCAAAATACGACCCGAAAAGAGTTGTGACGCCAGTGGCTCTACTTGATTAAAAAAATGTAAGGCCTGGCAGAGTGTGGGCAGAGTGCAGTGGTACAGTTCGGAATTACCCATCTCTGGTGTGGTAGTTTTGTCTCCTCTTGGATATTTCTAATATTAAGTACTTAATAAGAAAATTTATTTGGTTTTAATTCAAATTAGATGGTTTGGTCATGTAGAGAGGATGAATGAAAGAAGATTAACGAAACAGGTGTATATGGCAAGTGTGGATGGGAACGTCGGAAGGGGAAGACCTCGACGAACGTACCTCGATCAAATCAGGGACGTGCTAAAGAAAGGTCAGGTCAAGAGTATCCTAAACCGACGAGCATTCATGAAGAGATTGATGAATGTGGAGGAGGCGAAAGAATTATGCCAGGATCCTAGTAAGTGGAAGGAAGTAGTCTCTGCCTACCCCTCCGGGAAAGAGGCGTGATTTATGTATGTATGTAGTAATAAGAAAAACACATGTTGAGATCGTGGGTCACAAAATTTAATAATCATTGATTTTCAAAAATTATCTTTAGCGTGCATTTCTGCGATAGGTAAAAATGCTAGACTTAAATACACGTAACTACGTATGTATCAATGTATTACAAGTCACATACTTTAATGTAAAAGTAATGAAAATTATTGACGGGACCGCAAAGCCCGCTTCATTAGAAACATTAATTAAGCGGTTCTTTCACTTGTCGTCCGTAGCTGCGTATTTTGAACGCACCGTTATGCATTTGTACGTGACGTAAACGCACCGTAGCCGTATTTGTATGAAAATAAGATCGGAATCAGCAATTTTTTATGGGCTGACAGACGCATGCGTCACGGTGCGTTGAAAATACGCAGCGACGGACGACAGGACCGCCTTATTTTAATAACAGATCTTTGAAACATAAGATTTTCATTCAGCTACGCAACTTTATATACAAAAGGATCAACAAAATTTCGAGCCCTTATGGGATCAACCTATCTAGTTTAACATTAACCATGGATAGGTAATTCGAGGTGCAGTTGATAGTACCTACCTACCTACTAATAAGAAAACGCAAAATAAAATTGTAAAAGTTGAAAATGTACTCAAAGAGGACTGCCTAGATAATTTACAGCGTACGTAGACAAAATAAGACTGACTCCATAGTTTCACAATTCACTCTGGCAATAGTACTTAGTTTCAAACAATTTTAAGTTTTATTCTATTTTCAGCAATGTCTGCGTAGGGGTAAGGTATTTAAACAGCAGATAGGTACTTAATTATCTAAAATACATAATGTAAATAAGTATTCGATCACAGACATTCATAAACAGACAACAGCCTCTCCTAGTGGCCAAGTATTTTTGGGTACCCACGGGTAACGAAATAGGTAACATAGGCGAAAAAATGCGATTACACCGCATGTCTGCTATTCGCTTTTTTCCTTCGAGCAACGACGGCCCCGGAACGAGACGGAAGACCGTGTTGCTCGAAGCTTTTTTCACATCAAAATCGAGAAGAGTCACGTCATATTTTTACACTTTCTATTTACTTTTTCACTTATCTGTCACAAGTTTAAGTTTTTACACTCACTTCGTATTGTAGCACATGGCATTGTGCGTCCTTTTGCGAGCAGGTTTTACAAAGTATGGTTGTTGGCTGTTGCAATGACACAAAATTCAGCTTTGTTTGTATCCGCCATGCCGTTGTGCCTCTTCTACAAGGCGTTTCTCCCACTTGTCACTGCATATTTTAAACGCATGCGTTAGGTACGTTACGGACGACAAGTGCAAGAACCGCCTAAGCACCGCAATTCCGGATAGTTGGCTATTTTCGGCCTACTTCCCAGTGTGCAGTGCCACACAAGAGCAACAGCTGGGCACTTTGAACGGCATGTCATAGAGCACCTCCCTGCGGTCCACGTCGACGGCCGCCATTGTTCTCTGCACGTATTTCTGCTTGCAAATCGCAGTGTAGCCGCTGTAGAAGGAAGCTATGTTGTCAGCGCAAGATTGGCCTTTTGCTCTGGAAGAGATTGAGAAAAAAATACAAAGAGATCACGCAAGACAGATATCAGTGACGGATTTAGATATTTACAGAAAAATGTACAGGTAATCCCATCAAAACGTTGACTTGCTGATTCAGTCCTTCGTCCTTCTACCGAAAAGAGTTGTGAGATCCAATCGTCCAAGGGTCCTTGTCATACCGTCGTTATGTAAAAAGATCGACTTGGCAATCGCACAAAAACAATGTATCTCGCAAGTAATACATACTCGTAAATATATACATACAAATATAAATCACCCCCTTTCCCGGAGGGATTGGCAGGAACTACTGTTTCCACTAACTACGATCCTTGCATACTTCTTTCGCCTCATCTACATTCATCAATCTATTCATGCACGCTCGTCGGTTTAGGGTACTCTTGACCTGACCTTTCTTTAGCACGTCCTCGATTTGATAGAGGTACGTTCGTCGAGGTCTTCCCCTACCGACGTTCCCATCCACACTTGCCATATACACCTGTTTCGTTAATCTGCTTTAATTCATCCTTTCTACATGACCAAACCATCTAAGCATATTACCCTTGTGTGCACCCGTCACTACGTCTTCTTTTATATATACAACACAACCCTCCCTTATCACGCTATTCCTTTAACTGTTACTCAATTTTACGACAGTTATACTGCATTTATTCTACTCTCATGCTTTTTCTGTCATACCCGTCTTTCACTCCCATACGTAAGTGTCGGAACTGACACTCCTCTATGCATGGATGTGCGGACTTTATCAGACACTTTCTGGCTATTCAATATAGCGTGCATTCACCCTTTTTTCAATGTCACTATCACATTTTCCATCCGATGAGATCCATGGAGCCCGAATACACAAATTCTTTCACTTGTTCAACCCCCTTTTCTTCTATCATAATGTTATACTCTGTGATACTTTTCTCTTTTCAAAAACCATTGTTTTCGTCTGACTTACAATTACTTTCATTTCTTCCTTTTGCGAAGCCACATTCATAGTATTTGTCATCTCCTGCAACACTTTAGCTGACGACGCAAGGATAACTTGGTTGTCAGCATAGAGAAGACATTTGACGAGTAAACCATTAATTTTCAGGCCACATTCACTCTCTTTCAAATTTGCCAAACATCTTTCCATGAGTAGACTGAACAGCCACGGAATTAGTTTAAATTGCGTTTGTCAAGGTTCTGTCAAGTTTAATAAAATTTGAATTCCTAACAAAATTCTTTTTCGTCTAGTTATTTATTGAAACTTGTCTTGCCACGAGAAATATGTACCTAAGTCCCAACATTTATGTAGAAAGTAAATAAATTACTTACGAGCATATCTCCACTCGATAACCCTGCAGTGGGTTGTTCTTGTTGTTGAGAATGACGTACCAGTTTCCGTTCTTACCCTTAGCCGCTTGCGGTACAATGATCTGTAAGATGGAAAACAATAATAAATAACTCAAGTCGCAAGAATTAAAATAAAGCAGAAATTCTTTGAAGTAGAAATAATTTTTTGTTCAAAACACGCTAAAGCTGTTCGTTTTCTAGGCGAAATCATATCCTACCAAAGATTGAATGGATCTGAATCTGAGTAGCCAATTAAATTGATGAAAATATAATTAGAAATATTGATGAAATGTACAAATATTACTTAGATAGCTATTAGTTTGACCAGGAAGGTAAGCTTAGGAATCGGAATCAATTTTCTTTCTTTCCCTGCAATGCAATATTTTTCCAACACGACCACCAATAACGAATAGGAAACGAATAATATACTAAAAGTTTATCGACTACGTCTTTTGCATTTATTTGTGTTGTTTCGTTCTGCAAATTATGGTACCTATCATATGCAAAATATATATTCATAAAGCTCACCAATTCTTTGAAATTGCAGAGTTCAATTTCAGCGTTGTCGTCTGGGCCTATCCTCTGGACTATCTCCGGCTCAAGCTCGTCAACGTGGAAACGTTTGATTTTTTCAGCGTCCAACTGTAAAAGAGATAACCACTACTCAGATACTATTGTAAATGTAGGTCACAGTTAGGTACGTTTTCAATATTATTCCTTTGTTGTAGTAGGTTTTGCAACATTTTGCCACACTGCAGTTTAGGTAGGTACATATACCCACAAAACATAACTTCTTCGTCAATGACATTGAATGGATTCACAGTTAGCTACCAAACGGTTGATTAGAGAAACAATGTTGATAATGTATTAATTTAGGACCTTATTACTTTTTTCTTAGTGTCTAAAATTACCTTGGAAATGATATCGTCGACAATATCTTGCGGATAATTATTAATTTCAGCGCAGATCCCAAGGTCTGCGCACTTATTAGGGATGTCTGGTCTGAACGTCTGAGCTGATGTCTGGCCGGGGAAGACCACACTGTCCGATATCTTCTGATGATCTACTCCACCTGGAAAGCAACAAAAACGATTATTTAATGAGTTACCAGTCTGTCGCTTGATACTATAATTCTGTAGCCTTCTGTCAAATGTGATAGTTTGACATAATATAGATGTGTATTTTGTGATATTTGGATGTTTTCAATTCCTCATTATCATTTGTTTCCATCTTAACGGAGAAATATTTACTAACCCTTTACAAATCAATTGAAGCGTACCACATATTTTATTGATTCCTAGGTCAATCTTGGTCATGGTATTACCTAAGATGTTTAACAATAAAATTGATGTTTCATAAGAAGGGAGGTACTTCACGCAACATTCAATGTATGATGATCTTTCCGACCGATTTCGGCCATGGCGACCACTTCAACTCCTAATCAAAGAGGCGTTGATGCGCTCGGAGATGGCTACTATAGCCAATTTTTGCTATGAAGTCTCGTGCGCAATGCGGGCAGGTGAGTTTGCCGTTCACATAATTGTAGTTAATGGCTGCAGGTGGACGGTCTTTCAGCTCATCGCGCTTAGCGTCGAGGTCTGCTTTGCGCTGCTCCTCAAATATTCAATGTATAAAGCAATAAGGTATTCAGTTTCCGTTAATTCTATTAATGTATTATCTACTTGATTGCCGATATTGATTGCGGTAATTTAATTTATGAATGACTCAGACCAGATGAACAAAAGCAACTCTGTAGTTCGGTGTCCTATAATTTGATAACCAGTTCCATATAAAGGAACTGTAAAAGGAGGAAATGTACGGATCTGATAATTGAGCTTTAAATGGCGGGTCCTTAAGCAAACTTTACTGATTAAGACTGACCTTGTTTTATGAGTATTTTTAAGCAAATAGATTATTTTAATACGGGGAGGTCAAGCACTCCATTGAATTGGATTATAAGAACAAACGGATTGAAAATAACGTGTAAATTCGTTCGTGAGGATTTATAATATATATTTTACAGATTTTGCAAAAAAAGTAGGTTAGGTTATGGCAACTGCCATAAGAGATGGATACTAAAACACCCTAAGTGCTTAGCTTGTGGAGCAGACTAGCCATGCTCAAAAGCCACCTATTTTGCTGCCAAACTTCATCGTAATTGCCTATTTAAACATAGGTGAACTTATTGAATCATGAACTCTATACCTCAGCCTTATACAGCTTAATTCTTCAAACCCGCCGATGAGTACAATTAATCCCTTAAACGACGGTGTTACATGAGAAAACTTACTTCTTGTCGAAATACTGGGATACTTTAAAGGGCCGTTCACAATCTTGTAATTGTAAGATCCATTCTCGGATCTCGTCACCAGGTCTTCCACCTCAACCCATGGCTGCACTCGTCTCCTCTCTTTCTCTTGCACTCGTTGAACGCCCGTTGTGACAGAGATGGAGCGTTCATTCATTCGTGGTGTCTGTCTGGTGTTTCCTTCGGCTGATCGCTCTTGTATCCTTTCATTGGTGTATGCTAGGGAAGGATCGTATTCTACGTCTATTCTTCTGATATGGGCTTTGTCGTAGTGCGGGTAGCTGAGTAGAGGGTGGACGTTTTCTCTGTAGTTGTAACCGGATGTGGATGTCTGTAAAGAAGGGATACTTAATACATACACATACACATATCACGCCTATAATCCCTTGCGGGGTAGGCAGAGCGTAAACGGTGGCCGCAAAAACGGACACTTACGCCACGTCAGACAATTTTGAGGGTAATTCGGAAAATTGTGTATCGCCATAGTGACAGGTTGTCAGCCCATCGCCTAAAATTGCAATACACACCCTCGAGTCCCTAAGTCGCCTCTTACGACTCCCACGGGAAGGAGATGGGGTGATGCTATTCTAAGCCGGCATCACACGGCAATTGGTGTACTTAATTGAACCTTTTTTTTAGGTTTTCTAAATGCATTTAGAGAGCTGGGACAAATATGAGTACTATCTGTTGGGTAAAAAGTGTATTATAGGCTGAACCAACTATGTCTAAATCGAAATCGGATTGCCTGAGTAACGCTGATTTTCTAAATAATAAAATAAAACCATAAGTTTTGAAATTGATAAGTAACAAAAATGCAGTAAAACCATTCTGATAGCGTAAAAAGGCCAAATATACCACCTGGTGCCTATGTTATGAAACTACAGGCTACAAGTCTACAGGTGAAATTCTTAGTTCATAGTCCTGCTCCTGGCTAACCGACTAGGGCAACGAACATCGAATTTCACTCGTAAAATTGTAGCCTGTAGTTTGATAATATCAGGTACTGGTGGTGGATTGCTCGCCTAGTTTCGTTTTTACGCCTCAATAGTTGATTTATTCGTAAAAAATCAATTTAGAAAAAGACGGTTGAGAAACTTTTTAATGCAGACATTAGACCTTAAAATCTAGACTGGTTTATGGCCCACTACGAAACCCCCTACATACAAAACTTCGTGGAAATCCTTGGAGCAGTTTCCGAGATCCTGATTATTCATAATTAAATAAACAAGTATTGCTAGTTTAAAAATATCCGATTTTACTTTTATAGTGTTTTAAAATAAAAAGCTATTTAGGTATTAACTATTTACCTAGTTGCCTAAAGATAAACTAAATAGTGTTAGAAGTGTTATTACAATTTATGTGCAATTTTCCTTAATCTGCTTGACATTTAATAGAGGTTTGACATGATATCGCAAGCTAAAGTTGCATAAGTTTTTAATCTAATGTAATATGTCATGCTCTATTTACTTATATAATTTTATGGTATTATCAGCAGCATTTCGAATTACCCATTTAAGAGATCAGCATACCTGCATACAATGCATATTTCATAATTTATTATAAGTAGTTTAGTAGAAGTAAATCTCTGGGTGGTGGATGACGAAATTACCTATAGTTGAGAAATTCTGACACCATCCAACCATTCATATAATTATTAGTGACGTCAACATCACGTACCTACTTTGATGACCATTTACGTAAACAGAGCAACCGACCTATTGTTTATTTGCAGTGATTGCATCGAATGAAACGTGTGGGTTTTCAGACCGTAATCACAAAGATTTTTTTTAATGTATAGGTGACCTATAGGACACTTGAAGAGCCTACCAAGAAACGGCCCAAAATCATTCTGCTAGGTGTGCCGTCAACTACAACTGAGAATGAACTCAAGGACTGCATTTTTGAACAAAATATTGCTGATAAGCAACCTAGTTTGTCCAAAGAAATCACAATGAGTTCTATCAAGCTAAGCCACAAATCCGGGAGGAAAGACACCGCATCCTGCAACTTTATTTTAGAAGTCACAGCGCAAATAAGAAAACTGCTTATACAGCAAGGGCGTGTTTTTATTAATTGGACCTCCTGCCCTGTGAAGGACTTCACCCTAATTACTAGATGCTATAACTGCCAGCAATTTGGACATTCTGCAAAATTCTGCAAGGATACAAATACCACTTGCGGTCACTGTGGCTCTACAGGACACAACATCAAGGAATGCACGAAAAAGGACCAACCAGAGAAATGTGCAACTTGCCAGCGCTTTAATAAGCCCAGCGACCACAAAACTGGAGATGACAACTGCCCTGCAAGAAAAAGCGCTGAATTGAGACACCTTAATTCCATAGATTATGAAGGCGCCTAGAGCGCCGCTTCTCCGTCGTTTAGCCAGCACTAGCATGGGTAATATAAGTGAGGACATAGGTAGAGACATTGATTCCACGTGTGAGTATGAATCACTTACTTGCGACACAGACAAGTGCTCAGAAATACTAACCAACTGTGACCGTAGCTTAAAAATAATAACGCAAAATATTCGGAGTATCAATTGCAATTTTACTGCTCTATTAATGTTGTTAAAGCAAATCAATAAAGAAATTGATGTTATTGTGTTAACAGAATGTAGAATCACTACACCACAATATATTCCACAGTTACCAGGTTACAGCTCGTATAATACTACAAAAACAAATACATTACAAAATGATGGTGTTGTTATATACATAACAAATAAGCTTACACATCTTACAATTGAGGAACCCAATATGGTAGACGGAAACTGCCTACTCGCGAAAATAGGAAATGACACGGCCCTAGTTGGATTATATCGATCGCCATCATACAAAAATATTAACAACTTCTTACAGTCACTCAATAACGTATTATTATCAATAAAGTCATTTAAAAATATATTTGTAATCGGTGATATAAATATTGACATAAAAAATGGAAATATAGACCGAAATTCATCTGAATATCTCAATTTTACCGCGTTTCATGGACTTCTTCCTACTCACCTACTTCCAACTAGGGAAAAGAACTGCTTAGATCACGTTTTAGCTAAAACCAGCTACCCAATTAAAACTTTAGTACTAACTTCTACTCTGACCGATCATAATGCAGTTCTTTTGAATATGCAAAAATATCATACTAAGACCCATAATATTACATCTAAACGCATAAAACTCGATTACGACACTTTAGCACTCGACCTTGAAAAGCTGGATTTGTCCTCAATTTATAACATGACTGATGCAAATTTAGCTATGAACTTTCTTATTCATTCTCTGATGACAATTATTGATGCTAACACAAAAACGGTAATAGTAACAAGACGCAATAAAATAATAAAGCCATGGATAACTACTGGTCTATTACGGTGTATCAGAAACCGTGACCAACTCCATAAAAAGCATAAAAAATCTCCAGATAACCAGATTCTTAAAAGTACTTATTACCGCTACCGCAATTTTTGCAACGGCCTACTAAGAAAACTAAAGCGACAATATGACAAGGAGAAAATAAACAAAGCCGGCCAAAATAAAAAACTCTTATGGCAAGCTATTAAAAATATAACCAACATGACTAACACTAAGCCATCTGCTCAAGCTCTAATAGCTAAGTCAGCAAACGCCATACAATCGGCAAACATAGCGAATTCCTACTTCGCTAGTGTAGGTAAAACATTAACTGAGAAGGCGAAAACACAAACTTGCAGTCGACCGCTGTTCCATTCGCAGACTTCCCAATTGCACTCATTTACTTTACTTAATACTGACGAAGCAGAAATTGAGAAAATAATTTTGAGTTTGAGAAATGACTGTGCTACTGGCATTGACAAAATATCGTGTTCTTTTTTGAAAACTTTCAAAGACTTTTTAATACCGCACTTGACTTACATTTTTAACCTCTGTTTTTCGCAAGGAATATTTCCAAATGCTTTGAAAAGAGCAATTATTCGGCCCATTCACAAAAGTGGTGATAAAAGTGTAGTCAATAATTATCGTCCCATTGCCATATTGCCTTCTATTTCGAAAATCTTAGAAAGATTGATCCAGAAAAGGCTTGTTAAGTATTTAGAGGACAATAAGTTACTGGCACAAACTCAATATGGGTTTAGATCCGGAATGTCAGCAGATAAAGCTGTTCACGAGTTTACTGACTACATAGCTAGAAAATTAGACTCACAACAAAAGTGTTTGGCTATATTCCTAGACCTGGCAAAAGCTTTCGATACCGTCTCAATCCCCATACTTTTAGACAAACTGGAGAGATTAGGAATTCGGGGACTACAGCTTGAACTAATCAAAGACTATCTGACTAACAGGACACAGAGAGTTAAAATTGACGACATAGTAAGTGACGAAATTGCTATAGAATATGGAGTACCCCAAGGAAGCATTTTAGGACCTATACTCTTTCTCGTCTACATTAACGATCTTTGTCTTTTACCACTGCCAAATGGTAAATTGATTTCATATGCCGATGACACTGTACTTGTCTTTAGTGACAAATGTTGGAAAACAGTTTTCAATCGAGCGCAAACTGGATTTGATATGATCAACCAATGGCTTATTGAAAATGTTTTGACTCTAAACACCGACAAAACAAAGTACATGACGTATTCCTATAAAGTTACTTCTCAGCCGCCAATGAATACCTACAACATACAAGCACACAATTGTATTTTCCAACAAGATGTTCTTTGTAGTTGCCGTAAATTAGAACCTACCAATATAATTAAATACTTAGGTGTCACTATAGATAACCATCTCAACTTTCAAGCGCATATAAAGATCCTTACAGGAAGAGTACGAAAACTTATCTATGTTTTTAAAAATTTAAGGCACGCGGCTACTCCAAGTTTATTAAAATCAGTTTATCAGGCACTCTGTCAGTCTCTGCTGCTTTATTGTATCACCTCTTGGGGTGGATCCAATAAAACCACCATTATTTCCTTAGAAAGAGCACAAAGGGCTGTACTAAAAGTAGCTACTTTCCGCCCCTTCCACTTCCCTACAGCAGAACTTTTAGATAAATGTGGTATACTCTCTGTACGCCAGTTATTCATCCTGGAAACTGTTGTAAAAAAACATCTGCTCACACCATTTCATCCTTCTTATGTGGAGAATACTAGACGGTCAGATCATGTCTGCAAACAAGAGAGATTTAGAACTGCACATTCTCATAAGTTCTTTTGTTTTCTGGGCACTCATCTGTATAATAGATTAAACCTAGTCCTTGATCTTTATCCTAAGAATAAAATTACTTGTAAAAAGACTATACAAAACTGGTTTATAGGAAAACCATATGAAGAGACTGAAAAACTCTTGCTTGTGGTTGCCTAATTTCAATTTAACTTAATGCTTACTAACCTAGAATAATTTTAGAAAATACTAACACTAATTTATTATATTAAATCAGTAATTTAGTATTTTCATAATAATAAAAAAAGAACAGGCACTAATTTTGTAAATATATGCAGTTATTTTTAAGATACCTAAGATACAGGTAAATATTTACTTAGTTTAGGTATCAAAATCGCCAACTTGCCCTGTAATCAATATTTTAGATCTACCACTTACTAATTAATAAGCTATTGTTTACAACGATACTGTTTAAGTTAGAATTAATGTTTTTATTTTTATTTTGTATATACCGCTTTGTTATGCAAAAACCAAACTTGTGAACAATATTTTTTTTTATATGAAATAAATTATTATTATTATTATTATAAATAAGTTCCGATTTAAGTTTTCATATAATTAAATAAAATAAAATAAAAAAAAACCTTTCGAATAGCTAGATGGACGCCACGAAAAACTCGTCTCAGTTAGATTACATGCGCTCTCAACAAAAATTGCAAATTCACAACAGGCACAAAATACAAGTAGGTTTATATATGAGTACATTTTTTATTATAAATAATTTTCTCCTGTGTTTTTTTTTCTAGGGATTACTATTATTATTTTTAATAATTTATAGGAGTTGATCAGTAGCTGTAAGTGCCAAATTTTTACAAATTAAAAGAAAATCTTCAATACGCATTACTGTGTATCAGGTACTTCGTTATTTAAAATTTGTACTTACGAGCGCGCTATGAAATCCGTCTGAAAGTTATGTACCTAACTAGATTTTTTTATGTCTTCATTAGTGTAAATGGCGTTTACTTTGAAACAGCCTTCGCTCAAGAGAGGACCATGATAAAATCATTTCATTATTGTCTAAATAAACTCAAGTTTATTGACATCTGTCTGTTTACTTTAATAGACCTTGACTCATATCATCTAATACCTTGACTTCGTTTGTTTGTCAGCCATATATTTGTCTTGTATTTTTTGTGTTAGGTAATTTGAATGTAAACTTTAAAATACACTGTCCTGCTAAATATATTAATCATAGAAAGAAGAAGAATTAGAAGCGTTCCGTGACACATTTTGCACGCGCTCGCCAAGATTAGATGAGGTCCACATTCAACAGTGGATTGTATAATGATTTGCAAAATACCAATTAACAGTAGCGCATTAGTTGATAAATAATTATTTTAGCAAAAATCAAAACTACCTGCCATGCCAACTTACAATTCTATATGTTAAAAGAACGTAGGTTTATCAAAGATCTAGGCACGAGTTTGTAATTCGCTATACCTAGGTAGGTAGTAGTTATGTAAATTATGAGGTATTTTTATGTAAAGCGTAGTAAAACTGGAGCATTTTGCATATTCATACCAATTTACTTTATCATATATACTTATCCTATACCTAACTACCCGCTGTATTATCAGCAGCACCTCAGACAGATGAATCAACATAAACCGATTTTTATACAGTTACCTATAATTTGGGTCGATGCATTTTAATAGGGGAAGGTGCTTGTGCTTCTGCTAATATAAATAGGACCAACACCACAGAATAAATAATTGCCTTCACCTACCAATGATTTCGTGAATCTTACCGTATAATGTAGAATAAGGTCTTATTTAACAGATTGAAAAGTTACTTTTTAACGCCAATAGATGGCGTTAATTATGTGTAGGGTGTATCAATTAGCTAAGCAAGGTAATAAAATTTGCTTTGTAGTGGTAGTGAATGCTTTTCTTACTCTATACCTCGCGGGCGTTCCTTTTTCGGGCCTGTAGACTTTATTGTTAGAAATATTAAAAAACGGTTAAATAAGCGCCACTAGCATCGCAAATTTATTTCCAAACTTCCTATCAAACTCTACGTATGACTTCTTAATACATTTTCAGTACGTTTATTGGCACGACTCGGTACCCCACACGAAAAGAAAAAGAATTAAACTCCTCAACAAAGATGCGTCTAGATGTTTATTTAACGCCATCTATCGGTGTTTTTAGTACTTCTTTATTTTTTAAATATCTGTCAAAAAGGGCCTCATTCTAATTAAAATTGACCTATAACGTAGGTATTATATAGAGTTGCAACTGTCATCGGCAAGATTTATTCCAAGGTGCATAAGGTTATCCTATCCTGCTTAGGTACCGTAGGTAAAGTATTTATAAGCGGTAAGGAATATAAGTTAAATCTTGTTATTTACTGTTTATCAATTTAGGTAGTAACTTTCGTGTTATTTATGGATAGTCTAGGATATATATTTGTATGAATCTGTTCAGTCCCCAGAGAAGTATACGTAATATACCTACGAGTAATAACTTTCTAACTTGCTCCTAGTTTTAGAACATATTTTCCTTGTTTCATAGTACTATCATACACTCCTGATCCTGACACAGAGAGCTGGCTGAAAACCCTAGACATTGACGTATGATCCAAGCAGGGCTTGCCATACGATATGATATAAGTTGTTCTTAGATACGTACTTACATTATTTGCATTGGTTTAAATTTACGCTTAATTTGAGTTACGAATTAGAAAAGGCTAGTCGAGTCTAAATTTGAGCACTAAACCTACATCGAAAGGAAAAAACTTAACCATTATAGGATCACTTTGTTGTCTGTTTGTCAAGACAACGACAAATACAAGAAGATTCACGTAAAGATATCAAGTAGAAAAAAAACCAATACTCAAGTCTAAGGCTGCTTGTAGTCGTAAAAAAATGATTGCCAAATATCAGCAACAAACGTTTTTTTTTACCCTCATGGTAATCAAAATTAGTTTTTTTATAAGTTTTTTTAGTGGCCCGAAAAGATCATTTTTGAGATATAGGCTAGTAGTTCAAGTGTGGTATCATATCAAAGGGCTTGATGTGCATGTCACACGGAACCCTCGGTGGGCGATTCCGACTTGCACTTGGCCGGTTTTTTAAGTCAGCCAGTAAAGTTACAATCTACCTGTACTGTAACAATTTTTTTTTCAATCTTACAATGAAATAAGATGAGGCTAGTAGCGTCGAAAATTTCTTTGAAGACTTTAAAATCCGTTTTTCAAATTTAATCAACCAGCAGTCATTCATACTTATAAGTAAGTTAATAATTCACGGTTCAGGCAATAAGCAGCCGAAACAAAAATAGCAAGTTTGGTGCTGGTATAGAATTCCCCCTATTTATACCTATGGGTGTATGTATCATAACTAAGGGACCAATCCAGGAAAATGGCATATATTGCACTGCACTCGCCAACCCGCCTGCTTGTCTTGTGATTGATTATACTAAAATAAGGCCCCATGTTAAGCAGTGAACGGTTGTGGTCATTGATGACAGATGATAGGTAGGCATTGTACAAATAATATGTTAGAGGCAAACTTACAAACACGCACATCATATAGATAAATCAATATAGGTTTCTTTACTATAGGTTCTTACCTTACTTATATACCGAGGAAAATAAATAGGTACCTTTAATTCATAAAATATAGCTTGAGCTCTGTGACAGATATCAGACTCATAAAATATTTTCTTTTGTCTTTATTACTTTCACTTAGTTTCCTATCAAGCTACCTTCTTCTTCTTCTTCTTCTTCTGCTGTCAAGTGAATCATTCTAGCCCTCCGAATACTGATAGGGTGCATGCTGACCATGAAACTAATCAATTTTCCCCTAAGAACATATGTCAGGAAATGACAGAAAATATTTGACCTCCCATACAAAATCACGATCAGTTGACTGCAATTACTATGAGAAGTCATATTTATTTAGACGTTTCCTGAAATATTTTCTCATGGGAAGTTATTCAGTTCTATGGTTTGAATGTTACCCCTATAAGTATTCTGAGGGCTGTCCTTAACACCCAGTATACTACAGAAAACGCTTGGAACAATCAAATGAAATGTAGGAAAATCCGAAAGAACCCTACCCACTGAATACAGCATCGGTGAAATCAAAACACAGATAGGTAGATAGGCTTACAGATACAATAAGAGTTAGAACAAAAGAGGCTTGTGCTGTTTATAAAGCGTTGTTTGTGGTAAAACGAACGCAAATGGCCTGTCGGATGCCACAGGTATCGCTGAGCCGACAAATCAGAAAAAATCTGCAGCTTCACACCATTTGGACAATAATATTAGCTCAAGACAGTGACAGGGACAGCTCGATTATCTTAACCTGGCCAGCCCTGAGGCAGTGCCTTTATTTTTATTTTATTATCGCGCCTGAGTTGGATTTCTATCAGGACAATACAAAAAAGAAGAAAATAGTTTATTATTTTTTTTTACAATGACGGATCATGACGTCAATAAGTGATAGTACTATGTGGTACCTACAATCCTACATTGAATAAAGTTAATTTCATTTAATTTAGAGACTTCTAGTTTGGGTCCATCCAATCCAAGGCCAATTTTCAAATATTCGTGTTTAGTGTGAGTGTTTTCTATGTATAAATATGTATTTATTTTCAAAAAAAGAATAAAAGTAGTATCAGCTATCTAATTTCCATATTATTATAAAAAAGAAAGAAAACACATTTATTTCGGCCCACACAACACAACAACAAAAAAGACTACATTAAATAATATTATATAGTACAAGCTATGCTAAGTTTAGTTCTAATGGCGCTGTGTGGATTGTCCTGGATATTTATTTATTTATTTATATTTACCTAGACTCACTTACTTCCTTTTTCAAATTCAGACAGGTAATCGTAGGAAGTTGTTCAAGGTTTATAATACCTCTGTATAAAATATATGAGTAGGTACCTAATTAGGTATAGCATTATGTTTTATCGTCACTAAGTTATGTTAAATTAACAGTTCATTACACCGCACGAATTTCACTAATGACCTAAGTCATAAACAAAAGACATTAAGTAGGTAGTTTGATTCTCATTAAATTAACCGATAATAGATCGACACTTTTTAATGAAGCTGAACATCACTATACGTACATATCTATACTGCATTCTGTTGAAGAAAGTAACAGTTCACTTTTACTTTTTAAATGCGGAAGTGACGCGACCGGCTTGCTAATGAATTCACAAAAACAAAATTACGGATCGCAACACAAGACTCACCAATATGACGAATAGAAGGCATTGCGATATCCAACCCATTATACACTTGAACTTCTAAACATGGTCAAACGGAATGAGACCACGGTAGCGCGGTCCGACACCAACACATTACATGACGAGTATTCGCAACACTATTTATTTGCTGATATGACGCAGGCTTGATGACCGCCGTACGTGTTCACAAGCCGATACCGACTCAGACATGCACGCACTCCAAAGACTGAATGTCAACTGGTCAGTCGCCGGCAGGTAACCAACCAAGACACGAGTTGTTTACTAACTACGACCATTTCCTTAGACCTCTACTTGCATTTTGTACCACCCCTTGAGAGATCCGCAGCTGCGTAGGCTTAAAGAAGTGCGGACGATCATCTTACGCTGGTTAATCGTGGTTTTCGAGATCTCAAACTATTGACCCAATTGCTTTACAAGTTCAAAGTTCGTGTTTAATTTTAATAATGATCATTCTTAAAATTTGACGTTTCGATATGATTATTTTTCAAGGCACTAATATACAGGTGTAACATGCAAATATTTTAAAGGGTTGTAGCGACCACTGGGAATGTCGTTATCATTTTTCTACCTAGTAAGTACTTTTTATCGGTGTTATTACGGAAAAATATAAGTGTCTAAGTAGTTTGACAACGTCAAAACTTATAGACAAATTATTTAAACAGTGTCTAAATGCGCGCCTAAAATTTTGTAATTACCACCGGTAATAGCACGGTATTTGTTGACGTTTATTATTTTGATTTATTACAATTTATACAAATTGTTTACCTATGGGTTTTACAGGAAAAAAAAATTGCATCCTGGTAAGGAGTTCATATAAATACTTACTTGAGCTACAAATAGGTGGGTGGTAGGTAGGTGGGTAAGTCCCAACAATAAAAAATATAAATGCAAAAACAAAGAAATGCAAGGGTACAAATACATAAAAAGGCCAATATTAAAATGTTGGCTTTATTATTACTAGAAATGGCAACCTTTGAGTGATAGTTAGCAATCAATGAATGAATATTTTATTAGGTACAGTCGAGAAGATCAAATGACAATAACCTTACAAAAAAAACAGTGACTTACGGTTAAACGTTCTTTTTGATGCACGGAGCTATCAATTTCTTTGCCATAGAGAACCAAGTGAAGTGATAGGTAATGAGTTATCATTACCTATCCTAACCTTAACCTATTACACAAGTTGCAATTTTTCAAACAATTAACACAATCTTCGCAAAAGACAAACAAAATAAAAGCCTGTACCTTGAAAACTATACACACACATATCAGCCTATATCAGGCCACTGCTGGACGTTGGCCTCTCCCAGGATACGCCATAAGCACGCTCTCCTATCTGAGCGTGGCATCCACTCGAGAAAACTTGAAAACTAATTTCATTAAAATCAGTAATTAAATTCATTGCGACTCCTAAGGTAAACCTCTTCTAAATTAGTAAAAAACAACATCAAGATCGGTCCGGTTGTTTTTGTGATACCTATACGAGGACAAACCTACAAACAGACGTACCTTTTCTGAGCAAATTTAGACAACAGAAAACAGTGCCCAGAACCCAAAGTATCAAATTATATATAACGCAACGTAATAAATTTTACTATTTTGAAAATGTTATACAGATTCCAGTTGCATGCAATTATCACAGACCTCTTTTAAAATAACAGCCAAGACTAGTCTATCTATGGCAATATAGAATTCCATGTTACGGAAATGATTTGCAAAAGAAAATGGCCATGCTTTATTGAAATCGACTTGATAAACTTTTCTACATGAGATACCCCGGCGTAACGATGCATGCGATGTTCATGGAGTGTGTTTGTGTCTGCGCGCGCGCCGCTCTGGGGTAATTGCTGATCGCTACAAGGTCGACCGCGTCATGTAGGTACCTACAATCATTTACATGGTACTTGATGCTGAACTAAATATTAATCATTCTTGCAAAAACTTGGTATACCATTTTAATATTCAACAGGTTTGTATTTGACTCTATCTAGTTTAGGTCATACTCGGAAAGCATAAATTGAATCGATCGATCGATGGACTGACTCGCCATCAAGAAGATTCTTTATATTAGCAGTAATCCTTTCTTAAACTATGTTTGACATGTATTTGAATTCCTACTGCGTATGATCGAGTTGTGGAAGTACATATTGTTTGATTGATATTTGACATCAAAGTTTTACCGCACTATTTGTGAAAATACCCTCGCACTGCAACAAAACGATGAAAAATGGTTCATGCTATCGGCTAGCTAGGGAAGATTGCAAATCAAAGTATTTATGGTAAAGGTAATATTTAGCTCAAACCAAGTTTAGTTTGATTCCCTTACTTCCCCGAATAGGCAAATCACTTAGATATCTACGTATCTGAGGGATTTTATGAAGAATCAGTTCAAGTCGACCTTCTAAACGACAGTCTTGACGCTGCTGATACTACACGTCATACGAATATTTTTTTAAACAGCTATTGTAATCTTTATAACAGCAAAGGATGTTGTGTTGATGAATCATCCGACAAAAAAGTTAATAATGTTAAACTTCAACTCCTGTTGCTAGTTTAGAAGCTAATGTTATCAAATTATAGTTTTGATTTGCTAAACAAAGAAGCTATTGAAGACAATTCTGCTTTTACAGGATGTTACGGGAAATAGTGCAATACTTATTGAACTTCAATGATTTGTATCTCACGATAACGACATTAAGCAAAACACCAAATAGAATTGGTTTAACTTACAAATTGGCACGAGTCAAAAATCATTTTGTATTAATTAACAAGAATGTGTGATTTCCAAAATGTCTTACTCCAAAATTATTCTATTTTATAACCGTTACCTGATTTGGTGTTCTATACAATAAGCAACGTGAGCTTTGCGAAGGTATTGCGTTATTTCCCTTACACCCTTTATATAATGTATGAAAGCTTTTTTATGATAATAATTATCGTCAGTGCAATGACATACTCGTAGACAATCATATCTACGCAAAACAGCAGTTTTTATCTGTCTGTATTTATGTAGGTAAGGTATGGTGGGGTAAGATTGTTAGTTTATATCCAGCTGGATAAGTTAAGTAAGGCTATTTTTTATTTATTTATACTTTATTGCACATCGTACAAAGCGAGATCGTACGTATTTCATAGCTAACTTTGCAAGAATGGAACTTTTGTTGTTTATAAACTTTTGTCAATATTTTCAAAGATTATGAGAATCTGTTAGGAGCGGTTATCTCCTCTATATTAGTCTTGTAATTTTAAAATTACTTACTTATTTCGTCGGCTTGACGACCCAAAGTAAGTCTTGTCCTAAGAGATTTTGCCACTCATTTAGCTCTTGTGTGGTTTCTCACCAATCGCTTGCCAGCAGCTCACCAAATTTACCATTCCAAAAAAAAGTTAGTCTCCCTACAAAATTATAATAATCCGTCTTACCCTAGGTATCTATTGAATACCATTTTTTTTAAAACACTTCCCGTGGCAGGTATACAAATTTTAAAAACTTGCAAAATTTTCATCTGTCCGCGCTTGAAAATTTTGCAAGTTTTCAAAAACTTAGGTATCTAATTAATGTGTATGTTTCACCGTAAAATATCACTCGGAGCTAAGATTCAAAGAGACCTACTCTATTCTGACAATGTTCAGCAATGACAGACAGAACGTAGTAATAATAAATAAGATTTCATCATAATCATGACCGCGAGTTTATTTTAAATAGAAAATGTTAAGAGCGCTCACACAGTAAAAATATAATAATATTTTATCTTGCTCACTAGATAACTTGCATAGACCATCACTAACGGCGAAGATGATAAAATATTTTTCATTTTAAATGGACATCTTTTGGTATCTTTACCAAGTATGACGCCATGAACATTTCTACATGATGATGGTGAAATTTTATCCTATAATACTGCTTCTTATTCTTTTCGTGTGCTGATATTTATAGTATCTAGCTTAATACTACAAGTATTTATGTGTTATATTATAAATAGTAGCCGTGTCATGCCGGTTTAGAATAGCATCACCCCATTTTGGGAGTCGTAAGAGGCGACTAAGGGACTCGAGGGTGTGTATTGCTATTGTAGGCGATGGGCTGACAACCTGTCACTATGGCGATACACAATTTTCCGAATGACCCTCAAATCTTTGTCAGACGTGACGTAAATGTCCGTTTTTTGCGGCTGTTTACGCTCTGCCTACCCCGCAAGGGATTATAGGCGTGATATGTATGTATATGTTTTATAAATAGTTGGCTCTACTGTCTAAGGAAATAACGTTTTAGGAAACTAACAGCGACATCCTATGAAGAATAGGTGAACTATACAGATTTTACTGTAAATGAAATATCAGGTAATAAAAAACTGTCGGTATCGCCACGTCTGATGAATATTTGAGGGCCGTTTCAGAAAAATCGTGTATCACTATAGTGACAGGTTGTCAGTATCTCCCCTAAAATTATGATACACATAAAACAATCGATTACCTGAGACGCCATATAAGGAAAACAACAATTATTGCTTCTAACCTATATAATACTAATTAAGTAGTTAACTATTCCATTTACATAAACTTTTTTGATAGATATACGCCGCCATAGAGTTTTCCTTGTTGGCGCAGACAGGATAGATTTCATAATATCGTATCAGGTTTTAGAAATCCTAATGTAGTGTTTGCTAATACATATTTGATCTTAATCATGTGACGTCTGTTGGTCTGGCGAAAGTGTGTAAATTTGTCTCCTTCTAACAAACCAGTTCTCCCGTATATTTGCAATATCACGTAGGCTCGATAAATGGTTCAATAAACAGTAATTTCTCTTAGAGAAGAAAAAAGTATAGCTTCCACTAGGCTGATGCAATATGAAGGCTTAAAGGAATCATTGTTGATGCATTTAAATTTTTGACGGTTGTGGTGCTACCTATAAGTAGATACGATAATAAGAAACAAAAACTCTTATTCGTATGAAATATAAAGTAAGTTATAATTATAATTTATAGCCGGACATGTCTCAATAGTAAGTAAATTTAAAAAATCCAAGTACGAAGAGAAATAATTTTAAAAATGCGTTTCTCCCGTATGTTTCCAATATTACATCTGGTCGATAAATTGTTTAATAAACAGAAATGAACGAAGCTATGACTAGAAGACCTGTACATTAAAAACCTACCAAATACATACGTAATTAATTAATTTCTAAAAACTGTTTGAAACGAAAAAAGTACAAAAATCATTAATAGATGACGTTAAACATCTGGGGGATGTATTTGCTGGAGAGTATCATTCCTATTATTTTCTTGTGGGACACCGAGTCGTCAAAAGACTTAATGAAGGTAAATGTATTAAGAAATTATAGTTGGAGTTAGATTGTAAGTTTGAAAAAAACATTAGCGGTGCTAGTGGCGTTTATTTCAGCGTATTTTCTTATCGCTAGCAATGAATAAGGACTACGGGTCCGAAAAAGGAACGCCAGCAAGGTTGCTAGGAAGAAAACAGTTTACTACTACTAGAACGCTGATTTTATTACTAGCGTAAGTAGTTTAAAACCCCCGGATGTTTAACGCGATACATTAAAAAATACTTTTTCTTATCAAATATGTCAAAAATCCCAAATAAATTTAAAATCTACTGACAACATTGTAAATCAGAATGATACACACTAAAAAACAATAAAAAACATAATAGGAGTGAGCAAGTTTCGTAATTTTGTAGGAGAAACAAAAAAGGCGTAGTGGAAAATAAAAAGCGTCGAATCAGTCTACAATCAGGGATATTAAAAAATAGAACCGTTCTAACACAAAAAAATACGACCGTTGATGTGGTTGAGGTGATCTTTCAGATGAAATCTGTAAAATTTTTACCACGTAAATATACAAGAAATATTGTTTTTTTTTTTAAATATTTGTAGTGGTGCTAAGGTTTTATGCCAGTTATATTTTTATTTTTCATATTATGAAACAGTTGAAAAGTAGGTATAACTATCTGAATTTAAAAAAAGGTAATAAATAACAGTGAACCAATAAAACATTATTGTGAAGGTCTCTGGCTGAATCCAGCTCAGCTTACCAGGGTTCAACGGGTCGTTGTCCCATGTAGTCTTATCGCCCCTTTCCATATGGTTTCTAAAGCTTATTGTTAGTCCAGTTTTAATACCCAGCTCCTAAATAACCGGCAAATGATTTTAGTTTTGTCTTCGTATATAAGTGGATGCTGATTATAATTACGATAAAGCAGTCAGAAACATTTTTGAACTATTCCTAACTTAATTTCTAGTCTTTACACTACATAGGTAAATCTAAAATCTAAAGCCTATAATGGCACGAGCAGCACACAGGCAGTTCAGTTTTGATCCTCTCCGTGCCTCCCTTCCCATCAGATACCAGCACCTCCCACACGTTGTACTTCTGCTTGCAGAACGTCTCGATCCCCAGATCTTGGACTATGCTGGGGAAGCATTTCTGTTTTGAGTTCCTGGAAATGAGAAAAGTGAATAAGTTACTTCATAGTTTCAAACGAAATTTATTACCACCATATGACGTGTCGTTAATGTTCTCTCTCTGGCTACTGAAAAGGTATAATGTTGATGCGGTTTATAAACATTTTATAAACTGAGCCCTATCTTTTGTACCTACTAGCCATCAAGTGATGCATTTATGTTATGGAATTGTTCAGAAAGCATTCAACCTTATTACTCATGTTATCAAGATCATAGAACGTTTCCAATTCTATGCTATTGACAGCAGAGATGAAGATGTAAACTTATGTGGATGTTTCTTTCGATTCTACTTGGTAGTTGTAGAATAGGTACTGACTTGCATTCCTCCAGACGGACCCTCTGCACGAAGTTCTCCTCAGGCGACTGCACCACGGTGCGCCACGCCCCGTCGCGCCGTGCTCGCACTTGGTACAGGGGCTCGTACTGATATCAAAGCAAATACAGTCATAAGTTCCAGGTATGTATACTCTGAATTATATAATTACATGCATATGTACATATATCACGCCTATGTATCTGCGGGATAGGCAGAGTGTAAACGCGGCCTAAAAAACGAAAATCTACGCCACTGTGCCGATGGCGTAGCGGATAGCCTCTGCCTGCTACGTCAGGGATCGTGGGTTCGATCCACACTAGACAAAAATATTTGTTAAGTCATTATCAGATATTTGTGTTTTGTCTGCGTTTTTCTATGTATAATATGTATTTATTTAAAAAAAAGTAATTATGTATTATTATCATCTATCTAGTTCCCATGGTACAAGCTTTGCTTAGTTTGGGGCTAGATGGCGCTGTGTGAATTGTTCAGGATATTTATTTATTTACGTCAGACAAATATGTGAGCGTCATTCTGACACATAATTGTGTGTCGCCATAGCGACAACCGATTGCCTAAAATTACATTAAACTATTTACGTCATCTTAATAATTTTAAGGAATGAAAACAAGGTACTTGTACCTACTACACATTGCCCTTATTGTAACTTCGTAAATCTTCTTCATCTTCTTTTATTGGAGTTGTCTTGGAGGTTATCGACAAGATGACTCTTTCTGCAGAGCCAGTTTCATATAAACGGACTCAAATATTGAATATTATAATTCTTGCCTCTTGACTATTCTGTGTTCTGCGAATCAGATAAAAATGTCTAGGGAGGGTACATAACTAACGTACACATAAAGTCTACTTGTAGACATGGACATGGACCTCTCGACGTTTCTTCGTGTTTGGGATGCAGATAAGCGAGCGCAGTTAGAGTTTCAAACTTTGAAAGTGGCATATTTCTTACAATAGGGAATGACTGAATCAGAATGGGCGTAAAGGACAGCCTTCCAAATACTATGCATACAGGCAGACCATGATACTAAACAACTTTCTCTTAGTGACATATGAAAAGAGTAAAAAGAATCGCTCTACCATACAAAATCACGATCAGCTGACTGGCTTTACTTAGGGAAGTGTTTTCTTTGTGTTTTCTGTAATATATTCCTAGGGTATAATTTTCAGTTTCATGATATGTAACTATCGTATCGTATCGTATTAATCAGTATCGTGTATTTATCTTTCAGTATTCGGAAGGATATCTCTTACACTCCGTATTTCTCTTCGATTGCTTGAAGAAGGGTCTCATGTTTCATGTTACTTGTCATGAGAACTTCGGAAAAGCACTCGTATGATGCTTACAGATATTGTAGTTTCGCATCCATCGGTTTCGCTAGGGTCGCCTTGCCGGTTGTCAAACGTGTCTTCAGGTACCAGGTTCACTTGGATTATTTGTTTCTGTAATCACAGGGAAAAACAATTTAGTGTTACTAAGCATAATCGTATAGATTTGAATCTTTGTAATATAAGGTACCAGGATTTTGAGGTAATTCAATACCGACTTCCATTGATGTTAAGTAAACTTTAGTAACCAATAAACCTATCTTTGAACATACTTTCAACCGACACAGTTATCCAAAGCCATAGCTTAACCGTGCATAAAGTCTTCCCCGCACATTCATCGGGTATTATAATTTACAGTAGCAGCGACATCTTTAGTTCTATTGAAACCATTGTCGGTTCTAAAAATTTGTACTAACTTTTCCTTTAAACAAACTATCAAACTGTTCCTGCGGGTAGTCAGGCGGCTTGAGCGTGCAAAAAGTCTTCCCCTGACATTCATCGGGTATGGCAGCGACAGAAGAAGAAACTGTGACATCTTCAATACCGTATTTGTTGTCTATCTCTTTCACAGGGCCAGGGTACTTGATAGGAGAAGGGTCATAGTAGTTTGAGTCTGCAATAATAATGGTCTGATTCTTATTTTTTTATTAACCATAAAAATAATACATACATACATATATTACGCCTATAATCCCTTACGGGGTTGGCAGAGCGTTAACGGCCGTAAAACAGATATTAACACCACGTCTGACAAAAGTTTGAGGGTCAATCAGATAACTGTGTATCACCATAGTGACAGGTAATCAGCCCATCGCCTAAAATTGCAATTCACATCTAACCCTCGAGACTCTAAGTCGCTTCTTACGACACCCACGGGAAAGAAATTGGGTGATGCTATTCTAAGCCGGCATCACACAGCGGAAAAAAAACTAATAAAATTAAAATAATAAACTGCTTCATATCAGTCATGTTACATAGCAAAAGGAGGATCATTACCTAAAATATACGATTCTTTAACGGATAATTTAATAGGGCGTATTTACACTTAAAATAAATAAAGACTTTATTTTACTGGTAGGTAGAGTCATTTAATTGAAAACTTAGATACTATTCTTTTTAAAAGTTAAAAGCTTTTAAAAGTTAAAAGCTTTTATTTAACTTGCAGTGTATGTAAGTATGTAAGTAAGTAAGTAAGTAACAATGTTTGTTCGGTGCAAATCTTGCAAGTTTAATTTGAACCACTTCTCGGTATCCGATTGAGTTGAAATTTTGCATGTTGGTCCAGAACCGATGACAATGCATGTTAATCATAAATTTGACCTGATGCTGCTGCCAGGATCGGCTCCGTACGAAAGATCTCCTCAGCGGTTTATAGCTGGGACACAAAATTTTGTATACGAATTCGTTTATTATATACAGTTGGTAGGCCCACCATGAATTTGACGCTACATCCAGGGTTGTCTTCGAACTATGGAACTCCTCAATATTCAACTGCTGGGACTTGCAATTTTGTATACGAATTCGTTTATTATAGGCAGTTGGTAGGCCTACCATGAATTAGACGCTACATCCAGGGTTGTCTTCGAACTATGGAACTCCTTAATATTCAACTGCTGGGACTTGCAATTTTGTATACGAATTCGTTTATTATAGGCAGTTGGTAGGCCTACCATGAATTAGACGCTACATCCAGGGTTGTCTTCGAACTATGGAACTCCTCAATATTCAACTGCTGGGACTTGCAACTTTGTATACGAATTCGTTTATTAAAGGCAGTTGGTAGGCCCACCATGAATTAGACGCTACATCCAGGGTTGTCTTCGAACTATGGAACTCCTCAATATTCAACTGCTGGGACTTGCAATTTTGTATACGAATTCGTTCATGATAGGCAGTTGGTAGGCCCACCATGAATTAGGGTCACGTCAATAGAAGGCCTCCTGATAGAAGAATTAGACTGTTCGAAATTAACTGGGACTCGGCCATGTAATAATGACGCCATCAATGAAATGAAAAGACTAAGACATATTACAAGCTAATTCTTCTTTTAGGGATGCCGGAGGAGTAGGTACCAACCTACTTCTATAGAATATAAAAGAGATAATTATACTTTATCCTAATGTTAGTTTTCCCCGTGTCTTAAGTTTTTCTTTTGAAGGTCTCTCCGTTTTATAGAAAGATTTTCGTATTGATCAATAACTATCGTAACATAAACTAAAAAATATAAAATAAAATTATGTTAAAAAAACTTTTAAAACAAGCTTTTATTTAAGTGCTCTGAAAAGATGAAAATAAAATTTTGAATGACATTAACCACATTCATTTATGACTTTACAGAAATGAAAATATAATAAAAGCTTGTCGCGAAACTTTCAATTTGTGATTGAAATTTTGTAATAAGGTACGCACCTAACTGTAATTAGGTAGTTTCTTCTAGGCATCGCGACAAGCTTTTATTATATTTTCATTTCCGTAAAGTCATAAATGAATGTGGTTAATGTCATTCAAAATTTTATTTTCATCTTTTCAGAGCACTTAAATAAAAGCTTGTTTTAAAAGTTTTTTTAACATAATTTTTTACCTTACCATTAGGTGTAGGAGCTGGTACCATGTGAAGACTTTGAATAATAAACTGAAAAATAAATAATTTACTTTTAAATTTATGCAGCTGGTGGTTGTATTAATATTTTGTATTCACTTATTTTTATTTGTTTCATGCGCAGATTATTTCCTAGTCGTAACAAATAAATATATAGCTTGTATTTATGTATGAACAGGTCATTGGCATTGTTTACCTTATTTAGTAGTCAAGTTAACAGTGAACGAGTCAGGCAACTATTCTGGCTTTTACAAGGTTAGGGTTATTATTTAAAAGATAGGTAGATACATCTTGAGAAATAATACTCAAATGGAGCCGTTTTCTATCTGACAGTCCTCAACCTTTTCTCAATAAATGTTACATTGGAGTCGCAATACATTTCATCTACTTACATACATTTCCATAGAAATAAACTTTTAGTTTAGCTTAGCGCCATCTATGAATACACTTACTTACTTACTTGTGTATTGAACCCATTTTATATAGTATATAGGTTCAAAACTTAGTTCAAAATGAGACACGTATACCTATACCTCAAAGTATCATATTTCCGGCACTTTTCGGCCATTATCCTTTGTTTTATTAGTTTAGGTTTTGAATAATTATGATATACAGGGAGTAAAAATATTTGCAGTAAGTTTTAAGTAAACAAACTAATAATTACATTCTCAATAACGCTATTAACGTATGAATTGTTGACGTTATGAAACTTTCAATAGATAATAGTTTTTGCTTACAGAAGGAAAGTATATATATACCAAAAAGTTAGTTAGTTTTTTGTTTTTATTTAGATCTTCGCACATTTGAGGAGCCAAGAATTCTTTAAATTCGAGAATTCTTCTCAGTTAAAATGTTGTGAACTCGATACCTTAAAGTTAATAACTAGGTAGGTACATAAGTAGAGCTACTACCGGAACTTCAATTGTTGGTGTAAAAACCAAAATCACTGTTGATGAGTAATTTTGCTGACGTCTAGAGTAACTTAGCTACATACTCTACTAACAATGTTTGACTCTCGTGGTAAAAATTAATAATTAAACTATTACAACCTGAAACTTTTCTATGTACGTAAGTAAGAAATAACTTGTTCTAATAATAAACAATGTATTTTATAGTTTGATTGAAAGAATCTGAAACATAAAGTTCTCATGAAAACAATAAAATGAGGTATCCATAATAGCCCTTGTCACATGTCGTGACCAAAGCAATGACTAATTTTCAAGTTATTTTTCGCAAACGACATTCTTAAAAATTCATTACTTAATGATTTTTGATAGCTAACTGGACAATTATGATTGCAAAAGAACCATTTTTTGTAAATGAAATATGTATTTGCAAAAACAATAATTATTATAGGCACTAATAAAAATCAACTAAGAAGTTTATTTGATAGATCTAAAACTGAGTGACTTCTTCAATAGGTAAGTGAGTCAATGACACTTTCGTTTCACACTTATTGGACAACTCTATATCTACCTACCTAGATCTATGATTTTAATCTACGTGTAGTAAAAACTTTCGTTTTCCATGTCTTCGAGCTGAATTACAAGCAAGGAAAATAACATTCTTGTTGAAATTAATTAACTTTTGAAAAAAGAAAGCTTACAAATTATACCGAAATGTTTTTATACTTACGATTAAAACAAACAATCCTTGACTCATTTTTCAAATCACACCAATACAACACAATAATAGTGAGAATTTCTGTTTAGTTCACTTTTAGTAAATATGTTGTAAACGTGTTTCTACTCCGACTCAATTTTGTATACTGAAGTATCAACCAACCAGTAGCAACCAGTAAAGTGTGTAAGTAGCTGTCTGTCTATAAAGTATTCACAGCAGACCGAGTCGTTTCTTGTGTAGTGCTGTGAGGCATGACAATTATAGTCCGGTACGGGTGGCATTATTTGAGGCCGTAAATATAAAGCAGTGTGATGCCGGGTAAGCATCACCCCATTTCATTACCGTGGGAGTCGTAAGAGGCGACTAAGCGACTTGAGGGTGTGTATTTCAATTTAAGGCGATGGGCTGACACAATGACGATACACAATTTTCCGAATGACCCTCAAATATATGTCCGTTTTTGCGTCCGTTTACGCTCTGCCTACCCCGCAAGGGAAATTAGGCGTGATATGTGTGTAACTTATAAAAATTCGAACGTCGCTCATTTTTTGTAAGATTGCGCTATGTTTGACTGTAAAGCACATATAGGTAACATTTTATGTTATTTTTAACGCTTGCGTAAACTTTCAATGCAATGTATAAATTGTGTGAATTTGTGACATTATATTTCGAATACAGTACCTCAATTATTGGCAATTATGAAATTTGATGTATAAAAGGTAGCTTATTTATTGAATTGAATTTTGAAGTGTATACAATTAAAATAATACCATAAAATCCACCAGTATTGTCTATATGACAGTTTACATAGTGTAAAAACCCAGTTTGAGTAATTTTATCTATTGCAAACGAAATTATAATATTAAATGACACAAATAATAAATTGAGGTCACCAAGGGCCAGGTCCAAAAACTAAAAGCCAGAAATTTATGACATATTTTTTTCTAAAATATTAAAAGTTAGCAATACTGGGCTTTTATATACATGCAGATTGTCAGCTTTATAGACTTTGAGCTACGCAGGTAAAGTGTTCAAAACTCTGTACTCATATTCAAATTGTAGCTAAGATTTTAACTCATGTGTAGGCCTAAGTTTGGCGGCAGTAAATGCTGCATATTCTCTTAATCGCAGAGTTGGCACTAATGGCACTTAGTTGTCCAAGCATTCCATACTAATTGCGTGTGTCAACAGCGCCTTGTGAATTGTTTTCTCTCATGCCTTGAACATTGTGACGGGAACTTCAGTCAATCATAAGACGTTTTCCCTTACATTAAAAATACGAAAGACAGTAATTTTCTTATCCGTAAATCCACTATGACAACTTTATTAATAGGTAGAATGGTTTAAAGTTTAAACAAAAGATGATATAAAATGAAACTGCTTTTTTAGATAATATTTTACTTAAATAATTTAACCTTAAATTATAAAATAAATAGATTGTTTGGTTTATTCATAGGCACGTTCCATATACCTTCACAATAATTTTTTTTTTCTCACAATTACAATCTTGGAAAGTAATTTTAAGACCAGGTTACAAAACTTTTTTGTAATCATAATTCATTTAAATTTAATTTGAATGCAAATTGAAACATTTTGACAAATCACAATCAAGTTTACACTATGTTACATCTTACACTGTTATTTACAAAATGTACAAGAGCAGAGCACCGATTTGAGAGTTGATTTCTAGCCAATACTGTCGGTGAAGCTACAAATTATGCCCTCAATTTGGGAAATTTAATAATTTTAGCACTGTCACTTTCCGTCAAACATATAAACTAAGTTCTAAGTTCTGCCATGTTTAAAAATATCTAAGTTCTGCCATGTTTTAAAATTGCATTGGTTTCGCAATTTCTAGTCAATAAAGTCGCCATTGTTTTTATCTCCACCTTATTTTGACATATAACGCGTACATTGCGTGAAATTATTAGACACAACAAGTGACAGCACCATTTCAAGGTAAGTTAAGGCGGAATCAGACCCAAAAAGTAAGGCCCTTTCCTTTTCGCTGCGTCATTAAGAAAGAGACGATGACAGCTCAGATCCGGAAAAACGAACATTTATTTTTAAATATATAAACAAATATTTAAAAACGTAACCCCATGAAATAATTACTCATTTAACAACGACACAAAATAAAATATAAAATGAGATAACAATCTTTCAGGTTTTAAGTCTAAAAAACAGTCCATAAACGAAAAATAAGAGCTTACAATGCGATTTTGCTATCGAAGAAATTTCAATATAAGAAATGGGATACAAAATTCGGAACACTATCCAACCTTTCGCGGTTGATGTCTAAGACCATTAAACTTTAAGAGAATTGATTTATTACCCGAATTGAGGCCATTAGCTCTTTACTAAAAAAGATCTAGTCTTGGTCACCTAAGTTGAAATGACGTTTACTGGTGGTCACCACAAAGTTATATGTCGTGAGGTTAAACTGGCTGGTTTCGAAACAGTGGCTTTATTTTATACAAGTACATCCGCCCTGAGTCGCATTTTCTATTAAGATATTACGAATTGTTATAAACACATATCTCATGTCAATATAATTTGATATGTATATTATCCTATATTGAATAAAGACATTTTAACTCTGAAATTGAGGTGTCACGGATAGTCATGGTAGGTGTATTTGCAAGAACAGGCCATGGGAAGACCGCCCTTAATGGTGGCTACCTCCAAAGTCTTTCCATTATGCGCCAGCACCATGAACTTGACAGGAACCAGCTGTTCGACACAGGTCACGTTGTACATAAGCACGTCATCCATTTCAAACGGCATCTTAGGAGATTCCATAAGACCAGGGTTCCTTAAGAAAATAAACTAAGCTTAGTATTCGTTCATTATTAAATTGTTATATTATGCTATTAATTTTAAAGTAGTTACCTACGTAAGGGATCAGTAGGTTAGTTAATAAGTATATCTCATAAAACAAACATGATTTTAAAAGAAAATAATTATGTTCATATTTAATTTGGGAGAATTGTTAAACATTTTAGATCTCTCCACATAAACTACTCCTTTAAAAATACAAAGATTTTGGTAAATGTATACCATGGTTCATACTTAACATTGCCTGATGTGTAGGCAAAATTTCTGATTTAATTTTATAACCATACTTTGCTATAGCAAAATGGCCAGGCTCTATTTAAGCCCTCTCGTATTTAATTTGAATTTTTTTATAATCTATGGTGTTTTTTCGTACATAAACATCGTGATTATATACGAAAATTATAACATAATATTATAACAGGTACAAAAACCATAAAAGTTCTTATAATTTAAGATTAGTCCGTTTGAAATCATGCAGTATTATACAAACCTGCATTTAACTTCACGAATCCTCTGAACGAAGTTATCACTTTGTGCTACATATCGGATGTCGTCATTTGTATCTTTTATGTAATAAATGGGATCATTCTGAAAATTAAAGCAAAGAAAATTGACGTGGAATCCTAAAAACACATGTTAGCCTAAGACAAACGTCAAAAATATCAACCTCAAAGACAGGAAGAAGATTCTAAAATATATAAATAGGCTCTACTTTGTGTTGGTGGGATGTTGGTTTTCCATGTTTTAAAAAAAAGCACAACATTTTTTGTCTTTAGAATCAATTTTTTCTACTTTTTGACTCAGGTCTTGGAGGCGGTTTCAAAAGTGAGGCAGGCAATTATGTAGTAGAGACACTTGTTAGAATTTTATGAGTTTATAAAATTTAACGGTACTACCGTATTTTTACTGACAATTGATCGCTAGCAAAGATTGATATAATAATAATGCACTTACATCTGGGTCCGTTGACTCACAGGGCTGGTCTGCTGCATCTTCATCTTCTTCACCTAGACTACCTTCTCGTTGATTAATCTCTACTATATCCCCGGCTTTGATGGGCTGTAAAATATTGTTACTTTGAAATGTTTGTTCGAGGCTTCCTTCTCTGTCACTTTTTACAAATGTTTGAAGCTCTAGATACGACACGACTTTTGCTAGTGTATTATGCTTTTCTCTTACATAAGCTAGCTGTTTTTATAAGTTTATTTAAATATAAATAACTATTTGATACTTACAGACTTGTTAACGGCGTTGTCGATTATAACTTGGGGATAACCATCACCTTTTTCATGGCAATAATTAAAGAATTTACAGTTACTTGGCATGAGACCTGAAATGAAACAGAATAAATGTGACTGTGTCTAGGAAAAGGGACCACTTGGGTGATTCTAGTTTCAGTTGGGTTTTATTACAAATTTTCCGAGATATTTGCGTTTTTCTGAACTTGGTCGAAAATTATGTAAAATGGGTTTTTGTTAGTAATCGGTTCTAAGTCCACTAAATAACATGTTGTATAAAATATACACCCCTAATTATAATATTTCAGTATCTTATTGGGTCACGAAGTTTAATACCTAGGGTACCATACTTGGGAATTATTTCTTTCTTTACGTGTATTTTCTTATTTGCTCAAGATTTGCTCGGTAGCTGTCACGTAGGGAAGTGCCTACAGTAAGGCCGTCTTAATAAGCCCGATTTGTCAGCTGTCAGATTCGTCCTAATGTTGTTAACTGCCATAGCAGAGGGTCCATTTTCCTTTTTTGACAACTCTTTTAGTATGGAACTGACAGGTGTCAGTTCGGGCTTATTAAGTTGGTCATCCTGTAGCATCTATGGTAGCACCAGAGGCGGCCGGGGATGGCGGGGTGCGGCAGGGAGGGACTGTTAAACTAGGCGATCGCGCGGACAAACAAGTTCGGCATTGAAATACTTCGAAACTATTAAAGTAATTGAGACTTTATATATATCTTTTAAAACTTTAAAGACAGTAGACTAACTTGTTACCCATCACTCCATAACTTCGAAGTGGAAGTATATTTTTCAGCAGCATAAACTTAAAATTCAATTTTCTCAACTTCCATACTTTGTCAACTGCAACTTTAAAAATTTATTAAAAATAATTTATGGCACTTAGAGCATTGATTCTTTTTTTAATAGATAGCTAATTTTATCTAGTTTTAGGAGATACCAATAACTCAATACCGCACAAGTGGTCCCTTTTCCTAGACACAGTCACAAATTATGAACAATTGTCATTCATGGAGAACTTAATTCTAATCGTTCTTAAATCTTCATGACTGCTAGAAATGTTGTATTCTTGATATGGTTTCCTAAGCTAGGAAGATCAAGCTAGGAAAACAAATGAGAATATTGAACAAAAACAACATTTAGGAACGGAAAACAGTAAGCGTCGATACCTACCTGTGTGTAATTCTGTCTCTGTAAATATTCCGGGTTGCTTGAATAAGTACGACAGTAAAAAAGCGGTTATCATATCTTACACCTATAATCTTAAATTCCGTGACTTAACTATACGCAGGTGAGTTTAACGCAGAACTATGTATACGATTCCGGTCTGGCGTGTTCATTCAATATTGCGGTCGTGTAGTGTATTTTGATTTTACATAAAGCTTTTAAATCAGTCCTGCTTAAATGCGGGCCAGGAACAATACATGAGCATCATGAAAATGAGCGCGCATTAATTGTCAATTTTTGTCGAGGCACGCATGTAAGACGAGGTAAGTGAGAGACCACCATAATACAACGTGGATTATAGTGATCTAAATAGGTAATTCAAATTAACTCCTAGGGCAAAACCATAAAATAAATAAACTTACCTAATTTGCTAGAGGGTTTGGCTTCAAGCAGACAAACCATTTGCGAGATCTGTAAATTTAAAATACTTGTTAAATATAAAGTGGGTTCAGTGTTATAGTATTCATGACCCCTTAAAAAAATCACCTTTTATTTGACTCCCAAATTAATGATTATTACCTAAATATTATCGCGATAAACCTGGTTTAATACATAAAATGTGTATCCCAAAAGTTGGGTTTTATTACTAAATTGATTTCCTAAATATGCTTTATTGTCATTAAGATACGTTATATGACTTGTCGTCTTACATATTTCTTGTGCTTTTTATTAAAATATCTGAGCAACTTCAAAATCAAAAGCATTATAATGGATGAATTAACTTAGTAGCAATTACTGAAATAATAAAAAAGGCAAAATACAAATTGTGTATGCTTCGTATGAGTGTAGAACGGAACGAAGAAGTGATGTATAAACTCACAAACAAAACAATAAACGCCAATTTCTCCATATTGTCACTTCTGCTTAATGCCACTTCACAATAAACTTGCTCTAGCCAAACCCAAATCTACACTAAGTATTAAGTGTTTATGTTCGCTTCATATATAGTTATTATACATTTTTCCTTAAAACTTCCCCGTTGCGTAATAAATTAACTATAATTCTGTGTAATTTTGTAAACTTCGGATATTTCCATGACTAAACACAACGGGGAAGAAATATATGCAGCATCTATACCTATTTTATTTCAAGTATTTTTTATAATTTATTCTTATCCGATAGTGTGATATCGATAGACTATTCATGCTTCAAAGATTGGAAAAAATTTACAGCACAATGAGAATAAAAAAAGAATAATTGATGTAGTCTATATTAGTGATGTAACGAATATTCGCATTCGCATTCGCATTCGCGAATATTCGCATATTTTTTGACATTCGCATTCGCATTCGCATTCGCAAAAATAGTGCGAATATTTTGCGAATGTGAAAGCAAGGGAGGAACGAGAAAAAAGGAACTTAGATTTAAAAATATGGTTAATAGAATAAAGATATTTTAATAATAATCATCTAACAAGTTCAAATTTCACTTGAGTTGGCTTTACTCATTGTAAACAAATCACTAATTTACTCTAACCTCTTAGTTCACTTGTTTTTGTTTACAAACTGACCGCCCGGCGCGGCAACGGGAACGTGGGGTGCGCGATGAGCTGCAGTGCGCGCGGGGGTGAAAGATTAGCGCTAAGTTCGGATACACACTCACGCAAATTTTCGGAACAAATGCAAATGGAACGCGCCTCGTTTTAGCGCCAAATCAACAAGAACTTGAGTTGGCGCGGGATTTGAATATCGCGCGGGAAATATAAGACTAAAGAAGAAATTATTTGTTTGTAACTATTAGAAAATTATTTTTCAGGCGTTTTTGTGCGTAATTATTGTATTTGTATATTGCGATGTTGAAATAAACACAATAATGTTCAGACCCTTAAGGATCATTTAGAAAATATAAAAAAAGAAACAAAAACTGAACATTCGCATTCGCATCCGCATTCGCGAATGTCGATATCAGATATTCGCATTCGCATTCGCATTCGCGAATGTTCAAAAACTGACATTCGTTACATCACTAGTCTATATCACTTTTGGTGCTATGCTGTTGGTAAATACCAGTACTATCGAAAGTATCAATGGCTAAAAACGAACTATTTAAAAGAAGAAGTAAACCCTATACACATTTTATTTCGTACAAGTTTTTTTAAAAGGTATTATTATAGTTTTATACATTACTAAATGCAGTTTATTAGTAAAGTATGAAGAATATGAAGTTTTCGAAGTTTTTTGTAACAAGGTAAAAAAGGTATAAAATATATATTTTATAGTTACTTTCTTGGTGTTGAATTTGCGGATATTACACATCATTTAAGTATATTTCACAAAATAATTATTCAACCATATCATATCTGTAGGTGTTCAACTTGGTAGGTATGTTTAGAAAATTATTTATTATTTAATTTAAACCCAATGACTAAAATATTATAGATATTTTCGGAGGAAAAAGAGGAAGACGAAGACCGAAAAGAAGTTATTAATACCAAGTACAAGTAAAAGCAATGGTCATGTCGTACATGGAAGTCCAGGAGAAGGCAGAGCAAAAAGAAAACTGGCGGAAACTCCACAGAAAAGAGCAATTCAAATATGAGAAGAAGACTAAAATACAATAATGTGATATATTTTAATAAACTTAACAAGCCATTTCATGTCACAGACGATATAATTTGGATACCCATCTTCAAAACCTATACTCTATTATACAAAGCTGATTATAGCCAAGAGGCTGATTGCAGATAGAACAAAGGAAAAATTGTTTTATTCAATTCCTATGGTGTTAGAAATTGTGGATCGTTATAATTAAATATACGCTTTTCTCCTACCTGATAAGATATTGTGGAGAACAATATCTTTGATTAATAAGTCAAAATTTAGAAATTTTCGTTACACCGTCCCTTACACCCTGTATATTACTGGTCTGTTTTGAAAGAGGGAAGGACTATTTCCAGATCAATTGACTAGTAATTCATTTAAATTTAACCAAGCTTTAAGTTGTCATACCTATCTGACCTGCAGCTAATGGCTATGCAGCTGGCCGTTCATTCACTCATAATCTTTACATTAAAGATTGAAAATGTTTATGGTAAAATATCCTTTGATTGAAATAAATAGTTTAAAATTCATTTTTTTTTTTATTTTAGTCTACAAAACAAGTGAATGCTTCACTTCCAATGGGCTAAGCTATATTGAAGAACAACATTATTGATTGTAGCGATACTAAAATTGATTGTTTAGACGCTTTTGGCCTACTAGCCCAGTATGGCTAACTTTTCATGATTCAAAAAAACTTAAGTCGTTTATTTTTGGCTCATAGTTTCTGAACCGTTGGCCGAACCAAAATAATTATTTTGTGTTATTTTTGAAAACTTGCATAATTTTCAAGCGCGGGCAGGATTTGAACATGCGACTTTCGCATTACTAGTGGCGACGCCTCTTCCGCAGCTCGGCACAGGCTCAGCTTTTGCAACTAATACCCGGCGACTAATTCTATCTTTACAGATTGAATGTAGTCTAAGCGATGAAAACCCGCGATAAATTGAATACCAAATTTTAAAACACAATAACCGTGTTAGGTATACAATGTTTTTTAGAAGACTAGCAAATTTTTATTCCTAAGCGCGGGCAAGATTTGAACCTGCGACTTTCGCATTACTAGTGGCGACGCCTCTTCCATCTAGACTACCGCAGCTTGTTCCTTGCCCGCCAATTTTCAAAGACGCAGGTTAAAATTCTGCCCGCTCTTGAAAATTATGCTAGTTTTCAAAAATTGTATACCTAACTCGGTAAGTGTTAGATTTCGTATTTTATTTTGTGTTATTTTAGGTTGAAGCTCACACACTTTCATTTTAAGTGGATAAAAACGACTCAAACTGGGTTTTTGGCATAGACAATACTGGTATATTGTATAATATTTATTTAATATTTAAATAAAAAATAATAGTTCAAATGAGCTACCATATATTGAATCGAAAATTTACGCAAGCGTCAAAAATGACACATAATGTAATATGTGCTCTGCAGACACATCGCAATCGTACCTACAAAAAACAAGCGACTTTAGAATTGTTGTAAGTATGTCCTCAAAAAATGCCAGCTGTACGGACAATATATACCTTGTAACTATGCATTTAACTGTTGATTTTGCAAACACTATTAACAACTATTAGAGATGTTCCTTGTGTTGTGCTTTGTATTGTGACATGTGTATCTTTACATATTTGCCATATGCCGGCTTAGAATAGCCTAACCCTATTTCTTTCCTGCGGGTCTCATAAGAGTGATGGTGGCGTAAAGTTACATGTCATGTGATTAGCCTGGCCAGCCCCGTGGCAGTGCCTTTATTTCTTTTTTTTCAATCCCGCCCGAGCCGGTTTTCTATTAGAACATTACAAAATTATTATAAAAATAATAATTGTGTGATACAAATTTCTTTTTTTTACAATGACGGATCATGACGTCAATAAGTGATAATACTATCCTACATTGAAGAAAGAATTTCAATTTCAAAGGCGACTGAGAGACTCGAGGGTGTCATGTGTATTCTAATTTTAGGCAATGGGCTGACAACCTGTCACTACACTAATACAAGATTTTTCTGAAACGACCCTCAGATATTAAATTTTTTAGACGTGGCGATAGCGACCGTATTTTTACGATCGGCGTGATATGTGTATGTATGTCTATGAAAATGTTAACTTTCTAACTTTTACCGTTCATAAGACACCATTAGACCATTATACGGGGTGTAAAGGACAGCTTTCTGGATACTGATAGGGTGAATGAAGACCAATTAAGTGAACAACTTTCCCCTGGGAACATAATGTTAGGAAACCACAAGATCAAAAATATCATACAAAATCACGATCAGTCGACAGCCTTTACTATGGGAAGTCAAGTTATTGTTTTCGTTTCCTGAAATACATTTTAAGGGAAGTTGTTAAATGCACACTATAACCCTTCGGAAATCTGTCCATCACACCCTGTAGATAAAATAATGCATAAATAACACGTTTTTTAATGACATAAAAATTTCGGGGGAACTTATTTTTCTAATTTTTAGTATTTTTTGTTGTAGCGACTCCAGAAAATACCTACGGCATCTCTGAAATTTTAATATTTTTTTTGAGATACAGCCGGTGACAGATAGACTGACAAATAGTCAGCCGAGTATCAGTAATAGGGTTCCGTTCTGACTTTGGGTACGGAAATCAAAAAGATGCCTTCAGACTGAACTGGAATGCTCCACTTAGTGTTTTACGATATTTACCTATTATTATTTCAATGCCGATATGACGGCCGATGTGACGCAGTGGTAGTGCGACTGCCGGGTTCGATTCTCGGGGGGACACTCACAAAAGTTGATATTTATCACTTTGTGAATTTGTTTTCGGTCTAGTTAGGACATTGCAGGGTGAACCACCTGATTGTCCGAAAATAAATGGTTCCGTGCTTCGGAGGGCACGTTAAGCAGTCGGTCCCGGTTGCTGTCTATGATTACTTAGACAGCAGTCGTTACACAGCCATTTCAGAGGCACCAGGGTTCATCGTGTTTTTGGACGACTCGGTGTCCCACACGAAAAAGAAGAATTATTTCAATAATTAGCCCTGCACTTAAGCAATAAAGACATTCTTTATTTGAATTAACACAAAATAATTAAAGTTGGCTTTTAACAATATATTTTATTTTCGGTGATATATTAATAAATTTGATAATTTAATCTTATTTATACTTAAATGTATCTTACCTTAAAACTATCTTAATGTCTATGCTTTGGCATGATATATTGAAATTATTATTAAAACATAACATAAATCTTAACAACAGGGTTTTATAAAAATTGCGCAACGCCTCTTACGGGATTGCTCAGCCCATGAAACAAAAGTTGTGTAGTGTCATGGGCCGTATATTTACAACTTACATAAATTAATGTTCAAAGCTTAAATGACTTAAATATAAAAATAAGTATCAGGTAACTTACTTATTAACGTAGTGCAGCTATACTTAAAATTAATTCTTATAAAATATCAACATTTAGAAGATAAATCATATTTCATGTTATTTCGTAGCTATACCACATTTATAATAACTTAAGCCTATGTTTAAACATTACGATAGGACAAACGTTAAGTAGGTATACTCGTATCTATCTTCTTCATACTTTGCTTTACTATTCCAATATGATCATGTCTAATAGCACGTTCACACGACGCCAATATAGGCAGGGAAATAGTAAAGGAAGTGGGCAGCGCGAGTATGTACACAGGTTACTTTCGCTGCTACTCGTCATGCCGCTGCCACTTTCCGTGCTCCCTCGATTTTGGATTTTTGTGCGCGAGTCAAAGAAACGGCAGCACGATCGCGAATGAAATGTATTGCTATCTCATTCACTCGTATTGGCACGAGAAGCGTATGACGGCAGTGTGTGAACACTCACTCGCGTTAATACTTGCGCGGAAGTATTTCGAGCTATATTCGCGACAGCAGCAGGAACAGGAGCAGTTGCATAGTGTGAACGTGCTTTGAAAGCTTTAAACTTTCATCTTTTGCTTAGAATTTTTTTAAATATCATAATTTGCTGCCCCTCCGTGTATAGCGGCGGGGTCTTGAGCTTTAAGATGCATTCCGTGGTGGTTTACCAAATTTACAACTCCATTAGCTTTTCTTCAATTTCGTCAGATGACATGAACATGAGACGTCAATAGCAACCGTCGTCCATCTTAAGTCCGTGCTGTCACGGTCGTTCACCAACAGCTGTATGCTGCCTCTGTCAGTTTTACACTTTGGCTTTAAGTCCCAGGCCATGAGTGTATCAGTGAAATCGCTAAAGCATGCGCTGCCCTCGTATCTGAAAAGAAAAATATAAGATTGTTAGAAAAGAATTTAAATTTTACTGTCGCCGAAAAATGGCAAAGTCTGGAATTCGGATGAATTCCTAGGAATTTGACCAAATAATAAGAAAAATAAGAATTAGGAAAAGTTGGATTTTGGAAAAATAAAAATTGTGACTTAATTTTCTGGATTTGTTAAGGATGATGCAGAATGAAATTTACTATTTTGCTATATTCTGGCTTTCGTCCAAAATCCTAGGTATTTAGCAGAATTTCTAATTCTGCCTTATTACTGCGACATATATACCCAGTATGTCCAGTATTAGGGTTGTTTGTTGGCAAAGAGCACAAATTTTACGCGGCATAGCTGTTATTTAGTTACAGTAACACATCGACGTGTGGAATAACCTTAGGGATACGGCCAAGGATGACAGCGACGCAGTATAACGCGACCCTGCGCGCTATTTAGTAGGTAATAAATAAAATATGTAGGTTCTTTCAAATGAAAACAACTCTTTATACGTACTTGCACCTGGTTTCTGGTATGTATTGTTCAAAGTATTTTGATTGGTAGACCCATAATTGTTGTTCATCTCCCTTCGAGTTAGAAGGTTTCATAGCAAAGGGACGAATATTCTGAAATTAAAAAACAAAAATGTAAATGTAACTACTTAACAATACAATGATCTATTCATAGTTATAATTTAAACGGGTTCTTACCGACGAATTATTTATAATGCGAGTTCCCGATATTTTGACGTTGTTGCAAGCGTCATGATCACGGGTAAAGTTCGTCGGCAAGAACCCGTTTAAATTATAACTATGACTAGTGTAAACAACCGCGAAAGTTTAAAATTTAGAAATGCAATGATCATTTGAAAGAAGACTTTCATGTGTATTAGTTATTAACTTAAATAAAATGTTTTAATACAATATTATTGCTAGATGCTTACCTTTGTTACAGAGCAGCAAAGTCTATTAATATCATCAGAGTCACAATCTTCCTTCTCTACTGGGATTTCTGAGTGTCTCTTGGGAAATGTAACATTTCTCTGTCAATGCAAGAAACACAAAAATATTAAAAATGAATACCAAAGCGGCGTGAATAACAAGTTATCTACCAAATTAAAGTTCTATTTATAAACCAAAATCTGTATGAACTATAAAATGTGATAAGATACTTAAAGCATTTTACAATACAACAAAAGGTAAAACAACATTATTCAAATAATATATGTTTAAGAGAAGATAATATAATACTGGGTAAATATATATTTTTTTAGAGAAATCTAATAATAATAATAAATAATAACATTAAATTAATAATTAGTAACACTTACCAGTTGTTGCATGTATTTTTCACTGTCGAAGCGTGGGTAGTTAGCGGGTGCCCTTTTATGAATAAAATGATATTTCCCTTCCACATTCACTACCACTGTGAGGTAAATTAATACCAACTAAAATAAAATAAAAACAAACAATATAAAAAACAGTTATGATACGGTAGAAGCTATCGACTTTTTTTGCAACAAATTGTTTATTTATTAAAATAGTAACTCTTGATAATTATTTTTAAAATTCCGTTTATTAAAAAAATAAAGTATTTAAAAATAATTTACCTTTAAAATATTTACTGTGTAAAACTCCATATTAGCAAGATTAAAGGATTCGTAATAATTAACTAATTATGGTAACAAAGGGTTTTTATAATTTTATTGGAGCTCTTTATCGTCTGCATGCCCCGTTTAAAATGAACAGAACACTTCAGTGACCGTGTATATATATAAGTATTTAATCGTATTCGGGATTTCCTACTATAGGTACGGAGCGTGCGTAATATTTCCAATTAGTTATCGGGTTTTAGGAATAATATTAAAAGAAACTAATATGGCAGAAATAAATATTTGCATTATTTCAGTTATATTTCTAAAACCTGTGTCATAAAGGCAGGTGCTTACAAAATAAATTATGAATACCAAGTAAAATATGTGGACTAATCAATCTTTAGACTAACCGTCTAAATAAAGTTCCCAATGATCCATTCTTTCTGATAATAACTAGGTATGTATGCATTCTTTACAAATTTCTGTACGTGCAGGTAAAATAAGGTAGTGGGTAATAACACGCAATATATTTAAGTTATATTCTTTATTCTGCATTAACAATAAAATATTTTTTATTTTAAAAGTAGTTCACAAATGTGAGCTTATCTCTATAAAGAGATCTTTTTCAGCCGACCTGTAAAACTAAGTACGGAATAAATACGTGCGGGGACAAGATTGCACACAAAGTATCCCAATGTTTATTTTGGACTTGACTGATAAATAAATGTACATGCGTTTAGGCTCCATATGGAGGGAAACCAAGAACGCTATAAGCTAGCTTCATATCATCAGGCTAAGCTTGAATTGGTGCTGACCGAAATTCCCGCTTACTTAAAATTTTATGATTGAGTCAGCTCTGTTTACCAACATATAAGTTTCCTTCCAAATTTTTCCCCTATAGTTCATACTAAGTTCATTGATGAAAATATTCCTGCCTGTTAAAAAAATCGTGCTTGAGTATCGTGTAGAACACCAATAATAAACATAAGAGGAAGAAGAATAAATTTACAAGACCAAGCCGTAAATCAAACCAAGGACCTCATAACGTGAGAAAAACTCAGACTGCTAGAAGACTACGGAGCCAGCTTTGTCAATTTTCATTTCATGAGGCTACTTACAAATATTTTTTACTATTGTGCAATACGAACATAACATTGCACAACCCCCATCAATAATTTTCAAACCATATTTCCCAGGAGAAACCAAAAAAAGATGACATAACTAATTATATGTAAATGTATAATTGGGATAAACCACGGAAGTATTAATAATTAATTATAATTAATATTAATTTAAGTAAAAAGGTTACTATTTATGGGAAGTCCTTCTACCAGTAGGTTAATAGAATTTCTAGCGTAGTATGGTCCCGGGCCGGAGTCGTCACCGTTGTCAAGGAAAACATTTAAATACGATACTGCATAATATTCTGATATTCTTAATGGCCAGTGTTTTTTAATTTTTTTGAGTAAGGAGGTTTAAGGCTAAACCATATGATTGTATAAAACATGGTTATTTGCAGAAGTATATTTAGAAATCGATTCCTATTGATGTCGATGATTGGCTACTTACTTAGATGGCGGTCATTCAAAACCATGTAGGAGCACAGTAGTAACTACTGCGGGGGTTTAGCAACTTTGACACCAAGTTGGATGTCGGGTCTTGGTATTTCGCATGAAAAGAAAGAAAAACGATTAGAGCTTGCTATTGCGCGTAAAAATATAAAAATATCTCAGGATCTCTGTCCTAGTTTAGGCGTTCATTAAAGCGGGGGATTATTTCCTCATTGTAGCGTTTGTAGCCGCGTGAACACTAGCTGTCATTAGGAACACTTGCAACATCACCTGTGTAGTAAACTTGTGTTTACTGTCTTTTTTATACTAAGTAGTGGGGTGAATAGCATCACCCCATTTCTTACCCATGGCTGTCGTAAGAGACGACTAAGGGACTCGAGGGTTAGATGTGTATTGCAATTTTAGGCGATGGGCTGACCAGCTGTTACTATAGTGATACACAGTTTTCTGATTGATCCTCAATCTTTTGGCAGACGTGGTGTTAATATTCGTTTTACGGCCGTTAACGCTCTGCCTACCCCGTAAGGGATATAGGCGTGATTTATGTATGTACCTTTGTATGTTTATACTAAATATTTCAAATACATAAGAACAGAGGCACGCCATTACTCCCTACCTTTATTTCAATGAACTTTTGGGTTGTTTTTGTCGGACATACTTATTTGTTTATTTTATTACAGTCATTTTACCCTAAGTATTTTTAAGAAATTGAAATTGAAATTGAAATTCTTTATTCAATGTAGGATAGTATTATCATATCACTTATTGACGTCATGAACCGTCATTGTAAAAAAAAGAAATTTGTATCACACAATTTTCTTTTTTTTATAACAATTTTGTAATGTCCTAATAGAAAACCGGCTCGGGCGGGAGAAAAAAATAAAAATAAAAATCAAAGCACTGCCACGGGGCTGGCCAGGTTAATCACACGGCATGTAACTTTACGCCACCACCATCTGAAAACGATATTTGTTTCAAATTGAAGTCAAGATTTTTAAAGCGTGTAGTTTACATGCGTATAATTAATCGGACCTCCTGAACAGGAAAAACCCACCAAAAAACCTGCCCAGAAGTGCTCCTACTCTAAAAGATTTACGCAGGTACTAATGGAAAAGAAAATTGACTCCTTATGATAAAACTACTATTTACAAAAAGATAAGAATAGCATCCCCCCATTTATTTCTCGTGGGTGTCGTAAGAGACGACTAAATGTCGACTCAACATGTATTGCGGTTCCATATGTACTGCAATTTAAGGCGATGTGCTGACAACCTGTCACTATGGTATACAATATTTTCTGAATGAACCTCAAATTTAATGTTTGTAGGACGTGGCGTAAATGTCCGTGTTTTAGGGCCGTTTACGCTCTGTCCACCCCGCGAGGGATACTTGTATGTATGATTGTATTTTGAAACTAGCTGGTGCGCGCAAACTTTGTTACATATATACATACATATATCACGCCTATTATCCCTTGCCTTGCGGGGTAGGCAGAGAAACTTTGTTTCGCCAACTTAATATTACTGACACAAAATATTTGATAGTTGTCTTGTAGGTACTTTAGCCAGACTTTCGTTTAGGTATTTACGCTGTCAGTTTTGCCTTTTATTTTACATTTTATTTTTGATGTTATTATACGTATGTACATAATTATTACTAAGTTATATATATTCAAGCCTTTCTTTCATTTGTTTTTTGTTTGGTGCACCTGCCTTGACCCTTTCCACGTGCCTTAAGGTAGACTGGGAGATAACCGCCCGTGTAAATTTTTTATGCATAAATTGAAATAAATAATATAAGGTAAGTGATACAAATAAGGCCTACTTAATTTTGAACCCCTTTAACTTGCTAATTAATTACGTATACAAGCGTATAAATGGGTTAATACATATGGTATTTCATAAATGTTTTGTACACTTTAATAAATTAAAGAAATATTGTGCAATTATAGTTCAAAATTAACAAACTCATAACCACTGCTTTTGGCCATATTAAATCATGTCTATTTAATAAGGCCTATTAATTTACTTTAAAAAAATATAGGAAAGTAAAGATATTATAAAGAGAAATACAGTTAATTTGTAATGAACAGCCTTTATTGCTTATGTTAGCGAAATCTTATGACAATTAAACAATAATGAGATCATTTTAATTAGTTATCTTTCTTTTTAAGCTATACTAAAAAAACCAAACATTATTTCCAAAAAATTAAACCTAGGTAGTTATAAACTAAACAAAAGAAACGTAACTTCTGAAAAAAATATCAAAATTAAAATAAAAACTCAAAAATTAGTAGGCTTTATTAAATCATAGTGCTTTAATAAGGCCATCACAGCGAAAATTAATAATAAGAACTTTAGGAACTTGAATCAGCCTTAATTCACTTAACATTAAATGAGAATATCAATTTTTATCACAGTCTGGACATAAAAATGGTTCAGCATCATCTTGGGTAAGCCCAACACAAATCTCATGAAACCATCTAGAACAATCAGTACATGTTCTCATATCAGTCACTCTATCTTCATTGCAGGCGTGACAAAACCAGCTGTTAGCTGATTTCGAATTATTTCCTGTCTTCTTAATGCTTTTACATTTTAACTTATCGGTAGTTTTCCCTTTTGTTTCCTTAGATTTTTTAGTAACTTCTTCTTCCGTATTTTGAGTTGTTTGACTATTGTCTTTCGCACTTGCAGACTCTTTCTTTGGTTTTGTTTTCTTTTGGATTTCCTTGGTATCTTTAGTAACTTTTTCTTCCGAATCATTATTTGTTTCACTTCTGTCTTTCGCGCTTGTAGACTTTTCTTTCTTTGTAATTTTCTTTTTCTTTTGTGTTTCCTTGGTATCTTTAATAACTCTTTCTTCCGAATCATTATGTGTTTCACTTCTGTCTTTCACACTTGTAGACGCTTTCTTCTTTGAAATTTTAGTTTTTTTAGGTTTTATTTTCTTTTGAATTTCTTTAGAACAAAATATTTTTTTAGTTATTCTTTGACCTTTGTAGTTTATAGCCTTCTTTCTTGTGCATGTTTTAACAACACCGTAGTCAGGTGTTGGTAAAAAAGTTTTGAAACGAGTCTTTGAACTTATCTCCGCTAAAGGAATGTCATCTTCTCCGCTTGAAACACATATTTGAATTTCCTTCTGAGACATAATATTAGGTTCGACATTTTCCATGTCAGTTTCTGAAGCAGTAGAAGAGTAGATCCTAAAACGGTTTGGAGGCTTGGGCCTATGTATAAAATCACTCATGATTTCAGCTCCAGAAGATCTGTCACTGTCACTATAATTAACAAGCCGCTTTTGGATTTGCAAGCCGCTGGGACCAGGACGTTCATAATCATATTCAGTGTCTGCAATATCAACTTGTGGCGGAGTTTTGCTTGCCATCGAATAAAAGTCTCTTAAAAATTTAAGATCTGGTGTTGCTGGAGATGTTGGCAAATGTTCTGCTTCAGAAATCAGATTTTCAAGCTCTCTTAGAGTTGTAATCGGTGAAGACTGTCCAGAATTATCAGTGTCAGGTAGTGTATCGGTAGACTTTTCGACTGCGTGCTCTGCGAATTCCAATTCTCTTGGAGGGGAACATTCAATGGTCGGGTTCGGGGAAGAATCATTAGTTCTTGAAGGCTCTGAAGAGCGGTGTGTTAGTAAAGAGGGAGCAAATGCAGTTTCTGGTATTATATCAGGATTTAAAGGATAGAGCCCAGTGGCTCTAAAACCGCTGGTAATATTAGTTTGCGTCATGCTCCGTTGCCAGACTCTTGTCAAGATTGTATTAAAGTCATTTTTGCTGATATTTTTTGATCGGGTGGCTTGCAAATACGTCAAAACTTCCTGGTCCCAGTAAGTTTCAAAAGGCTTGTAGCAAGCCTTGTCCAGAGGCTGCAGTTTGTGGGTCGTGTTAGATGGGAGACAATATAGAACAATGTCATGTCTCTCAGCTTCTTCAGCAATTCGAAAATCCAAATGACATTTGGCTCCGTCAAAAATTAGCAAACACTTTCCTAATGGTTTGAATTTGGCGAAGTGTTGAATGAAGGCGATAAACAGATTTGTGGTCATGCTGCCCTTTGGTGCCATGAGAACTGCAGACCCAGCTGGTAAATTTAAGTCGTATTCGGGTTTCTTCCTCTTCCCTTTAAATAAAATAAGAGGTGGAATGGCGTTTCCTACAGCGTTTGCACACCCAACTACTGTTACATTTTCTCCGTGCTCTGACGCTTGCAAGTGAACCCTTTTAGCACCTTTTTGGGCGATCACTGTTGGTTGGCGATGCAAAGTGAGTCTACAGCCTTTCTCATCCATATTGTAAACTTTTTCGGGGTGGTCATGAAGATCCAGTTCTTCGTATAATTTACGTATTTCGTTAAAATGTGCTGCCACTATAGGCTTATTTAATTTTGTGCTCGTGCTGGGTTTAACATATGAGCTTTTCGTCGCGCCAATTCAGGGTGGCGTTTTAAAAACAGGCGAAGCCATCCTTTACCAGCATAATATCCTGTATTTGAATTAAAATTATGGGTGATGTTGTATTTTTCACAGAAAGCAAAGGCCTGAATTCTTATCATTTTTGGTGTCATATTCCAAGGTCAGAAAACTTGATGATGCGTTCAACAAAATTGTTTTCTTCTTCTGGAGTTAGGACAGTGTGTCGGCCTAATCGTTTAACAACACTACCACTTGAAACATGATTTCTGAGCGTTCTTCTGGGCATACCATACTCTGATAACGCTTTGTATGTAGAACAACCATTTCTTATAGCGCGTATTGCCGCTGCTAAGTTATCTTCCGTCCAAGTCGCGCGTTTGGGTTTTGAAAGAGACATCTGAAACAAAAAACTTAAATAGGTACGTGCTTTCAAAAAGCTGAAAATCAACATGAATGTACTTTTTGACCTACTGATCAAAACTGGAGGTAGTGCCAAGTAGTACCGAGAGAGAGTAGATAAGAAAAATTGAGACTCGTCTTTGACTTTAACGGCCCGGTAGAATGTTGAGGATGCGAAAGATATAATAAAACGATCGTAGCAAGTGGAAGAAGTACTCTCTGCCTACCCTCTCCAGAAAAAAGGCGTGATTTATGCATGTATGTATGTACGTATCATTTTTGCATTTTAATTATATGCAAGATATGCACTAAAGCCCAATAAGGCCTACCAGTCAGGAATAAGGCCTGCCGGCCAGGAATAAGGCCTAGGCCTTATTTGTGGATTGCATTAAGATACGGTTAGAAATTCGTAAAAAAATAACAAACTCCAAATAACACATTTCGTACACAAAAATAGAACAAAAATATACTGAAGTACAGAATACCTATGCTGACATCAACAAAATAACTGAATATTGAATGAAAAACTTACCATAAACATACATACATAGCGTATAAGGCCTTATTCGAGTATAGGCCTTATTTGTATCAGGTACCTTATATTATATAAGGTGTAAAAAAAATACTGGGAATATTTTAAGCGGTGAACCAGTACGTGAAACTGAACAACTTTCCCCAAGGAACATAGGTCGAAATATGAAAAAATAATTTTACCCTCCTTAGTGTGTTACCCGGCCGGCATAATTTGTATTGGGGGGCTAATTTTTTTTTTATATTTCGAATTATGTTCCTTGGGGAAAGTTGTTCAGTTTCACGTACTGGTTCACCCCTTAAAATATTCTCAGCTAATTTTTTTACACCATGTATATGTATATAAGTAAGATGTAGGATTCTTGAATATGATAACTACATATTATATCACAAAATAGGTAGGTGCTTCAGACGTAAATAATTTTGCGTCAAATACAAAGCTCATGTATTTTATATTACTATCTTGGTACCTACTATGGCTACGTACTACATACGTATAACACATTATAATTTCAGGAAACAGAAAAACCACAATTTATCAAACGTGTATGACATATTATGGCTGCGATAAAGCAATTAAGTACGTGTTATTTGAGTGTTACGAAATATTATAAATTAATACGTACTGTCACTGTAGATTATTCATAGATAAAATTAAATACTCGTGTTAATGGGACCTTATACAGGGTAATTTTTAATTCACCCCGGAAATTTTATAGGGCGATTCTACTCATGATTCTGAACAACTTTTATTATGGGGTCACCTGCGGAATCGCGAAAAAAAACAGCTGCTCCATAGAAAAGTTCATGCCTACTCGAACAAAATGTATGGAACAGCTAATTTATAAATAAAAAATAAATAAATATATATTGCAAAATCTCTTAATTTCACATAACCTTAACTTAATATACTAGGTTAGATAAAGATTACATATAAAATGCACTATTATAATGATATTAGGTATATATTAATACAGTTCAACAGCTGGATTTCCGTGTATTTACTTACCTACTACTTTACCTTAGTAACTTGCCTATAATTATGAATATTATTTCATGATGCCACATTACAGCATTTGCTTAAGCAACTTACTCATAAGGAAACCTCATCGATAAGGCGCAGTATACTGTAAAATAAAACTTCTTTCTCGATATCTTATTCCACTTTACCAAAACCTTTTATATAGGCCTGTTTATAAAAATATTGCCTGCCTAAATAGCTTTCTTATTCCGATTCCTTAATTTAAAGGAGTAAATCACTTGTGTATACTTTTTTAATTAAAAATTGCAATAAAAGCTGACGTTGCTCGCAAATTGCCGTCACGTTAGTGGATAGCGGAACAACTTATGTTTAAATGTGTCTTAAATATTGTCACAAAACTCACTCGTTAGGATATAACCGCCGGTGAGCTCAAAAGGCAAGCGCAACACTTCTTTTGAAACATCATTTGCAAGTAATAGTCTACCATAGGACCTATTTCATAAAACTTATATTCGCTTGAAAATTTTGAGAAAACTCTTCAGTCAGTGCATGCCCTGTTTCCTCTTTAGATTGTCAGCAGCATTATGTACCGTAATTGGTTATGTTTCACACATTCCTATGACAAAATGCTTTTATGGTCACTTGTATGTCATTTAGCCATTATTTCCTAACTTTGCGGCTATAATGTAAATGTGGAAGTATTTTTAAGTAAGCATAGTAAACGTATGAATGCTCGATTGACGTGTCGTGTGTGATCTGTCGACCTCCTGATAAAGACTATCGTATAAAGTATTTTTTAAGGATACGCTGCCTACCAAGTCCTACTTATATGTTAGTACTTATATTCAATACACATACATACATACAAACACATATCACGCCTTTAATCCCTTGGGGGGTAGGCAGAGCGTAAACAGCCGCAAAAAAGACACATTTAAGCCACATCTAACAAATATTTCAGGCTCATTTGGAAAATTATGTATTGCCATAGTGACAGGTTGTTAGCCCATAGCCTAAAATTGCAATACACACCCTCGAGTCCCATAGTCGCCTCTTACGACTCCCACAGGAAAGAAATGGGGTGATACTTTTCTAAGCGGGCGTCACACGGCATTATATTCAATAATAAAGAATAATAAAACGTGTATAACTATAAATATTCTACTAGATAGGCAGCTAAAGAATAAAGTACCACTGCAGATCTATAAAATATCCTTAGTGGTAATAAATACCCAGGTGGTTGTTACCTGATGACTAGAGAATATTGATTTAGTCTACAAAATAACGTCTAAGTAACTATTTACCGTTCAATATCACGCCGTTAATAAGTGGAAGTCGGGATGTTATTACTAATTAACATGAAGAAAAAGGAACATTATATACTCAACATATATAATGTATTGACGACATTACCTCGTCTGTCGTCATGAAGCAATTTTTTGCTGAATAGGTTTTTTTTTGAGAGATTAAGCCCTATTGCTTATGATAAATATTAAGTAGAACGTATCCTTAAAAAAAAACATTTTAATATAGATGAAAACCAAAATAAAATTATCATAATATTTGGGTTAGCTCATGTCCATATGAGTAGGTAACGAAACTGTCTTGAATTGATAACTGATGATTGCATTCAGCCTAACATGTGTCTAATTAAACACACATACATATAACACGCTTATATATCTTTCAGCGTATAGGCAGTGCGTCTTTGACAAATGTTTCACGGTTATTTAGTCAGAATATTATGGATCACAATAAAATACCGCCGTTCCAATAAAATGTATTTGACAGCTGTCATCTCCATACTCAAAGAGACAATACACATGTAACCCTCGAGTCCCTCAGCCGCGGCAAATAATGGGGTGAAGCTATTCTTAGCTACACGACGTAACTAAAGTAAACTTAATTAAAGACTATATACATAGGGTGAAATTTAACTACCGATAGCGAAATCTCAAGACGGGCTAGTTAGTGATAAGGAACAATTTTCCCCAAGGAACACAGGTCGAAATATATCAAAAATATATTGAGTTTCCGTAGTAACATAAATCAGCTGATTGGCAATTTTGTATAGGAGGCCTTAATTTTATTTTCTTACTAGCGGCCCGCCCGGCGGTTCCACCCGCTGCTTACCGATTTCCCACGGGAAACAGATCTTCTCCCGACATAAATCAAACATAAATACTTTCCTCTTGAATCACCCTATCTTTAAAAAAAACGCGATCCAGATCCGTTGGGTGGTTTGGACAGACGCGGGAAGCGACTTTATTTTATACTAGATATGTATAGTGATTTGCCCTATGTTACCGAAAGCCCCTCTTGAGTTTTAGCTATAGGTCACTAGTTAAATTTCACCCTATATAGTATACTAACAACATAATAAAAGATTTGATACTTAAGTAGATGAAGGTTAGGTATAATAATCATAGGTAGGTAATAAGAAATATGAAGAAATATCCAGGATGCAACTTATTTGCCACGTTTCTTCTCTCTTAAACAAGGTTAGATGTTATATATAACGATAATATAGACTTAAATGAAGTAGTTCTTTGGTAAATTCAGAATTTAATTACAGCACAGAGCTCCACATTTTCTAACCGGTTTATGAAACCTATGAAAAATAATCAGAAATCTCATTAAACACGCCGAAGCAACTCAATTACTCAAGTAATTACCAAATATACGTTAAAATAAAAATTATTTAAATAGGTATCGAAATATTGGTCCTTTTTATCACTCTTCATGGATATGTACCTTACTCATTTATTGCAACCCACACATCCTCCGGAATTGAATGTTTCTAACTTTTTTTTTAAGTTCTGGATCCTATGATTTTAGCCCCGGGGCTATGAAAATCTACACCTGACTGTGTGGCGGGGAGAAGGAGCTCACCCGGAGAAGTAATTGTTTTAACTGAAAAACATACATACATACATACAAATATCACGCCTATAATCCCTTACGGGGTAGGTAGGTAGGATGTAAAAAAACGGACATTTACGCCCCGTCTGACAATCATTTGAAATATTGTGTATTACCATAGTGACAGGTTGTCAGCCCATCGCCTAAATTTGCAATACACACCCACAAGTCCCTTAGTCGCTTCTTACGACACCCACGGGAAAGAAATGGGGTGATGTTATTCTAAGCCGGCATCACACGGCTGAAAAACATCGCATCACTGAAAAACATTTTATTTAATAAGTATACCTAGTTACTCATATAATTATATTTATACCTACCTACTTTTCACGATTTTACTGATATAAACCGACTTCGTACATGCCCACCACCCATTATTCTTAGTTATTTGCCGTGTGATGCCGGCTTAGAATAGCATCACCCCATTTCTTTCCCGTGGGTGTTGTCAGAGGCAACTGAGGGACTTCAGGGTGTGTATTGCAATTTTAGGCGACGGGCTGACAACCTATCACTATGGCGATACACAATTTTCCGAATGACCCTCAAATATATGTCAGACGTAACGTAAATGTAGTTTACGCTCTGCCTACCCCGCAAGGGATAATAGGCATGATATATGTATGTAAATATGTATTTTCAATAATTTACTGTGATTATGGAATTTATTCTTATTTTTACTACCAAAGCAATGACGAAATATTCCCATGGTCGGATGTAGGACAATACAACTAGTGTTGCATATTTTTAGAATTACTTTAAATTTGCAATAAAATAATGAACAATATTTGTCAACTTATTTTACATTTTATTGTTCTTAATTTCCAAACATTTGTTGCCCAACTAACAAATTTGCAATTTTTGGACATTACAATGAACATAGTTAAAATACAATACTAACTTACATGCAATTGGTTTATTACTTACTTGTTAGGTATGTAATGTAGTTACCCTACATGTTAGGAAAGCCACGACATTCAAAGTTTGAAGCTAGTGCCTATACTAAAGAAGGATTTTTGTGATGCAGGGCAATCTCATCCTGAACTTTTACACCAGCTATTTAACTTGTAAAGGGATTTCGTTGAACATGATTAAAGCCCTGTTTCACCAGAAAAGTTGGTCCAATCCATACACGCTGCGCCAGAGAGAAACAGCCAATCATTTTGTGCTCAAATTTTCGCAATGTTTTACGGATTTTTTGACATTTCTATGACTAGAACATCACCGTTCATTTACAATGTTAAATTTAGCTATTCTTACAAAAAAAAGGTATGTACATACATACATACATACATAAATCACACCTATATCCCTTACGGGGTAGGCAGAGCGTTAACTGCCGTAAAACGGATATTAACATCACGTCTGACAAAAGCTTGAGGGTCAATCAGATAACTGTGTATCACCTAGGTATGTACCTATCAAAATTATAGCAATAAATTTTTTGTTGTAGCTTTCAAACTGTAGATATAAAATTGAAAAAATGATTCAAGTAGAGGTTACTATGGACTTTTTTATATAAGTTTGTTAAATTAAGTGACCGATAGGTATCAGTTATCTGTTAGATCCTCGACAATAAAATGTTTTTTTCTGAATTTTATGGCTGTAATTGTCTAAATAAAACTGGTTTAAAAATTCCCGCCTTAAAACACAGCAGTTGGACTGGTTGCCTTTATCTGCATTTAGTGACTGTTGCACAGAACGGATCCGCTGAAGGATATTGCATTCTGTTAGATAACACATGCTTCAACAACATAATTACAAGCGGATAATATGCTCTTGGCCCAAGACTTAGTCTAAAAGCATCGCAATATACCTGCAAAGCTCACTTCAAAAAAATAGTAAGTCGTTTCAAAGAAAGTCTAAGCGGATTTTCCTTGAATGTCAAAACTGAATTCTCAGATTTATCTACTTATACTGATGACTAATTCAACTCTATGAGATATTGCAAGATTTTCTCGAACTTAAAAGGGTTTTCCACTTTGACGGACGCATTTTTGACGTACCTCTCTGACAGACGAAAGAAATTTCGAATTCCCATACAAAAAAACGGATACTATTTATTGCACACTGTAACGCATGTGATTTGACTAAGGTGTTTGATAGAGGCATCTGTCAGTCCTTCATACTATGGGATTTTCCTTATTATACCTACAGTATGTTACTGCGAAGCTTTCGGTAGGTACATAAGGCTTTTGTTATTTGTTGCGTGCGATATATTGTAAAAACAATAAAAGTAATGATTTTTATTCAGCTGAATGTCATTCTTCATGTACGAAGGAAGCCTACCTACCAACGTGTTTGTTTGATAAATTTACTTGTGATTTTTCTCCATTACAAAATCGTGCTTTCATAGGTCCTTTTTGTTGGTATATTGAATATAATTTCATAATTAATCCAATAAATGTTACATGTGAGCAGATTAATAAAATACTGATTAATTTAAACCTATTTACGGGATTACGAAATAACTAATTAAAAATACTGGTGACACTCGATATTGATTACTATTACTACTTTAATACTTAGGTAATTTTTAAATATTCATAAAATATTTTGAAAAGAAGATACTTACATACATCACAAATTTCAAAGTGGGTCATTCTCATTTATTTCATTGGTCATTAAGTAGAATCATTACTTACCGAAGACTTAGACGGCCGATGTGTCGTAGTCGTAGTACGATTGCCAGCAGCGGCGCAAAGGTACCGGGTTCGACTCCTAGAGGGACACTCATTATCCCGTTGTGAATTTGTTCCAAGTCTGGTTAGGACATTGCAGGCTGATCCACCTGATGGTCCGCAAGAAAGATGGTTCCGTGCTTCGGAGGGCACGTTAAGCCGTCCGTCCTGGTTGCTGTCTGTGGCTACCTAGACCGGGGTCGTTACACAACCATGTCAGAGCCCTACTAGTAGTAGTAGGCGGTTGAAAAACTGACACTAGGGTTTATCGGGTCGTTGGTCGGTTCCACACGAGAAGAAGAAGAAGACTTTATCGAAGATATGACCAAAATCTGGATATCACTATTGTTAAAATTTTAGTCACGTAACAAGAGTAAGTGTGCGCATTTTTTCAGCAATACGTAGTAGAAACATCTCAGAGGTTAGTGTGATCCGTACTAATATTATAAATCTGAGAGTTTGTGTGTGTATGTATGTTTGTTAACTCTTCACGCTCAAACGGCTTGACAGATTTGGATAAAGTTTGAAACACAGGTAGAGTATAACCTGGAATAACACATAGGCCATTTTTTACCGCAGAAAAACATCTATTACCACAGGAAAATGAGTGGTAGCGGGTGAAACCGCTGGGCGGAATAGTAAAAAGATATATATACAGGATGTTAGGGACGGTGTACCGAAAACTTTGCAGGCATAGTCAGACCATGAAACTGAACAAACTTTTACTGCGGAGCCTTTGTTGAAAATCTTTTTTTTTAAGTTTCCGTAGAAAGTCAGTCAGCTCATTGGGAAATTGGTATGAGTGATCGAATAAAATATCACATTAGCCAACATAGCGTCCTTAGAAAACTTTTTCAGTTTCATGGTCTGATCACGCTCTAAAGTTTTCGGTACACCTTTCCTTACACCCAGTATGTAAGATTATGATTTAATTTACAATGTGGTAATATTCTCCTGCCTGTCTATCAATCACTCTGGCTTTGCACAATGATCGACGCATGTGACAAGTGTAATATTATGCTCTACATTAGTTTTTTTATTCAACCATTAATAGTTATCATATTCCTACATCGCTAGTTGCATGCATTTTCCTTTCCCTGACCCGAATTAGACGGATTTACACCGAATGCAGCTCATTAGCTTATTGCCCATCGGTCGTCGTCCCAAATCGGCGATCTATAACACCAGCAACACAGCTGATGCGATGCGGTAATGCACAACACCAAGAGCGGGGATTACACCTTCGAATAAAAGAAAAAACCACCTCCATCGACCGGTGAGAGTGACAGCGACTCCGTACACGACGCACGCGCGCGAAAGTTTGCAGATTTGGCGGGAACGGCGGCTCATTCAAAAACCAGAACATTCTATTTTTTGAATCGATGAACTGGCCGGTAAATTTGAATAACTTTTAAAAATAACGAACTGCATACACGTGAAACTGGACAGTATTTTGTGTCTCTTTCGCACTTTAGTGTGAGTGTTTGGTGTGTGAAGGTGCAAGTGACTTTCGCTATTGAGCTCAGGATGACGTTTCGTAGTATCAAGGTAAGGAGTATTGACATCGAAACTATTTATCATCTTTGCTTATTACATACTTATAAAAAGTTTGACTTAAGTGTTAAATAATAATGATATTATCATAGCAAGCAACATCTATTTTATAGCAAAAGTTATACATAGAGTCTTTACCTAAGAAAAAAATCTATCGGTTTCGTGAGTATTTCGTTTCTGTACCTACCTACTTAGGTACTTTCATTATTACATACAGTTCGTTATTTATCAGAACTTTCTGTTTTCCATTATATTTAATAATGATAATTGCCATTTTACCTTAATAACACCGCAAATCAAACTTTATACGGAACTTACCCCGCGGTAATACATTTTAAATGCTTTTTGTTCCTTCATTCGTTTTAAATGATGTAAATTATGTTGCTGTTCCTGATGAACACTTAGGTATCAATTTTTATTTTTACGGCACCTTTATACCTGGGTAACAAGTAAAACCCTAAAACTCCAGGAAAAAAGTATTGAGGATTCAATTACTTCTCCCGCGCAATTTACCAATAATAAAACCGTAAAGCGATTTATGTTTATTTTACCGCAAGTTTCCTGTCAGGAATTTCTGGTGTCGTGCGAAATGATTTGGTTATTTGGACATCCCTAATAAATACTTTATTAGTCAGCATATTGGTATAGGAGGATTAGTTTCTTCAAATATTTTTATTTGTCACTTTTTTTTGTATCGTCGTTAGCTTGGGATGTCTAAAATCTATTTTTTTTTACCACTAAGACTCAACATCAGCCTCACCTTATGCATTCTCTTTACCTTAAGACTGCTGGAAAATATTATATATATATATATTTAAAAATAAGTGGTACATGTTGTGTTGTTTTTCTTAAGACGCTTCCAAAAGCTACGCGTTGCATAAATAACGATGAAAATGCCCTGTGTTTTATTGTCTTTATAAAACATTTTTGTCTAGATAATTAGACGAGAGACCGTTTTAATAAGATTACCGGCTTGAAGCAACATAAATAATTTAACTATAGGTACATATGGAAATATCTGGACATGTCCCCTGTATTAACATAAATACCTACCTGTCTGAAATCTGAAATTAGAATAAGTAGTGTTTACTGGTTTCACTGATATTATCTGAACAATGAGCTAGACAAAAAGGTGTGAAATGATGGAACTGAGGAAAGTATCTTTTAAGTGGCAGTGCCACTGACTGATCACTCACACAAGGTATTGTTTATATATTTTATTACATCGGTAGATATAGTACTACTATGCCAACTTTTAAATATTCTGCTAGTAAATACGACTATATTTTTAAAAGTGTCTATATATTTAAAGAAGAGGCCTATGTCCAGCAGTGGGCTAATATAGGCTAATTAGATAGATAGATATATTTAAATCTAAGTCATCTTCCTTATGAAAAAATCAGACTGTCCGCAAATAAACTTACTAAACAAGCGAGACACAATGGTTTCGAATAGTTCTTTAATTTATAATGTCAAAGTTAGTTGACTTTTGCAACGAGAGATAGCCCTCAAAAAACCATCCGACATTATTTTGAGTGCTATCCTTAGAAATGATCGACACCAAAATGTCGTCACGAGTGTAAACATGTTGACAGCTACAGAAATTAAAAATTTATTCTGCATCTAAAGAACCTTTTTTGACTTTTTTTACATAATATGATTCTGTAAGTGCCACATTCCAGATAAGTACATAAATAGCAGCCCATGTACACAGTACATATACCGGCTAGATATATTCATTAATGCGACGTATAGGGAATTCAGTGTTGGTCATTTTAGTGACGTGATAGGTAACAGAATTTCCTTTGAGTTTAAATGTAATATATTTAATATGTAATTAAATAAAATTCCTACTTATTGTACCTGATTAAGTTGGAGTATGCTGTCATCGCGGTCACATTTTATTGTGATGCAATTTATAAGCCGTATCATGCCGGCCTAAAATAGCATTACCCCATTTCTGTCCCGCGGATGTCGTTAGAGGCAACTAAGGGACTTGAGAGTTTAATGTGTATTAACATTTTTGCCGACATGCTGACAACCTGTCACTTTAGTGATTCACAATTTTTCTGCAACGGCCCACAAAAATATATGTCAGGCGTGGCGATAGCTACAATATTTTGCGGTCGTTAACGCTCTGTCCATCCCGCAAGGGATAAATGCGTGATATGTCTATGTATTTGTATGTATGTATGCAATTTATAATTGAAGGGGAAATTACAGTAAGCAATTATTCTTAGTCATTGCCCTTTTATTTTATTACGAATATAAAATGACCGTATATAATGAATATTATTGTGATAGTAAAGAGCATTCATCAATAAAAGATACACCCATAGAATTTTGAAACACTACTGGTTTTAATTAGGTATGTCTTTTTCATGAATGTCCCTAAAAGACTTATCATGTTTTTACAAAAAAGTTAGACATGGTGGACGCTGTTTGACAACGTCAAATCAAATTAATCGTCAAATTAAGGATCTCTTTTTCATGAATATCCCCAAAAGACTTGACGTATTATTACAAAAAAGTGAGACATTACAGAGCTGTATGACAACGTCAAATCTAATTTTAAAATATTTTTAAGGCAGTCGAAATGTGCGTATAACATTTTTGCAATAACAACGTTAGATTCAGTATCGGTCACTAGTTGTCAGCCTACATTTGCTATTTTGCAATTTACATTGAGTAGGCAAAGCGTCGGGCTTTTAAGCTTTAGCCCTTCCGTATTTGTTATAAAACAACCAGTTATGTTTGAATTTAGATCTACATGGAATTACCTAAGTCACTAGGTACTATTAGCCACTGCCCGATTACTATTACACCATGATATAATAATGGTGTAAGACCTAAAACAATGGTCTTGGCTCCATCTGATAAAGTGCTATTTAGTTGTTTAACAGAATTGTTACGTCAAATTATATGTAATATTTTTAAGTACCACGTATATGATTTTTGCGTCGTCCTCACAGTGTATGAATGACTTTGTTTCTTCCAAAAAGTGTTCGTAGATTGGTTTCTCTATCTTGTTTTTTAATAGCCCAGTATGGCCAGCTTTTCATGTTTCAAAAATATTAAAGTCGTAGTCGGCTTATAGTTTCGGGAACATTGGCTGTACCCAATTTTTTATTTTGTGACATTTTAGGTTTATGCCAACCTACTTTCGTTTGCAGTGGATTAAAATAACTCAAACTGGGTTTTTACAGTGTGTAAACTGTCACATAGACAAAACTGGTACTTTTTATAATATTAATTTTACCTATTAAAGACACTTATCAACTAAATTTATTAAATAAGCTACCATGCATTGAATTGAAAATTTATGCAAGCGTCAAAAAATGATACAAATTGAAATATCGCACGTTGAAACCGTTACCGTCACTATACAAAAAACCTACTTTTGAGAAAAGTGCTGGTCAATTTTTGAAAACTTAATTTTAACATTTTTACAAAATTAAAAAAATTTGAGATTTCGTTGTTTTTGACAAATATAAAAAAATGTATTTCTTTTAAGCTGCTTATGAATTCAAACCCGCATGATTATATTTAAATTATTTATTTATGTTTTTCGTGTATTTTTTTGTATAGTGTCATTATTACAGTTAAAATCAGAATACTTTTCGTTTAGTGACATAAGCATCGTAAAACAAAATTTATTAATATAGATATAAAACCTAGCCAAATAATAAAAACTATTAGTTAGTTTGCCGTATGATGCCAGCATATTATAAGAATATTATACTTTTTCCACTGTACAGACAAGAAACAAATGACCCTAACTAACCCCTCTCCCCTAAACTTTGACTATAATAAGTATTAATTTAAAGCATTTTAAAATATCCATTCCTCCTAAATATGTCACTTTTTATTCTTATAGTTTGTTTGTCCTCCCCGTTTTCAGTATCATGAGCTGCCTGAAAAAAACCTCAGCTAATTGATTTCAAATAATACATGTTTCACTTCTTATAAATTGAAGAATGTCTAAACAAGTAGTAGGGAGGTAAATTTTACTGTTGAGTAGGTACTCTTTAAGAACTGTTACATGGTTACATTACAGAACGACTGTGTATAAATTATTCCCTCCGGTTGACAAAAACATGTTTTTTAAATAAATTTGGCGTTGCCATTACAACTGTATTCACAGTGCTAAAAATTTACTTTTTGACATCTGAAACAATCTTGGTATTGTAACGTAAACGTTTATTGCACGATATATGCCGTACACTGCTAAATAAATAGTGCAGGAGTGATATCGATAGTTGTCGATCCAGTATCTACCCCAAAAGTCTCGCTACTATGGGTATTTATCTTCTGTTTATTTAAATTTAAGTACTAATGAAAAACAAGGACGATGCCACTGTTACCAACATCAGTGCTGACTCTCTACCTTTGCTGACCAATGATAAAAATAGAACAGTTTACTAATTTTATTAAAAAAAAGGTTTTAAAGATGTTGATTCATGTCATGGTACTCATTATAGTCAAAGATTAGAATAAACATCATGAAATCAAGAAAAATCTTCTTGATATATGCACCATTAGTCCTCAATTTGTACCACATGTATGTTGTGTAAGCAGGGGGGATAACGGTTAAAGCTCCGATGCACAGAATTCTAAGAATTATTATCCTATACCTATTAACACTCTTACTAATTCAACTACTGATGGATTAAATAATGAGATAAATTAATTTATTTTCCTTGCCTATTTTCTTTTTAAACTTAAACTTTAAACTATAGGTATAACATTAGCCAGTGATACAGTATACTGGAGAATTTGGACCATATTACACTATTCAAACAAACTATGTGCAATTACAAGCTAAGTATGATGCTTTTATGAACTTGCTCTACGAATTAAAACGATCATTACAAAACCAATTAATTCAATTATTATTTAAGTTATTTAGTATGGAAATAAAAAACTTTCACGTCAAATATGTATACAATAGAGTCTAAAATCACTTACCGATCCCTTATCAATCTACTTTAAATTAAAGGACTTTGGGCATTAAATCAAATAAGACCATACTAATTAAATTTATAGCCAATCAAACCAAAATATTAGAAGTAAATTAGTTTTTTGAATCTGTCTATTTGGTATTGATTCGTTGGATACATAACTTCTAATATTGCAAAGATTAAAAGACTGTATGGATACAAATACACTCCTGATTTTGAAAAACTAGTCAAATTCATTAAATTATTCTAATAACACTGCCCTAAAGCATTAAATGAAAGGATTGTGCGGTATCATATACACAATAAGTTAAAATATTTTCAGACTAAACTGTCACTATTTTTAACATGACGATGATTTTGAGAGAAAAATTTCAATTGTAAAACATTAAAAAGACACGAAACGTAAACGGTCATTTTAATTTGAAACGTATGTTCCAATTGTTATTAAACAATGAAAGGAAAAGTGGCAGTAAATTGAAAATGACGTTTTGTTTTAAATGTTTAGTATCAATTTGTGAAGATATATAGACACTATACTCAAAATGACGCTTTAATTTTAACTCTTCATTTCATTTCTTCATAAAAGGTAAATGTAAAAATGACACTTTATGGATAAATACGTTATTTCAGTAATTCTTTAACACTTTATTAAAGAAAATTAATATCAGAATGACACTAAACAAAATATGACGATTTTCCTCTCAGTGTTTACTCTATAATATATGCCATACATGTCACTATACAAAATATGTCACTATTACATTTTACTTAGTACCAAATTGGTAAAAACTGCATACCGACACTACTTAACCCAGGCACTTGTAATGTAGCTAGAAAAATAGGTGTCTTTGCATTATATTCTTTGCAACGTGTAAACACAGATGGCGCTTTTACTAAAAAACATGCATATTTCGTATAGTGACGGTAACGCTTTCAACGTGCGATATGCGCTTTATAGACACAATATGACATAACGCAATGGTACAAAAAGTAAGCAACTTTAGAATTTTTAAAGTTATATGCCCTTAAATAATGCCAGCCGTATCGGAGCATAAATGGTCTGTAATTTTTTACTTTGTCACCATAGTTTTGATTACAGTTGGGTATAATGCCCTTGTAATTTTTGTCCGTTGCGCGATCCTTGATTTTCTTGCCACTTCTGGCGAGTACAGTCTGCCTCTAGCTCAGGGTCTCCAAACAGAAACCCCTCAGCTCCATTCATTCGGCGACACTTAATGTTCGGCCGTGATGTAGGTTTTATTTATTTGGTAAAGAGTTTACCCCTTTACGTTTCGGCTGCTTAAGACAGCCATCTTCACGGAGGTCGACAGATTACATACGCCCGCCTGCCATCTGTGATTGCTGAGGCTGCCTTAAGCAGCCAAAACGCAGGGGACTAGACTCTATACCAAATAAATTACAAGTAAGTCGCGTAAACCTACATCACAGGTGAAACTTGTTGGTTTAAAAATAGAAATGTCTAGCCATTTTATGCCCATTTCAGCTAGCTGACTTAGATTATGATATCCTCAGAAACTAAAGTCATAGCCAGGGCATCGACTTGCCGCAACCGTACGAAAGTGCGTCGGTCTTGCTTTCTGCCCCGTCGCGCCGTCAAATTATGATTATGACCACCTCACCTCACATGGGTATGACGACGTCACAATGACATATCGATGGAAAGTGTCTTCGCCCGTACTATATCATCGACTAATTGTTTATGGCTTCAAAAATCCTCTTTGAAATTACTTAAATTGGTATCTAAGTTTGGGACCTCATCAATTAAGTACATCTACTTATGGTACCTAAAAACCATTTACATAACGTACCGTTAGTTTTAACGTGTTGTGTGATGCTGGCTTAGAATAGCATCACCCCATTGTTTTCCCGTAGGTGTCGTAAGAGGCGACTAAGGGACTTGTATTGCAATTTAGGCGATGGTCCGATACCCTGTCGCTATGGCGATACACAATTTTCCGAATGACTCTCAAATATATGTCCGATTTTAGCCGTTTACGCTCCGTCTACCCCGCAAAGGATAATAGGCGTAACACGTGGATGTTTGTATGTGTATGTATTTACATAACATAAAAATATAAATTGTAAAGTTTTGCGCTTACACAGTTCATGTTACGTTGTGTAACAGATTTTACACTTTTAAACCTGTCATAAATATCCATTTTTCACAAAGAAGCGAAGAGAAAGCTTATACGGCTAAAAGGTGGTTTTGTTTTCGATTAGCTACCTCTATACTTAAAAACATACATACATATATTAACAGCCACAACAGTCCACTGCTAGACTGGACATGGGCCTCCCCCTATTGGGGAGTATTGCCATACTCACAACACTTGGCAGACAGATTGGTGAGCGCAGTGCAAGATGTTGCATTCACAGGAAACGCTGCTGCCCATTCCCTGGTCGAATTTATGCCTTGGTCGCTTTTTACAACACTAACGGGATGCTATTCTAAGCCGGCATCATATGGCAAACCAAACTTTGATACTCAATTAATATTGCACTTGGCTTATGGGAATGAAGCGCGCTTTTATATCACAGTAATAACTTGATGTTCATCAAACAATTACGTGTATTGATACTCAATTAATATTGCACTTGGCTTATGGGAATGAAGCGCGCTTTTATATCACAGTAATAACTTGATGTTCATCAAACAATTACGTGTATATAGGTACCTATTTACTATCAACCTGATAAACTTTTATCAGATGATAGTTTCGAAACAAAGGCATCACTGTAATCAGATTAACGGTTTTATAGGATAGGAAGAAAACGTAACCATATAACACCTTTTGCGTAGCAAGTCGGTAACCAGATACTTATAAAAACACACAGTGGCAACGGGTAGCTATATTTAAGTAGTATTCTTTGCTATGTTACGTGAAGCAATCATCAGGGGTCCCTGGGCCGTGAAATGACACATTGCCTCCGTCGGCCGCTTCCTTCGCGCGTTTTTATTTCACTCCACAGACGGATGTGTCAGTTTGTGACGAATAAGGATTGGTATTATTGCTGGAATGATAGCACTGACCCCATACATACTCGGTTGTGAGTGGTTTGTTGCCAACCTCAATATTTCGGTTGTGTAATCAGTGCTTTGCTGTAGATTTCGCGGGCGATCATTTTCGACAAAAAAGTTAATTTCAGATATCAATCCATTATTGTAATGTAACATTTGGAATGAAGATATTATCGTAACATATTTCATTTAGTAATATATGTATTTCAAGTCGAATTTCGAATAGTGCGAATATGATATCTACATTTTAAAAAATGCCCGTGTTGTCATATTCATACGTACTTAATTTTAACTCTTCGCTTGTGCGCTATATTAATATGTATATACAATTTTTATATCAATCTTTTTTTAAAGATTTAATTTCGAAAAAAATAAACAACGTAGTTAGACAACAGGGGCAAATATTTTTCGGGGCGACATTACCCATTAAACTGAACAACTTCCCCCATCGAACATTGGTAGTTTGTTAAAATATTGGACCTCCCACACAAACTGACTCGCTCAGCTGGTACATTTTGTTTGGGAGGACCAATTAAAAAAAAAAAATTTCGCTGTATGTACCTTGGGGAAAGGTCGACAGTTTCATTAGTAATTTCACCCATATTGTGGGCCCAACATGATATGAAATTCATACGCGCAACCTACCTATCTATCCCGTATTATAACTACTTATTAATCATTAATTTGCTGTTGTAGTCATCGATAGATAGTAATTATTTGAAAGACTATTTTTATTAGCCCGAGTTTGATTGTATTGCTAAGGCAACACTTAATTAATATAAATTCTAAGGAGTTGATGATAATTTATTTACTATAATAGAGTTATTTTTTTTTTATGACGCAACTGTTTTCGAAATATTTAGCAGACTATTTATGGTTTAAAAGTAACAGTCCACATCACCTTTGGGACGGAATATGCCGATCGAAATACACATTTAGTGTCATTAAAACCGGGTGTATCTACCAAGTTGCAAATCTCTCAAACTGCACTAGGTATGGTTACAGAACATCCTCAATTTTAAGAACACCTTTTCTCAAGGAACACGAGTTACAATGTTACATAATCTTTTAGACTTTCCACAAAGTTTTCCGTCAATCGTTGATTTATTTATTTATGTGCGCGTTACTGCGTGCGAAAGGCATAATATTTTTTTAGTTCTTTGTTCCTTGAGGAAAGTTGTTCATAATCATGAGGATATGCCATGGTGCAGGATTTGCACATTTGCAGAAACACTTGTATGAATGACACATCTGCAGCAGCGGTAGAGCAAACGAAAGCGTTGCAGGGCCGCAAGAATATTCTGTAGATATGTCTCGAGTTTGAAATTAAATTAAATGAATATCAACTTTATTCAATGTAGGATAGTATAGTATTATCACTTATTGTGTTACGATATGTCATTGCAAAAAAGTAATTTGTATAACACCATTTTCTTATTTTAACAATTTTGTCTTGTCCTCATAGAAAACTGGCTCGGGCAGGATAAAAAAATAAAAATAAAGGCACTGCCTCGGGGCCAGATTAATCGCACGGCATGTAACTTTACGCCACCACCACAAGTAAGCAACATTTGTTTCAAATTGAAGTTAAGATGCATGCGTATAATTAACTCAAGATCTAGGTATACCTATTTAGCGCCACTGCAGCGGGTTATGCGTAAAACCGACCGCGAGGGAGCAGCGCTTGCGCACCTCAAGATACGAACTCGAATCCGGTTCTAGAGCAGGGGACAGCTTTCTTTCCTTAATTACTCAACGACGCCGTCAAAACATTTCAGATTACGAATTGCGACAATCAATTACCGTCTATACCAAATAGATTTAAAATAATAATTGTATATTCACCGGCCCCTAACTTTTTTTTTTAGTTCTGGACCCTATTATTTTAGCCCCTGGGCTATGAAAATCTACACCTGACTGTATGGCTGTAGCAGGAGCTCACCCGGAGAAGTTTTGTGGTTGTTCAAAAAACCAGCTCAATCGCGCCCTTGGGACGCGATTGGGCTTACGAGTTGTTCTAGGAAGAAATTGAACTGAATCTACCCGCAACGTGCCGGTAGTTCCCAAAATGGGGAACAAATGATGGAGGGCCCTTACCTGAATAAAGCGTTTTAGATAAAATTACAAATGAATGGAAAGTTTTTAGATGCTAGTTGATAAATCTAAAATTTAATGCAAAAATTAGAACAAAAAAGAAATCATTTTTGAATAAAGCTTGAAATGGATCTCTAGTTCAGGAACTATAATAAAACCATTCGTGCTGGGGCCGCATTCCGCTATTTGAAAAGCGTCTCAGTTCTGTTTCAATGGAGTACCTATCAGTTGGCTGGTTTTGGCAGTTTCGTATTCCGCTAACAATTTGAAGTCTAGAAAATCACAATGGCATTAGAATGATAGTTGAGTTTCGACAGCATTACAATAACAAAAAAGTATGAGAGTCTAGATCCTAATAATGTCACCGCGATATCTACGTTCTCATTAACTCTCTCCACTCTACCTACTCGCAGTTTATTAGATACCTAACTCCTATGGATTATTTACAAAATAGCTTTGTAACAAATTACTACCCAAATATGGTATTATTTAGGTATTACCTATGTTTCATCATGCATGATATAATGTCAATGAAGTAATATTGCGACATTACAACAAACCACATAAATATTGGGTAATTATTAATTTACCAATATCGTAATTTTCTGGTGACTGAAATTAATTTATTAAATTATATACATACATACATACATAAATCACGCCTATATCCCTTACGGGGTAGGCAGAGCGTTAACGGCCGTTCAACGGATATTAACACCACGTCTGACAAAAGTTTGAGGGTCAAACAGATAACTGTGTATCACTGTAGTGACAGGTTGTCAGCCCGTCGCCTAAAATTTCAATACACACCCTCGAGTCCCTTAGTCGCCTCTTACGACACCCATGGGTAAGAAATGGGGTGATGCTATTCTAAGCCGGCATCACACGGCAAATTAAATTATATCATGTGATATTTTTAAATGGCGTAGGTAAATGTGGATATTATAATGATTAATAGAATTGAAATTAAAGTAGGCACTTATGTAATAATTCATTTATGCATAACGTAAAGGAAAAATAAATGTTTCATGTGAAATTAAATATTATTGTAAGCTTTGTCTTTGTCGTTTGGTTCTTTGACTAATATGATAACAAAAAAATAGTAAAATATGTATGACTGTGTCAGAGATAAGCTAAAACGGCACAAGATATTCACATAATGGCGGACACAGCGAGCTTTTTACACATTTTAATGATTTACCGCATTACTTTTTGGTATTTTTTCATACGTACATACACATATCACGCCTATTATCCCATGCGAGGTAGGCAGAGTCTAATATATATTTGAGGGTCAATCGGAAAATTGTGTATCGCCATAGTGACAGGTTGTCAGCCCATTGCCTACAATTGCAATACCTACACACCCTCAAGTCCCTTAGTCGCCTCTTATGACTCCCACGGGAAAGAAATGGGGTGATGCTATTCTAAACCGGCATCACACGGCACGTATTTTTACGTCTTTTATCTTGTTAATCCACAACATGCCGAGTCTTTCTGTGCCAGAAAACTAAGACTAGGTACACATAATGATCTGCTTTTCATGTATACAATTGTTTCCATGTCATTTAAATCAATATTATCTATTCTGTTTTTATCTATATCGATGTTTTGCAATTTCACACCATCTTCTAATTTGTTTTCGGTTTATTTTACGACTGTTGTATTTGTGAATTAATTTTTCCTGCTTTTTCCAAAAATAATGCAAATTTATTGAAAGGCAAAAGCAAACAGACGAAGATTAGCCCTCTCCATATTGTAATTGTTTTAACTTTGTATATATGTCGCAGTGAAATTATAAAATCAGGATTTCGTCATTTTGGCTGAAATCCTTGGAATTTGGCCAAACACTGGAATTATAGCAAAATTGTGACTTCATTATGCCATCATCGTCCTAAACAGATGTAGAATTTCTAACGATTTTGCCACATAACGGCTTTTGGCCAAATTCCTAGGAATTCGTCCGAATTCCTAATTGTGCCTATAACATATAGGTAGCTCTAAAATGCCGAGTGATGTCGGCTTAGAATAGCATCACCCCATTTCTTTCCCGTAGGTGTCGTAAGAGGCGCCTAAAGGACTCGAGTCGAGGGTTACATGTGTTTTGCAATTTTTGGCGATGGGCTGACAACCTGCCACTATAGTGTTAAATAATTCTATGAATGATCCTCAAATGTTTGTCAAGAGGTGGCGTAAGTGACCGTTTTTTCGGGTGTTTACGCTCTGCCTAGCGTATATAGCTGCGGCTATTGGGCGTAATATATATGTAGGTATGTATGTAACTCTTAAAATGTACGACGATGGAAGCATATATATACTTCAACGGATTATCATTTCAATTTTGCCTCTTCTTATTTTTCTAATGTCATGTATAATTTCCCTTTCACTAATGTAAGGGTTTACTAAACCTTAAACTGTAGCAGGTACAATCAATGAACCGGTTTACCGGTTGTAAACAACATTTACTGGAAATATACTTTTACGTAACTCGTTACGAATGTTATGTTTCGTTAGACATGTTCTAAAAACAAATCTTTATGAATATTACATGCTTTACACATTTTTATTAATGTTTTATTCATTATTTGTATATACGTATATTTATACGCGTATTTTTGCAACGCATAAACGTCACAAAGTAAGTATTGGCGACGGGGCGCGCATAATAAGAAATATCTTTGAAATGCAATTTGTCATCATCCTAAACTTGTGGTGTTTTTCGTTTATTATCTTAAAACAGTATAAATAAATATCACTAAATTCCAAATTTAAAAACACTTCCCGTGTTAGGTATACAATTTTTGAAAACTTTTGCCCGCGCTAGAAAAATTTGCAGGTTTCAAAAAAAAATTTGGTTAGTCCTTCCTTTCACTAAGATTACCTAACGTAAGATTACTCATGCGTAAAAGATAAGAAGGTAGGTACTTACCTGCTTATCGATCTTTTGGCAACATCTCGCCGGATGTTTAGTCAATAACGAAACAAAATACAATTACAGAGTCGATAAAATCTAATAGCACGTTCACAATATGCACATATGGGCAGGGATTATTACATTAGTAAAGAATGTGGGAAAATGTGGGTACTCGCGCTGCTACTCGTCATGCCGCTGCCACTACTCGTGCTCCTGCAAGTTTTGGCTTGTCATGCGCAAATCAAAGGAACGGCAGCACGAGCGTGAGTGGAATGTATTGCTGTCTCGCTCACTCGTATTGGTGCGAGAAGTGTTTAACGGCAGTGTGTGAACACTCACTCCCGTTGATACCTCCGCGGACGTATTCCAAGCAGTATTCGCGGTAGCAGCAGGAGCAGGACAAGGTGCATAGTTTAACGTAGCATAAAGATGATAAAGCATTACATTGCAGCCCATAGTTTACACCCATGAAAGCTGTCCACACCACAATAATGAATGAGGCACAGGAAACAGGAAACATTGCTTGGGACGAATTAACCCCTTGACCGCCTTTTTTACTTCCCTTACGGGTAGGAATGGGATGGTGCTAGTAAACCGATACGTGCAGATCATTTTTACTAGTTCGTATAACTATCTAATAATTATCATGAACCATCTTTAGTATTAATTTTGGCTTGCCCTTGAAGTTGTTCAGAAGTATGTGTACCTTGGACAAACTCCGCAGCTCGGTAGAGACAACTTTGAGTCTGAAATCACCATAAGAGTGAAGCTGGGCCACAGAATATATAATAGTACTAACGTAGCTGGGCTGGGCAGCATTTGGGAAGTTACGTCATATTCTGGAATCACACTTGCCACAATGCCTCAATACCAAGGTGTTCGATCTTTGCGTCTTGCCAGTCCTATGGTGCCGAGACGTGGAACCTGACAGTAAAACTGGCCCACCGGCTACATGTCACTCAGAGGACTATGGAAAGGTCTATGCTCGTACATACATACATACATAAATCACGCCTCTTTCCCGGAGGGGTAGGCAGAGACTACTTCCTTCCACTTACTACGATCCTGGCATACTTCTTTCGCCTCCTCCACATTCATCAATCTCTTCATGCATGCTCTTCGGTTTAGGGTACTCTTGACCTGACCTTTCTTTAGCACGTCCCCGATTTGATCGAGGTACGTTCGTCGAGGTCTTTCCCTTCCGACGTTCCCATCCACACTTGCCATATACACCTGTTTCGTTAATCTTCTTTCGTTCATCTTCTCTACATGACCAAACCATTTAAGCATACCCTTTCTACACCAGTCACTACGTCTTCTTTTATACCACAACGTTCCCTTATCACGCTATTCCTTATCCTGTCACTCAATTTTACGTCAACCATACTTCTTAACGCTCTCATTTGTACTGCATTTATTTCACTTTCATGCTTTTTCTGCCATACCCAACTTTCACTCCCATACATAAGTGTCGGAACTAACACCCCTCTATGCACAGCCAGACGAGCCTTATCAGAGACTTTCTGGCTGTTCATAAAAGCGTGCAATGCTCCATTCACCATGTTGCCGGCATTCACCCTTCTTTCGATGTCACTTTCACACTTTCCATCTGATGTGAACATGGAGCCCAAATACACAAACTCTTTCACTTGTTCCACCCTCGGTATCTCTAAAATAGATAAAATCCGGATTGGTCTGGATCCGGATCCGCAAAAAGACTAAAGTAACAAACATAATCCCGGATGTGTAGCAAATTAAAGTGGCAGTGGGCTGGGCACATCTGCCGCAGAACCGATGGACGGTGGAGTAAGTGGGTTCTCAAGTGGAGGTCACGCCTCGGACTGATGACTTAAAAAAGGCGGCTGTTAGCTACCAGCCGCCTTGATGGTGAAAACGAGAGATCGGGCCCTATACCCTGGGGAAGGCTTAAGTCCAGCAGTGGACTGCAATACGCTGATGTATGTATGTATGTACATATCCTTGGCCAAAGAAGACTCGTTAAGACTCGTTACTACGAGTAACGAGGGCGCCTCCGTTTTCGTGCAAACATACATAGAGGTACACATAATATCACACCTTTCCATGCCATGCCTTTATTAGTGCTTTTTAGCCATGTCTGACAAATATATGAGGGCAATTTCAGAAATACCTTGTATTACTGTAGTGACTGGTTGTCAGACTGCTCCCTTGGTCATTTCTTACGACACCCGCGGGAAAGAAATGGGGTAATGCTATTCTAAGCTGCCAGCACACGGCACCACTTTTCAAATGTGACTTATTTGGGTGAACTACTTATCACCTTTGGAATTACGTTTCATATTGAATAATCAAGTTCAATAAACAAATTACGTATCATACATAATTACTCAAGAGTTGGAGCGTTAAAGTAATTTAAACAAACAAGTTGATAATTGCCTCACCGCAATAGGTCAGTTCAAACTGCGATATCTAAGAGAGCAACGTTAGATGATATCAAGAATTCTGATAGATGTTTTTAATTAACCTGTGGTCAGACTGCCAAATTTTTCGACACGGGTCAGCTTTTCTTGAATAGGAACCTAATTTTTCGGATTCACAAGCTAACTCTTGGGAGCCAGGTTTGATTGCCAACTTGCCAACACTGCAAGAGATTACGTGTTAAACAGATATGCATAACGCGGCAACAATTACAAAATAACCGCATATTATGCTGCTAAATGTGGCAGCCCCAACCGGTAGCAGTCGTGCCCTGACCTCACGAATAACGGAAGAAGCCGCGAGATTGCGTTGCGTTACCGTCAAAGGCGCGCGCGAACAAAAACTTTCGCTTTTCACTGCCAAGGCTCGACGCCGCCACCGCTTGAGCATCCGTTTATAGGGCTGGCACTCCCGTTAGGTAACAAAAAGGGAACATGTGGAATTATGTTACGTTACTAGGGCGCAGCCAAACAAAAACTTTCGCTTTTCACTGCCTAGGCTTGATACCACTGATGGCTGGAGCATCCGTCTATAAGGCTGGCACTCCCGTCTATCCGTCTATAAGGGAACAAGTGGGATTGCGATGCATTGACGCGCTCGCACAAAAACTTTCGCTTTTCACTGCTAATGCTCACGCCCGCCGCTTGATCATCACTCTATGGCTACTAAAAGAGGTGGTAATCGTAAATCAAGCATGCAAAAGTAAAAATACGTGTTTAATACCCTTGCCCGATTTGTTTAATATCATAGATAAGTTGTTGTAGTACATAATATGATAAATATTGGTATTATTTGAGGTTCATCAAGTAGGTCCTAAATTATTGGTTTGTGTAATGCAATAATTATGGTGTTAATAACATACTTACGCATTGTCTATCAAACTATGAAGATGCGTGTAGAAGATGCGTGTAACAGGCATGTTTCATTTTACTATAATTTAGTTTAATAATATAGATAAGTAGGTTCAATATTTATAAAGAGGAATATTATTTATGCCAAGCCTATCTAATGAAATAATTAACATACATTTAATTAACCTTCACAATTTGTAAAACTCTGACACCAGGGTTCTTCGGGTCGTTGGACGACTCGGAGTCCCACACGAAAAATAAACCCCCACATGTCGGAAAATGTTTTATAGTAAATATGTGCATCGTCAGAACTGGTGGTAAAATTAAATAGTATAACAGACATACGGGACACCGCACTTGGGTGTGCCCTGTGTAAGATTTATGGGCAGCCCTGATAAGGCCTAAAGTCAAGCTCTTGTGCAGTTTTTCGCCTCTGCTCTTTAGCTGACGATGACGAAACCAGTGTCATGGCTGTGAAAATACAATGACGAACCACCGTGTAATGCTTTCTTATTCGCTGTTTGTCTCCGTTACGCATTTTTAAGTTAAAAATAAATGAGATGATTTTGCACTATTCTCTTTTTTTGCAATTACGTGAATATATCTACCATGTAACTTTTCGTTGCTTAATTAAGTGCGTGCGTAGCCTAGAGTCCTAGACCTACTTAGGTGCTTGATTTAAAAATAATTATTACTAAAATTTACTGAAAGGATAATTTCTAAATCAATCGATATCTATTGGGGCATTGGCCACCATTTTTTTACACTACTGCCCAACCAAAAAAGGATTGTAATGTTTTAGAGTTCATGCATGTATGTATGTAAGTATGTATATATGTGCGATTCTTTAAAGGACTGAAACTCGTTAACCACTGAACAAATTCGAATAGGAATGGTATCGGAAGAATCCTTACATTATCCCAAGTGTCATAGGATAGGCTTTATCTCAAAAAGCAGTTGTGTTTTTAAATTAATCATGCTTGTTGTCACATTAAAATGGATTCCAAAGTCAATACCAGCAATTTTTATTAATATAATTATTATTATTATTTCTATTTGGCCGGCACGTTTTTTGGTCACATTTTGCTATCTTATTCGTGGCTGTCCTCTTAGTCTCTTGAGATCCCACGGTCTCCAATCCAAAACTATTTTCAACCATGACTTAGAGGTCAGCCCACTCCCATTTAAGTCACGAAATTTCAATTGATATGGAAAGCTTTCAGCATCTTCTAAGCAGACCTATCGTTTTTGTCCACAGGTGTTATTATGCACAGCATGCCTGGCGTTGTCACTAGCAGCGCCTTCTCCGCGGCAGCCACAAATGGTGCTGGACATCATCGACATGGCAGCCATAAGCAGAATGTCCCCACAACAGCTGGAGGTGCTGGCCGAGGGTCTAGCAGCCGAGGAAATCATGAGGTAGGTCATTAGGACTGCTTCTAGCTACAGATGGTTCAGGTGGTGCTGGACATCATCTAGGTACATGGCAGTTATAAGCAGAATACCCCCACATCATGAGGACAATATTCCTATATTATGATGGCCTTGTGCTGTATGTTTCTTCAGTAAAACACGAAAACCCGTCGTGGAACCCCAAATTAACACCTACTTATTTGTAGGGAAGGAAGTCACCAACCGTGAAAAGCCCCGGTGTTTACACTAAGATAACTGAAAAGGGATGCGTAAACTTATGTGGTGTCTTTGCCTGGGAGGTAAGTAAAAGATGTGTTAGGTTAGGATTCAACTGTCTTTATTTCAGTAATTATTACAGGATAACGTAGCTCACGATAGGTACACGTGTGGAGAGAGCGCGCTGTAGGGAACAACTGTCTAGTCCAACAAAACTGCTGAATCGGCGCGGCGCCACATGCAAGGCGGGCCACATACCTGTCCCTACACGTTCCTGGAAAAAAGTGGGATTCGAACGTATAGGACATAGAAGTAATTCCTCTAGGACTACTAGATACAGTTTTTACCAGTTCAAGAAAGGAGAAGAACCTTTTTGCCCAAAGTGCGATTATATTACGTAGAAAAGAAACGAATAGATTAGTTTTAGACATTTTCGAAGAGATACCTACCCACTTAAAAGTAGAGTTTTAATTTTAGTACGTATTTAATGTAATTAATGAAGATCCAAGAAATTCAAATGGGTACCTAAGAATGAATCTGCAATCTTATTTGTCTGTGCTAGAGGTGCTAGGCTCTATGTATTATATCAAATATATGAGAAAGCTTAACTTATTGCCACTTTTATCTGTGCTTTCTTTGAAGTCATTGCAAACGAATTATTTTATTGAACTGATGTTGCTAATTTCTTACATTATACTCAAATAGGGTGTGAAAGTTTTCTGTTATTCGCAATGACTAGCCAAAATCTACGGATGGCTCAATACGCTAGTCAATTGTACTTTAGTAATAATTTTGCGTGTAGAAATAGGGTGATGCTATGTTATGCCAGAAGGTTTTACATACACATACATACAAATATTACTCCTATAATCCCTTGCGGGGTAAGCATAATTCAAACGGCTGCAAAAATTTGAAATTTACGACACGTCTGACAAATATTTAAGGGTCATTCGGAAAATTCTGTAACGCCATCAAATTGCAATACACGCCATCGAGTCCTTAGTCACCTCTTAAGACTCCCACGGAAAAAAATGGGGTGATGTTATTCGAAGCCGGCGTCACAGGGCATTATAAGCCGACATCACACGGCATTCTTAGCCATAGCAGGAGTTTTTACCACAAAATTGCTTCTAAAAAACTTGACCTAATCTGTCCGTTGTTTCCAGGACAAAGCGGTCATCAGCGCAAGCGTTATCGTCAGTGGTGTCGAAAGCTTCCTCTGGACTGCAGAGTGGCATCCAGAGCAAAGTTGGTCTGCTGGGCCAGGCCTCAGCCTACATCGCGTCGGCGTCCAGCAAGTCTGGAGGTGGTGACCACGAGCATACTGGATACAGCTATGAGCCAACAGTAAGTCAATATACAGGCACAACAGTCCACTGCTGGATATGCGCCACTTCTTATAAATGATGTTTGCTTTGCTGTGTGCTGTCGACAACCGATTGGTATCAAAAAAAGACCGAGGGATAAATTCATCTAGAGATTGGGCAGTAGCGTTACCTGCGATATTAATATCTTGCACTGCGCTCGCCAATCCTCGTGGTGAGTATGGCAATACCCCCCAACAGGGGGAGGCTCCGCAGTGGACTGTCGGGTGAGCTCCTGCTCCCCACCATACAGTCAGGTGTAGATTTCATAGACCCGGGCTAAAATTTTAGACACCAAAACTAAAAAAAAAATGTTGCTGTTAATGTAATATTAAAATGTTGCTTTGCAACGTTTGTGGGCGGAGTTGCAAGATGTTGCAGACTGGGAAAGTTGCTTCCCTTGAGTGGATTTATACCTAATATACATTTGAACATACAAATTGCATGCCAAATTGAAGGGCTCGGTGTTAGATATGCAAGGATCCTGAGAAGACCTTAGCCCTAATGAAACAATAACCGTATAATTTCAACAATTAAACTCAAAAATGGTATAGTGGATGACATCTGTCTAATTCCAAGCTAAACTCCCGCAGTGGAAGCGATTTACACAGGTAAATTTCTAGTAAAATACCAGGAGTTCAACTGAAGGCAGACAATGGCCGCGTTACGCAGCGCTAAATAGCATACGCTGCACAATATAGCAGCGCATACTATGAATTAAACGTGAACCTAAATCTATTTAACTTAATTAACTAAGTTGAGTGAAATTGGCAAATGATGTGTTCTGACCTTTACATAACTCAATTCTGTAGTAAATACCGTCTGCCGATCTGGCGTTACGTCACACGTATAAGCACTAGATTATAAGTAAGTACCTCCAAATTATATCACCCCACGAATTCCGCAATTCATACTAAGGAGTCACAATGATATGGTACAACAAATATGACTAAAGGGAACACACCATTAACACAAAGAAACAGTTTTATACTAAAACAACTAGGTTTCACACTTACAGTCACGTCGCCGGCGCAAATGCATAAAATACCCAACGGAGAAAGGAAGTACAGGGAATGGATCAAATAGGGATTCCGTTGGTACTTACAGGGCTGGGTGGAAAAGATATCGACACCCAGCATTCCACTACAGCCTTGGCGCGTTATTCACTTCAAACCACTCACAGCTTCTGTTCGTATTCCACTTTGATATTAGTCATTACGCGTGACCCAACACGAACTAGGGCCGTACAAAACGCGAGCCGATATGGCCACTTGATGCCTATTCAACGCGACGCTCACGTGGAAGACGTCGAGACATCCAACAATCACTAAGCTTGGTATTCTAGTATAACCCAGGAGAACCGCAATAATACGATGCATCAACACGCGCGATCTCAAATTGAATCGTCCATTACACGCGGCATCACAAAACGCGTGGCGGGAAATCCGTACAAAACACAATACGTTCTCGTCCGAACGGTTTTGAGTGACTGATAGTGCGGTGCAGAAATCACCGCTTGGCGCCTACCAGGCGGCCCGCGCGCACGCCGCCACCCTCGCCCCGCGAGCGAGAAAGGGACAACATATGCCCAGAGCGATGCGTGCGGGCGAGCATCGCGGCGTATTCATAGACCGTCATTAATACCTAACTTACCCCAGCATAGCAACGCTAAATTAAACATTCACCCGCCCTAGGCCGAATCCCTTAGGCCTATTCACTACTGGGGAGACGAGATAGCGTTGCTATTGCTCGCTTAAGGCGAAATCTGGCCGAGGTTGCCGCGTTTTCAAGGGGGTGAAGCAGCCGCGCGGGCGGAGCAGGCGCGGGGTGTACCCCCCGCACGGGCAAGTAGCAAACGCAGCGTAGCAGGCTCCCGCGCACGACAGTATAGGCGTAGGGTAAACGTGCTAATAATTGAACTATTTGTTTCATTGAAAGGTTGTCTTTTTTAATGTTATATGATATACCTATTCAATGTTTATGTTTTGTAGACATGTAAACCATGTAAAACTTTACGTAGTGCTACTACGTAAAGTTTTTAAATCAGTCATAGTTAGGTAGGTACAGAATTATTTATAAAGAATTAATGTCTAGAGATCCGTATGATTATTGATTATTCATGTTATATGGGGAAAAATTCAAATAATATACATCAAAATGCAATCAAAATTCATTTACACATACATACATACACATATCACGCCTAAAATCCCTTGCGGGGTAGGCAGAGCGTAAACAGCCGCAAAAAACGGTCATTTACACCACGTCTGACAAATGTTTGAGGGTTATTCGGAATATTGTGTATCGCTATAGTGACAGGTTGTCAGCCCATCGCCTAAAATTGCAATACACACCCTCGAGTCCCTTAGTCGCCTCTAACGACTCCCACGGGAAAGATATGGGGTGATGCTATTCTAAGCCGGCATCACACGGTAAAGCCGGCATCACACGGTAAAGCCGGCATCACACGGTAAATTCATTTAGAAGACAAAAAAAATACATTTAAATTAAGATTTATCTGCTTCAATTACTGACGCCCATAAATAGGGTTCCTTCCGTAGTCTGTTGAAATTATCGAGGCGAGGCATACAAACGAACAGACATAGAAATAAAATTGGCAAAATAATAAGGGATTAAACTAAGGAAATCTATAACAGCCCCAATAAACAGGATCTGACAATCCAGCGCCCACTTTCCTGGTTATATAGCCGGTTTTTCAGAACCTCTCAAAGGCATCCCACGGGCTCGACGAGAATCTACCATTCGCATTTAGGGAGAATATGATTCTATTTTAGTTTACCAAAAGTTGTCATATCTTTGTATATACTGTCTCCATTTCATCAGATTGTTTTCTCCATATAAAACACATCTTATCTTTCCCGTCACACGTAATTGTCCCTGAACTTGGAAAAACCAATTACTATTTTGAATTCACAGTAACTCGATCTTGCTTTTTATAATATTTCAATATTTGCACCTTATTTTGTTTTATAACATTTTGAATGCCATTTTTGACACGCAACTGGGCATTTCACTTCCACTGTAGTATATTCACCCACGATTCCGAAAGGTGTAGCACCTATGAAGAGAAATGTTTCATCAACAGTCCACATTCCTTGATTCTCAAATTATCTTAGCTGGTCAAACAAACTGTTGAGAAATCGGTGTAGTCGTCTGTGTCTGCGAAAAGACGCCACATTGATGACTCTATCGATAAATTATACGCCAGCACAAGTCTGGAAATATTTACGCGCGCTTGGTGTTGGGAAGTCGCCAGCTACCCCTAGTGGTGCTGTAGATTTGTCAGCACTCAACCGGCAATTTTCGTCTCCTCCTATCACACTGACTGATGTCGTCAAAGCAACGACTATCGCTAACATAAACCGTCACCACTTCCACAGTGTTCTTTCTTCTCTTTTAAAGTTGTTGCCGAGGACGATGTTAAGAAACATATATCATCCATTAAATCTACTGCCGTGCGCAATGATGGTCTCTCCTCCCGTATGATCTCCCCTTATCCTTACCGAACTCTTGCCAATCCTCACACTCATCTTTAATTTCACTCTGGTAACGAGTTCTTTCCCCTCAGCATAAAAACGTGCAATTGTTATACCTCTCCTTAAAGTTTCCAATCCTTCATCGTTCAATTCAATTCAATTCAAAAATACTTTATTGTACACAGGAAATACAGAAAAAAAACAAGATATATTTAAAAAAAATTTACACAAGGCGGCCTTATCGCTTAGGTAGCTATTTCTTCCAGGCAACCTTAACCTTACCGTTCTCCCAATTTCATCCCACTTCCATCCTTCCATTCCTATTTAAGATCCTTGAACACATTGTCCACAAGCAGGCATCTGACTTCAACACATCTAATAGTCTTCGTTCTACGTATCAGTCTGGTTTTCGTGCTGGTCACAGCACTGTGACAGCACTTATCAAAGTCGCCGACAATATTCACCACACAATGAAGAATAAGTCTTTGACTATTCTTATTTTACTTCATTTCAGTAATGCCTTCAACTCAGTTGATCTTGATGTACTTTTCGCTATCCTTCGCTCTCTTAACATCTCTTTTCCGGCAGTAACTCGGTTTGATTCATAATTTCGGGGTCGCTTGCAGCGGGTCCGTTCTGATGAGGCTTTCTCGGAATGGAGTAATCTCTCTTCAGGCGTACCTACAGGTGGCGTCCTTTCACTTCTTCTTTTTTCTGTTGTGATTAACACAGTTACTCCTCTCTTCTAGCTTCCATCTTTACGCAGAAAATTTGCAGATTTACTGTCATTTCACCTGTGATGATATAAATAGTGCAACTGTGGCTATCAACAATGACCTCAGCAAAATTGCTATATGGGCTGAATTCTTCGGTCTCGTGGTCAACCCAATAAATTATCACGCCATGCTAATAGGTAGTTCTTATATGTGTGTGTAGGCAAGTGGACCATCCAATTATCCCAAACGTTATTTATAACGGCACGTCTATAGCTTTCACAAAAACTGCCAAAAACCTAGGTATTTTGCTGGATTCCACTCTCAGTTGGACTGCGCAGGTCAACGCTGTCAGCAGTAAAGTATTTTTCTCTTTTCTTTCGCTTTAATGCCTTCAAAATTTCTTGTCTCTTAAAACTAAGATTTCTCTTGCTCAGACACTTCTCCTCCCCCGTTTAGACCACGCCGACACCTGCTACGTAGATGCCACTGAGGAGTTGTTTAGCAAACTTGAGCGTCTCCAAAACCTCTGCATCAGATTCATTTTCGGTTTACGCAATTACGACCACAGTTTGGCTCACAAATCACATTGAATAGTTAAAATAGATTCTACGGAACCCTCCTCACTTATCGAGTCCAACTCGCACTTTAATGGTTTTTATATATCCACACTAATATTACAAATGGGAAAGCCTGCTTGTTTGATTTTCCTTTCTTCTCGTCGCAACGGAGCGGTTTTATGTATGTCCCATACAAGGTGTACTAGCCGGCCTAGTCAATTTGTATGGGATCCATATGTTCCTTGAGCAAATTTGTTCCTTATTCTCAGACTGGTGTCTGGTAGGCATTCCATGGTTTTCGCTATCGGTCACTAGTTCAGTTTCATCCTATACAATAGTAAAGTAAGGTTGTACGGAACCGGCCTCAGCTATCAAGTCTAACTCGCACTTGACAGGTTTTCATCCATCGAAACGTGTTTGTTTGATTGTCCTTCCTTGATGTTGTAATTGTAACGTCACGTTGCGTTGGGTGGATTGTGAGGCTGGAGAGTGACATATGCAACTTTTTTTTTCTTTGGAGAAATATCTTTTCCTACGGAAAAAACATCACGCCGTGGGTGAGGCTAGGTATAAATAAATTGTTATGTTAACCATACATAAGGTAGTCCTTGCAAGGTACTTCTACCCTAATTCGAAAAAATATATCTTAATTATTTTTTTGTAAATATTATGCCGTGTGATGCCTACTTAGAATTGCATCACGCCATTTCTTTTCCATGGGAGTCAGTTAAGGCGACTAAGGTACTCGAGGGTCTGTACTGCAATCTTAGGCGATGGGCTGACAACCTGTCACTATGGCGATACACAATTTTTGCGCATAACCCTCAAATATTTGTCAGACATGGCGTAAATGTGCGTTTTTTGCGGCCGTTTACGCTCTGCCTACCCCGCAAGGGATTATAGGCGTGATATGTGTATGTGTGTGTATGTAAATATTACGCCGCAAACTACCTTATCCTCTGTTTTTTATAGCAAGGCTTGGAAAGCTTCGTTTTTTTTCTTTAACTTGGCATTTGGTTTCCCTGCTCAATAAATGTCGTAATATCTACGCGGCTGGAAAAAAGTTGTACATGTCTGCTTCCGACGAGGCTCAGTGGCCGACTGAGGGGTGCGGGCGCGGTAGAAACCGACGTGCCCGTGCGCAAACCGAACATTCTTTTGTGTTTAAGTGTTCTTTTTTAATGATAATAAGTAGATAATTGAAAAACTAGCTCCATGCGTTGATTACACATATAATAAGGAAGAAAATTACATAAAATAAATTTTGAAATATTGGATACCGGTCAAATGGTACAGGTTTTTAGTCTAAGAAACAGGTTAAAAACCGCAAAATTAGAGCTTACTTTGCGATTTTTTTCTATCGAGAAAATTTTTACCAATCGTGTTTTGGGCTCCATAGTTTTGTAGCATATATCTTGAAGTAGTCCTGAAAATAATTACGTTTCGTGTTTTTGAGATTTGAAGAAATGGCATAGAAAACTCCGAACACTACTCCGCCTTTGCTCGGAGGATTTCTAAGGCCACCTCACCTTAAGAACTGAATCCCCTACCTGAACTGTCGCGACTCGAGGAGTGCCATCACTACCTGGGAACAAGTTGAGAATGCGCCCTCTGCGCCATCGCAGTGGCGGCAGGTTGGCATCCTTAACCAGAACGAGATCTCCGATGCGAGGGGGTTCAGTTCTGTCCGTCCACTTAAGGCGTTGCTGCAGAATGTGCAAATACTCAAGCGACCATCGCTTCCAAAAATTCTGAGACATTTGCTGCAGCAACTCATAACGCGTCAAACGATTGCTACTGACCTCTGTGTAGGGGTACTCTGGCAAGGCGTTAAGTGGTCGGCCAATTAAGAAATGCCCTGGTGTCAGGGCCTCCAGATCATTCGGATCTGAGCTAAGCGGACACAAAGGACGTGAATTGAGAACGGCCTTAATTTTACAAAACACGGTCGCTAGCTCCTCAAAGGTTAATATCGTTAAACCTATAACGCGCATCAAATGCGTCTTAGCGGACTTTACAACCGCTTCAAATATACCACCCCAGTGGGGGCATCCTGGTGGATCGAACACCCAGTTAATGCCCTGACGGGAGAGGCTCGTGCCGATAGCTTCCTCGTTTTCCGATAAAAACGTTATAATTTCTTTCATACATCGATCAGCGCCCTTAAAGTTGGTACCACAGTCCGACCTGATCAGCGCTGGTCGCCCTCTTCGCGACACAAATCTATCATTGTCATCGAAGCCCCGATGCAGTCGGACGTAACTATATTCGTCGGCTGTATCGACGCAGAAAATTGCAAATAAGCGATTTTTATTTGTGATTATCGTAATGGCGCTATCCAAGCGTAGTGATACTATCGTGGTCGACGAGCTGTTGGCGTTCGTGCAGAACAAGCTGGATGTTATGGACGAGGTCAGCCTGGAGCAGATCTGCCTCACCAGCTACTCCGACGTTGACATCTACACGGCCATGGTACACCTCAACGGAACTGCTGAGCCCAAGCATGTACGTCTCACCATGCGCAACAAGGAGGGCAGCGGCACGAAGAACATTCGGGATATCTTTCGGGTGTTCAAGAACGAAGATCCCGATGACGTCCCGACGTATGTAGCACGAGAAATTAATAAGCTGCCGCCAGTGACGTTTGACCACGTCGACGTCACCACGCTGCTTAAGGACATCGTGTTGCTGAAATCCGACATCAAGGATCTAAAACAAAAGTGGGTGACCGCTGAGCAAGTAAGTGACGAGCTGCGACGCGAGTTGACCTCATTACGTGGGCAAAACGCCGCGTCAGCGACTCCGCCAGCCGCGTGCGCAAATAGGCAGCGCGACGCCGCCGTGCAACATGAAACCGCACCGGTCAGCAATTCCCCGCGCTCAGCAACTCAACAACAGCCCGATACGCGTGTCAGCGACCCCGCAGCTGATAGGAAGAGCGTCAACAACACACTGCCGCCTCCACCGTCCCGCCCCGAGCCTGCGCTACATCCCGATGCTGCTCCCTTTATACCTGGGAAGCAAAAGGACGTACCACCGCAGAAGACTCGCCGCCATCGCCGCAAACGACAGTCTGCGCCTACCCTGACGCAAAAGCGGAAGCAGAAGACAAGTCCTGTGGCGAACGAAAATAATGTCGCGTCTAAAGCGATTGTAGACGAGGAAGGCTTCACTCTGGTAGAACCCAGGAAGCGTCGACTTTGTCGCAACCGCAATAAACGCGGCACCGTAACTGCAGCCTCAACAACGCTCAAGGCTGCCGAACCCATCGCACAGTTGTATGTGTCCCGGCTAGACAGAGATACGACACCGGATGACATCATACAACACCTTAAGAAGATGGTAAAGCTACGCCAGGATCCGTCACGAATCCCAGCCGGATTGACCCTGGAAATCCGACAGCTGGACTCTAAAATTTCAATAAATTTTAGGTCTTTTGTTTTGTCGGTTCCTCGGAAATACGTGTGCGAATTCATGCAAACTGATTTCTGGCCACAGGGAGTCGTATTCAGGCGCTATCGACCCCCTGTGCAACGTGCGTCGCCGTCGCCTAAAGTGCCTATTTAGCTTTATTTAAGTCACGTTATTGTGTTGTATTTATAGTATTTGTGTTAGATTTTAGGTCATATTTTATTGTTTTATTTTATTTTATATGGGCTTTGTTGCCTGAAATAGGGTTTATTGTATAGTTTATTTAAGTTTATTTGTTTTTTATACTATAGTAAATTTCATTATAAAATTATAGTAATGTCGGCTATACATTTACCTGAGATACAGGAATTATCATTCTTAGTTCAGGAAATGGACAAGCCACATTACTATTTTGTATAAGTGTACCTATTTGTAATTAAGTTTATTATTAATAAAGAATTGAAAGAAAAGAAAGAATTGATCTAAAGCTGCTAAGAAAGCCTCCGTAGTGAGGTCGGCCACGAGTTCCAAGTGGACGGCCTTGGTTGCTAGGCACACAAACACGCACAAATACGCCTTGATTGACTTCGCGTTGCGAAGGCGTGATGCCTTTACCATAAAAGGCCCCGCAAAGTCCGTTCCCACACCCGCAAACGTCCAGGCTTCCGTCACCCGGTCCGGTGGGAGGTCTCCCATCTGAGGTTGCATTGTGGCTGCCTTCAACCGATAGCAAGGCAAGCACCGAAACACAATGCTCCGTACCGTACGTCGTCCAGACAAGATCCAAAACTCGCGCTGCAGAATAGCCAAAAGTGCATTGCAGCCCGCATGCGAGTTTTTCTGGTGACGATCCCTAACTATAAGTTCTACCAAAGGTCCCTTCTTTGGGAGTAACAGCGGATGCCGTGCTGAAAAGGGCAGGTTAGCGTTCCGAAGTCTACCTCCAACCCGGAGCATTCCATGCTCGTCCACGAACGGGTTGAGGCGCACAAGACCTCCCTTCAGCTTTCCACGGCCATCCCTGAGCAGCCTGGCCTCTTCCTCAAAATGTTCCGCCTGGACGACCCTAACCAATAAACTTAGAGCCGCATTCCGCTCCGCAGGCGAGAGGACAGGTGCCAAGTTCCGTTCTGCTTGAGGTTTTCTACAGTTGTTCACGAACCGTTTGATCCAACCTGTCACCCCTAGAAGTTTGTCGAGGGAGCTGTATCGTTCCAGCAAGAAAGCCGCACTAGGCTTAGGTACGATCTGCCCTACGTTCACTCGCAAACCTCGATCAGGTGGCCCAAGCGGCGACCCGCACTCATTGTATGGCCATCTCTCAGGTGACTCAGTCAGCCACTGAGGTCCCCACCACAGTGAGTGACCTACCAAATCAGGGGCCCTACATCCCCGTGAGGCGCAGTCCGCTGGGTTCTGTTCTCCCGGTACGTGTCTCCATACCAACGGAGTTTCCGATCCTTTAATCTGTGACACCCGATTTGCCACGAAAACCTCAAGAGTATGTACCGACGTCTGTAACCAGCACAGAACTATCCTACTGTCGGTCCATGCGTACACCGTTTCATCCAAATTGATGGTACCGCGTAGATTACTAGCGACATAATGTAGCAAGCGCGTGAGAAGCGCTGCTCCTGCCAATTCCAACTTTGGAATGGTCCATCTTGTCCTAACCGGAGCCACCTTACTCTTGGCCATAACTAGACGCACGTCTACAGTTCCCGTTGAACTGACTGTCCGCAAATAGACAGCTGCCGCGTACCCTCGCTCCGAGGCATCACAAAACCCATGTAGGGTAGCCTTACATCCCACCGATGGGAGCAACTTGCGAGGTATGGCGATGCGTACGATCCCTGGTAAGGTGGTCACAAACTTGGTCCAATCATTCAACAGCTCTCCGGAGAGCTGGTCGTCCCAACCCAAGTTTGCTATCCACAACCTTTGCAAGAAGCACTTCGCCATGAACGTCACCGGTGCGATCTACCCGTTAGGATCGAAAGTTCTGGCGATCGTCGATAATACCGAACGCTTCGTCCAAGTCTTCTGCAAAAGGTCTGGCTAGATCTGATACGTAAAGACATCATGCGTTGGCCTATATTGCACCCCTAGGATGCTCAACGTATTTGGATTGTCCGGGTTCTCGAAAAGGTGCGGGTCCTGCTGGAACTCACCTGGCAACCCGGCCAGGAGCTCTGGACAGCTGGACAGCCATTTCCGCAACTCATAACCTCCTGATTCCATGATCGCGATCAGCTCGTCTCGTAGTAGCAGTGCTTGTTGCACGCTATCTGCACCCGTGCAGATGTCATCCACGTAGACGTCGCGATCCAGTACTGCTGCGGCTCGAGGGAATCTTACCCTTTCCTGTGCGGCCAACTCTCGCAGCGTGCGTACTGCCAAAAACGGACTTGGCTTCAGACCATACGTTACCGTGTTAAGCTCATAAGTGACCATCGGCTCGTCAGGGCTCTCACGCCACAAAATCAGCTGGTACCGACGGTCATCCGGGTGTATAATTGTTTGGCGAAACATCATTTTGACGTCTGCGACGAACGCTACTTGGTGCAACCGAAAATCTGTGAGGATGTCCACAATGTCCCGGTTCAACTTGGGACCCGCGTGCAGACACTGGTTCACAGACACACCATTCGATGTAGGAGCAGAACCGTCAAACACTACCCGTATCTTCGCCTCCGGTGACTTCAAAACAGCCAGGTGTGGTATATAGTAATGCTCGACACACCTCCAATCTATGCTGGACACCGACATGTGGCCTAACTCTAGGTACTCCCTCATGAATTCGATATACTTCTGCCGAAGTGCTGCATCTCGCTTCATCTTTCTCTCCATAGCCAGTAGTCTCCGTTCCGCGATCTGTCGCGAACTACCTAAGGAGGGGCGGTTTGGGAGAAATGGCAGCCTGGTAACAAACCTACCTGACGAACTTCGTGCAGTGTTGTACTGATAGAACAGCTCGCACTCGTCATCCTCTGGCTTCCGTCTATCCGCTGTGGGTGGCTCCTCAGACTCCCAAAACCTCTGCAGCACCTCCGACAACACACTACCATAGAGAACCGTATCGCCCTCTGGTAGGTCCTGAGGTCTCCAAACTGGGCCAAAAATAACATACCCCCCTGTGGTATCAACGGCCACTAAACCAGTTTGCTGAAGTACCCGTTTTCTGCCACACCAGAATCTCCCGAGGACGTCTGACCCGAGGAGAACGTCCACCGTACCAGGAGTATCAAATTCAGGATCAGCTAACTCTAAGCCTGTGGTTAACCCTCGTACCGTTGACGGTAACCGAACCTGAGGAAGTTTCCCTACCACTTCATCCAGCACCACTGCTGAGGCATGATAGCTGACCCCTGTACCTGTATTACCTAATGTGAACTCGAAGTTCACCTGACCCCGAACGTCAGGCACATCTACACCTCCAATACCTACAGCCCCATCCGTTGTGGGCCTTATATTTAAGCGTAGCCTACTCACCAGCTTACTAGACACAATACAACCCTGAGCCCCTGTATCTAACAAGGCTCTTACCTGTATGCTGCGGCCACCGTATCCTCATACCCAAATCATTGCCGTAGGCAACAATACCGTAATTGGCCGGGGGGCCGAAGCTGGCGTGTAGGCGGCGATTACCTAGCAGGAATCTAAGCGCGGAGTGTCCGCGTCCTGCGGGGGGGTCCCCTCTCTCCGTACACCTTCGAGTGGGTCCCACTCCTGCTGATAGGGACCTCTGGTCCTGTACGCCATGGCTGGCAGCCTATAGTAACCCTGCGGCAGGCGCGCGTACCGTGGATGCGCCTGTAGCCGCGGGTGCTCAGCCAAGGGGAGAGGCATGCGTGGGTCATGGGAACTCACCATGTTGTTCAGACCCGCCGAGTACTGCATGTACTGGCCCTGGTGTTGGCACCCGCCCGTAGCATCACGTACTTGTGATGGGTGCCTCTGACCTTGGACCTGTGACCACCTACCCTGTTCCGGCACCTGCTGCCGAGGTGGTGACTGTCTCGCGCGTGGTGAAGGGGGCATCACCTGCTGATGTCCCTGGCCTCGTCCCTGAAACCCTGGTGGAAGAGGACTCCTCCTTGGAGGGGGTGGGGAGCGTTGCTCCCGTCTAGGTAGGGCAGACTCCGTCCGCTGACCCGCGTCAGCTCTGCCTCCGTAATCTCCGCTGCGGTTCATGCATAGGAGCTGATGGTGGGCACCCTGGCAGTACCTGCAGTTGGTGCTTGATGGGCACTCTCGCACCTGATGCGGCCCCATACACCTAAAGCACCAACGCCGTTGCTGCACCACACCACGACGTTTCTGCACCCGCTGTGCAGCGAACTCCTCACACGCAGTCACCTGATGCCCCGCCTCTCTGCAGTAGGCACACCTCGATTCCAAATTAGCGACATTGTATCGCCTGGGTGGCCTACTCTTACCGTCTCGCGCCTGTGCACCCGGCCGTTCCGGGCGGCGAGTGGCCGCAGACTCCGCGTGAGGCGACTCTCCAAATTGGGCATCTACCCGTCTGCACTCGGCCTCGAGGAAGGACTTGAGCTCCTCGAAGGTCGGGAGGTAATCAGATGTCTTACCTCCGTGCGACTGTTCAAAACGAGCGGCCATGTCGCTCGGCAGGCGGCGCAACAACGTGTGGACCAGGATATAATCATAGCCTGACACCGGCATCCCCTGTCTCTCAAGAGCGTTCACTGCAACGCAGACAGGGTTGAGGACCTTGGCCCTGAGGTCCGTCCCTCGTGTGATGGTCGGCACGGTGAGCCACTGTTCCAGGAGTTGGTCAATCATGAGACGTTTGTTGCTGTATCTCTCGATCAGCAAACCGCGAGCCGTCTCGTAACTTGCATCATCGACTGGTAGATGCTTTACCAGCTCATGGGGCTCACCTTGCAGCTTGGCCATCAATTGTGCCATTTTATATGCCGGCTGCAAGTCAGTGCGGTTATGAATCACACTGTCAAACAGATCCTGGAATCGGGTCCAATCCGTGTAGTCCCCGTGGAAGACCGGAATCGCCACAGCCGGCAGGGGCACTTGCACCCCCGGTCCCCGCGGACCATGGGGTGGGTCCGGCTCCCCAGCCCTACGCCTGGTGATCACAGCAGCCGCCTGCTGGATCTCCTGCCCCATCTCCATGCACTGGGTCACATTCGTCCGGACCGTAAGTTTGACCTCCTCATCAGGCGTCCCATCAAATAACTCCTCGCATCCAGTGAGGCAATCCAACACCTCCGCGACCCGTTCGTCAATCCGTTGCGCACAAGCGATGAGTGCGTCCTCTCGGTCCCCGCGACCGACCATCGCCTGCTTAGTCGCGAACCAAATTAGGTGCGTTCTAATTTTTGCCTGAAGCTGTGTAATTGTGGGAGCCATGGTACCAACTCAAAGTAACACCGAACGTTACAATAAAAAAAAATAGACAATCGGCCCTGATCCTACCGTTAGGATATCCGCACAGGGTAAACACAACGATAATAACAAGCAATTCACTAATTGATTGGCCCTGATCCTACCGATAGGATATTCTACACAGGGCACACACTACAATCACAATAAATATATTTTTTTTATGTAGGTAGATTAAAAATCTTATACTAAAATAATCTTAAATCTAGTGGTTTTCTGAACCACGCTCTGCTACCAAAAATTGTCTAATTCCAAGCTAAACTCCCGCAGTGGAAGCGATTTACACAGGTAAATTTCTAGTAAAATACCAGGAGTTCAACTGAAGGCAGACAATGGCCGCGTTACGCAGCGCTAAATAGCATACGCTGCACAATATAGCAGCGCATACTATGAATTAAACGTGAACCTAAATCTATTTAACTTAATTAACTAAGTTGAGTGAAATTGGCAAATGATGTGTTCTGACCTTTACATAACTCAATTCTGTAGTAAATACCGTCTGCCGATCTGGCGTTACGTCACACGTATAAGCACTAGATTATAAGTAAGTACCTCCAAATTATATCACCCCACGAATTCCGCAATTCGTACTAAGGAGTCACAATGATATGGTACAACAAATATGACTAAAGGGAACACACCATTAACACAAAGAAACAGTTTTATACTAAAACAACTAGGTTTCACACTTACAGTCACGTCGCCGGCGCAAATGCATAAAATACCCAACGGAGAAAGGAAGTACAGGGAATGGATCAAATAGGGATTCCGTTGGTACTTACAGGGCTGGGTGGAAAAGATATCGACACCCAGCATTCCACTACAGCCTTGGCGCGTTATTCACTTCAAACCACTCACAGCTTCTGTTCGTATTCCACTTTGATATTAGTCATTACGCGTGACCCAACACGAACTAGGGCCGTACAAAACGCGAGCCGATATGGCCACTTGATGCCTATTCAACGCGACGCTCACGTGGAAGACGTCGAGACATCCAACAATCACTAAGCCTGGTATTCTAGTATAACCCAGGAGAACCGCAATAATACGATGCATCAACACGCGCGATCTCAAATTGAATCGTCCATTACACGCGGCATCACAAAACGCGTGGCGGGAAATCCGTACAAAACACAATACGTTCTCGTCCGAACGGTTTTGAGTGACTGATAGTGCGGTGCAGAAATCACCGCTTGGCGCCTACCAGGCGGCCCGCGCGCACGCCGCCACCCTCGCCCCGCGAGCGAGAAAGGGACAACATATGCCCAGAGCGATGCGTGCGGGCGAGCATCGCGGCGTATTCATAGACCGTCATTAATACCTAACTTACCCCAGCATAGCAACGCTAAATTAAACAACATCTTTTGGGCTACAGATGACACTTTATAACTATTATTATGTGCGGTCATGCACAGTTACGGTGCATAAGTGTTCATAAACACGTCTCATATTCATAATTTTCATATTCCTTGGCCCAGTAATTATGTATAAGTGCATCATGGAATCCACATACATACCTACCATGACCCAGTTATATCCCGTGAAATTAAACCATGCATTTTGTGATGATAATGCGTTATGAGATTTGCAGATGCGATCTAAATGAAGATCTTTTCTTGTTAATTTAATGACAGCTTACGCCTTTTTCTGCTCGCTAGGTAAAGTAGTAAGTAACATATAAAAGTCTTCAGAGCCTGTATTAAGTTGGTATCTATAAAATTTGTAAATTACACTACAAATATTTTTGAATCCTAGATATACATTCATTTTTCTATGGTGTGTAGCCTAGAATTGTCAACAATTTAGTCTCATTCCAAATCAAACTAGCGGCCTGTCCAGCGGTTTCACCCGTTGCAGTTTACCGCGGGAATATAACTTTTCCCGGCATGTTGCAAACCTTTCTCTGGGATCTATTTAAAAAACCGCATCTAAATCTATTAAGAACTATTGGAGTTATAAGCATACAAAGGAACATAGAGATAGAGAAACAGACACAGGAAGTGACTTTATTTTATTTATTATAAGCATATTATATTTTACTTTGTCACGTAGACTATTTCTCTTTTAACTAACAGACATCTTATTTGACTTATAATAGTACATTGTTGTCGAGGTATGGAAAATAAGACTTTGCTGGACGAGTATAGTTTGAAGTCCGAGCCGCAGGCGAGGAATACATAGTTCTTTTCTCAAAAAAAGGCTAGGAAATGGAAGATTGTACTTCTTTTAAAAGTTAGCTAGCGACCACAACACAACGAAACAAATAAAAATTTACAATTTTCCGACCAATTGTAATTTTTTAAAATAAATTCGCCTGTAAGGCACAGTATTACGTAATATTCAGCCATACTAAATGTTTAGTTTATTCTTTTCTTTTTTAATTCTGGACAGGCAAGGGTTTTCACATCATACAGCCTCTTCTTTAGTTACCTGTTTCATACAAAATTACGTTCCGTTTCTATGAGAGTCATCGAGATAATTTCTGCTTCGAGTTCGAGTGCTAATTTTGAATCCCGAGGTAGCGAAGGATACTAAAATTGAATCACGAGCGTAGCGAGTGATTCAAAAGTTGTATCCTGAGCTCAGTGAGGGATTCAACAGCACGAGATGCGAATGAATTTGCTCTCGTGTGGTACACACAACTTTTCACCTCTACCAGTTAGAAAATTCTGCCAATGTCAAGTTTGGGAAATTGGCTGTACTGCTCGAATGCCTCAGACAAAATAAAAATTCCCGTCAAATTATTTTTTCAAGATTCGTTCAGAAATATTACATAATACAGTACCAATATTCAGAAATGTCAGAAATATTTAATAGAAAAACCGCTTACAAAAAGAAATAAATAACTGGCTGAAATAGTTTTCAGAACGCACCGCCGCATAAGTTCTGATAAAATGAGCATGTTCGTAATTCAAATCACTTTTCTCAATCGAGTGGATAAAAAAGAGTTTTGCCCACTGAATTTACGCGGCGAAACTGTTATTTTCAAGCTGGAGAGGTGAAAAGTAAATTACTTGCATACACTGCACTCTAGAATGTAGGTTAAGCCTAGAATGTTATTATTTTAAATTAAAATGATGACGAGTAATTATATTCAACATAACTGAATTTACTCTCTCCTTTCATCTGTGCGTTTCATTAAATGAAAGAAAGCAAATTTTCTTCAATAAAATTGTCTGGTCCATATTGGCCCTTAACCTGCTTGCAAAGTGGACCGTTACACCACAACTCCACAATGATATAATCAAACTACTTCCACTTTTTATACTACAGGTCGATACTCTATACAGGGTGTAAGGTACAGCCCTCCGAATACTTATAGGATGCAATCAGGCCATGAAACTGAACAACTTCTCATAAAAAAACAGGAAACGCAAAATATTTTTGCATGCATTCAGCTGATCTTGATTTTGTATGGAAGGTCAAATTCTTTTTGTCGCTTCCTGACATATGTTTCTAGTCCTATGGGAAAGTTGTTCAGTTTCATGATCTAAATGCACCCTATCAGTATTCGGAGGGCTGTCCCTTACAATGCCTTACATCCTGTATATCCTTAGACTTTCCCCAAGGAACAATAGGTCGAAATACGCAAAACTATTTGGACCTCCTGTAAAAATTACTGGTCAGCTCATTTGATTTAATATGGAAACTCAAAATATTTTTGTCATATTTCAACCAATATTCCTAAAGGAAAGTTGATCCTTATCACCAGCCTGACTCGAGATTTTGGTATCGGTCACTAGTAAAATTTCACCCTATATAACTTATATACTTTGATTTCTGGATTTTTCTTATGCAATTTCGTATACAAGTATAGTTATTCTACAAAGATAGATTCAGATTCAGATTCTTTATTCAGCTTAAACAACATCGTCAACAGAGTAAAAATAAATTATTCAAATATTTACAATAATTTAATAAATAGTAATACATGTCAAATGTACTTAAAATTAAGTTCTTTACAATTTCTTATTGTAGATCACGTTCAATAAAATTTAATTAATCATTACTGAAAGTATCTTTAAGGTGTCCCTTCATTCATAAATTCGGTCACAGAATAGTAACCTTTATTTAGTAGAAATCGCTTGAGTTTATTCACAAAAATATGATTTGATTTTACGAAGTCGTATCATCATTAAATTAAATATGTATAGCCTCAATTTATTTTCAGGAGCACGAAACGAAGGTAGACTTCTGGGGCTTAAAGAAGTCGATCTTGTACACGCTCTTCCAAGCAGTGAAGGCGATTACTGGAGGAGTGACCATCCTGAAGGGGCAACTCATCAAGGGCGGCGGAGCACTGGCTACGACCTTGGGCAAGGTCATCGCCGTCAAGGGTGACGCTGTCAGCAATCTCGGAAAGAAGATCGTCAATTCAGCTGCTTTAAGTTCTAAGAAACCACACTGTAAGTAAACTTCTTAACTTCTCTTGATGAAGCTTAGTTTTTATCGGTGTTATAACAGAAAACGAAAGACGCGCGTTTAGACAATGTTGAAAATATTTTGTTATTACTCGGTATATATTTTAGCGGGCACGAGTCAAAACATAAATTACGATTGATCCTTTAACTCCTCGTAAAGATTAAGACCTCAATATATTTTCTTCAATTCGGATACCATAGATCTTATTCGCATGTAACATTAACACCCATACCCTTTAGACACCCACGTGGATAAATCGGGTGATGCTATTCTAAACCGGCATTATATGGTCAAAAGCAGCAAAAAGATATGTACCTACTTGCATACTAATATGTTAATGCTATATACTTCTTCTTCATCGAGTCGATGAGCAACAATTCCATTTTACCGGACCAGTATTTGGCAACACTTATCACTTTGAAGATAGCCTCAAGCTAGTCCTGCATGGTACAAGTGCTAGGGCAGTTGGGGTATGAGATAGATTATGTTCTTGGGTAAGTAACATAACGGACAGTATCTGCAATCTTTGCATAATGTAAAGCATATCGTCTGATGCCCATGCAACAGTAATCTTATTTATTTTCTTTTACATGCACGAGAGAATGATTTTGATGCAATAGTGCGGTGTTATGTTTAGGATTTGCAAAAAACATACTGTCTATTTGCCATTCTAAATTACACAAGTAGATACACTTATCAGATGTATCATGTAATCATTTATACTCTGTCAGGGGTCTGTAATTTGGTAATTTCGTATTGATGTAGTAATTTGCAAGACATATTGATAATCATAACTACTTAACAAATAAAGGTAAAATCATATACTTTTCCTTCATAAATTCTACTAATATTATAGATTAAAAACCAAATTTTTAAAAACTTTCAAGGGCGTGCAGAAAAAATATTTATTATAAATGCGAAAGTTTGTTACTTCTTCACACAAAAACTACTGAATTTATTGTAATGAAATTTGGCACACATATTATTATAGAAGGTAACATGGATTAACACATAGGATAGTTTTTATCACAGCTAGTAGTAGTAGTAGTAGTGAATAAAAATAAACAGTATAGTATGCTGATCCCTTAAATGGGTAAATAAAAAATTCTGCTGATAGTAGGTTAGGGACGGCATGGACATAAAATTAATTAATAGCTAAATGTCTGGCTTCAAAGTCGTCAAAACATGCGCTTGGAAATATACACCAAGTTGTTGTTTTGCTATTGACCAATTGTCATATGTGACATTGTTCAATGAGCAATAAATATTTATTACTGGTTGCCAACAAAGGTTGTGGTGTAGGCCTTTATTCCTTTCATATAGAAAATGTATATCTTCAAACGTTAAAGTTTAACTACAGCTCACACTTCAATGCAACTTAGTTTAGGTAAAGGTAATGGTAAATTATTTCGTACTTAGTCGTATTAGTAAGTAACATATTCTTAAGTTAGGTTTAGATAGGTTTATAGAAATTCAATTAGAATAATCCTTTCGATGTACATTTTATTGAACCAACCAAACTAGATGTAACACTTGAAGAAATTTTAACCCTTCAATATTCATGCTCTTTATTCAGGTGATGCGCTCGACTAAACTTGGCAGTTATCCTAAGGTTTTACGAATTCAGCGACTTCAAAGTTCGTCCTCCTAGCCCCGGATGAGCAACATACACTTATATTAAGGCCATCATTTTGAGCTCTGCTACTTACGGTTCAAGACAATAGTGACTACACCAAGGGTTAAAGAACTATCGAGGCATTTTCGTAAAATTTACCACATTTGTCTGTCTGTATATGACGCCCCAACCGCTCCTACTACACTTTCTATAAACATGGAGACAATGGTAGTCACTGCTAACTTTTCACCGTTCCAGCGACCCCAGTATACGGCCCGCCGCCCCAGGTGACCCACATCCACTCGTACCCGCCACCGACCTCATACGGCGCCCCAACAGCGCCTGCCTACGCGCACTCCGCGCCCTCGGGGCCCACTGGCTTCGGCCACAAGTATCCTGCGCATCTAGACGGTAAGGATATTTTCTAATTTAATTACAAGGCTGGCACAGGACCGTGAGGATTGGCACTGTAGAGAAGAGGCCTATACCCTGCAGTGGGTGGATGTGGGCTGATGTAGTTTAAAGAGTACGCCCAACTTTTATTGTAAGGTTTTGCGACAGAAAAAGATAATACGATTACATAACATACCTATTTACTCATCTAAACGAATATACGAGTATTTGTAGTATTTTGATATAAACTAAAAGTGAAGTGGACATTGGAGTTCATGAACATGTCTGCGAATTTGTGGTTTCCAAAATCATAGTTCGACATTCAATCGCAGATTACGCAATTGTAATCGTGATCCAGCAGTAACAGACTAATGTTTTGTACCAACATTGTAGAAAATATTTTTCGAATGTAAATTACCATTAGATTTTCGGAAATGGCACTCTTTACATGACAGCAATTTGAGAGTAAGATTTCTGCATTATAATCATTGAATGAATATAATGCAGAAAATAATAAATACAATGCATAAGTTTAATACGTCTGACTTCGATATAAAAAGTCCAATTGTATTGAAATAGGACAATCAATGCTATATTACCTGTAGCCTGTAGGTTATGTTCTTTGAAAAAAACGTTTATACTTTTTAATTACTTACTTTGATACACATTTATTTTCTTTTATCTTTATCAGCTAAGTAGGGTAACAAGTCTTTTTTAGTTACTCTGTCAAATTACATAAAATAAGTAACAATATGAAACTACGGCCAATAAGAACCAATATGCTCACCCACCGTTGCGTCACGTTACGGTACACAAGTGGACAAAATAAAATAACAAAGAAAATTGAGAATAATCACATTACTTGTTTGGAAGAAAAATGCATCGGTCGAGAAACTGACAGAATTACGAAATAGGAATGTAGGAAATCGTAACATGACAGACAGATGTTAACAAACTAGGACAAAGAGAGAGGTGACCAATTTAGCTTTACAAGTGATGGGAACATTTTTGTTGTAAAGTAATGGTCTACAAATTAATTTTCGAAATTCTTGTCTGTTCACTCTGAAGCAAGTACAAGACTCAAAAGTTCTGACAAATGGGACACCAAGTCGACGAAGGACCTGATGTGAGAATTTACTTCTACTAGTAGGCCTCTGGCATATTCGGTTTTCGTGACAACCGCTGTCTAAGTAATTGCAACTGGGACCGACACGGCTTGACGTGCCCTCTGATGCTCAGAACCATCTTTTAAATATTAGAAATACAATAAAGTACCTACAGGGAAAATTACATCGCAATCAATCAGTCATAATGTTTTACTCATAATGTTGGATGAAACGCAACCAAAATTGATTGGTTTCAAATGAAATATGTTCAAACCTCTCGTAGTGATTACAAAACCAACTAACTGCTCAATAAAAGTCTTCCTGATATGCATCTGATCCATTGCATACAATTAACCCACTGGAAGTGCATTATATAATTTAGGAGGTCACATCTAAGTATTATACCTATGTAATTGCTTAATACAATGTTCTTAAAGTGTTACATTGGCACACTTTTATTGTACCTATAAGTAGTAAAAAAACTATTTTTTTTAAATATAAATTGTTAATTCTGACAGTAAAAATAAGTTAATTAAAAGTATCTAACTTACAGTTGTTGTGAGAGGTACGCAAATATAAATATTCCTTTGAATGATGATGACATCACAGTAGCCGCTGCTGCAGCCATTGCAAGTAGATCACACTCCACAAGATCTTCGAAGTAACCGACGCCATCCTTCATTTGTTTCCCATTTTGGGAACTACCGGCACGTGCCGGGTACCTAGATTCAGTCCAATCCGTTCTTCCCAGAACAACTCGTAAGCTAAGCCAGTTGTTGGAACAACCACACAAACTTCACCGGCTCCCCACCAATCAGTCAGGTGTAGATTTCAAAGCCTCGGGGTAAAAATTTTAAAACGCAGCCAAAAAGCAACAAAAAATTCTGCAAATATTCTTAATAATGTTGTGTAGCAAAAGTGCAGCCGTATAATAGATTTTTCCTCTATTCTACTAACTTTTCGTGTCATAAATTGTACGAAAATAAACTTAATAAGTTCTATAAACATCAATACGAGAAAGTCTTTATAAGTATCTTCTGAAACGGCAGCGATCAAAGTGAAAGAGTAAACACCATCATCAATAATTTGTAAGTGGCTAGTGTGTAGAGAATTCTCACACTGTGTCGAATATACAGAAATACAAAACCTACCCAAGTAGGCAAATTATACCTCTTATACGATATTTCTAATAATGTGATAAGTACTATTTTTTATGTAAAGTAGATAAAATAAAATAATGTGATATAAAGTAAAGAACATTAGGTATAAATTTACAATAATAACGCCCGCTTATATTTTATTTTATAAATTTTTATGATATTAGGTAGACTTATAGTCGTGATCATCAAATAAGTGGAGGTGATTGCCCTCCATATCTGGTCCAGGATGAAGTCATCAATCTCAATACAAATAGAAGCAAAGCGTAGTATTGTGAAAACAATATTCTAAAAGTAGGGACAGTAAACTTTACCCAAAAACGTGAATACGATAAAGATCAAGTTACACAACCACGGGGGTCACAGTTTTTACGCGGCAACCTTCAAGGCGGTAACCTATGCACCGGAACTAAGAGAAAAGTGTGATGCAACACCTCCACAAATATCTAGTAGATATGTTATACCTAATATAAAGGTATTTTTTAATTTGCGCAGGTGTTACGCAAAACACAACTTATTTTTTTTATTGTTGTTATATGTTATACCTAACTTTCTTGTGTATTTTATCTTATGTCTTTTGCATTTTGTTTAATTTTACCAACCAGCACGAAATTAGTAAAAATTACGCCATCCAAGTAAAGAAGAAACCATAATATCTTAGTTCAGCTCTTTGGATGAGTTTTAGAGCTATAAAAGTCACACACTACAAAAAAAAAGTTATGATGTATTTTTAATGGTGATTAATAGAAGTCGTTCTTTTTCAATAACTAGATCAAGAACTACATTTCTTCGTTCTTTTAGAAGAAGAATATTTCATAATTATCTAAAAACTGTTAACTAAAAATACACAATCTGGAAATTCCATTCACATACAAATCACTGTAAATTCGCAGAAAAAAATGATAAACCATTTAAGATAAAACTAGTTAGTTATTATTATCATCAGTGTTCCCAGAAATGATAAAAATTATCAAAACAGGACAAATGGGGTTCATTTGTCATACACCCACGTAGTTTTTTTTATAAAAACGAGACTTTAAAAACAAATAGGATCTATCCCTTTTTTCGTGGTAAAAGCAAATAGTAATAATATCTCCAGAGCTGAAAAATCTTATGACTAATCTTTTTTAAGTACTGAACGTCATGGTTTATGTTTTAGGCATTACAACCGATAACCCCGAAAAAAGATTACAGTGTTTTACAAAGTATCTACAAATGTGTTGCTAAAGTTTCAGAGATGATAGCGGTCAGGTCGGTGGTTCAGGACATCGTAGATAGCGAACCCAAACCTATTCCACCAGACCCACCAATGGAACTGCAGGAAAGATACATAGATTTGGTAGACTCCTTGTGGTAAGAAAACAGGAGCTCTCACATTTTGTCGCATGGATTATACTGCACAATTCTATTATTTTCTTTCATTGCGCGTTTCTTGCAAATGCATTTTTTTCTACATTGATTTTCTACGACACTTCTTTCAATGATTTTCTACACAAAGCAAATGAAACCTGTTTTTCTCAAAAACGCACTTTTTATGAATGTGCCTGATTGCAAATCTATTTTACTTTTGCATACGATATTACGTCCGTCTCATTACCTCTCTGAAAAACAAGCATTCAAACAACTAGGACATATCAAGCTACCATTTTCCTATTACCTATAACGAAATTTTCCTATGTCTTTTATAAGATTGGCTTTTATTGCCGTATCGTGTCCGAAAATCTATTACCCCGCCTACTTTACATACATGCCACTTTCCCTTTCGACGGAAATCGGCGTTTTGTGTGTGACAACAGTAGTTTTTGACGACACTAAACGATGTCCGCTCTTAGCCAATATTCAGTTACAAAAACTAATGACAAGTTGCGAATTTTAAAATAACTACGTTGTTTAATGGGGGGGTGTGTTACATTTGGTAGCAAAAAGCAGCGCTACCATCTAACAGGTATTTATTTCATGGTTCACGCAGAAATAAACTGTTGCATTGAAAGAAGAAAGATTTGTGAGCAACCAATAACTATTACAAAAATTACAAGTAAAATCTTGTGCATTTACTTTATTAGCTATTGGATCATGTCACGGTATTGACTCGACCGACACAGATAACGAATCCTGTTTGGCTTCAATTGTACGTGCACCTGACCTGACACACTTCTGGTTGGGTTTCTGCCAAATATATAGAGTGCACGAACACACGTAAGCAAATTATGAACTTTCAACCTTTATAACGATTTGGTAAAAAAAATTGAAGTACCTAGACCTACTAGCTAGGACGTGACTTGTGAGTCGTGGATACTTATCTGGTTTATAGTTGCTTTTGATTACTAGGTGTTGTTCTCTCTTATTGAGAAATTTGATAAGTTGCGTGTATACAACCTCACTTAATGAGAATTTTGATAACCTAATTAAGATTTATAAAAAAACAAGCGAACTAACCTTGTGAATAGTTTTCCTGACAATACAAACATACGGTAGGTTTTTATTAACAAACAAACTTTCCTGAAAAAAAAAATTACACCTTCCCTATATTTCAATATTACGGAACGACTATAATTATACTAGCATTATTGGAGTGCGTTAAGGATACAAAATACCGTAATATTGGATTTTGAAGTCATATTTAGCACCAGGGTGCATTGCAGGGCAGTGAAAGTAATGATATTATGAACGACACGGAACCCGCGACCGGTCGGAACCACTGTGCCACGGAACATACGTAACACTGACATTCGACGTTTCGACCCACAGAGGCTTCGACTATAATTTTAAACTCACGTTACAAAATCATGTTTATTCCTGCTCGTATTATATATTCCGTAGAGTCAAGGCAATTTGATAAACTAAAAAATTATAAACTTTATGACTGACTCAAAATACCAGAATCGATTGGAATATGAAATCAAAGATATTCCGCCCAAATGTTCATACATTTTCGGTCGGATCACACACATCCATTTTCACGCCTAAAGATGTAGTACTTAGGTAGATAAGATAGGTGATGTAACAGAGACATATGTATTTTGAAACGTATTACCTACTTATGTGATCGACACAAGATGGATTGCTTAATACTACAGAACACAAATCAAAGTTTAAAGATGCAGTCAAACAAATTATAGACTGCAAATGTAAAACACTCTATCAATATACGCGTTTACATATAGTTAAAGACCATTAATAACATAAATTGCAGCGTTTAAACTCAATCGGGATAACTAAAGATGACGGAAGACCGTCTTATAGCTAGACTTACTCTACTTAGATCTAAACCACATAAAAGGATACTAGTATGCATACAAATTGCTTTTGATGTCAGAATATGCGAGTCAAAGTAACCTCTTACTTTACGGTTGAAATCATGGGTTGACCTAAGTCTACTTCATATCTTCTTAGCCACGTTTCTTCGTGGCAGTTCAAAATGGAGTATTTTACGCGTTAATTTCGAAATACGTTCTGATTGCATGATTTAAATAATACAATACCATCATTCGATAGGTAAGTTGTGTAAGCCGAAACGAAATGCATTTTTGTATTTAATTAATAAAATATCGTCGCGTCGTGTGAACGCACCTGTAATGTTGTTAAAATGACAGGGAATAAGCACTTAGCACAAGACTGAGTAAAACAGCATATAGGTTGAAATTTTACGAGTGACAGATTTTAAAATTTGTACCTCTTATACAAAAATTCCCGACCAGCTGATTTGAGTTCTATGGAAACAAAAAATATTTTTGTCATATGTCAACTCATGTTCCTTGGGGAAAGTTGTTCCTTATCAGCAGCCCGTCTTGAGATTCCACTATCGTTCACAAGTAAAATTTCGCCCTATATGTGCCAAGTTTCATGTGTTATCACAACTACGCATACCAATCCACTTTAGATGACTCAGTAGTAATACTGAATATCTAAGTGGTGATACTTAGTTGCGTCACGGACAACTCACCGGATCCGCGAGACGTCTTCATGCGACCGCGCAGCAGACAGACGTAATAGTGGTTAACTTTGCAAGCGCGGATATGCTCATACGAAGTAAAGTAGGTAGAGATCCTACCACGATAACATGACCGCTCCAACGACCGAGATAAGACAAGAATATACATTATTGCACAGAAATAAACAGACAATAAAACATTGTTTATGAATAAATGCATACTTACCTATCACGCCTATATTCTCTTGCAGGGCAGAGCGTAAACTGCCGTAAAATACGGACATTTACGCCACGTCTGACAAACATTTGTGGCACATTCACAAAAGAGGGTCAGGTTGTTAGCCCATCGCCTAAAATTTCAATACAAATGTTACCCTTGCGTCCCCTCTTACGACACCCACGGGAAGAGAAATGGGGTGATGCTATTGTAACCGACATCACATCACAATAGAGAGTGAAATTAGGCGGCCTATTGCCAAGCAACAATTAATTCCAGGAAACCAGATACTAAGCGTTTTTGCGACGAAGACATTGCGAACGAATTTTTTATGATATTTAGCGTAACAGCTAAATATCGTAGGAGTTGAAAGATAAAATATGTTAAAGAAAGAAAAAAATATGGTAGAGGTAAATTGTATTCAATGATCGATCGTAAGTTGTCGCACAAAGAGGATGTACGTTGATGATTGTGTCACTAGGCACTAATCTCTACTAATTGAAGTTTTCCTTTTTCGCTTTCAAGAGGCCTGGGTAAAGAGTTTCAAACTATATATTAATTCAGCTTTATTAATTGATGTGCTAAAAGAGATCTATCATATCATTCACATAATTATGTAATATCAAGACAGTATTTGATGTGGCTGTATTTGTAACGGTTATTTAAGAATTGCGTAAACGTAGAAGTAAATCATTCACAAAAAACTAATTGATTAATTACATTACGAAAATACACATTTAATATTTTACGCAACTGGGTTCAAATCTCAATCTCAAATCAAAGAGACCCCATTTCGTAAAAAAAACACTCTAAAACCACTAACGTTGTGATGATTCTTCAATTCAAAACGTTGTATCTTCATTTCCTTATAATTATGCGCTAGCAAATCGTCACGGGATATTACATTCACAATCACAACTGCTCTCTTAGTTGAAGACTCTTGATAATTTGCAAAATAATATAATCGGTTGAAGTCATTGACCGTAACAAGCTAGCGAGTAGGGTTGCCAGATACTTAAATTAAATCTGATCTATACGTATGGTCTTGAAGTAAGTAGGTACTTTATTGTAGAATCGATACACATCAAATGCAAGTAATATGGAATTACATCATCACATGAGTCTATTGCAGAACGCACCTAGAATATTATCAAAATAAAATAGTTCAAAATATCATTATATTATCAAAGGTACATCCTATAAAATATTGTCGTTATTTAAATAATTTATTATTATAATAAACATACCTTTATATAAAGGGCCGGTTCAGCTAGCACGTACAAAACGACATTGCAAAACCTTATTTATACTTGTCAGGCTCAATTTATAATAACGATGAAAGAAGTTAATATCAGCGTAGCAACAGCTAGTTATTTCGGTCATCACTATTTTTCTTTAAAATATACTGGTTACATTCTAAGAAAAAAGATAGCAAGAATCGGGAAAATGTGAGGGATTCTTACCGTGTGGCAACCCTTGGAAAGTCGCGTGCGTAAAAGCATACACAAATCATAGCAGTCACATTGCAGTCACAGAATACTAAATATATAGCAAAGCCCGCTTATGCAGTCTTGCGGTCGAGTGCTGTCGCATGCGGTCGCGGCTTTCATCCCATAATGGAATGGACGTACGTGAGATCAGAACTCTACAATTTGCCTTTGATATAACTATGTGGATAAAGTGCACTTTCGATAAGAACTTACCTTCTTCCTGATTCATTAATTATTGTATTTGCTTTTACAAGTACGTATTTTGATTTGAATCTTATCTACCAATTATTGCTGGTAATTTTTAATATGATTTATGGTGAATGACAAGGAATAATGCCATTAGGCATAAGGAAGGGTGCAGGTGGAGTTGGGAAAAGGGTTGCTACAGATATCCGTCTAGGTGGGTGTTGTGACCAAGGGACTGGCTGATCCGCTTGGTTAGGATTGGAAGTTGTATAAATGCAGCGCGCGGTAAACACTTCGATAACGCGCTTCAGGCCCATTGTTCTGGCTACTTCAGACACGTGGCGCCATCCTCCGGATATAATGAGAACTTCTGTTGCGTCTTGCCTGCTCGTGAACCAGCTTCTTGTAGTAGCTCCCAGATGTCGCTGCAGATTTAATGGGTTAAGAATAAAGATATGTTTCACGGCAGTATAATCGATGCTAGTAGCTTTACCTACGCATTTAAAACTTAAGATCAATAAGTACCTAACAAAGTTTCCTTTAAAAAATGTTCGCTTGGTTTCACTTTCGGCTTTACCTACTACCCTATAATTCAAAAAATAATATTCGTGCCAAGCGACACGGACGAGCTATTCAACGGTACAACCTAGTCTACATATAGTTAATTTGTGGGTACAACAATACCTGAGCCCAAGCTAAACTTAATGTCGACATACAACTATTTTTATAGACGGAAGTGTACATTTATATGTAGCATCATTTGTTCGTTCACAAGACTTCGTCTTTGGTAGTTATTCTTTGGTCTAAGACAATCACCTATTCTATAGCAGGTTTGGCCACCAAATAGGCTTACGTAATAGTTACTCAACTCAATAGTTCGACGGAAGAAGAGGACGTGAAAGGTATAAAACCAAAACATTCTCCTGTCGTCTGCAAGATCTACTTAAATGTGCTGCTAAGGGACTTCCTGATTTGATGTCACACAATATGGCATTATTGATTTAGGCCCAAGCTCACTAACTATTAAAACTGTGCTTTTATTCTGAAACACAAACTTTTTGACTGAATTTTTGAATCTCGATTTTAATTTTAATTGGCCTATAGTTATGTGCCATGAAAATTGATAACACAAATACATATACAATTTAGCTTTGAAAATGTATATCTATAGTGTTGTAATTTTCATAAAACTGAAGACACGGACAGAATGTTTTGTTTTATCTATAGCTTTGCCCCTCCATTCATCATCTTCAACTGGCTGATAAATTTATCTTTACCTTCTTACGATTATGTCATGGATTCGCATCAACAATTTCGGTTACCAGTCACAGAGCCAGAATTTCATAAATGTTTTTCCATCCATCTAAGTGTTTTGACTAATTGGCATATTTTTCAAATTGTTTCTAGATTTCGACATGTTCGCCACGATGCCGGTGTATTTCCGCAGAATAGGTACAATTGGGTACACATGAGCACAACATTAGTGAACATCCTGTACATACCTACATGTAGTACCTAACCCACTTGACTTTTGACTCATCTGTTCCTACTTATGACATTACGACAAAACTAAAATAACTAGGACTAAAACACGTAGATTTGGAAGTCCCATACAAAGTAGATTATTTTTTGTACCTTTTTGTATGGGAGGTCCAATGTTTTTTTCCTTAATCCGAAAACATGTTACCAAGAAAAGTTGTTCAGTTTTACGAGTAGAAGTCACCCTTTAATGTTTGTATCTACTTAAGGGGCAACGACAGCGACACTAGCGCCGGTCGTACAGTGAAAAAAACAATGCCCGGAATATGCAATTGATTAGGAAACCCAGTTATGAATTCACGATAATCACTATCCAAGCCACAAAGATTATTTAGAATCAATAAAAACTGTGCGTTTTAGTGATGTATGTCAATAATGCTGAAAGTGGCCACTTTTAGCAATATCCGCTTACATAACTCATGGATACCAGTTCATAATTATTTTATTACTTTTAAATAATCTTTGTACTTAGCAAGTTAATAATTGATCCTTTGGTTTCTAGTCTAGATGAACTGCGTTGTCGTTCACCGAGGGTTTTTTTTCCTGTTAAGGGACGCCACTAGTCGTATTACCTCAATGAAATGTTAACTTAAAATATTGTTGAAAAGACAACGAAGAAAGTCGGTAGTTCTATATATTTACTATTACAAGGTATAATAAATCTCACCTCAAGTTTGACTTAACGAAAACCAATTTATAAAGCAGTCATATTATCTCAGTTCATGACTATACCGTGTTGGTGGCATCGGCTCTTACAATAAGAAATAACAAAGATTTACGTATTCTAAAGAGTTTTTCAAAAGCCTATTGTGATTGACTCTCACATTAAGATATACGATTATGCAGTCACATACTTTTACTTTTACTAGCTGCTATAAATACTTAGGTATGCTATAGAGGAAACTAGTACCTGGTATAAATTAGGCACCTTCTTAGGACATTTGAATTATGATGCCAACTTGTAACTTTCGACTTAAATTAAATGTATCTAGACTTTATACTCAATAATAGGATTAGACTATGACGATGACTGTATATAATTGACTATGACCATTCTGAGACAGGACGACAAGCGCCCAAACTGAACGGCGTGCACGCAGGCGTCGTGATCCTGACTCCACTGGGTGACACTCCAGAACACGACCACACGGAACACACAGGGCACACGCCCTTGGAGCCCCCACCATCGGTGCTCAACTCAGTCTACAGTGCGATCAAAAACGCATTTACGTCACCAGCGTCCAGCTACGCCCCGCCTCCAAGCTACGTCCCATCTCATCCTCCAACGGGATACTCAACGACAGGACTCGCGGGCGAAGAGACTAACTACCTCCCCCCACCGCCTCCCCCGCCAGCAATCCCTTCGTTCAAGCCCATGGACATGTCCTGGGGTGCCGTAGACTCATACGGGCAACCGGCAGCTGCCGACACATTCCCCGACTATGACCCACGAAACCCTCACCCCACTTTCAACCACGCCAGCTCCAAAAACTCCATCACTCCGAGCCGAGTGGTCGTCAAATCATCTCATAACCACAAACTAAGCCCTGACAAACTAAATAAAATCAACCAGAACTTGGAAAAACTAAACGAATATTTAGCTAACAATATCCAAGTTAGATCCTCAGAAGAGCAGTCTAAATTCGTAGGTATGGAGGCGTTCAGTCAAATGCTGAAAAAGGGGCCGCTTCTTCCCACTCCCGTCATAACTGATAACGAGATAGGCGTTCTTCCCGCTGAACTCCTTCCCGAATCTCCTTCCTCAACAACTACTACCACTACTTCGACCACGACGACGACACAAAAGCCAACCACAGAAAGTGACAAAGAAAACAAAAGGGAAAGGAAAGACGTGAAATACATCCTACGGGGGAACAGAATAGTCGTGCACGGTTGAACAAGACTGACTTGAGACTGACTGAGGTACGACACCAGCTACATGGGAAGAAGTTTGTACTACGTGCTTTATTAATATTTAAATAACATAACAGAAAGGACGCAAGGCAGGTTTAGTCTTAGAAAAATATCATTCAAAATCGCTGAATCTTGTTTTTGTTTAGTTTAAAAACTTACTCCCAGAATGTATTCAACCAATTTAAAGTGTTATAGGTATACATATGTTCCTTTTTACTAGGTATCTAACCAATCTTTCTAATCTGAATCGCATGAACGTAGTACAATCTTCGTCTGACTAAATTCTGACCTGACTTGGACAATAACACACTCACACACTAACACTTTTCACTCACAACATTTCTAGTATTTTAGTACTTTCTAGCTGTAGTTTCTGTCTAGAAAACTTGTAGAGGAAACTTAAATATTCATGTTGTTCGTAAGATTGAAATTAATATTGATTACTGTGTATTTAGTTTGAACTAATATAAATTAATTGGTAGTAAACTTTTCTTTCAGGGTTTTTTGTACATTATTTTCAGCAGCAACATGTTCTGAAAATTGTAATAACAATTTGAATTAAGTATATTAGTTACTAATACTGCTTTTTCTAATAAAATTCACATTTTAAAAGTTATGTTTACTTTTTCAGATTCGCCAGCATCCTATGGCGGTTTTGGAGGAGAAATAATTGGCGCAGAAGAATTACAACACTACGCCTTTCATTAAAGAAAATAGAGCTCAAAACTCAGTGATATAAGTAACCCTACCAGTACTCTACTTTTAATTTGTAAGGTTATTCTTTAAAACCAAAAAGAAATTGGGAAACAGAAGTACCTAGATTATAGTTTTAAGAAATCTGGAGTCTAAAACTTGCCTTTTATGTGTTGTTATTTGTTTGCAAATTAGTGTCATTTTCAAATGTACAATATGTATTGTTACCAAATGAATATGCAGTAGATGAATATAGATATAAAAACCTTAACGTTAAAGCTCTTGCATCTGAAATTACAATCTAAAACTAATTAAATGAAGTCCTGAAATATATAAGTCTCTACGTAAGCATCAGATAAAGCTACAATCTAAATACATACATATATCATGGCTTTATCTCGTGCGAGGTAGGCAGAGCATATACGGCAATAAAACAAAAAAACCAGTCGCTATCACCACGCCTGGCAAATGTATTTGAAGGCCATTTCAGAAAGATCGCGTTTAATCGAAATACTGTATTCCATCCGTATCCTTTTCTTTACTAGGTTTTATTCATAAAATATTATAAGTATTACAATATTACTATGTAAATAATCAGATTTTCTCCTGCTCAAATTCATATTAACTTAGATAAGTTGATATTTATTTTATTATCTAAGTAGGATCTCAACAACCTATTATCCTACTTAAATTATATTTTTAATAAGGGGTCAAAAGTATTAGCTCAATATTGTTAAATGTATTATTGAAAATTTTCTTTTTAGTTAGTTATGCTTCCTTTTCCAATTAAAAAGTACAATTGGTTTTGTAAATTTAGTTACCTACTTTATATTTGTTTTTCTTGTGTAAATAACGAAATTTCCTAATGCTCAACTGACTATTTATAATTTCTAAGTAGGATTAAATATAAAGATGTACGATTTTGTAAATAAATTATGAGGGCTGAGTATTAACCTTATTTCTATCAATTTCCTATACAAATATCTCTAAGATTCGACCTAGGAAGGAATGTTCGGAAAAGTATTTTTAGAATAACGCTTCAAAGACTTACGAAATCATTTTATTTTTTTTGGTCTTTAACAATGCATTCCTTATCCAATTACATTTAGATAATACAATTTCAGAAGTGACGTTTTGGGTGACGAACGTTTCCCTTTCTATTCGCTATTAAAATAAGAAATCAAAAAATATTAGAACCTATTAAAAATGTGACTTGCTTAAAAGCATACAGTCAGAATTAACAAAATAACGGAAATATTTTAATTAAAACATTTTAGTTTATTAACCGGGTCTATCCCGATAGATTTGAGGTATTCGACGTTTCTGATACCTTAGTTGAGAACCGTATAGCACCATCTACCGTACGCAAGCTGAAGTAAAACCTGTCCAGAGAAAGCGTCAGCTCAGAAGGTATTGGAAAGTATCTACATCTGCGTGGTTGTTGTTTGTGCGAATCAAGTAGGTTCTCAATATTTTATCGGTATATTAGGTTATCATTGTTATTATTACGTACTAATCTGTACATACATACCTACACTTTTGTAAAGAACGAAAATCAACAGTAAAATCAAGAACAGTCATGAAATTAACAGCTACTCAAATCAGTTTGTTTTTATATCAGTGAACGCCTAGAATAAACGAAACAGCAATTTAGCTTTCTAGATATCGCGATACGCCTTGTATTAGTTTAATAGCAATTATTTTACAAGTCGTTTGACAGACGCATCTGTAATCTCACCGTAGCCGTATTTGTATGGTAATAAGATCGGGTTTCGCGTTTTTTTTTCGTCTGACAGACGCATGCATTACGGTGCGGAAGAATACCAAATAGGGAGAACCGAGTTATGTGTCTCAAATTTTTCGGGAAAATTCAAATCTGGTTGGCAGTTTTCGTTCAACTCAACGAAAATCGAGGTTACAGATCGCATCTGCCTGTACTAGATTAAGAAAGACCAAAATTCCCGTTCAATATGTAACATCTGTGAGAAAAATCCACTAGATAAGCCAATAGAATTGTTCACCTCTGTAAACCGCAAACAAAATGGCAGTTGTTACGCGTGAGTTTCCCGTCCGAGCGGAAATCGGCACTTTTCGCCTTCACCGGGAAACGTGCAAGCGCGACAGAAAGAACAAAAAGTAAAACTCGAAATCGATCGAGTTTCTGAAGATCTTCTAATGGCTGATCCAACTGAACTAAACTTTTCGCCTTCACCGGGAAACGTGCAAGCGCGACAGAAAGAGCAAGAAGAAAAACTCCAAATCGAACGAGTTAATAAAAGACAGTTCAATTCTGAAGATCAACTTATGACTGATTTAACTAGAATTTGACGTCATTTGACAAAGCGCACGTTTTGATTGAACCAGGAAATACCAGGGACGACGAGACGGTGGGAACATATTAGTGTTTTCATCTTATCAACAACGGAGCAAACTAGGATCGGTTTGCAGGTGGTCATCCGCAGCATGAACCTACTTATTTGTATTTTGTTATGGAGACCTCTGGATGCGTTATGTAGACACCTATTCATCGCATAGCAAGAATAGAGCTATATTTTGTTTGCGATCTTCTAAATTGTGGAAGAAATAACCGTTCTATGTGATGTTGTAATGAATGTTATGATGCCTCATCTATTTATTTAGTAGTTTTTTGGTTGCCGAAGACATTATTAAAAAGTATCATCCAACTAGGGTTTGACGTCATTTGACAAAGCGCAGATTTGAAATGAGCCGGGGAATACCGGGGACGACGACGGTGGAACATATCAAAGTGTTTTTATCTGATCAACAACGGAGCAAACTTGGAGTGGTTTGCAGGGGGTCAACCGCATCATGTAGATACATATTTGCATTTCGTTGAAAAGATCTCTGGGTTAGGTAAGTACCTCCTCATCTTCTTTTTCTTCTTTTCGTGTGGGACATCAAGTAGTCGAACAACACGATGATCCTGATAAATCAGAGTTTTACAACCGCCTACTGCTAGTAGTAGACCGTAGATGATTGTGTAACAACTGCCGTCTTAGTAATCATAGAGAGCAACCGGGACTGACACGGCTTAACGTGCCCTCCGAAGCCCGGAACGATTATTCTTTTCGGACAATCAAGTGTCTGCAATGTTCTAACCAGACGGAACAAATCCACAAAGTGTGAGTGCCCCACAGAGAATCGAACCCGGATCCTTTGCGTCGCAGGCAGTCGCACTACTACTGCGCCTCATCGGCATAGCATGGCATGATTAGAGCTCAATTTTTTTGAAACCTTTAAATTTTGGTATGTGTTTGATGTATGTTTGGAAGGCCTCATTTATTTATTTAGTAGTTTTTTGGTTACCGAAGGCATTTATAAGTACCTACATAAAGTTACAGCATAAGTATGCTAATATCGCTTACAGTGAAGTAATCCCCATAATTATAACCAGTGGTTTTGTCATCTAGATCACCAATAGCAGATTAATGTTCTTGATAAAGCTGTCACGTCTGCATGCGAAATGGAAAGTGTGTTTTCATGCTAGCAGAACCGAAAGAAAAAGCTAGTAGGTATTCTGTGCTAAGGTAATTATATAAATAAGGAAACGAGAAGTAACAAAAAGGGACAAGCCGAAAGGAGGTCAAGGACTCATGAAACTAAACAACTTTCCCCATGATCGAAATATGAAAAAATAATGTCTGTCTTGTCTCACTTTCTGTACTTCAGCCGGAAGATATTTCTTGGTAGAAATAAGTTGTCCTGTTGTGTCGTCATTCTTTGTATAGGTATGTCTCTTGTAATTTTTCTTATATGCAATAAATGGATGATAATATATGACACATCACAACACATTATTTGATGAAAAAAGGCCTCTGTGTTGTTGACTTCGTGTCATGCCTCAAAGTACCGGGTCCCTGTGGGCGCGAGTTATGTAAGAATACTAACATAATAATAATTATAATGAAAAAGAAATATTAAACCTCCTGTAGTAAATAACCCAGCTAATATGCTATTTTGTTGGGTCCATTTTTTATATATCGACCCGCAAGTTCCATGCAAAAAGTTGTTCAGTTTATAGTACCTTGACCTCATTTCGGTTAGTTATACCGTTTTCGTTACTCCCTGTTTATCTTTTATATTAATAACCATGCACTACTCCGTGCTCGAGCAAGTCATCAACTTAAACCTAAGACCTATAAAGAAAAAAAATAACAGTTGTAATAGTAGCTGAAACGGAATGGCTTATACATTATTTAAACACATAAAAATTGGGCCTCTTTTTGGATTGCGTTTATAATAACTCTAGCCTTATGAAATAGGTAGCCGGTCTGGCAATATTTTTCACAAGCATAATGCTCTGTAGGCTCATCAAATTAAAATAAAAGAAGAGTAACCCTGATGATGACCCTACTTAAATAATTTCTTGAGAGCACTAAAAACAATTCTTTCGCATTGGTGGAGCGTGATGGAATTAACCAAAATTACTGTAAAATCGGTAAAAACTCAGGTAATTAATAAATACTCAGTGGTATTTTTGTAAAACTTGGGTACCAACTTCTTCAATCTATATCACGTTTCAAGTAATTGATCGAATTGCATAAAAAACATTCGTAACTTCCTGTTCTCAGCCTGGTCTGCGGAAAAGGTGGACTAAAACAAAACCATAGCCTTTGCGTAGAACTGTCCGCAGTGCGTAACCCAAGACAGTGGTTGTGAACCTTAGATACCCATTAACATTAACAGCCAGAACAGTCCTCTGCCTGACCTGGGCCTCCCCCTTTTAGGGGGGTGTTGCTACACTCACCACGCTAGGCCGGCGAATTGACGGCGCAGTGCAAGATGTTGCATTCACAGGAAACGCTGCTACGCATTCCCTGGATGATTATCCTTCAGTCGCTTTTTACGACACCCACGAGTAGAATTGGGGTGATACCATTCTAAGCCTTAGATACCCAATCATAAGAAACATCATGAACCATTTTTACATTTATTTTTAACATAAAACCTATAAAACTATTTACACATATATATTTGTTTGAAATCATTGTGACGTCACGATTTACTGTGTGGTTGACGTTGGAGCCTAGACGAGGGTACAAAATGTAATCATTGTCTCATCGTTATTCAAGGAATGTTAAATTTTTATACTATTAAATAATTTGGTATAGCTACGCTGATTTATCTAAATCACTGCCAAACTGAAGACTGGTGGCAACTGGTTGTGATTCGAAGGGCATGTTAAGCCGGCGGTCTCGGTTGCAGTGCAGTCTATGATTACTTGGACGGCGATCGTTACAACCATGTCGAAGGCCTACTAGTAGTAGGTGGTTGAAAAGCTCTGACATCAGGGTTAATCGGGTCGTTCGGCGACTCAGTGTTCAAACACGAAAAGAAGATACCTACCGAATATAAAATGTTTGTGACCACTGACTGTGTATTGCTTCCTAGTGTAGGCTCAGTGGTCGCTTTCCTAGTGATTGCGGGGTGTGTCAGGGGTAGCCGACCACTTAACTGACTACCTACTCATTAATATTACTGCCTACTCTTTTAATGAACCTTACTGGGGTTACTTACTTATCTAACTACTGGTTGATGTGATTGCTACGAATATTAATGCTACTTTAAATCAGGTTAATTTATATCGAGGCGACTAAGGGGCTTGAGGGTGTGTATTGCAATTTTAGGCGATGGTCTGACAACCTGTCACTATGGCGATACATGATTTTCCGAATGACCCTCAAATATTTGTCAGAGGTGATGTAAATGGCCGTTTTTGCTGCCGTTTACGCTCTCCTACCCCGCAAGGGTATGTAAATCAGGTTGACTTGATCTTACAATGGATTTAAAATACTTCGAAGTAAAGTTCAGTTTCTTCGGCTGAGTTACACTCGAGAGATTTGACGCTATTTCTTTATCAATCTGTTTTATACAGGGGGTAACAAAAAGAGTATTACAAGCTCAAACCTAAAACCGAAAATTGAAAAGCAATTGGAGCTCACATAGTAAATTAACTAGCTGATCGGCAGTTTTGTATGGGAAGCCCAATGTTTTTAAATATTTTGGACTAATGTTCCATTGGGAAAAATGTTCAGTGACATAAGTACAATAACCTCCTTTTGGCTTTTTATACTCTATTGTATATACATGGTGTAAAAAAATTAACTAAGAATATTTTAAGGGGTGAACCAGTACGTGAAACTGAACAACTTTCCCCAAGGAACATAGGTCGAAAAATGAAAAAAAAAATTGGCCCTCCCATACAAATTATCCCGGCCGGGTAACACACTAAGTATGGGAGGGTCAAATTATTTTTTCATATTGGAGGTTTCAACCCTCCCGTCGACAAATGTCACAGTAGCGAAATGTCCCGGTGTCGCTAAAAGACCCTGTAGCTAAATGTCCCTATAGCTACAAGTCCCTGTAGCTGAATGTCCCTCTCGCTAAATGTCCCTGTAGCTGAATGTCACCCTCTCGATTTATCTATCTAGTGGGAATATGGGTACCTACATGAAATAATAGATTTAATAATAAATAATAAACCGACTCATTCAAAAAAGATAACTTTATTTTCTTAAAACGAAACATTTTTCCTTCTTACATTTATGAAAGCAAATAATAAGCAAAATGTTCAATGTTATTTACTTAATAGGTGTGTGTGTGCCGGGAACTTAGTGCTATCGTCTACGCCGCTTTATTTTCTTAAAAAGTTTAAGCATTGCTAACTTTGCTAAGAATTGTGGTATTGTTATTTTATCAGCCATAAATTTTTTCAAGCACTTCTTGTAATTAATGTCAAAAATTGTATCGCGCATGCGTTTATTATTTTGCAAAGGCTTGAATAGGTAATCAACAATCTTTTTACTCTGATGTTCTGCCTCTTTCTTTATTTTATAAATAAAATTGAATAAATTTGTTTTTTAGGAATTCGGCTATTAAGCCTGTAATGCCAACCTTCGAGATTGTTCGTGTTACGATTTCTTTGATTCGCACAGCTCAACATGTGAGGCGAGAGTTGTGGGTACCACTGTTGGTGAAATTACTATTCTTAATTTTTTGTACGCGATACGGGAGTGTGACATTACACGAATGTGGCATTACGCGAATGTAACTTTACGCGAGTGTGACATTTAGCTACTAGCAAAATGTCCCGATTTCAAGCGGGACATTTCGCTACTGTGACATTTGTCGACGGGAGGATTTCAACCTATGTTCCTTGGGGAAAGTTGTTCAGTTTCACGTACTGGTTCACCCCTTAAAATATTCTTAGCTAATTTTTTTACACCTTATATACAAATATATTGTCTTGTGTGCAAATATATTTTACGCATAAATCAACAGTCGTCACGATGCAATAAAAGTAGTAGCAATTCAAATATATACTGATTACTGTTGAACATTGACAACAAAGGTGCTCTACAAAAAGATACTCATTAATTATTAATTGTTTGACGTTGTATACGACGGATGACAGTCCAAAAGATAACTAACAAGTTTACGGCTTAATATAATCAACCGTTTATCGTAATTTACAAAAAAGTTGCGTGACATTACACTTGGTCATAATAATTTGAACAGAATGTGCGAACGCGTTCAGGTATTTTAGCAAATTGGTATGAAACCGAAATGTACTGAAAACGAGCTGAAGATTTCCACGTTCGTTAGTGTTGTGTTGATTGAAACGTCGATAAAACATAAGTAAGTAGTATAATTATTACTAACACCAACATGTTCAGTACAACTCTTCATTTTTCAGTCTATCAAAATTGTTCATACGATAGGTACCTACAGCTATGGACAAGTTGATATTTTGGAAAGATTAAGCAAGTACCTATTTCTTGTTTGTAGGTAATAAAAAATTAGCTAAGTACGATTTCCTTTCAAAATAATGAAAACCTATAAATTAAATATTGATGTTTCAGTCCATTGCCGATATCAATGCTACAGAAATATACAAAAACCATAAATATCACACGAGCGGGATTGGAACTACGGAAAATTCCACAGAAGTAAAATTTTTGATAAGGCGTAAACTACTACATGAGCAGCTATTTACAAGTTCGATATCAGTGATTGTCCAGCACTACTTCGGTTCGCGTGCGCAAGAGTCGCTGACTCGATCGAAACGCGCTCTCACTAAGAATATTGTACACTCGTGCCGTTGAACCGCCCAACTAATAAGCGATGGCATAAGATTTGATAATCTAAACCGTAATGGAAAAACGAACGCAGGAATTGATAAGTAACTAAAAACAAGACAAGTGTAACGCTCGAATCTTTCTTTCGTTCTAAATGGCCAGTACCTAGGCAATCACCAAGCTTCGTAGGTAAAGTAGTAAAACTACCACAAGTTAGGTACACATAAAATGGATTCACAGAAAATACAGCTGCTGATCTCTCAGACGCCTTTCTCGGTACCCACTAGAAAATTAAGCTGACGAAATTCTACTGAGTAACACGGGCAAAAAAATGGCTTCCATATAAACGAGGTATCTTTAAATCTACATACTTCTTAGATAAGTATCTAACAAAACTTAATGTGAGAGTTTAGAACGAAGACGCTTTTAATTAAGATTTGCCTAAATAAATGTACAAACAGGGCTTTTTTATACAGAATACTTATTTAAAGCTAGCTTGCCAAATAGTACCTTAGCTGAAGTTATACATATAAGAGTAATGTGAGTAATCTATTCCCATCACTCACTATTCCAAAGCTTCGACAACCAGTACTGACCACTGGAAGAAAATCATTAGCTAAGCTCTCTCTACGGAAATTGTTACAATTTGTGCGCTTATTTGTAAACTTTTCTATTTTCTAACAAATAATATATAATTCATAATATGAGTATTTACTAATTTGCGTACAAAGTAGAGCAGGCCACAAGTATTAAAAAATTAAGTTCAATTAGGTACTGAGTTCAATGTGATAATGCTAAGATTATCCAATAAGAAAGCTTACTTAAGGCTAAGTTCTGATTTTTTTCGTTCCCACCCGCAAGTAGTATAAAAGATAAGGGTTTTTACTACAGGGCTTACATTACTACACAACACGTTTCACTGCTCTCGCTAGCCCACCAACATATGTAAAGACATCACAAGGTAAGACAAACACCCCCCAAAATAGGGGGAGACCCAGTGGTAGACTGTTATGGGTATCAATGAAAAATCTAAAATTACGATAGCTGAATGAACTTAACTATTATCCTCAAAAAATAAATTCATCTTAGATGAGAAAATGCATTAAACTGCTTTTTGTTAGAAAGGCTACAAAGCCACATATTTACAAGTGTGTCATACTTAACGAAACCCATTACCAAAACACTTTTTCATAGGAACTCTTAATCTCTCTATATAATTACATAGTAGGTACTGGGTGGATTTATTTTACTTACACACCTGTGTTACCTTCACGCCGACCGTCATAGCGTGGTCTAAGTAAATAGTTAATAACTTCTAACTGAGTATCTACCTACCTACACAGGCTTGATTATATTGAAGAACACGAGCTCTCAGCAAGTAATGTTCATATTTCTTCAGTCTAGTGCGTGCACTTGATGGCCAGTGGTCACTCACATAGTGGGGGTTGATAAAACTCGCAGGTGACCTATTTCGACTCTCACTACGCCGCCATTGCCGTCCGACGCTATCGATGGCCGCTTAGAAAAGCGCGGGAAACGCCATTTTGAATAATACTTTTTAAATTTCGAACGCGGAAGTTTGTTTTCTTTTTTGTTGGATATATTTTTAAATTTATGGAGTGTTGAATGATGTGATTGAACCTTATTACCAGTGTTGGATTTAAACATAAAGTGGCTGTGCCTGACTGTTGGTGATCCATGAGTGTTGGTGAACAGTTTCAGTAAGATGAAGGTGAGTACGAAATCCAAGATTATTTTTAATACATGCGTATGAAAAGTAGTTTTTCTCATTTATACCCATCGCAAGGAAGAGCAGCTGAGTAAAAAGAATTAAATGGAACTTATTTTGACTACGTTTCATAGTCACTACCTTTCTCTACATGTGAGATACAATCCCATCTTACTTTAAATGTGAGTATCTTTATGTAGCTAGCAATGAATAAAACCAACTAGATGTAGAGATAGGTAGGTACATATTTATCACTTGACGTTGCCAGTTCAGTGTTATGATGTATTTTCTAATCTGTTGTTTGATACATATTACGCTAAGCGGCTACGAGGCTTTGGCTACAAACCTATAATTAAATGCTTAAGTAGACGCTAAAATAAGACGGTTAGATGTTTAATATAGAATTTCCAAAAAAATGCGTAGGCCTAGTTCTTTGTAGGTAAGTACCTAAGAAAATATGACTGAACCATCGACGTGAAACCACACAGAACGAATAAAAAAGGAATATATATAAAAGAAAAGGAAAGTTATTGATATTTATCTTCTGTCTATCTGTTACTTACCACAACAGGGCACAAGACTACCAAAACAATAAAAGATAAATTTCTCAACCAATTTTAAACTAGTTTAAATCATAGTGCCTACTGCCTGCCTACTTAAGAAAACGAGATACACACATTACCTATAGGAAGAAAGCTAAGTACTTAGATATACAAAGTACTTAGGTGTAAGGGACAGCCCTCAAAATACTTATATGGTGTATGCAGACCATGAAACTGGTCAAAAAAAACTACCTCCCATACAAAATCACAATTAGATGACTGCATTTATTATGGGAAGTCCAATATTTATTGTCGTTTCCTGATATATTGTTTTGTGGAAGTTTGATTCAATTTTATGATCTGCACCACTGTGAATGTACCATCAGCATTCGAAGGGGTGTGCCTTACACCCTGTATATTACAAAATGAAATATAAAATATTTTTTTTAAGTCCCTGCTAAATAAACGAAGTGTAGTAAAAAGGTAATTATTAAATATATGGAACAGTTTGTTATAAAAGTACCTACTATCTACTTACTTAAAGTACCTATAAACTCATTACCTTACCCGGAAAGTCGTAGTCAATCAAGGAAGTTCGTGATAGTCATGATTATGAGTAAATCTGTATAATTTAAAAAGAGCAGCTGGATATTAAAAGTAAAGACTTTATATGAAATCGTTTATTTTACCAACCGATATACGTTTACTGCAAAACGTAAGGTCCTCAATAATATACTACACAAGTTTCGTTCTCAAATCATCCGCATCCAGCTATTTTGAACCAAATGGTGTGCTACGTGGGAAATCAACTTATTTTCCTCATGTGAAATCTGTGCATTGGTATACCTATAGGTACCATTCGTAAAGTAAAATAGGTACTAGCCATTGAAGTAGTGTACGTACGCGTCTAGATATAAATACTTATATTATATACCTATGTACTCTTTTATTATGCCTGGTCGATCACCAGTGCACAAATATACTCGTCGTCCTAGAAGCTAGACGTTTCATTGATATCTCCCGAACCTACTTATCTCATGGCGACCCTGCCATATAAGGGTACGCCTGAGAAGGTTCGCGCGTGTCGTGTTCGCGTTCGGTCAACTGGACTCTGAACTATGTATCGAAAATGAATTAGTATACCGAGTCTTAGAACTGTGTGTGCGCTTCGTGCTCCAGTGTCATCGTGTTTTTAGTGATCCAGTTAAGTTTTTTTTTTTTTTGAGACCGCACCATGGGCAAGGAAGTATCTAAACAGCAAAAGGAAGTAATAATCGCTCAAAATGCTGGTGGTGGAGGCGAAAATAACGCACATGCATCTGGTGGCATGGAAAATATCAAGTTTCATCTGGGGCTGATCAACTTGATTTTAGGTGTTGCACTGCTGTTGTGCTGCTGCGGTGGCTGTTTGGTGGTCTACAATTTGTATAAGAAGTGCCACGTCCAGATGATACGTCGTGAGATTAACCACGACACGGTTCAGCGCGTTACCTTCAGGCGTAAAGAAGACAATAGAGAGGTTTAGATGACGCAACTTTTAGGAGGACTACAACATTATTACAACATTTGTGCATTTAATGAAAATGGAAATACTTCAAAAAGGGTACGAGATTTACTTTCAATTTTAAATTTAAAACATTTAGATAGCATAGAAAGAGAGTCAATCCAAAATATATGTGTAAAATATAATGACGTATTTTATCTTCCTGACGATTCCTTATCGGTATCAAATATTTGTGAAACAGAAATTAAATTAAAGCCAGATGCCACTCCCGTTTACATAAAACCGTACCGTATGCCACATAGTTTAAAAAATGAAATGGAATCTCAACTTCAAAAATTTTTAAATGACAAAATAATAGAACCAGCTTGTAGTGACTGGTCTAGTCCCATATTACATGTGCCTAAAAAGAGCGAAGATACCAACAAAAAGTGGCGATTAGTCATCGATTTTCGGAAGTTAAATGAAAGGGTTTTGGATGATAAATTTCCACTGCCGAATATAACCGATATTTTGGATTCCCTCTCTGGAGCAGTATATTTTAGTCACCTAGATTTGAATTCTGGTTATTATCAATTAAATCTGAAAGAGGAATGTAGAAAATATACAGCTTTTACTGCACCATCAGGACAATATCAGATGACGAGACTGCCGATGGGTCTCAAAACTTCACCTAGTAGTTTCTCGAGAGCTATGACTTTAGCAATGGCGGGACTTAATTACGAGAAATGCTTTGTTTACTTAGATGATTTGATTTGTTTTGGAAGAAACCTTGAAATTCATAATAAAAATTTAATGACTATTTTGGAACGACTTAGAAAAGTCAAGCTAAAGCTAAATCCCCAAAAATGCCAGTTTTTAAAGAAAGAGATATTATATTTAGGGCATGTCGTATCAGAGAAAGGAATATCACCAGATCCGGAAAAAATATCAGTTCTTCAAAATTACCCCACACCAACTTCCTGTGATGAAGTTAAACGCTTTGTAGCTTTCAGTAATTACTACAGAAAGTTCATTCCAAATTTTGCCACATTAACTATACCTTTAAATAAACTTACCCGAAAAAACCAACCCTTTGAATGGACACATGAGTGTGAACAGTCATTTCAGGAACTTAAGAAATCATTAAGTACCCCACCAATATTAGAATACCCAGATTTCTCAGAAACAAATCAATTTGTACTTTCTACTGATGCATCCGGCATAGCTATTGGATCTGTGCTGTGCAACAGCAACATGAAACCCGTAGCTTACGCGAGTAGGCCGCTTAATAAGGCAGAGCTTAACTATCCTACTATTCAAAAAGAGCTAGTTGCTATAGTCTGGGCTATCAAATACTTCAGGCCTTACCTTTACGGAAAACATTTTACAATATTAACAGATCACAAACCATTAATTTATTTATTTGGCATGAAGGACCCATCGAGCAGATTGTTAAAGTTCAGATTAGTGTTAGAAGAATATAGTTTTGATATTAAGTACATAAAAGGACAGGACAACGTCATCGCGGATGCTTTATCTAGAATAGTGTTAACATCGAATGAACTAAAAAGCATGAATGAACAGATGATTTGTGTGATGACCCGAGCGCAATGCAAAAGGATGGAAGAGATGGAAAGATCGGAAAGTAAAAATGTTACAGATAGTCCACTAGTTCCTAATAAACCTACTAACGACAGGTGTGTACAGCCTAGGGTTGTAGAGTTATTAAGAAAACCGTGTGATAGTATAGAAATGTTATGGGAAAAAGCGAGTAAGATAGATAAACTAGCCAGAGACGGTAGATTAGATGACATAAAAGAGTGTTTTTCATATAATGCCAAAGATAAAATTCTATACATAAATCTCAATTTTAGGGCACAATTATCGCGAGCCGAATTTGTGACAAAGTTGAGCAATTTTTGTGAGAAAAATTGTATTGATAGAGTATGCATACTAATAAATGAAGAAAATAAATCTACATTGAAAGAAATGTGTGATGAAATAAAAAATAGAGAACAATGGACCGGTCCACGGATTTGTATCTTACGAGGAAAAAAGAAAATAATAGATGATAGTGAGAAAATTATAATACTAAATGACTTTCATTTACTGCCCACTAGTGGACACGCTGGTGTGAGCAGAATGTTAAATAACATCAAAAGGAAATACTATTGGCCAGGAATAGAAAATGACGTTGCCAAGTATGTTCAAAAGTGCACGAAGTGTCAAAAGATGAAACACTCTAGACATGTTCGTGAACCCATGTCAATAACAACAACTGCATCATATGCTTTTGATAAGATATTCTTAGATCTTGTTGGGCCTTTACCAAAAGACTATGATGGCAATTGCTACGTGTTGACATTGCAATGTGAGTTAAGTAAGTATATTGAGGCTTATCCTCTACAAAATAAGGAAACTCTTACTGTAGCAAAAGCTTTAATTAATAACTTTATTTTGAGATTTGGAATCCCAAAAGTTTTGGCGAGTGATCGTGGAACAGAGTTTATATCAGCGACAATGGAACAAGTATGTAAACTTTTAGATATAGAAAAAATTTCTTCAACCCCTTATCATCACCAATCAATAGGATCACTAGAGAATATGCATAAACACATGGGAGCATTCTTACGAATACATTGCGAAAATAGACCTGACTCATGGAGTCACTGGTTACCATACTGGACATTCAGTTTCAATAATACAGTTCATAGCAGTACGAAATACACTCCTTACGAATTGGTTTTTGGCAGAAATTGTAACATACCAAGTAGAATCACTAACGAAATAGAACCCTTGTATAACTCAGATAATTACGCACTAGAATTAAAATATCGTTTACAGAATGCTTTTCAAGATGCTAGAAATAATTTAATTTCTAGTAAGGAGAAAAGAAAATTAGAATATGATAAATACACAAAGCCTGTGACTTACAAAGAAAATGACTGTATCTTACTAAAGTCAGAAAATGTTTCAAAATTGCAACCATTGTATGAAGGACCGTTTATTGTTATAGAGGACTTGGGACCAAATGTCAAAATTATTAGAAACAATAAAATAACTGTAGTTCATAAGAATAATACTAAACTATATATTGAGTAACATAAGTATTAAAACAAAAATGTGTAAGCAACATTTTTATTTTTTTATCACCCCGAAGGTGAAGTAGTGTACGTACGCGTCTAGATATAAATACTTATATTATATACCTATGTACTCTTTTATTATGCCTGGTCGATCACCAGTGCACAAATATACTCGTCGTCCTAGAAGCTAGACGTTTCATTGATATCTCCCGAACCTACTTATCTCACCATAGATTGCACTTCAATTGAACCAGGTACACATGGTTGCAGATGAATGAGTAATGATGATGAAGTGTTACTGGCGAACAGTTAATCATCATTACTCATTATTAAGTATCAACATGTCTTAGAAATTAAAGTCTAATTCTAAATTAATTAGTTATTTGCAACTTTTTCAAAATATTTTTTCTTCTCATCTGAATATCATCATCAGCCCATATCCACCCACTGCAGGGCATAGGCCTCTTCTCTATTGCGCAAATTTTCAAGGTCCTGTGATAAACTTATCCATAGAGATCTCTTCGAATTGGTGATATTATTGGACCACCACCGGGTTTATGGTCTGCCCGCTGACCTTTTTGCTCCCCTTAGCCACCACTCTCGTGTCTGCCTGAGATATAGGGATATAGGATATCCTAGTTCAGGCTAAATTGTAATATTTAAGTACTTTTTAGTAATTTTACTTTATATGTTAATTCAGAATATTTATTTGTAGTAAATGTGGTTATACATCGGTGGTTTACAATTAAATAGTCACACACATTCTACCAATATGAAATTAATTGGTATACAAATATAAATAGAGAGAGGAGAGCCTAATAATGTATAGTATAGTTAGTCTCAATAATAATTATAATAACAATGCTTAGTCCAACAAAACTGACATTCAGTTATAAATTAATTATTCTTATTCTAATTCTAACCACTCTGTGCTGTGACTGCTTTTGTCCACTGTCCGATGTGTAATCTATGCGTTAAGGAACCCTTCGTAAAGTAATATACTTTCGTCCAACACCTATACGTAGGTATTTATCTACCCATAGATTGAACTTAGATTGAACCAGGTACATGTGTTTGAGTGTTACAGGCGATCAATTACCGATGTTAATCTGTGTGTCCAGGAACCCTTCGTAAAGTAATACACTTCTAACACATAGGTATTTATCTAGCCATAGATTGAACTTAGATTGAACCAGGTGAGTACCTACATGTGGTGGCAGATGACATGAGTGTTACCGGCGATCGTTTAGCGATGTGAAACTTGCGCGCGCGCCGACTGGTTCCGGACTCTCTCGCTCACTACTGCAGATTACTATAATACTATACCAAGTTACTTACTTCGATTCTATACCGCGTTAATGTTCTAGAAATGCCTGGAAATGTTATAGATAATTATGATAAAAATTGCGAAGACGGATTCAGAAGATTTTAATACTTACTTCAGCTGAATTTTAAATATATATTCGAGATTTCGAGAAGCATGGTTTTATTAAATACTAGGCTTCCGCCCAGTAGTTTCATCCGCTGCCACTCATTTTCCTGCGGTAATAATTGTTTTCCTGCGGTAAAAAGTGGCCTATGTGTTATTCCAGGTGAACACAGGTAGAGTATCTACCTGTGTTCCAAATTTTATCCAAATCAGTCAAGCCGTTTGAGCGTGAAGAAGTAACAAACATACATACACACACACAAACTCTCAGATTTATAATATTAGTACGGATTCAGACCTATGTTCAATTTGTTTAAAGGCGGTTTTTTTTTTAGAAAATGGCAGCATTCGTAATTTTGCAACAACTACTTATTTTCTAAAGTAAAACTAAAACGTACTGTCGACGGGTATGCGAAAGTGCGTTCTCCAAAAAACTAAACTCTAAAACTATATCAAAATGATGAACTTAGGTGATATCTCCGTCCAAAAATGTTAATTAGCTACAATTCACGCTTGTAAACACATATGGCCACAAAAGCGAGAGCTGGCAACTATTATACAACAAGCATTTTACAGTTACAATATCGCACTTTTTTCTAATTAACTTCTATAATTACGTGTTTAGAAAACAACAAATTAGTGTAACACGCAATTTATGATTTGTTTGTTTGTTCTGTTGGTTTGAATGGATGCTACAGCCTCGTGCAAATGATACATTGGAAGGAAAAAAGAAGTACTTAATGTTCATTTGTTTATTAATCAATATTATCAGACCCAAACTAACATGTACGGTCGGATTCATAAGTGGAGTCATAGTTAGACCACGTGAAAGATTGCAATACGGGTTATTATCCTCTGTACTTACTTTACTAACTTACGCACACACGTATATTATCGACTGTAAGTAGAAAAGTCCACCTTAATGCGTAGCATTTAAACTTAACATATTACTACCTATAAGCGACATCTATGTAATCTTTGAAATAATTACTCGGTGATAGCCTATTCGCCACCACATTACCACAAAGCATACATCAACATCACACTGGTTTGTCTAGAACATATATTATTATAGTTATCCTTATTCGTTCACTTGTAGTAAAGTAATAGATTACATATCTTTATTTCGTCATATTGAGCACAAGCAATCGTAGCTTAGCGGTATAGTCCTTACCTTCTGTTGAAAACGGAACCGGGTTCCCATCCCGACTCTGTATGTGGAATAATGTTTTTTTAAATGTTTTTACCATATTTTCTCCAGTAATAATTATTTTATATAATATTTTTCTATGTATTATATTTAATGATTATCGTAAATTATGTATCAAAACATTATATCTAAAAACATAAACCTAAATATATTATTGTAATAAAACAAAAAGTAAGGTAAGAAATTATTTTATTGGTAGGTAGGTATTACTTTATATGTAAATAACATAATGACATGAATGAGAACTTTTGGTAACCATATGATAAGTAAAACTATATAAAATACTTGCTGTCGTAATACGTAGTTTATAGTTTTGTTTGAATGGTAAAACACAATATTATATAAAATGATATAAAGTCTTCATTAGCTGAAACATCGATAATTATTTATAAGATCAAAGGAATGATCCAAATCTTGGATTGAATCTTTCAATAAAGTTATATATAAGTAATAAGTTCGTAAGTAATTATTTTATTGTTCTATGTTTAACGATGCTGCAATTTCCTCGGAAGTAAAAGTAATTATTATAAGAATAAATCAGTTATTTGCCTTCATCTCAAGGTTTAAGCTTAAGTATTCGTTTTCGTAATGAAAAGATATTGAAGCTAGGCCTTAAGATAACTGACTAATAATGATCAATCTTATATAAATATATCGATGTTTTAGCATAATTTAATTGCTAATGTAATGCTCCACAAATACCTACTGCAATAGTAGGCGGGTAAGCAGGTAAACAGAGGTTGAGTGACTACAGCAACGAATTATCGGGCCCGCTTCGGCATACATTGCTGATTATTTTGTGTATATTCATATATTGTAATGAAATACACAAGATAATCAGCAATGTATGCTAGATCGGGTCTGATTGAAATCTTAAGTAAAAATCGCCGCTTACATAATTAGTATTTGGTGTCACCTCCGCTGTTTTCAATAACACTTAATAAACACTTAATAGACTCGACCAAATTAGTGCATATATCTGTTCCTCTGGTACTCTCCCACACTTCCATGCAGTGAGCCTCTAAAGCATCTGTAGTTCTGTCATTGCGCATGTCCCACCTTTGCACCATCAAACCCCATAAATACTCTATGGGATTTAAGTCCGAAGATTTTGCTGGCCAACGAATAACTTGGGTATCTGAGTGTTGGCTAAACCAATTATTCACCACGGCAGCTCGATGCACTGGACAATTTATCCTGGACAAATGCAAAACGAGGAACTTCACTAACAGGATAAACAGTTAAACAGTTCGCACCGTTGGTAGCATGCTTTCCTGTAGCATATCAACATAATTAGCGGCAGTTGCACGCCCTGTTTCTTGTGCTACTAATTCGCCTGGACCAGCGGCAGAACCATCTTCTTCATATTGTTACTCCATCATCCTCCGCATTGAATCATTATTAAGATGAGTCGAGTTTTTAAGCTACCTTCCTCTTCAAAGCGTGTAACCCAACGTTTAACAGTCTTCCACTAAAACAAAGTAGCATAAAAGGTTTATAATAATCGGTTTACAGCTACCAACATACTATGAGTCAAAGTTTTTAATATTTAAAATACAATTGTAATGAAATAAAACCATACCTACTTACGGCCAGACCAGTCTGATTAGCAATTTGAGTTAAATTAAATTCAATATCATGCAGCGCAACAAACAATACGCTGCCTATCCTGCAAACTGATATTAGTATGCATTTCGAAGAAATAAACACTGATGTTTACTTAATAAATAAACTTAGGTTAAAAAAAAAACTTAGCACACGCACTATCTCGCAAACGATCTAGCAACAACTAAAAAGCAAATTCAAAATTTACTAAATTTTACTTCATTTGATAAAATAAAAACTACAACGACGATATCGGGATTCGAACCATTGTCTCCACAATTACGGCCAAGAATTTGCTTGACCGCGCTACTAACCGAGCTACCGAACCTAATGATTCATGAAGTGAAATAGTCAATACTACTCAGCCTATTATACAATGGTAGTTCGTCAATAATAGTATGTTATACGTCATTTGTGTCATTGTGTGAGTGTCGCCGCGGGTGCGAGCGACTTGTTTTCTGAGGTTTGTGTTAACTATGACTCCACTTTTGAACGCGACCGTACAATTACTTTTTATAAAAAACTAGCGGATACTCATCCACTAAATCCACAATACCTGATGACTTCGAAATTGAAGCAATATGTAATAAAAACCTATATTTTAATAAAGAAAAGCCACCAAGAACACTATTTTGTTTTGAAATATTTATCAACTATTAACCATTTCTTCCAATAAAATATTGATTTGTAAACCTTTTTACGCTGTTTACCGAAGATAATGAATTTAGCGCAAAATACACAAATAGAGTCAAATTTCTGCACTTTTGTTTCGTTGAATTTCCAACTATAACATTCAATAACTCCAGAACTTTTACTATATGTAGTTTATTATGCACCCACAGTGCTATACTATTTTCCAGCGGGCGCTAACATTTTTTAAATTTCTTATTATCATCCCAAAACTTTTGTCTTATTTAAATAAGTATCTGCTTTAAAAAAAGTAATTATTAAGCATGAATAAATTATAATAAACTCTATAATGATGTACTGAACTTTGGTTTTCATGCGAGGTCTGTAGGTGATCCCGCAAGATTAATGCGAATAGTACGAGAAGCGATACTATCGAGGGCATTCCTATGACAATTTTAATTTTTTATATTCGCGAGCGCGTTAAAGTCTTTTATTCGAGCAATCGTAGCATAGCGCGTAGCATGTTTCAAAATATTGTCTGAAGGTTTCTAGGTTTGTAATTTTACATAATATCTCAAGAATTGTAAGCAGGCCATATCTGACATAAAACCCTTGCGGTAAATGCAATTTACCGTGAAAGTTTTGAAGCTAAGTATGTTATCAAATTGGAAACAAGGAACAGTCATAAAAGCCAATTAAAACCTATTTTTTATTTTTCTTTTTTACTCGGCATTGGGTGACATGAAACCAAATGCTTGCTTGAAACCGATATCGAATCGATATCTAGAACTGAATAACATTACTTGTGATTTTATTTTATCGAACTGGCTATTACGTATTTCATGGCATAGAATAAGACTACGGGCGAAAAAAGGTGTGAAGAAGAAATTATATTCATTAATCTGTACTTTTTATTATTGTATAAAAGTATACTGCTCAGGTGTTACATCAATTAAACCCTCGGTAAGTTAACCCACTCATTGCTTCAAGCGTAAAAAACGGGCGCGCAGTTTGTTTAAAGGACTGTAGTAAATACGTTTTATTAATGATGTCTATTAAAATCCAAACTAATATGTTTATAATTATTTTATATGTTAATTTTTGGTGTAAAGAGCTCGAAACGTAGGAATTGTAAAAACCAAAATAAACGCAACTTAAATCCGTTTACAATTGTTTTATTGTGATTATTTTTTGTGTCTTTGTTAAGCTTACAGCTTAATTAATAATAACAGCAGTTAAATTGAACAATATTAACGTATAGCCAATAGATTCCAGCTGTAGGGTTATTCTGTAATCAGTTTGTTTTCATTTCATTATACCTAATTAGTCAGAAAGCACGCACCATCGGCAGGTAGTCTATTTCTGATTGCTAGATTATAGAGAAGGCTTTACGCACAAATCGTGCTGTAGATAAACAACAGGCCGGGCCACTGAACGGCCTTGCTACTAGGGATGTGAAAAATATATATATTTTTCTAGAAAATCGATTACCTACTAATTTTTATTAAATTTTTAGAAAACTTGCAATAACCCAACCCAACGCGAAAAGTGATTTAAAAATATGTTAATCGATTTTCATATATCATTTTAGGATAAACAAATGATATGAACGACCACTCGTATGAGTTCCGTCGTCCCAATTTATATGTTTGTCGGGTCTTTGGACGACTCCGTGTCCCACATGAAAAGAAGAAGAATCTATATTAATCGCCAATCGAGCGCGGTTTGACGATTGTCTCGCTAGGTTACAAGCGGTATATGGTAACGGATGACTCATACAAATTGTCGTCAACGTCTGCCAATAGTTACATAATTTACGTCAACACACTCAAAGATTAATTCCTCCCAGATTTGGACCGCTCATCTATTCACGCGGCTCAAAAATCGATTACAAAATAAATTATTCTTGTTACGAAAGTCACATCCCTATTTGCAACCTGTTGGATGACTGCAACTATGTAGATGCAATTTCTCCACCCAGCATGGTGCACTAGTTGCAACGCGAACGGGAAGTCATAGGTTCGATTCCTGGTTCTCCAAATTCACGGCAGGAAACAGTTTATTCGTTTGCTTTAGGTCTAACGAAGCTCCAGTCTGGTAAGCTGTTTCTGTTAGCAACTGATATAATTAAGTTTCCTGAATTGTCTATGGTAAGCTTATGGTTTGGAAGGACGAATCGGTACCTTCTCTGCTTCCCACATTCCACAGGACCAGTACCCGATATTGTCAAACTACAGGCTGGAATTTTACAGATGAAATTAGATGTTCATTGCGTAGTCGGTTAACCAGAAATATTACCCTTAACCGGCTACGCAATGTACTAATTTCACTTGTAGACTTGTAGCCTGTTGTTTTATACCATAGGCATGCTAATTTTGCAAAACCAAAAAATCGCTGCCTGTCGTAGACTCTCAACCAAAAATGTTTGATTAACGTTTTATTATCAACCTTGTCTACGGTTTAGTATTTGTTTTATTCTCTTTTTTACCACTTACTTAGTAACATGACTTTAACTAAGTGCCTTTTAAGATTGATTATTTAAATGCCTGCAGTCAGCGCTATGCAAATAAGCATTAAATAGGATAAGATAACTGAATACTGAATTACTTTACCTGCCTGACTGGTGCAGCTATGCAGATGGAATTTCTCTCTAATAATAAATCCAGCACCTTTCCAGAGGTAGTTTTTTTTTAAAACTAGAACCGTAGGTAACCTTAACGAAGTGGCAGTCCCTAAACTTTTTTCAATAATGTAAATGTTTTAAGTTTTTATTTACTCACTATAATTATTATATATTAATTATTATTATATATTATAAAATATTAATATTTATGTATTTTTATAGTAGGTATTTCTGTGAGTTTGTTTATCTATTCATGTAGGTTTATACATAAATATTATTTCTATGCATGATAATATTTCACAGAGTTAGTTATTCATTAATTTTGTTAAGGCCAGGCCTGGGGTGAAAATAGGGGTTTTCAATCTAACATATTTCCATTTGCAGATAATAAATATATATTCATTTCGTATTGCCTATTTGCCCCAAAAGCTATTTTGTCATAAGCCATGGGTTGGCTGGAAAAGACCTGTTCAAAGAGATAAGCTCTAAAAAAATTGTATATTTGTGCAATAAAGAATGTTATACACAAATAACGACTTGTTTTCTAGCTAAACAAATTATTTTATTGACTATGTAAATTACGACATTTAATTCATAGGAAGTATTTATGCATCGATATGTAGCTTTCTCGCCCAAGGCCCAGCTAATGCGATTTCTATGGTGCTATGACAGTTTTGGAGTGAAGGTAAAGTTCTTACTACCAGCAGCACCATGAGCCATGTGGCATGAGCCACAAGGCACTTAGCTACTGTATTTGCACACAGAAGACTGTCTGGCCCGATGGCGTAGCGGATAGTACCCCTGCCTTCTAAGCCGAGGGTCGTTGGTTCGATCCCCATAACACACAAATGTGTAAAGAAAAATTTTCAGATATTTGTGTTTAGTTTGGATGTTTTCTATGTATGATATGTATTAATTTACAAAAAGAAATAATATCAGCTATTTAGTTCCCATAGTACAAGCTACGCTTAGTTTGGGGCTAGATGGCGCTGTGTGAAATGCCCAGGATATTTATTATTATTATTTATTAGAAGAAATACTGGTTTTCCTCTATCTACCTATAAAATGCTACTTAGAATAGCCGCTGTAGTTTTTTTATTATCTACGGTAGCTATCATATTTTATGATGTAAGTAGGTATTATCAAGGCACTACCTACAATACCTTTCACTATCAATTATCTATCGATACTCCTGGGGGTTATATACTAAGGGGGTGTCAGAAGAAAGTGATTTGGTTTATTGCTACGAGTTCTGATTATTGGTCGTAAAAACGCGCCTCTATTGGTATTTCTAATCCGGGAGCCATGGTAGGAACCGCATTATAAATTATAACTCAAGTAACACGTTCGACAACATTGCTTAACTACTTACCTACTATACCTAAGTATTTCACCGAATATGATGGTTTATTTCATGTTTGTAATGATTTTTATTTTATTGTTTATAATATTTGGTTCCACTTTTTCCGATCCAAAGCCAACTCGGTCCACCCCTTATGATAGGCAGCATTGGCTTTGGATTGGAAGAAGTGGAAGACCGCGGGGGTGGCATTTGCCCAGCAGTGGGATCTAGTAGGCTAGGTATAGTAAAAAAATATTTGGTTAGGATCTCATAGGCTCTCTGAATATATTATATTTATTTTAAGTGTAGACTGACATTTTCCCCCGCTGGCTTGAAGCTGCGGAAAATGGTCTACAACTTTTTTTTTACAGAAGTTTTTTTTTATTCCACGTTTATGTAGGTACAAATTAATACCTACAAGACCACTTATGTATCAATGCATTTCGGGATAGGGTCCCGCTGCATATACCTACGTATCTGACTTCTCCTATGAAGATTTGAAGTCCCTACTTTTGAGTAGGCCGGGGAACTGACATAACTAATACCTACTTATTTGTAATTATTATATCATCACAATTATAAATATTAAATTAAACACAAATGGTCATTTAACGCGGCATAACCTAACTATTAAGAACATTAAGACTGTTAACTACCTAGTTAAAAGTTTATAAATGCGTATTACGTTAAACTAGACTATCCTTTTTAGGATATAATAAGCTATAAAAATACAAGAGACTTCCGCTACCGCAGCGAAAACAAGAAGTTTAAAATAACGAAACTCTACCTACTGTGATCGGGTCTTTCGTTGACTCAGTGTCCATAAACAAATAAACGATAGAAATCTTGATTCAGCTATACATTCGTTTGATCGCAGATACTGTTTTTGGCTAAGAAAGCGAAATGACCGAGTAGCAAAATGTCAAAATGACAAAATCTAGATATATCTAAATTATTGTACCTACCTAGATAGGTTTTATAAAAAGAGGAGCCCCTTTAAATGCCTTGACGGGTGAATGGACGAATTTCTGCATCCTCCATACAACTGTCGCTTGCATAAAATCGTCATAAATGTGTAAACAAGTAGGCGATTTTCTCTAGCAGCGGCCATGCAGCCAATTAGACTGAGGAGAACCGTTACCGCTCTGATTTATAAATTGCAAACATTATAGGAACATTCAACATAATGGTCAAACGATCTGCTATGGTAAACAAGACAGCTATAGGCTATAGTCCACTTCCCAGCTATGCTATGTACGCGCGTTTCAAAATGCATGTGTCCATAAGGTACAATTGCAACTGTGGTAAGGCTTACATTGGCCAAACTTAGCGGAGTATCAGAAATTTTGCGGTTTAGGGTTTTGATACTTAGTGGTAAGGCAATATGATGGGACGGATATCCCATAGTCCATAGATAACCTGTGAGTAAATCCAATTTTGGCAAAATAATGTAAATAAATTATAAACCATAAGATTTCTTCGTTAAAATCGATTCGCCACATTACGCCAATAGATGGCTAGTGCTGCAAAATATGACTTTTAACCAAAAGTACCTACTTTTGCGCCAAATTTACGTGTGCCTTCATAATTTCAAGCATTTATCAAAAAATTGCTCTTCATCGCATGTTTCAGTCCATTGAATTTCAGTTTTTCGTTCGTATGTAAAACGTCCCACCAAGTACATAAGTACCTAAAAAATTAAATATTTATTTTGACACTCAAAACATTGAGGAAGTTGCGGAATCAAAATTTCTGGGACTTACTGTTGATAGTAATTGTGACTGGAAAGCACATATTGATGGCGTATGTAGCAGGCTTTCACGATTCGTTTATCCTTTGAGACGTATTATATATTATTCAAGTGAAGATGCGGGGCTGATGGCATACTTCGGATATGTACAATCTGTTTTGAGTTATGGTTTAATATTCTGGGGCAATTCTGTTAACGCTATTAACGCTTTTAAAATGCAGAAGCGTTGTGTTAGAGCTATTGGTGGTTTATCTCAGAGGTCTTCATGCAAACCATTGTTTTATAGATATGGAATGCTACCTCTTCCCTGTCTTTATATAAAAGAAGTAGTTTTATTTGTAAAAAAACATATAAATCTCTTTGAGACGGGAAAGGGTCGTAGGCATAATTTGAGAAACAGCCATAAACTTATACACACGGCAAATTATTCTTCTGAATTTTATCATAGGAGCCTCTATTACATGAGCGTTAAAATTTATAACCATATTCCTGATAATTTTAAAGAACTCCCTTTACATAAATTTAAACTTAGAGTCACAGAATTTTTAATGTCTAAATTGTATTATAGCGTCGAGGAGTTTTTAAATGACAAAAATAAATAAATAGTAAGGAATACCTGCATGAAATAATATATTCTTAATTTAATTTATACATTGTTAATAATAATATTTTGTGATTTAAAATGTAAAATTGGTACTGACATTTATTTTTAGAGATTATATTTCACACAATTAATAAAAAATATTTAACTTTGTGACAAATTCATAATATTAATTAATAACACGTGACATTGTACACCTTTACGGTAGACTATAGATGGACTTAAAATAAATTGTAAACACCTGTATTCTTTACCTATAGTTATGCAATAAATATATTTGAATCTTTGAATCTTTGAATCTTTGAATCTTTGAAAACGTTTTCCAGCCAAGATAAAAACGGCGTTGCCTAGCCTGCAAAATGCGGCTTATGTAATAAATAATGCAAGAATCAATGTTTTTTCTGAGGTTGAGCGGCAATTTGATAATTCAATAAAGACGCATTGTTCCGCGTTGTAGTGCGGTCAAGAAACTACACTAGCTCAGCATTCGGTTTCGCCCGCACCAGCCCGTGACGGCCTCACTGGCCATTCACATCGCAACGTGTAATATGCGTCTCTACGATTCTGCTGGGAAAAGTTGGTTACACTTTATGTGTAAGTAGGTACATAGGCTGAAATTTGTTAGATGCTATGACCGATACTGAAAACTCAGGGTTGACTGACTTACTTCAGGCTGTGCTTCAGTGAAGAGGAAATAAATGGAGCCACTCTCGACTGTGCCTTTTTTCTGTGGTTGGTCGAAAATGTGTCATAGTTCAGTTACTTTTTATTGGTGCGTTTAGGCACAGTCGCGCTTGCTGCCATCTGCAATAACCTTAGAGTTTCCCTCCCTATGAGCGAGACATACCTGAAATTATACATAACTAAGTAGGTAAAGACACAGAATAATAACTAGTAACTAGCGTTACAGAAGCTTTACTTCGCAATGCTTTTCAAAGAAATATATACTCAATCTGATAGACAATATGATTTAATTTAGCTCGCGTTCCAGTCGACCACGTGTTCATTTACATACCTGCCAAATTTTTTTTGAGAGAATATGGGCCTTAATTCATTGGACTACGATTCATAATAAGTTAGACGTGGTTATACGTATTGAAAGAGCCGCGGTCTAGGGTTGCTTACTTCGAAAAACTACTTACGCCATCTAGCGCACAACACGAGCGTTTACTCCTACTAAATATGTGCTGAGTGTGAATAGTGCTCACCGAAACTAGCACAGTATAATTTTTATCTTGCACCTACAATTTAACTGCAATATTGCAAAATATTATTTTATTTTTTAAATTATTTATTTATATATTTCCAAGCAAGAAATTCGCAATATTGATTCGCAAACTTTCTTTAAGTTGAAAAGAATTCCATAGACGTATCACATATAAATATTCTGCGTTGGGTAGTCCAAGTTCGTAAATAAATACGACAGATAAAATGCAACTAGAATAAAACGACTCAACTAGAATAAAACTCTTTATTTACTTTTAAATACTGGATTTTGGAATAGTAGGTTCTTTGTTCAACAAAAAAAGAAAGGGTTTGTTTTGAATTCAATTCATTTCAAAAAGGAACTTTTAATCAAATCAAGAGTATTTCTTTGCTTTTTTTCGTTCGTCCATCTGGCAAAAAATTGTCGAGAAAGTTGAACAAATAGCGCACGCGTGTGACTTCTTTCGCTTGTGACAGCTTGGTGACAGCCCACTAGATTAGCCCTTTCGCAGTGGCCGGCGCCTGGAGGTATGTTTTTAATACCTACACGCGGAGTGACACAGGCCTGGTAAAGACCAGTGTACATCTCGCGCTGGTTTCAGATCAAATTGAAAAGGAAAACTATCATAGGTACCTACTTACATATTTTCCTACTGAACGCGGTGCTACCAAAATGCGCCAGCCCTACCTAACAGTTATTTTTAGCGTAGAAGTCTAAATGTCAGGCGAACGAAACGATTGAAAACTTTGACGCACCACCCAAGCAGACTAATAATATATCTTTACAAAGTCGCGTAAACGTTATGGGAACGGTTACGCAGAACTGTTTTCACATGTCGAACCGGTCCGGCGCAATACAGTCAGTGTTCACAAACAAACAGTCACGCCTCTTCACGTATATAGAATTATAGCCAGAATCCTGTTATAACCATGAGCACAAGTTCTAGGCCCTAGAATCTAGGGGGTCTAGGATTCATTTCTTATAGAACCACTTATCTAACAGACACAGATTGAAAACTAAAAGAAACAGATTAAGATATTGTTTTTTTGCAAAATGAGCAGAGGTAGGCCTGTTCAAATACGGACGGAGTCCGGTGGCTGTGTAGCGGTTATACTGTATTTCTATAGCATTTCCGCCGGTCGCGGTATCCTCATACAAATACCGCGCGATAACGCCGACACGTGGGTATTAGGTACACTTGCCCAGTAGACTCTGTCCAGATTTTAACGGGACTCATCTTCGCGATTAACAGAAATTTCTTATATTATTTTCATGAGGGTAGATAAAGGTACCTCAGTACTATGGTTTTCTTTTTTCTAAGATATATCAAGTCACAGATCTAATATTTTATTTCTTGCAGCCCCTTACATAATTAGTTAATTACCTTCCATCGCTCTACCAGCTGACTCTTAGAGGCTTTTTTCCCAACGCGGCAAATTTTATTTTACCACTTGATTCTTTAGTTTTAAATTTAATATTTTCCTTTCTTCCTATTCCAGCTGCATTTAATCTACCTCACGATATGCTCGCTGTCGCAAGCGGCGTATATCAGCCGCATGGCTCTCATCAACCAGAACCAGCCCAATGTGAACCTCAATGTCAACCGAATACGGCCCATGGCGGCGTTTAGACCAGGGGTCGTGATGCGGCCCTGGAATCATCCAAGACTTGTGCCAGCGCCTTCGCATCGCGTGCCTTTCGTTATGTATAGAAATCATCCACATAGGTGAGTCACGTTTCATGATCTTTTACGTTAACATGACTATTCATTTCTACATTTGGTAATAAAAGGGGTAAAAAGGTTGAAGAAGGGACGCTGTACCTACTGAAGACTTTGCCGGCATGATGAGATGAAACTGAACAACTTACTCTCCTCATGAAACTTATATTGGGGAGACGAAAACAAATTGCTTTCCATATCGTAGGTATACTAATAGTATCTTGAGGAAAGATAGGTACGTTCATAGGGTAGGTTTCTTAACCACCCCTTTCAATAAGTAATAAGATTAGTAATGCGTAAGATCTCTAGATATAGTGGCTTTAAAGGGCTTTTTTTGTAACAGAAGTGTGTAGGTACTTACCATTATTTGTTCTGTTTTACTCCAGATACTCAATGAAGCACTTTCCAACCCGCATGGCGACATCGCCGTGGAAGGCAGCGACTCGCCAACCCAGTGTAACCGCAACCACCAATGCCGAGTACGAATTCGTCAAAACAGCCTCTTCGCCCAAGACGAGGACGGCCCTGCCTAACAGTGGTAAAGGTTGACTGAATAATTGCACTGCACAATCTGCTACTTATGAACTGTTATCTAGTAGTGTGGTTGTATTTATATAGACTTCAAAAAGGTTTGACGGCCGATGTGGCGCAGTGGTAGTGCGACTGCCTGCGACGCAAAGGTTCCGGGTTCGATTCTCGGTGGGACACTCACAAAGTTGATATTTATCACTTTGTGAATTTGTTCCCGGTCTGGTTAGGACATTTCAGGGTGAACCAACTGATTGTCCGAAAAGAAATGGTTCCGTGCTTCGGAGGGTACGTTAAGCCGTCGGTCCCGGTTGCTGTCTATGATTACTTAGACGGCCTACTAGTGGTAGTAGGCGGTTGAAAAACTCTGACACCAGGGTTCATCGGGTCATTGGACGACTCGGTGTCCCACACGAAAAGAGAGAGAAGGTTCTGTAGAAATCAATTCACGAGTCATTTATATAACCTGTTTTTCTACTTCTAGGCAGAACAAACTTAGGCTTTTGTGTCGTTGCAGTACGATTCTATATCACAATTTCATTTCTAGTGCACTTTAGCACTTTAAAAATTGCAGAAGTCGTCCACAGCGATATTACGGGCACTAAAAGTATCTAACAAAAACTTCTAAAACTCAGAAACTTATAAAACGATATTCCAAAAACAATGGAACTTCGAATTTGTTTTTTTACTGTAGCTACAATCAGTGCCTAGTAACTATTGCTGTGGACGACAACCGTGTGGTTCAAAGTGTTTTGACCGGCAGGTGCCATCCATACTATCCCAGCGCCCAACCTGAGCCTGGCCGAGAAGCCGATCGTCGTGCTAGATGACATCACCAACTTCAACAGCATTAGCACTGAATCGGTAAGCAAGCAAAGGCTCTGAAAAAGTTTTAATAAGGACTTCGATTTCCTTATACTTCGATTTCCTTATTTATTGGCTGCCACATTGTCTCTATTTTAGCGGACTATGAAACTGCCATGCTCCAACTAACATTCATTTACCGACTCACAACTAATTTTTAATTTGCGGAATTCGGGCAATGTTTGTTAGAGAAACTTGTTTAGAAATATCTCCGACAGTATTTTTAAACCCAGTATGTTGAGTACGTAGTTGGGGACAACTTACTATTTTGACCGCCATCTTGTTTTCAATCTTTCAGCCGAAAGCGGTGTTCGGTCTAAATCAAAAACACGCCGATCCCACGAAACTTCATGTTGGAGCTAAAATCGAACAACCCATAGGATTCTCTAAAGCTAACGTAAGTAGAACTAAGTAGGTACTTATATAATTCCGTATTACTTAGAAATATGCCTTGAGAATTATAGGAACTAAAAAAAGTCAATTACTCAACAATCTTATCATGTCGTGGAAAACTCTTACTGGTGTATTGTATGTGTGAATTTTAGTTTCTATATTTTTGTACAAAACCACATCGAACGGTTATCCTACCTTTCTTTGCTTTTCAGTCCTTCACACCAGCAGACTATCAGTCCCTACAAAACAGCGCAGCTTTGCAACTGGCTTCAGAGTTGGGGCTGCCAGCAATATCCCTGCCTCAGCATTTACCGCAATCGGTGCTTCATCAACAACAGCCGCAGCAAGTTGTGACCCAACAGAGCATACCTCAACAACACGTGCAACAACAACATTTCGTGCAGCAGCAGTCGATTGTGCCCCAACAATTTACCATGCATGTAAGTCCTCATTCTTACGAAACCCAGCCAAATTATGACTTTGATTGTAGTAATTGACGTGTTGTTATTATTACAGAACTTCCACACTCTACCAAACGCTCAAGAGTTCATGCAAGCAGCGCCGGACGGAATAGTCATAACTCCAAACGCATTGTACCAGCCCGATCCAGCGTTCCTGCAGAAACTTCAGAACCAACTGTTGGAAAGATTCCCAGGAGTAGAGTTTGTGCCATACGCGGCAGGTTTTGACCTTACGCAAAACCAAAACCAGCCGAGTCAAATCCAACAGCAAATTCTATTCCCTGCGCCGCAAAACCAACCGCAAAATAATATAGACCAGCAAACGTTCCAGAGTCAAAGTCAAGCAGCATTTAAACCATCACCGTTTCAGTTCCAAACTGCCCAACCACAACGGCAAATTAATGCCCAGATTAATGCCGCAACTCAACCATCACATAACCAAATATTATTCCAACCTTCAGTGACCCTCCAGCCTAATACGCAAGCACCATTCGTTCTTCTCCAAAACGAACAATATCCTAGACAAACGCCTCCATCATTCGCGGTTGCTGAATCACAAAACCGATACGTTGTCCAGAGACAAACTCAAGAAGGGACTGTGACGTTGGTTCCGCAAGTGAAAGACACAAATACTACAGGAAACAGGGTTGAGGTCTCTACATTTTCAACGCCTCAAAATATCACAATTGAACTGATAGCAGCTGAATCAAAACCAACAGGAACAACCATCAAGTACACGGTAGAAACTAGTACAGATGTGCAGAAGACTACGCCAATGCAATACACCAGTGTCGCACAAAACGGACAAATTAATGGGTACATGCAAGCAGCTTTAGTAAGTCAAATAGCAGCTGACATTATAGCTAACAAGGTCCATCAAAATTCCGCCCAGTCGAAGCAAAATAACCAACCACTCAATAAAAATGTTGTGCAAGCAAATCAAAAATCTGAATCGACCAATAAGAATACTGTTCAGGTCAACCAAGATAATGCGAAGCTAAATCGTGATAATGCGCAAATCAATCTAAATAATGCACAAGCTAATTTGAATAATGCGCAGGAAAACCTAAACAATGCACAGGCGAATCAAAACAATGCGCAGGCTAATCAGAACAATGCGCAGACGAATCAAAACAATGCGCAGGCCAACAAAAACAATGCACAAGCCAACCAAAACAATGTCCAGGCTAAACTAAACAATGCACAGGCTAATCAAAACATAGCAAACATTGAAAATGCGCAAGTGGCTCAAAGCACCGGAAATGTTGTGACCGATAGTTTTTATTCAGCAATCAATGATGTAAGAGTTGGGGCTGCTCTAGCACAAGCTGACAAGCCGCAGGAATCAACTACGCAGGAAAACATCAACACTACCACTTCAATTCCTACATCGACTATAAACGAAGATCTTAAACCATATTTCGTACAAAAAACAGAAAAAGATGATCAGAATCAGACTAATAGCGAAATAAAATCTGTTCTCGGTGTGCCCTTCGCTAAAGCACAAAATTCTGTTAACGTTGCCTACACGTTACTGAGATCCGATGAAAAGGAAACAAAAGTAGCAAAAGACGGATCGGTTTACGCTGGACAAATAGTAGAAGCTAGCGTAAGTGAGGATCAAGACTTTAATAAACAGAAAGCGAATCTCCTGACTAGGCGAGCACCAATAAGGCTCGTAGCAGTTGCAGACAAAGAAAATATTACGACGACTACACGGATTCCTCCGCGAGCAGCCGTAATAAAAGCGAGAATACCACCGAAAAGTAAATTGACATTTGACGACAAGACTGGGGAGCCAGTCTTGAGGATATACGCAAGCTATGTGGACACTTCCGCCCAGGTAAATGAGACGCATGGCTATCCTTCCACTGAATCCAGTAACTCTGTCTATTGGCCTTCGTTTGATTTTCCATCTACATCTGACGAATTATTTACAAATGATCTGTCAACAATGGGCGATTCACCTTCTACAAATTTACCGTCGACTGAAACCCTACCCTCCACGGCTAACGAAATACACACGACTACAAAAAGAGAATTTCCAACCACACCAAAACAACTGTCTTCTACCGATTATTTACTTTCGTCTATAGACATTTCGTTCGCGTCTACAGTCGCTCTACCAAAATCTATCAATCCGACTTCAACCACCAGCCTTCTGCCCTAATTTGCATGCAGTAGTTAGAATTTGTTGATATACCATTTAGTAGATTTAGAATTTTATTCGCCAAATACTTTGCAGAAAGAAGCGATTACTTCGAAACTGAAACGTGAAAACTTAAAAGAAATACCGCCTCGAAAAGTGGACCCCGCGGACGCATGGAAAGTGAAGGCGCTTGCCAGACCACACGGGTTTGAAGCTAACCCCAACGCAGTCACACAGTTTGGACTCAAACTTAAATCGAGAAGCGACGACTATGTACCACTGTTTGAAGATTACGAAGAATAAAGTGCATAAGATTGTAACAAAATGTAGTTGCGAGTAATCAGTTGTGTATCTGTTTGAAATCGGGTGCTGGGACTATGGTGATTGACAAAATAAGGGTTACATAATATTCATTTGAAATACAGCAGAATACCTTATGATTTACAGAATTTCACTTTTTACATAGAATACATCGAACAATGAGTATTTATAAACGAATAAGATCGTGAGTATTTCAAGTATATTTTTCGTTTCTTCATAACTAATTTAGGAAATTATCAGCAGTACGCTACAAAGCAGAAATTTCTTAATTTTTATTACGATAAATACATGTAAATAAACAGAATAGAAATAAGCTATGTTTAAGGGTTGTTAGTGCATTTAGAAGTTTATTTATTGAATTTGTTAAAGCCAAAATTTTATTATTAACAATGATAATAAAACATAATTTTGTTATGTTGAATACTTTTTTTATTTCAATTATTACAATCAAAATCAACAAATTTGTGATAAGTTATTTGAAACACTCAATTTCATTTTGTTCCAGACAAACTTAAGTATAATTTTTATACATATTGGTTTTAACCAGTCGTTTGTTAAAAGGTATAAAATCCTTAGTTGTAAAAATAACAATACACGAAAACATTTTCACAGAGAATTATAGTGACGTCTGTACAAAACACCGAATCAAAACATTATCTACAAAGACCACTCCACCAAGGCATTAAATTGTGTTGTGTTAATCAAATACTGGTTATTATGTCACATTCATACAATATTGCACTTGTTATTGTTTTTCATACATTTTAAACAACTATACTGTATGGTCTAACTTTGGCGTACTCCTATACATCTTTGGAACGTGACAAATACGCAGTAGTAGTTTTTCAAATGATTTTTGTTCGTTACTTTTGTACCGTTGCCAACCTACTAGGTACACTTTTTTTCGTCGAGCATTATGTTATTTGTGCGTGAGTATAAAAATTGCAAACGTATAACGAGATCCCTTCAGCCGGGTGTACCTAAAGCGTACTATGACTATGTCGCGTTACGACTAGGCAAAACGCGAAGTAGGCTTAAAGAGAGTTAGCCGTATAAAGAGTTAGGACTATTGCGATTAAGGTCAGCAGCTCAAATGGCAAAATAATACATAGATCTACTGAGTTTTAATCTCGAAGTAGCGCACCTAATGTAATATTATGTTAGCTGCGGGTGAAACCACTGGCGGGTCGCTAGTAAAGTCTAAATAAAAATCAATACAAATACCAATACCAATTTTTTTTAATTTGCAATCTGTATTTCCATCAAACAATAAAAAATTAAAAACAAATTGCGAAGGGTACATTTTGCGAATAGTACGTTTTGCGGACAGGGTACGTTTTGCGAATGGTACATTATGCGCCGAAAGGGATAAAATAAAGGCACACATTTGAAGGTCCGTAATACATGATATCCGTAGTTTTTGATAACTCCTTTAATTTTTTCATCGCTGGTACAAAAAATTAAAATCCGATTTTCTTTATCACCGTCATCGCAAACTAAAATGTTTTGGGCAATAATATTTGGGCAATAGCATTTATAAGTGTTCGTTATTTAGGCATAACGCGATAAAGGCCATTAGAGATTTAGGCTGACATAGAATTAGCCATATCGAAAAGTAAGCAATCTGATAATTAGTCTTATAAATAATTAGTCATTTAGCTAATGTATTATGACATTTAGGCATAACGCGAAGTAGAAAGACTGCGTTTTAGGTACACCCGGCTGAAGGGAACGAGATAGACGCGCGAAATCTATTCAATATTTAGCTGCTAGAGAACATTGTTTGCCGTGTGATGCCGACTTAGAATAGCATCACCCCATTTCTCTCCCGTGGGAGTCGTAAGAAGCGATGAAGGGACTCGAAGGTGTGTATTGCAATTTTAGGCGATGAACTGTCAATATGGCGATACACAATTTTCCGAATTACCCTTAAATTTTTGGCAGATGTTTTACGGTCTGCCCAACCAGCAGGGAATTATAGGCGTCATATGTGAATGTATGAATGAACATTGTTTCTTCAGTCAACTAATTTTAATACAAACAGTCCAATTTCAATCTATGTTGCCACAACTCTGCTATCAGTATGATCTGAGCACAGTATATTGTAGCTCAACTTAAAGATAATTGAACAAATACCTAAATAACCTGTGTAACTTGAAATCCACGCGCAAAAATAAAATTACTCACACTTGCCATTGAGGTATTTTGCTCACATCCCTCGTATAATCTGATCCAGTATCTACGATATTCGCCGTCTATCTTGACACGCGCCTGTTATATCCTACTTATTAGTAGACAGTATCACCTCAGTGGACGGAGCGGGGGCAGGGGCGGATTAGGAGTCTCCTTTCTGCAGCTTCTCCAGCTGGTCCATGAACCAGGGCCGGCCGGAGGCGCGGCGTGTTAAGATGTCGCAGCCCGTCTCTGTCACCAGGAGAGTTTGTTCGAACTGGAAGAGAAAGAAAGGATCTTTAAGAAAAAGATACAGATTACTTCAAATATGCTAAGAAAAACCTTAGGGCGAAAAGAACGGGCAGCAGCATATCCTATGAATGGACCAACCAGCACTGAGCTTGCCAATCCACCTGCTTGAATATGTCATGTCCAGCAGTGAGTATGCCATATCCAGCAGTGAGTATGCCATTTCCAGCAGTGAGTATGCCATGTCCAGCAGTGAGTATGTCATGTCCAGAAGTGAGTATGCCATGTCCAGAAGTGAGTATGACATGTCCAGCAGTGAGTATGACATGTCCAGCAGTGAGTATGACATGTCCAGCAGTGAGTATGACATGTCCAGCAGTGAGTATGTCAAGTCCAGCAGTGAGTATGTCATGTCCAGTAGTGAGTATGTCATTTCCAGCAGCGAGTATGTCATGTCCAGCAGAGAGTATGTCATGTCCAGCAGTGAGTATGACATGTCCAGCAATGCACTGTAATGTTGTGGTTGTTGGTGATGAATGTTACTGCTCATCACACCTAACGCCCTCATTGATCATGGGCATGGAATAATGATAACACCACTGTGTAGAAATGAAACTCCTTTGTCTAGGCGCCAAAAGCCGCCGACTCCTCAGCCCTTAACGCTACGCGGACTCCAACGCTATAAGACAGGGCTGGCATGCGCTGATAAATTTATTTCAGAAGGTAGTATCACTAATGTTTTTAAAGAATTTTAATGTTCAGCAGTGGACTTTTGTGGCTGTTGAAGTTGAAGTGAAGTGACTTTTTTTTTTAGCTTTAGTGAGCTGAAAAAGCTGTGGAATTTTATCGAGTCAATCTAACATTCGAAAACTGCAAATCTATTGAGCATTATATAAAATGTGGCCCACGCGACAAGCACTCAAACAGCGAGGCGCGCGCACACCCTAACAGAGTTGTTCGCTAAGCGCCATCGAGATGGTAAACTAATATAATGACCTTGAGCGCATCTAGGGGCGGGACTGTCGTGTGCGTCCAGGTGTGCGTACTCTGTGTCATGGGGTCGATAGCGAAGCCAATAGTGGGGAACCAAGTCCAGTAGTGGACAGTGGCTAATGATGGTTACCTGTGCGGAGCGGCTGCCATCTGCAGTGATGGCGGTCCAGCGGTCGGGCCATTGCTCGTCGCGCCATCCGCCCTCATTGATCATGGGTTCGATCGTGAAACAGTGACCAGGTTTCATCACACCAACGGCTTTGTTTTCTGTAATCATTTCCAAAGAACTTAAATAATACTATACAATGTGTATCTTTGATCAATTGATTTTCATTCAAGAACAGATGATAAGAACAATGAACTTTTGAGGAATAAATTGGTTTAAAATTACATTTTTCTATTGAAGTACACCTATACCACACCTAAACATAATCCCTTGTGGGATAGGCAGAGCGTGAATAAATGAAATAAATAAACATTTATGCCACATCTGACTTCAGGGTCATTCACAGTATGGTGTATCGCCATAGTGACCAGGTTATTAGCCTATGCACTAAAATTGCAAATCACATGTAATCCTTGAGTCTCTTAGTCGCTTCTTATTCCATATTCCATGGGAAAGAAATAGGGTAATGCTATTCTAAGTAGACATCTTGCTCTGATTGGAATTTCTGCAGAGCTCGCAAACAGGTGATCAGCTCCGCTAGGCGGGAACTATTTCACCCAAAAGTAGACACCACATGGCAAAAAACTATTAAAATATATAATTATCATCGATACTCACTGGCATAATGGGGCACATTAGGAGTAGTATGGAATAGCCTGTGTATTCCATGGCCGCAGTACGAGCGGACCACACTGAAACCATTCGCTTGAGCATGCTTCTGAATCACATTTCCAATCTCCCGGTACTTCTCACCAGGCTTGACAATTTCAATAGCTTTCATTAGGCACTCGTAAGTGACTTGTGTGAGCTTACGGCTGGACTCTGGGACATTGCCAACAAAGAATGTCTCGTTCAAGTCTCCATGGAAACCACGGTGGTAGACTGTCACGTCTACATTGCAGAGGTCACCATCCTGAAGAAGAAATACATCAGATTAGTCATGCAGCAATTTTACACAAGGAGTTCTCTACAGCTAAATAGTAAATATTTGTCTTTATTACTAACCAAAAAGAGTTAATTAGAAAACAAGAATGTTATAGGAGGCATAATTAAAATAAAAAATAAATCAATTAAAATAAAAATATAAATAAAATAAATAAATAAATAAATTCTTTTTTCAAAATAAAGCACATAAATGCACTAACATTTCTAGAATTCTGTGGATTAGGGTGCCTAGGATATCTACCTAAGCTTGGATTTGAACCTGGGACCTCTATCAACAGGCTAGTGCATTACAAAATTAAATAAAGTACCACTATCCCAGAATGTAGCAAAGAAAGGACAACATTTTAAAACATGATTCAAATCATCTTTTTAAAATGATCAGTACCTGTAGCGGACGAGTGTCAGGTATGCCATGGCAGATAACTTCATTGACAGAAGTACAACAGCTGTTTGGGAAGTTGTGATAGTTGAGCGGGCTTGGGTAGCATTCACGTTCTATAGCAGCTTCATGCACTATACGGTCAAGCTCATCAGTTGTCACACCTATGTCACATGCCCTGGAAGTTGTAAAATTACAGTTAAAATGCAACATTAATTAAAAGAAAGGTCTTAGATTGGTGCATAAGTAACTAATGGTTTAAAATAATGATATTACAGGATTAATTATAAATTATCCTAAACATATCATTCAGGGTATACTTGTTATGCTGAGGGTCATAGGTTTATCCCCATAGAATTTAATAGTCAAAGTATTCTTAATTTATTCGCATTTTATTGACAGCAATTGTAGGTTTAAACTTGGACATACTTAGCAGCTTCATCCAAACACTCTCTTCCAAGGCGGCAGGCGACACGCATACCCTCTATCTCTTCATCGTCCAGCACTTTAATCTGACCGGAACCTTTCGCGGCGTTCTCGGACGCCGGGAACCCCGTCGGATGATCAGCATAATCAGGACGTCCAATATGAGGAGGCACTGTACGCTTTGGGCCAGGAGGATATGGCCTCAACTTCCCCGTATAAGGGTAAGAGGGCCAAGGGTTATACTCGCCGCCAGCCCCGTCCGGATTTTCACCCTCTACAACAACAAAAACACACCATCAATAAGTTGTAACACCACCAGTAACTGGACACCGTAACATAACCTAAAAGCTAGCACTCACTCGCCAGTGTGTGGATGATTTTGTGACCCTTCCACGATTTCTTGAAACAGTCTTGGTTGCAGAAAAACGAGCCCTGTATTCCCAACTTTATACATGTTGGACATTGTAAAGTAGCAACGGATTTGCAACCGGGAGTTTCACACATTCCAATCGCAGCCATTTTTCGTTAAAACTTTTTTTTTACAAATGTCAAATAATTGTCATAAATTTATTGGCCAGGTTGCAAAAAAAATATCATACTCCGCAATTTTTTGTCTGTTTCTTTTTATATCAATACTGATAGAAACAAATGGAAACTACACAAAACGACTATAATAGGCAAGTGAGTCAATAATTTACCATAAAAATACATTTTATAATGTTAAAATAGGCATAATACCTTAACATGTATGTAAAGGAAACTAACATTAATAAACATACCGCAATACTTTGGCTTACTCTCTGGCAATACTTTTAAAATGTCAAACAACAGTGTTGCCAACATTCTTAAAAAAATATACAACTAGAGCTGTACTTAAGCATAAAAAACCGATAATGACAAGAACCGATATCGTAGGATTCCGCAAGGAGCTTATTGTGATTTTAAAAAACACTGAGGTTCTGTATTATGTAAAGTAGGCAAAAACACGTACGACTAAATTAAGCTCCACTAGTGCTGGCTTGGTGGAGGAATAACTTCTTACTGCAACCCGGTTCGTAGAAATTATTCTCCGGCCAGGATCTTCTAAGATCTCCAGAGAAAGTTGGAACGGTAGGTAGGTACCTAAACCTTAGGGTACTACTTAGTTGACGACAAGTTGATAGGTAAGTCGCCCATCTGCTTGCCAAGCAAGTGAGTATGTCAATACCCCCCAATAGGAGGAGGCCCATGTCAACCATTGGACTATTGTGTTCTGTTAATGTTTTCATGTTAAGATAGGTAGGTAGGTACGTAGGAAACTTATATAAGGTCTGAGTTAGGTAGGTTAGGTATTTATATACGTAGGTATTTTAGGGAAAACCTCAGCTAACAATTTACCTACTAAGTAATTAGATAGTTAACAATAGCAACAGGAAGATTTGAGTTTCTCACAAATAGAAACAAATTAACTTAACATAAATCGGCAGTTGACAGAAACTATCGATATCAGGAAATTTTAAACACTGCAGATATGTACCTACTCAAATAAATATGATGCTACTAAATAATTACTAAAAAAAGAGGTAATCTCCTCATAGTAAATAGCTCTCATAGTAAATAGGTCTCGCTGTTGCCGCACTAGTGTGAAATAGGTCTAAATCTTATTTTAGAAAAAATTTCCTTCCGGTGCTCGGTAGGCCAAATGTACCTTCTTTACGACGATACGAACGAAGTTCTCTTATGGTCAGGTTGCTAAATAGATCCGGATATTAAAGATAGAAGAGAGAATAAGGTTAGGCACCTAGGTAAGGTTTGTCCGTAATTAAATGTTTTGAACAAAACTAAAGAAAAATGTACCAACCCTTTTCTAAACGATCAAGTTCAATATTGGGTTCATTGAGTGGTTCCAGTGGCTCGGGATCGGGTTTTTTTATAACGTCGAGCGACATTACAAGGTTCTTCTTAAAAATCGTTAAATTCTGTAAAGTTTTCAAGTGTAAGCACTAGGTAGTATTTTATGTTGCATCGGAGCCAGGTAGGTAGATTAAAAAAAGAAGGAAGGGGTTAGAGCTAGGTAGGTAAGCGGAGGTAGCTATAGGTACTTACTGAAAAGGGCGGATCGAAGAACATACAGGTATCCTTCAGGGACGTCCCAGGAGCGAATGACGGCGTTCCTTGCTTGCGAGTACAGCAAGCCAAATCCTGAAGCCAGATCGAGCGCAAATTCGCTCATCTCAGTTCACTGTACGAGTCGTAGTTTATTCACACGAAACTATTGCAAAATTGTTATCAGTTATCTCTTGATATATCCTATTGATAAAAGTAAAGAGAATATAATAGAACTTTGATCAAAGAAGATATAAATTATGCTATTTTGACGCTATCATCAAACTCAAATATAGTAAATTTGTGTCAGCATGACGTCGTTTACTTTTGTTTTATCCAAAGAGCATATATAACCACTTACGTTTTATCCTCTTTGAATTTGAACAAAAGTTTCAGTTAGAGTCTCTGGGCGCGCAAAATTTGACAAGATTGCCATTGAATCGACAAGAAGAAGAAGTTAGAGTCTCAGTGACAGATTAACTATATTTTGTAGACTAGCTGTCTCAGTAGCAGAGCTCAGAAGTCACGCTATTAAGAGTATAGTATTCTTTGCTCAGTACCTAGATCTCAGGCCTAGCTTGGCGCTAGTGGAATATAGCAGAGTAGAAATAAAAAGAAAGTAAGAAACTCTCTCGTGTATCTTTTCATCAAGTCTATACTCAACTTAGCCAAAAAATGGGCTAATTGTATTTCTCCAAGTACTTCTCGACGTTAGATCGTTTGCCTACTTACTTATTTCTTCTTCTTTTCATGTGGAACACTGAGTCGACAAATAATTAAGTGAACAAAAATAAAACATAGTGACCGACTGCAAAATACCAAGGAAATATTTATTTCAATTCACCCTTTAAAACCGTAGATGAAGAGAGGCATTTATCGGCAAATAAAAATCAAATACTGTCATCATAACAAACTTTGTATCGTATCCTCCTAAATACACTGCAATCTCAATACCACACCACGCCAAGAAATATAAAAATCGTTCGACCAACGCACGATCAGAGTTGAGAAACACTGAGTTCTCACACAATAAACTAGGCAGAGTTCTATTTATAGCCGGAAGGAAAGCTTGTAAGATTGTACAGTTTTTTCATTATTCATATTCGAGTGATAGGTCGGTCCCTGTTCCTGTCATTCACCTATATGGTTACCGTTGTCAATTTTATCCTAGGGTACAATCAACTTACTAATTACTTTAGGAACTCTTTTATTATTAATATGTGTGTTACCTACATAAATTAAAAGACAGTTATTATTTATTAGTTCAAGTAGGTATACTTTTAATTTTTATCGTACCTACGCGACCAGCGATAAAAAAGGTAAATAACTACTAAGGTACTTATGTGTTCTACTTACCCCATAAAAGAGGCAATGGCGATGTTTGCGGTGGCAGATTATTAGCCACACATAACAGAGATCTTTTTTATTATGTGCGTATTTTATTAGCTTCGCCAAAGCGACAAGTGGTTGCTTTTCTTCTGACTATTTCTGGAAAACCATGGACCGCAAGCTAAGCACACCAGCAATAGTTTTAAAAGATAATTTTATTCTGTTTTATTTCGATGGGTAAGGCTCTAAGAAGAAATAAGATTAGAACGTCTTTCCTGTTTACTGTTTGTGCATGCTTGCGTTTGAATGAGCCGAAATGGCGCGGTGCAAATGTAAGTTCAAGAGGGAGTATGGAAAAGATTGTGGATTGCTAATTAATGCTTATACTTGTTTAATAATTGAAAGTATTTATTTTTAGTACCTATTTGTAATCGGTAGGTATTGCATGCAGACGCATAACATGCCCTCCCCTCATTCATCTTATACTTTCAAAAAGCTAAATGAATCTATATTACATTTTTACTCAATAATAAATATTCCCTACACGATGTCAAAAGTCAATTATTATTTAAAAATTTAGAATTGTTTTGAACCTGTGCGTTTTAAAAACGTTACGAAGATTAGAAGACACCTAACAACGCCAACACTTTAAAAATATTAACCGAGAACTCTCCTTAATTTCATCAGCAATTTCTTTAGGCATAACGCGAAGCTTAGTAATATTTATAGAGCACTTTCTTTCCTTGCCTAATCCCCGTACTGGGGGATATTTTGGCCTCGTTTGTCGAGTCCGTTAATTGTGAGGATTACCCTAAATCCTGAGATAAGATAAGCGGGGGGCAGTAATTGTTCTGTCAAGCCGATAAAGGAATAAATCGTATGCGAATTGACTTATAGCGAGTGTCTTACTTGGGCGGCTCTACAAAGCCAGGTAAAAATTTGCTTCTTGCGGTAAAATTTAGAGGGAGGTGTACATAATAATCTATCAAAATAAGGCGCCAAATTAAAACCATTAGAACAATAGTTGTGGAGTATTGGCGAAGAACCCATTGTCACTTTTAAACAATACTTCGATATACCTTTTCTAAAGCTAAGTATATGACGGAAAGTGACAACGCAGATTTAAGCAGGCTTCAAATTAAACGACATGATATGACTTTGACATCTCCTATACTTTTTAACCTATTTGACGAAAAGTGACAACGAAAAATTTTAGTTAGGAGATTTTTTTGCTGAAAGTGATCTCACGATTGATTATACACTGTGAAAGGAAATTCGATACATTCTTTGGAGGGGGTAATAGGGGAGGTAATTTCCGATATGTTGTTCCGTTATAATAAATCGTAAATAACAATAAAAATTTAGTTCCTTTCGATTTTTATTAAAATGTACGATGGGCCTAATACAATTGCATTTGTGCCGTTGCTTTCTGCTTAATAGGTAATTATTTTGATAAAAAACGAGTTGGTTGGAAGATTATTGTATTTTTTCGGTTAATTGATTATTTGAAACTGAGAAGTAAGTTATGTAGTTTGTACGATATTTTTCATAGTGATTTTGTTTAACAGACTACAATCAATAAATACACCATGACGATGATTCGTCATAAATTTTGCAAAATCAAAGTTCGTAATATTTTTATTCTTAACCAATAGTTTCCGACCCCTAGTTCTAAAAAAAAACATGTTGAAAGTGGATTCGCCTCTTGCTCTCCAGGGAATGTATTGATTTACTTTTCAATCTGTATAAGCTGTAATCAAAGATATGTCAGATTAACTTCAACCTGTCACAATTTAATCCCACTTCCTCTTCCTTTATCCGGCGGACCGAGAGGCTTTGGCAGTTTGGCTGTGTATTATGACGGGGGCAGCCCCAGCGGTCCCTGTTTGGGCGCCAGACAGTCTCGTGGAGCCGAGAGGGGTGCACGCGTCTTGTGTTGCTCCCCCACGTTCGCGCCGCGATATAAGTTCGTATTGTGTTTCTAAGAAAACGGTGGTAAGTAATGTTTATTATAACTCATTGATACTAAATAAATATGTTTCATTTTCCTTACGAATTTTTAGACATTTATGAACATTTTTTATTCAGAGAACTTATACTTTATTATTGAGTCATTATGCGTACGTTTATTTATGTTAATATGGCACTTTAGTAAATGGTCTTAATAAGATATAAATTTTGATTTATCTTTTCGTATTTGGCGGCATATTCATAAAATTATTAGGCTAAATGAGCCATTTTCCTTTGTAGGTTTGAGTATAATTTACGGCTTAGATAATTAATTATCTCAATAATGTCTCATAATTAGCAGAGAGTACTTCTGAAAAATAATGTTGCTTTAATTAGTACTTATTAAGTTCGGACGTAGGTATTTATTAAAAAGGAAAATTAAGTTGAAGCCATTGACAATTATTAGGATCCTAATTATTTTTTATAAGTACTTAAATAAGATAATAGTATCTACTTAAGTAGTAGTAAACAAGTCTGCGAGTCTAGCCAGGCACGGGCAATATATCATGGTTCTGAACCAATATCTATTTTTAATGGAATATATTTCAACCGGTTGCTACGAATACATTTTGTTTTAACTTTGGAACCAGAATCGTTTTGACCAGTTTGTCGATCGTAGAGCACATCTACCAACCACTTTAAAGCATCGACTTATACTGATTTTTCTCATAGTAACTGCATGAAAATCCAATATAAGCTGATCCCTAATAGCGGTACGTTGACGTGCAACTGATTTACCATAAAGTCTTCGTGAAATAGGAACATTAAGAATCCACCTTTCAATCTGTCATTTATAACAGTATCTCTCTACCTCAAAACCTTGTACTTTAATATATTCTGTTCCACTATTATACTACCTACCGGGTACATACGAAAGGAAGCAAGTAGGCCTAACAATGTCAGCAACAGCACCTCTTTTCCCTTTACCGATCGTGTTGAGTTATTTGTAAAGGGTGTCTGAGAAGATAGTCCCTAAAATATACCTACCTACTCAACATAGTTTTTATCCATATGTTCAATAGGCGACGAACATCAAGTACATAATTTTAAACAAACCTAGCAAACACGATCACAGCGTGACTCAAGCAAACGAAAATATGTTGTTCCTTTTCGATCAAGTACATTTACACGCAATCATTTCACGAAAATCGCTCTACGTTTATAGTATCTGGTCTCGAAAAATGTATCTTGCTAAATTGACCCTGAATCGTCTAAAACTTCGAGCAACACGGTCTTCCGGAAGGCCGTCGTTGCTCGAAGGTCTAAAACATGAAATTTGTATGCATTAAAAAAGGAATTGACAACTTATCTATTGACACATGATCGGAAGCGGATGGGATATTTGTGGGAAAGCATTACGAGGACTGAGTAAATTCGATTACGTATTAAATTAGTCAGCTAAACGTTATAAAAATTGCAGCTTTAGTAAGCAAAGATTTAATTTTTATATAACTTTCATATATTCTTTTTTTTTTGTTATTCTCACTTACGGCACAAAGTAAGTACACGGCTGCGTGCTTACGGGGTACATCTATATTTCTGCATGCTTGTTATATCGATGTGTCACTAATACAGACTGCCAACGAAAATAATGACGTTTCTTTTTTTTGACGTTTTTAATAGTTAGCCCTAGCTCAAGCTTTACGCTTTTTTGGGCTGCTATAAGACTAAAAACACCCTAAAATAAGTGATGGTTTATCGAGTGCTTTTCTCCAATGGTGTTGAAATGTTAAGAAATAAATAAAAAATAAAAATACAAAACATACTCTTAAATATATTTTTTAAACTTGCGAAATTTTTAAACGCGGGCAAGATTTGAACCTGTGACTCTCGCCATTACTAGTGGCGACGCCTCTTCCATCTATGTTAAAAAAACTAACCCGGTAGATGGAGCCGTGCCACGCGTACACTTGCAAAATTCGCAGCATGGGACGAGCTGCGGTAGCCTAGATGGAAGAGGCGTCGCCACTAGTAATGGCGAAAGCCGCAGGTTCAAACATTCTTAAAAAAATCGCTCGATTTTTTTGCAAGTTTTCAACCTTACATGGAAAGTGTTTTAAAATGTTGTATTCAAAAATTGATTTAATCTACACGTCAATAAAAAAGTTATTAGATAGTTCTGTTCCTCAGCTTACACACAAAACAAATGTACCTACGCATCTTTTATACCTAAGTAAATTTAGGTATTACCCAAATATGTTTAAAGAGCTTTTCTGCAATGATGGGAGTTGTAGAGAGCGAAAAAATGTAAACACTGAAACCCAGGTAAACTCCGGAAACACGCAACCCCTCAACTCAGACATACGCGTTTTGCTAAAAATGTGGAGCTTTTAGAGACCTACTTAAAAGAAGTATTAGTAGCTGGCTTGAATCATGGCTGCCACCGACATTTCCTGGCTGAATTAATTCGAGTGAGGCTTTAAATTTTAATCTCAGAGAAGGATGATGCGGCACTTTGTGAAAAAGAAAACAACAATAAGTGCGATCCTATCCGTGATTATTCAATTTGAAGAATGCGAATTTGTTGAAGGGAAAATTAATACTTTTCAGTAATGTAGAGCCCGCGGACTTGAAATGGTTAGGCGTTTAATAATGGTATTTTTAGCTTAGAGACAATAATTACGATACTGCTCAAATGTAAAGCCAATTTAAAGACCTTTAATTCTCATATTTCAATACCTGACATTTAGGGATTATGCCACACACGAGTGATTATGATTTTACTACCTACCTACTAACTAAGTAGGTAGTCTAGCTCTTATTATTTTTTGATGGTGATAAAATTGAGCATTGTCAGTTCAGAGAATTTCGCGTTTCCAAGGTCCCGTTAACAAAGAGACGGTCGCGTGCCATTCGCAGATCAGGGCGGAATTATACAGATTTATTTTTAGAACAAAAAAGCGGGAAAAGGTGCGATTTAAAATTTGTTAAAACAGGATTGCAAAAGCATAAGAGTTCAACTGACACGAAAATTGCCCTTAGAAAGGTAATTTTTTGTAGGAAGGTACGTACCTACTAACCTAATAAAACCACTTAAGTTTTTTCAGCCGCCTCATCTCGGCCAAGATAGTATTTTTAATCGGATTTTGAGATCTTTTCAGTGCAACTTGAGCGTTAGATTGCCCAGTTAATCGTCTAGCTGGACCAAATTGGGTGTTTTGTTCGGTTAGGAGGCAGACGTAATCTCCGGAACCACTTTCTTCAGGTCGTTATTTTTTTATTGAGTTATCAGTCACAAAACCGTGATAACTTGTTTACTTCTTAGATATCACGGTTTTTGTTAGTCGAATACCAGTGGAGCCGTACATTCCGGTGAATCACTCGAGTGCATTGTGCGTAAGAAGTAAGACATCCTCATTGATAACGCGTATTGTTCTGTTACGAGGTTCTTGCGTCTGCCTTCTTTCACGATATTGCGAAGTTCGCGATAAGGCGTTTTTTAATATCGTTTGGTGTATCCTCCTTTTGTTATCTTGTATTCGTAGCCTGAGTAGTCTGTATCTATATGTCTGTAACTCAATCGCGGTAAATATGTTTTTAAAATTGGTCTAGCACAGTGCTACACGCAAGTACATTCAAGACCAGGCTGGGTTAGACAGTTTGGACTTTGAACCGTTTTTATGCCGCACGCGTAAGACTTATGACTTAGCCTATTGGCAGTTTGAGTGTCTAACCGTACGTGAGCTTCACAGTACCTTCAGAACTCGAGTCCTTTTTCGAGTCTCGGGATTGTCACTTGTTAAGTACTTAGTTTGGGTTGCCTGCCACAATACCTATACGTGCGACGTGCGGGGCGCAAATATGCTTACTGTATTCAATTTATTTGTTTTTATGCAGTCGCAAAAAGCAAACTTCTTATGTCAATATTGCAAAAAAACAATGGTTAATGAAGATGTATTTTTTTTCATATTGCGACAACACTTTGGTAAACTAAACTTAGGAGAAAGTTTTTCAGTTTAAGGGCGCGTTCACCCCTCGAAATATTAGTATCTTTTTTACATCTTAAAAGTAAAAATGGATGGATTCAATACGACAACGTAATATGGTTCTAAGCTGATTTTAATACGAGAATGTATAATTGGAACACGCGGCGATCGCTTATGCGTGGCAACATCACGTGAGTGTGTAAGCAAAATGCTTGCAAAGTACTATGTGAGCTATCTGTTAACGGCACCCCGCGCGCCGTCTCCCTGATTAGGTACTGGCAAAAAAGATTCCGTTTTTCGGCTGATTTTTTCTCTCAAGACTCTCCATTGTTCACAAAATTGGCTTATGTCGTCTCACTAGCATAAGCGCATTTTACGACGCCATCTCTACCAAAAAGTAAGTATAACTACTATATTGATACTACTAGGTTTACATTTTATCTACCTACCATACTCGCATTAAATCACCTAGCTTGTATCAATAAACACGTCCAACATAAGCAGTAGAATTTTCAAGCGCGAGCTGGATTTGTACCTGCGACTTTCGCATTGCCAGTGCCGACGCCTTTTCCATCTGGGCTATCGCAGCTCGTTCCTTGCCCACCAATTTAGCAAGTGTATTTTAATGCCAGTAAGGCGTGCCACGGCTAGCTACCGTGTTAGTTTTGCATACCTAACACGGGAAGTGTTTTAAAATTTGATATTCAACAAGTTAATAAGCAATAATCGTAATTTAGCATAACGCTAAATAAGTATGAGTGAAGTGAAACACGTTCACATCTGCATACTCGGTTAAATATCTTGGCAATGGCGAATCCACAGCCAGTAAGCGGGAGCTGCATGCAACTAAATTAATAGGATGTCAAAGCCAGATCGATGCAAAGGTCCCCGTAGTTCTTATTCTTATTACTCTCGGCTGTGGGGCGAAGGTAAAAAGCTAGCGGGGTACCATGTTGGGCCTCAGAGTTATAGGAATACACATATTACTGCAACCTCTTCCCTAGTCGTTGGATAGATGCCGCAGTACTTGGTACGTTAACGTAAGGAAAGGCACGCATTTCGTTTTTTCACTTGGATGTGAGAGCGTAAAAAGAAACGTTAGTTACGTTTGTTAAACATTGTAATATCGCTCGCGTCACCAAAATATTAACTTTTAAGGGTTTTCCTGCATAACGAACACATCGTACAAATAAAACGGAATATAAATTATTAACAATGCGCGAAAAACGAGGATAGATTCGGATAGAACAATTTGGCATCTAGTAACGTAGTCGGTACAACACCATCTACATAGTTATTGTAATACTAAACTTATTTAATTATCAAAAAGGAGACTCCCTATTACAACAACACTTACATACAAACACACGCACACAGTGGATAGCTGTGTTACCCAAAAACAGAAAAAAATTATAAGTCAGCAAAAATAGCTTCTCGTTACAAATAACAAACATTGAGATGCTTGTTTTTCTATAGTTTTTTATGTAGCCACATTTGTTCTCTTATCGTTTGCACCGACTGGCGCAGTGGGTGGCTAGTGAAATATTATTGGAATTCCCATATCCGAGATAATCCGGGCCGACTGTCGCATTCGACGTCTGACAAATTCCGGCCTCACTCGGGACGGGCTGTCCCGACTCTTGTAATATCGGGGCACTGGTGTTTCGGCGACACTGAACCGCTGCTGTTTTGTTATGGATTACTGATTTAGCTATTTACCACACGCTATACGAGTACATCAACAGTACGTTGCAATGTAATCCGTACTAAAATTATAAATCTGAGAGTTTGTTACCTCTTCACGCTCAAACGGGTTGACCGATTTGGAACACAGGTAGAATATAACCCGGAATAACGCATAGGCAATACTTTTTACCGCGGGAAAACAACTATTACTACGGGAAAATGAGTGGCAGTGGGTGAAACCGCTGGGCGTAAATCTAGATAGGTTATATTCCTCATCATCTTCTTTTAGCCATGTGATGCCGGCTTAGAATAGCATCACCCCATTTCTTACCCATGGGTGTCATAAGAGGCGACTAAGGGACTCGAGGGTTAGATGTGTATTGCAATTTTACGCGATGGGCTGACAACCTGTCACTATAGTGATGTACAGTTATCTGATTGACCTTCAAGATTTTGTCAGACGTGGTGTTATTAACGCTCTGCCTACCCCGCAAGGGATTTAGGCGTGATTTATGTATGATTTATGTATTTATCTTCTTTTATTTAAGTGCGCCGCTCTAGTCGGTAAGAGTAATTTCCACTCATCTTTTTTTTGTGCCTTCTCCTTGATTACCTTGTACGATCTAAGATGATAAAAGTAACTTTAAGAACAAAATGAATTTAACTGAATTTTTAAAAATCAAAATTTCTACGTTTACTTTATAATCGCCTAGTGTTTGGCTCCAAGTTAAGCGATTGTAGAGAAAACTATACCACAATTATTTCGATATGTACTACAAGTACTATTATTTATTCTGTGCATGTGCGTAGGGATTTTCTTACAAAAATGCCAACGAGTTGTGTAAAGAACCGTGTAGGTCATGGGTAATGGCCTCTCGTTACACTCGTGATTTTAGGCAGGTAATTTTTTCGGGTACATGAATTCAGCCCTTGGGAGTGCTTGATTGCAAATTGGTTTATGTAGAAGGCAATTATTTTAAAATGCAAAATTACAAGCCAGATTTAGCTCGGCTGCAGAATTTGAGAATGTTTGAATATGACAATAATGGTTAATGGTAATAAGAAATTGAAAAAATTTCACCCGCGGGACTTTAACCCGGAACCATGGGGTACCGTCCCACTGCTCTGCCAACTGTGCTACCGGCGCCTACTGTAGTATTGTAGTATTCGTTACAATAACTTTTACTATAATATGTCGCTTGTAAGCCGCTTCTAGACAAGTATCAAGAGATTGATAAAAATTTGCAAGCGTCAGCCGGTAGCTCAGTTGGCAGAGCTGTGGGACGGTACCCCACAGTCTCGGGTTCAAGTCCCGGCGGGTGCTGACATTTATTCAATTTCTTATTTTCATTTATGAAAATAATATAGCACTGTGAGTGCATAATAAAATCATAGTACCTACATTATGGTTAATGGTGTATGACATTCCGCGTCTGTTCTGCAGGTGAGTTAGGTTTGGACCCAATGAATACTCCTTTATTTGCAACATACCGTTTACACCATGCCTAATTTGAAACAGAGTACTTCATTGGACTGGTTTTATTACACTACTATAATTCTGAACCATTATGAGCTTTAACCAAATCCAGTCTCCCGTTTCGTGAAAGTTGCTGACGTCGGAATAGCTCAGCTTACGAGCTGAATTTCGCAAAAGTTGTTCCTGCAACTTATCGAATAATCCTGGAGCAACCATCGTTCTCATTACGGTATAATCCCGGAAGTTCATTAAAAAATTCCGCTCTGTTGGAGCCATATTGCACAGCACTGCACAACGCACTACTGTTCGAAACTTGCCATGTATTTTGCAGCTGTAAAATTAACATTTTAACTTCGGATGCTGTGCCTGAGTTGTTTGGTTTTGATGCTATAGGTGCCTACTATCACATTAAACATCCAGTATGAGAGCTTTATTTTTATTCAAACACGCAACATTTCTTTGCATAAAAAGATTCAACTCTGGGCAGCGAATTCATGATTCATAATTCCTTTATTTTCCATTTATAATAAGTTGGGTCGAAAAAAATTGGGGTGATGATTACTAATAGCAACTAAATTAAAATATTACCTAAATATGTGAAATAAATGAAAATGAAAATTAAATAACTTTATTCAATGTAGGATAGTATTATCACTTATGTAATGTAAGGTAGCGACTGGATGGCGAAAACGGGAGATCGTGCCCTATGGCGTACCCTGGGGGAGGCCTACGTCCAGCAGTGGCCTGCAATAGGCTAATGTATGTGGGTTGTTCTCATCGACCGCGTTTTTCGTACGTTCCGCTTAAAAAGTGTTTCTTCCTCTGGGACTAGCGTCATAAAATTTTACTTCGAAATACTTCAGCATGTCTCACATATGGTCAAACATTTAATTCATCAAATATTTGGTCAGTTTTTTGTAAATTTCGTGTCAAACATGCATTCTCTCACGTCCATGGCATGGTTCTTTGCTACCTTGCGCTAATTAGACTGTTACAGATCCTAAAATTACAAGTCAATGTCATATTAAGCTTTCCTATCTTTTAAACAATTATATTTTCTATCTTTTAGCATGTTTTTATTTTCCACAACGGCAGAAACTTTTTTATAAACACGGATTTTAGCGTTGAAGCCCTGAATCAGTCCACAATTACCTCGCGCTACTCTCTCAATCATACATTTATAACAGTAAAAGCTATCTGTCGCTTTTACTCACGAATCCGTAGCGGTAAGTACCGCCGACAACGTTGAGGATGACTCACGCGCCGCTCGCCGCTACATCTTCAATGGCGAAGGCAAGTTTCTCACATTTACGACTTTGTCCAGTACCGACCTCATTTCCATGCTAGTCGATTACCAATTATTCAGTTATTAGTTATTATCTATTTTTTTTCTGGGGAATACCCTTGATATGCTTAAAATAAGAGGCGGTACTGTATTACATTTTAACGAATAGGTTTTTATTAAACCGCAAAATAAGCTTTCGTTCTCATTTCCATGTTCTTATTTCCATGTCTTTCCATGGTTCGAGATGCCATGGAAATGAAAAAGTGACATGGAAATGAGAGAACGATTAAAATTTTGCCGTCCACTGTTGGACAAAGTTTTTAAATTATGAATATTTATTCTTAAATTAATCCAATGCCTGTATTCATGGTAAATATGTGGAAGAACGGGTATTTTTTATTCTCCCTTATTTTTATGAAATGAAAGCTTTTGTAGTTAATTTTATATGTCTTTTTACCGAATGTCTCTGAAAGAGGGTTATAGTCTGTATGTAAGTATGTACAATAGTTTGTTATAATTTCAAAATAGCTAATGTAAGAAATTACTTTAATACAAAGTGTTGTAAAAGTGTTTGTTGCATTCTGCAGTTGGTCACCATGTAAAAATTATCAGTATCCACACCCTCACGTTCGTGGGATGCTAAATAAATATTTAACTAAATAAATAAAGATTATTTTCTTTAGATTTCCTAAAAATCAACTAGTGGACATCTCATTACCATTGCCAAAAATAGTGGCCTGTAGTTTTTTATATTTAAAATAGTAATATATTAATTATTTTTACATAAATATTTTTTTTCAGCTCTAGCAAACATTACTGACTACTTTTATATTAAAAAACCTTTTTAATTATTTAAATATTAAAAAAAAGAAAAATTGCTACGGAATTCTCTCATTTCCATGTCCGCAAATAGTGGACATCAAATATCTCTGAAACTAGTGGTTCAAGAACCGGGCAATTTCAATCTAGTGTTTGAAATGAGGAAAACTTTGATAACGTATATTCAATTATCCAAAAAAAATACATTTGAAAAATTACATGGAAGTGAGAAAATTCCGTGTCATTATGAGAATGATCCATGTATGTAATGTAAACTGACGATTTTGAAGTTGTAGCGTTGTGGAGCTTACCTAAAAGCCTGTATCTACGCTGGTATATAGGGTGAAATTTTACTAGTGACCGAAACTGAAAACAGAGGACCGGCTGGTGATAAGGAATAACTTTTCCCAAGCTTCCATAGTATCTGACCTAAATCAGCTGATCAGCAATTTTGTATAGGTGGTCAATAATTATTAACAGCCCGTCTTGAATTTTCGCTTTCGGGGACTAGTAAAATTTCAACCGTCATAATTTTAGAATAAAGAATAGACGTATTTATTTGACTATAAAAACATTGCCTTAGAATGATTGTTTAGATGTTATTATGTATCACATTCTTATTTGAACAAACCGTTTCGTGTTTTGGTAAGCAACTCTACTTTCTAGTAATATCATGTCGTAGCTTACCTAGCTATTTTATTAGGTCCTACAATCATGGATTCTCGTTTCGTTATGTATAGACAAGAGACTACGCAATTTTTTGCACAACCCAATAAATACCCGATTTGGTTCCAATTTAGATTCGATCACCAAACAAAATATCTATTTAAAGAACTATTCGGCAGTTTTAGCCCCATCCACGTATCAAACGCCTCGAGGTCTGTTTTCGAAAGAGCCTATAAGTGCACAGAATAAACTCCGTGCCGCATTTTGCGAAAATAATACCCTGAGGGTCAAAAGGAATTTCTATTTGTCACGATAGGGTTCGAATACACTTGCTGGAAAAATCAAATCATCAATTTCGTAAAGTGATAAATTATTGGTCATACTAAAAGATATAATTTAATTGCTATGTAATAAATCACGAAGGTGCGGGAGGGAATACCATTATAATTATAGCTGAGTAACAAATATTTAATACGTTTTTTTACCCGGAGCCACTATAGTATATGCCGTATGCATTCTCATAGTGCCACCAACGTGAAAAGCGACGTATGTGCTAAGGCAAGTAGCATCCCAATTAAGACACTTGCCACACCAGCGGGAGACTGTCTGGTCTATTCATATCCGGCTTTGATCAGGTGGTGCAAGAACATGGGACTTGAGCTGTCACAAGTGCTCTCCGCAGTCCGCACAATATCATTGAGGGCATGGTGGCGAGGTAACCTCCCCGCAGAACGACCGCAACTTAAAGCGCGATGGCCGGTTGCCTCCACCATAGAGCTACAAACGCATAAAATGTGGTTCTATGTGAACAAGGCAATGTCTAAAGCCACGCCCCCAATCCAGTTTACACACCGCTCGTAGTCATGCCACATCGACCTCAAATTTATCCCCATCATCAGAAATATTCTGTGGAAACGATGCTCCAGGATATTGATTAATCCAAGCGTTAAGGGCGCCATCCGCAAAAGGAATCCTAATCCTGCCGCCATAAAGGGGTAAAATAGCAGCGAACAGATCGGTAACTCCATGCACAGATGTCAAAAATGCTAGAACCCCAGCATCTCGCATGCACCTGATGCCTAACAGACATATCCTCCATGACGAACAGACAGCGGCTTGACTCGATTACACGTCATCGAGCGAAACATTGAAGATGTTCACCACTCCCTAAGTGCACCATCAAAAGTAACGCATATTCAAGGAACATTCACGTTGGCGATGTTCGTAATAAATACTATGGTTAATAATCTTCGGAATGGCGAAACAAATGCACCACAGGATCAAAGCTACGTGTGCTGCGAGACTTTAAGGGCGCTCTCGGGCTGCCTCAGACATGTGTCTTTTCTCAGTATTTGCACGCAGGACTCCAGCAGTGAAAATAAAAGCTCCTACGAGGGTGAAAATAGCAGGGCTCATAACTTTTATGCCCGGTATTAGGGAATCGAGTCGAGAGACGAAAAATCTCAGGCGGTTCTCTCACTTGTGGTCCGACGCTGCGTATTTTCGGTCCTACTTGGGATAAAATAAGTGAATACCCGAAAAAAAGATTATATGGGAATCCATATAGCTGGAAAAATAAATGGTTCAACGAGTGCTTTTTTCCCATGCTTCTCGCATCTAAATGTCCCTTTACTAAGAATAAAAAGCAAAAAGACATCGTCAGAATTCCCGTGATCGGTGGCAAATGTATGTGTAGCATAGATTGCCGCCTCACAGCCAAACTGAGTGCCAAAGCCTATAAATGATAGAAAAGTGCCTATAGATGCAGGGTGTAGGGATGTTGTATTGAAAATTTTGCAGACATTATCAGACCTTTAAACTGAACAACTTTTTTATGGAGGCTATTGAGGTATACAATAAACTTTTTTGACCTCCCAAACAGAATTCCCGACAGCTGATTCTTACATTAAAAATGCTTTCGTTTTCTAACATAGACTTCATATTAAAAAGTTGATAAGTTTCATAGTCTGATCATGCCTGCAATGTTTTCTGTACACCATCCGTTACACATTGTATAACTTCCTTGAATAATTAGTTTAATTTAATTTACTTACCGCAATTTCTTGAATGGTACTTCAACATTGTTTGCGTGTGTAATTGTTGCTTGAAATGGAACGGAAGTACCAGAGTCAGAGGACCTATAAACACAAAGACAGTGTATAGTCCCACTGTTTGGTGATAAAATAGCCGTCCCATCGTCCTATCCTTAATTAAAGTTTGTACAACTAAATGGCCAAATGATTTCGCAAATTGGAAATACTTTTGGCTTATGATTGCGATTTTCATTTAACCAACGGAGTATTTTTTTATCAAAAGGAAAAAATATTTACTATACGTAAGCATCTGCTAAATATTTGAGGAGTGTCTCAGATAAATCGTGTTCTTATCACTATAATGACAGGTCCTGTCGCCTAAAATTGTAAGACACATGAAACCCTCGAGTCCCTCAGTCATACCCCGCAAGGGATAAAGGCGTGATATGTATGTGGTGAGCAGATATTATGGTGAGGTATGTGTATCAAAGGAAGTTAAAATGGTCAATCAAAACTGAATATATTAAAAACGTACCTAGTTAGTACTTAACGTACCTACCTAACTACAATTCAACGTATTTGACTCTACGCTCAATTTTTGGTAATCTACCCTCTATTAAGTCGTCATAGCCACATTGTTATGAATTATAGCTTTTAGAGTTAAAACGGACCGTACTAACTCAATACCCGACGATACTACGGTTGGTAAATCATGAAACATTGAAGTACATTGTATCGGGCCCAACCCGGCTGGGTTTGGCGTGCCATCAATTCATGCCAAGAACCGATTTCAAGTCAAATAAATTTTCGAATAGCAAACCTTTAAATGTTGTGGTTTTTGTTTCCGAGTATTAACTATAGTTTGTTTTATTTTTTTGATTTGTTTGGTAGGCACTTAAAGACAATGAAGCATGCAGTTTATGAATTATTTTTTATGCACATAAAAATATGTAGACCACCTACGCCGCCGTAGCGAATGGCTACGCGGATTAACAGAATATTCTTTACGGATGGTTAGGGCTTCATGCGTCCGTGCACAAAAAAGCAAAAACCAACTCCATACAAAAAAATCTTAAAATACGTTCAACACTTGTGTAACTTTTATGTAGTAAGCCCCAAAAAGTAATTTTTCAATAAAATTGGTATTCGTGTTTAAGTATGCTCTTGTTTTAAAGTGGCGTATGAATTTAATTGTGAATATTACTCATCACAACACCAATTTAAACTAATTAACGATAACCAGGTCGAACTCTGTAAAGTGTCCGAAATGTAAGCTTAACTACAAACACTAATAAAAACTGTTACAATAGTTTTATTGTGACCGTTAATTTAAATATTTTATTAAGTGAATTTGTGTCCGTAACTTTAATTGCAATTGTATTTAATCTATTTTTATTTCACATATTTGAGTAGTGTGAAATTTTACGAGTGACGGGCTGGTGATAATAAACAAATTTTCCCAAGGAATATAGGTTGAAATATGTCAAAATTATTTAGATTTTCCATAGTAACTCAAATATCAGCTGATCGGCAATTAAGTATGGGAGGACCAAATTTATTTTCGTATTTCGACCTAAGTTTCTAAGGGAAAAAAGTTGTTCTTTGGGTGTTCTTTGGGCAGGTGGCCCATCAGGAGTTTTCGCCATCGGTCACTAGTAAAATTTCTAGTAGGCGGTTGAAAAACTTTGACATCAGGGTTCACCGGGTCGTTGGACGACTTGGTGTCCCACATGAAAAAAAGAAGAGTATCATTTCACTTTATACATGGTGTAAAAAAATTAGCTAAGAATATTTTAAGGGGTGAACCAGTACGTGAAACTGAACAACTTTCCCCAAGGAACATAGGTCGAAATATGAAAAAAAAAATTGGCCCTCCCATACAAATTATCCCGGCCGGGTAACACACTAAGTATGGGAGGGTCAAATTATTTTTTCATATTTCGACCTATGTTCCTTGGGGAAAGTTGTTCAGTTTCACGTACTGGTTCACCCCTTAAAATATTCTTAGCTAATTTTTTTACACCTTATATAGGATCTCAAAACGTTCATTTCATTTACTTTCAAACTTTACACTCCATTGTTTTCAGTTTCCGTTTGATCGTTTGAAAAGTTTCGAGAAAAACTGACGATGATGTTGCCTCCCAGTTTGAGAACTTTGCCTCCGAGGCAAGTTCTTTTCAAAGTTACGCTGTAAGTGTGGAAGTAACACTTCGCTCAGTATATTTTCTCTATCTAATTCTTCTTCAGAAAGTTTCATTCATGGTTTTTTTTTAATTCGATGTCTATAGCAGTTAGAAAATCGTGTGGTTCTTATGACGTAGACATAGGCACAAATTTTTATTGATAAAACAGATTTTACAAAAAGATTTTTTATTAAGTGATACGTAATGTCAAATTATTTATTATTCAATAGAGAAGTATTTGACAACGGTATCAATTTATAACTGGTTGACCGAGCATTGTTCGGCTTTTTTGTCAGTAAAGTGTTTTATTTTTAATGAAACTGTGCTAGATCAATTCGTGACGTACAAAATTTGAACGCCCCATGCAAACTGTTCGAGCATACCGGGCCAATTTGTATTGGAGTTCTAAATATTTTTTCATACAGTTTGTTCATTGAGTTTATATTATTTTTATGTATCTTCGTCTTTTTCCCACTGCAGGGCAAAGGACTCCCCAAAGATTTATTTTTATCTATCTATCTAATTTGCCTATATTAGCCAACTGCTGGACACTAATATCGGCTATAGGGAAAGATTTATTTACAAATCATAAATGATAAGCACGATTTTAGTACCTACCCTTGCGTTCTTTACCTTTTTCGGATATTTAAGAAATTAAACAATGAAAAATCAGCTAATTAATCATAATCTTTGTTTTATTTTATCGGATAATTTTCCGTGCCTCCGGCGGTCTGAACGTTACCACCTGGCTACAATCTGGGAAACAAATTAATGGCACCCTTCTAGCCTTGGTCAGTGAAACGTTGTTAAAATAGGGATTACAGGTGACTGTCCCTATACGAATCCGAAAATACCTACAGTGGAAAGTTTTGGAAGACTTTGTAGTGTTGCTGTCGCATTGTTTCGGTCTTACGCGGTCCTGATGAGCGGTAGGTCTGTATGACCATAGGAAGTGGACGAAGTGGAGTGGAGGGTGTTTCAATACCACATAGGAATATGCAAAACAAACTTTCAAAATAAGGCGTAATAGATATCTAAAATTAGATGGGCCGTAAGCTTGATTGTTGATTTGGTGAGACATTATAGATACCTATATATTACACACAGGACATAACATGGTTTGTAAAATAAAATGTTGTAACAGAGGATATAAAGATTTGATGCCACCATTCATCAATAGTTGAATATTTTTACTCCTTTTTCGGACTGGAAAAGACCTCTGCGACGGTCAACTCAGCAGTGGATGTGGCAAATGATATGCACTTGGATGGTGGTATAAAATTATCGTTTTTCAAGAGGAAACCCTAAGAAGTTATATACTATCAGATATTTGTTCTTATACGTATGATGCTACAATATGATAAAACAGTAATGGTTAACAAGACACACACAGTTATACACAGTTATCTGATTGACCCTCAAGCTTTTGTCAGACGTGGTGTTAATATCCGTTTTACGGACGTTAACGCTCTGCCTACCCCGTAAGGGATATAGGCGTGATTTATGTGTGTGTGTGTGTTAACAAGACAAGGTTTGGCAACTCTACACTGGAAACACGTGGCAACCGCCTAGCCACATCGCTTAATACATTTAGTTGATAAAAAAGCAGCAGCAGATACTGCAGAGACTGCAATAGGCTGATGTATCTGATTCATACATACGTATGATAAAAAATAAGTATCTTGACTCGTCTTCACCAGGCGGTAGTCGGCCAGAGCCACTGTTGTGCTTGGAACTAATGATCACCTGGGAAATTTGGAGTTTAGACCTGTTTTGGAAGATGAAGACTTCAAGTTTAAATGTGAAGGGCGATTGTAGACGATGTGGAGGAGGGTGAATTCAAGGTCTAACCTACTGTCTCATTATATACTGTGATGATTGAAGTCTCTCAACCATTTTGAAAACCTTTTTCCCTAACGTTTAACGATAAAGGGTGGGAGTGAAAGCATGCACGTGACGGTGACAAATTAATTGTACACAGGGTGATTTCATTTCATTATAATTACATGGCGGCGCGTCGACATATCGGACTATGAAAAACGTAGATGGAGCGTTATAAACTAGAAGTCATTTCATTTCATTTCATTTATTCATTGCAAGAACTTATATTATACATGTCATGCATCTTACAATCTATAAAAGTATAACGCCCCGTTGGAGCGAAGCAATGTATTTTTACAATTCCAATTTATACAGAGATAGTAGGTATTATTAAGCCATTTATACATTTCCAAGATTTATACAATCATTAATATAATAAAATAATTTACTAAATTTTGAAAAATTTGCCGTGTGATGCCGGCTTAGAATAGCGTCATCCGATTTCTTTTCCGTGGGAGTCGTAAGAGGCGACTTAGATGCGACTTAGGGACTCGAGGGGGTGTATTGCAATTTTAGGCGATGGGCGATACACAATTTTTCGAATTACCCTCAAATATTTGTCAGACGTGGTGAATATGGTCGTTTTTGCGGCCGTTTACGCTCTGCCTACCCCGCAAGGGATAATAGGCGTGATATGTGTAATTTACTAAATTTATATTTACATTATCAAGAATAAAATTGTTCATTGATAAAAAGGAAATAAGTTGGGTGAATTGACTTATCATTAAATATAATATTGAAATTGAACTAAGCCCTAGATACTTATATATTTTTGTCACTTAAATATTCATTGACAGAGTAGTACCTATGATTTCAAAATTAACAGCTATTTTAGATCTTGTTTAAACATTTTGTCTTTTTCAATACTCTTGATGCGTTCGGGAATCTTATTGAAGATCTTTATAAGTGAGTCTAAAACTTGAATAATAAATTTTACAACAATATATGTCATAGAGTCTTGGGTAGATCTTGCAAGCGTGAGGTAGAGCGGCGAGACAAGCACAATGGGTATTTTTAATAGATATAACATCACTTTTGTTGCAAATATGACTAAAATGTGATTTTGGATATTGTCGCTCCGGTCAAAGAAATAACAATAATCTCAGGTTTTAAATATGATAATAAAGAGAGATGATTTGTTTATTATTATAATACAAAATCGATAAACCCCGAAACTAATAGAAAGATAAAATGAACATGGCGCGGGAAAGCATCTTCACGAGAAAAGGCTAAAGAAGGGTGACCGGCTAAGTCTCTTAGTAGTGCAGGTAATCATAATTTATTTAGGAACTCCTTCACCCTTGTTTCAGAGTCTAAGATTTGTAACAATTTGATGAAATTCAATGTCAAAGCAGTCGTTTGCGCAAATGGCTCGACATGCGTATCTACTTAATTAATAACATGTTCCTAGCTAGGGTATGCCACATTGTCAGTGAAGCTATTAAGAAAAGTGGGTACCTATTCAATTTACTGTAGATATGACTAATTCATTGAAAACCTTAGGACTATTACAGGAACTTTGATAAAATATCTTGGATATTTGCTTTCACGAATTTTTATTTCATCGACATCTCGTAATATCGACAAATATTTAATATAGTATCCAATTTGAATTATGAACCCGGCCTCATGATAAGCAAAAAATAATATCTGCAAATTCTGGTTCGAATTTGAAGATTACTGTTCTTTGAGGAACGTGAAGAATTTACAGCTGTCCCTAATTTGTGAAAAGTTTCATGATTTTGTGTTTTATGCTCGGAGAATGTTTCAGCGGCGAGAACTCAGAGAATTATAATGGTATACATACATCAAATTATTCTTGCACTAAGTTCTAAGTAACTGATAAAAAACTATTTAATTGACATGTTCTGGTAACACGACAATATCCATTACGATAATAAGCTGTTGCTGAAGGGGGGAATTTCTCAATCTACCGTTCATTATATTAGAACCCATTCCAAAGAGAAAGGAGGCATATTTGCATCTTTATAAATTAGCAGAGTCCTTTGCATTCCGCATGACGATCCTCGGTTCTTACGTATTATGCATCAGAAACGGCCCATCATGCTGAACTTCTTGTATAGCTCCGGCCTCCGTGTTCCACATCAGGTACTATACTTTTCTCGACCAATAAGTGTCTGCATAAGTGGTCCATCATGATTATCAACTTTTCTTTTATGCTAAACTGGGCTCCTGGCGTTCTGGAGTACAGGTAGTAAATTTGCTCAAAATATTATAAATATTGTCTCTACTGCTGGACACAGTTTTCTCCCAGGCCTAGCGCATTGCAAAATGGATTGGTTTTGCAAATAAATTGCACCGTTAGTCGCCTTTTAGGACAACCACTGGTTAAAATTTAGGTGATGCTATTTCAGGCCAATATCACACGACAAACAAATGAAGGAAATCCAATCTTATCCCAGAAGTATATCATCCGAATTACGTTTGACAACCATAAAACTAAACTGGACAGTGGATAAAGTGCCTAATTTAGATGTCAAACCGTCTATTTTCCAATTGTGCATTTGAAATTATGAACATTTAGGTTTAACTAAAAGTAGGTTAACAAGGACAGCGTGAGAGAATCTCTCAGTCAGACTCATGTTTTGCAAGTTGATTTGATTTATACATACATACATATATCACGCCTATAATCCCTTGCGGGGTAGGCAGAGCGTAAATTTACGCTCAAAACCGGACATTTACGCCACGTCTGACAAATATTTGAGGGACATTCTGAAAATTGTGTATCGCCATAGTGACAGGTTGTAAGCCCATCGCCTCAAATTGCAATACACACCCTCGAGTCCCTTTGTTTAATTTAGCGTTGCTATGCTGGGGTAAGTTAGGTATTAATGACGGTCTATGAATACGCCGCGAGGCTCGCCCGCACGCATCGCTCTGGGCATATGTTGTCCCTTTCTCACTCGCGGGGCGAGGGTGGCGGCGTGCGCGCGGGCCGCCTGGTAGGCGCCACGCGGTGATTTCTGCACCGCACTATCAGTCACTCAAAACCGTTCGGACGGGAGGGTATCGCGTATTGTGCGGATTTCCCGCCACGCGTTTTGTGATGCCGCGTGTAATGGACGATTCAATTTGAGATCGCGCGTGTTGATGCATCGTATTATTGCGTTTCTCCTGGGTTGTACTGGAATGCCAGGCTTAGTGATTGTTGGATGTCTCGACGTCTTCCACGTGAGCGTCGCGTTGAATAGGCATCAGGTGGCCATATGGCCCGCGTTTGTACGGCCCAAATTCGGGTTGGGTCACGCGTAATGACTAATATCAAAGTGGAATACGAACAGAAGCTGTGAGTGGTTTGAAGTGAATAACGCGCCAAGGCTGTAGTGGAATGCTGGGTGTCGATATCTTTTCCACCCAGCCCTGTAAGTACCCACGGAATCCCCATTTGATCCATTCCCTGAACTTCCTTTCTCCGTTGGGTATTTTATGCATTTGGACCGGCACGTTGACTGTAAGTGTTAAACCTGGTTGTTTAGTATAAAACTGTTTATTCGTGTTAATGGTGTGTTCCCTTTAGTCATATTTGTTGTACCATATCATTGTGACTCCTTAGTACGAATTGCGGAATTCGTGGGGTGATATAATTTGGAGGTACTTACTTATAATCTAGTGCTAATACGTGTGACGTAACGCCAGATCGGCAGACGGTATTTACTACCGACTTGAGTTATGTAAAGGTCAGAACACATCATTTGCCAATTTCACTCAACTTAGTTAATTAGGTTAAATAGATTTAGGTTCACGTTTAATTCATAGTATGCGCTGCTATATTGTGCAGCGTATGTTATTTAGCGCTGCGTAACGCAGCCATTGTCTGCCTCCAGTTGAATTCCTGGTATTTTGCTCGAAATTTACCTGTGTAAATCGCTTCCACTGCGGGAGTTTAGCTTGGAATTAGACAATTTTTGGTACCAGAGCGTGGTTCAGAAAACCACTAGATTTAAGATTATTTTAGTATAAGATTTTTAATCTACCTACATAAAAAAAAAATATATTTATTGTGATTGTAGTGTGTGCCCTGTGTAGAATATCCTATCGGTAGGATCAGGGCCAATCAATTAGTGAATTGCTTGTTATTATCGTTGTGTTTACCCTGTGCGGATATCCTAACGGTAGGATCAGGGCCGATTGTCTATTTTTTTTTATTGTAAGGTTCGGTGTTACTTTGAGTTGGTACCATGGCTCCCACAATTACACAGCTTCAGGCAAAAATTAGAACGCACCTAATTTGGTTCGCGACTAAGCAGGCGATGGTCGGTCGCGGGGACCGAGAGGACGCACTCATCGCTTGTGCGCAACGGATTGACGAACGGGTCGCGGAGGTGTTGGATTGCCTCACTGGATGCGAGGAGTTATTTGATGGGACGCCTGATGAGGAGGTCAAACTTACGGTCCGGGCGAATGTGACCCAGTGCCTGGAGATAGGGCAGGAGATCCAGCAGGCGGCTGCTGTGATCACCAGGCGTAGAGCTGGGGAGCCGGACCCACCCCATGGTCCGCGGGGACCGGGGGTGCAAGTGCCCCTGCCGGCTGTGGCGATTCCGGTCTTCCACGGGGACTACACGGATTGGACCCGATTCCAGGATCTGTTTGACAGTGTGATTCATAACCGCACTGACTTGCAGCCGGCATATAAAATGGCACAATTGATGGCCAAGCTGCAAGGTGAGCCCCATGAGCTGGTAAAGCATCTACCAGTCGATGATGCAAGTTACGAGACGGCTCGCGGTTTGCTGATCGAGAGATACAGCAACAAACGTCTCATGATTGACCAACTCCTGGAACAGTGGCTCACCGTGCCGACCATCACACGAGGGACGGACCTCAGGGCCAAGGTCCTCAACCCTGTCTGCGTTGCAGTGAACGCTCTTGAGAGACAGGGGATGCCGGTGTCAGGCTATGATTATATCCTGGTCCACACGTTGTTGCGCCGCCTGCCGAGCGACATGGCCGCTCGTTTTGAACAGTCACACGGAGGTAAGACATCTGATTACCTCCCGACCTTCGAGGAGCTCAAGTCCTTCCTCGAGGCCGAGTGCAGGCGGGTAGATGCCCAATTTGGAGAGTCGCCTCACGCGGAGTCTGCGGCCGCTCGCCGCCCGGAACGGCCGGGTGCACAGGCGCGAGACGGTAAGAGTAGGCCACCCAGGCGATACAATGTCGCTAATTTGGAATCGAGGTGTGCCTACTGCAGAGAGGCGGGGCATCAGGTGACTGCGTGTGAGGAGTTCGCTGCACAGCGGGTGCAGAAACGTCGTGGTGTGGTGCAGCAACGGCGTTGGTGCTTTAGGTGTATGGGGCCGCATCAGGTGCGAGAGTGCCCCTCAAGCACCAACTGCAGGTACTGCCAGGGTGCCCACCATCAGCTCCTATGCATGAACCGCAGCGGAGATTACGGAGGCAGAGCTGACGCGGGTCAGCGGACGGAGTCTGCCCTACCTAGACGGGAGCAACGCTCCCCACCCCCTCCAAGGAGGAGTCCTCTTCCACCAGGGTTTCAGGGACGAGGCCAGGGACATCAGCAGGTGATGCCCCCTTCACCACGCGCGAGACGGTCACCACCTCGGCAGCAGATGCCGGAACAGGGTAGGTGGTCACAGGTCCAAGGTCAGGGGCACCCATCACAGATACGTGATGCTACGGGCGGGTGCCAATACCAGGGCCAGTACATGCAGTACTCGGCGGGACTGAACAACATGGTGAGGTCTCATGACCCACGCATGCCTCTCCCCTTGGCTGAGCACCCGCGGCTACAGGCGCATCCACGGTACGCGCGCCTGCCGCAGGGTTACTATAGGCTGCCAGCCATGGCGTACAGGACCAGAGGTCCCTATCAGCAGGAGTGGGACCCACTCGAAGGTGTACGGAGAGAGGGGACCCCCCCGCAGGACGCGGACACTCCGCGCTTAGATTCCTGCTAGGTAATCGCCGCCTACACGCCAGCTTCGGCCCCCCGGCCAATTACGGTATTGTTGCCTACGGCAATGATTTGGGTATGGGGATACGGTGGCCGCAGCATACAGGTAAGAGCCTTGTTAGATACAGGGGCTCAGGGTTGTATTGTGTCTAGTAAGCTGGTGAGTAGGCTACGCTTAAATATAAGGCCCACAACGGATGGGGCTGTAGGTATTGGAGGTGTAGATGTGCCTGACGTTCGGGGTCAGGTGAACTTCGAGTTCACATTAGGTAATACAGGTACAGGGGTCAGCTATCATGCCTCAGCAGTGGTGCTGGATGAAGTGGTAGGGAAACTTCCTCAGGTTCGGTTACCGTCAACGGTACGAGGGTTAACCACAGGCTTAGAGTTAGCTGATCCTGAATTTGATACTCCTGGTACGGTGGACGTTCTCCTCGGGTCAGACGTCCTCGGGAGATTCTGGTGTGGCAGAAAACGGGTACTTCAGCAAACTGGTTTAGTGGCCGTTGATACCACAGGGGGGTATGTTATTTTTGGCCCAGTTTGGAGACCTCAGGACCTACCAGAGGGCGATACGGTTCTCTATGGTAGTGTGTTGTCGGAGGTGCTGCAGAGGTTTTGGGAGTCTGAGGAGCCACCCACAGCGGATAGACGGAAGCCAGAGGATGACGAGTGCGAGCTGTTCTATCAGTACAACACTGCACGAAGTTCGTCAGGTAGGTTTGTTACCAGGCTGCCATTTCTCCCAAACCGCCCCTCCTTAGGTAGTTCGCGACAGATCGCGGAACGGAGACTACTGGCTATGGAGAGAAAGATGAAGCGAGATGCAGCACTTCGGCAGAAGTATATCGAATTCATGAGGGAGTACCTAGAGTTAGGCCACATGTCGGTGTCCAGCATAGATTGGAGGTGTGTCGAGCATTACTATATACCACACCTGGCTGTTTTGAAGTCACCGGAGGCGAAGATACGGGTAGTGTTTGACGGTTCTGCTCCTACATCGAATGGTGTGTCTGTGAACCAGTGTCTGTACGCGGGTCCCAAGTTGAACCGGGACATTGTGGACATCCTCACAGATTTTCGGTTGCACCAAGTAGCGTTCGTCGCAGACGTCAAAATGATGTTTCGCCAAACAATTATACACCCGGATGACCGTCGGTACCAGCTGATTTTGTGGCGTGAGAGCCCTGACGAGCCGATGGTCACTTATGAGCTTAACACGGTAACGTATGGTCTGAAGCCAAGTCCGTTTTTGGCTGTACGCACGCTGCGAGAGTTGGCCGCACAGGAAAGGGTAAGATTCCCTCGGGCCGCAGCAGTACTGGATCGCGACGTCTACGTGGATGACATCTGCACGGGTGCAGATAGCGTGCAACAAGCACTGCTACTACGAGACGAGCTGATCGCGATCATGGAATCAGGAGGTTATGAGTTGCGGAAATGGCTGTCCAGCTGTCCAGAGCTCCTGGCCGGGTTGCTAGGTGAGTTCCAGCAGGACCCGCACCTTTTCGAGAACCCGGACAATCCAAATACGTTGAGCATCCTAGGGGTGCAATATAGGCCAACGCATGATGTCTTTACGTATCAGATCGAGCCAGACCTTTTGCAGAAGACTTGGACGAAGCGTTCGGTATTATCGACGATCGCCAGAACTTTCGATCCTAACGGGTGGATCGCACCGGTGACGTTCATGGCGAAGTGCTTCTTGCAAAGGTTGTGGATAGCAAACTTGGGTTGGGACGACCAGCTCTCCGGAGAGCTGTTGAATGATTGGACCAAGTTTGTGACCACCTTAGCAGGGATCGTACGCATCGCCATACCTCGCAAGTTGCTCCCATCGGTGGGATGTAAGGCTACCCTACATGGGTTTTGTGATGCCTCGGAGCGAGGGTACGCGGCAGCTGTCTATTTGCGGACAGTCAGTTCAACGGGAACTGTAGACGTGCGTCTAGTTATGGCCAAGAGTAAGGTGGCTCCGGTTAGGACAAGATGGACCATTCCAAAGTTGGAATTGGCGGGAGCAGCGCTTCTCACGCGCTTGCTACATTATGTCGCTAGTAATCTACGCGGTACCATCAATTTGGATGAAACGGTGTACGCATGGACCGACAGTAGGATAGTTCTGTGCTGGTTACAGACGTCGGTACATACTCTTGAGGTTTTCGTGGCAAATCGGGTGTCACAGATTAAAGGATCGGAAACTCCGTTGGTATGGAGACACGTACCGGGAGAACAGAACCCAGCGGACTGCGCCTCACGGGGATGTAGGGCCCCTGATTTGGTAGGTCACTCACTGTGGTGGGGACCTCAGTGGCTGACTGAGTCACCTGAGAGATGGCCATACAATGAGTGCGGGTCGCCGCTTGGGCCACCTGATCGAGGTTTGCGAGTGAACGTAGGGCAGATCGTACCTAAGCCTAGTGCGGCTTTCTTGCTGGAACGATACAGCTCCCTCGACAAACTTCTAGGGGTGACAGGTTGGATCAAACGGTTCGTGAACAACTGTAGAAAACCTCAAGCAGAACGGAACTTGGCACCTGTCCTCTCGCCTGCGGAGCGGAATGCGGCTCTAAGTTTATTGGTTAGGGTCGTCCAGGCGGAACATTTTGAGGAAGAGGCCAGGCTGCTCAGGGATGGCCGTGGAAAGCTGAAGGGAGGTCTTGTGCGCCTCAACCCGTTCGTGGACGAGCATGGAATGCTCCGGGTTGGAGGTAGACTTCGGAACGCTAACCTGCCCTTTTCAGCACGGCATCCGCTGTTACTCCCAAAGAAGGGACCTTTGGTAGAACTTATAGTTAGGGATCGTCACCAGAAAAACTCGCATGCGGGCTGCAATGCACTTTTGGCTATTCTGCAGCGCGAGTTTTGGATCTTGTCTGGACGACGTACGGTACGGAGCATTGTGTTTCGGTGCTTGCCTTGCTATCGGTTGAAGGCAGCCACAATGCAACCTCAGATGGGAGACCTCCCACCGGACCGGGTGACGGAAGCCTGGACGTTTGCGGGTGTGGGAACGGACTTTGCGGGGCCTTTTATGGTAAAGGCATCACGCCTTCGCAACGCGAAGTCAATCAAGGCGTATTTGTGCGTGTTTGTGTGCCTAGCAACCAAGGCCGTCCACTTGGAACTCGTGGCCGACCTCACTACGGAGGCTTTCTTAGCAGCTTTAGATAGATTTGTGTCGCGAAGAGGGCGACCAGCGCTGATCAGGTCGGACTGTGGTACCAACTTTAAGGGCGCTGATCGATGTATGAAAGAAATTATAACGTTTTTATCGGAAAACGAGGAAGCTATCGGCACGAGCCTCTCCCGTCAGGGCATTAACTGGGTGTTCGATCCACCAGGATGCCCCCACTGGGGTGGTATATTTGAAGCGGTTGTAAAGTCCGCTAAGACGCATTTGATGCGCGTTATAGGTTTAACGATATTAACCTTTGAGGAGCTAGCGACCGTGTTTTGTAAAATTGAGGCCGTTCTCAATTCACGTCCTTTGTGTGCGCTTAGCTCAGATCCGAATGATCTGGAGGCCCTGACACCAGGGCATTTCTTAATTGGCCGACCACTTAACGCCTTGCCAGAGTACCCCTACACAGAGGTCAGTAGCAATCGTTTGACGCGTTATGAGTTGCTGCAGCAAATGTCTCAGAATTTTTGGAAGCGATGGTCGCTTGAGTATTTGCACATTCTGCAGCAACGCCTTAAGTGGACGGACAGAACTGAACCCCCTCGCATCGGAGATCTCGTTTGGTTAAGGATGCCAACCTGCCGCCACTGCGATGGCGCAGAGGGCGCATTCTCAACTTGTTCCCAGGTAGTGATGGCACTCCTCGAGTCGCGACAGTTCAGATAGGGGATTCAGTTCTTAAGCGAGCAATAGCAACGCTATCTCGTCTCCCCAGTAGTGAATAGGCCTAAGGGATTCGGCCTAGGGCGGGTGAATGTTTAATTTAGCGTTGCTATGCTGGGGTAAGTTAGGTATTAATGACGGTCTATGAATACGCCGCGAGGCTCGCCCGCACGCATCGCTCTGGGCATATGTTGTCCCTTTCTCACTCGCGGGGCGAGGGTGGCGGCGTGCGCGCGGGCCGCCTGGTAGGCGCCACGCGGTGATTTCTGCACCGCACTATCAGTCACTCAAAACCGTTCGGACGGGAGGGTATCGCGTATTGTGCGGATTTCCCGCCACGCGTTTTGTGATGCCGCGTGTAATGGACGATTCAATTTGAGATCGCGCGTGTTGATGCATCGTATTATTGCGTTTCTCCTGGGTTGTACTGGAATGCCAGGCTTAGTGATTGTTGGATGTCTCGACGTCTTCCACGTGAGCGTCGCGTTGAATAGGCATCAGGTGGCCATATGGCCCGCGTTTGTACGGCCCAAATTCGGGTTGGGTCACGCGTAATGACTAATATCAAAGTGGAATACGAACAGAAGCTGTGAGTGGTTTGAAGTGAATAACGCGCCAAGGCTGTAGTGGAATGCTGGGTGTCGATATCTTTTCCACCCAGCCCTGTAAGTACCCACGGAATCCCCATTTGATCCATTCCCTGAACTTCCTTTCTCCGTTGGGTATTTTATGCATTTGGACCGGCACGTTGACTGTAAGTGTTAAACCTGGTTGTTTAGTATAAAACTGTTTATTCGTGTTAATGGTGTGTTCCCTTTAGTCATATTTGTTGTACCATATCATTGTGACTCCTTAGTACGAATTGCGGAATTCGTGGGGTGATATAATTTGGAGGTACTTACTTATAATCTAGTGCTAATACGTGTGACGTAACGCCAGATCGGCAGACGGTATTTACTACCGACTTGAGTTATGTAAAGGTCAGAACACATCATTTGCCAATTTCACTCAACTTAGTTAATTAGGTTAAATAGATTTAGGTTCACGTTTAATTCATAGTATGCGCTGCTATATTGTGCAGCGTATGTTATTTAGCGCTGCGTAACGCAGCCATTGTCTGCCTCCAGTTGAATTCCTGGTATTTTGCTCGAAATTTACCTGTGTAAATCGCTTCCACTGCGGGAGTTTAGCTTGGAATTAGACACCCTTAGTCGCCTCTTACGACTCCCACGGGTAAGAAATGGGGTGATGCTATTCTAAGCCGGCATGACACGGCACCTATTTGATTTATATGAATATAATTTGCCCCTATTCCACCAAAATGTAACTCTATAAAGTATGTGCGGAAAGATAAGAGGCGTGAAAATTATGGGCGCCTCTGTGACTCAGTATGAGAAATGTCATAGCTAGCTATGAAAATTGTTTTTAGTTTACTTTTTGCCCACGCCTATTCTCTTTCCGCACAGACTCAAGTTCAGTCATGGAATTTTTCATTTGTTTAAAATTTTGAACGACTTGAACGAGAAAGCTTTGACGTCATATTGAATTCTTAGGGAAACGTAGACTTTTTGATTTGTAAGAAATATGACACCTTTGATGTCATATTCGTACAATTTGAAATAACATATTATAGTGATCTTTCCATAGGGAAGATCCAATGAGAGGATGGATTGATTATCTACTCGTTTTGTACATATTTCATTCTCTTATATACAACGTTATTTATCTTCTATGATTTCTTAATCCTAATCCTACATACATACACATATCACGCTTTTATCCCATGAAAAGGTAGGCAGAGCGTTTACGGCCGTAAAATACGGTGGCTATCATATCACCACGTCTGACAAATATTTAAGGGGCTGGTTCAGAAAAATCGTGTATTGACAGATTGTCAGCATGTCGCCTAATTGTAATACACATGAATCCCTCGAGTCCCTCAGTCGCCTCTTATAATACTCGCGGGAAAGAAATGAGGCGATTTCTAAGCCGGCATCAAACGGCAAATCCTAATCCTAACAAATATATATTACGAAGACAGTTAGAATGAAACCTGTCAATATCAATATACAAGTACCAACGTGAGGAACAGTTCCATTAAACATTCTCTAGCGGATTTTTCCCCCTGCTGGGAATCCCGCAAATTGAGAGTTGTGGTTGCGTTGGAAGATTATAGATACAAACGGCTACAGAATAAGTAACTATTCAGGAAATCAACTAAATGCTTGTTTTTTCTATCGTTATTTATACAAAGAGTCACAAAAGGGGTATGAAACTGCGAAAGGAGGTGAAGCTTTCCATGAAACTGATGAACTTTAGCCATGGAACATAGGTCGTTATATAAAATAAATTGGACCGCTAATTTTGACTCATGTTCCATCGAGTAAGTTGTTCAGTTTCATGAATATATTTACCTCCTTTCGGCTTGTCATACCTTTTTTGTAACTCCCTGTAGTTACTAGAATAACTTGAGCAGCTGCCGTTTGTACAAGTTTTACACGTCGTCGTAGGATTGGTATTGGTTTCTATGCGACGTGATCATAGCAGAGTGACACAACTAGGCTTTCAATACACTAATGAATAAGATGGAAATTTCCTCATGCACGTGAATTTATATAAAATTGTGTTACACAAAGGTTTACATACTGAAGTGGCAGTGGGCTGGGCACATCTGTCGTAGAACCGACACACGTAAACAAGTTCTCGAGTGGAGACCACGCCTCGGCAAGCGTAGTGTTGGACGACCTCCGGCCAGATGGACTGATGACTTAAAAAAGGCGGCTGGTAGCGACTGTACCTATGGCGAAAACGGGATATCGTGCCGGATTACCATGGGGGAGGCCTACGTCCAGCAGTGGACTGCAATAGGCTGATGTTATCTAAAAAAAAAGGTTTACATAGAATATAATTTGTTTTATAATTTCAATTTTGAATTAAAGGAAATCAAAAGAAAAATAATTTTACGCATGATTTATTTCGTATCTTTCACATGTTCTTTATACCTAGCAACGGCCATGACTAGATCTACAAAACATGCGTAGGGGAAAGTGGTATACGACAGTGATAAGTTTTCGACTGAGATATTTTACTACTTTACGAGCGTTGCTTCAAGCGGGCAGGTTTTGTTTTATAACTTCTAACTTTAAAATTAATGAAGAAGTGTATAAAAAATCTATATCCCATCATGCCCAAGGGGGCAACCCCGTCTTACCCCATGGGTGGAGGCAAGATGGAGCAAAGTAATGTTTAGATGTTTTAAATATTTTTTTAAGAAGTTGTTTATTTTTGCGTTATTGTTGATTAGAATATGAAAGAGTAAAGATTCTCAATTAAAGTTCCTATGTCCTAGCATAAAAACTTCGTTGTTATTTTTCTGTTTTTCCTTAAAGGCCCCATCTTATACCACCTTCCCCAACGTTACGTACATACGTAAATAAAATACGTGAAACATCACGTCAGGAGACACAAATGGGGATGCAGACAAACATTTTTCAATATGTTTTTCACCTTTATATTACAAGTAGAGATGTAAAAGCTCTATTCAGCATGCCAAGTGTCGTGCCAAATGGGACCATACTTCGGTTTTTATTCAGCGTTATCAGCCCGCCATTATTTTATTCTGTTTACATATTTTTTATTTTGCTTTTGAAACACCCGTTTTTTCTCGAAATAAAAAAGAAATATTATATCGTTTGCTTTTTTGCGATATGTTTGATTTTCGTTCAAAAATACGAATATACCGACTCTAAACTCTTTCTTACCTATGCATAAAGCTGTGATTCATCATTCAGGGGAGGGGTTTAAATTTTTAATCATTAAATTCTGCAGATTACTGGCAAATTTTTATTTGTAAAATTTAGTTTTACGAAGAAGAGCTTAGACTTTAACTTCATGTTAGAGATGAAACACAGATTCGTTGGTAACAAACTCACTGGAGTATTTCAGTAGTGGAATAGCTTATTACTTTAATATGAGAACAAATATATTCCGTGCCACTTATCCAGTACTAATCTAAAATTAATCGACTTTCTCTCTTTTCGTGTGGGACACCAAGCCGTCCAACGACACGATGAAAACTGTTATCAGTTTTTTAAACCGCCTACTACTAGTAGTAGGCTTCTGACATGATTGTGCAACGACCGCCGTCTAAGTAATCATAGACAGCAACCGGGACCGACCTTAAAGTGCCCTCCGAAGCACGGAACTATCTTTATTGAGTACCAAATTTTAAAACACTTCCCGTGTTAGGTATACAATTTTTGAAAACTTGCAAAATTTTCAAGCGCGGGCAGGATTTGAACCTGCGACTTTCGCATTACTAGTGGCGACGCCTCTTCCATCTGGGCTACCGCAGCTCATTTCTTGCCCGCCAATTTTGCAAGTGTATTTTAATGCCAGTAACGCTTGGCATGGCTCCATCTACCGGGTTAGTTTTGCAACTAATTACCGGCGACTAATTCTATCTTTACAGATTGAATGTAGTCTAAGCGATGAAAACCAGCGATAAATTGAGTACCAAATTTTAAAACACTTCCCGTGTTAGGTATACAATTTTTGAAAACTTGCAAAATTTTCAAGCGCGGGCAGGATTTGAACCTGCGACTTTCGCATTACTAGTGGCGACGCCTCTTCCATCTGGGCTACCGCAGCTCATTTCTTGCCCGCCAATTTTGCAAGTGTATTTTAATGCCAGTAACGCTTGGCATGGCTCCATCTACCGGGTTAGTTTTGCAACTAATTACCGGCGACTAATTCTATCTTTACAGATTGAATGTAGTCTAAGCGATGAAAACCAGCGATAAATTGAGTACCAAATTTTAAAACACTTCCCGTGTTAGGTATACAATTTTTGAAAACTTGCAAAATTTTCAAGCGCGGGCAGGATTTGAACCTGCGACTTTCGCATTACTAGTGGCGACGCCTCTTCCATCTGGGCTACCGCAGCTCATTTCTTGCCCGCCAATTTTGCAAGTGTATTTTAATGCCAGTAACGCTTGGCATGGCTCCATCTACCGGGTTAGTTTTGCAACTAATTACCGGCGACTAATTCTATCTTTACAGATTGAATGTAGTCTAAGCGATGAAAACCAGCGATAAATTGAGTACCAAATTTTAAAACACTTCCCGTGTTAGGTATACAATTTTTGAAAACTTGCAAAATTTTCAAGCGCGGGCAGGATTTGAACCTGCGACTTTCGCATTACTAGTGGCGACGCCTCTTCCATCTGGGCTACCGCAGCTCATTTCTTGCCCGCCAATTTTGCAAGTGTATTTTAATGCCAGTAACGCTTGGCATGGCTCCATCTACCGGGTTAGTTTTGCAACTAATTACCGGCGACTAATTCTATCTTTACAGATTGAATGTAGTCTAAGCGATGAAAACCAGCGATAAATTGAGTACCAAATTTTAAAACACTTCCCGTGTTAGGTATACAATTTTTGAAAACTTGCAAAATTTTCAAGCGCGGGCAGGATTTGAACCTGCGACTTTCGCATTACTAGTGGCGACGCCTCTTCCATCTGGGCTACCGCAGCTCATTTCTTGCCCGCCAATTTTGCAAGTGTATTTTAATGCCAGTAACGCTTGGCATGGCTCCATCTACCGGGTTAGTTTTGCAACTAATTACCGGCGACTAATTCTATCTTTACAGATTGAATGTAGTCTAAGCGATGAAAACCAGCGATAAATTGAGTACCAAATTTTAAAACACTTCCCGTGTTAGGTATACAATTTTTGAAAACTTGCAAAATTTTCAAGCGCGGGCAGGATTTGAACCTGCGACTTTCGCATTACTAGTGGCGACGCCTCTTCCATCTGGGCTACCGCAGCTCATTTCTTGCCCGCCAATTTTGCAAGTGTATTTTAATGCCAGTAACGCTTGGCATGGCTCCATCTACCGGGTTAGTTTTGCAACTAATTACCGGCGACTAATTCTATCTTTACAGATTGAATGTAGTCTAAGCGATGAAAACCAGCGATAAATTGAGTACCAAATTTTAAAACACTTCCCGTGTTAGGTATACAATTTTTGAAAACTTGCAAAATTTTCAAGCGCGGGCAGGATTTGAACCTGCGACTTTCGCATTACTAGTGGCGACGCCTCTTCCATCTGGGCTACCGCAGCTCATTTCTTGCCCGCCAATTTTGCAAGTGTATTTTAATGCCAGTAACGCTTGGCATGGCTCCATCTACCGGGTTAGTTTTGCAACTAATTACCGGCGACTAATTCTATCTTTACAGATTGAATGTAGTCTAAGCGATGAAAACCAGCGATAAATTGAGTACCAAATTTTAAAACACTTCCCGTGTTAGGTATACAATTTTTGAAAACTTGCAAAATTTTCAAGCGCGGGCAGGATTTGAACCTGCGACTTTCGCATTACTAGTGGCGACGCCTCTTCCATCTGGGCTACCGCAGCTCATTTCTTGCCCGCCAATTTTGCAAGTGTATTTTAATGCCAGTAACGCTTGGCATGGCTCCATCTACCGGGTTAGTTTTGCAACTAATTACCGGTAATTAGAGGCGTCGCCACTAGTAATGCGAAAGTCGCAGGTTCAAATCCTGCCCGCGCTTGAAAATTTTGCAAGTTTTCAAAAATTGTATACCTAACACGGGAAGTGTTTTAAAATTTGGTACTCAATTTATCGCTGGTTTTCATCGCTTAGACTACATTCAATCTGTAAAGATAGAATTAGTCGCCGGTAATTAGTTGCAAAACTAACCCGGTAGATGGAGCCATGCCAAGCGTTACTGGCATTAAAATACACTTGCAAAATTGGCGGGCAAGAAATGAGCTGCGGTAGCCCAGATGGAAGAGGCGTCGCCACTAGTAATGCGAAAGTCGCAGGTTCAAATCCTGCCCGCGCTTGAAAATTTTGCAAGTTTTCAAAAATTGTATACCTAACACGGGAAGTGTTTTAAAATTTGGTACTCAATTTATCGCTGGTTTTCATCGCTTAGACTACATTCAATCTGTAAAGATAGAATTAGTCGCCGGTAATTAGTTGCAAAACTAACCCGGTAGATGGAGCCATGCCAAGCGTTACTGGCATTAAAATACACTTGCAAAATTGGCGGGCAAGAAATGAGCTGCGGTAGCCCAGATGGAAGAGGCGTCGCCACTAGTAATGCGAAAGTCGCAGGTTCAAATCCTGCCCGCGCTTGAAAATTTTGCAAGTTTTCAAAAATTGTATACCTAACACGGGAAGTGTTTTAAAATTTGGTACTCAATTTATCGCTGGTTTTCATCGCTTAGACTACATTCAATCTGTAAAGATAGAATTAGTCGCCGGTAATTAGTTGCAAAACTAACCCGGTAGATGGAGCCATGCCAAGCGTTACTGGCATTAAAATACACTTGCAAAATTGGCGGGCAAGAAATGAGCTGCGGTAGCCCAGATGGAAGAGGCGTCGCCACTAGTAATGCGAAAGTCGCAGGTTCAAATCCTGCCCGCGCTTGAAAATTTTGCAAGTTTTCAAAAAAAAAAAAACTATCTTTATTTTTGGACAATCAAGTGGTTCACCCTGCAATGTCCTAACCAGACCGGGAACAAATTCACAAACTAATAGTCACTTTGTAAGTACCTATTCCAACGAGAATCGAACCAGGAACCTTTGCGTCGCAGGCAGTCGCACTTCCACAGCGCCACATCGGCTGTCAATTATTCAAATCAATTAATCGACTGAGATATAGATACGCAAGTGTGTTGCGTTGTGACCCCAATTAGTCATTTCATTATGCTTTCTTCTCCAAATAAATTAAGTCATTATTCCTAAGGGAGCAATCGCACCGGTGACAAATGCGCGCCGTCAAGGTGCCAAAGAGGCATCCATCGTTCAAAGCAATAAGGTTCTAAGGTGCCTGATGACTCTTTATTACAACCAACCCTTGAGATTTACATCCCCCGCTTTATAGACGGCCCCTAATGATAAGTAATATGAACCGGCTTAATATTCGAAAATCCATGATGGATTGTGAAGCAAATTTTTTGGGGTTGTCAAATTCGGTAAGGATTAATAAAAGATTAGTTTTGTATTTCATTCACGTATCTCTGAAGCTTCACTGCTTCTACTAGACAACTGCCCAACGTGATGATGATGACATTCGTCACGTCAGATACCTTTATGGTACAAAATTAAATAGCTATTTAAAGAAATGTTCTTTTCAATGACTTAATAATCCAAGTTTACATTTTGCATGCTCATAATCTTCAAATTTATAAATAAGATTATGGGCGCATAGTCAATATCCAGTTTGAAAATTTTCCAATTTTTTACCTAATAATAACTACTCAAAGTTTTTGTATCTAACTGTAGAAATGTTTAATATTAAAAAAAATGATTAATTTTAACCTAGTATGTTTGCGGCAAAATATCCAAGCTGGATATCTAATAATTATAAATCAACTATGAATTTTTTGGAGCACGTTTCAACACAACTCTAAATAGTCTGTATAAAAAGGGTATGATTTAAGCTGTCACCAATTTAAGTAGTTCTCTGTTTCCTTAATAATAGAGTTTGCCCCCAAAATAATAGATTTGTCACCAAAATCTAGTCATCAAACAATATAAAATCAGTTCCACGAAAATTTACCTAAAATCATGGAGATATAAGGTCTAGTACCAAATTAATATTTTTGAATGTATTTTAACAGGTTTGTCCTAAGAAGTATTGAAGAAAATGTATTTAAAGTGATCACCAATAAAGCATATTTTTGTCCCGAGAAAAATTTCAAAAAGTTTCAAAAAAATTAGAAGTTATCATCATCATTGTTTCAACGAAAACAGTCTTCTTACTACTTTACTGGACATATTATGCCTCTCCCAAGGAGCTTAACTCCCACAGGTAAAAGCAGTATTTCGATAAAATTTCTAGTAGGATAGTAAAGCACATAGTTCTCGTGAAATAGTCAACATTTATTCCTATTTAATAAAAGAATGCATTTTCTAGGCAAACGCGAATCATCCTAGACCTCATCTTCACTTTCCATCAGGTGCGATTCTGGTCAAGCGTTAGCCTATACCACAAAAAAAAGGTAATGCACCTTCAGCAATGAAATTGACGCGAATGAAGTAAAGTTGCACCTCGCTATATGATCCTACGACCCATTGCTGAGGTCCGATTGGTAATTTTTTAAAGCGCGCCAATTTGGCTCCGCCTTTTTGAATATTTTTTTATTCAAATTGACAATTGATGTATTAAATTGGTAGCGAACAATATTATTTTGATAACTCAATAAAATAAAATGTTACCACTATATTGGTGACAAAATATCAAATTAAAGGGAATCGCAGTCTGGGAACGAAAATTTATTTATTTGGTGACAGATCTACCATTTTGAGTACTAACCTATTATATAAGTTACAAAACTATTATTAAGAGAACGAAGTATAAATTCAATCAATGCACTACAACTTCTTTGGTAATCCATCTTTTATTTTACACATTATATACCTAACATTAATTTGGTGATTCATACCCGGGAACACATTTGTTTATCTGAGAACGAAAATATTTCGTGACGATAAATCTCATTATTTGGTGATACTACTTGATGACAAATATAAATGTTGGTGACAGAAAATATAGTTCCCGTATAAAAATGAGTTGCGCCCACTTATCAACAAATACTCCACATATATTTAAAAATCACAATAAACCGTTTCAATTTCCGCTAAAAGGGAAACGTTCTTTGAATTATAGCCTCGAGAGTAGATCAATTGAAAAGACTCACAATGCTTTCCCGGTCGTCATCGCGGCATGATGAGGGTAGCAGACACCATTATCCTGTATTTTATATAGATATTTATTGATATAAATCACCCACCGTGGAAAAATAAAGATTATTTTTCATAATTTGGGATTGAGCAAATATTATTCGTTTGATTGAAGGTGGAAAAATGTCGACAAAATATTTTGTAGGCATATTTTAGAAAACGGGTACCTAAACGAGTAAGTGCTGGTAATGCCGAAGGAGAATTGAAGCTGTTAACAAATATAAAACCATGTCCGAAAACACTCCCAAAACATCAAAAACAATATACTTCAGTAAAAATATAATCATTTATTGAAACCTTTCTACTGATAAAAAAAGAAATAAGTGTTATAGGTTTAGGCTAAAATTTATACCAAAAAAAAGAAAAATAATATGTAGGAAACGTGGTAAATAAATTTTATTGTTCGCTTCAATCTGTTAAGCTATTAGCCGATAAGAAGCACCACAAAGAATCACTACTTACTTTTGAAGTAAACCGAATTATCTTCTTACCGTACCACCTTTGGATTATGTTTTACCACGTAAAAAGTGCACTGAATGTCAAATGAGGGAGAAGTGTGGTTGCCGTCTCTTTCATAGCACGAAAGAGGGCATCAACACCTTTCTTATAACTCTACTTTTGGGTGTCGTAAAAAGCGACTAAGAGATAAATTCATCTAGGGAAAGGGCGGCGTTCCTTGTAAATGCAACTCTTGCACAGCGCTCGCCAGTTCGCCTGCAAAGCGTGGTGACAGGGGCTGTTGAGACTTTTAATGTTATGTCTTGTTAATGCATATATTAATAATGGTAGTAAAGAAATATGTGCTCGATATTTTCCAAGGATATTTGACAAAAACGAAATAGCTACCTTACTGCCTCTTTTGGCCTGAATCGTTATTTTCTTTGCCACAACTTCTTTCAATTACAATCCAAGCGAAGCAAACGTCACTCAAGACAGCTGGGTGTTAAATCATTGGCGGTGGGAATTGGGATCCATCCCTCAATCCCCTCATCCCGTCACTCAGTTACTGCAGTTTGACAGACAGACGGAAAAACTTAGTTTAAATGATTGTTTCTTCTCCTTCTTGGTCTTTCTTATTTAAAATAATTCATGTATTAGGGATCTGTCCGTAAACATAGTAACGCGTAACGCATATTTATGGTGGAATTTTTAATTATATTTATAGTTCATACAAATTTAGTTTTAGGTTGCGATATTTTCAATTCATATCTTGTTCATTGTAAAGTTATGAAAACTCGTTCGGTCAATCGTGGGAACCACGTTTACGCCAATGAACCCTACAATACAACGACTGAGTAGGTCACTTAACTAGCCCACGGCATAGTTTCTGAAAGCCAGTCAGGTATAAATCATTTGTTTGCCTCGCTTGTACCCAATTTACAACTTTTAAATTTAGAATCCAATGTTTCTCAGTGGTTTTGGACCCTTCCGGAGAATATCTATTTAAGTAAATTAAATATCTCTGCTCTATTTGACTTTGTTTATCTGTTATTCTATCTTTATAAGTACGAGATCACTACTAACAGACTACTTAACTTTTGGGTCACCTGACGACCGATGTGCCGAGTGGTAGTGCGACTGTCAGCGGCGCAAAGGTTTCGGGTTCGTTTACCGGTGTAGCACTCACAAAGTTGATATTTATCACTTTGAGAATTCGTTCCAAGTCTAGTTATAACATTGCAGGCTGAACCACCTGATTGTCTGAAATGAAAGATGGTTCCGTAATTTAAACCATCGCGTCGGTCCCGATTGTTTTCTATGATTCGTTTACTTAAACGGCGGTCGTTACGCAACTATTTTAAAGGCCTTTTTGTAGTAGAAGGCGGTTAGAAACTTTGACACCAGTGTTCTTCGGGTCATTGGATGACTCGGTGTCCCTCACGTAATGAAGAAGAATATAATCGAATTACGTAATTTTTATTGATGGAGAATCTCATTAACTTGGACTCCTGTCACTGTGAAAATAAGGAGTACCTATGACCATCGTGATATACCCACATCAAAACATTAGGAACAGCTAAATTTATCTGCACTTGTCCGATGGCGTAGTGAATAGTACCCCTGCGTGCTACGCCGAAGGTTGTGGGTTCGATCCCCACACAGCACAAGTGTTTGTTAGTTACTTTTCAAATATTTGTTTCGAGTCTGGTTGTATGGTAATGTTTGTATTTATTTACAATATATAAGTTTTAAATAATTATATACATGTTTAGTATGAGGCTAGATGGCGCTGTGTAAATTGTCCATGATATTAATTTATTTATTTATCAAGTAACAATGATTGAATTTATAATTTATTAAAAGACATATTAAGGTACCTATCTAATATTTCTTTTTTTTAATTATGCTTATATATTGCATTGTACCAAAAAGAGGATATAACCCGATAAGTTTTATCCAATTTAGTATTCATCATAATAATATATTTTTCTTACGCCCATTCAAACATCTAATTAAAAATAATTGTAATACTGAAATATTTTTTACCTACACAATTGCTGTCTACAAAGAAAGAAGAAGACCACTTGTAAAGTCCTGCCTTTATCACAAAGAACGATCTCGATCCATGCATGTAGCAAATAACTAAGCAATCTTTGCTACTCGCTTACTATACTAGCGTATAAATAAATACATGAACTGAACAAGATAAAGCTTAGTTTATCACTTGTTGCACTCAGTTTTGACACACGCTAAATAAAGACATGCACAAGGCGTGTCGTACAGTCGCGAGCACAAATTCTTACTTAAATTATTTATTTTTTGTATCACAAATACAAATAGAGATACTGGGTCAATTGATTTGACAGGAAAAAAAGGCTTGTTACTAAAATAACAACTTAATCACGCCTATAATCCCTTGCGGGGTAGGCAGAGCGTAAATCGCAGCAACAAAACGGACATTAACACCTCGTCTGACAAACATTTGGGGGTCATTCAGAAAATTGTGTATCGCCACAGTGACAGGTTGTCAGCCCATCGCCTAAAAATGCAAAACACACAAAAAACATTTTGGGGTGGTATGGGATCTACCTCCTAGCGGTCCACCCCGGGCAACGGCAACACAGGCTTGCCTGTGGATAAGTCCGGCTGAACGATCCCACGTGCGCGGTGGAAGGCTCCGTAAGGGGCCGCCTGGCTCGCGACCACCATCCCACCGAAGTCTGGCGCCAAGTAGATTGCTGCGTTCCGTCAGTGTGTGGGAGCGCCAGTGCCTTAACAGGCTTCTTCTGGGTGAGCTCGCTCCATCTTAGACTCTGTCTCTGTCCTATGACCTAGACTAGAGTCAAGAGCAAACCCATCATTAATAAAAAAAGAAAAAAAAAAAACACACCCTCACTCAAGTCCATTAGTCGCCTCTTACGACTCCCATGGGAAAGAAATGGGGTGATGCTATTCTAAGCCGGCATTACACGGCTATCTTAGACGGCATTACAAGGCCATCTAAGCCGGCATTACACAGCCAAAAATAAATCGGCCAAAAATACAAAAATAAATCTGACTAATTATACGTCAGTTTCGTTTTTAACGGCTGTTTAGTATTTAGTTTAGTATATTCATGTACATTATTGAACTTTTAAATGCACGACAATCAACAAGTGAAAATAAAGTAAATAACCCACCCAGCCAATGTCATTAACTAATTATCTATGAATTAATTGATTTGTGATAAGTTTGATATTGTAACGAATTGAATGTGTTGGTACTTAACCTACCACACGGTCTTTCTACTTTCAGAAAAAAACTGTGGAATCTAGGCAACATGCTCAATCTAGACTGTAACACAGCACATATAGTCGAAACAACAAAGAAACTCGACTTGTTTTTGGGGATAATAGCCAACTGTCAACTGAATCGTAGGGGTTGGCAGTTTTGGTTATTATAAACTAGAAGTAACTTAAAAAAAATACTTTTACCGTTAAAAAGCTGCAGTATCCCTAAATAACGAAATCTACTTTTTACAGTGGGAAAATATCTTATTCGTACGGTATTACGGAAAACATTGGATGCAACCGCTAAGTGGACCACTAATAATCTATTATTTCTGCGGGTCACTTTATACTAATATTGCGGTTTCAGATGTACGCGGACTATACGCGTGTTACTTAGTACGGGGTTACCCGCACAGCTTCCGCGTTGCTCTCGTGCGCGTGACGTGTTCAACTCGTGTTCTATGATGCTACGCATCGCCAACGCATGTTCTATAGATATGCTGCACGTGTTCTATGCGTGAGTACCATTGCGAGGTCCACGCGTGTTCAACGCATGCTCTCTGCGTGTGCAACGCGTATTTTACGTGTGGCGAACGAGTGCTCTATGCATGTGCAATAGCTACAATACGAAATGCATGTCAAATATTTTAAAATACTTGTAACAACATCATCATTAATTCGTTTTATCGTAAATGAAAATGAGAAATTGAAAAAATATAAGCGCCCGCACGAATTTGAACCCGGAACCGAGGGGTGCCGTCTCACTGCTTTACCAACTGAGCTACCGGCGCCCTGACTGACCCTTGCCAATTTTTCAATCTCTTGGTACCTACTCGTCTCGAAGCGACGTACAAGCGACATCCAGTATAGGTCATCGTAACTAATACTATGGTTAGTCCACAAATTAGTGAAGAAATTAAAAAAAATGGTAAGGGTCAGTCGGACCGCCGGTACCTCAGTTGGAAGAGCAGTGGGACGGTACCCCACGGGCCCGGGTTTAAGTCCCGGCGGGCGCTATAATTTTTTCAATTTATTATTTTACACACATACACATATCATGCCTATAGTCCCTTGCGGGGTTGGCAGAGCATAACCGGCCGCATAAAACGGACATTTACGCCACGTCTGACAAACATTTGAGGGTCATCCGGAATCATTGCCATAGTGACAGGTTGTCAGCCCATCGCCTTAAATTGCAATACACACCCCCGAATCCCTTAGTCGCCTCTTACGACTCCCACGGGCAAGAAATGGGGTGATGCTATTCTAAGCCGGCATCACACGGCATATTTTCATTTACGAAAATAATGTAGCAACGAGAGTGCATAATAAAACCATCGTTATATCGTTTCTGTATACCATATACAAATCAACACATTTCTTGTTCTTACAATAATCTATAAAGTTTTGTATGCATGTCAGTACATGCGCAGGAGTGTGTCGGGATATCAGTTGACCAGCGGAGTCCGTGACGTACGACCGTGCCCGACTGCATCCCGAGTACCTACTGACGTATACCGCGAGTAGTGAGTGAGTTCAGTGTGAGTTCTCTACTTACAGTGGTAGTGATCAACTAAGAGAAGAATTTTACGCGTTTTTAATTTGGAAGTAAGTGTCTGATAACATTACAAAGTCCTATAACTTTTGCACAAAACAGGGAAGCAGTAGACAATACAAACGAAAACCCGAATCTACCATAGTTGGCCTTAATACAAGGGTAGCAATATCTACCATGTAAATTTTAATATTCCGACATCTATAATTGCCCTCTATACGTTTATTGTGTGTAAGTTACAATTTGATACATATGTAGGTAGGTATTGATAACCTAGAGTTCACAGAGCAGTAAAGATTTTAGCTTGATAGTTAGGTAGGTACGTATTTTACCGCATTTGGAAATTAGTTAAGTATATAAGCTTAGATAAATGATTGGTTTGCTAGCGCTCACATTAAGGACCAATCTTTCATCTAAGTATATAAGTAATAATATCAGCTATTTAGTTCCCATTGTACCTACCTACAAGCTACGCTTAGTTTAGGGCTAAATGGCTGCTGTGTGAAATTTCCAGGATATTTAGTTATTATTATTATTTTTAATTACTGTAAGAGTAGTTACAGGCGTAGGTACCTTTAATGTCTACAAATTAATTCGTCTATTTTGTTCTGTATCGTACAGAAAAAATTGGTAGATACCTAAATTTTAATACTTTGACGTTAATGTGCTTTTTACTTACTGTGAACAACAGTCAGAAAATTGAATGGAAAATACCACTTCTTCAACTTCAACATCCACTAGAGTCCACTGCTGGACATGGGCCTCCCCCAATTGGGGGGTATTTGCAATACTCACCTCGCTTGGTAGGCGGATTGGCGACCGCAGTACAATGTTTTGTATTCGCAGGGAACTCTGCTGCCCATTCCCTTGATTCTATAGTCGCCTTTTACGACACCCACGGGTAAAAATAGGGTGATGCTATTCTAAGCCGGCACCACTGGAATGGAAAATACCTAAAGTGTTCAATTACCATAAAACAACATGCTGCATCAAAACAGCTCAATTTAATTATGAGCTTGTTTACAAGTTAAGTCTCTTTAATTCACTTTGTTCCGTTGTGTAAATTAAATCAAAAGAAAAAGTAAAATAAAACCGAAACAATTTCATGACTCTATAGTAGGTACTTTTGGCATTACGTAGTACGTGCATTGTGTAGTGTACATACAAACATGTCCAAATCTAACTCGTAAACTAGAAGGCACATAGTCCATTTTCCGTCCATAACGATGCTTCAAATTTGCACTCTTTTCTAAACTTGAAGGAAGTTGAAAATTTATGATACCAGGGTAGGTATGTATATCGGGTCGATCGCAAGCTTGGTGTCCCACACGACAGAAAAAGAAGTTCACACTAACTGTTTTCAATTCTTTTATTTTTTTAGCATTCGCTATGGAAATGGTCCCATAGAATCGATGGATAGCGTGCAAAAGTGCCGATCAGCTGATTTTATCGCCGCAGGGAGCCATGAAATAATATATCTTTAGTTCAATGTCGTATTTTCAAACCTAACTGTTTCAGATGTCTCGTGTTATTATAATCTAAAATCAATTTATAATTTAAAGTATTTGTTGATCTTTGTACAAATAATTCGACTAAACTAAAATTCTAGAAATGATCTAGGGATTTTAACTGATTCAATTAATAATTTACGTACTACCTACAGCCATTACGTTAATAACATGAATACAGGTATAATACATAAATGTTTAGGTAATGGGTGTTTGTATATGTCGCAGTGAAATGGCAGCATTAGAAATTTGGTTGAATTCACAGAAAATCGACCAAAAGCCGGAATAAGGCAAAATTGTGTATCGTCATAGTGACAGGTTGTCAGCCCATCGCCCAAAATAGCAATACACACACACCCCCGAGTCCCTTAGTTGCCTGTTACGAGTCCCACAGGAAAGAGATGATCCTGTGACTTTCGGTATCAGCACTACCGACGCCTCTGATGACCGTCATCTAAATTATCGCCTACCAGAATTTATCATACCTATACAGCACCGGGACCGATGGCTTAACGTGCCCTCCAAAGCACGAAACCGTCTTCTCACGCACAATCAAGTGGTTCAGCCTGTTATGTCGTTATCAGACTGGGAACAAAACACAAAGCAAAGCGATAATTTAACTTTTTAAGAGCTGGGAGTCGTACCCGTTCCGTCATCTTTGTGCCGCAGATAGTTGCAATACCACTGCACCACATGGGCGGTCTCATTATTGTGCATTAGATGCCGTTACTATCAGTTAAACTACTGTACACTATCATTAGTTATAAGGGTCTTTCATTAGTTAAACTACTGTTTACTAGATGGCGCCACTAGGTTTTTAAAACGCGGTATTGAAATGTTTTTCTCAACGTACCATGTCTGCGACATTCCGAAAGAGTATGTGCGCAACAAGTGCGGGTCATCGTAATGACCAGCCAACAATTTTCAAAAGCTTCTTTCGAATATTATATTAGAATAAAGTTCGTATTGAAATTATCCAATCAAATGTCATCATGATTATTTTTAAGGTCATCAGATTTTGGATGTTGGCAGAATAAACTTAAAGTCATGCTTTGCCGTTTTAAACTTTCGGACAAATTCCTAAAAATTCGGACGAATTTCTAATTCCACCATATTACTGTGACATATACATGTAGGTAGATATACAATAGTTTCCTCTCATAATGAATACCCTTGTCAAAGATTATAAATTAATTCCCTTATTGTATAATTTATTACGAATGTAACCCTCACTGCCCCGTGACGAGAGGGCATGGGAGTGACGGGGCATACAAAACGTTTTATGATCGAACTTCCTTGATTCGTGCCTGTTCCATTTGTTCGGTGCCGAATAAGTAATTGTTCACAGGCACGTTTTTCCTGCATCCGGTCCTGTTTATTTCAAAATTTGCCTAATCTGCTAACCTATATAATAAATTCGGGGTCGTACTTAAATGTGCTGTTATGAAACAATATTGATAGATTCATCCTGAGAGGTTATAAAATCACTAGGCTCGAAACTTGAACAAGATTATGAATGTAAATCCTGAAAGCAATAACTTTATTTTTCGTAAGAGAAAAAAGAATAACATTATGAAACAATGAGGGTTAGAATCATGGTTAGTCGCACTACTACTTTCTACAAAAGTATTTAGGTATAAGTATTATAGAAGTTTCCAATGTCTGTAATTATAAGTCCTTATCATTTTGTAAACAAACTGGCATATTTGACATATCAGCTATGCGACCGAATATAAATGTAAAAAATAACATAGATGACATTACAAAAGTTTCAAGTTTTGCTGCGTAATATTAACTTGAACAGGAGTTTTATGGCAGTAGCAAGTCAACAAGAATATCAGTATTTTTATGATGTAACGTAACAGGTATTATTAATTACGTTTGTATTCCGTCATTTTACTGATCCGACAAAATTAACAGCCAACGTTTGCATATCTAGGATCCTTTTGATCCTAGACTTACAGACCATAAAAAAAGAGGCCGAGTGAATGAACCGCTTAGCTAAATTAACTTTAATTACAATTAACAGCTTCATTTAAAACATCAATTTATTGTTGTTAAACATTCTCCAGACCTCGGTCAACGACAGCTAAAACGCCACTATCTGTTACGAAGTTCTGTATCAGCACATCTTTTAAAGTTTTGTTGCGATCGGCCATTGACAATTTTTTTAATAAATGTTCTTTTAAAACAAATATTTAAATGTACTATTTATATACATTAGATAATATTGAGACAATATTCCAGCTAAGTTTTTTCGAGACATACAGTAAATCAATAAGAAAGATACTCACACCATACAAATTACCAAATTTTTGTTAGATCATATTATCGAAAAATAAATTAATTATATAAGAAATATTCCAGTGCTTAAATCCAGGCAAAGGATTATTTAATATTTAGGCAGAATCCAGAGTTGACTAGGGTTGAAGACGTGTTTAAGACTACGTGATGTTCACATTTGATTTATCGTGAAGTTAACGGAAATGTCACGTTATTCACGTAAACTCTGCTCCTGATTGCTATTGTTAGGAATTTGACGACAACTTCCGAATTGAATTACCTACCTGGATTTCCGATTTCTAAGCAAGGGCCTCGATTCAGTGGGACGATTACTTAGGTATTTCTACACTTACCTATTATTGAATAACAAGCATAGACTGCCTAATTACTATACACCTACTTTATTTTTCTTGAGGTTGATTTGACATTTGCCTTTGCTATGCTCTGAAAAATTTAAACTGTTCCTGTTGCAGCTGTCATTTGTCTGCTAAAGTAATATAGGATGAGAAAGCATATTTTTGGTCGTGTGTGAAACTCCGTATAGGATCACAATTTAAGGAAAGTAGTTTTGTATTTAGATGTACTGCCTATTTCTTTATGTTTTTTTAAGGGTAATAAACCACAAAAGGGAAACAATGGAATCCTTATAGGATCACTTTGTTGTCCGTCATATCTCTACATCTCGGGAATGTGTAAAGATATCAAGTTGAATCAAAACCTTAAAGTTAGGTCTACAGCCGCTTGTAGTTGTAAAATGTTCAAGCTCCTAACTAAAGGTGTAAAAAGATACGGCCGTTATGCTGTTAAAACGCATTTTTGACCGTCTCGAAGGAATCATCATCATGGGTACTTTCCGTAGGCCTGTAACTATGAAATTTGGCAAGACATTTTTGGGGAGCAAATTAGATTTTTTTTTATTGAGGCTCGTGGTTTAAGTGAGGTATCATAGGAAAGGACTTAATGTGTATGTTACAGAACTCTCGGTGAGCCAGACTGACTTGTACTTGGACGTTATTATTTTTAGAACAGAGTATGCAAAAAATTTGGTGACAAAGATGTACGTGAGAATCGAAGGCAATTTGTTTTTAACTCGCCTTTGCTTTTGTATGTTTGTTTAAGAAATGTTGCCACTTAACAACTTTGTACTCGATAAAGACAGAAAAGATTGAAAGCTCTTTACAGTCAAATACTTAGATATCCATTTACTTAATGATGTTTGTGTTTTATGATTGTGAGTGCTTGTATTACGAAAGTTTGTCAATATTACTTGAACATATTGTAGAGCTACAGAAAATAAGGGTAATATTTTTATCTTTTTGGATTCCATTTTGCAGTTATATCCTCTTTCCTATGATGACTTAAACTCACACTTAAACTATTTATTTGACTATTTTAGTAGATTTTGTCAAAGTGACAGATTTTTAATAAAGTGAATCTTAATTAATGGTTAGTCAAATTTAAAAGCTCTTTTTCGAAGTCGAATAAAAATAGTATTTTCGGCAGTTTTATACCAGATTACCTATCCTATTTTCGATGTGGTCTTTGTATTTTTGACAATATAACCAGAATAACCAGATGTCACCAATTTTAAAAGGACAGCAATCTGTTCCATCATAACGTTCATTGCACACCATATGGTATAACGAAAAACAAAATATAAGTATCACATAATAATATGGACCTAAGAGTTTACATTAAATTTATCGAACTTCGAATAAATTAGCGTAAAAACTGATTTTTATTTACATATCAGTAACATAAAAAGTGAATAATCTATAAGCAACAAATAAAATCGCCGTGTGATTGCCGGCTTAGAATAGCATCACCCCATTTCTTACCCATGGGTGTCGTAAGAGCCGACTAAGGGACTCGAGGGATGTGTATTCCAATTTTAGGCGATGGGCTCACAACCTGTCACTATAGTGATAGACAGTTATCTGATTGACCCTCAAGCTTTTGTCAGACGTGGTGTTAATATCCGTTTTACGGCCGTTAACGCTCTGCTTACCCCGTAAGGGATATAGGCGTGATTTATGTATGTATGTATGTATGTAACAAATAAAATAACCTACACTTTCAAATTCATTAGTTAGTATTGAAGACTCGATGACAATAGAAAAAAATTGGATAGTTTCTTACAAAGACATATAATTCAAGTATATGTAAAGAAGGAATTTTGACGCAAGTTGTCCTCGAGTTAATGTTGGCTATCATTTTCAGGAATCTCTTTTGCAAACTAAAGAGGGTTAAAATGTCGTCTGTTAATCTGTCGTCTAAAAACTATTCCCCCATAGAATAGCCCCGCCCCATATTTGAGCCATGCATGTTCATAGTAGTAAACATTAGTGGGCTAGATTTAGTCCGTAAATAAATATTGAAAGTTTTGAAGAATTTTTACTACACAATTAAAAACGCTTTTATTGCAGAGTTGCATTTATATCAATAAAAAAAGAGATTGTAGTGAAATATGTGTAGCAATTTGTTTCATATGAAAGTCAAAATTCCCTTTGCTTGGAGCTTTCATTGTGATGTGATTGTAGTGAATTATGTATGGCGCTCACCCACCCACCCCCATCCGCTCAGATCATAGTAAATTTGACAAATGGTATTCTGGTTTAATGGCCGGACGTACGGTCAGACAAACAAACTGAACTAAACTGACTCAATAATGTTAAAATATTATTAAATGTTGGCTCGATCCCACCAACAAAGTTTGATAAACAAACACTGAAGTTTTAGTTGTCATAATAGGTACTAAATTGAGGTTTAAAGTAAACTTTGAAACCATAGCTAAGGTCAATTTAGGACCTAATTTTAGTAAAATCAGCAATTACATGTGTTAGAGCAATAAAGTTTAAGTTTATATTTATAATTGAATAGAATTTATTTTATCTACACTCGTTTTACAATGTTCGGATTGCAAATTCTAAAAAAGTTGTTTAAAGACGTGCATTGTCTATAAAATTTTGAGTTTCTTCTCAAACGCTATAAAATTACGAGAAGGTACGCCTTTCGATAAAATTGAGAAATGAAACGAAGTGTTCTTTGCCAATACTTATGCAATATATACTTATACTCAAATATGATATTATATGACAGTTGCATAAACTACTATTATTAATCAAAATACTAGTTAGTCGTCTATTTTTACTTACGTAAAACATTGCTTATTGAAGCTGACACAACTTTGAAGAAAGGAGGTGTCTACAGACAGGCTCGTGTTTAATAAATTTTACTCATGACAGTAATTAGATCACGTACCACAAATCGGTGGTTACGATAAAATTGTATTCATAATTTTGGAACGTTTATCGAAATTGCAAAATGCAAGCAAGTGAATACTTAGTAAGTACAAAACGATACGGTACCTTTCTCTACGATTATTTGTGTCATGGTGTATGCAGTTGGCTAGACTACCGAGAAAAATCATTATATTTCAATTACTGGCTTGTTATACCGACTGTACAAGAGCACAAAGAAAGCATTCGCTTTATTATTGGAATGTATCTCACTTATCGCTTGTGATACCAGCGGCGGACGTCTATCTCATACATGGATGGACTCACGCGCCTTAACTGCCAGCAACATTTAAACAATATTCGACCTTAAAATCTATCACATAAAGAGTAGTTTTTCAATAATATTGAAAGATTGTTTATGTGTCACATTGACATAGGGTCAAAGAACAGAGATACCGTCCACAACGGGTGAATTAGAAATGTGCTGTTTTTGTTACTAATTGACGATAGGAAGACTGACAGGAAACAATTAACAAAAGGAAACAAATGCAAATGGGAATTTCAAATGGTAGGTAAACAAATACTTTGAAGTGAAGCAAAAACTTTGCGTCAGTTCATTAAGTTAGACAACTTTTCTGTTATAAGCTCAACTCGTAATTTAGTATCGATTTTCTATGTGTAAATTATTTTTTTAGCTCCTCATTTTAGTTTTACGAAAACGAATTTAACTTGTAGCTTTGCCTCAACCTGATAAACTCTGCTCTCAAATGGTTTTATATTTTTGACATCTGATAAATACTTATATAACCCCCTAAAATATAAGACAAACTTTAACCTAACTATTCTAATTTCTAAACGTGGTTTGTTCGCGTTGGGCCCCAGTTCTTACATAAAGTTTATTATAAAATGATTTGCATTATTAAGCGGAAAACATCGAGGCTATTTATCATATTGATTCAAAGCTTAAGTTTGGACTTTTCGCTTAAAATTACAAAATTGTTGCTAAGCTGAAAATAAATTAATTTGTTAGCTAGTTAAACAACCCATAAGTGGTAGGAATATTCTCTTTTTTGTTGATCCACGTGCGTTACATAGGACATTATATGCGGATACAGTCCGAATACTGATAGGGTGCATGCAGACCATGAAACTGAACAACTTTCAACTAGGAACAAATGTCAGGAAACGACAAAAATATTCGACCTTCCATACAAAATTAAGATCAGCTAACTGCATTTACTATGGGAAGTACATAATTATTTGACGTTTCCTAAAACATTTTTTGAGGGAAGTTGATCAGTTTCAAGGTCTGGTCATTAGATGACTCGGCGTCCCATACGAAAAGAAGAATGATCTAAATACACCCTATCAGTATTCGGAGGGCTGTCCATTACATCCTGTATACATTTATAGCAGTCGTGTTAGTCGTACGTTACTGAAGGATGAAATTAAAGAATGTCCGGTGACCAACCGGCGCTTAGTTGAACGTTTGTATCCTCTTGAATGGATCGATTAAGCTGATTGTATGCTGAAGTAAATTATTGTGAATCCTGAAAGATTTTCGTTTCAATCATAATGGTCAAATTTAATGTGTATCCATAAAAGATATTTAAAGAAAGTTAACTTTGAGAGTTTGTACAATATTCAGCCTCACCGAATTAATGCGTAACCTTTACGGTATTTGGCCCAAGCCTCTCTTGATCTTCTCTACCGCTAAACTTAAAGATCAATCTATGTAAGTAAAGAAACCCTCCTTCTAATGGTGGATACCGCGCCTTGTGGCCTGCGGTCTGCGGGTTGCGGTACCAACTCAGCCCACTCTATTTGTCTACAGTTCCCTACTATTTACGGGATTAGTATTTCCATCCAGCTGTGATTTATTTGCATAGTTCAGTTCTGGATATGTTTGAATGTGCTGCAATCTCTCTTATTGTGTTAAGTAATTTATGCCGCTAAGTATCCTTGTAATACGTACGGTTTGGTACTATTCATAAAGCTTGAACTCTGTTGAAGTTACGAGTAAACAAGTTTAAAATAAATGTAAGTCTTTAGTTGTAATGTAAAAAATAAATCAGTACCTAGTGGAAGAGTGGAACTCACTTCCTGCGTCTGTGTTTCCAAAAGCATACAACCCTAATCTCTTCAAAGTAAGAGTGAACAGGCTTCTTCTGGGTGAGCTCGCTCCATCTTAGACTCTGTCTCTGTCCTATGACCTAGACTAGAGTCAAGAGCAAACCCATCATTAATAAAAAAAAAAAAACCTAGGAATATATTAATGCACTGATATAGTATTATTTTCTTAAGGCTTGATAGGACATTGTATAAAATCTAAATGCTTAGTAATTAATGATTACTTTCTCTTTGTTTCAGATAAAATTAATGAAATATTGTGCTATGTTATAGTGCTACAATATGTGGAATATGACACTCCGCCGGAGACTTCCATCTCCGTCGGCGGTCGGTGTCCTACTGGCCATTTTGGCGAGCGTCATTGCCGAAGTAGCCTCGGTAGAAGGGAGCGATGAACCACACAAGTTCACCATAGATGAGCTGCTATCTACGAATTATGAACACAAAGACTCTGGGGACCTTGGAATGGATCCTTGTAAGGCCGGTAAGTAAACTTTGTTAACATCCTTTGTTGTCACAAAATATGTATTTCATTAGATATACTTACCTGGAGCATGTCACATGTCCTCCCAAGAATTTTCACGACTGGAAGTTCCTAATATTAATTTTCTTTTGGAAGAATTCGTCGTCTTAAAAGCATTAATTTTATACCAACATTTATTTTGATTTTTTGGTCATCCTGAAGTTTATATTTTAATTTTACCAGGATTTGGTATGATTTCTCATATTATTTCCCATATTATTACATATTAACGTTGTCGCACGCAGATTTCGAAGCTTTTTGACCTGTAGCGACCTCTGGGAGCTACAACAAGAAGCTCACTCAAAGTGGTTCACGAGCAAGCAAGTCGCAACAGAAGTTCCAACATAGTTGCAAGATGGCGCGACGTGACAGAACAAAGAGCCTGAAACGCGGTATCAAAGTGTTTCACCGCGCAACGCATATATACAACTTCCAATTCTATCCAGGTGGACCAGTCGGTCCCCTGGCCACAACACCCGGCCAGGCGGGTAGCTACCCTTTTCCCGACACCACCTGGAACCCTCCATTCTGCCTATTGGCATCACTTCCTGTCACCCGCCATAGACCCGACACTTACACGTGCAATTTGGTGAATAAGTAATTAAATTATAATCAATCAAAATACGACTTAACCTACAGAATACGTAAATACAATCTTCGTGAGAGGCTCTTCTCAATGTTAAGAAAAGTGATAAAATTTCTTGTTCAAAGAAGTTTGAGCATCAGGTTGTGGCACCTGCCAACATTATTACCATCTCAGACGGTACCTACCTTGCCACGTAAAATCAATTCGCAATTTTACGCTGCCATCTTTTTTTATGATATTGCGGGTTCGTGTTTGAAACATTGTTTTTGAAATTTACTGAATTCGTCAAAGGGTGACAAAGGGGGGCAGGATATTAAAACAAACAGGTTGCAAAAAAGGCCGTCACGCTGCCTATCAAGCCGGTGACCGTTGCCCAATTTTATAACCAAACGAACTGCAAATCATAGACTGACAACCTCAGCTTTTGAAAATTAAAGCGTGTATTTGACATCAAAACCTGTTTGGGCATCGAACCTTTGCAAGTGTTGATCAGCAGTATAATATACTATTTTGTTAATCAGTAATAGGAAATATAATATATTAAACGCGATCGTGTATCACAGAAGTTCAATGTAAAATAGTGATAAGCAGGTTGACGCGTGAGGTCATGATCATTGGATGTTGATAAGTGATAAGTTTGTTTAGTAACGATACAAATATAAATGAAAGTTGACATAAAAACCTAGAATCATGCCTAAATTTCCTGCTAGATAGGTAGATCATCATTTTTCAAGAACTGTCGTTCATCAGTGAAGTTTCACTGTTTATGTAATGCACTGAAATCCTCAGTCGCGTTTGTGGTTGTTAACTTTTTAAATAACTAAACCAAACTTTTTGAAATTTCGAGCCTGCTTACTGAACTTTATAAACGGTAACGCTTGCGAAGAGCTCCCCAAAAAAGTATTGATTGTAATTTTATTGTAAGCCAGCAATACAGCGATTATAAGTACTTATTCAAATATAGAAAACACAGCAGAACATAGTTTTAAGAAATAGACAACAGAACAATTAATTATATGAAAAGATTACTACGCAAAGGATTTCTATTTAGCAAAGTTCAAAGTTATTTGCCCAAATCTGTTCATGCCACCTGCAGCTTTTCAAATTTCAATGAACAGCGCTCGGTAGGGTGGGCAGGGGTTTTTATCACTCCCGCCAATCCCTGTTTAACCGCTTTACCGCTTTTTAATGGTTCCGCACCCCGGCCAACCTGCCAAATGATATTTTCCAAGCATTGTTTAGAAATAACGAATAAAATATATAACCAAAGTATGGGTAGATGAAAAAATAACTTGTTACAACGTTGTAATATTATGATATGGCTGAGGGAGACATTATTGATATTTGTTTTCATATATGATATATTTTACGCAAATATATCGTATTAAGTTCCTGTTGGCCTTTCATTAGAAAATTTTGAAAACGATAGAGGTTCCGTTTTTTCGTATTCTTATGGTATAAATAAAAGTAGATAGATAGATAGAAACACTTTCCTGCTCACATTACAGTCACGAAACGTAGACAAGAGCAGAAAACATTACCAAATAACACAAGCAAAGGTCTCTAATTAACCTGTTCAGTCGGCGGAACTTTCAAATTGTTGAAAACTCCCTGATAGGTTTAAAGAACTGCCTGTACATAAATTTAAAGTCTTTTCTTTTTTTTTCGTGTGGGACACCGTGTCGTCCAACGACACGATGATCCTGTTTCTGGTGTCAGAGTTTTTCAACCGCCTAATACTAGTAGTAGGCCTCTGACATGGTGTGTTACGACCGCCGTCTATGTAATCATAGACAGCAACCGAGACCGACGCCTTAACGTGCCCTCCAAAGCACGGAACCATTTCTTTTCGGACAATCAGATGGTTCACCCTGTAATGTTAGGACCGGACCGGGAACAAATTCACAAATTGATAAATATCAACTTTGTGAATGACCCACTGAGAATTGAACCCGGAACCTTTGCGTCGCAGGCAGTCGCACTACCACCGCGCCACATTAGCCGTCGGTCCTGATTCACCTGAAAAATTTGTCCCTTTCATTCGCGCTGCATGCACCAGAGTTTTTACGGATTTTCCGACATAGAAACTAGGGAAATACTGTTAGAATTTATAATTTAGATATTCTTTTTATACTATAAAAGATATATATCTGAATAAAATCATATTTTTTGCAATGACTTTAATACTGTAGACATAATATTGAAAAACTGTTTCAAATAGAGGTTACTTTGGATCTTCTTTCTGTCTAGTAAAGTTTGTCAAATTGTGTAACTGATTTGTTATTTGTGGTTATATGTTATCTGTTAGATCTCCAACAAAAACATATATTTTATTCAGAGTTTTATGGCTGTAATTTTCTAAATAAAACTGGTTTAAATTTTGCGCCTTAATATCTAAATTGTCATATAGTGTCGAGGAGTTTTTTGACATTTGCCATACAAAATTACCGATCAGCTGATACTATGGAAACTCAAAATAATTTTGACATATTTCAACCTTCCCTGGGGAAAGTTGTTCCTTATCACCAACCCATTTTGAGATTTTGCTATCGGTCACTAGTAAAATTTAACCCTACATACATACAGGCTTTGTTGTGTGTTTTGATACTTTAAACACATTTAGTCTTACGTAGCCACAATGGAAAAAATCACAAGTGACTCAGCTCAAAAATCCTAAGCGCATTTTTACAAGCGATTTTTTGAATAAGGGTCTTTAAATTTCTCTTCATTCCTTCCCGGTCTCGGTCTCAAATATTTCAAGGTGAACGTCTAGCAAGAATGAGAATTCCTGTAAAAATAATAAACGTCATATTTGTCCCGGAATACTTTATTACTTTCCTGTCGTCATATCTGCGGCTCTTTGGTAAGGAATTCGGTATGCAAAGTTAAAATATTTTATATTTTTTTCTAAAAGAATAAACCATTTTAAGAAACTTATTAGTTTCTTTTTGTTTAGGCATACGCATATGCATTTATTTATTTATTGATAAAAGTACATAAAGAAGCACTTACGTTTAGATTAAATATCAAAGAAACGAGATATAAATAAAGTGGGTGCACATACACAAAAAAAACGAACTTAAATCGTACTTAAATAAAGTTCTCAAATCAATCAATCAAAGAATTAAATATACATAAGAAGAATAAACAGAAATACAAAGTACTTAATAATTTAACATAATTTTAACGTCACGACAGAAGCCGTAATGCTGATATTCTGTCAAAACCACTGCATGAGTAAGATTTATATTATGATCATCCGTGAATTTATAACTTTTTTTTGAGATTGAGATTTTTGAGAAAACATGCGAAATATTCAAGCGTGGGCAGGATTTAAAACTGCGACTATCATCATTACTAGTGACGACTACTTTCTACTATTGTCGTCACTAGTGTTAGGTAGGTATACAATTTTTATTTAAGAGTCCTACTTCGCCGGAAGGAACGAAATTCAAATGAAATTCGGAAGTCATGTCAAAGAGTATATTATAGAGGTGTCACCATTTCATATAATGTTAGTCTAACTGGTACTGATACAATACTTGACGACCAATGGTATTACGACTGCCTGCGGCGCAAAGGTTCCGGGTTCAATTCCCGGTGGACTACTCACAAAGTTGATATTATAACTTGGAAGGAATATTAACCTACATTATATTATAAGGACCATATTTTGAAATAAGCTGAACCATTCGCCAAGACTTACCTGAACGCATAGTATCCATATTAATTATGAACTCTATAAACTGTACTGTCTGTTTGTTTGTTATTCTTACACTTTCAGTACATGAAAAGAATTCATCTAAAAATAAGGGCTTAATCAGTTCAAAAACACTTATCTTCATAACATCTCAAATCATATTTACAACTTTTTAGTTTAACGTTATTACAGAAGAAGCAAAGTCATTAAACTAAATAAAGCCAACTTATTAATTCAGGTTTGAAAATGCAAGTGGCCAGTATCATGTTACGCACTTTGCGCGAACATATTTTTGTTTCGTTTTTGTCCATCCTGGTATTGTACATTTTTTTGCGAACTTCGACATTAACGGGCCTACTTCCATGAAGTGAGGTGAAAACGAGCTACGATAATGCATTTTATACATATTCTAAGGAACATCACTGTCAACAAAATTTTGTTTTTTATTCTTCAAGATATGAGGAATAAGCCAGGGCAGCGCAAAATCTCATTTTATATTTAATAACGGAGAAATTAAAATTTGAAGTTACCTCTATTTTTCAGTGATGAAGCGTGGCGTAAGAGATTTCTTCCGCCAGTGCTAATCGAACTGTATTGATCTTAGTATGATTATTAATGGCAATTTCACGTTGAACCCGCCCGGGCGGCTATTTTTTGACAAAACAACTTAGTTATTAAGAAATTTAGCAAAACACTTACTGTTTCCGGCTGCTTTCCTTGGGAGTAAAAGGTTTTTGTTTTGATGTGTTTCCTCTGCTGCCAAAACTGACGTGGAATTGATCATAGATAAACGGAATATGATGCAGACGCGACACACTGTACATTTGTTCGATATTTTGACCGTGAAAAATTATTGTAGCTAGAATTTTGCCGTAAAATATATCAACTATCTACAACAACGGCATTCTATCCGCTATGGATAATTTTGCCAATGTCAATACTACGTTGATTGGTACATCGAACGAAACGCAAAATATGAACCGATTAGACGTAGGTATTAAAAATATTTTTACGATCAAATAATAGGATGATGTGGTTGTTAGTGCAGATTAGTATGAAGTAGTAAGGTTCGATTTATATGCAACACTAGACGGCGACACGGCGGCACAAAAGCAGTTTTTTAACCGCGGCGGAAATTTTTAAATGTATATATGGAGCGCTGCGCATACGGTCACCACCAACCACAGTTTTAGGACAAATTATAAGAAAGCAAGTATTAGTACATTGTTGTCGAGGTATGGAAAATAAGACTTTGCTGGACGAGAATAGTTTGAAGTCCGAGCCGCAGGCGAGGACTTCAATTATACAAGTCAAGCAAAGTAATTTTCCCCGAGGCTTACATAGTGCTTTTCTCAAAAAAGGCTAGGAAATGAAAGATTGTACTTCTTATAAAAGTTAGCTAGCGACCACAACACAACGAAACAAATAAAAATTTACAATTTTCCCACCAATTGTAATTTTTTTAAATAAATTCGCCTGTAAGGCACAGTATTACGTAATATTCTGCCATACTAAATGTTTAGTTCATTCTTTTCTTTTTTAATTCTGGACAGGCAAGGGTCTTCACATCATACAGCCTCGTCTTTAGTTACCTGTTTCATACAAAATTACGTTCCGTTTCTATGAGAGTCATCGAGATAATTTTGAATTCAAATTATGTGGGTTTAGCGTATAACGAATTTATCTTAATGGACACCAGCAAAGGATTTCCATACAACTTTGCTGGCGTGATCTGAGACGTGACAAACAATGTGAAACTTTGCGGTTTCTTTTTTTGAAAGAAATGAACACATTTCCTAGCATGTTTGAGAAAAAATATTATGTACATGTACTTACTTACGTACATACAAACATACACATATCACGCCCATATTATTACGTATTATTTATGTAGTAAAAGATTTTTGACAGATTTCAGTTCAAGAGTGGGATCAATTGATTCGGAAGGTTTTTAGTGTTATGGGGTAGAAAAGTTCTAGAGTGGCACTGGGTCAAGATGTTCATGCTAGGGTAACACTGGGTTGAAAGGTTCTAGACTTATACCTAGCTGGAAAGTCCTACAGTGTCACCGAACAAAATGCCAATACTAATGTTAAAATTTATTTCCAGGTAGGTACTTATCATTTCGGGAAGGTCGAGGGTATCATTATATTAAAGGTTGTGGTCACCCTGGTTCGTTGGTAACACCGAAATATAAAAAACATTGTATAGGGCTATAAATCCCTTTTCTAAAAATACCAATTTCAAGACCAAAAATTATAGGATTATCCAGATAGGAATGGATTAAAAACCTTAGTCAAACAAACAATTAGAAGCACCTTTGATTTTAATTTTTCTTAGTTACTTTAATAGATACCACCAAAATGTATGATAATTTTTAACTATGAAGCAATTCAACTGGTGTCGGTGATTAAAGGAAAAAGATTGTAAAAGGTGTTCGAAGGTATGAAATTTTTAAGGCATGCGGCTCTGTGTTTGTCTGATGGTCAACAAATATTATTCAAAAACTAATGAACGGTGCGAGAATGCGACCGCTATTTTATACATTATCATATCATAATATCATACTCGAATATATAATGGCCGTCGCTAATTGGTTTTTGCTATTTATATTTTGAACTTACATCTATGTATACTGATTTATGCAATAAACGTTTAAAATTGAAATTGAAATTTAACAGTATTAGTTGCGCTTAAGGTGCACGCAATGACGAAAATGACAAAGAAATATCCAAAAAAAGTTCTTAATGTCGATGTTCGCAAAAAAATGTACAATACCAGGATGGACAAAAACGAAACAAAAATATGTTCGCGCAAAGTGCGTAACATGATACTGGCCACTTGCATTTTTAAACCTGAACTAATAAGTTGGCTTTATTTAGTTTAATGACTTTGCTTCTTCTGAAATAACGTAAAACTAAAAAGTTGTAAATATGATTTGAGATGTTATGAAGATAAGTGTTTTGTGAACTGATTAAGCCCTTATTTTTAGACCAATTCGTTTCATGTACTGAAAGTGGAAGAATAACAAACAAACATACAGGTACAGTTTATACAGTTCATAATTAATATGGATACTATGCGTTCAGCTAAGTCTTGGCGAATGGTTCAGCTTATTCCAAAATATGGTCCTTATGATATAATGTAGGTTAATATTCCTTCCAAGTTATAATATCAACTTTGTGAGTAGTCCACCGAGAATCGAACCCGGAACCTTAGCGCCGCAGGCAGTCGCACTACCATTAGTCGTCAAGTATTGTATCAGTACCAGTTAGACTAACATTATATGAAATGGTGACACCTCTATAATATACTCTTTGACATGACTTCCGAATTTCATTTGAATTTCGTTCCTTCCGTCGAAGTACAAGCCTTAAGAAACTTTTTTTGGATATTTCTTTGTCATTTTCGTCATTGCGTGCACCTTAAGCGCAACTAATACTGTTATATTTAAATTTCAATTTTAAACGTTTATTGCATAAATCAGTATACATAGATGTAAGTTCAAAATATAAATAGCAAAAACCAATTAGCGACGGCCATTATATATTCGAGTATGATATTATGATATGATAATATTATATAGCGGTCGCATTCTCGCAGCGTTCATTAGGTTTTGAACAATATTTGTTGACCATCAGACATACACAGAGCCGCATGCCTTAAAATTTTCAAACCTTCGAACACCTTTAACAATCTTTTTCCTTTAATCACCGACACCAGTTGAATTGCTTCATAGTTAAAAATTATCATACATTTTGGTGATATCTATTAAAGTAACTAAGAAAATTTTAAAATTTAAGGTGCTTCTAATTGTTTTTTTGACTAAGGTTTTTAATTCATTCCTATCTGGATAATCCTGTAATTTATTTTTAGAAAAGGGATTTATAGCCCTATACAATGTTTGGTATATTTCGGTGTTACCAACGAACCAGGGTGACCACAACCTTTAATATAATGATACTCTCGACCTTCCCGAAATTTTAACATTAGTATTGTCATTTTGTTATGTGACACTCTAGGACTTTCCAGTTAGGTATAAGTCTAGAACCTTTCAACCCAGTGTTACCCTAGCATGAACATCTTGACCCAGTGCCACTCTAGAACCTTTCTACCCCATAACACTAAAAACCTTCCGAATCAAGTGATCCCACTCTTGAACTGAAATCTGACAAAAATCTTTTACAACATAAATAATACTTTTGTATACTAGGTACGCAAGTTGCAAGAGATATGGGCGTGATATGTGTATGTTTGTATGTACGTAAGTACATGTACATAATTATTATCCTTGCTTTCTTATAATTTATCCTAAAACTGTGGTTGGTGGTGACCGTATGCGCAGCGCTCCATATTTACAATTAAAAATTTCCGCCGCGGTTAAAAAACTGCTTTTGTGCCGCCGTGCCGCCGTCTAGTGTTGCATATAAATCGAACCTTACTATTTTATACTAATCTGCACTAACAACCACGTCATCCTATTATTTGATCGTAAAAAAAATTTTAATACCTACGTCTAATCGGTTCATATTTTGCGTTTCGTTCGATGTATCAATCAACGTAGTATTGACATTGGCAAAATTATCCATAGCGGATAGAATGCCGTTGTTGTAGATAGTTGATATATTTTACGGCAAAATTCTAGCTACAATAATTTTTCACGGTCAAAATATCGAACAAATGTAGTGTGTGTCGCGTCTGCATCATATTCCGTTTATCTATGATCAATTCCACGTCAGTTTTGACAGCAGAGGAAACACATCAAAACAAAAACCTTTTATTCCCAAGGAAATCAGCCGGAAACAGTAAGTGTTTTGCTAAATTTCATAATAACTAAGACGTTTTGTCAAAAAATAACCGCCCGGGCGGGTTCAACGTGAAATTGCCATTAATAATCATACTAAGATCAATACAGTTCGATTAGCACTGGCGGAGGAAATCTCTTACGCCACGCTTCATCACTGAAAAATAGAGGTAACTTCAAATTTTAATTTCTCCGTAATTAAATATAAAATGAGATTTTGCGCTGCCCTGGCGTATTCCTCATATCTTGAAGATTAAAAAACAAAATTTTGTTGACAGTGATGTGCCTTAGATTATGCATAAAATGCATTCTCGTAGCTCGTTTTCACCTCACTTCATGGAAGTAGGCCCGTTAAGTAACAGAGTATTATTTCTGATGAATATCGACAAAAAAAACTAGATACCTTGAATTATTAAGTACTAATTTTGCAAGTTTTCAAAAAACCTTGAGTTATGATTTACCGCATCACTCAGCTATCTAGTTTTTTTGCTTGGAGCTAAATGGCGTTGTGTGAAATGTCCAGTATATTTATTAGTTATTTTTTTAAGAAAACTTGCAGAATTATTTTCGCGGTATAATTGTTTTGCAAGATTTACAATAAAATTAGCTTTATAAATAAGTTTTAATGAAAAATGCGGGTGTAAATAAAGATATGATATCAAGAAACAAATTAAATCTAGCTGACTGAGAACGCTGACTAAGGTCGTGTCATTTGACCTCATTTTAATGGTAATACTTAAAGCACAAAAAATTTTTGTGGATGTGGACACACGAGCCTGACCCAAAGCTTTTAACACGGCCACTGGGTAACGAGTGACAGCTTTTCTGATATTGACATATTTGACCTTACATTTAGTGCGATAGAGAAGGGTAAAAAGGGGTCTACTTACAAATAGTTCGCAACCATACCATAAAACTTGTATTTTTATATGTTCATCAGTAGGATTACAAGTTCGGCAAGTCACGTGTTATTCTTAAGTTTAAATTAACTGTTTATCCTCAGAAATAAAGAACTAGTTTTTAATTTTATTTATTAATAATAAATAAAAATAAAAACTAGCCCATGTCGTCCCAATGCAGGGCAAAGGCCTCCCCCCGATATGCGCATGGCCAACATTGGATGGAGGGGCCCAAAATAGGAAAGAATGGAAGAAAGAACTCTTTACTCATTAAAAATTTAGCTGTATCAAATAGCCTGCCATAATTCTAATACTGTTTTGATGTATGATTAAATACGAATTTAATAGCTATCACATAAAACATTGCACAAAGCTGGGCTTAAAGCGTGCAAATAATGAAGAGCTGAAATACAGTGTCCGTATTCACAGCTCAGTTTGTCATCGGTGACTATTCATGATGAAACATAGCTCCACTGGAAAGATGAACTAGTAAATTTAATAAAAAAGGTTGGCATTAGTATAAAAATCTGTGCCTAATACAAATCGAATAGCGATTACATAAAACATCACACGAAGCCTGGATAAAAGCGCTCAAACAAAGAAGAGCCACGATGAATGGAGTGTCCGTATTCACAGCTTGCGCTATCATAGGTGACTATTCAAATTGACACATTACTCCACTCAGTAAATCAATTTTTGAAAGATAGACCAGTTAATTTCATAAAAAAAAATTGGCATTAGTATTATACATCTATACCTAGTACAAATTGAAAAGCGATCACATTAAAATGTCGCAAAAAACCCGGCTAAACGCATGCAATCAACGAATAGCCACGATCAATGCAGTGTCCGTATTCACAGCTCACGGTGTCGCCAGTGGATTTCCCTTGCAAAATTACTCTTCAATAATGATATTTGAACAATGAACTGGTACTATAAATCTTTTCAAATAATAAAAATCTGTGCCTAAATGTAAATTTAAAAGCAATCACATTAAACATCGTACAAAGCCCGACTGAACGTAAGCAATCAATAGAGACCCGTCCATCTGTCCGTATTCACTTTGTCATCGAAAGCCATCATGGTAGAAACCTTACTCTACCACTCGTAAGTGTTAGTTGATTTCAGGTTTTCCTCTATTTTTGACATCAAAAATTTGTATTTGAATAATTTTAGGTTGAGATATTTTTGTAGGTATGTCCTTCGCTCATACTAGACATAATTTAGAGAAAAAAAATATTAATTGATCATGCGTCTGCTTGTGTATCCGTTCTCTACAGGGTTCGTTTTCCCTGGCATTTTTATTAACTTAAATAGACCAAATTCACGAAGTGATAAATATCAACTTTATAAGTGCCCCGCCGAGAATTGTACCCGGAACCTTTGCGTCGCAGGCAGTCGCATTACTAGTGCACCACATTGACCGTGTTTCCCCTTAACAAATCAGATACATCCAGATCCTTAAACTAACACAAGTAAGGGTGAACAGGCTTCTTCTGGGTGAGCTCGCTCCATCTTGGACTCTGGCTCTGTCCTATGACCATCTAAGACTAAAGACTAGAGTCAAGAGCAAACCCATCATTATGAAAAAAAAAAAACACTCGGACCACTAGATCACGGAAGCTGTAAAAGTTTATTATCGTTTCATTTTACATCTAGAAATTTGGAGGTATGCAACTGTAAATAATGATCAATATGTAGGTTTTAAGAGGATAAAATTTCAAATTTTGACTTCTCGGAAATTCCCGGAAAACATATATAGAATTCCAGTTGTCGGGAATAAAGGTTTTCTCAGTAATTTCCGATTCTCAGGTCCCGGGAACGAAACCCTGATCCTCTAGCACCAGTTGCTAAATTCATCTGTAATCTAAGCCAATCGCACCTACAGTAAGTACACCCGAATAGGTTCACCGGTTTTATTGCTGTGCGACGGCCTTTCGCGTAAATTGGAATCTGGCACTCTATAAACCTTTAAAGTCAATAAACCGGACCCTCATCACGTGAACCGTAAACTCTCACAATAACGGTTTTTACAACAACGGTACCGATTTACTCTGAATGGTGTCAGATAGCGAATATGTATTTTAAATTTATTTGTTTCGATGCAATAAAGATGTGTAGATTTCTTTAGAAGAATTGAGTTCTATTTGCTTTTACTCTCACTTTGCACAAATAAAACACCCTTTCGGATTCGGTATGAGTAAATACATCTAAAAGCGTAGACGTAACATATCTACTCGCGTTATGTAGACGTTCGCTACGGTCTACGACGTAGGTTTATCGTAGACTGTAGAGCCTAGTATTACCGCTGCGGCCGTTCTTGATTCTTCAATAATATTGGACTTGAAATTGAATATTTATGTCATTAATATTCAATTTGGCAACTTTCAATTATTAGCTAATAAAAAATATTTTATGTACTGGAAATTAACTGAATTTAAATCTGCGATAAAATATATACATTGGAAATATTACTTACGTACTAACGTTTGAAATATTCGTTGATGGGAAAACTTTAGATAATATCTTAATGGCTCCGGTCTGCCAAGCTTTCGAACTATCCCTCATATATAAAATATTTAAAATACTACTACAATAGAGTAGCTATTTGAAAAGCGGTTTTAAATAAACTGTATATTTCTTTAAACTTTACTACTAAGTTTTATAGAGCATTTAAAATATTTGTGAACAGAAATAATTTACTTTAAAATCGTACCTCGACTAAATGAATAAATTTTAGAGAAAAAATGTTCATTAAATATTTTCTAAACAGAAACAAATATCTTAATGAGTCTGGTTTTCATCCAAACAGGTTATCCTGACATTTCCAATTTTGCGCAAACACTCACAAAAACCCGACGTTTGAATTAGCATTTTTATAATTTAATTTCCCTCTTTCCCATGACGACGCTGTCCAGTGTGGGTAATATGAAAAAAATAACATTCCTTTGCTGAAACTCGTTAGTCGTCACTCGTCGAAAAGCGGAAAATGAGGCGAATTGAATACCTACACCTATCACTCCAAAAACAGTTTTCATGTTTTTATTTTCGTTTGCAGAGTGGTCGAAATTTTTTGAGTATGATGCTGGATCATTTTATTTATGACAGGACTGATTTTCCGAGTTCGAAAGTTCAGTCGCGTATGCGATCACAATATGCGATTTGTATGACGCATTGAGTAGGAGTGCTGAGCTGAAGTAATAGAGGTTTACTTAGGTACAAGCAAATGGCTCCCAAAGGAGGAGGCCCTTGTTGTGGCTGTTGATGTTTAGTATAGAAAAAAACAAATACATACATACACATATCACGCTAATTACCCCTTGCGGGGAAGGCAGAGCGTAAATGGCCGCAAAAACAAACATTTACGCCACGTCTGACAAATATTTTAGGGTCATTCGGAAAATTGTGTATCGCCATAGTGACAGGTTGTTAGCCCATCGCCTAAAATTGCAAAACACACCCTCAAGTACCTTAGTCGCCTCTTACGACTTCCACGGGAAAGAAATGGGGTGTTGTTATTCTAAGCCGGCATCACACGGCAGAAAATTACACACAACCATGAAACGTTATTTTTTACTCCTGTAAATATTTAAATGTGATCAAAAAATGCAGTTCAAGATTGTTTCTAATACTTTAAATTTGAATAAGACGCGAAGTAATTATTTTGTGCTTTTCAGCGTCCGTCGTCGTCCGTCTAAACTTTGTCGTTGTAACGAACGCACAAAGATTCTGGATCAACTAAAAAGTTTTCTGTTTGTCGGCTCCTTAATTTGCAGCGCTTAATCTAAATGAAAGTTTCCAAGTTAGTCCTCCAACTTGCTTAAAAACTAACCAAAGGCAAATTAAGATGGCCCAGCGAGGGTTCTGTAACTTGAATGTAATTACAGTGCAAAAGCAAAATAGTTACAAACTACAAAGTAGTCACCTTATAGACAAAGAAACGGCATGTTTTGTAAATAGATGCCAAAGGCTGTGACGGTTGAACAAAATCGATAAAAAGTATTCGATTATTACAGGTAAGAAATATTTTAAAAATAACTATGTAAGTACTTGCTTTCACAGTTTCTATCCAACATGTATCCCCCGTGCCACAAGTCGAAGACTAAAAGAGGATCCGTTCACAAAATAAGGTAGTGAAGATATTTCTGTTTGTTCTAGTTAGAGAGCCATCGTGGCCCATTGTGCCCCGTCTCCCCTCGGCCTTGTCTCTGAGTGTCGACACTTCATTGTTTTGCGCGCGTATCATTTTTCTACCTCAATTTGTTTTCTTTCCTTTGCTCTTTTTGAGTTAGAAACTTTTTTTCAGTTCCATTTTCGTAAACACAAGGTTTTGTCTCAGAACAATGCTGTTCTTCAGATGGAACAGTATCTTTAAGCTGATACTTATACTTGTGAGAACGAGCGTTACAATTTTTACATTAGACAAGAAAAACTATTAGAATAACGCATAATTCACTTGCAAAAATTTAATTCTTACATTTCAAGCACTTTGTTTATTTACTTACGGCATATAAAATGATAACTTATTCCGTAAATTGTCCTTGTCACTAGTATTATATAAATTAATGATTTGTTAGTTTCTGTGTGTGTATTTAATCGATAAACTCCGAAACTTCTGAACTAACCATTATAATGTGAAGAAAATATGTCTTATTCCTACGAGAAATCAGTAAGCAGCGGGTGTTACCGCTGGTCTGGTCACTAGGTTACCATAATTTTTGTAACTATATCGCAAACTTTTCGTGTGGGAGGACACTTGTCCAACGACTCGATAGACCCTGGTGTCGAGAGTTTTTCAACCGCCTACTACTAGTAGTAGGCCTCTGACATGGTAGTGTAACTACTATCGTCTAAGTAATGTAATGATAGACAGCAACCGGGACCGACGGCTTAGCGCACAAAATGTGAAATGGGCCTCCGAGGCACGGAACCATCTTCCATACAATTAAAAAGCCAATAAATAAATCATGTGCTAAAAATACCTTCACTTTGTACGGTCAACACCACACCGCATGTCGTAAATAACCTGGAAGTTTGACCTGGGTTCACATCAGTGCCCCACTTTTTTTTTTTACTACAGGCATTTGTAGTACATTGCGCAGCAGGCAAATATCCTAATCAACTACTTGCTAACTGGGTACGCAATGTACATTGATTTTTTCTTGTAGCCCGTGTAATGTTAAGCAAAGGTGTCGTGTAATATAGCGAAGCATGCTCTATCTACTATCTAAGAAGGGTTGGGTTCGCCGCTCGAGCTTAAGTTACTGTGCTTAGAATATTTTACCCGGTTATTTAGTATTTTTTCTCGAAACTCACCGGCGGCGTAAAATTCAGGATTTTTTAAAGGAACATCACACTTTGACACTTATTCTTCTCTGATTAAGTATTTGAATGAAAACTTTGAAAAATTACCTATTTCTAAAATTCAAAGTACATAGTTCTGAATTACAGAAGCATGTTACCTATCAAAGATTTTCCGCTGAAATACACTTTGGACCAATATTTGAATAACTAAGTAGAACGCGCGTTATTAGACATATTCGTATCGTATCTGTATGTGATTTTAAGCAAATAGACGCAGATTAGATTCAATATTGATATCATGATATCAATTGCGTAAATATATTTACTACATACCTCCTTGTTTCTATTAGTCTCGATGAACTCTTTATTTGAAATTCTTTATTACTGGTGATTAATTATTATCATACCAGAATCATAGCGATCTTAGAGATAGCTAGGCATTTTGTGATGCTGATGTTAGCCAATTATTACTAACTAAAAAACTCCAATAGACAGCCTATTGCAGTCCACTGCTGGGCGAAGGCCTCCCCCAGGATACGCCATAGGGCACGATCTCTCGTTTTCCCCATCTAGTTTCTACCAGCCGCCTATTTGAAGTCATCGGTCCATCGTCCAACGCTACGCCTGCCGAGGCGTGGCCTCCACTCGAGAACCCGCTTACTCCACCATCCATCGGTTCTTCGACAGATGTGCCCAGCCCACTGCCACTTCAGTTTGCTACACTTCCAGACTATATTATTTTTACTTTAAAAATTAAATAAACAAATACTTTTTTATACACGGGTGTTATTTTACAATCGCGTGGAAACGTTTAACGGTGGCGGTTGAAACGCAGTCGCTAAAAACGTAAAGCGTTGATAAGCATGGAATTTTTCACGGAATGTCCCATTATCCGTTACATAAAGAAAAGCTTGGACACGGACGGTGCGTTTAAAAAAATTGCCAGCTTAACTAGAACTGTGTCGTTCTAAGCAGGACTGTTTAGCATTTTTTTGTCATTTTCCTATTGTACCTACACACGGCTCTATTTTTTGAAGCACAGGAACCAACAACTAAAAAAAGGATCGAGCAAATGCATACTGACACAGATTTGGAATTATTATTGGAAAGGAAAGAAAGCGTTGTCATACAGCCGATAAAAGATTAGTTGGATGAAACTGTATTTACTAATCTCTTTGTTAATTTATTGATCTTCTGCGCGAATTATATTCCAACGATAATATAAAGATGAGGTTACGGTAAACAAACAAGGAAATAACGTGTCAAGGTGTCAAGTCAATTCAATAACTGATAATATTATAATTTTCTTCTTATTCATAAAACTTATCATTAGTTTCGCCTTCGCCTTTGTGTTGAGACAAATATCTCCAAAGCACAAAGGTATGCCTTATAATATAAAAATGGGCCTTCCCTGCAAATTTTTGGGAGATCAAAATATTATTTACAAATTATTATTACAGTTTTCAGTATCAGGCATAAGTCGAATTGTAACGTAAAATGTTCAAAGAATCTGTGTGTATTAAATGTGTATATTACATCAGAAAGCTCACATCTAGGCAACGGTGCGTGGCACACTTGAAGACCGAATAAGAGAGTGATATGATAAGACTGCAATGAGTTTAAGGGAGACGTAATGCGACGGCTTACTGCCTTTATTGTTACTGGCTGAAAGGTTCCAAATGAGCATTTGATAAAAGATACTAGCAATTTCATATACAACGTCCTGGAAAAGTACTGGAAAACCACGGTTTATACAGGTTTTGCTATTCATCACATAACAATCAAAACATATAGTAATCCGCCAAGCAGATTTCAACTCTTTTCCACGAAAGCTTTCATAAAAAAACATCTTTCGTATTTCTTACATATAGGTTCGCAACCCTTAATTTTTTGCCGCGATACAAAATAATTATTTTCAGACAGTGTAGACATCTGTGTGTGGGGGAAGACCTTGTCACACCTTGTATCGCTGACATATTAGCAAAGTTATTTAATTTAATATAAAAAGGCCCATGGTCTTATCTAGCTAGTCTACATAATAGTTAATCTGTGGTCTTATCCTAGGGATGCCAGGCTAGACTGGCTTGAAAATCTATAGAAAGAAATATAACAATAGAATAATTTAACTTTTGTTTAATGAAAATTGCGATACTACGAGCGTATTAACTGTGACACTAGGTCCGTTGTTACGTCACCAGTACACACAAGACAAGCACACAATGTTCAAAGTTACTAGGTACGGTGTTACTAGTTATTATTCTGTGGTACGGTTTTAATTTCATTCAATAAGTTTCGTACCAAATCAGGCACAAAGCAGGCGATAAATCATTTATTTTCGACACTGGCGTGTGTGATTTGTGTTAGCGATTTGTACTATCCACGCACGGTTAACCACAAACGAATGACGTATGGACGACGGCCCACACCAAACCTTCAGGATGAAAGGCTCCTACAAATTGAACGTTAACGCATATTTCTAGTCGACAGCGGATTGAAAAATTCGCAAATGGTTTTAAAAATACTTAGCTTGCGAATTGGGTATTTTCAAATCGGTCTCAAAAATGGGTAGCTTGAAGTGGTGCTGATGCTATTTCTACAGAGATGTAGAAATAGCAACAACAATAGGTATTTAAATACCCAACATTATAGTCACAACCTGTACATAATATACAGGGTGTAAGGGACTGCTTTCCGAATACTGATAGGGTGCATTGAGACCATGTAACTTAAAAACTTTGTGTTGTGGCTGTTAATGTGTGTATGTAAAGCAAACAGCGAATATAAGTGGTACTTAGTACATTATTGTCGGAGGCTTTGTATTGAAAAGGTCCCTTCACAGAACTTTTCTGGGTTCATCCAAGAGGCTACTTACGTATAAGTTTACTAGTAGTACGTAGGTCAAGAAATAAACTTTTTTATGAATTCTTACTTGATATTAGATTGTTTGTATGGAGTTTTTCGTCGTATGGGGTGGTATGGGATCTACCTCCTAGCGGTCCACCCCGGGCAACGGCAACACAGGCTAGCCTGTGGATAAATCCGGCTGAACGATCCCACCAAGCGGTGGAAGGCTCCGCAAGGGGCCGCCTAGCCCGCGACCACCATCCCACCGAAGTCTGGCGCCAAGTAGCCTTGCTGCGTTCCGTCAGTGTGTGGGAGTGCCAGTGCCTTAACAGGCTTCTTCTGGGTGAGCTCGCTCCATCTTAGACTCTGTCTCTGTCCTATGACCTAGACTAGAGTCAAGAGCAAACCCATCAATAATAAAAAAAAATTAGTAATAATCGGTTATTTAGGATAACTAGGTAGCTATGCATTACCTATGCCTTGGGAACGAGACTATAACATATCAATGGTAGGTACCTACTATCACAGAGCACCTCGATTTTGAAGGATCGACGTATGGGTACTGACTGTTTATACAGTTACTAAGCTATTAAAATACTAAGTAGTAAAACTATAACTAATCCCATTAATCGTGTCGTTTATCGACTCTGTGTCCCACACAAAAAGAAGAAGAATGAGATGAGAATGAGTAAACAACTTGAAGTGCCTAAATGAACTCGGCGTAAATGAAGTACTGGAATTCAAAGTTTTTGTGTATATCTACTAATCCACCACTTCATCTTTCCGCCTATTTGTAGATACGGTCTATATAATAAAAGATAATATAGAATATGCATTTTTTATCTAACAAGAATAAAGTTAGGGATTAATGTGTTGAAATAAATAAACCTTAATACATTAAAAAGAATGATTTAGTTTTAACCTTTAAAAGTAATCCTGCCCTACATTATACGACTAAACATTGTCACAGCTATTCCGTCGCCTGAAACGCGTACTGAAAATTCCTGAAGGAAGCCAATTTACTCTGCGCTTATCTAATTGTTATTGTTTTGAGAAATTTGCAATTAAACGAGAGTATTAAGTAAAAAGATATTACGCCAAAGTAACTCAAGACTGCTTACGAATTATAATATAAATGTAGTGAAATAGTGTTGGTATTCACAATTACAGCCACCACAGTCCACTGTTGGACATGGGCTTTCCCCTTTTGGGGGGTATTGGCATAGATACTCACCACGCCTGGCAAGTGGATTGTCGAGCGCAGTGCAAAATAAACTTATATTGCCCATTCTCATGCCAATCTCTCAGTTGCTTTTTGCGACACCCACGTGTAGTTTGGGGTGATGCTATTCTAAGCATCACACGACAATGTAAGTAAATGTGTTTTTTATTTAATTAAGTATGGGTTTGCTCTTGACTCTAGTCAAGGTCATAGGACAGAGACAGAGTTTAAGATGAGGCGAGCTCACCCAGAAGAAGCCTGTTCACTCTTACTTTGAAGAGATTAAGTTCTTAAAAATACATCTTAATCCTTGTTAAAAGTTATTTTGCTCTTGCAAGGTAACTAAATACTAAATAATGACAATAAAACAATTTCAAACTAATTCAAGTTGTGGTTATTTTGGATTTTTTTGTGAGCAGTAATAGTTGTGCAAACAGGGACCCGCTAAGCGCTTTTTCGATTAAGCGCTTAAGTCTCCCACCCTTTGCTTGAACACTCCCAATCTTAATGATAACCCAATCCTAATGATAACCGTTTCATTTGCTTCAAGTTTATCGAAAGGGGAACCCTATCAAAAACCCCTTTGGGTAGCGCTTTATAAGGGTTGCGCTCGTACGCTCTGCAAGTATGTTCAGCGCGGTGACTGTTTGCCGCTGCGGCGCGCCACAATCGGTAATCTCTTCCGTCTCTGTCACGCAAGCAAGCCGCTTGGCGCGTTTCTCTTGATTTGAAGTGACTTGGTTCCCTCATCATTCATTAAAAAATGGATAAGTACGTAATCATACGTATATGTGCATGATCGTGGGAGTAGTAGATATACATTTTATTTTTAGGGTTCCGTACCCAAAGGGTAATAACGGAAACCCAATTACTAAGGCTCGGCTGTATCTCCTGAACCGTTATACCTAGACAGCTGAAATTTTCACAAATGATGTATTTCTGTTGCCGCTATAACAACAAATACTAAAAATGAGAATAAAGTAAATATTTAAGGGGGCTCCCATACAAACTATATTTTTTGTACGGAAAAAACTAGATTTTTTGTATAGAGGCTCTATCTTATGAACCGCGAAAGTTAGTCAGTTGAAATTTTTACAGATGTTGAATTTCTATTGCTGTTATAACAACAAATAATTAAAAATTTAATTAAATAAATATTTATGGGGGCTGCCATACAAAAAAAGTGTTTAAAAAACGTGTTCCGTTAGCTGGACAGCCAGTGTGTTAGGATGATTTTGGAGCGAGAGAAAGAGGTGTTAACTTCAAGATATTCATGTAGTTCTGTTACTTTAATGAACCATGGGGCGTTTGAAAGCGTCTTCATTCAATATAGCATTTTAAAGTCTCTGTCTTTTATTATTATTAAGGATGGGTTTGCTCTTGACTCTAGTCTAGGTCATAGGACAGAGACAGAGTCTAAGATGGAGCGAGCTCACCCAGAATAAGCCTATTCACTCTTAATTTGAAGAGATTAGGGTTGTATGCGTTTAGAAACACAGACGCAGGTAGTGAGTTCCATTCTTTAGCAGTGCGCATTATAAATGATGACTGGAAGCGCTTAGTCCGAATTGGTGGAATGGCAACCAGGTATGGATGGTATCCGGCGGTGCGTCTGGATGTCCGATGGTAGACGGGAGCTGGAACATGGTCGTGAAGCTCTTGAGCAGACTCTCCGAAGTACAATCTGTAAAAAACCGACAAGCAGGCAACTTGCGGCGATGTGCCAGGCTATGTAGCTTGGTGTCCACCAGTTTTTTGTCGCCTATGAGCCTCTTGCCCCTTCGTTGCACCGAGTCAAGAGCAGCAAGTTGGTATTTGGCTGAGCCATTCCAAAGGTGACTGCAATACTCCATGCAGGATCGAACTTTTGCTTTGTAAAGAGTTAGTTAAAAGCTGTCCAGGCTAAAGTATGGCTTCACTCAGGATGCCCAGCTTCTTAGCCGCCGTTTGAGCATTGTACTTGATGGTTGCGCCGAAGTTTATGATGTCCACTCCATGCCTAAAAGCTCGAGGCTGTCGGTGACAGGGAAAGATGTACCCCGAAAAGTAGGTGTCCAGTCGAAAAGACTCCTTTTTGCAGTGAAAAGACACGCCTGTGTTTTGGTGGCGTTGAATGAGACCAGATTGTCGTCGCCCCATTGGGAGACAAGGCTTAAGGTCAGAATTGTTCGCTATACCATGGCCTTTCTTAACGAAACGAACGTATTTCATCCCCACTGGTTTTTGCACCTGTCAAGTATTTCATTGAAATGGTACTATAATCTGCGTATCCAATAATACCATGCTAAAGGAGGTCATTGATGTGCAGCAGGAAAAGAGTTGCAGAGAGAACAGACCCCGGAGGAACTCCGGCATCAATAGCCAAAAGGTCAGAGGAGCAGCCGTCAACGACTACTCTGATGGACCGTTCACTTAGGAAGTCTGAAATCCAAGTACATAAACCTGCTAGGATGCCATAAGCAGAAAGCTTGCGGAGCCTTCGAGATATCGAGTGAAACGGCAAGTGCTTCGCCGTGTTTCTCGATGGCTTTGTCCCGAGGGGTGACGCGAAGAGAAGCACACTTGCCGCCACGGGTAAGATGCAAAGAAGCCACATCTCCTCCCAATCTGCTGACTCGTATCTCCAAACTCGCCTCGTGCCCCTGGGGCTGTCATCCAGAGGAGAGCAGGTCGATACGGATTTCACCAGACAGTGGTCGGACGTTCCCAAGCGGGGCTAAGACCGAAACTGAATGACTGGCCGGATCAGTTGTCAGCAGCAAGTCCAAGCAATTGGGTGTATGGCCGTCGATATCCGGTATCCGCGTTGCTACATTCATCAGCTGGGTCAGATCTAGCGATAATGCAAACTTGCGTGGTCCTAACCCAGCATGAATGATACTTATGTTGGAGTTACTGGCTGTCTGCTTTTGAGACTTTCTTTACAGAATAATTTGTTGCTTTTGTAGCAGTCAGAGTTTGTTGTTTAACTTGCAAGGTTCCATCGCTAGAGGTTTGTGTTAGTTTTTTGAGTTCAACAATAGCCCTATTCAAAGCTGTACTGTCAGCTGCTATGCGGCTGGTTTGCCAAACTCGACGGAGTCTACGTTTTTCAGTAATTTTGCGTTCGATTTCTAGAGGGACAGGTTAATTTTTGTGTACGTTAATTTTCTCTTGTGGAGTGCTTCGCCAGCATGCTTCCTGAATCACATCAACTAGTGTCCTTGTAGCATCCTCGACCTCTTCTGCGGTCTTTAGTTGTACGTTTAGGTTATGTTTTTGGGCACGAGGGCACTTAATTGGTCCATTTTTAGGGTTCCGTACCCAAAGGGTAATAACGGAAACCGTATTACTGAGGCTCGGCTGTCCGTCTGTCTGTCCGTTTGTCCGTTCTACAGTTACGAGGCTGTAACCCCTGAACCGTTATACTTAGACAGTCGAAATTTTCACAGATGATGTATTTCTGTTGCCGCTATAACAACAAATACTAATAGATTAATTAGAATTAAGTAAATATTTAAGGGGGCTCCCATACAAAAATAATTATGGGGTCTGCCATACAAAACACATGTTTTTTTGCGCGTTATATCGATAATTGTTTGGTAAAGGTATAATGGTACGGAACCCTTCGTGCGCGAGTCTGACTCGCACTTGACCGGATTTTTTCTTGTAGGATAATTAGGGCATGTAGCTATGCAATCTCGTTTTTATGATGGCATTATACTTATTTTATTACTATCAGCTACCACAAAAAGATAACAAATACCTAACAAAAAACGCAGGAATACTATTAAACGCTTCTAGACGCTTCCCATTTCAGCGAAGAAGTTACTACAATAACATTCTTTCGCCGCACGCACCGCACACGCACCGTGCTGTAGGTAGGTGGCGTCGGTCGACTGTCGGCTTCGCGGCAACGTCAAAGGCTTTGACCGACCGGCTCACCCCGCCTCGCGGCGCGCAGGCAGTAATAGTCCGTATAAATGACACCGTAGGGATCAAATTTATTTAAAAATCGATAGGGTAACCCTATCAATATGGAAAGTGGTTTGAAGGGGTTTGTAACCCTTTAAAATAGCGCTTTAAAAAGCATTTTGAATGGGTTTTGGCGAGATACGAATAGGGCAAGCAAACCCATACGTAAAACCCAATCAATAACCCCTGATAGGCTTACCAGTCTGGTCCCGCAAACTCAAGAAAATATTAAACTAAATTATGTTTGACACTCTCACGAGAAGTTTTTCAGGAGATCGAGTTGATGAGCACAGATAACTTTATAAACTTTTACAAGCTAATTAGTGTTGCATTACTTATAAACTTAGTTAAAGAGAAGAAATATACACTAGGTAACTGGGTTATTAATAAATAAACCCTAATTAATGTACTGGCTTTCCGCCCTGCGGTTTCATTGGCACTCGATTTTTGCTGTCGGAACGAGTTGTTTTCCCGCGGTTAAAATTAGCCTATGTCACTATCTAGGCTCTTAACTAACTACACACAAAAAATCATAACATAAGAAAAGAAGGAAGGAAGGACAAACAATAAAACAGACTTTACTATTTAAAATCTTACTTAGTATGGATACAATTTCTCCAAAAAAAGACGTGTTAGCAACTGGTATCGACTGTTGGTAAATATTAGCCACAGTTGCCAACAGTGGTCAGCTAATTACCGATACGTCTGCATTAAGGTATTTACATAGTATTTAACGTAGCGCGGTCGAGAGTCATTACCCAGGGCAGGCGACGCCGCGGCGCAACCAATTAGTGCAAAGTAAAAATTATTACACCCGACCCTCGTTACTCATATTCAGTATTTTTGTACGTTGGCCATAATTTTCAAACATATTTTACCTTATTAAAAATACATACATACATACATACATACATACATAAATCACGCCTCTTTCCCGGAGGGGTAGGCAGAGACTACTTCCTTCCACTTACTACGATCCTGGCACACTTCTTTCGCCTCCTCCACATTCATCAATCTCTTCATGCATGCTCGTCGGTTTAGGGTACTCTTGACCTGACCTTTCTTTAGCACGTCCCCGATTTGATCGAGGTACGTTCGTCGAGGTCTTCCCCTTCCGACGTTCCCATCCACACTTGCCATATACACCTGTTTCGTTAATCTTCTTTCATTCATCCTCTCTACATGACCAAACCATTTAAGCATACCGTTTTCTACACCAGTCACTACGTCTTCTTTTATACCACAACGTTCCTTTATCACGCTATTCCTTATCCTGTCACTCAATTTTACGTCAACCATACTTCTTAACGCTCTCATTTGTACTGCATTTATTCTACTTTCATGCTTTTTCTGCCATACCCAACTTTCACTCCCATACATAAGTGTCGGAACTAACACCCCTCTATGCACAGCCAGACGAGCCTTATCAGAGACTTTCTGGCTGTTCATAAAAGCGTGCAACGCTCCATTCACCATGTTGCCGGCATTCACTCTTCTTTCGATGTCACTTTCACACTTTCCATCTGATGTGAACATGGAGCCCAAATACACAAACTCTTTCACTTGTTCCACCCTCTCTTCTTCTATCATAATTTTACACTCTGTCATATTTTCCATTAAAAATACAAACTAAAAATAATCTTGTTTCGAATTCTGAAAATTTAAGAAAGCTTCTTCTTCTTCACTATGATATTTTCACCAACGTCATCAGTCACTGCTGGAGCCGAGCCTATCTTTCTATTGAAAGATTGTCAGAATTGAGAATATTTTGCGCTAGAATTTAATTTCGAATATTTTTTAGTATTGCTTTTTGCCTGAATTGAAATCTAAGTGGCCTTTTACGACGTCTTGTGGTTAGATGGTGATGCTTTAAGTCTACACTACTCTACCTTTTTCACCATCTAGCCTATTACCTATAGCAATAGGTAAACTCAACAAACTAAAACCTAAATAAGTTACCTCTCTGCTTACAACCAAAGGGGACGCACTGTGGGCCTCGTCTTAGTTTAGTATTAAATTGGTTGATTATTTTAATGTTTAAATTTGTCTAGTTTAATGTTTAAATCCTTCATATTTATTTTATCTACTAAAACAAACACATGCCAATCTTGCAAGCTTCGAATTCCGATGTATCCGTGATAACAAAGGGACCATGGTGTCCCTAATCATTGCCGAAACAGTTGAATGCCTGACGACCTCAGTAGAATTTGTCATTGTTTGTAGAATTTATGGTCCGTTTTGCATAGTATTTTTATGAGCTATTTAAAAGGTTACCTCTTAATAATTATGAATTGCGTTTTTGTGTAATCTTAGCTTGTCAGCAAGGGTCTAGTTATACACAAATTGAACCCTAAATTTCTAAGTAAATATTAAGTTTCAGTTCAATCTACATACATTTTATTACTCTAATTTACCTAGTCTTCTAAAATTTCCGTCTAACCGCAGAAATCTAATTTTAATACCGTATAAACTTTTTAAAATCTAGTTTTAATTCTCAAGAGAGTCTACATGTTCTCTAAAAAAGCTTACAGTAATATTCTTGAATTATCTCCCTCCTACAGCTAGTAGGTACCCTTTTCACGTGAAAGGTTATCCCATGATCCCCTGGCCAAACCTATCTACACTATGCAAGCGTCCCATTGTGGCCTGAACTAAAGGATCTCTTACTAATAGACATACCCATACGTACATACGTATGGGTATGTCTATTAGTAAGAGTAATATGTACATACATATGTAAGTCTACTGAAAACGTATTGTCAATCCCTTTTGATAATCGAAATCGCACCTATTTGTATAAGTACATACATGCATTATTGTATATTTTAGACAAAAATATTCTTTATCGTTGTTACTGCGTAAAATTTTGTCTACGCAATAAAATTTTACGAAACGACGTTTCCGATCCTTAGTCTTTTATCATTTTCGTATTAAGTCAATTTCTTTGTTCAATCTATCTCATACAAATAAAACTGCAGTTGCGTGATTTTGCTATGGACGCATTCCTGTTTACACACTTTTTACAATTAGTAGGTACAAAATAAATGAAATATTATTTTACACACTAGATTTCCGCCCACCGGTTCACCCACTGCCACTCATTTTCCCGTGGTAATAGTTGTTTTCTCGCGGAAAAAAGTGGCCTTTGTGTTATTCCAGGTTATATTCTACCTGTGTTCCAAATTTCATCCAAATCTTTCAAGCCGTTTGAGCGTGAAGAGGTAACAAACATACATACACACACACACACAAACTCTCAGATTTATAATATTAGTATAGTATGGAAGCAGCGAGCGAAAGCAGGGTGGACAACTCCTCAGATATAAAGATGTTCAAAAGCGCCACATGAAACGTTGCAACATCGAGCCCACTCAATGGGAGGGTCTGGCAGCACAGCGCCCAGAATGGCGCGGGATGGTAAAAAGGCGAATACGCGAATTTGAGGAGCAGCGCAAAGCAGACCTCGACGCTAAGCGCGATGAGCTGAAAGACCGTTCACCTGCAGCCATTAACTACAATTATGTGAACGGCAAGCTCACCTGTCCGCATTGCGCACGAGATTTCTTAGCTAAAATTGGCTATAGTAGCCATCTCCGAGCGCATCAACGCCTCTTTGATTAGGAGTTGAAGTGGTCGCCATGGCCGAAATCGGTCGGAAAGATCATCATCATCATAGTATGGATGGTATTTTTGTACAACTTATTGCACTCAACCCGACATGATGTTTTATAATCGTTTTAGCTCTTATAATATCACGTTACACTATTAATTTGAATCCTTAATAATGTTTGCTCCGTCGTATCCTTACACAAAGAGGGCTAACAAGTAGCTGACTATCTTCACCAACAGCCCGGGTATTTCACTTCATCCGGTCACTAAGCTTATCCGGTCCTGTTCATTATCGCAAGAGTATTAAATTTCTTTGAGCTTAAAACGAAGATTAAAAAACTTTCACTATGCGCTTAAAACTGACTACATATTTATGTATTATTTTTCGTAAATTTGTGTATATAAGTAGTGACAAAGGTGAGCTTATCTCTATGAAGAGATGTTTTCCAAACCAACCTGCGCAGTGGAATTAGAAAATAATTTATTAGGGGAACGACTAAACCGTGTTCACATACAGATAGAAACTTGCATATAATTTATTATAAAAAATACATTATTAATAAAAATATAAACAAATCAACTAATATACTGGGTGTAAGGGAAATATTTCAGGAAACATAAAAAAAATGTACTGCCTATAGTAAATGCAATCAGCTCATCGTGATTTTGTATGGGAGGTCGAATATATTTTGTCGTTTCCTGACATATGTTCCTAGGAGAAAGTTGTTCAGTTCATGATCTGTATGCATCCTATCAGTATGCCCCTTACACCCTAAATATTTATTAGGTAATAAATAAATAAATTGATACTTTAATACATGCACAAAATATATAATATATAGTCTATAGTCTAACAATGTCATAAAAGTCCTACGTAAAGTTCTGTAGCACTTGTAAGTTTGTGGGCTACTTTGTAGGTAAGTAATATAAATGTGTCTGCTGTCTACTGAATATGTGTGCCTCTTCTATATTTAGTAACTTGATAGGCAGCTACATGACTTGACTATGTTATTTACTTTATCTACTAAAATAAGGTAAGAAAACATCGAACATATTCAGGATTTTTTGAATGTGTGAATATAATACAAAAGATTTTTCAAGCCAGTTGTCATACCCCATACTAAATTTACTTTTACTATGAGCAAATATCTTAAAACGGTTTTTAAATGAATTAGCTGATTTTCCTTTCGCAATTTCGGGTGTGGCCCTATACTAAAAGTTTTTCATAATGATAAGTTAAATCACCCTGCAAAGTTTGCGTTCAACTAAAAACAACTCAGAATTAAGCAAATTTGTTGCTACACACATTGTCTATTTCGTGCTTGACATTAACAGAAATTCATGTCCGTAATTTGATTCTGACGTTCTTTCTTCTAACTAATTTGATGACAACTCAATTCCGTAAAGCAAACACCCCGGCCGGCAAAACTCCGGTGTAGTTCAGCAAACCAACATTAAGTTTTGCAACCTGGCTCATGAAATTAATGAGATATAAAATGAGCTTTGTCTGTACCCGTTACTTTGTCTGGAATAGTACAAAATTGACTTGATCAGACTTTCAGTTTAATTTAAGGCATAATTGATATAAACGATAAACAAAATATATAATTAGGTTAGGATGAGTACAACGAATACCTACGGATAGGTAAAAAAGCTATATATCCAAAAGAATAAGGTCCCACACGGAAAGAGATTAAAAAAGTATCGGAACATAATGAAAAATTGTGTACTCATCGGAATATTTTCTGTACGAGTGAACATAAAACGCGAATTCTATTTTATTACGTGCTCATGTTTCGCTAGATCTCTACCTGCTTCGTTGACATTAAATAACGGTTTCTGGTATCGATTTTGAGAGACGGGAAAATGATATGTCGCAGATTTTTGATAAAATAAGGTTTTTTGATCAAACACCGGCACATGACAAAATATACATTCAGTTTCATCATATACCTAGACTAGTGTAGGTTGTTCAGGTTTGTGACGAGCACTATCGATAGGTACATACTTATTTTTCTGAACTACTGAAAAGTATATTTGTTCAGTTGCGACAATATTTATAACCTTGCTTTTTAAGTTATCACTTTTATGAAATACATACCTCTTGAAATCTTACAGCTATTCATCACATTTTGTTGAGTCGTATCTTGAGTTTTTCTCTTCGTCGATATCGATATGTTTGAAGCAGGAGCGGCACGTTTTGCGAACGCTACCTCTGTTTGTAACTCTAATGCAGACCATTCCACAGACACAATCGGTTGGTATAATACGTTATCGACTATGTCGCCTGTATTGCAGTGGACTAGTGGAAGTACAATCGAGAAGAGAATCGCTTCGCATTGCAACTATTGCTCGTGACATTTCTGTAATGGATGGAACCTGCGACTAGAATGCACCTTTGAAATAAAAATGTGTTTACTATTTTTAAAGACCCCACGTATTTATATATCCAATGTGGTTTCAGAATAGTTTATGAAAACTGCAGCTAAAATACACATACATACAAACCTCATCCTATTGCTGTCCACTGCTAGACGTAGGCCTTCTCCAGGGTACGCCAAAGGGCCCGATCTCTTGTTTTCGCCATCCAGTTCACTTGAGAACCCGCTTACTCCACCGTCCGTCGGTTCTACGACAGATGTGGCTAGCCCACTGCCACTTTGCTACACTTCCAGACTATGACCGCTAAAATTCACATACATCAAAATCGTAACAATGTTATTGGCGCTTGAAATACCTACCTACCGACTTACTACCTTCCCACCTGTCGAATGTCTGTCAATTAGTAAGAAAACCTGGAGTCGGCAATCACAATAACGGGAAGGAAATTGTGTTCTTATACTAATAAGAACACCGTTTCATGTCTTTTAGAATATTATTATTAATATTTGATAATCTCGTGACTATACTGGATTCATGATCATTGTTTCTCTTAATATTTGTAGTTTGGGTCTTGTCATCGAAACTTTCTTATTTTACTTTTAGCGCTACTACGTAATAAAGTACTTTGTCAGATTCTTTATCTTTTCGTGTGGGACACTAAGTCGTCCAACGACCCGATGAAACCTGGTGTACGAGATTTTTTCAACCGCCTACTACTAGAAGTACCTTGGCATTCTGTGCCTTGGCTTATGACATGGTTGTGTAACGAACGGGGTTGTAAGATTAAGATGCACCCATACCACAATCAATTAAGTATTACCTTATCTTATTGCGTACTGAGTAGACTCACAAACAGTTCTTAGAGCAATTCGTCATGAAACACTTTGACCAAGTCAAAAATGTTGTTTCGATGGGTGGCAACGACGGCAGCACGTTTAGTTTAGAGTGGAGTAGAATAGGGCTTGAATATGAACTGTTGTGTCCACTTATACCGTATTCGTACCTACTAAAACAGAACCGTTTACTATCATTATAAGTATATCTGGTGTTTTATCCAGATAAATAAAGGGACAAATAGCAATATCTTATAAACATAAAATATTTTCATGCATAAAAATCCAGAATAACATTTTATTGTTTTTAAATGTGTTGCCAGCTAAAATTAAAATCGCATCACATTTCGCTCAAAACAAGCGCTCCGTGTTTTACGTGGCTTTTATGGAAATATGAATTTTAACTTTCTTTTTTAATCAAATATAAATAATTGACGGTGATTATAACATATGGAAACATTACGCTAAACAAAACAGTGGAGGCGGTTCTCCTACTTGTCGTCCGTTGCTGCGTAATTTTAACGTAACGCATGCGTCTGTCAGACGAAAGGACATTGCTAATTCTGATTTTAATCCGATCAGGTCCGGTCTGACAAACGACTTGACACACGCATTCGTTACGCACCGTAGGCGTAGTTGTATGGGAATAAGAACGGGAACCGCAATTTGCTGTCGTCTGACAGACGCATGCGTTATGGTGCGATAACATACGCAGCGGCAGATGACAACTGGAAGAACCGACTTAACAACATATACATTTTACTCCACTTCTATATTGTTGCTTTATTATGGCATGTATGTCTTTGCGTGTGTGATGGTGCAAGAATTCAACTTATTCTTAATTATAGCACTCAATTGTAAATGCTGTAGGTACCTACTTACCTGTCGCTTAAAAGTGCTGTTCCCCTCATATTGTTAATCGATCGTATCTACTGTATCTACTACTGTTCTGCATCATTCAAATTGACAGCTACAACAGTCCACTGTTGGTTATGGTTCTCCCCCTATTGGGGGGATTTCCATACTCACCACGCTTGGCAAGCGGAACGGCAAGTGCAGTGCAAGATGTTGCATTACAGGGAACGCTGCTGCCTATATCCTGGATAGATTTATCTCTTAGATGCTTTTTACGACACCCATGGGCAGTATAGGGGTGATGCTATTCTACGCCGGAATTACATTGCAGACTCAGATACTCATTGTTTTATAAGGCATTAATTTGAGATTACGTAACCTTCCTAGATGAAATTGTGGCTGGCTTCAGTAGATGTGTATGGCATATTAAATGCTTCAAATTTTATCTCGCATTTTCAATACGACCATAATTTTATGCGACAAATAAATCTTGTTTAGTTAAATGATAAATCTCATAATTATGAGTCAGCATTGTATTCTAAGCGAGCATCACACGGCACCTACTGTTATCACATACGCTGTATTCAGTTTACTTCTAGAAATAATACCAGTAGAGATAGCAGTAGAAATAAAAATATTTTTAACGTATTACATACCTACAACAGTAGATAAAACAATTCACGATGAATCATTCTCAATGGGAAAAATATTAAAGTAGAAAAGACTGAGGCACTATGTGGTTCCTTGTGGGAACACAAACATCATCACTTATTTCATCAAATCCTCAGTAACATTATATATATCCGAAATCGAGTTTGACACAACAGCTAGTAATATACAATTAAAATTATACGACATTGGTACTTCAATGGATACTCAATAAGCAATTTAGTAGCACGTAGGTTTACCTTCTAAGTTATCGGTCCTTTGAGGTACCCTTAGATTACGTATTAGCAACTAAATTTTTGTACGCTAGTCAACATTTTTCCCTTCTGTTGGCAGCAATAGACGAAATTTGCTAGCAATCTGCAAGCACCATAAGGTTCAACCCGCGACCACAATACATGTAACTGTATTGAAACGTCGGGACACAGGTAAATTATTAATATTTACCTAAATACTATCGCGATAGACCCGGTCTAATACTTAAAATGAGTAAAAGTGATCGCGAGTGCTGAAAAAGTTATATCACCATAAGGTTTTGTCCATTACGTTACCTATCAACGCTCTTGTTCAAGGCCACGATTGATTGAGCGTCAACCACACGGTAGACATAAAATTATACAACTTTAAACATCATTAAAACTTGGAAACGGCGGCGGCTTTGAAATCGTGTATCAATTGAAACTTGTAGACAACACTCGCCAACTTTTATAAAACTGTTTCTATCACAAGAAGATGGACGGAAAAACTTTTGGAAATGCAATTTACTGTATATTCTTTGACATCTTATTAAGTATTTAATTGTGAGTTTCCATAAAATGGCAATACTATTATGAATTAAAACATGATTCCTGCATTTGGAAACCTATTAAAATTAAACTAACACACTTAAACACCTTAAATTACTAAAAAAATATTACATCGTCTTGTAGTTAGGGTTGCAACATTTATATTTCACTAGATTTCCGCCCAGCGATTTACCCGCTACCACTCATTTTCCCATGGTAATAGTTGTTTTCCCTCAGTAAAAATATGTGTTATTCCAGGTTATACTCTACCTGTGTTCCAAATTTCATCGAAATCGGTCAAACGGTTTGAGCGTGAAGAGGTAACAAACATACTCGTATATACATAAACACACACAAACACTCAGATTTATGATATTATTATTATTATTATAAGTACGGATTTAATCACTAGAAAATTACAAATTGATCCTTTTAACTCGATGAATATCACAAAACTATAATACAGAACAACTTCATGTCAAGGAGATCAACATTTTAGCGAGAAATTTCTAACACCACGTCATAATGTTGGTTGACTAACCGTGCAGATTCTGAACATTGTAGGTTGGGAAATTAAGTTATGTGTATGCAACAACTCACTCTGGTAGCCGTCCAACTTAAACTGATATTGTATCATTTTACCAACTTATACTGTACTTAACTACAAGCTGTAGCTACACGTATTAAAGTTACAAACTACATATCAGTTAACATAGAAATATAAATGTTGTAGAAATTTCATATTGTAAAACTATAGATACATTTAACACGCCCATACCATACATAAAATATTTGAGGATCATTCAGAATATAGTGTTTCACCATAGTGGCAGATTATCACCATCGTTGCCTTAAATTGCAATACACTTGTAACCCTTCAGTCCCTTATTCACCTCTTACGACACCCACGGGGAAGAATTGGGGTGCTTCTATTCTAAAACGGCATCACACGGCAAATATAAAACTATTGTTTATTCTTTTTTTGTTACAATGTCTAGGTTATTAAAATGATTATCTGACAATTAATATATAGGTAAGTACCAATCAATATAATCATGTTAAATATCTAATAAGTGTTTCCTATTATTTAATTTGTAAAAGTGTTGTACTAGGGTACATAATCTAAAGAAACTAGATTCATAATCTAAAAAATCTTGCCACGCCGCCGTACCGAACGGCTATAGACATGATCTTGGCACGTCATCCTGCCTTTCATTCGTTGAGCTGAGCAGAGCAGCCAGGACCGACAATAACGTCGAACAACAATGACACAGTCTCTATCTGAACAGGTAACAGGCAGGCATTCTCTTACACTCACTCGTTTGAAGAACGTTCTTGTTATTATGTCTAAGAATATTGGTATAAGTTCCTTTGAAATTCACTAGTTACTCGTAACCTTTTCAAGATTTTCCTGTATTGGTGTACTCACAATCAGAAACACGCTGCAAGCAGGTTAATATTTATAAGAATCTTGCCATACCATATCAAACGGGAACAGACATCATCTTAGCATCATTTTTCTGCCTTTCATCGGTTGAACCTGAGCAAAACAGTCAGGTACGACAAAATCTTCGAACAACAATGTGACAGCCTCCATCTGACGTTACAGGCAAGCATTTTCCAAAATTAAAATCGTTATAGGCAAACATTCTCCTATATTAAACCGTTTTATGCGTGCAGGTTCTGTTGTTATTATAATTTCTAAAAATATTTTTGTTAGTCAAATAAATATGCTGGAAATTTCGCACAGACAGCATTATCTAGCCCCAAATAAAGCAAAGCTTGTAATATGTTATACAAAAATATATTTTTTTGTAAATTATATTCTCCCAGACTCAGCACAAATGTTTGAATATACATACAAATACCTGTACTGTGTGTGGATTGTACCCACGAGCGTAGCAGGCAGGGGAACTATTCACTACACCATCGGACCAGTCATTTAACCAGGCAGCTAGTAATATAACCTTACTTTCGCACAGTTAAGATAATTAACCGGGTCTATCGCGACAGTTTTTAGGGAAAGCTAAGTTGCAACAGCTGTGGTCGCGGGTGATTGAATGTCTACTAAAATGTTTTCTACCCACGACTTCAGTAGCTGATGCATTTCAGCTGAAACGTCGGGATCCAGGTAAATCGTTCATTTTTCTCTCAAAACTATCGCAATAAACCCGGTTTATTAACTCAAATTGTTATTAGTTCCTTTGAAATTCACTAGGTACCCGTACCCCTTAATTTAATAGTTTTTTCTGTATCGGTGTGTGTGAAGTATCAGAAACAACTAGACTAGATGAGGATGGAATGTTTTCAATCCTCTATGTTCATTTTACTAAAAGGTAGGATTTTTGAACCACAAAAAAGTAAACGATGAATAATCATGATCACGCAGCTATTCCGAAATTGGGTCGAAATAGTTTGCTATCTGCAGCTAATTAGGCAAAAACTGCAGACGCTATAGCGCAGCCGACTAACCGAGTCATAGAAATACGAAACTTGCAACGTTCAGCATAAATTCTCATTTTTGCATTCGCGTGTATACCACCACCGACATGCTGCTTGTATGCAAGCGTCTGTATGCTAGAGTATTATTTTCAGCACAGGGGTTGGCCTGTTTTTAACCCCGGAACAATGGCTTTGGCTTTGCGCCGGTGCAGCTTTTTTCCACATAAGAGATACGTATTGAGTTGTTGCGTAAAGAAACCTATCTGTTTCATATGTGGAACGTTTAAAATTACCAAGGAGATGTTACGTCACAGGTGAACTAGGAAGTTAATATTTTTGACTTCTATGTGGATACCCACCCAATGAATATTTTCGAAACCAGTAATTTTAATTATAATATAATGAGAAAATACATTAATTGCGTTTTATTTCAAACAAAGCTCTAGCTTCTAGGATAATGAATGCAAAAGCATCATTAAATAAGTGTGACAAAGTTCTACAGCTTCCCAGAGCTTTAATGAGATGAAATGAACATTTCTATTGCATTTCTTGGGAACTTGCTCTTGTCTAGTTTCCCAGCCTTGCTGTCTGCTTGTTGACAGTTTAAACTTAACATGTTCTCTGCTCACTTATGTATCATGGGAGTCGTACACATATTACGTCACGCAATTTCAAGGGGGGTGGGATGACCAGGATATCTTTCATACTACAGGCGGTTACGATCATAATACGAGGGAACAGGGGTCAAAAATTTTGAAATTGAAATTTTTGCGTTACGTAAGTAATTTGTGGCCGACCCCATGTTTTTGCAAACGATTTGTTCGTGTTTCCACGTTATCTTAAGAAAAATATTACAGCCAGTATTATTAGTAAGGAGAAGCTACCTACTTGATTATTAATCGAATGCAAAAATCGACAAAAAGCGATTGCTTGCCCAATTTTATTTTTATGTTGCCTTCCTTTGTATGATCAAAGGTGCTTGATAATAAAGCAAACACACGCCTGCAGTAGGCAGTAGGTACAAAAACTTGTTTATATCACAAATTTGAGGAGTTGGCACGGTTCTTAATTATCATGACTTAAAAAAACTAAAAACATCTACGCTAGTAAGATAAAGGGTTTATCTTGAACTTTTGTAGGAAGCTTGTCTATTAACTGCCGCGATTGCTCGCTCTGCTTAAATTTTTAACTTTTTATGCTGTGGTTAGGAATCGCAAATGCAAATTACTAGAACTTGCGACGGGACTCATCTGCAGATTTTTCGTTATCCGTCAAGTCGGCGTCTTGAGTGAACAATGGAGCGGATGTCATATTCATGCATACATACACATACATATCACGCCTATATCCCTCGCGGGGTAGGGAGAACATAAATGCCCGTAAAAATGAACATTTACGCCACGTCTGACAAACATTTGAGGGCCATTTTGGAAAATTATGTATTGTCATAGTAACAGGTTGTAAGCCCATCACCTAAAATACAATACACATAAACATGTAAAAAAAATTGGTAGAGCCTGACAAGTAAGTATTGAAACACCATCAGTCCCAGAGTTTTTAAAGATGTGGTGGGATGTATGTTTTTTACAAAAAGTGGTTATCTACATAAAACTTTTTAGTATTTTGTTTTAATGTTATTAGTTTCGTCCATTCGTACGACGCTGATAATGTAACACGTAATTTATGTACGTCACCTCATATTTACAATTACTTCTTTTAAAGTGTTGCATTCTATTTGCGTAACAAATATATTTGTTTGAATCTAATCTGGTAAAAATGTATCGCTTAAAAATTTTCCTCTTTATTCTTTATTATACAGGTACTAAATTAACCGGTATGAGTTGAACCCTTTATTTTGAACCCTTCTAGGTGTTACCTTTATTGAAAAGTACTTACGCATTTTAAAATAGATATTACGTATCTTTTTAGTACCTAAATCGTTAGCATTTTGGTAATATAAAAGATTAAAAGTGTCATATCTTTTTATAAATGTTCTGCTTAATAACGTATTTGAGTAGAGATTTACCTTAATTAACCCTTTTATTCTTTTTAATCCGTGAAGCTTAAAGAAACTTTAAACCTTGCTTAGCTTTAAATTAAGGCTGACTAGAAATCTGTTTTATAAAATGTCATAGAATTAAGTTGGTTCTAAATTCATTAATCAACTGTTTTATTGTCTCTGTATTTTAAATTCATAATAAATTTTAGCAATGTAAAGTTATAGTATCGTTTATACATTTTTTACAGATAATATTGTACGCGCAATTATTTAATGAAACTCCTTTAGAAAGTAGGAATTTACAAGAAGGTAGTTCTTAAATTTATAGCAGGGAAATGTTTCAGATAAAACCCCACGAATAAGAAAAACCTATAATGTCCTTATCAGAATCACCCATTTAAAAGATCAGCATAAACTGTTTGTTCATACAGAAAGTATTAAAAACCTGTATTGATGGATTCCTTATATAGGTAGATTGATGAGCTAAATCTCCCACTACAAAGGCAAAATCCCAATTAACTCCAAAACGGCTCTTTTTCAGAGCCAGCGATTACAGTTGTTTCTATCAACATTGAGGGTTTCTCTAGTGTGAAAGTTAATGTGCTGTTGATGTTACAAACTACAAAGTACTTACTAGTTTTTATCAGTCAGGTTTATTGGAGCGGCAAATTTTACTGAACTCCAATAAAGTAGCAACTTGTTTGCATTATTTTTGAATTCTTTTTTGATGTAAAAGCCCTTTAAAAATCTCGCTGTAAAATCATGCAAGCACGTTTTCTAAACATAGCAAGCACATACATTAAAAGTATAAAAGCTGGTAAGTACTGGCTCGACCCAGTGAGTTACAGCCGCGCTATGAAATGGAAAATGTAATTACTATTTCATAGCATAAGTAAATGAACTCTTAAGTGTGAATGTGTGTTTACGGCTACAAGCAGATGATATGAGTATATCTTATATTCGCACAATTACTATGCAAACTGATTCAGAATTGTGTTTGTTTAGCTGGGGTCCTGATGGTCTACATCAGGTACTCCAGACCCTCGAATGCCGAAAAAAAGTTTGTTAAGACACTTTTTAGACCATGGTTTATACGTATCACTTACTCTTAAAAAGCGGCAGCGCACTGGAACAGATCTTCTGATTTACTTTGAATCCCGTGGATAATGAGAAATTATTCCGTAGTTATAAGTAATTTATGTTCTTTCTCAATGTTTTATCTATGTTTGAGCTACATTTTGTCAATACCGTTTAGTGGTATGGGCGTGAAAGCGTAGTATAAAAAACAGACAGAGAAGGTTACTTGTGATTGAATTTATAATGCATGGATTAGAAAAGTTGTGCTTTTGCAGAAAGAGTTTAAATTCTATGTTTTATATGGTATAGTAAAACTTTTTCTTAAGTTGTTATTTCCCGTGATTTTGGACAATCACAAACTCGGCTAACTTCATTTTGGTACATATGAGTCACGCCTAACTCATTTATCTTCCTACAATAGTTGAGATAGCCACAACCAGATCATGAAATTTGCATTAAGAGTATAGTTAGGTGCGATCACTTTTATTAGTCATACGCATGTAATTCATCGATATAAAGATGGTTACGTTTTACCACTGCGAGGTCACGGCCAACTTGAAAGTTAAAATAGTTACGCGTGACCACTTCAAACTTTATTTCAATTATCCCGCATGGTCTAATTCGTTTGATAACCATTGAAGTTATTTGAAATCAGAACAGTAATTTTGAGATATACTAGAAGAAACAAATAAACAATGCTTACATGTTTACATTCTTTGACCTACCTCGAAATATTCTAATCTACACTTTCCTACCTAAATCTACTCTAACCTAACCGACCTATTTAAAATAACCCTAACCTTATCTCAGCTAAAACTTACACTAAATAAGGCTGAATCTACTCTATACTTTTAAATAACAACTGTCCTTACTGGCTGAATGACTGAAGCATGCATCAATGCAACTAGAAACATGATATTTGGGCGATACATTTATTTTAATATTAACTATCTGCTAAGAAAGGATTTTTAAATGTAACCCCTAAAAAGGGGTAAAACTCTGTCAGTATGAAAAACCTATCTCCAACCACCATAAAAAAAATTAAACGGATTTAAACTCTCTCTGTGACTGAAAATGGTTATTGTTTTATTGTGATTAGTAAAAAATGTGCAAACAACGTTTGATTTCGTAGACTTCTACGGCGTAGCAAATTGTCTACGTCTATAAAAAACAAGCCTGTATAAAACATAACTAAACTTTTTTTTTTTATCCGCATATTGCCATTGGCGAAAGAACATCAAGTCTAGAAATTGCATCTATTATATGAATGAGCTTAATCCATTACATGCCATAATAGCACATCTGGCGCTTTAAGTAATGTAGGTAACTTGTGTTAGTTCTTGTAAGTTGTGCCTGCTTAGAACCAAGCGTCATGCGAGTTCTAGTTGAAACATTCTGAGCCACATTTTGAGCTGAACAGTTGGAAGGCTTCTTGCAAGTTTGCATGCCTAAACAATCTGCTCACGAGTTAGCATTCTGCAGGTAAGTTGTGATGTGACTACGTCTGTGAGCTAAATTATGATAATCAAATATAATTATATAATAAAATTTTGTAATCATTTCAGGAGATGGGCCGACAACCTGTCACTATGGCAATGCTCAATTTTCCGAATGACCCTCAGATATTTGTCAGACGTGGCGTAAATGCCCGTTTTGCGGCCGTTTGCGCTCTGCTTACCCCGCAAGGGATATAGGCGTGATGTGTGTATGTATGTAGAAATAATATTTTTGCTTATAAAATAAAATTGAGATATCGATTGAAGAAAGACGCTTAAAAATAGGGTAAACTATTATAATACTTAAGGCTAATAAATGAATATTGTATGTGTTTTACACTATGGATGGAAAACCAGTTTAGAAAGTTAAGACGGTATATCCAGCTACCTGCTAATATCTTACTTGCCTTGAACAAAATTAACTACACGAAGCGAAAAATTAAATCCTACATAACGTTCTACATTTGAAACTATTCTCATGCCTCCGACTTTTAACAAGATAATCCAATATCTAGTCAGATACAGTTAGAAAGCAGACACGTTCCAATTCTATGAAACCAATTTTGAAACATAAATTTCAGTTCAAAATGTGAGATCAAAATGCGAGCGAGATGTGATCTAACTCCCCGAGGGCAACGTATTCAATTTGTTCCGGGTAACTAATGAAATCTTCTAAATTCTTCGAATTAAGTTTTGCCATTTCGCCGTTCGGTTTACAAGACTACCCAAAAAGGAATGTAAGGAAATGTTTTCTTACTGTTGATATTTGTTGTCATGGATATTTTGCTGCCGTGTGATGTGGCTTGGAATAAGCATCACCCCATTTCTTTCCCGTGGGTGTCGTAAGAGGCGACTAAGGGACTCGAGGGTTGCTTTTGTAATCATTTCAGGCGATGGGCTGACAAACTGTCACTATGGCGATACACAATTTTCTGAATGACCCTCAAATGTCAGACGTGGCGTAAATGTTCGTTTTTTACGGCCGTTTACGCTCTGCCTACCCCGCAAGGGCCATAGGCGTCTTATATGTGTGTGTGAATATTTTATGTTTGTGTAGTGAGATATTAATAATTTATTGATAAAATTCCCAACTTGATGGAGAGCGCCGAGTTCATTCCATGCTACGCGAAATTTTTAATATTTTATTAAACTAAGTTTAGCCGTTTCGCAGTTGAATTGCAGTATTATTTCATATCACGTTCCTTTGTCGACGACACTTGACAGAGGCAAGGCTCGCTAAACACAACTTGAATGTTCTTTCAGTAGAAAAACTCGTGAAAATAATGTCCATTCTTTCTTTATTTTATCAATAGGTACTAGGCGAATCTTTATCTTTGTTGCTTATATTTTGACGTGTTTTTGACACGTTTCGAATACAGAAGAAAGAATTTGATTTTTGCACTTATTCGATTTAAAAAATAAATTAAATATAGTTACGCTTATTTGAGTAACATTAATCTACCTTTTACTGAAGCCTTAAGCATGCTCTCCGGAAAAAAATAGCAATGCGACGCGCAAGATCGCGCGCTACCCTTAAAAAACCTTGAAACCTATAGTATATAGGTAGTTCTGTTGGTGGTCCCATACCGGAAATGATGCCAAACACGTGATCGTTTATCGTGTCTTTATGTTATAGACCGAGAGCCGAAGGTATCTTCCCGTTGTTGGCTGTGTGCCATACATGACTGCTTAGTTGCCTTGTGCATGAGACCGTCGAACATTCTAAAATATTGAGGAACGGCTATTCAATATAATATTTTCCTCATCTCCGGGAAATTTTTCAAGTTATAATCGAATGTAGTTATTATTTTGTAATGCATAATATATAACTGACATCATAGTTCTTCGAACAGATACTTACCTTTTTCTATTTTCAGCATACTTTTACTCCCTAACTCGTTAGATTAAATATTCTCTAAAACCAGTGCACAGTTATTAGATTATTTCTACAGTCCGGTACAATATCTCTACTTCAATGACGATAGATATAATTAAACTGCTACAATCGCTACACCACAGCCTCAGTATCGGAAAGTTCTGCCTACCTTTTGTTTTACATGAGGTACCTATGAAAGTAGATAGGTTACCTACTTGCTTAATTAGGTACTTAATCAATCGCTTCATTATCTTTTTCTTTTTGTTTATTTATTTCACAAGTAAATATAATAAATGATGGTGTGCAAGCATAAAGCAGCGATTTTGAAAAACTAGCCTTAAAATTGCAGCTCGCACGCGCTACAATGTGCGCTGATTAAATGACATATCATTTAGAGATGCTTCCAATTAATATAGGACCCAATACTCGAATACAATATCTGCAACATGTGTGGAAATTTATTGGTCCTGATTCTCCAAACCACTAGAAGCTTAGAAATGCAAAACTAGCAGCATGCATGCGGCGCGCTGATTAAATCACGCAATCTGTATGAACAAAAAGCTATACTTACTAGGTACAAAATGATAATGCGCTATATATTTGTACGTACAGTACTAAATTGTAAAACAGTTTAACGTGTTGGAAATCCATATTTGTAAGTTCTTCTTCTTTTCGTGTTGGACACCGAGTCAGCGAACGAACTAATAAACCCCGGTGTCAGAGGCGTACTACTACTACTAGTAAGCCTGCTATTACTAGTAGGGCTCCGACATGGTTGTGCAACGACCGCTGTCTAAGTAATCATAGACAGCAATCAGGACCGATGGCTGAACGCGCCCTCCGAAACACGAAACCATCTTTCTTACTGACAATCGGGTGGTTCAGTCTGCAATGTCCTAACCTGACTGGGAACAAATGTGGAAATATCAACCTTGTGAGTGCCCCTCCGAGTATTAAACCCGGAACCTTTGAGCCGTAGGTAGTTGCATGCACTACCACCGCGCCTCATCAGCCGCCGAGTGCAAATTTTTAAAAACTTATACGTACTCATTTATGATAATCATCTCATCATAATTACATCAATTATTACGACAAAATTTTTCTCTCTTGATATATCTATTCAGATTTGCATCAATTTGCAACAATTGAGTATATTTTAGTCCACCATGAGTTCTGCAGATATCAGGTTTCAATTATTTCAAGTTTGATGTTCTCTCGTTATAAATTCGCGTTCACACACTATTTTGTACTCGTGCAATACAAAAGAATATAAGAGGATTATGATTTTGCAAAGCTGAAAACCACGTAAGCACAACTACTACAAATAATTTGATAGATATCTGAAATTGGTGCCACTCTGTTGTTCAAAAGTAAATACATGTTTATTATTTCAACATTCTGCTACAGACCGCGGTAAATGGTAGCGACGTAACAGTATTCTATGGGTTTGATATATTTTGATTTCCTAGTTTCTAGTATCACACTTCAGGTGTAATAATCGTACTACATTGAAGATAATTATGCTAGAGCATAATATGAATAGGTATACTATTTCGCTATTTCATTATGCTATAGATCGTGTGAGATGCAGTATATACCCATAAACAACACAGCTGGTAATTGGATCATTAGCTAATGGGGCATTAATAGACGCAGCTGTTCACTTATCATACGTCGAGCAGATTACGGATATAACAATATGCAAACTACAAGACAATATAGCTGTTTGAAGATATTGGTAGGAAGGATATTGTTATTGTATTGCAATAAATAGCGAACCTAGAATTTCATCTGCATCATCCTTCTTCTTATTTACGTGTGGGACACCGAGTCGACGAACGACCCGATGAACCTTAGTTTTTCAACCACCTACTAAATAATTATAGACAGCAAACGGAACCGATAGCTTAACGTGCCCACCGAAGCACGGAACCATCTTACTTACGGACAATCAAGTGGTACAGCCTGCAATTTCCTAACAAGATTGGAAACACATTCATAAAGTGATAATATCAACTTTGTGAGTGGCCTGTCGGGTATCAAACCCGGAAACCCTGCATCAAAGAGGCATAGTCTTGTCTCATTCAACCAAAATATTTGTTGTGGAACTACTTTTACTAAATACTATCAGTTTTATAAAAGTGATAAATAAAACGTAACGACGAATTCGCTGGCAATCGCATAAGCCACTCATTCAGCCCTACACTAGCTAGAAGGTAAGTTATGCTAGTTCAGGCATTTCAAACTAACACCCAGGGCCCCGATTATCTTATTTTTAGTCATTGTAATGCAATCGAAACTCAATTGTTATTATATTGCCATTGTAATTAGCTATATTTTAAACTGTTAGCGGAATATGAAACGGCCAAAACTATCCAACTGACACTCTAATGAAACATAACAGAGACGTTTTTCAAATAGCGGAATACGCCCTTAAACATAATCAAATCATTGATCACGTATTCAATCGTAGGCACCAAACAGTGCTTGTGGGACAGACAATATTTACTGACTTCTTGTGACAACTAAACCAATGCTGTGCTGTATGCAGTCTGATCACAAGGACAAGCTTGAATCAAACGTTGATTTGGAAAGGTCATAGGTCAATAGTTGGATAGAGATTACTTTCAGTAAATAAAACATTGATACAAAGCTTATGTACAAAGGTGAGAAGTTGAGAAGTCTTTTATGTACTCATGACAACAAACAACTTTGCTCAATGGTCATATTCGAAAAAAAAAAAAAAATTGCCTATGTGTGGGAATATAAAAATTGAATTTAAGGCCTCCAATTTAATGATAATCAACAGCACATTTTATTTTCCCAAAGATAAGAGTCGCAGTAAGATTCCACTCAAACCAGAAAGTAACTTCATATAACATAGATATTCATTTTTTGTCCAGTCACGTGTGTCCAAACAAACAAACGTATATTACTCTATGTGCACGTATTTATAGTATAAATTTGAAGATGGTATAGCAATAATCAATCTAGGTTAGACAGACTAGATCGGTATACATTCATGGGCACGTATTCGATTGCAGGCTAGATCTACGGTTGTGGCGTAGACAATATTTGTTTGCCTCTACAGAGCACAATCCATCCAACTCGTAAACAGTGTACTGTACATTCGTACTGAAATAGAAGTTCAATAGTCTAAAGTAACTAAACAAATAAATAGGACTCGGGTCTTACTAATTCATAGTACTGTGAGCAGCACTTTAAGCAGTTATTTTTTTAGGGTTGATCCCTTGAATAGTAACTTGAACGGATCAAGGAACGAATGATCTTCTAGAATGAAAACTAAACACATTTCAGAAGGCATTTGTACTAAGTTTGTACTACACCCCTGTCGTAAATCTTGAGCTTGTAACTCGTAATCAAATTCAATCCTCAAACAAGGCGCCGCTTGAATATTCATGTTGCCACTACATCGTAAAACAACCTGTCCATTTCTCTGCTTGTAAGCATACATAGACGATTAATTAATTGGTAGCTAGCATAGCCGGCGTTAGGCAACAGCTGCGAACGACCGTTAAATTTTACGAGCACACTGGCCGCTGTCAATAGTGTGCAATAGGCGCGACTGCAATTTGAATTTGAAATTAGAACTGGAATAATTTCAGAGCTTTCCGTTGGTAGACGGAGCTCGTAACGGTTTGTCTTCTTTCATGTAGATTTTTTGAATCGTTTAACCTGGGATCGTTAGAAATGTATTTATGGCTTGTGATACGCTATCAAATAAATATTTCTAAATTTTCATTTGGGAAGATATAGGCTAGCATAATAATAATAAATAATTTTGTTTAATAATTTTTTTGCCGTTACTGTAGTTGAAAGCTTTTCGATTTTCATGGCTTTCTATTTTCATGTCTCAATTGTATAGGTACCAAAACCACAGTCGACATGTACAGAATCAAAGATAATATAAAAAATTAAATATTTTTTCCTGATGTAACACGAACCGTTGGTTTCGTTACTAGTGTGAACATTGAATAAAACTGAGGCGAATGAGTGTAGGCAGTAATCAGGTTAGGTCGTTAGTTGCAGGCTGCAGCGAACGATCGGATTATACTCAACACGCAACAAATTATACTAAACTAGTTAGCGTTGCTGAACACTACCCTTTTATACAGTGTGACTGAGTAACAAAATAGATATTAATCTGAAGTAAAAAATTTAAGCCATGAATTTACTTTCCCAAATAAAACATTTAAAATGAATTTGGAGTTTAAAACAAGTCAATAAGAGAATATTCATCATTAAAGAAATTTTATCAAAAACAATCATAAATAAGTGAATCATCGAAAAATAACCTTTTTACTACGATTGCTATAAAAAAAATTACGTTTGTATAGGATGGATGCCGACCAATTTTAGTATTTACACAAATATGCGTAACTTTGTTAAAAGATACACTTTTGGTCAAAAAACTGTTTTTCACGAATTATTCGTTATCAGTATACTTAATTAAAATAGATGATTTCCAATTAGTCCAAAGAAGTTTTATTTTATATGAAGTGTTGAATCTGAAGCGCTATACCTACAGTTACTTTTTAACTTGAACAATAGTAACACATTGTCTCTATATTGTTACAGAAAATTTTCAAGGGGACATCGCAATACCAGACGCCGATTATAAATACAAACCAGCAGCAACAAATACCCCAACACCATCAAAGATAAATAAATCTTTACAAGAAGAAGTAGAAAGACTGAAAAAAGAAGTCCTGCTCGAAGGACTCCAGGTGGAAGAGGAAGGTCTACCTGACATTCTGAGGAAGAGAACCAAACAGCCAGTTCCTCAAGAAAAACCCAAGAAATATAATGATGCCTCATTGATGACAAAAGTAAGTCTAAACATAAGTAAAATTTACATAGTGCTGATAACCTAAATAAAATACGAAATCTATATTCATATTACAATTTCAATACTATTGCCATAAAATAATGTTTCAGGCTTTACCGTCAGGTCTAGATAAATCACTTCTTATGAAGAACGGAAAAATCCCACCAGGGGAATCAATTGAAAATACTACTATTTTAAGTAATCAAACTAAGATTGAGCACACCAATCATACTACTGTCTCGGACAACCTGACTGAATCTGAGAGTTTAGAACAGGACGGTGTTTTAGTAGTTAACGTATCCACTGATAATATTCTTAATTTAGACGAATTATATCCTCGAATACAAATAACTAACCTTTCTAACAAGATGGACGAAGTGACAAACAAAATTCAGAGTAATAGCAGAGAAATAACAGGCGACAACAATAATCTGAAATTAAAAGAAATGCCAGAAAATGTGACAGTTGCTCCCGCTCCAACTAATGGAGTTTTGCCTACGAATGAGCAGGAGGAAGAAGATATTGACAGAAACTTAGCAAATAAAAGACTTAAAGAAGTACAAAACAAAGATTTAGACGATGATTTACTTAAACCTACAGAGAGTTTGCAAAGTTTGATTGAAGAAACAACAAGCAAAAGAAGGAGGCGCAGAAGAAGACATGGGCGACGGTAAGATGTTTTTTTTTTAAATATTCCACCTTGTCTTAGAAATTGGAAATCTGTATGTGAATTTTCATACAAGTGCATAATTATTTTACAGTTATATCAAACGAAATTCATTCATTAAAAACAAACAAACGACTTTGCAATCTGAGTTGGATTAAAGTTTAAACGAAATAAAGTTTCAAAGTGAATGCCGCTTTTTAAACGGTAACTGGCCAGTGGAATTCTTTGGGAGTGGCTTTAAATTAACATTTTAAAATTGCTGTTTAAATACGTAGATACCATTTTCAAGCTGGTAAATTGAATCTTGCGGAAACGTAGTTGGGGCTAACCGTCTTCTCTGGCTCATAGAATTTTATTTAAATAGCGGCTGGTCTGCTATGAAAAGGAGAGTTTAATTATTTATGCCAGAAAGCGTGTGTCGAAAGAAAAAATTTCAGAATGATACTAATGAAACCATCGTAAATACCTTCTAAGTACTATCACATTTTAAGAATAATATGTGAATATTCATTTGATACATGGGTACCTATTAGTTTTTATTTTTCAATGTTGTCTAATCATTCAAGCATTCAATTGAATAATGTAATCGATCTTAGCTTGCAATTTTGATCAACGTGGCCTTTCGTACCCGTAACGGAACGAGAAGGAAGAACGCGTTGCTTGAAGGCTTGCAATGCCTTTGCCTTATGCCTTTTTTGAAAGCTGTTGAGTCTTCCAACGACCCAATGCACGTCCTTTAAAATTGATTTAGATGTTATAAATGGAGTTTGATTGAAACTTTGTACATATTTTTGCGGCGTTAGTGGGGCTTATTTAAATTAATTGTATATTGATTTCGCTTACAATGAATAAGGGTCCGAAAAATAATCAACAGCAAAGTCACGAGTAAAAAAACAGTCTACTACTAATAAAACGCCAATTTTATTACCTTGCGTGGCTAGTTTAGAAACCCTCATATATTTAAAGATATTTATATATATTATAAGCGTAAAAAGTTAAACTTTTTAATCTGTTAAAAATACCTCGTATTTTGATAAAGTAATCTATTTAACTTGTTTACATCGATCGCTGTCATCTTCTTCATGTCAAAAGCATCAACAATTCTTCATGAACTGTTGCTGTGTTTGCGTCTATTATCAATCATCAAACGCAAGCTTTACCCTAAACTCCGATCTCAATTAATTTTTAACCTGTAGTTTTCTTTGAGTTTCTCAGCAAAAGGTCCCGATTCCAATAGCGCTCTGTGAATAGGACTCGGTCCTTAGTAATTGCTCAGCGCCAAAGCGACGCTCTTTACCATTGGTTTTTTGCTGCCTTCTTTTACAGCCCCGCGGATCAAAGCAAGCCAAAATTGTGTGCTGATTTCCAGAATAACACTTTTTTAATCATATTTATCTCTTGAGCCCTGTAAATTAATTGTAACTAATAACTTTTTTTTTTGAACCATCAGATGCGTTGAAAATAATAATTTCTCACGCACGTCACTTAGCAATTTTTTCCAAAATGTTTTATTAAGTACAAAATAACGGTGTTTCTAAACATCAGATTTTCTAAAAACAAAATATATGTTTTATAACATTTTAGCTTAGCTTAAAATTATATATTTTTTATAACTGCCAGTATTCAAAAACAGTTTTCAGTCGTGTCTTTTATTCAGTAGAGCTCGTGGTAGGGGTAGAAATTAACTACAAGACTCGAGATGCATCTGCATAGTGTACGCCCATTCATTGGCCAAGTCAGAACCAGAAGTAAATAAGATCATTTCTTTTGCAGACTCATTCATATGTATTTAAATAATAAAAAACAAGTTGTGGTTTCAGTTTTCATATTACGTAAATACCAACTCAACAGTTTTTCAACTGCTTTTCTCGAAAATAAGAGGATCAATTACCGAATACCTATAATCAAATTGGTTTCCAGGCTACGGAACATTCACTCAAGTGAGAGAATAGGGCAAAATAATCTCAAAAACTCCAACGAAAATCACAGTGATTCACAAGAGAGAAAAAAGTTTTTTCGTCACCAAAAGAAATTTAATAGCAAAGAACATAAAACTGAACAACGCAAATTTGAAATACCTGAACATGAGTTTGAAGAGAGATTTGAAGTTAAACCACCACAGAAGGATAAAAAAGAAAATACAACTAACATAGAAGCAACTCAGCAGTTTAGCAACTGGTTTTTTCGTGACACCGAAGAGGATTTAGAAGCTGCGGAAAGCAACTTCTACAACCATACAGAGGTAATTTTAGCAGCCTATACAAACATGTTTATATAAACTGTTTTTATAAATTTACATCCAGCCAGTTCAAATCCACCGTAAAACGTTCACAGATTACAATAAATAGTAAACCACAAACTGCCTCACACAAAGCCCATAACGATGGCGTATCGCAATCCCACAAATTTTGTTTGCACCGCGCCGCTGCGCTATCGCCTTTTCATGGCTTAACTGTGCATGTCTAATGGCCTTGTCTGGTTTCCATTGAACTCTCTTTACAATACTTTTTCACGCTTGACTGATTGAATTAGGTTTTAAAGTATTCTCTTTGAAACTGTTACGGTTATATTTCAATTGGGATGTAGCCTTGTATTGTATTAAGAAAATGCTAATTAATTTAAATATTCGATATAGTTGTGAATTCTTAGATTTGTTTTTGTTCACACAAAGAAACTACAAACAAATTGATTTTATGATATATGGGTGAAATTAAATTATAATTTGTTCAAAAATTGGTTTATTAATATTACTAGTAACCGATAGTATCTGACGACGGGCTGGTGATAAAAAATTACTTTCCATAAGAAACATAGGTCGGTGCTGCAGCAATTGCGAGCCAGTAGCCACTGCTGCAGCCATTGCGAGTAGTAGATCACACTCCACAAGCTCCTCAAGCATCCCTCATTTGTTCCCCACGAACTACCGGCACGTGCCTGGTAGATTCAGTCCAATACATTCTTCCCAAAACAACACGTAAGCCCAATCGCGCCCCAAGGGTGCGATTGAGCTGGTTCTTTGAACAAACACAACACTTCCCTGGGTGAGCTCCTGCTCCCAACCATACAGTCAGGTGTAGATTTTAAAAGCCCCGGGGCTAAAAGCATAGAGTCCAGAATTTAAAAAAAAGGGTCGAGAAACGAAAAGGAAATTTGGACCTCCCATACAAAACAGCTGATCAGCTGAATGAAGTAACTATGAAATCTCAAAATACTTTTGCCATATTTAAACCTATGTTTCTTTGGGAAAGTTGTTCCTTATGACCAGCCCGTCAACAGATTTCGCTATCGTTCACTAGTAAAATTTCACCCAATATAGATAAATTCTAAGCAATATTCAATTCTAGCACCAGTAATTATTATTTTTTGTAGAGAGTAAGACATCGTTCCATTCGAGCGGCGACGAACCGAAAGGAGCGTATTTGGGAGAACGGTGTGATCCCATACGAAATCGACGGAAACTTTAGCGGAGCACACAAGTCTCTGTTCAAGCAAGCCATGAGGCATTGGGAGAACTTTACCTGCGTCAAGTTTGTTGAGAAAGACTCTGAAATTCACAAAGATTATATTGTGTTCACAGAACGACCTTGCGGGTAAGTGGGGTTTTGATGTAAACACCTCCAACAACAAACTCATGGGCCTATGAATTTGTTGTATCTTTAGGTGTAATAAATAATTATGTTGATTGTTTTGCCAAATCATTTATTAATGTTCTTGTCCTTATATTGACTAATCTCTGCAGATGCTGTTCATTCGTCGGCAAACGGGGCGGCGGCGCACAAGCTATCTCGATTGGGAAAAACTGTGATAAATTCGGCATTGTCGTTCACGAACTGGGCCACGTCGTCGGCTTCTGGCATGAGCACACCAGGCCTGACAGGGACCATCACGTACAGATCATACGAGACAACATTATGCCAGGTAAGTGTGTCAGAAATACCTTTGGTAGTAACTGTGACTTTGGCATTGTCCTGAATGACCTATATGGCACATAAATCTTTAGGTACTATAACGTGCCAATTATTAGGAAATATTATGCCTGGAAAGTGTGTCATTTTTTAGTAAGACGAACATAATTAATTACATTTGGTCGTCAGCAAATGGAAGTTTAAAAGTTTTTATCTGAAAAAACTTTACAGTACGATTTCCCTTAGGGCGTTGCAAAAAATATAGGAAGAAAACTTGATAGCAAGAAAGTGCGAACAAAGTATAAACATTTTCTTGATAACGGTATTTGAAGAACATAAACGACCAAAACACGAAGATACAAGAAAAAATGTTTGTTGAAATGTAAACGTGCGGTTTACTTAAAAGATAGGGTTACATTTAAGAAGACATTAGGTATTATAGTATAGTATAGGTACATTTATTAGATACCCACAATATTTTATCACAAGAATTTTCAAAAGATTACTTTGTTTTTCTTGTAGTCATTTGCAGAGAAGCTTTCAGGAAGCCTCATATTTATAATGGTAAACAACAAGGCCAAAATGGCGTCAAATTGGCCAAATTAGCTTTCATTGAAATCTTTGTGCCCTTCGCGTGCCGTCTGGCATTAGAGTACGTCGACTATGTTTCAGGTTTAAGTACTCTTCAAAAAACGAGAAGGTATAATTTTTATTTCACTATATAGGTAGGTATACTGTAATCCCAGATAACTCACCGGCTGGACCAAATTGGAATATTATTCTTTTAATTGGAAGGCTGTTGCCAACCTTCTAGTTATTCTTATTGCTACGCATGTTTCATTTACAAAAAAATTAAGTCTAACAACTTAATATTGCTGGATAAGGACCGCAATTTATATTAGGTCCTTACATATGAAATTGTCGTTTTGTCGTACTGGCCACTTTGATCACAAATTTCTCCTATTTGGTTAGGAATTCGAAATTCAAATTTATACAGCTATTTCCACATGTAGTTGTGTTTCGTAAACCGTCATTCATTTGTTTTTTTACTTATCTTTTTTCTGTTTGCATCGCTCAATTTACAAAATTTAAAATTTGAAATATCGCGTTATTTACGAGTACGAGTTCCACCGTGGCACCAGTGCCGCGGAAACGGCTCGAAGGGTTAATGATGTGTATGGCGGTTGTGTCGCAAAAGAAAACACAGTGCGTTTTTGGTTCCAACGTTTTCGTTCTGGAAATTTCGACCTGCAAAACAAGCCCCGTGGACGGCCGGAGACCCAAGTTGATAATGAAGAATTGAAGGCTATTGTGGAAGCGGATCCATCGCAAACCACGTCCGAATTAGCTGCAGGCTTCGGTGTTAGTGATAAAACTGTTTTAATCCACTTGAAGCATATTGGAAAGATTAAAAAACTTGAAAGGTGGGTTCCTCACGAATTGAGTGAAGCAAACCGGCAAACGCGCGTCAACTGCTGCGATACATTACTTGACCGGCACAATAACGAAGGGATTTTAAATCGAATCATTACCTGTGATGAAAAGTGGATTCTCTACGATAATCGGAAGCGCTCATCGCAATGGCTGGACCCTGGCAAACCAGCCAAAGCCTGCTCCAAGCGAAAATTGACCAATAAAAAGTTAATTGTAAGCGTTTGGTGGACTAGCGCCGGTGTCGTTCATTACAGTTTTCTCAAATCTGGCCAGACGATTACGGCAGATGTCTACTGTCAGCAATTGCAAACCATGATGGAAAAGCTAGCTGCTAAACAACCGCGGTTGGTCAATCGCTCTACGCCACTGTTGCTTCACGACAACGCTAGACCACACACTGCACAACAGACGGCTAGCAAATTAGAAGAGCTTCAATTGGAATGTCTAAGGCATCCACCGTACTCCCCGGACCTTGCTCCAACAGATTACCATTTTTTCGAAATTTGGATAACTTCTTGCAAGGGAAAAAATTCAACTCAGATGGGGCAGTCCAAATCGCCTTCAAAGATTTTATTGATTCCCGTCCGAATGGTTTTTTTAGTAAAGGGATCAATGAACTACCTATGAGATGGCAAAAGTGCATAGATTACAATGGCTCATACTTTGATTAAATAAATATACTATATTAAAAAAAATCGACTTTTTGTTCCTCCCATACAAAACGCCAATTTCATATGTAAGGACCTAATATTACTATCATAAAGTCAGTTCATAGAATTTATTTCAGAGCAGACGGTAGAAAATATATGAATAAAATTATAATCATGCAAGCATTCCTTGTTGTCTGAACAGTAACAAAGCTTCGATTTAACTGTACATTAAACGGCTATTGCAATTTTCTTGTAACTTAGGAACTCAGTAAAATCCCAACGTTCTTACCTAGAGATTACTATGTGTAAAATAGAGCACATTATATGCTCTGTGATGCAAGCCTAAGCGCCCTATTCAGTCGGTGGCATTCTAGAGGCACGCACCACGCACGGTGAAACACAAAACGTGTACTTGACCCGAATCGTGACGAATCTCATATGAATACGTAGAGTGTCTGTCTGTTGAACTGGCTGAGTAATGAGGCATACATGAACTGTAATATATAACCGCTAGGAACCATATTTTTGGTTCAAATCACTTACCTATCTATGCACAAAGACTCAGACATTGAAAAGAAAAAGTGTTGCTGGCGGAAACTAAAGCAAATATTGATGACTTGTGAAAATCGATCTCATACTTACATAATGATCTTCTCGCGCCACTTGGTATCCTGTATAAATGAAAAATCGAAATAAAATTGTTTTGTTTTTCGAACCAAAGCATCTTATGAAATTAGTTTTAACTCTGGCATTGTTTTGACGTCACAAATATATCAATTTTCACACTACCGACGGATTGGCTGAAATAAATCTCTTCTTAGAGATAAGCTCACATTTGCTGACACTGTTTACACATTTTTCTTTTGTTTTTTTTCAAAATAGGATATATTAGGATTTCTACATACATATATCGCGCCTATGTTTTGCCTCGCCTTGGAGCTTAAACGGGCGTAAAAAATTAACATTAATGGCACGACTGACAAACATTCTGAGGGTCGTTTAGAAAATCGTGTATCGCTTTCATTATGACAGGTTATCAGCTCATCGATTAAAATTGCAATACACATGTAACCCTCCAGTCCCTTAGTCGCTTTTTACGACACCCATAGGAAAGAAACCGGGTGATACTACAAGTCTAACCAGCTTATGATTTCTTATATTTATTAGCCAAGGTTCTAGTGTGTACGTCGCCTTACAATTCCAAGACGCGACGTTGCAGGAAGGAAGGAAGCGCAGTGAGTACTCGCTCGCTCTCAGTCTTTTGTCAGTTGCTCAAGTTTGAATGTGTTCTAGCACACGACGTGACACGTGAACTGTAAAACATACGTACAAGCTATGACTAACCTACTTACATTACTCAATAGTTGTTTATAATGATTACTAGATACCTCTGAAATACCCATTGCAAAAATACCAAAATAACGGGCATAGTGTGGATATGTAGGGTAAATCTGCCATAGAACCGACGGACGTTGGAGTAAGCGCGTTCTCGAGTGGAGGCCACACCGCGGCAAGCGTAGCGTTGGACGCCCTACGGCCAGATGGACCGATGACTTAAAAAAGGCGCCATATAGCGTACCCTGGGAGAGCGCCTACGTCCAACATTGCACTGTAATGATAACTGCAATATAGTGATATGTTATATTTTCTTGAGTTTGCACAATTAGTTTGTGATAATGATATGTTCTTATAGCAGGAAGTTTTGTGACAGAGAAACCAACCGTATATTTAAATACGCACTGGGACCGTGGTTCATCAGTTTGTTGGACAAATCGGTGTCCCACACGAAAAAGAAGAAGAAGTACCTACCTACGTACAAAGTTTTAGAGTTTTTAAACGATGCAGCTTGCATTCATCTCAAGATAATGTCACGTGACTACAAATATTCTAAAATGATAACCTCCTAAAAAAATTGAGTGACCCGGTTGATTCCGGTTACCTACTATTTCAATACATGAACCCTCTTATCAGTCTAGGAGTAATTCATGAACTTTGCTTTGAGGTTTTGACGGCAAGTTATATTGTCACACTCTGTGAGATAGAAGTAAATCGTCTTCCAGTTTTTCTTTCTGAAGAAAATTATCAGTCTGAATATTAAACGAACAGTAAATGTGGCTCGTGTATTAGAATATTGTTTAGTGATAGTGCTAACAACAGCGATATACATACATAGATCACGCCTATATCCCTTAAGGGGTAGGCAGAGCGTTGACGGCCGTAAAACGGATATTAACACCACGTCTGGCAAAAGTTTGAGGGTCAATCAGATAACTGTGTATCACTATAGTGACAGGTTGTCAGCCCATCGCCTAAAATTGCAATACACATCTAGCCCTCGACTAAACCGCGATAAGGTCGCCTAAATTATACTGACTTTTCTTTATCTGTATCTGTTCTGTTTGTTGTAAAGTACGGTCTACGTACGTATCAATAGTAGAGAATGACTATGCTTGTAATTTACCCAATTTGGCATGCCGGACAATCGTGTTATCAAATAGGCCATCCCGACCTTAGCCGGTGATGCGGTTACGTTCCGTACCACGTTACGTAATGTCACTGAGGTAATCTAGCTCTCCTAGGAATACACACCAATATGGGTCAAATGTAACCGGCTATTTGGTTGGAATGTGCTTTTTATTGTTGATATTGCCCCTTTGACATTTTGCTGTCTATTCGGTTATTTTGTCATTTGAATACTGATAAAGTAAATAAATAATTGTAACTCAATGCAAACAAGTTTCACTCGTAGTGTATATTCTCTTAGTGTAGCTATGTGATGCCGGCTTAGAACAGCATCGTAAAAAAATACTGAGGAATAAATTCATCCTACGAATGGGCAGCCGCGTTCCCTGTGAATGTTACGCCAAGCATGGTGACATGGTGAGCATGGCAATAACCCCCACTAGGGGAAGACCCATGGTCAGCAGTGGACTGTTGTAGCTGTAAATGTAAAAAATAAATGTTTTTTTGTTTCGGGGCACTGGTAACAACCAGCGTTGCAGTCTTGGACTGTGACACATGCTGAGCATGTTACGCTTTTCAATACCGAATGTGATCGTGTATTAGTTTAAGTTATACCTATTTGTTTACTGAATAAATTATTATATTTTTCTTTTTCATAATGTTTTTAACTTACGTGAGGGTAGTAAGGTTCAAAATTACTGGTGCACATGCTGTACTGTGGTGGATGACACCATAACATTCCTACCACAATATTAGCGAATGGCAGAAGTATGCTTAACACTAAACACGCACGCATGTAACCAAAGCAAGCCATTGCGTCTGGTAGTAAAACGATTAAAAAGCATAACTTAACAATGCAAAATTATTTATTGCACTTAAAATAAATAATACTATAGATAAACACAGACAAAAAGAAACAGTACAACAAAATGGCCTTAATGCTAGGTAGCATACTACCCCTCCGAATCCTAGATTCGATAGCCTCCAGTCTGACAAACAAATATTATGTTGGTTTCTATCTCTTCAAAGTAAGAGTGAACAGGCTTCTTCTGGGTGAGCTCGCTCCATCTTAGACTCTGTCCCTGTCCTATGACCTAGACTAGAGTCACAGTATAATTAATAGTACTAGCGTACAGTATGGTCACTCCCTGCCTCCCCCTACAAGCGCCGCCCACCCGCGCTCGGAGGACGCTCAGACACCGGCTAAGCAAGGACGCGACGACGAAGGTCATTTCATACTGCCGCACATTGCATTCCCGATTCGCGAACGCAAAATGGCGGCAACCCTTACATGTTGTCTGACACACACAAGCATGGTCCGCGTTCACCTACGCAAGCTTAGACTGTGTGCGTAGCAACGCATTTGATTCATACATTTGAGCGCCAGTGTCCGAGGTGTGCTAGAGTCAAGAACAAACCCATCATTACTTAAAAAAATGTATGTTAACGGTATTTGGATGCAAGGAATCTTGGTGGGGGCTAGGTATGAATAGGCGTCTAAAAAAGTATAAACATGTTTTGTTATTTTATTGAAAGTCAATAAAATAACAAAATAGGTGTTCACCCTATAGCTTCATACATCTATAACCCCGTGCTCCAGAAGTTAAATGGAGTAGAACAATTTAATATCCAATGTTGCAGCTTGCAAATGCAAGATAATTTTACACGGTTCATCAATTCTTTTTCTACCTAACCACCAGTAACTTTTTCTACTTAAGTTTTGGCGGGCGCGACCCAACTGATTCAAAGTTTAAAAATCATTGTGGTGGTGACGATTTCACCAATAGGCATACGAGTATTTTTAGGGTACCGTACACACAGAATCAAAATAGTAACTCTATTACTGAGACTTCACTATCCGTCTGTCACCAGCTCGTATATCATAAACAGTAATAGCTAGGGAGTTAAATTTACAGAACCCGTATTTCTGTTGCCTCTATAATCAATAAATACAAAAAAGTATAATAAAATAAAAATTAAAGGGACACAAAAAACTCCGAATCGAAATTATCTATAATAGTTTGGACGCTCTATCTCATGAACGGCGAAAGTTAAACAGGTGAAATTTTCACAGAACATGTATTGCTGTTGCCGCTATACCAACCAAAAATAAATTAATATTTACGGGGTCTGCTATATAACAAACATGATTTCTATGCCATGTTTAAACAAAATGGAACGGAACCGTTCCTGCGTGAGTCCAACTCGCACTGGGTCGGATTTCAAAAACATAATCATATTTTTGCTTCGGTTGTTATGTGGCAACTGCCTTCAATATAATTGATTAATAAAAAATGGCAGCCAATTTACATCAAATGATTAGTTGATTACTTTTGCCTTGTACTTGAGTATTATGAGTATTTGCACAAAATTAGATCTACATTTTGCTACGCTTTAAAGTGAAAACCGTGTAAAACTAATACGGTGTAAAAACAACCCTTTCCGCAAACGAAAATTATACGAGTTTGTAATATTATTTCACTGAGCATAAACATTTCTGAGTAGAGACGGATATTAAATTGAGTAATTTAATGTTTATTTACGCTTGAGAGTGATTTAATTGTTTTATTATAATGGATTTCATACTATTAATTTACTGCTTTGCGTAATTCATATATCGTCTATCTTGGACATTGTTTATCCTTTGGCCAACCTCAGACGAAAGAAATAGCAAGGAGGGTTCAGTTGGGCTGGGCTGCATTTGGAAAGCTGGAAGACGTCCTGAAATCACGTACAATTCCACAATGCCTTAAGACCAGGGTATTTAACCAATGTGTGCTCCCTACGCTCACCTACGGTGCTGAGACATGGACGCTGACAAAGGGAACTGTGCACAAAATCAAAGTCGCGCAGAGAGCCATGGAGCGTGCCATGCTCGGTATAAAACTTTAAGACCGTATACGAAATACTGAAATCGGTCGGAAAGATCATCATCATCATCATCATCATCATCACTGAAATCCGATGCCGTACAAAGGTGGAAGATGTAGGTAAAAGAATAACTAAGCTTAAGTGGGCGTGGGCAGGACACTTGGTAAGGCGGGAAGATGTAAGGTGGACCAAAGCAGTGACAGAGTGGTGGCCGAGGGACAGAAAGCGGCCAGTGGGCAGACCATCGGCCTGATGGTCAGATGATATAATATCGGCTATAGGGATGCGTGTGGCACAGGACCGAAGAGAGTGGCGCATTAAAGAAGAGGCCTATGTCCAGCAGTGGGCTAATATAGGCTAATTAGTAGTAGTAGTAATTCATATAACTTTATAATTTTTTAACTATCGTTAACATGCCTTACGCCGTGTGATGCTGGCTTAGAATAGCATCACCACATTTCTTTCCAGTGGGAGTCCTAAGAGGCGACTAAGGGACTCAAGGGTGTGTATTGCAATTTCAGGCGTTGGGCTGACAACCTGTCACTATAGCGATACACATTTTTCGAATGGCCCTCAAATGATTGTCAGACATGGCGTTAATGTCCGCTTTTTTGCGGTGGTTAAAAGTTTCAAGTGTACCTATGATACAAGCTATTTTCCAAAAATATGAACTTGATTTAAACGTCCAAAATTTTTACAAAATTCTTTATTTAAGATAATTTGTACCTACATATTTTAGGTACAGCATTACAATTTGAGTTCAATATGGGGTAAAATTTTACTAGTGACCGATACTAAACAACAGAGAACGGGCTGGCGATAAGGAACAACTTTTCGCATGGAACGTAAGTCGAAATTAAGTCAAAAATATTTTGAGCTTCCCTTGTAACTCAAATCAGGTGATCGGCTTTTTTTTATATTTCGGCCTATGTTCCTTGGAGAAAGTTTTTCCTTCACCAGCCGTCTTGAGGTTTCGCTATCAGTTACTAGCAAAATTTCACCCCATATAAATATACACGTACACAAACACAAACCTCCCTTTACCTTCACATTATCATCAAGGAAATGACTCGTAAAAGATTACGTCAGATGTGCGGTCAAGTACGCCTTTGCTTGTTAGAGCAAATAATTGTGTGTTGCCCTCTTCTATCGAGTAATAGGTTTCTGGAGTTTTTGACCACACAAGAAGGATTGTTGAAAAAATATAAAATATATCAAGCTATCGAAAAACGCAACCCAAATCGTTGTTAAATAAGTAAAGCAAATAAATATAAACACAAACAAATCTACACTAATATTATAAAGAGGAAAGATTTGATTGTTTGTTTGTTTGTTTGTTTGTTTGCATCGAATAGGCTCCGAAACTACAGGGCCGATTTTAAAAATTCTTTCACCATTAGAATCCTACATTATTCCTGATGAACATAGGCTATATTTTATACGAGAAAAAAAAAGGGATCCGCGTGAAAATTTCGATAATGTAACCCAACGTGTGAAAAATGTACCAAAAAAATATCTTATATCGCGTACGCTGTGGAAATTATTGACAATAGAGCAAAGTAATGTACTACAGTTTTATAGAGGACATCAATATCTATAATAATGTCCGCGATACCATATGTCTAACTATTACAGGTATGCCACATTAACTACTTTTTCATTTAAAAATGTACCAACTACGCCACATTATTCGTACCAGTGTAATGATTACATATAATCGTTACTGTATTAAAGGGTGTCAGGGATAGCCCTCAGAATACTAATAGGGTACATGCAGACCATGAAACTGAACAACTTTCCCCTAGGAACATATTTCAGAAAACATAAAAAAAACTGACTTCCCATAGTGAATGCAGTCAGCTGATTGTGATTTTGTATGGAAGGTATTTTTTTTGGCGTTTCCTGACATATGTTTCTAGGGGAAAGTTGTCCAGTTTTATGTTTCATGCACCCTATCAGTATTCGAAGGGCTGTCCCTTACTCGGTATAAAAAGACGACAAAAAACATTAAATAATGCATTAAAAAAATACACTAAAATAATACATGCATACACATATCACGCCTATTATCCCTTGCGGAGTAGGCAGAGCGTAAACGGCCGCTAAAACGGACATTTACGCCACGTCTGACGCCACGTTTGAGGGTCATTTGGAAAATTGTGTATCGCCATAGTGACAGGTTGTCAGCCCATCGTCTAAAATTGCAATACACACCCTCAAGTCCCTTAGTCGTCTCCTACTACTCCCACGGGAAAGAAATCTGGTGATGCTATTCTAAGCCGGCATCACACTAAAATAATAATAATATAATCTACACTAATATTAGAAACAGGATTTTATTTGTTTGAATTGAATAGGCTCCGAAACGACTGGACCGATTAAAAAAAATCATTTACCGTTAATTGAAATTCTTTATTCAATGTAGGATAGTATTATCACTTATTGACGTCACGAACACTTTTTTTACTATTTTTTATTACAATTGCTATGACCTAATATAAAACCGGCTCGGGCGGGACAAAAAAAAACATATAGGCACGGCCATAGGGCTGGCCAGGATAATCACACAGCATGTAACTTTACGCCACCACCATCTGAAAACGATATTTGTTTCAAATTGAAGTCAAGATTTTTAGAATCCTACATTATCCCTGATGAACATAGGCTATAATAAACTGTCTTATTCCCGGGGGGAAATTGTTAGCGGCGGGTGAAACCGCTGGGCGGGCTGCTAGTGTTTTATAAAACTTGCAAAATTGTCTACAGCGGGCAGGATTTGAACCTGCGATTTTCACTATCGGTAGTAGCCCATCCATCCATCATCATCATCCATCCATTTGGGCTACCGCGGCTCATCCATTGCCTGCGCTTTTATGCAAGTGTTTCTTGATGCCAATAACGCGTGGCAAGATAGTAAATTATGCAAGTAAAATTCTGTACGAAAGTTTCAATTGCAATAGACAAAGAATAAGAGTAATTAGATGTTCCATATCACAAGCTATCAGTTTTGATTTGGTCAGTCTTAGTTACTGTAATTTCGACCTGAAAAATAGTTGGTTAATAAATACTAAAACCTGTTTACAAAAAAAACATATCTTTAAATAAACTTTTATCAAACATAAACAAAAATTACATCCTAAAATTAATAGATAACGCACTCAAATATATTAAAAGGTCAATCCACCGCATGCGAAATAAAAAAAAATTTAAAGCCCAATATAAATTAAAACTAAAACAATCCACAGATCTCTTAATTAACTTGTATTTGTAAGCAAAAGACATGTTTCGCCCAATCCGAAGCAAACTAAATAATTTTCTCCAGAATTATTAAAGCTTACCAATTTCGTATCAACTTTGAAGATCTGTTTCTATTGCAAAAGCAAAATTATCAGATGTTTGAACCTCAAAAACGACGATAAACGAATTTTGGGATTGTACACTGAAGCGATTAGGATTCACAAATTTAATTAGAAAAGGATTCGTTACTGTATTTTATATTATGTGGAAAATAAAGGCGTATTTTATTGGGGATCTTAACTAAAGGGCAAACATTTAATAATCAAGTCAAGGCCCCTTTCAATGAGTTTAAATCTTTAAATTATTTTCGGTCTGCCAATTATTTCATTTATGCTCTGGTGAAAGTCTCCATATATTTACTGATTAAATAACCATGATACTTTTGCTAGAGAAGTTATTTTAACATACCTCAGCAAAATAAAAAATAGATATATTTAACTAATAAACTAAATATTCAACTAATTATAAATAGTGCCAGCTAGACCGACGTCCTGCTAATTGTTAGTGCTTCTGCTGGTACTACTGCTGTGGTCACGGGCAGCTTAGTGTAGCCGTTTCATGATTATAATTGTATAATAATATTATAAACCCTATATTTTATGTAGGTCAGGAATACAACTTCAACAAGCTGACAGAAGAGGAGGTGAATTCCCTTGGCCAGACCTACGACTACGACTCCATAATGCACTACGCCAGGAACACTTTCAGCAAGGGGACCTATCTGGACACCATCTTACCCCTGGAAGTCCACGGGAAGAAGAGGCCAGAGATCGGACAGAGAGTCAGGCTGAGCGCTAGTGATATCGCTCAAACTAATCTGCTTTACAAATGTGCAAGTTAGTATGATCCTTTTCAGAGATAGTGTTTTTTACGAGGTCTTTATTGATGGGATCAAGTTTTACCGAACATTCTTCGATAACCTTTTGAAAAACCAGTATATGACGATTCCTATGTGCTCCACATAGCGCCATTTCAGAGTAGTGCAAGCGCTACGCCAACTTTGACAACATCGATGAATAAATCAGACTATTTGTTCCTCTCCCCCACAAAAGTGGTAAAACCAGTCATCGCAATAAATCAGTTTTTCATTCATTTGGCTCATGTCCAAAGCCCCGTCGGTTATGAAGGTCGTTCGCTCTGCATTTAAGATTTTAATAGAGCAATTTGTGTAAGGAACAGAACTCTAATTTACAACTGGATAAAAACTACGAGATAAAATAAATTTAGCATTTCAAGTCAGACCTGTGAAAAGTTCAGTCCAATAATTTTGCGAGTTTTTCCACGTGCCAGTTCAGTGGCGTTTATTCGTATAAATATGGCACAAGCGTTATTCTGTCCAAGTTGTCATATTTTACAAAAACTTTAGTAGTTGGTGCGTTGGTACATAAACTTTTAAGATATTTCGCGTAGACTGTCCCACCTAGTTGCATAGACCTTCGTCATGATAGGACAGAACTTACAACAAGAAGATGCTTGCTTGAAGAGGCCTTAATTTTTATAAAGGTTTGCAGCAAAGCTCAGAGCAATGCTTCCTTAAGGCGGTTCTCCCACTTGAAGTCCATTGCTGCCTATTGCATCTGTCAGACGAAAGAAAACTGCGGACGCGATCTTGTTCCCATAAAAATACGCGACGGTACGTTTACGGTGCACTACCAATACGCACCGTAACTACGCAGCAACGGACGTCAAGTGTAATCCCCGCCAAAGATGCTGTAAAACAATTTTAGTATGTTTTTAGCAACGTCGCGTCGCGTTGCGGTGTCATTTTGATCTTTGTTGAAACTTCGTAGAACAACAGCCATGGTACCTTATGTGTTACTAAATAGATTCACAAAGCATGTTGGATATGTTTCAGAATGCGGTAAAACTCTTCTGGGCAACTCTGGCTGGTTCAACTCTCCTGGCTGGGGGTCGGAAACGCCCCCCGTGAGCCCCGAAAAGTGCGAGTGGCGTATTGTGGCCACACACGGAGAGAGGGTCGTGCTCAATATTACGGGTAAGTGTTACATACATATACTACATACCTTCTTCTTCTCCTTTCGTGTCGATGACTCAAATATATTTCGACCAGAAATTAGCCGCGGCTACGGCGCAGTCGGTGGCGTCATATAAGTCTGACAAGGTGCAGGTATTAGGGCACTGACTTCAAGACATCAAGTGTGGCATAGTCTGTAAGGCACCACAGTCGCAGGATGGGTTAGAGCTATATCCCCTCTTATTAAGATTAAACCTGCAACGGCCAACTTGTGTTCGCAGCCGATTTAGAGTTTTCCAGGTTGACCATGGAAGTTTGTAACCTTTTGGGAGCTCTTCAGCGGGTTTAATGTAATCAGGGGGAGGGGGATATTTCTCAGACCTGAAATATTACAAGTCTTTTTCCGTTTGGGACATAGAGTCGTCCAATGACCCGATGAACCGTGGTGTCGGAGTTTTTATAATCGCCTACTACAAGGAGTAGGCCTCCGATGTATGTGTAATCAATGTAATCATAATGTAATGCATAATGTCAGCAACCGAAACCGACGACGGCTTCACGTAAAACAGCAGTACTATACATGACTAATACAACTTGTTATGTTTGGAAACGCTGCTGAAAAAGGGCCTAAAAACTGTATACAGTTTTGTGTATGTTACAAAAATATAAGGGAAATGAGCATACCTTCGTGAGATTATCATTAAACCTGTTTGTTGGAGATCTATAACTCCTTTAAAGAGCGTTGCATTAAAAAAAATAAAGTCTATCACAAAACGCACCCTCATCGATGCCTATCCTAAAACCCCGATATTGTAATAACGGGCGTAAAATCCTCCAACCAGCCAGTGTCAGTAAAACGGCATTGTCAGTGGTTCCCAAAGTGTTTGCCGAGGGGCTCGGCCGCCCAATTTCGTGAGAGCATTCAAGCACCTACTCGAGATGCCCAGCTGTAGTGTAACCAACTTAGCTAAAATATTTTTATTGTCACACAAACATATTTTTTGATAAAAGCTCTTTTTATTCGATCGATTGTATAAACGTGTTGCATTTTCTATTCACATAACCTATTTACATATGAAATTAATATTATAAATACAATTCAGATACATCCATCACAGAATCATTTGCCATACTTGGTTAAGGCCCGTATGGTAGATAATTAATTACCTTCTTTTATTACAAAAGGAGAGAAATTAAAAGACACAAAAATAATAATTATAATAATGCCTGAGATTCGGAACTGTACTAAAATAATAATAATAAAATATTTATTATTATTAATATTATTTACGTATACATAAATACCAGTCAATAAAAAGCGTGCCCCTAGTCGTACTAAAAGGCGCTGGCGGCGTTTCCACGTTGTGTTTGTGCAGCACCAGATACGATATGGTGCGGGTAACGTAAGTGGTTATATGCTCTTTGGTGTGGGGTTCTATTCTGATGCGTGTTCCAAGTACTGTCACGAACACTCGGCGTCAGCACCGCAATCACCCCAAGCACCAGTTACTTCCACCGCGAAAAGCACGAAGGTGTATTGCCCTAGCAGGTTGGCATATTTTTGTAGTTTTGGGAGGCCGCCTAATCGGCTGCCGATTGTGTGATGCGGCAAAAGTGCTAACACAAGTTGCACCTTAAACGAAGCAACGGCTTTTTTCCCATAGCCATCATTGTGAGTGATGGTCAGGTCGCTTCCCGTCAACGCAGCTTGGTCCGGGAAGTGAAAGGCACCTTGGCAGTCACTAAGGCAAATAATGTCAAGCATATAGTACCCAAAAGAGGGGAAGCATTTTTGCTGCAGTGGACATTGAACAGGCTCTTTCAACAACCACAACAGTCTACAGGCTAAACGAGTATAAAAAATAATTTTCCCTCATATTACAATAGCATAGCATCACCCCATTTCTTTCCCTTGGGAGTCGTAAGAGGCGACTAAGGGGCTCAAGTGTGACTTAATTTTAGGCGATGGGATGACAACCTGTTACTGAGGCGATACACAATTTTCCGAATGATCTCAAATATTAGTCTGACGTGGCGTAAATGTCCGTTTTTTGCGGCCACTTACGCTCTGCCTACCGCAAGCGGTTATAGGCGTGATATGTGTGTGTGTGTGTTAATTTTCTTATCAAAAAAATTGAAGGCTCTATTATCACCTAAATAGTATCTGGTACTTTCTTTCAATAATGTAGCTCGTTTTTAATAACCTTGTTGTGTTGCATCACTGATAGCCATTATCCAATAAGAGGTTTTATTGTTAATGTATGTTAAAAAAGGATAATTTTATACAGCCAAAATCTCGCTGATGGATATTTAAACACATGTATCTACTGGCTGAAGAGGTTTTAATTAATAATGTCTGATATATTAAACCTGAGTACATTGGTTTTCTGAAAAGGTGCTTGAAGTAGGTAGTTCTACGTGGGTGTGAGAGAAAGGTTAATTAAATTATCTGTAAAAATTCTCTATTCTATTCCAAACCCAAAAATAATAAAATTGATTTTAAGATGATTTGGGTGATATCACTATATAACATATTATCTTACAAAGGTGAATCATGGCGTGTACAAATATTTTATTAAGTACAAGGTTCTTTCCACGATATTAATGATTATTTATTGTAATAAAGGTAAGTACCGTCACATTATTTGTGTTTGTCTTTAACAATACTATTACAGTAGCTAGATTACTTGGTATTTGCTACGCTGCTCGTAGCAGACCGCTACGCGTCTACGGTTAAAACCCTTTAATGAAAATAAACTTATTCATGCTTACAGTTTTTCAGAATTACAACACTGTGTAACTATTAAGTCCCGTAGTAATATTAATTAAAACAGCAGCTCGATTGCAATCATCTGCATATCCCTGTAGTGTAATAAATTCACGTTGGACTGCGACCAATCAGTTGAATGATTTTAATGAAACTTTTGAAACCCGCTCAATACTGACTACACGGTGTAATCAAATAACTGAATTCATATTAAATATGATTATTTGAAATCAATCATCGAAGTTCCGATTAATATTCGGCAATCACTTAATTTCATTTAAATGTTAATATGGTACATACATACACATGTCACGCCTTCATCCTTTGCGGGGTAGGCAGAGCGTTACCGGCCGTAAAAATACGGTTGCTATCGACATGTTTGCCAAATATTTGACGGCTGTTTCTGGAAAATCGCTATAGTGACAGGTTGTCAGCCTGTCGCCTAAAATTGTAATACACACGAATCCCTCAAGCCCCTAAGTCGCCTCCTACGACACCCACGGGAATGAGATGGGGTAATGCTATTCTAAGCTGACATCACACGGGAGAATGTTAATATGGCTGCAGAAAAACCTTAAGCTACATCAGCAGCATACCATGCGACAAAGAGTCACACGAAATGCTGACGGTGTAAGCTTACGCATAGAGTAGAAATCACATAGAGATGACACTCCCGCTCCAGACGCGCTCAAGGTCAATCCGTCTGGCTGTCTCTTAGCGAACAATCCAGTCGGGAGTGCGCTTCGCCGCGGAAACGTTCGTCGTGCGGGTCGAATTTTCATTTTTTGTGTAAAATTTAGCAATGCAAGGTGTTGTATTCACAGGGAGAACGCGTTTTACAAAAATAATGCTATTCTAATCTGGCACCACACGGCGCCATTTTTGCACCTATTTCAAAATTCTGTACCTACCTATTAACAATAAAATGGTAAGGTAAGACTTTAAAACGGGACAATATTTTGTTCGCACGGGAAAACTGTTAGCAGCGGTCGCAACCGCTTGACTGGCCGCTAGTCTGGAATAAAAATATTGGCACGTGACAGCCCCGACTTAAAGCGCGGGAGAGTGCGGGGCGTTACGGGCTGCGGGGGGAAGTAGGTATTTAAAGCGCGGCTTTTGGGGCCCAGACAAAGGAGTTTCGTTTCTATACGCCAGTATTATTATCTATTCTTATGGCTTACGTTAGGATAGAAACAAGCCGTTTGCCGTGTGATGCCGGTTTAGAATAGCACCACTCCATTTCTACTTCTGTCGTAAAAGGCGACTAAGTGATGAATCCAAGGAATGGGCAGCAGCGTTCCCTGTGAATACAACACCTTGCACTACACTACTGTCCTGTACTGTACCATCCTATGTCGAGCAGTGGACTGTTGTAGCTGCTGAAGTTGAAGGATAGAAATAAACTTGCATATAAGTTTAGTCGATGAACTTTACATACATACATAAACATATCACGCCAATTATCCCTTATGGGGTTAGCAGAGCGTAAACGGCCGCAACGGACATTTACGCTACGTTTTACATATATTTGTGTATCGCCATAGTGACTTACGACTCCCACGGGAAAGAATTGGGGTGATACTATTCTAGGCCGGTATCATACGACACATCACATGACCTTTACATTGTTTAAATATGACATCAAAGGTTTTCCACGGAAGTAAAATTCAGTGACAGAACTATAACTTTTCAAGCACTCGCGATCACTTTCACTCATTTTAAGTATTAGACCGGGTCTATCGCGATAGTATTTAGGTAAATATTAGTAATTTACCTGTGTCCCGACGTTTCAATACAGTTTCATGTATTGTGAACATGAAACTGTATTGAAACATGTTTATGAATTGTAAATTACTAATATTTACCTAAATACTATCGCGATAGACCCGGTCTAATACCCTAAAATGAGTGAAAGTGACAGAACTAATCTCTACGCAGGTGTGTTTTGACAATTACATTACTGTCATACCTTTGATCACATGACAAAAAACGGAAAAACACAAATACCCAAAGGTTGCCTGGCAGATAATGCTACCTAGCATTAAGGCCGCCTTGTTGTACTGTTTAATGTTTTGTGTTTTTTAATTGTTGTATTTCTGTTTTTCGTGCAATAAAGAATTATGTTATGTTACATCCGAGATGTAGGTGTAATACCTAACGAAGTAATAGTGCAAAAATATTATTATCAATAGTTAAAACATGCTATATTTTTTTAAGGTCTTGTGTTTACTTGTGCGTTTCTTTATTATTTACCTTTTACATTCTTCCCAAAATGAATCCCTAAGTAAGAAAAGGCGGATCATGCGGATGTGGGTCAGCCGGATTGAATTAATGAATCTATCGAATGGGTTTTAAGAGCACGCCGTCCGTTGGCCACGGTCCGGTGATAAATCTTCTACTCACCTACTGCCTTTATTGCTTAGCTACCTTTGCTTTACTTCGTATTTACCATAAACATTTTGATGAATCTGGAATCGGAATTCGTCAGCCGTAAATTCATATTTGGAACAAAAGTCTTAGACTAATTAGATAAGCATATAAGAATAAGAAGAAATTTAATTGGTGACGCTGTTTATGACACGGTTATTTTCTAGTTATAGGTACTTTTATCCTATAATACATATGTCATCAATTTCATTTTTCAAAATATGTCAAAAAAAATATCGTAAGTTGTCAAAATCCCACACTAGATATTTTATATCCGAGTTAGCCCAATCTCACACCCCAGAATGGACAACGAATGGCAGATCGGATTATAACACCCCAGGGTGTTCATCCTGGGGTTACAGATAGGACTAGCCCTTATATTCCACAATTATACAAGTTTTTTCATATCCTTAGAAAAATACCTGTATAGTAACAAAGGTCTTGTTTTAAATATTTCACTGTTTAAGTCCATTCTCAAAGCCTGTCCAAATAATATATTTCTCGTGAATAATCTATCTCTGTAGAACAATTTTGAGAACAATCCATCATTGGCACTAAAACACGTCCGTCTTAGAATACATCAGTAGACGCAGACAGCTTACGGCCTACAAATTAGGGGCATCCGTAAATGACGTGATCACGTGTTACCTTACTAGTTCAAACCTATTTTAAATAACAGAGTGGGTATTCTAGGTGTTCAAGGGTGGGTTGTAAATTTCAAAAAACCTCACGTGATAAAGAGAGGTAACAAACAGTGGCTAATAATTATTTTACAATTTCCAAAAAAGTTGTGTAGTTCAATTCAGTAAAACAAAACCGAAATGATAATTTTAAGTAGCTTATCTTATCGTATTAATCTATAGCTAATAGTACTGAAGAATATGGGTTTCAAAATTTCATCTGAGATTAAAAAGGTAGAGACATCCCCGGCTATCGCTTACATTATTTCAATTTATATTTTTATTTTTAAAGATAAGGCAGTTCAAAATGAACCAAAATCACGTTGCGTAATTTATGAACGTCCCCATATGTCTAGAACCATTTGTCTTACGCTGAAAACACGGCTTAGCTACAAGGCGGCCGCTGTCAAAATAGTTGTTACGATGGACACCGGCTCTGAGGGATTATCCGACGACAAGCGACCCGAAGTGGTCAACGGCGGACAGTATTGAGGGTACAAGCTTATAGGACCCATCTAAGAATAGGCACCTACTTTTTTGATCAAGATTCTATAAGACTAAACTCAAATAAAATACAACAATTGAAATATAGGTAATTTGGAAATATGAAGTAACAAATAGATAACAAACCAAATCCAATCTATCTTGAAACCTAGTTCATTATACCTTTAGTTCAGACGGGCGTGTATAATTAAAAACTTTTTGCCGTAAACATTTCCGTCCAATGCCTACTCTATTGCCTATTTCTCTACATTCATGACTTCATCATAATCACCTTTCAAACAAAAAATAAACTTCATTGTCAAAAAATAAATTTGTACTTATAACACAGTTTTCTTTTTTTATAACAATTTTGTGTTGCTCTAATACAAAACCGGCTCAGGCGGGACAATTTATTTTTAAATAATGGCAATATGCCTTGAGGCTGGCCAGGTTAATCTTTAAAATACCGGTTTTAAGGGTTTTCTATCCAGTATGTATTGTGGGACCATCTTGGTTCAGCTACTCGATACCTTGAGGTTGTCGCTAGGACGTACAAATACGACATTTGAACACATGACCCAATTCATGGTCAAACATTTTGACAGGCATTTGCAATTTTTCTACGCAGTATGTATTGTGGAACAGTCTTGGTTCAGCTTTCTAAATGTGTAGATTATTGAAGCTGATAATAATTTGAAGATATTTCTAGTTGTGTCATATTTCTCCAACAATAATTGGAAAATCGGGGACTTGCAGCGCGATTCCATATTAACATCAAGATTGAATATTAAAATTATATACTGTCTGATTTACTACCAAATTGCTACTATTTTCTACCTCAAGTAAACCAAATGATCTATTTGCGTCAAAAGATGTTTGCAAAAATGCCTGGTCGCGCCATTTTGACTACCCACTTAAAATTTTTGACAAAGAGTAGTTTTCGGTTTCAAGACTAGACATCGTCTGATTAATATAAGTGCGTTTTCAAACCTTTCCGTGGTTTTGTATAACTGCCCGAAAATCCGAAGACAATATTTTACAGGTAAAGCAATTTACAGGTTAAACAAAAGCGCTGGAGTTTAAAACAAACATTAATCCACACAAAGCATTTATTTTTAAATAATGGCAATGCCTTGAGGCTGGCCAGGTTAATCTTTAAAATACCGGTTTTAAGGGTTTTCTATCCAGTATGTATTGTGGGACCATCTTGGTTCAGCTACTCGATACCTTGAGGTTGTCGCTAGGACGTACAAATACGACATTTGAACACATGACCCAATTCATGGTCAAACATTTTGACAGGCATTTGCAATTTTTCTACGCAGTATGTATTGTGGAACAGTCTTGGTTCAGCTGATTTCATTTGAATCTAAACAGCCGTTTTCGCGCCAAACCCTAACAAACACACACTTAAACTTCCGCCTTTATAATATTAGTGGCATGGGATTAAATGGATTTGACACTTTCTAAATGTGTAGATTATTGAAGCTGATAATAATTTGAAGATATTTCTAGTTGTGTCATATTTCTCCAACAATAATTCTAAAATCGGCGACTTGCAGCGCTATTCCTTATTAGCATCAAGATGGTGGGACCAAGTCTTAAATATTAAATTTATGTATTGTCTGATTTGCTACCAAATTGCTACTATTTTCTACCTCAAGTAAACAAAATGATTTATCTGTATCAAAAGATATTTGCAAAAAAGTCTGGTCGCGCCATTTTGACTACCCACTTAAAAATATTTGACAAAGAGTAGTTTTCGGCTTCAAGACTAGACATCAGACCCGATTCCACGTTTTAATCATTTTAAGTTTCTAATGCTAAAATCACTAAAATAAAATCCCTAAACTTAGAGGTTTTAAGTGTGGCTATTCCACAAAAGCCATGTTTTTGGGATGTTTTTGACAGGAATATAATTTGATTTTGACAATGCTATTTTTAGCAAATTTAGTGTTGCAAATTTAAAAATATATAAAAGTGTTGCGAGAAAACAAATATTTTTAATACGACACGAAAAAGTATTTTTCTATTATTTGGTAAAATAATTCTTATATTTAACTATAGAAACAGGCCTGTCCCTGTTGAGGCTTTGGGGGAATTTGCTTAACACACCATGCTTGGTAGATGGATTGGCGAGCGCAGTACGCAATAATGCTTTAATGTTTATTTGGTGCATTTTTGTGTAAAATCGCCAAAAAGAGATGAAATTGATAGATAAACATTCGTTCGGTACCACTTTAGAACTTTCCGACCCGGTGCCATTTTAAAACTTTTCAACCCGGTGCCAGCCTAGAATATTCTGACCCAGTGCCACTTTAAAACCTTTCAACCCGGTGCCAGCCTAGAACATTCTGATCCGGTGCCACTTTATATCTTTCCTACCCGGTGACACTCTATGACCTCCCAACTCAATTGATCCCACTTTAGAACTCTCATATCTGACCGAAAATCACACAGAAAACTCCAACATTTGCAACCATTTCGATTTGTTTTGACAGTTCTATTTTTAAGCGGGTCCTTTTTAGTGGCCGCTAAGATTAGTAAATTTAATCTTTTAAAATATTTAAATTGCTTAATTTTGCACCTCCTAGAATTGCACTAATCGGCTAAAGCTAAGTTTAATCCTGTCAGTTATCTTTAGAGATTATAATCCTGTCATTTGAGTTTGACAGTTACATGCAGAATAGGAAACGGCTTTAGAAACGTCAAATTAGACTTAGTAATAATAGAAGTGCGTCTGGAATAGCGTCTATCGTCTGATTAAAATATAAATGCGTTTTCAAACCTTTCCGTGGTTTTGTATAACTGCCTGAAAATCTGAAGACAATATTTTACAGGTAAAGCAATTTACAGGTTAAACAAAAGCGCTGGAGTTTAAAACAAACATTAATCCACACAAAGCATTCAGCTATTTACATGCCACGAGAGTGCTTTGTGTTCGCCGTTGACTACCTACTTACACCTTCAGGACTAGTAACCCTATTTATTTGAACACCCAACCAGTAAAAGCATTTTCATAGAGTTCGTAAATAAAATTCATCAATCGAGAGCTCCGGGCTCAATTTCTTAGTTGGCAGATTTTTAATCATTACCTTGACCAAGTAACACTGATATAAGAATTCTAGTAAGATGATGCCTTTATTCTACACCTAAGTACATAGAAACTAAACTACCTCAAAGAGAAACGAGAGTTATTGTTCCCTTTTCAAATGCGGGAAAGAATAATCCATTCCAATCACTTTCTCCTCTCGGTAGTAATAAATGCAACCATCAAAGCTTTTGTAAAACGGAACGTGTGTCTAATATTTAAGCAGACAGAATTGAAGACTTGGCTGAATGACTTATTGCGTTTGCTTTTCAAAATAAAAATACTCTAAGCTTGAATTTGCTATGGATTTTTCTTGGCATTTTGTTCGTGGCATTTTGCTGTTATGTTTTTTATTCTCTTAGGTGTAGTTTATAGCACTATCTATCACTTGGAAGAAAGTAAGATTACTAATTCGTGTGTATTGAGGCCCGAATCGTATCCTGACACACATTATTCTATTGGAAGTTACGAATACGACTGTCTTTATAACGCTTTGGTTGATACCTTGCAGGGCGTCACATGTATGCCTAGTTTATTTAAGTACCTTCCACCTTTGTAATGATTTAATGTGACTTGCAATGAATAAACTATGACTATGAACTATGAACTACTGTAATGTTATAAATTGATGAATAAACGAATTATAAATTATGAATTAAGTACGAATGTTAACTTGTGTTTGTCTTTGTATTGCCAAGTTGCATCTCTAAAACGTTCCCAAATCCCACGGTACAATAAAACAGTTTTCACGGATTCTATCTTTTTGTTTGGGTCACCGAGTCGACTAACGACCTGATGAACCCAAGTGTCAGATTTACTACCTACTACTACTCTTAGTAGTAAGCGTATGAAATGGTTTAATACTTGAATTCTGTGATGTTATGTTTAATTTGATAGTTGTCTAAAATTATGTTCCTACATTGTTGAGACGGACAGACAATAAATTTAAAAAACTCTGAACAATTCACACAGCGCCATCTAGCCCTTACCTAAGCAAAGCTTGTTCTATGGGAACTTGATACATTTTTTTATAAATAAACGTTATACATAGAAAACACCCAAACCAAATACAAATATCCAAAAATTTACTTTACAGTTATTTGCGTAATGCCGGTAGCGAACCCACGATCCTCGGCATAGCTGACAGGGGTACTATCCGCTACGCCATCGGGCTAGTCATACGCGCCCTAATCGTTGACGGAGAGTGTAAAACCCGTAAAACCACTCAATCTTGTTTACGGAGCTCGCGGTTTGATTGCGATGGATGTCAAAGAGTAGGTACGGACCTATTTTGATTAACGGTGAGCTATGTTCAAAGTGCATATGTCGCAGTAAGATAAAGCCGTAACATATTTATATCCCTAGGGATATAATCATATACCTTAACATAGTTATAAGCGATTCATATCTATCTCACTAGGAATATAGTTATATAACGGTCCAAGTTTAGTGATATAATTATATTACTAGGTTAAGTTATATATTCTATGGAAGATTTCTATTTAACTAAGCTTATTCAAGTAATATATTTATTACACTGAACTTAATCTAGTAACTAAGTACATCACTAAACTTAGACCGTTTTATAAAAATATTCCTAGTGATAAAGTAATGAATCGCTTCCGTATAACGGAACATAACTATATGTTACGTTATATAGTTATGTTCTTAACTTCTTCATGTCGTATGTTATCGTCAAATATTGACCAATAACCAAATAGCGTTTCTTTAGCTTTGTACTGCATTATCTACAAAATGTTTAAAGAAAAACTCTGAAATACTTTAGGAAAATAGATTAAGTATTATAGGCATTCACCGATCAACCTCTGATCCATACAACAATATTTCAAAATGCGAGCACTCAACCTAACCTTGTACCTACTAAAGGGCACCGTGCAATAACTTCCACTTCAATACCTTTTCTGAGTGGTCAGTGGTTCCCGAACCGTCCAGTTAAACTTGGCCTTTCTTCATAAAATCTTGTCCTCCTGTTTCCCATCACGAGTCGTGAGCATGAGCTTATCATATAGGTCTAATTAGACAGGTGTCCGCTTTAATGTTTCAATCAAGTACATTATTTTCAACTCGTAGCGCTCTAGGCGTAGCCAAATGCTACGTTAACTACGTCGTAGCCGCATTACCTACGCTCAAAAAAATCTGATCACTTAAAAATCTATCACAAACATCAATGCGACGTAATATCTTCTTTCCTATTGTTGTAATCTTAAGTGTCAACTTCCGGGGGCCGTCCGTACATTGGTCCGGCTTAGAAACGGATTTATTAGATTTCGAAGGCGGACAAAAGGAGGGGTCAAACTATGTTGGTCCTTTGGTCATCTTCGGTTAGGGTCGTAAATTCTCGCCAGGCATACAGGCCGGTTTACGACAATGGTCATCCTGGAGTTTAGTGCTATTATTATTAGTATTAGAGGAAAATTTGTAGCCAGACCATGTGCGATATAATTTGCTTTGTTGGTAAGTAGGTACCTATAAGGTTATATTTAAAACATGAAGTTAATTTGAGAAGTATATAATTATTTTTATATTCTGTTGATGAACGTTTCGTGACACACAAATAACCTAGTAGGCGATTTAAAACTACTTTTTGTACGAGGTAGCTAAACCTCCCAAACCGAGATACTTCAGGTCTTTTGCTGAACATTTTTGAATATTTCAAATAATTGCTGATTTCAGAAATAGACATCCACAAATCTGAAGACTGCCGGTACGAGTGGGTGGAGGTCCGCGACGGGTACATGCCGGATGCCCCAGTCCTGGGCCGGATCTGCGGCTCCGGCAAAGGACCAGTGCTCAGGAGCACCGGCTCTCGACTCACGGTGGTGTACCAGCCAGGACCTAGGCCGAAACCTCATAAAGGATTCAAAGCACATTATGAAGGTGAGGACATAACAAATACCTAATATGATTTATTGACACCAATATTTTGAAAACAGATACCCATTTTAAAGGCAGCTCAGTATTTACTACTAGACATAACCTCTTCCGGGTGCCTCCCTAACGGCCTCCTAAGAAACCTTTTTTTGCAATCTTGAATGATCTATCGAGCATGACACCGTCCCATGCAACAAAAAGGCTCTAAGTATGAGAGCTACCAACGATCAGGGCGCCAAATACTTCGTTGCATACTTCTAAACTTGCAACGGAGCGACTTGGCTATTTACGGAGGAATATATTTGATCGGAGTGTGACCGAAAATGCGAAAGATCAGTAACCAAAAATATTCGTACAAGCCTTATATTTTACCTTTCAGCGGTATGTGGAGGGGACATAGAAGTAGACAGCAGTGGTCACTTGGAATCTCCTAACTATCCTGATGATTATCAGCCTAATAAGCTCTGCGTATGGAGGCTTACAGTTCCACAGGTAGGTCTCATACCTGTCAGGTTTTCGTCTTTAATATCAGAAGACATCACATGTTTTTTTAATCTTATCCTATAAAATTCTTTCAGGACTACCAAGTAGCTCTCCGGTTTCACTCATTTGAAGTGGAAAACCATGACACATGCTCTTACGACAAGGTGAAAGTTCGCGACGGAGATTCGATGGACAGCCCTCTTATCGGCATGTTCTGTGGGCATAAGATTCCACCAGATATCAGGTATATACCATGTGGCTGAAGTTCTAACACAAATTACCCTCTTCGGTGCAAGCATGCTAAAATTATTCTTTAAATTTTAGATCGACATCTAACAAACTGCTAGTTATCTTCGAGTCAGACAGCACAGTACAAAAAGCCGGATTCTCAGCGACCTTCATGAAGGAGTTCGATGAGTGTGCCTCCATTGAGCATGGATGCAGCCACTCCTGCGTCAACACACTTGGAGGTTACGAGTGTGCCTGCGATATCGGTTACGAACTGCATTCTGATGGAAAGAAGTGTGAAAGTAAGTAATGCAAACACCTATCCCTTAACACAGACGCCGAACAAAATAACAAAAAACATCTGGGCGAAATTTTTCCAAAAGAAATATGTAAGCAACTTTTATCAGATATTTAAATGGGCCCGTTGTTGCCTCGGCACTATACTGAAAAAGGTATTAATTCTGCATGTTTGTTATTACTGATAAATTACCTACATGTCTGTCGTACTTTTACAGATGCTTGCGGCGGAGTACTTTACGCTCCGAACGGAACCATTACGTCGCCGTCCTTCCCAGATTTGTATCCTCCATCCAAGAACTGTCTTTGGGAGATAGTCGCTCCCCCACAGCACAGGATCACTTTAAATTTCACCCACTTCGACTTGGAAGGAAACAATATGTATCAACAAGTAAGAGTGTCTCAACGGTTGCGCGTGATATTGGCGCTTAGTGGATCAGCTTAACTTAGTTTATCAGATGGTCTTAAAATGCTGCTTCTATAATCGAACCAGCATAAGTTGAGCAAGTGACTTTGCGGATACCTAGATTCGATTCAAGAATCTGTTTTGTTAACCTATTCCCTGCTTTCCAGGAGTGTGAATACGACAGTGTGACGGTCCATTCAAGATTGGGAGCGGATGTGCTGAGACGTCACGGAGCATTCTGTGGATCCGCATTACCGCCACCAGTTACATCCGATGGCTCTGTTTTACGAGTTCAGGTAAGTGTTCGCTAGTAAGTCCTAACTTTATTTTTTTATACTGAACAAGATAATTAAAGTTGAAATTCCATTGCAGTTCACGTCAGACGCATCAGTCCATCGTTCTGGTTTCGCAGCAGCTTACTACATAGACGTGGATGAATGTGCAGAAAATAACGGTGGCTGTCAGCACGAATGCCACAATACTTTGGGGGGTTATGAGTGCGCTTGCCACAGCGGTTTTACTCTTCATGCCAACAAACATGATTGCAAAGAAGGCGGTTGCAAACATGATGTTATTCAGCCTCATGGTACTATCGTTAGGTAAGCCATCGGACTTTATCCTGCTGTAGGCACCTAACGTGATCAGACAGATAGAACAGACAAAATTATATACTGATTGTATGTTTCAGTCCAAACTACCCAGATATGTACCCAGCGAGAAAAGACTGTGTGTGGCAGTTCTCAACTACTCCTGGCCATCGCATCAAACTTATTTTTAACGTCTTTGAGTTGGAACCTCATCAGGTAATTCACACAGCTCTATTTGCATGAATGACAGCAACGTCACGACCACCGCGTAGATAGGACGTTAGCTACGCGCCCCGTGGCTAACCATCAAGTATCACAGTTTCTAGCATTGCTTGAGATCTATTGCGTTTGTGATTTCAGGTCAGTTTGGAAGCCGTGATCAGATCACCCGTGACGTAATTTTGTATTGATGATGGATGATGATATATACCCAATTATTGTAAAATCCATTTCCTCTTTTCACTTAGGAATGTGCATATGACCACGTCACCATCTACGACGGCGCGTCAGCTGATGACAAGACCTTGGGCAGATTCTGTGGCAGCAAACAACCTCATCCAGTAGTTGCCAATCAGAACCAGATGTATGTGGTATTCAAGTCTGATGCGTCGGTGCAGAGGAAAGGATTCTTGGCTACACATTCTACCGGTAAGTAGTACTTTACTTCTTACCATCAACCTTAAAAGATGGAAGGCTTTTTAACATCAACCTTCTAAAGTCGGCAACAAAATGTAATGACTTGATTACCAGAGAACTTCTCTATGCGGATGATGCTACTGGTTGCTAAATTCTGAAGAGCACTTGCAGAAGCTGATAACTAGATTTGCAAGAGCTTGTGAAATGTTCTCAATAAGCGTCAACGCCAGAAATACTGTTATAATGGTTCAGGACACGGACTATAAACCAAACATCAAATTCAATTATTCCAGTATGATGATCAGGTAAATCTTATTTTTAGCATGCGGTGGCTACCTATCAGCAACAGAAGCGGTCAAGCATTTGTATTCCCACGCGCGCTACGGAGACGATTCCTACGAGTCTAGAGCCAACTGTGACTGGAGTATCGTCGCGCCTATGGGCCATTTTGTGCGCCTAAGGTTCTTGACTTTCGAGTTGGAACCGGAGGCGAACTGCGACTACGATTACGTTCAAGTATTTGGAGGACTGGAAGGCAGTGCTGGGGATTATGGCAAATTCTGTGGAACTAAGGTGAGTTCTATACACTAAGGATTTTGTAACTGCATAAGCTGAAAATATTTCAAGGGTTAAACCAGCTTTTGAAACTGATAGGGGAAAGCTATTAAGTTTCAAGGGCTGGTCGGCATTTCGAGGCTTTCTCCATTTAATATTTTTGACTTACTTTAGGTACTTAGCCTACCTATTACTTAATAGTACATTGTTGTCGAGGTATGGAAAATAAGAGTGCATAGTGCTTTTCTCAAAAAAAGGCTAGGAAATGAAAGATTGTACTTCTTATAAAAGTTAGCTAGCGACCACAACACAACGAAACAAATAAAAATTTACAATTTTCCCACCAATTGTAATTTTTTAAAATAAATTCGCCTGTAAGGCACAGTATTACGTAATATTCAGCCATACTAAATGTTTAGTTCATTCTTTTCTTTTTTAATTCTGGACAGGCAAGGGTCTTCACATCATACAGCCTCGTCTTTAGTTACCTGTTTCATACAAAATTACGTTCCGTTTCTATGAGAGTCATCGAGATAATTTTGAAATCAAATTATGTGGGTTTAGCGTATAACGAATTTATCTTAATGGACACCAGCAAAGGATTTCCATACAACTTTGCTGGCGTGATCTGAGACGTGACAAACAATGTGAAACTTCGCGGTTTCTTTTTTTGAAAGAAATGAACACATTTCCTAGCATGTTTGAGAAAACATGCTTTTACTACCTATCCCTTTGAAGCTCTCTTAGACACACAGTATTGAATTGGAACATGACAGAAACTTTTTTGTGTGCGACCGACATTGTTAAGCAAAAACTTCACGGTGTTACGAGACAAAGAGAAACATGTGATGCGACAAAATAGAGGTGAATTTTTGATTCGGAAACAAGTAGGTACTTGTGTCTATTTTTTTCTAGGGTCCACAGCTTATTTCAAGATTCTGCCTTCACAAACCTTTTGTACCGTTGATGAGATTGGTTATTTTGGTAATGAGAAGATTTGTACCGCAAGGATTTTAGAAATATCGCCATTTTACAGTGTCACAGGGTCGAAATGATTTTATAACCTCAAAATTGGAAAAGCTTCAATATCTCTGCAAAGGATTGATCTATAAACAAAATGATCGCATGGATGCCGTTACAAATCGCAAATCTTTATTTGTACCGCTTTTTTATACCTTGTAAATACCAGATATAGGAATAAAAGGCGATTAACGCTCATATGGCATTTGGTTGTTGGGCTTTCGTATATCTCCGTAAATATAGCGGTACAAATGTTCTGAAAGAAATCCCAGTAACAATACAAGCGGTACATTACATAGCTACAACCAAAAAAGCCGTATCTGCTCTAATTTACGAGAAAACAACACTGTAAAATTTGCAAGAAAATGATATGTACATGACCAAAGCTCGGCCACGGTGTTCTACTTTTAGACTTTTAGCAGCGGATTAATGCGGATTTCGGATTCTGGACTTCGATTTGCACTTCATACTGACCGAAATATATTTCATTTTCTTCAAGCAAGTACCTAATAAATTGGTTGACCGTCAAAGGAATAAAGTTTGTATGGCGCAGGCCAAATACAAGGTGTAAAAAAATTTGCTGAGAATATTTTAAGGGGTGCACCAGTACGTGAAACTGAACAACTTTCCCCAAGGAACATAGGTCGAAATATGAAAAAAAATTGGCCCTCCCATACAAATTATCCCGGCCGTGTAACACACTAAGTATGGGAGGGTCAAATTATTTTTTCATATACCATCCTATGTTCCTTGGGGAAAGTTGTTCAGTTTCACGAACTGGTTCACCCCTTAAAATATTCTCAGCTAATTTTTTTACACCTTGTATAGTATTATTCGTCTATTTACATTATGCTGCGTCAGTTTGCCAACGAGAAGCGTTTAACACTCATATTACCTTCGGCAACTTGTCATTATGGTCAATTCGTAGGGTGACCATAATTTAAAAAAATAAGAGGACCAATCTATACATATAATAAAACAATAAAACCCGTGTATTGAACAAATTTACGAAAAACTAATCGTAGATGATGTTAAAATTTGATTAGAATAAATTTTATAATTTATATTTTTCAATATTTTTGTCTGTCTGTTTGTCTGTTTCACCGGGCTAATCTCCGAAACTACAGGAACGATTACCGAAGGCAATATGTGAGTGTAAAACGTTTAAGGTTTGTAACTGACGCGACTGAATTTCAATTTTCGCCTTCACCACACAAACTTTATTTCTTTGACGGTCCATCTATGTATTAGTTACTAGTTTGAAAAAAATGAAATATATTTCGGTCGGTATAAAGTGCAAATCGGAATCAGAATCCAAATCCGCATATTACCGCTGCTAAAAGTCTAAAAGTGAACACCGTGGCCACACCTCGGACACTGGCGCTCAAATGTATGAAACAAACGCGTTGCTACGCACACAGTCTAAGCTCGCGTAGATGAACGCTAACGATAAAATGCTCGTATGTGTGAGATAAGACATGTCAGGGTTGCCGCCATTTTACCTTAATTTGTTCGTGGTGCGTTCGCGAATCGGGAATACAATGTGCGACAATATGAAATGACCTTGTAATAGTGGGTTTGAATTTGATTTGCGGGCTTGTAAAAAAATGGCTGGCCGGCCGCCGCCATTGCCCGGCCAGTTCAAGTTCGATGACCCCAACCAATTACTCGAAACTTATTGCGCGCGGATGAGGAATAATTAGGAATCATAATGTACTTATGCTGTAAGTCTATGCTCAATTTTTACAATAGTTTCCTATTTCAAATAGTATAAACGAAATAACAATTTTTTTTTATTAATGACGGTCACCAAAATATTACGTAAGTTGAAAACATGATTTTTTGTTCTTATAGAATTTGTTTTGTTTCCAGCGTGAACTGATAGGATAAGGTCTTAAACGGATTATGTCAAAGAAGTATAAAACATAAGCGCCTATTCTTTGCTACTAAAACATAAAACTCTTTAAAAATACTTAGATTTGTAAAGACAGGTAGAATCGGTAGAATTTTCTTTTAGTTTTGTCGTTTGCAGTTCTCAAACAACCGTACATAGCACAACACACACCGATCACAAAATTATTTCTAATATTAATTAGTTTAGTATAATTTACGCTGCGCTGCCTTCGCTCGCTGCACCAAGTCGTCGTCACGTCCTTGCTAGCCGGTGTCTGAGCGTCCTCCGAGCGCGGGTGGGCGGCGCTTTTAGGGGGAGGCAGGGAGTGACCATACTGTATGCTAGTACTATTAATTATACTGTGCCGTGGCCGAGCTTTGGTCATGTACATATCATTTTCTTGCAAATTTTACAGTGTTGTTTTCTCGTAAATTAGAGCAGATACGGCTTTTTTGGTTCTAGCTATGTAATGTACCGCTTGTATTGTTACTGGGATTTCTTTCAGAACATTTGTACCGCTATATTTACGGAGATATACGAAAGCCCAACAACCAAATGCCATATGAGCGTTAATCGCCTTTTATTCCTCTATCTGGTATTTACAAGGTATAAAAAAGCGGTACAAATAAAGATTTGCGATTTGTAACGGCATCCATGCGATCATTTTGTTTGTAGATCAATCCTTTGCAGAGATATTGAAGCTTTTCCAATTTTGAGGTTATAAAATAATTTGGACCCTGTGACACTGTAAAATGGCGATATTTCTAAAATCTTTGCGGTACAAATGTTCTCACTACCAAAATAAGCAATCTCATCAACGGTACAAAAGGTTTGTGAAAGCAGAATCTTGAAATAAGCTGTGGACCCTAGATTAAAACAGACACAGGTACTTACCTATTTAAAATTAATGGTGGCGATTTTTCTATCGGAAACATACGATTAGGTATATCTCGTTGTCACGAAACACTCGCAAACTTGTTGCAAAACAATGTCGCAAAGTAAATGTTTTCAAATGAATATGCACCTCTAACTTTTTTGCAATATTTCGACAGATGCCGCCTGAAATCGTATCTACAACGGAAGCTCTTATCGTACGATTCCGAACAGACGACTCAATAGTTTTCAAAGGATTTTCAGCCTCATACCAAGCTCTGAAACCGGAACTATGGAGTGGTGAAGAAAACTCGGAAACTGCTGAAGACGAAGACGAGGAAGACGAAGAAGAAGAAGAAGACGAACGTATGACTCCGTTAGTAGTAGGCAGGAGGGGACTTCGGGCGCCTTTGGAGAGGTTCGTCCGCCGGCAAACGTGACGGTGGTCATCCCACCGCCATCCCAGACACCGGCGACCGCACACCAATAACCGGTTTTAATTGACAGCGCGCCACTAGTGATTTTAGGTATTATTCTAGAGTGTTGCCATTTAGTTACCACAAAAAAATCATAAACTACTCACAACACAACTAGGTAATGCAGATTTTAAGCAATGGATATAAAAATCGGAAATCTTGCAATCTGGCTTTTAAAATTACAATATACTCTGAAAAATAACACAACATGAATCACTCAAATTAAAAACAGAAAAATATTCTTAAAAACATATTATTGGCTTAAAGTTTCCTAACCACGCATTAATAAAAAGTATTGATTGGCCAAAATACTAGAAATCTAATACAAAAGATGTTCATAATATATTTTATGACTGAATATAAACTGTAAATAGTCTTAGTTATAGTGTATATTTTATTAAACTTAAATTGTCAGTAGTGGTTACAGAAAAATAATCACATAAAGTCAATCAAATACATGATAATAATCAGATAAATGTAAGTTCCATCACCAAAGACATGATTCATGATCTTATTTGTGCCATACTTAAACTAGTACATTTTAACATAGACTCTTTGATAGTTATAGATTACTGTTAATGATTAAAGAAATAAATGGTATTTTGATAGGGTGAATGAAATTACCAATAGTGGGTACAATGTGTACTTAAGACATTAAACAATTTATAATTGCAATAAGAATGATATTCTTGTGTAGCCTTCACAAACATGGTAAAATGTTTAATGTAACATCCGTCATCCAAAGAACAGTTTAGTGAAACAATAAGATTAATTGTATATTGGAAGCTTAACGAAGCTTTCTTTTATACATACATACATACATATATTACGCCTATAATCCCTTGCGGGGTAGGCAGAGCGTAAACTGCCGCATAAAACGGACATTTACGCCACGTCTGACAAATATTTGAGGGTCATTCGGAAAATTGTGTATCGCTATAGTGACAGGTTGTCAGCCCATCGACTAAAATTGCAATACACACCCTCAAGTCCCTAAGTCGCCTCTTACGACTCCCACGGGCACGAAATGGGGTGATGCTATTCTTAGCCGGCATCACACGGCTTCTTTTATTGTTAAGCTTAATGAGACAATATTTAATAATAAGACTTGACATCTCTTTAGTAATAATAATAAGAATTACATAATCAAGGTTACATAATCAATTCCAAATTAAGTACTTATAGGTTATCATAATTTGTTAATCTATGTAACAGACAATCATAATAATGTTATGATTGAATAAAGAATAGGTATAGTGTTCCATTAATGTTTATAGGTACCTACCTATACTATGTAGACAATTTAATTAGAGACACAATATTGTTAATAAAAAGTTAAGTAAAGATTAAGGTCAATATTCAAAATTTTAAGGCGGATAAAGCTGTGGAATATCATATTGCGTTTAGGTCATAAACACGAGTGTATTAAAATAATAATTGTGCCAAAATTAAACATAGATTGATAGAGTTTTGTAAAATAGTCATGAAAGATATTTAAACGTAGATAAATCATTTTGCAATAAAATATTCCAAAATAACAGTGTTCTTTCATTTAAACTGGAGCTGGCTTACATTGTATGGTTTCAGAGTCACACTTGCTCGTGTAAATATTGGTTGCACTAATAGGTAACATAATATCAGTATGTTCAACGTGCTCCGGATAAGATAACCTAGCTTAAAATTTAATCTAACACACGAAATTTGGCGAAGTGAATGAACGAAAGATATGTCATCACATTAACGATTTCTAAATATTTGCTGCTGTTTCTGTTCTTATTATCGTAAAACGGACATTAACGCCATGTCTGACAAGGCAAGGCGCTCTGAAAAGCGGTTTAACGATCTGTCATTGCTGATATATTATCTTATGCGACGGCGTTGAACGGCCTCTAGGATGTAGGTAGAGAAATACTTTTAAATCAGTCATCCATCAAAAATGTATAGACCTACTAAAAAAGCTAATGCCACGGTTCCCTCCCGAGTAGGTACACAAATAAATAAAATATTCTCAGTTCCGTCACCAACAACCCAATAGGGAACAAAACCGGTATATTTCACGACTTGTAAACTCCATTATTGTAAAAGATGGTAACCCGACAAATGTCACTTTGACATTTGAAAAGTCAAAGCCCTCGGTGCGCCGCCATAGCATGCAAAGTTTTTCGTGTAAACTTTTTTAGTGTCAACGTTTTGTCAAACAAAACGCGGCGGGCTATGACGGTGACGAGAAAAACTGGGTAGGTAACTGCAGTGACATCAAAAACTGGGAGTATCCTTTTTTGTCCGCTCCGTTTTTCATGTCTGGTGTGCTTTTTTGTCTGCTTAAGCGCGTAAATAGCATCTTAGTAGAGGGACGGAGTAGTCCTCAAACCAGGTGGAAGGCCGCAGGCCCCCGGGGGGCGCAGTCCCCCGCACATAAAAATAAACTCATTGATGCAAATCCGATACGAGGGAGACCACCGTAGCAGTATTTCTGGATATAGAGAAGGCGTTCGACCGCGTATGGCACCCGGGCTTGGTTTTTAAGCTGTCCACATCTACGACTCCTCGGCGAGTCGTTAATATCGTGGCCACCTTCCTAGAGAATAGGCGCTTCCAGGTGGCAGTGGAAGACGCCCTCTCTCAAGTCCGAAGGATCGCTGCTGGAGTCCCCCCAAGGTAGGTGTCTGTCTCCGGTATGCTACGCCAGGTACACGGATGACATCCCGGTTGAGGGCGGCACTAAGCTGGCGCTCTATACCGATGACGCTGCATTTTTCTCCGTGTCCCTCAACACGAGGCACGCGGTCTGGAAAATGCAGATAGCTTTGGACGCCCTCCCAGCCTGGCTGGCAAAATGGAGATTGACGGTCAACGTGGGGAAGACCCAAGCGATCATCGTGGAGCGTGGTCGAAGAGATCCCCCGGAACTGAAGCTCCATGGACAGGAGATCGGGTGGTCCGCACAGGCTATATACCTAGGCGTAACCATAGACCGAAACCTGTCCATGGTCCAGCACGTGAAGAATGTGATCGGGCAAGCGGGGGCTGCCACTGCTTTGCTCCGACCCATTCTACGCTCGAGACTCCCGTTGCGCATGAAACTAGGCGTGTACAAGGCGTAGTTACATCTAGTAATTAAGTGACAAGAGAAGAAAGTTAGCCCAAGGAATTAAAAACAGGATGCCTCATACAAGGTTACAAACAAGGAGAGGATATTGTGATCTCTACTGCAAGCCCTAAATATGAATTCTGTTCTTCTTCAACAGCCAGATGTGGATTAACAGTGAATTAAGTGCTTGTGTTGTATGGTATAAGGATTACCAGACCTTAATGCATTATTTTTCTTCAAGTCAAAGTGCAACAACAAACTTATGGGACCCAAAAGATGAATTTAGTTATTTTATTGACTGTTCAGCTTTAATCCCACACAGCTGAACAGTCATCAGTTTTAACAATTAGTTAGTAAGGAATAAAATAAACACAAGATCTTTTGGAATGTTTGTTAACGAAACATAATGTATATCTTTTTATCACATGCATTTCTGGTAGGTATATAAAAATAAAACTTCATATGTAAGTACTGAACTTTTTTGTATATTTTTGAACCTCCTTTCATCTAAGTAGTTAGATCATTTATTAAAACTACTTAATATTCACAAGACAAAACTTGATCCACCTTTCATCATTTTATCCTGCCGACAAGTTAAATTAAGCCAGCATTGATCAGCAGCTGCAGTACCTAACACATACATATACCACACCACACCTATATCCCTTGCAGAAATGAAATGGGGTGATGCTATTCTAAGCCAACATCACATGGCAGATAACATTACTTATTGGACCTAAGGTATCTTCCGAATAGCCACAACAGATCTTCACAGGTCACAATGGCAGTTGGTCTTATAAGGATCAACTAGTGCAATGCTGCCCACCAAATATTAATAATGATGGAGCCTCCGGCATGCTTCTCTTCATAAAGATGTCTGAAATAAGAATACCAAATTATTTATCACTGGTGTTATTTATGATTCATATCACAATTTGGTTGCTCTGGTTGTGCTCACCATGTTAATAGTCCAGATTTTTGAAGGGCCTCTGTCTGAATTTGCCTGGCCATCGCAAAACTTTCTAAAGTATCTAGCCTCACTTGTATTTCTAAACCTTAGGTTCACCTAAAAATCCATAGAAAGTTTATACATACAATACTACTACTATGTACTAATATTATTTATGTACCTTATAGAAAAGCATGATAAGCATAGAATTTATGAATATATCAACAAGAAAGAGTTATTTACCGGAGTCCAATGTTTCTCTATGTGTTTCTTGGAATATATCCACTCCCACGCATCTGTTTCTTAATAATCAATTCTGTACTGCTTAAAACTCAGAAATAAATGAATGGCACATTAAAAGAAAGTGTATTACTCGAAAAACATGAATAATCCATACATTTACGACAAAGATTCTTTGTTGCTTGACATTCACTTTTTAGGGTTCCGTACCGGAATCCTAATATCGAGACTGTAATGTCGGTTTACTCTTTGGTATGTCAACTGACATAACATAAGTCATTCATTGAATAGACGCCATTAATGCAATTTCTATGTTTTATTTCCGTGTCAAATCCTTGAGTTTGTATATTGTTCACTTTAAAAGTAATTATAAAATGAAAATAAAACAAATATTTTAGGGAGCTTCTACTCAATTCATACAACTGTGGTGGGGCTCATGCAGTCTACATACAAGTCTTGGTTCTGAATCTCTTCTTAACCTTGTGTTATCTTGTGATATGGCGGCTGGCGGCGCACAATCTGAATCTTACAATTGAACAAAGTATCAAAGTGTTTCCGTGTATTGCTAGGTATATAAGACTTCCAAATTCCTAATTCTGACTGGATCACTTGACCAGCCCGGCTAACAAACTTGCCACGACATTTTTTAACGTCTCATGTGCGCAGAACTTAAGTAGGAATAAAGTGCGGAAATTATTCACAGTGAAAGAAGCAGCAGCACCAGACGAGATAATGCGGTGACAACATTTTATCGTGGCACGCATGTTAGCCCAGCAGGTGAGTGGTACCCTATCTTTTTCCTCAGAGTTACCACTTTCCTCTCACAGTCACAATTCGCCCAAATGGCCTCATCGTCACTCTTCCTAAAACAACAAACGTGTTTTGTCCATAAAAAGAACAGATATGGACATTTGAAATATACCCAGGTTTATGTAGTCATATTAAATAATATATGTTTTTAAGTGGTCTTCAAGTCTGTGTTATTCAGGTAATATAAAAGGACAAAATAACTATTGAAACTATATAACCAAAACAAGTAAATATTAAAAATTAAGGTACGGAACTCTTTGTGCGCGAGTCCGACAAGTCAATAGCAGTGTTTTTTTTTATTTTGATAGCTTGGAATCTAGTATATATTTTTTGTTTTCCATTTTTAACGACAGCAACATTACAAATATAATGAAAGAAAGAGAAAGCGGCTTGTCTATGATCACAAAAAAGGTAAGAAAAAAAAAACTTGCGATGGTCTCTGTCACACTTGTGAGAAATTGGTATCTCCATCTCGTATTTTCTCGACAAATGTAAACGACACACTGAAATTGGTTTACAATGTAAACCGGCCTTTTGAACATGTCCATGTCGCTGGCTCCCCAAAGTATATATTTTTCAAAGCTGAGAGGCTCAAACGTTTGTGACCAATGGATGGACTCTTATTTTAAGACTGGTTTTCAATGTGACGCTACCTAGACTGAGATCTCAGGTCAAAAAATTGGGGAGCCAGCGACATGCTTTTAGGTTAGAATTTCAGAGAAATCATCAGATTACTTGTTAACGGCGCAATGTGCCAAAATGATGGCTATGCCAAAGAAATGTGACGGAATATGTGACAGCTACAAGCACATTCAATAGCTATGTGACTCAACTGGAGCTGAGAAATAAGCCATGGAATGTTTCCAACCCATGTCGCTGGCTCCCCAAAAAACCGGCATCCGAAATCTCTGCAAGTATCACCTAAAACTACTAACCAAAGAGGAATTCTTGATCGTAATGTTGTAAAGACTCGTTCTTCAAACAATCTCCTCTAGAATCAGCTTCGTTTTTGAGAAAACACAACATTTGCTTTTGTATGAATATAAGGGTGACTACATCGTTCAACCTTTTTTGGGACAGTTTCAGGAACTTATGGCTTTTGATTTCCGTACAGATTTTACTATAAATGACCTTTAATAATGTTAAGAAAGTGCTCCGCTTAAATTAATTCCTATAATTAATAAATAAATATCGTTTATTCTCATAAAACTGTAGCGTTGTTACATTTTCACAGTCTGTACAACATGTATGTAGGTATAGTCAGTTGTAGCACATAAGGTAACAGGGATACTCCAAAAGAACTGAATTATTTTTATCCCCAGTTAATACATAATCAAAATTTAAACCTATTCTCATAAAATAAATAAATTTTCTACTAAAACATATTCATGTCAGAAAAAATATTGCTAAGGACAAAAATGATTCAGCTCTTTTGAAGTACCCCTTTTACCTTATGTGCTATAACCGAGTACATTCCATTTTTTTATATTGGACCTGTGTTCCATGGGAAACGTTTTTCAGTTTCATCAATACTTGACTAGACTTGTATAAATATACTCTACACGCATTATTTCAATTTAATAGTTTTATACATGAGAATACACTGTTAGTGCATAAAACTCTAAAACATTAATACCTTAACTCAGCCTTATACGCGCTAGCGCTCACGTGCAACTTTATTGCCGGGTGACATTCGGACCTATCCATGAAGATCTTTTTTCGACGAAAATGAAAGGGACTTCCGATATGCTCCTTATAAGTCGCCGGCCGCGCCGGTGACGATTTCTCCCGAACGACAACAACGAGATCGTGTATACTACAATGAATTTGTACAGTAAATGTTATAATAATAAACCGTGGAAAATACCGTCAAAATCTAAGTACCTTTAATAGGTAAGTTGATGTGCTGCTAATAGTACCAGCACAATATAAACACTAAGAGCCCTTCGCGGACATTGTTCAAGGTAATATTTAGTATAATTTGTACGGAAATCATTAAACCATAAGTTCCTGAATCTGTCCCAAAAAGGGTTGAACGATGTAGTCACCCTTATATTCATACAAAAACAAAAGTTGTGTTTTCTCAAAAACGAAGCTGATTCTAGAGGAGATTGTTTGAATAACGTGTATTTACTACATTACGATCGAGAATTCCTCTTTGGTTAGTAGTTTTAGGTGATACTTGCAGAGATTTCGGATGCCGGTTTTTTGGGGAGCCAGCGACATGGGTTGGAAACATTCCATGGCTTATTTCTCAGCTCCAGTTGAGTCACATAGCTATTGAATGTGCTTGTAGCTGTCACATATTCCGTCACATTTCTTTGGCATAGCCATCATTTTGGCACATTGCGCCGTTAACAAGTAATCTGATGATTTCTCTGAAATTCTAACCTAAAAGCATGTCGCTGGCTCCCCAATTTTTTGACCTGAGATCTCAGTCTAGGTAGCGTCACATTGAAAACCAGTCTTAAAATAGGAGTCCATCCATTGGTCACAAACGTTTGAGCCTCTCAGCTTTGAAAAATATATACTTCGGGGAGCCAGCGACATGGACATTTTTGAACGCATCGTAGTCACAGCTTCAAAAAAAAAAACTAACCTAAACTAATAACATAACCACTGGAGCGTTCTTTGCCTCCCAGAGGCAAGTAAAAATAATGGCTAAATGGTTCATTGCCTCCTGGTGGCAAGCAACCTAGTCATTTAAAAATGACATAAAAGCTAATTGATTTATTATACTGTCCTTCTCCCACGTATATAAATCGTAATCTAGACATCCCTATTCATTCAATCAATTTACAACCTCGGACATGTTCATATAATTTTGTCGGATTATACGCGAATGAAGTTCGCGCCAAACTCAGTCGTTCAATATTGATAATTTTTTTCTCTAATTAAACAATATTTTACTATTACATGCAGCGCTTTTTTTACTCCTACCTGTTAACACAATTACAAACTATTATTAAAACACAAATGTTCTTGAACTTGTTTATTTTCGGTAAAATAGCATGTTTAACAATAAAATGCTGAAATATTTCCCTTGGTGCAATTTTATCTCGCTATATTACGAATTACTTTAAAGTGAGTACACAAAAAAATACACTGTTTTAATGGATATTTCAATATATTTACAAATCAATAATTTGTTTTTACCAAATACGAGCCATTCTCGAGAAATCTTAGTTAAAAGCGAACCACGCGCGGCGGCGGTCGCGCACGAAAAAATGGCTGACCACTTCGGGGCAACTAGGTTTTGACAGGCTGACGCTTGAGAGGTTAACCTATTCATGGAGAAAACATGCTGGCATATTTTGTGATAAATTTATTCGTATTTCGAAATCAAGAGTGGTAGGCATAAGTCACTCTACTAAAGAAATCCCCCAAAATGTTTACTTGTGTGGTACTACGGCTGTAGTACAATTTAGATTATGGTATTGGAAGCAAGTTGTAAGTGTTCCTTTCCACTTGGTCTGATAATATTTATTATTTTTTTCAGCAAGGCAAGTCTTGAGTAATTATCACTCGAATAAGACACTTCTTACAGAAATCAGTGACAACCCAAGGAAGCACACCAGGCACCAACTGAAAGCTATCAAATAAAGTTTTTCTGATGAAGATATCCAATGTTAACAATCCAATGTATTGACGGCAGGTCAATACATCGCATTTGAAGCACTATGAAGTCACTATTTTTGTTTCTCTGTCATGAGTAAACCTAACCCTGCAATAGTATTTTGTATGGTTTTCATCGTGTACTATATTAGTGATAAAAATGGGCACAAATTGCAGACTTGCTGTCTGTCCTAAGTTCTTAATAAGATTCTAGACCTCAGCACCACTAAAGACCAGATTCACAGCATTCTGTCTCTTACACATAACTCAGGAGATAAAATATAAGGTGAATTATAAAAATGAAGAAGAGAACCCATCATGCCTGAGTGCAGATAATAACTGTCCAAGTTACTACTTACTACCAAAGTTGGAATAAATAGGTGATGAATAGTGAGAATGGTGCTTCAAAACTAAGAATTGGATGAAATGGTTCTAATGAGAGGCTCTGATCAGATCACCGTCTGCAAGTACTCTAAGCAAGATGTCCATAGTTCAAATTCATATAATATTACATTTGAATATTAATGCAATCAATAAATATTTGTTTCTATACTTGCTTTGTTAATTCTTTTGGATTTCATCCAATGCATAGGCCTCCTTCAGAACTCCACATAGCACCATCATTCCTCTTTACATTCTTTTTCTATTGCTTAAGTTGTTTTTCTCATCGCATCTATAATTACCTGTCCATATATACCTTTTTCACTACCCAGTATTTCCTAACATTGTGCTATCATATGTGAGTAATATATGATGTCATCAGACTTGCGCAGGTACCTAGTAAAGTTTATTTTCTTTCATATTAAGTCCACAGACTCAAAAAAAAATACAACTTTGCATGGATACTAGCGATATATCCGGTCACTTCAACAAGCACCTTTTAGTCATAGTTGTTACGACAGCCCTCTATGCAGAGCATGCATGGAGGAAGAAAAAACAGCTGCCCATATGGTGATACACTGTAAAGAGGTGGCAATATAGGTACCTACTGGGCAAAGTACCTCGGAACCCCGATAGGAACCTCGGTAGGGTTGCTGAGCTTCCTCGGGCAGCTAGGATGGCTAGAGTAGTGAGCCCCCACCCTGTACGCAAAATAGGCGCAAGTAGATGTAGTGTTGCCTAAACCAGCCCGCTTAACCATTACAAAGTCCACCTACACAAGATTGCTCCTGCAGATTATGATAATATATGTGTAATTTCCGTGTTCTACACCCTTGTCTTAGCAACTTCTTTGCTTATTAATCTTTGTTGGCTATAGCCTATTTTGACTAAACGCATGACCTGTAAAAAATGATCCTTCAAGGCGTGTTTTACTCGGGACGAAATTAGCCAAGATCAAGGTCATGTTCCTTCAACGTATCATTCCTGAGCGGGCCTTAAATGTAGTTCTTGAAGTTGTCCAGCCTTGCTTTGGTCTGTGCTTCATAGTTAGGCAAACAACTATGGCTGAAATTACCAGTGCAGAAGACTAGGGATTTGGGCATTTGGGAAGTTTCATTGTAGCCTTTGATTTATTTTATCATTGCCACAATGCCGCAAAACCAAGGTGTCTGATCAGTGCAGTGCTCTTCTCAACCTTATCCTTTGAATTAACATTGAAAAGAATATTCAAGCTACTGCACACTAGTAGGTAGTGTGAACTGTGTACCTACCTACCTACTGAAATATGGCTATCCTACTACTGCGCTCGATCATCATTATCACATCCAAATCACATCAGTCTGTTACGTTCTTTTATCATCAGGTTACTACCATTCTTTGGGCCATGTGGCTCGAGGGCACCCAACGCTATGCTTGTCGAGGAGTAGTCTCCACTTAAGAAACCAGTCCATTGGTTCTACCTACTTCTGCAATGATTAGAGCCATCTAATCTGACTTGTTTTACTTTCATCATTCAGATCAGATCGGATCTGATCTGTTCATGATAAGTGCTATCCTAAAATTTTAAATAAACGAAGACTAATATCTGGTCATGGACCACTGCTAAAATTCTGCTGATGAAATGATATCATCACATCAGGCCAGAATCTAAATATGACAAGTTTTTAACCAATATCAATCTGCTAAAAAAAAGCGCACCGAATGTTCTCTGACGACGGTAAGGACTGTCAAATTGTGCTGTCAAAAATCGGATGGTTCAAAGTGTTTTTTAGGTCAAGGTTTTGGCGTTTACATTGTCAAATGTGGCGGGGAAAAATGTTACGGTTACTGCTCTGACGTATTAAAAGTTAACATACATGGCATAGACCCAAGCCCTCGAGCAACGCAATCTTATTTATTTCTTTCTTTTGTGTCTTTATGACCGAAATTCGTTAATTCTTTTGGAATAGTATCATAACCAACGTTCTAATAATTTTAGCAAGTATATTTTGTTTAAGAAATGGCTTCCTGGGCGTTTAAAGTAAAAAGCAAGAGTGGTCAGCAAGTGTTGAAAGACCTGACCTCTGAAAGTACTGTGGGTGAGCTGAAGGCTTTCTTGTGTAGTATTGCAGACGTAGGGTTCGATAAGCTGTGCGTACTATCAGGTTTCCCCCCAAAACCCTTAGACATAACCGACGATAACAAGAAACTTCCTGAAATCGGTTTGAAGACTGGAGAGACGCTCATAGTCGAAGAGAAGGTTTCATCAGCTATTGACAACATCAAAAATGAAGAGAAGTCTAAACTGCCCGTTGAAAATGGCAGCACAATCACACACGAGACAATAGGACCTTGTAGACCAGGCATACTTATGAAGAAAGTGGTTCCTTCTGATAACTCTTGCCTTTTTACGAGTATAGGTAAGTATTTAATGTTATAACAATTCTGAGACCTTACTATAACTACTACACAAACATCAATACTGTGCCTCCATTGTCTCACATTGGATCTTGGTTCAAACTTCAATATCATTGATTACACAACAACAAAGATCAATATTGTTTAGGTATTGTTTATAGTGCCTGTTGCTTCATTTGAGTTATTTCCATTTTGATAAGAATGGTGTCACAATAAATCTGTTACATAAATGCTTACTGTAGTAATACAATTAATATTCTATTTGTACTTCACATTTACTTCATTAATGCCAAGAGACATATTTACGTAATATACAGACAGGGCCACAATAAAGGAGGACAAATTAAATCATGCTTAGAACTACTCATATTTCTGCGAAGTCTTACAATCTATACACCAGCACAACACAGTACTCACATATAGTTTGTAGTAATCAAAGTCACTGAATGACTCAGTGAGAAATTGCAAGCTCATGGCAGCATATTTATGTAATATACGGGGCTACAAAGTATACACAAGCACATTCCTATAGCTGAGTTATTGAAATGTGTGAAAATCATTCATGAGCTGGAGTGATGGTACACTTTCCTTCACTAGAGAGGCCCCAGTTGATTAAATTTATAAATACAAATTGCCAACTTAAGCCATGCTTAGACTAAGGCAGCCAGATACAAGATTTTTATTTATTTATATGTTGATACACAGATAACACCTAGACTTCACTGGGTTTGTAGTTTAAATGTTATTGAATTTAATAAATAAAAAAATATAGGCTTTTTTGATTTCATTTACATAAATTTGATAAAACTCATCTTTTCTCCAGGTTTTGTACTGAATGGACAAATAGACACATCGGCACACACTCTGATGCGTCAGATCATAGCGATGGAGGTTGCTAGTGACCATGACACATACAATGAAGGTGTGTTAGGAAGACCCAACACAGAATATTGTGTGTGGATACAACAGCCCACTTCTTGGGGAGGTGCTATTGAAGTAGGTAACAGATATATAAGTAGAATAGTTAAATAATGTTCTAAAATCATTTTTGGCTTGTCTCGCAAAAGAATTAAATAGCCAGCTAGCACTCCAAAATAAATTTTCATACCACTTAAATAGTAGTTGGATCCCAGTCAAGAACTTTTATCTGATTGTAGAAAAATGATCCTACTTAGATTTTATTTTACTCTTACAGGTTGCTATTCTATCAAGATTTTATGGCATAGAGATGGCAGTAGTTGACACACTCAATGCAATTATTAATAGGTTTGGAGAGGACCAAAACTATGGACAAAGAGTATTTCTGCTTTTTGATGGAGTTCATTATGATCCCTTATATTTGGAACAGGCAGATGTGAGTTTAGATTTTTATTTAATTTTTATTAATGTTCCACTGTGGGTTGCTACTTATAAAGGCTTACAAATAAATGTCATAATGATAAATGGTCAATTATTTTCTTAAGTAACAGTATTATTTTAGTGAGCCAATTTTATTCATGGAATCATAATAATTTGGTATACTGAGATGGTCGATTTCAAGAAAAATCTCAAACCATTTCAAGAATTGTACTTTATTTACAATATATACCTATGAGAATAATAAAAAAGTGTATAAATACTTAAATATTTAATCAAATATCTATACCCTTGATGACCTGTGTATGACGCGTCATAACCTGAATATAAAAAAAACTAATTTTTGTTACTAAGATTTATCTTGTCTATATATATAACTTTTCTTTGTACAGGCAAAGGCAAATTTACACTTTTCCAAAAATTGTGACTTCATATCCACAAAACTTTGGAAATACATTAGAAATAGATATAAATAAAAAAAACTAAATGGTGCATTGAATTTATTAAAATTAATCAAAAGACAAACCATAAAAATTATCCAGTATACCGAATTGTAGTCTTATTATAAATCTAATAGGCCAATTCTAATAAATTTTCAGGGTGGAATCCAAACAATATTCCCGATGGAAGACATGGACATATACAATGAAGCGGAACAGTTAGCCAAAGAGGCCAAATCGTCGCGCCAGTTCACCGATCTCAACAAGTTCACACTGAAATGTATGATCTGTGACAAACTGCTTACCGGCCAAGTGGAAGCGCAGAAACACGCGAAAGAGACCATGCATACGAATTTCGGTGAAGTCTAGCAGTTTATACTTTGTAGATAGGTCTATATAAGAAGTGAACAATTCCTTTGAGACTTAATGATTTTTGCCGGAGTTAAGAGATTATTATGACCTGCCACATGACTAAAGCTAAAAATGAGGATCCAATCCTGTTTTATCTTGGATTGAAGGCACATAAATCTTTGGGGCTTACTAATTTCGCCGAATCATACTTTGGTTGCCATGGAAAGACCTATTGCAGTCAGTCAGTTGGGGCCGTATTTTCAATATAGAGGGCGTTCTGAACTGAATGCTATCACTCCTCATACAGTGCTGTAATATCAGCAGCAGTTCGAGCATTTCCGGAGTCAATCTATAGTACATACATACATAGATCACGCCTATATCCCCTACGGGGTAGGCAGAGCGTTAACGGCCGTTCAACGTATATTAACACCACGTCTGACAAAAGTTTGAGGGTCAATCAGATAACCGTGCATCACCATAGTGACAGGTTGTCAGCCCGTCGCCTAAAATTGCAATACACACCCTCGAGTCCCTTAGTCGCCTCTTACGACACCCATGGGTAAGAAATGGGGTGATGCTATTCTAAAGCCGGCATCACACGGCAATCTATAGTGCTTTTTAAATAACTGTGTGGAAAACCAATTTATGTCGGTCTTTTATTCAAGCCTACCCATTTGGGTAACGCTGGTTGCTGCCTATCATTTAATTTAACCATACCTGTCATAGCGCTTAAACTATTATGCCAGTAACTAGATGCCCATATAGAAGTAGTTAATAATGACCGGCCAATTTTGATAAGACGCTAGATTTGGCTTCTGTACATATTTTAAATAATTATAATAAGGACCTACCTCAAAACAATGCTTCAATGGAATTGTTTACACCACAAGTAGATTTAATTCATTTTAATGGGTTGTGTCCTTTCATTCCTTATACAATACTTAAATGCTTATTTTCCTTCACATTTACTTACTAAATCTCGCTTTACATGGGGTCTTGTTTTGAATGATTCCCTGTGCCTAGTTTGGACACAATTCATTTTAAAATATACTTTAGTTTTTTTTTTCAATGTATGTAATTTAACTAAAATAAAAGTTTTATTGTACAATTTAGGGTTCTTTTCATGATTAGTCAGCTAGCTAATAGTATAACATTAGTAAAATTGAAAATATTATATTGCTAATATAGAAGTTGAATCAGTTTTCATATTGTATATTGCAATGATCCAATGTTATTAACTAGCCTAACTTCTATAGAAGAAAATATTGTCAAGTGCCCTCATTAAAATTATACTTAATTTTTTAAATAGTAGATAAACGTGCCTGTAATTCTTGAGCCAATTTTTATATTAGCAAAGATTTTGTAAAAGTAATTGAATAAATTAAAAGTTTATGAAAAGGATCCCTATTTTAGATTCTGTGTGAATCAAAAGCAATATATTGCACTGCCAATGTTTTTCTTAGGTTTAGCTATTTATTAATGAATCTAGTGTAATCTTATCTTAGATGCTCAATGAAATAAAGGCAGATTCGTGCAACAGATAGCGAATTTTAAAGATTAGCGCGGGTTTTTAAAAATTATAAATCAAGTCTTTCATTTTCAAAGTTTTTTCGCTTTGGCAATGTTATGAAATACTATCTAACAGTTTTTCAGGGTCCCGTAGGTACTTCAAAAGAAAAGAAACGGAACCCTTACAAGATCACTTTGTTGTCCGTTTGTCTGTCGGTCTGTCTGTTAAGATCCTTTATCTCGGAAACGCGTAGATATATCGAATTGAAATTGAAAAGAAAGGTCCAAAGTTTACGTCAAAAAAGATACGCTGCTGCCTTTTATGCTGTAATAAACACATGTTTTTGACCCTCTCAAAAGTATCTTAATTCAGAGGGCACTTCCCATGGACCCAGAACTAGAAATTTGGCAAGTAGCTTCGTTTGAAAGAAAATAATAACTTTTCCATTCTTTTTAGAGGGTCGAAAAGATATCATTTTTCTAAAGTAGGTACCTATAGGAAAGGGCAAATATTCTTAATTACTTGGAATTCTAAAATGTAGGAAGTTTTTATTCAAGTTTTGACCTTTCCGAAAATATAATATTTTGATAATGCAAATCACTCACTCTCGCAACGTGAGATTTATAAATAAAAAAGGAGGTAGGTAATTATCAGATATAAACATTTAATTAAGTCGGAACTGTATTTGAATCTTGACAATAGAAGATATATTTTAGCGAAATGTTAATATTATTATGGGCACAAGCATAATGTATTGAAGAGTTTATTTTTACATACCTATTAGTTTTTTTTCTGTTCGTTAAGTCGCCCGGCAGGTCATGTCATCACAAAAGATCACGGCGCACATGTATGGCTCAGGTTAATCAGGTTAGAAAGGAAAAATTTGGGGCGTCCAGCGCAACTTGAACTCGACAAAAAAGCGCCGACAAAATCACTTAAGTCGCATGAAGCTAAAATAAAACACTGGATTCTGAACTGAAATTTACGCTATCACTTTAGGCAAGCCTGATAACTTGCGGGTACACACGTCATTAATTGGTCCCAAATCCATCATGAGATAGGTATATAATACTGCAATGAAAAATAAAATACATACCGAGAGTGTCGACTCCCGCGAGTTATCTGGTTTGCCTAAAGCATAAGTTTAGCTTACCGTTGTGAAGGTCTATTTTAACGCTTCAAGTTTGCTTATCTATCTAATTTTACTTCCGCTTTTCCTTACCTTGCCCAGAAAAGTGCAATATGCATTATGCCTTTCATATCAACACGCGTATAATTCCGCGCTGACTATACGCACGGGTTTTACGCGTGACTCGGCTTCAAAACATCACCGTCAGTCATAAAATATAATTTTATAATAAAAAAATACATCACAATTAATATTGTTTTATTTTTATTTTATTTGACCTTACACAGTTACAACTTTTAACGCCTACGAAGCGTCAAGCGGCCTGCACGCGTGTGTTTGATTCGGCAAAATACAAAAGAAGCGCGGGCGGGCGACCCGCGTCACGCAGCGTTGGCGCTTAGGGTCAGCGCAAACAATCGGCGTATTAGCACGCGAGTTTTCAGTGGGCACCCGAAATTAAAATGTTTATTAATTGAAATAAAGGCTAGAATGTCAAACAACGCTGGTCGCCGGATAAGAGACATCACCGTCTTCACGCAAATGACGCCTTTAATTTAATTACCATACAGTTTATTTTCGGATCCCTTCTTAAAAGTTCGTGCGACGTCGCGCACAAAAGGCCGTACGCTCTCTCCCTCACGCGGATTCCCGCGCGGGCCAGATTTGACAAAACACAAGATTGGCGCTACATGACGCGGCCTGCGGTCACCCGCGCCGCGGGATCGGCAATCCGCGGCGCGGGCGCGTGCCTGTTTTGCAAAAATCAGTACTCGCCGCTACGTCGCGGGGCCGCACGCTCCGGTACTATCACTCACAATGACGTATTATATGCTTCTAGACACGGAACGTACTATTTTAGGGTTGCAGGAACACCCTGTGCTGTGGGATATGTCCCACGAACTCTATAAAGATAGAGATGCCAGGCAGAGTGCCTGGCTAGAAATTTGCAAAGAGCTTTTTCATAATTGAATCATAATTAAATGAAAAAAGTGAACTGAAAAAAAAAAGGATGCTGGTACCTATTGATGAGGTTTATTTTATTAATTACGTTGAAATGCATATTACCAAAATTTTTAAATTCCTATTTATTTGAAATAGTAGATATAGTTAAATATTAATAATAGTTACGTAGGAGCGGACGGCCTAACGTTATCCCTTCAACTGGCGCAAGGACCTATCGGTCCAAGGCCATAATGGCAGATGTCAAGTGTTTTTTCAAAATGGCGCCTGGCGGGGGGCTGGGGGCCTCCCAGCAGCCGCTAAGGGTGGTCCGATAGAGGTTTAGTTTTACTGCGATTTCTCCAGAAAATTGTATGATACTATATTAATTGTATATATATTCTAAATCTAGATAAAATAAGCAATTTTTTGATATAAATAACTTGATGAATAGACCCCAGTGTAATTTTGAAAATTAGATTTATACTTTTTTTTCCCATTTTGTAAATATTGTACTATTACCACATTTCTGCAAGTGCAAGTAGGATAGCGAGTGTTTGGTAGCTTCAATTCGTCCTTGAAATACGCGCGAATGGCGCGGACCGATCGGTCCTTGCGCCAGTTGAGAGCCGGTTAATGACCCGGACCTATAGGTCCTTCCGCCAGTTGACGATATTAGTACGCCAAAGGAAGGGATAAGATAGAATACTATTTTGGAGCGGATATTTATGAAATAAAAGAAACTCGTATCAAAGTTATTCGATTTATTTATAACACAAAATGTACAATATCAATAAATATAGTAGTCACATCGGTTCTATATCACTTTAGTCCTATTCACTTTATACATAGTTGTTATACAACATGATAACTTATTTTTAAATTGTACAGTAAGATAGGTATAGTTTCAATTGTGCAGTTTTTGGGTCATCCATAGTATTGTGAATATGTTGCAAGCTTATTATTAATTTAATTATAGCAAGGACTGTATTTAATACATCAATGGGTTCGTACTGGTATAAAATAACAATAGCGGTATCTTATTAAAATACCAGGGCAATATACCGGCCCGGATAAATAAATATTTTTTTTACTTTTAGGTAGCTTATTTCGGTACCAAAGAATATTCCGCTTGGAAAAGGCGCATCATTAATAGGTTTTATTTTTAGTATAGGAGGATAAATGTGATATGGAACGGCAAGTTGAGATAAAGTTTAAAGATATTAGTGGCAGTTTACGTAGCATAAACAATTAAAAACATAACACTGATTTAGCATACAATAATTAATTAAACTTTTACAAGACAAATTTTATTTTTTTCCATTGAACAACCGTTTATTGCTTAGCAAGGTTAAACTTAGTCAAACCTGATTAAAATATTTGATACAATACTAAAATTTTAAGGTTAATGGGTAATAAAATAAATGGAAGAAAAGTTAAGTACCTAAATTAAACATACAATATTGCTTAGGTTAAGTTCAGCTTGTGTAGGAAAAGCTCCCAAAAAACAATAAATAGTACTTGTACTACTTCAATCAAGCATTAGTATTCAAAACGTAAAAGCGTGCCAAGTTATAAAGCAAAATGCGAAGTAGAAGAATTAGTTTATTGCTTTCATACATAGCTTTTAATCTTTCTTTTAACTATGGACGAACCCAAGCTATCATAAACTATCAAATATTTAGTAAAATATTTTGGTGACGGGAGATAACAATAGTCATCGTATTAAGGGAATATTAAAATAAGTTCGATTAGTTCGCTTTTCAGGTAACACCTTGTTTTTTTACAAAATCAATCATATCAAAACAAATATCTCATTTTGTAATATGATATCGTGATTCGGAGACCCCATTTCAAATGTGTATAATTGCTTTAAAATCTTGCTTGAGCTTAAGTGCGTGACTCGCGCGCGTGTCAGGCAATATGACTATATTAACGTACCATATATGCGACGGCCATAACAACGGGTCTAGTCGCATTGAGCATTTTTTACATTTTGTAAGTGAACCAACGTATATGCCGCACCCACGCTCAAAGTGTTTAAATGTTATAAGTAATCAGCAGATCTCCGACAACCGAATGCCAGCCAAAAGCTTAACTCACAGATGATGAAACAAGCCTTGCATAAAAAAATATCCTTCACAATATAGACCCATACAAAAACATAACAATCAAAAGCAATAACAAATGTTTAATTTCTGTGATTTTCATTTAAGCTTAAACCTAAAAAAAAAAATCTAAAAATAACTTTTTTATAATGAGGCGAAAGAAATGCTAAGAGGTCGTGTGACGCCATTGTAACGAACATTACATAGCTTAGCCAAGAGACTTGGCTGTTGCACTGCTTTGCGTATTTTAATTTACACGCATTTAAAACAAGACCGATTCGGTTTAACTACCCTTTTAATTAAATCCTAATAACATTTTTATGATAGTTTATACCATAGTAATTCTCATTTGGCTAAAGGTTTCATAATAAAGCTGATTCAATCAGCTTTTTCAAAGGCTATGCCTCGTTTAAATATTAATAATATTCATTAAGGTGACAATCTCAAAGGTATTGGAATCTAAATTAATGGAAAACTTGACAGGCAGTGAGAAAAGAAGAAAAGCCGAACGCATAATTTCTCATTTCAGATACCAAGTCCTTGGAAGAATACCTTTAAATATACGGGGTGTAAAGGACAGCCCTTCGAATACTTAGAAGATGCATGCAGAGCATGAAACTAAACAACTTTTTCCTAGAAAAATATGTCAAGAAACGCCTAATAAAATCCTATACACGTATAATCCTATATTACGTTGCCTGAAATATTTTCTTATGGGAAGTTGTTCAGTTGCATGGTCTGAATGCACCCTATCTGTATTCGGAGGGCTTTCCGTTGCACTCTGTATAACATATTGTCGTTTAGATTGACTGAAAAATGCTTTACCTAATATGCTTTACCTAAAACCTAGAAGTTTGGTGATACAACGAAGATTAAAAATGGCAGTCAAAAATAAAAAAAATTTATGTTGGCTATGGCTATTAGAAAATGCGAAAGGCTTTCACTTACAAGATTAATTGACTGTAGAAGTTATTTTGTCTTTTTTTAAATGAATCACTTATTCAACTCGAGACTGACTTAAATCAAAACATTGATAATTATAACCATTGGAGAGGCCAACATAAAACCATTCCTTAAAATTCACATTAGTACCATTTGCTGTCTCATTTATTTATATTTCTTTATGATTGTTTGAAATAGTGTACTTAATTTTTAGTTCCAATAATTGGGTTGGCTCTTTTCAAACCCATTTTAAGATTCGTCTAACATAACAATTACATCAATAGATACAATTTTAAACTCCATAGCTCGCTCGGATGCGTAAATGCACAAATCTCAAAATTAAATACACAATATCAAAGGCGCATCAATCATCATCGAAAATGTTCCTCAATGGGGTGATGAAAAATTAACTAAAGGGACCTTACTATAAAAAGTTAGACATGCGTTTAACACGTGTTTTTTCAATTTTTTTTTGTGGTAAGGCCCAAGGTATTTGCCTGCCATCTCACCTTAATTTCAATAGTTGGTGGGTGACGATGCAGACGATGTAATTGTAATATGCTTGCCTTTTTCACTCTCGCCGAGTAGAGGCTAAAATTATAACCTTCCGAAAACAGTTTATTTTTGTGCACCTGCACTTTAGGGACACCCTGAATATTTAAACTGTTTCAAACTTTCGCGGTCACACATAATAACTCAAAATATTGAAACGGGGTTCTTGGCCCATGCAACTGGGTCGAAATATCGGAGAAATCAATAAAAATAAGTATTGCAGTCAACCCTGCTTCAGTGTTTTGAGTTACCTTGTGTATTTTGTTGTATTCCTCATACCACTTTACTGTGCTGGCTTGGCGTGCGCGAAGCGAGGTAGGGCGATGCCGAATTTGGTCTCCAGTCCAGTAAGCACCGGCATAGCCACTTGGTACCCGCCTATGTGGTGTGGTTTCTTCTTGATTTCTTCCGTTGGAGTGGACACATGGAGTTCTGAACCGGCTGGCCGACTGTAGGGACAAATGTTTATTTAAATTTTGTGTTCATCTTTCTACCGTCAAAGTTACAAACAAACCGTCCAATTACCCGATCAACCCAGGTGTCAGAGTTTTTCAACCGCCTACTACTAGTAGTAGGCTTCTGACATGGTTGCGTAACGACCGCCGTCTAAGTAATCATAGACAGCAACCGGGACGGAACCATCTTTCTTTTCGGACAATCAGGTGGTTCACCATGCAATATCCTAACCAGACTGGAAACGAATTCACAAAGTGATAAATATCAAATTTGTGAGTGTCTCACTGAGATTCGAATGACAAATACTTGGGTTCCAGTAAACGCGAAACAGGCACAGAAATGTCAGTAATTGAAAATAGGTGCCACTACCAAACCAATTGTCGTTTATCTGGGTCAGCCTGGCGTTTTTTTCCAGGAATCAATCAAGTATCAGAATCAGCCTTAAAATTGGCCTGAGTTTCTCTATGTTTCAAAAAGATTTTTCTTAATGAAATCTTATACTCACGATCCTCCGAAGTCGACGTAGAACAGACGTTGCAGGATCTCGTAGGTTACTAGCGTCACACCGAATTGTGGCGATGAACGGAACACACGCGCTGAAATAAACACGGTGTATTGGTTAATACAGAACGGAAAAAGTTCTACAAATATTAATTTCGAAACTAACGAACTATGATAAAATATATATATTATATAACGCCGGCAGGATTTGAACCGGCGTTTTGCGCTATTACTAGTGGCGACGCCTCTTCCATCTGGGCTACTGCAGCTTGTCTCCTGCCTGGGTTAGTTTAACAACTAATACCCAATTTATTTAAAATTAATTCATTATTTACAGATTGAATGTAGTCCTAAGCAATGAAAACATAAAATTTTTGAAAACTGGCTATTATGTTAAAACAATCTCCTACAAAAAGTGGATGCCATTGACACCAAAACAATATCGACTTTATTTCTATTACGATCCAATTCAGAACCCAGAAAATTTATTTAGACCGTCGCAGTTTTCACAAAAAAAAACTGAAAAGGAATTGTATCGTAATTGGAATAAAGACGACATTGGTTCGAGTGACAAAGGGCTCTCAGGGTCGCCCGGTGACAATCGACTGTCTCAGTCATTCTAGCCAATGTCCCCTCTATATCAATTACGTACGGTTATTTGCGGATTTCTATAAAAAGTGCTCTTGGTGTTCCTCACAAAAACGTTACGTTGTCTGCGAGCTCATACGAGCTTAGGGTATACGCATTGGAAAATACGTTACAATTTGAGTATAATCATATATTGTTATTTAGACTATGTTTGAGAATTCAAAACTAGCAACTAATTGATACATACCCGTGGCACCCTTCCAGAAGGCGCGGCCGCCCTCCTCGGCCCAGATCTTCCTCGTAGCGTCGAACACCCCGTTATACGTCGTCTGACCAGATCGCGCTACCACCTACAATATTACAGGGGTAATTTAGTTGCCGTTTAGCCCTATATTGAGAAATGTGTAGGCCTAAAAGTGTAGGTGCTATTCCCAAAACCATATGCATCACACCTGTTTTCTTATTAACATCTGATCTAGCCAAAATATTTAGGATATTCATTTCATTTGAGTTTAAAATTATCACGGCCGCTCTTATTATTCACTACTATATTTATTTCCACTGCAGCGGATTTATACAGAAGATTCAAATTGCAAGCTGTTTTAGATATGGCGTTACAAAAAACGGAAACAATGTAAACTAACTGGTAACTATAACCTCAAATAATATGACATATCCTTTTGAGTAGTTAATGTAATTCTGCAAGATGTTGACGACGAACGTAGCACAGTGGTATTGCGACTGTCTGCAGCTTAAAGTGCAGAATTCAATTTCCGGGCGAGTACTTATATCAGGTACTATTAAATTCAGTGGAAATATTTTTAAGGTTGGTTCAACTCTTGAAACTGAATAACTCTCTCTGAGGAACATAGGTATAATGCATAAAAAATTTGGACCATACAAAAATGAAGAAAAAATGTGTCACTTTGTATGGGAGGTTCATAGTTTTTTTTCATATTTCAACCCTTTATATTTCCTTGGGGAAAGTCATTCAGGTTCACGAGTAGAACTTTACCTAAAAATATTTGCACAAAATTTAATAGGACCTTATATGGATGACTACTTTAAACATCTGTCGTTGGACGAGTCGGTGTTCCACACGAAAAGACAAAGAAAATCTGTTCTTAGGTCTGGCGGTATTTGATACTAAACTGACCTGTAGTCTTGTCTTGATGACGTCAGCAGGCGTAACTAGAGATGCGGCGGGAATACCGGCGATCGCTCCGGCTGCCAATAACGTTAGAGGATGGTTGTAACCATTTTCATCGGCGAATTTGGCCTGTCAAGCAAAAATAAAACATATTCAGTAATTTGTATCTATTGCAGATAATAAAATCAAACAAATTTACGTGTTATTATAATCTAGTTTAACTCGAGATAACAAACGGTTAGTGTTTTTTCCAACTCATTTACAACAGTCTCTGTTAACTTTTTTGCAAAGTCAAGTTTGAAATTTACAATACATACATATAATCACGCCTCTTTCCCATAGGGGTAGGCAGAGACTACATCTTTCCACTTGCTACTCTCCTGACACACCTCTTTCGCTTCTTCAACATGCATCAATCTTTTCATACATGCTCGTCGGTTTAGGGTACTCTTGACCTGACCTTTTTTAGAACGTCCCCAAGATTAATAATAAATTCAGCACTGGTAAGAACTAATGCACCACAAAAGAGGTCACGCAAACGCAGACAATATTCATTTTTCAAAGTTCATTTTTCCTCTAATTGAGGCGAGGATTTAGCGCAAGCAAGATTTTTGAACCAGTTTTATTTAAACAATTACAGCCATAAAATTTTGAAAAATATATATGTGACTGTCGAGGATCTAACAGATAACAAATACCTATCAGTTACACAATTTGACGAACTTTATTCGATAGAAAAAAAACACAAAGTAACCTCTAATTGTTTTTCAATTTTATGTCTACAGTTTTAAAGCAGTTAAGATATTCCAAAAATATATGCCAAATTTAGAAATATACGTTTTCTAGTACGAATACCAAAATTAAACATTGTAATAGTAGTTTATGCAACTGTCATATAATGGGGGTCATTAGAATGCGAGTGTCTGTTTATCACTCGAGGCGTAGCCGAGTGTGATAATAGATTGACACGAGCATTCTAATGCCTAATTATATACAGTTGCATACACTATTTTATCTACACTCTAAAAAATTTACTCAGTTGAACACTTTTCCAAACGTCCGCACCGGCGATTGCAAGGCCCGATACATGGTCAAATTCAATACGAGAACGTAATATGGCTTAATATGAATTTTTGAAGATTCTTTACTAAAAGTTGTTTAGATGTCGAGTCTCAACAGCAAATAACTTAACAACTGAACAACACTGAACAACAACTGAACAACAACTGAACAACACTGAACAACATCGGAATAACATTTGAACAACAACTAATCAACATCTGAACAACAATTGAACAACATCTGAACAACATCTCAACAACAACAGAACAAAATCCTATTAAAACAACTGAACAACATCCGAAAAATTACCGTACAACAACAACTTTCAGGTGCGGCGGAAGATGGCGATTTGAGTATTGGAAAAAAAACTTCGTTTCATTTCTCAACTTTATCGTATTAAGAGTTTTCTCATTAAGTCATTACGCTTCTGTAATTTATAGTAAACCCTAGTTTTTATAGGCAGAATGCATAAAGTACGTCATTATGCATCTGTTTTCGAATTCATAATTCGAACATTATGAGACGAGTGTAGATAAAGGTATTTACAATAGTTTCTATGTCGGAAAAAACCGTGAAATCTTGCGAAAACTTGAGCTAAAAATGATTGTACTTTTCTCTCTGGCGTTGCACGAATGAAAGGGGCAAACTTTTTAAGTTACCAACTCTTACCTTGACATGAGCGTAAGCGGGGAAGTAGATGGCGCTGAACGGCACGTCGCGGAGCAGACAGGCCTTCGCCCCCTTGTACAGGCCGAAGAGCCCTAATTCCTTGACAACGTTCCACGCGCGCACCTTGTTCCCGCCCGCGATCTCCCCCGCCACTTGCAGACGGATCTTGACAATTTCTAACGGGTTTGTGAACACTACTTGGGAACCGCCAGCCTGCGAGAATAAATAATGTTAGAAAACTTGCAATTTTTTCTAGTGTAGGCAGGATTTGAATCTGCTTCTACTTTCGATATCAGTACACGAGCAACCTAAGACTAGTATTTTTTAAATATTTGGTACTTATTCAAAACTTAATGAATAAGAGAATGATTGAGATATAAGGGATTGTTGTTAATGCCTGCCTACAATTCGATATCATCACATCAGCCTATAGTAGATTTTCAGTTTTTTACATCCAGCCACACTCTTTAAGTCATCGGTCCATGTGGCAAGCCGGAGGGCATCCAACGCTACGCTTGCCGAGGCGTCCACTCAAAAACCCGCTCGCTATCATTATATTCCTTCCGAAACCATTTAAGGTCGGCACAACATGTTTGGGATGCACGAAAAGATGCCCGAGCGGCGTAAAATTCCCAAGATTTCGGAAACAGCTAGGTTCGGTAACGCAAAACGTAGCCTGGCCAATGTTTTCAAAACGATAACTCAAGCAACAACACTTTTTAGAGAGTATTTATCTGAGTCATCAACACGAAAAAAGAAGAAGAAGAACTGTTTAAAATGTTATTCACCGCTCCAGCTTAAAAAGAACGGTTTTTCCACGTAAATTCAGTGGGCAAAAGTCGTTTTTATCCACTCGATGGAGAAAAGTGATTTAAATTTCGAACATCTCAATGATTTTATCAAAATCATAATAGCACGTTCACACCATGCACGTGCCGCTATCGCGAGTATTGCTCGAAATACCTACTTCCGCGGAAGTATTATCGCGAGTGGGTGTTCACACACTGCCGTTATACTGTTCTCGCAACAATATGAGTGAGTAAGATAGGAACACATTCTACAAGCGTACGTGCTGCCGTTCCTTTGACTCGCGCACTATCCCTCACTGAGCTCAGGATACTACTTTTGAATCACTCGCTACGCTCGGGATTCAATTTTAGTATCCTTCGCTACCTCGGTATTCAACATTAGCACTCGATGCAAAAATAAACTTTGCTCTCTTGTTGTAGAAATAACTATTGTACTAAAATCATGTTGCAAAAGACTAAAATCATGTTGCAAAAGGATTTGGCTGTGTTTTACGACTGGTCGCCTGTCTAATGTCAACCTTCTTGTTCAGTCGGCAGGTCATGAACGGGAGGCCAAGACAGTCGAAGGAGGGTAGTAGTATTCTCAGCAAAAACGACCAACATTATGATTATATATATATTTATTTTATAAAATAATAAACTACTGAAATGAAATACTTACGCAAGCTCCGGCGAGAATTTCTCCATAAATTGATATGTTTCCCTTTGAGTCGCTCATTTTGTCACGAATTAAATCATTCATCTGAAATACGATAACATTCATATTTAACATCATCACAACGATTCCAAAAGACCTTTAATTTATTTACACTTTGGTTTCATTACTTTTACAAGGGACGTCTTAATATGCGCGAACTTTATATTTATTTGTTATTTATTTATTTACCGTTTATTGTACACAAAAACATTACAAGAGAAATATAAATACAAAGAATAACGACACAACAGGACAACTTATTTCTACTAACAAATTTCTTCCAGCTGACCTACGTAAAGTAAGAATTTATAAGACAGTTGGATTAGGCGGTAGGATTTTAATTGTTATCTACGGTAAAACTTTTCATGCTAGACTATCTTAACCCTCATTAGAAAAGAGCATACTCGATTTTGCATTGCGCTTTTGATCTGATTCGGGTACATCAGGTCCAAAATCTAGTGGTATCTGGTGAGAAATGATTTCCCTATGTCTTAACGTAAAGACTCAGCTCAAGTTACGCTAGACTTGTTTTTTTTTGTATTTAACCAGTATAAACTGTGGATTTTTTATAAGTGCCTATTTGTTGTCGACGTGTTCGATCAAGACGTCAAACTTAACACCCTTTTAAATTGACTGGCCCGATGGCGTAGCGGATAGTACCCCTGCCTGATACGCCGAGAGTCGTGGTGGGTTCGATCCCTACACAGCACAAGTATTTGTAAATTAAATATCAAATATTTGAGTTGAGTCTGGGTATTTTCCATGTATTGTATATATTTATTTACAAAATAGGTAATTATTTTTATTTATTTTATTTTGTTATGTATTATATCAGCTATCTAGTTCCCATAGTAAAAGCTTTGCTTAGTTTTGATTGGCTAGATAACGCTGTGTGAAACGTCCAAGATATACATACAGGGTGTAAAGGACAGCCCTCTGTAATAAATATTTCACAAAAAGTCGGAATAAAATTACTGCTCATCGTAACTGCAGTCAGCTGATTGTGATTTTGTATGGGAGGTCGATATTTTTATGTCGTTTCCTGACATAGGGGGAAGTTGTCAGTATTCGAAGGGCTGTCCCATACACGTTTATTTAGAAATAAAAAACCCAACTCACCGTCAGCTTGATAGCCTTCTCAGGAGCGACACCAATAAGCTGTGGCACCAGTCCTCTATACAGGCCAAAGAACCCTTCGTGCCGAATGACCTTCTTGAAGCAATCCCACGAGTTTCTATACGCGATTTCTCCGACGAACGAGCCCGAGCGCTGGTTCTGCATCCTGGTCTTCACTAAGTCGATGGGGTATACTGCTGACGCTCCCACGGCTAAGAAAAACGAATATTGTCATGTCAAACAAAATATAATACATTCTTCACGATACGTAGATAGAGACCAGTTACTAATTTACTGGGAAGTCTCAGCACAAATACAAGGGTGCGCTTCGGGCCTCAATTAGAAACGAGTTAGTAACAGTACTGAGGTTCATCGGGCCGTTGGACGACTCGGTGTCCCACACGAAGAGAGAGAGAGTAAACGTACCAAGTGATAGATAGATAATGCTTTATACTACACCTACGACAGTAAAAAACTTTACAGTTCAAGAAACCTTAAAATTGATTCTAGTGCAAATTAATTATTTATATCTATAAAAGCAAACGCAATAAATCCATTCAGCCAAACCTTCCATTCTGTCTGCTAAAATAGTCGTTTATTAGAGACACGTGCCGTTTTACGAAAATTTCGCCAGTTGCAACTTTTACTCTTTAGGGGAGAAAGTGATTTGTATTGTTCAATGTGCTTATGTGTTTTGAAACTGGTAGGCGTTGAATTCAGTCCTTTATATAGTTCGTTCATTGGAAAAGTTCAGGTTCTTACCACCAGCAATAGAACCCAGTGTGAATCTGTATGTACTCTCCAATATTTGAATAAGGACACTACGTTCTTCGGGACTCTGAAACAAACAAACACTCATATTTACCACTCCTATTGTAGTAGCTGTTGAACCATATAATATATTAAAATGTGCGAGATAGACGACAAAATGTTACCTCTTTCCTCCCTTCATCTTTGCCGAAGTTAAATATCTATGACATTTTATTATGAGCTATTATTATCAAATTGTGAAATTTGTTATAATTATACCATTGATGTTTAACTTCTAGCGAAACATTTTAAACAACGATTGAAAATAACTGGCGTAGATGTAAATATAATTTGTATGGTCGACATGTAATTTTGTGAACGGAACAATCAGTTTATCGTGTGATATGGGCAGTGTGCAGGAAGGCGAAACCATGGCGAAATTATAATATCTCAGAATGTTTAGGAATTATCTACAAACGAGGCACTATTTTGTCCGTCTTAGTACTTTGGTTGTGAATGTAAATGTTTGTCATAAGTAGGTATGTAGGAGATACGGTATATGAGCTTAAACCAAGCATAGAATAGAAAACTTATCGACTAGCGCATTCAGGTGATTTTGCAAAGATATTAAAGAGAGAAGCGAGATTTTGGTTTTATTTCAGTTAATTTACATAATGTATCTAACACGTTCTGGTTTCGATTTTTCTTGTTATTTTGAGCTGTTATAAGTTCTCGTTCATATTTTAATTATAAGCGATGAACGCTTTTCTGTCGCATTTTCATTACGAGAAAGTCCCAGACACAGCACAGCAAAAACATGGCCGACACAGTTATGTACATCCCAAGCCTGCACGACAGTGGCAATGGAATCAAAACAATGTCACCAATAACACCCCTGTACCAACAACGGCTGTGTTGTACAAAACGTTGTCAGGCATCGTGCAGTCGTGGTTCCCCAATTATTCCCTAATCTTAGTATTGACCAAAATCTCACGGCGAATAGTGAAAAGGAAACATGGAAGTAACCATCGCCTTTACTTACCAATATCCGTTTGAAACGGTCTACTATTCGATACCCCGTATCTATATTTACCTCCTCCTTTTCAGCGTTAAGAAAGAGAAAAACAGAGATCTGTCAGTTAGTGATGTCTCATACTATTTACAGCCTAATATACCTAACATACTACTCTACCAAGCTGTCTAGACCAACGCGTAGAACCCTTTAAAATGGCTTTTTGTTTCGAAATATGCGATCAGTTGATTCAGTCTGTAATAGTCCGGAATAAAAAGCCCAAGTTCTCACACGTTAGTCTATTTCGTTTGGTAAAGTAGTACATCCTGTCCTTCGGCTCCTGTACTACCTTAATACTAATAGTCAAACATTGGACATCTCGGTGTGAACGGCACGGCAGTATGGGCGTTTCCGTAGGCGGGAAAGAGACAACTATACTTACAGAAACAGCTTTGATTTCTGCGACGCGTCTGGTTACTTGTTTGAAGTATTGTTCTGGTGTGATCGAGTTTAGATCATTGTACACGATACGACTGAAAAAGATAAGAATAAGTTAAATTAAAACTAGTTTTCACACAAGTTAAAATAGGTAGTTTATAAGAAACAATATAGAAGGGGAAAATAAAAGAGTGCATGATTCAGAATGTGTTTTTCTGTGAAAAAATAAAGTAACGGTAAAACATCAATGCAAATTTAAACAGTGCTAAAACATTACGAAATATCCACCCCCATTCACTATTGCAGTTCAACTGCGTTATACAAATAAGATGTGAAAAAAGGATTGAAAATAAATCAACGGGTGAACCAGCCCTCCATATTAGTTCTGTGTTCCTAGGGAAAGTTGTACAGTTACATGTACACTTGCGTTCACCCCTTGAAACAACACAGTACATTTTCTAAAAACTATAAGAACACGCTACCAATATATGGTGAAATTTTACTAGTGACCGATAGCGAAATCTCAAGACGGGCTGGTGATAAGGAACAACTTTCTCCAAGGAACATAGGTTTTTTTTATCTTTATTTCTTAAAAGAACTTGATACACAAATGACAAAGCGACCATGTCGTCCTCATGTGGACTTCAACATTACACAACTGTTTTCAGAATTCTAATTACGCCTAATTAAACCAATTTTAACAAGTATGTACAGAGTCCTAGCGTTATTAGAATAAGGAAAAGCAAGGGCGCTGTTACAACCTCTAACAGATGAAAACATATAATTGTTGAAAATTTGTTGTCTAAAAGAATTGTTTCGGACACACTCCACCAAAATATGATATACATCTTAATTTTTTTTGCATTCTTTGTAATTCGGGGAGTCCGATTTGCGCATGAGATAAGCAAATTTATAAAGTGGTATGTGTCCGGAACGAATCCTGAACTCAAGCACCAATTAACAATAACAATCAACATAGGTTGAAATACGAAAAAAATATTTGGCCTCCCATACAAAATTGTCGATCAGTTGATTTGAGTGACTGTGGAAACTCAAAATATTTCTGTCATATTTCAACCTATGTTCGTTGAGGAAAGTTATTCCTTATCACCAGCTCGTCTTGATATTTAGCTATCGATCACCAGTAAAATTTCCCCTTTTATAAGGATACTTTGTACAATAATGCACTTTTCATAAGGCCAGGAATATAAAAGATTGTAGAAGTGAAGTGAAGTATTACAAAAACTTGAAAATGTAGGTACAAAGAATCTCAAAACACAAGTAGTCATTCACAAGTGTAACTAACCCGAAACCTGAGGTGACATGACCCGGCTTACTGCCCTCAGAAATGAAAAAAAAAACTAGAATTGAATCAAGAGAACGACGTATTACTTAACTACCTACTTTTTTGTGTGGGACACCGAGTCGTCCAACGACCCGATGAACCCTGGTAAGATTACTTACTACGAAATGTAATACGCAGTAGGTACTTTGCCGTGCGGTGCCGGTTTAGAATACCATAGCCCATTTCTAACAGTGGTCGTCTAAAATAAGAGTAAGGGATAAATCCAGGAAATTAGCCGCTGCTAATTGTGTATCGCCATAATGACAACCTGTCACTATGGCGATACACAATTTTCCGAATGACTCTCAAATATTTGTCTGACGTAGCGTACATGTCCGTTTTTTGCGGTCGTTTACGCTCTGCCTACCCCGCATGGGATTATAGGCGTGATATGTGTATTAACCGCTGCGTTTCCTGTGGATACATACAACACTAATCCGCCTGCAAAGTTGTTAATTAAGGTGTTAAATGGAGTGTTGATTAAATTATGATGATGAAAATGATAAGCATTAGGTAAAAATAATACTGTAAATACTTTTACATGCACGTATCACGCCTATAATCCCTTACGGGGTAGGCAGAGCGTAAACGGCTGCAAAAACAGAAATTTACGCCACGTGTGACAAATATTTGAGTTATTCGAAAAATGGTGTATCGCCAGTGACAGGTTGTCAGCCCATCGCCTAAATTTGCAATACACACCCTCGAGCCCCTTAGTCGCCTCTTACGACTCCCACGGGAAAGAAATAGGGTGATGCTTTTCTAAGCCGGCATCATGGCATGGCAAATAACTACAATAAAAATAACGGCAATATTTTTACGGTATGGATAAATAACATAAACCGTCTAACGTAATATTTGTAATACTACGTATAACAACAGTGGTTGATTAGATAACAAGTCAAAGCAAGGTTATCTTTAGCGTCAATGGGTGTTTTCCTAAACATTCACTTGATGAAATAAGACTCCATATTGAAAGAGATTAAAAATAGTTCATTATTATAAGGCAGTCAACTTATTATCGGTTGGTGAGTCTGGCTGAGACTCTGTAGTTGATAAACGAGATACGAAATATAGAGCAAATATCTCGTGGAATTAATTCCCTAAATACCCTACTAATAAGCTTTAGTGTTGTGTCTTATTATGAAAAAAAAAAAAATAATGTTTATTTTGACAAACAACAATTGTGACAGTGGTGACATTTTATAATTTTTGACTAGCCTCATACACCCCTAAAGTAAAATAAAGGTAAATAGTTAAGCTTACTATGACTCCACACTAGGCCACGCCTGTGTCGTGGGAAATTATATTCTTCTTATTTTAGTGTGGGACACCGAGTCGTCCAACGACCCGATGAACCCTGGTGTCAGAGTTATATTTACATACATACATATATCACGCTTTTATCCCTTACGGGATACGGCCGTAAAAGACGGACATATACGCCAAGTCTGACAAACATTAGAGGGTAATTCAGAAGTATATATTCAGAAGAATTATATCACCATAATAACAGATTGTCATTCCATGGCCTAAAATTGCAATACACGTGTCAACCTCGAGTCCCTTCGTCGCCTCTTACGAAACCCACGAGAAAGAAATTATTTATCTTTAATAAAAAGGTTTACTGTAGTGATAGAGCGAATACTTTTAAAACTAATGTAAACAGGTCTACAAATACGAGTGAATCCTAAATATACAAAATATTTATTTTTGTTCGTTCAGGTTCATTCACCACAGAAAACAAGCAACTTAAGTTTTTATTTTTGAAACCCTGTGTAATCAATCACATAGGTGTACATTACATAACATAAACGCAACTCAACACAATCTAATCTAGCTGATACCAAATTATCTCATACATAAGCGATATGTGCATAATCACAAGCAACTGATTTGGAATGGGAACAAATCGTTTACGGTGTTAGGTATTTAAAAAAAGTTAAGCGGTTTCTATTTTTTTTATTATAGATGGGTTTGCGCTTGACAACGTCAAATCGTATGGAAAAATGATTTAAACAGCAGCGTCTAAATAGGCGGCCTTTTTTGTAATCACACGGTTAAGGTCCACAAAAAAAAATCATGTCTGTCAAGCCAGCTATATATTCCTTAACCGAATTCTAACGCTGTCTGTGTTATTGACTTATGCCTATAGAAAGATGCATTTGCCAAGAAACAAATGTTCCTTGACGGAATTTACGTAGGTTTTGTGCCGACATTGTAACGGCTCACTAAGTCGCGTATTTTTCTGCTGGTGTAGCTAGACACTGAAATTTCCTATAGTAAAACTCGAACACATCTCACCCGTTCGTATGATGCAGCTGGTCGCACAGTGTGTACAGGATATCGACTTCTAGCGGCGTGATTTGAGACATCATTTGGGCGGAATGCAAGAACTCCTCCTTAGTGACCTCTTGCGTTCGAGAACCGCTGGTAGCGTTGAGGTAGACCCGCTTGATCAATTCCATGTTGTTCAGCAGTGAGTTGAAAGCCATGTAGTAGGGGAAACTGATTTTTCGTTCGCCTTGTGGGAAGCCAGATGCCTGGAATTCAAAATGAAACACTTATATATTATTTGTACTGTTTCTTTCTCACAGCCTCCAATTCGGTATACATGGTGTAAGGGACGGTGTACCGAAAACTTTGCAGGCATGATCAGACCATGAAACTAAACAACTTTCATTATGGAGCCTATGTTGGGAAACGAAATATTTTTTTCGAGTTTCCATAGAAAGTCAGTCAGCTGATCGGGAATTTTGTATGGGAGGTCGACATTTTTTTCTCGTTTACCAACATATCTTCCATAGAAAAAGTTGTTCAGTTTTAAGGCCTGATTATGCCTGCAAAGTTTTCGGTACACCGTCCCTTACACCCCGTATAAAGCTTAGCTGGAAGACATAAAATAAGAAAACCATTTGGATATAATTAAGTCTAATTTAGAACATGTTTATATTAAGTAAGAAAAAGTTAAGGATTACTCTTATTTATGAAAAAAACTGAATATCCTTCATTTGACCTGTGTGACGTCATACTGTGCAAGGAAAAGAATCTCTTTCATTATCTCTTTCAAGATAAGTATTGACATTAGAAACAACAAATCCTAGTACGTCAGTCAACGTTTAGTGCCAAATTTATGTAAACAAAGTCTGATTTATTGAACTTTTTATGAATGGAGTTGTTCGTAGCTTGTCTACATATTTATAGTTAATTTGTGGTTGTTCGTTGCAATTATTGTTCCCAAATATTACGTCATCAAACAATATATTCTAAAAATTAATTATAAAGTCACGGAAGATCAAATTAACAAAAAACAAATAAGTTATTATAAAAAAAAAATTAACTTTACATACCGAATTAAGAGAAAATTGTAATAGAACTCATTGAATTAAGAATCTTCTCTTGTTTCAAGTGAATTAGGCTTAATAACTCTTTAAAATTAGTCTCGTTTACATTTCAAATTTAGTTTTAACTTTTTCATTATTATTATGGTTAAAATACAAACTAAACATCTTTTTGATGAGATAATTAAAGAGTTGGTCAAAAGAGTCGAATGAGAAGAGAATGTAAAATGTGAGTCAATTAAGATGCGATGCAATTAAAGCCTCAATTTTACTGGAAACATTCTTGAGCTAATCAAGCATAGCTACTCGTCATAGCTTTTAATTGTACTTTGTACTATTCATTTTGTACTTTGTACTTTGATTTTGTCTCCCCGAAATATTGGTCAAAACAATCGAATCAAAGTACAAAACAATGGATTATCTTGAATTATCTATCTATCAGTAGCTTATCTTTGCCAATCATAATCATTGAACTACTATCGCAAAATGTGAATGACAAAATAGTCCAATACGGCTGGCATTATTTGAGGGCATAGCTTGCAAAAATGATAAAATCGCTTATTTTTTGTACGATTGCGTTATGTGTGTCTGTAAATCACAATTACACTTTGTATCATTTTTTTAAATGTATGGTAGCTCATTTAATAAAATAAAATTTAGGTGTCTCCAATTAAATTCATAAAAATATATCAGTAGTGTCTATGTGACAGTTTGCACAATGTAAAAACCCAGTTAGAGTTATTTTTATCCACTGCAAACAAAAGTATGTAAGCACTAAGCATACACCTAAAATGACACAAAAAAATAAATTGGGTTCGGCCAATGGTCCAGAAAGTATAAGCCAAAAATAAAAAACTTAAATCTTTTTGAAACTTGAAAAGCTAGCCATACTGGGTTAAAAGTATAAACGAAAACATGCAATGTGCGATTTGGATTTCTGTATGTTACAAATCTCTTCAATGTTTGATAATGTATGGAATGTCAAAATTTTAAAATCATTAAAGAAAAATTACATTACATAGGTATTAATCGTAAAAATAACTACCGATAAATGGTTGTAAAATTCAATTAATAGTGGTTGAAGAAGAAAAAAATAATTACTTAGGTGTTTACTGTTTGATTAGACATATCTCACATACCTACTTAATGTTGTTTCTACCTATAGTAGTAGATGATTAAAAAACTCTGGCAACAGGGTTCATTGCATCGACTTGATGACCCACCAGAAAAAATTAAAAAAGCAGGATTTATGTTAGGTAATACCTACCCACAAGAAAAAGAAAATTTTTGTTCTTCTTCTTCTTAGCGTGTCGATGGCAGACACTACACCGTCGCGGCCCAGAACTTGGCTACGTTGACAGCGCTGACAGACGCTGTCATAAGATCGTCCTGCGTGCAGGTGCTAGGGCACGCAGGACACGATGTTAGGTGGTTCATTGTTTAAGTTTGAACTGCACCACACAAACAACCTACATCGGAACCCTCCAAGAAGCCCCACTTGGTCATGTTTTCCAATGTTAAAATTTTTGTTTTGATGTCATGTAAATTGTGTTGTTTTATATTAAATGTTTTAAAAGTTAGTGTTAGGGTGCGGTTCCAGTAAAGCATATATTATAATTGAATCTGTACAAAACACTGACACAACCAACAAAAATCTTTTCTTTTGTTCAGTGCGATTGGCCACATCGCACATCTTCACTCATCTACGTTTTTGTGGAAAGGCACCTTTAGTCTCTATACTCTTCCTGGGAATTGGGTGAAATAGTTCCCACCTAGCGGAGCTGATCACCCGTCTGCGAGCTTCGTAGACGTCTCAAACCGAGGAAGAAGAAGACTATTCTAAGCAGACCAGATAAATGTAAAAAAAAAACTTACACTAATAACTTTGTTCTTCAATTCGTTGGTCAGCAAGTGATTCTTAACAGACATCATGATGTTCTTGAAGTCGCCGACAGTAATGAAGCCGGAGCCATCCTTGTCACATTTCTTGAAGGCCTCGACTCCGTATTCCTCGTGGAAGTCGTGGAGGAACTGGCTGAATTCGGGGTATGTGACTAGCCGCTTTCGATCCTTTAGAAATAGGAATAAAAATAAGCATTTTCTTCACATTACAATATTATGCTACGTTCACACTATGCACCCATTCCTGCTCCTGTCGCTACCGCCAATATTGTTCGAAATACTTCCACGGAAGTATCAACGCGAGTGAGTGTTCACTCTCTGCCTTCATACTCTTCTCGCAGGAATACGAATGAGCGAGATACTAATACATTCCACTCACGCTCTTGCTGCCGAAAAGTCGACACTGGATAAGCACGGGAAGTGGCAACAGCATGACGAGTAGCGCTTCCCTTACTATTTCCCTGCCCATAAAGGCATAGTGTGAACGTAACATTACACAAATTATTAAATACGATCAGCAATTTTGTATGGGAGGTCCAAATCATTTATTATTTTTCGAACTATGGTCCTTGGGGAACGTTGTTTTTTATCTCATTCTCTAGTAAAATTTCACCCTATATATTTGATTGATAGATTATAGTTATACCTTTCCGAAGTACAGCCGTATGAACGAGCTCTCCATATCGAAGGGCAGTTTCTTGTGTAGAGCGGTCTTTTGCATAACTTCGGCGAATTCATCTACAGGAATAAATAATTTGGTTATTGCGTTGACAAGTCAACACAGAATATTCATGTGTTGAACATTAATAGAGAGCTCATGTTAGAGTTAACAAGTTAACACAGAATGTTTTGAATGTTTTTAAGATTTCTCAAAAATACTTTATTAAACATAATGTGAATTATCTGTTAATCTGTTTTAATTGAATTATCTTTACAAATTTTAGTTTTATGTAATCCATTACTTGTAATTATGAATTTCATACTACAAAATCATCTAAATTTTATTATAATTGACTTGATGTACGTCAGGATTTCTATGTATATGTTTCTTAGTATCTTTATTGTAATATAAACATTGTCGTATCTCATGTAATTATATCTTTTAACTATTGTTTCCTTTGACCTTGACTCTGGCAGAATCATCGTCTGATGGAAGCCAAATCTCAAAAAAAAACTTTGTCAACTGCAATCCTTACCAAAAGCAACGAGCCCATTGCCGTTGGTGTCGAACAGCTGAAAGGCGGTCTTGTAGAGGGCGTCCGGCACGCACAACAGCCCCTCAAAGGCCTGGAACTCTGGGAACGAGATGAACCCGTCCTTGTCCATGTCCACGATGCCCGCGATGAGCTGCACTGACTCTTTGTTGAAGTCATCTACAAATAACATTTTTTATTAGGTACCTCACCTACTTTGTATGTATGTTCGCATATCGTATAATACCATTACTCTTCCCTAGGTCTGCTGTAAGAAATTTCTTATTAGAGATAAGCAGTGCCTGTTGTGTCTGTATTCTTTATGTGTTTTTCTCTTTAATGTTCATGTGTACAATAAATCGTAAATAAATAATAAATAAATATGTAGGTATGTGTGTATGTATGATAGTAAGTGTACTTACTACATAAGTGTTATTTTAAAATTTAATAATTTTTGACGGATGGTGGAGTAAACGGGTTCTCGAGTGGAGGCCACACCTCGTCAAGCGTATTGTTGGACGACCTCCGGCCAGATGGACCGATGACTTAAAAAAGGCTGCTGGTAGCGACTGGATGGCGAAAACGGGAGATCGTGCCCTATGCCTTACTTTGGGGGAGGCCTACGTCCAGCAGTGGGCTGCAATGGGCTGATGATGACTGATAATGCAACTACTTGCAAATCTTTTATTTTTTGTCTCTATTTTAATATAAAGGTTGTCTGGAAGAGATCGCTGCAAGCGATAAGGGTGCCTTAACTTACTTTTAGTCTCAAGTTTTCTGTATTGTTTTGTTTCTGTTGTAAGCAATAAAGTGTTTATCTATCTATCTTTCTACATAAACATGGCGCTGCCAATCCGCTTGTCAAGCGTGGTAAGTATGGCAACCCCCAATAGGCGGAGGCCCATGTCCAGCAGTGGACTGTTGTGACTGTAAACCCTCGCACCAGTGAGATTTGGACGCACGTATGCAGCGATACGGGCGTGTGATCAAAATAAACGGTTCAGTTTTGATACCTGTATTTTCTGTAAATAATAGCACTGTAATATCTATAACTATAACAGTGCTATGTCGGCTTAGAATAGCTTCACTCCATTTCTTTTCCGTGAGTGTTGTAAGAGGAGACTAAAGTAACCGAGGGTTACACCTTTTTTTGCAATTTTAGGTGACGGACTGATATCCTATTGCTATGGCAATACACAATTTTCTGAATGACTCTCAAATGTATATGATCGTTTTAACGGCCGTTTGCCTACCCCGCGAGGGATGTAGGCGTGATGTATGTATATAAGCGACGAGATTACTGATAATAAAAAAGATTTTGTAAAGCTATCAATCAATAGACAACATAGAAACAGACATTATTACAGACATGCTAACAGTATTATTATTATAATGTGGATATGCTAATTTTTATGATTTGCACATAGTCACTAGATGCAAAAGAAAATAATGTTATTGTAGCTGCAGGTGCATGCAACACATTCTCAAACCTTGTAAATAACCAAGGTTAATTTGAATAGAATATAGGTTATCTGAGGACCTGAGCACTCTTGAATGTCAAGTCTATACATAAAAGGAGTACATACATACATACATAAATCACGCCTCTTTCCCGGAGGGGTAGGCAGAGACTACTTCCTTCCACTTACTACGATCCTGGCATACTACTTTCGCCTCCTCCACATTCATCAATCTCTTCATGCATGCTCTTCGGTTTAGGGTACTCTTGACCTGACCTTTCTTTAGGACGTCCCCGATTTGATCAAGGTACGTTCGTCGAGGTCTTCCCCTTCCGACGTTCCCATCCACACTTGCCATATACACCTGTTTCGTTAATCTTCTTTCATTCATCCTCTCTACATGACCAAACCATCTAAGCATACCCTTTTCTACACCAGTCACTACGTCTTCTTTTATACCACAACGTTCCCTTATCACGCTATTCCTTATCCTGTCACTCAATTTTACGTCAATCATACTTCTTAACGCTCTCATTTGTACTGCATTTATTCTACTTTCATGCTTTTTCTGCCATACCCGACTTTCACTCCCATACATAAGTGTCGGAACTAACACCTCTCTATGCACAGCCAGACGAGCCTTATCAGAGACTTTCTGGCTGTTCATAAAAGCGTGCAACGCTCCATTCACCATGTTTCCGGCATTCACCCTTCTTTCGATGTCACTTTCACACTTTCCATCTGATGTGAACATGGAGCCCAAATACACAAACTCTTTCACTTGTTCCACCCTCTCTTCTTCTATCATAATTTTACACTCTGTCATATTTTCCTCTTTCTCAAAAACCATTGCTTTCGTCTTACTTACATTCACTTTCATTCCTTTCTTTTTCAAAGCCTCAGTCATAATATTTACCATCTCCTGCAACCCTTCAGCCGACGACGCAAGGATAACTTGGTCATCAGCATAGAGAAGACATTTGACGAGTAAACCATTCATTCTCAGACCACATTCACTCTCTTTCAAATCCGCCAAACAACTATCCATGAATAGATTGAACAGCCACGGTGACGCAACACATCCCTGTCTAACACCTTTCTCGATGTTAAAAAGTTCACTGTACGCCCCGTTTATCCTGACACAAGCACTGGAATCCTTATATAAGGATTTCAGTGCTCGTATCAAGATACTGCTCACCCCATGCATGGATAGTGCCGACCACAATTCATTCCTCACCACTCTGTCATAGGCCTTTTCCAAATCCACGAATGCGCAATATGCGCAATAGACTTTCTGGTAAAAGGAGTAACATAACAAAAAGACGCCGTGTGATGCCGGCTTAGAATAGCATCACCCCATTTCTTCCCGTGGGCGTCGTAAGAGGCGACTAAGGGACTCGAGGGTGTGTATTGTATTTTAGGCGATGGGCTGACAACCTGTCACTATGGCGCTACACAATTTTCCGAATGACACTCAAATATATGTCAGACGGCGTAAATATTCGTTTTTGCGGCCGTTTACGCTCTGCCTACCCCGAAAGGGATTAAGGCGTGATATGTGTGTGTAGTAACAAAAAGGGCATAACGAGCCGAAAGCATGTCAACGTACTCACGGAACTGAACAACTTTTCCCATGGAATATAGTAGAAATATGAAAAAAATTTGATCTCCAATAATAAATTGTTATGAAACTACAGGCTACAAATCTACAAGTGAAATTCTTAGTACATAGCTTAGCCAGTTAATATTTCTGGTATCATAATGGCTAACCAACTAAGAAATGAACATCGAATTTCACCTGTAAAATTGTAGCCTGTAGTTTGATAATATTGGGCACGGATCAGCAATTTTGTATGGTCAACATTTTTCAACTATTTTGAAACATGTTCCATGAGGCCTCCTTTCGGCTTGTTATAGCTTTTTTTTATTCACTGTATGTTATCTATCATTGTCTGGGTTTTGTTTTGAATGCAGACACATTATTATTGTTCATGCCATGTTATTATAACAATATAAGTGGCTCTAAAAACTATATTTTATACTTATATTAATCATCAAACTATGACATGGAAAAGTTAGTAATACATAGCTAAAAAACGGCAAATCATATTATTTATACAGCCTTATCTAGTTTATCTGCATTATCAATATTATCATAAATAATAGTTGTTTTATTTTAACTTTCTAAAGGTTAAGGAATGACTAACTGGAATTCCCAACGAGCCATATGCTTAAGAAGTATATTACATGTAGACAGTCCTATTATAATAAATTGTCAAAGATTTGTTATTAATTTCCAAAAAATACTAATATCATATGCTTAAGAAGTATGCATGTGGTCCCATTATAATAAATTGTCATTTCATAAAATTTCTAATATGATATCAAAACTAATATTTGCACGTCATTAAGATACAATTTTTTTTTTTTTTTTAAGTAGCCTGTTCAGTGTTCCACTGCAGGGCAAAGGCCTCCCCTCTTTCGCGCCACCCGTCTCGATCCGTCTGAGGTGCACATATTCATTGAAGCAAAACATTACCTTCATCAAATAGTCCAAGGAACTTCCGCACAAAATCTTCACTGGTGATGCACTTCTCGCCATTTTTCTCGACGGTGGCATACTTCAGGAATATTTCATGTAGCTGCTTAGTGTCCGCCCGCTTCAGATAACCAGCCCCCTGTTTGGAAAACAGTAGAATGAGTATGCCGTGTGATGCCGGCTTAGAATAGCATCACCCTATTTCTTACCCATGGGTGTCGTAAGAGGCGACTAAGGGACTTGAGGGTTAGATGTGTATTGCAATTTTAGGCGATGGGCTGACAACCTGTCTCTATAGTAATACAGTTATCTGATCGACCCTCAAATTTGTCAGATGTGGTGTTAATCTGCCTACGGCGTAAGGGATATAGGCGTGACTTATGTATGTATGTAGAATGAGTCTCTACCCTCTGCAGTTTGGAATCTACACTAATATTATAGAGAGGAAAGATTTGATTGTTTGTTTGAATCAAATAGGCTCCAAAACAACTGGACCAATTTGAAAAATTCTTTTACCATGAGAATCCTACATTATTCCTGATGAACATAGGCTAAATTTAAATGAAACAAAATGAAAACAGTTAGTAGCGGGTGAAACCGCTGGGCAGGCCGCTATTATTAATCCATAAGTTGTCTTGGTTTGTGCTCATTGTATGCAATTAGCAAGAGAAGTTAGCTAATATAATACACGAAAAACTATTTTAAATATGTGTTAGCCTGCTCCATTATAAAACAAACAATTCTATTTTCACATTGTTCTTGATTTCCTTTGTAAATTTTTTGATAATTTGAGTAAGTTTCTGATATTTTGGAGTTGTTCCATGATAATAGCCTATGCAACTGGGTCGAAATATCGGACAATTCAATAAAATCGAGAACTGCGGGAAGGACCTCGTTTTAGTGTTTTGGGTCATTATGTATAAATGCGAAAGTTTAAAACCGTTTCTATTTTCACTGAAACATGTAGAATATTGTAATGAGTCATAGTTTAAAAAAATAAGAATGGATAATGTGTCTCTTCAAATGGCTTGACCACATTAAAACACTTGCCAATCTACCTTGTTGGAGTACAACATGTCTAAGACTCTAGCAACAAGTGCACGGCAGATCATAACTAAGTACTCTACTCATTATCCATCAAACATTGTGATCATGATTGATCTGTCAATGGTAGTTTCCATATCTATATACATATATTCATAGCTTAATGTTATGATATAACAGCATAGGGTCTGATAATTTTTTGTTATCTATCATTTACAGTCTATTTAAAAATGTAGGTATAAAATTAATACTACATGTTATTAACTATTACATAAAATTATTCAAATATGTCGTCACATTTTGTATTTTAATGATTTTCATTAAGGTACACTTATGAACTGTAAGATTTGACAAGATAGCCACCACTCTTAATTAGTGTTGTTATTTTTAATTAAATATGATATGGGTTTTAAATAATTAACTATCATTGCTCTGTAAATGCACTTTGAAAACAACAAACCAGATAACTTTAGTAGTTAAGCAATTGCATTTTAAACTGCAATAAGCCACAATGTAAGAATCATTCTCCTTTAACAATATAAAAACTTGGTTTTTTATTTAAACAATCACTTATCACAACACAAATATAACACACAGAACTATTTCAAAAGGATATACAGGTCAAAATTCAATAACGAAACAGTATTCAACTCAAACAGTATAAAAATAAGACAGATTTTACCCGTCGAGAAGACATTTTGTCAAGAGGACTCAAATTATACTGACTTGAGGGTCATTGATACAGTTGACGTAACAGATAAGAAATTATTATCATGTGTACTCAAGTCGTTAAGTATATCTTGGAGAGTGATACTTTACACAACATTCATTCGTAGGGCTCTGAGATGCTAGTTTTTAAATTCATCTTGGATAGAGTAAAAGTTTTTTATTCAAAACAATTTGGTCAACTAAATTGTGAATGGTAAGTAAGCATTATTTATTCTTAAATATTTATGTAGATGTAAGTACCTACAAAATTCAGTGGCAGCAAAACATTAGTAAAGGATAATTTGTAAATGCAATTATTTATTATCTATATCTAGAGGTTAGGTGACTGATTATCTAACAAAATTGGGTATGTTTGTTGATAAAAGTCCCTGCTTCTGGTAAGAAGTGCTTGTGTTTATTTGAGCAGTGGTGTTCGTGCAGAAATACCGACCAAAATTGCAGACGTTTCAGTTCAAGGGCGGTCGTCTCAAGGGCAACCTACCGCACTATGTAAAAAGCTGTAAACTTGCTACATAACAACAGATTGTCCTTGTAGAATGCTCACTGATAATGGCCCTTATTTGTACGCGACAAAAGACAATCAAAACTTACCCACCTCTTGACAGCTGGCCTGCGTTATCAAAGAACTGAACAACGATGTGAACATTACAGAGTTTTTCGGACACTACACAAAGTTTTTGAAAAGAAAAACCTATAACGTTTGAGAATACGGGGACTTTGAAAGTTCGCTTGATCTTACAACACGTCACAAATACGTAAAAATATTACAAATCTATTTTAGATATTCACGCACGTCGCTCATGGTCCTATCATCCACCGGGTATGATTAATGCTAACCTTTTACAAAGGTCTATCTTTTTAACTGCGTGCGAAAAACAATACCATACTTCGCAACTTTGTTGGATTACACAGTAGATTTTTGCAAGGAGTTTGACATTTGCCATAGTCTATATGAAAGTAGTGTTGTTCGTTATCGGATAATATTATTACAAGTTGTTTTTTAATCTGTAAAACTAAACAACGTTGCTCAGTTTTTATAAAATGTCGTAAGTGGATAATGGTACACAATATTTTCAGAATTCCTACGATTTAGACAGCAATATGATAAGAAGTAGCTTTTTTTAGAGCTGGACTCTGCTGTGCAATTTTAGCCCCGGGGCTTTGAAATCTAAACCTGCATCCGGAGAGAATAGCGATAGCAATAGTTTTGGTATAAGTAATACGAAAAGTCCAACTTGTTATTCGTAGGTACGGTACCTATAAAATATTTATAAAAATCCTGCTTGCAAGTTCAGTAACTCATCTAGAGAATACACCCCATGAAAATAATATATTTTTTAGTGTTAATGTTTTCGGTGGGTATTTATAAAAATCACGTATTTTTTGTAAGTGGAAAGCTTTTGATTTAAGTGGAACCGCACAGTCCCTGTAACGTGGACGTGAACCAGATGTACCTAGTCAGTCAGTTGGAACCATGGTTGGAAGTTGAAAACCATGGACTTTGTTGTGGTTTTAGAAAATTCCTCTAGATGTCGCGTGCTTATAAGTTTTCCATGTTGTGTAGAGACTAGAGACGCGATTATTTGGATTTCGATTTCACCTACAGAGTGTAAAGGAGAGTGCATGCAGGTCATGATTCTAAATAACTTTCCTCTAGGAACATATCAAGAAACGACAAAAAAAATTACCTCCCAGGCAGCTGACTGCCTTTTCCAATGGGATGACGTTTTCTAAGGAAAAGTTGTTAGTTTCCTGGTCTAAATGCACCCCATCAGTATTCGGAGTGCTTTCCCTTCGATTTCGTATAGTTAGAACGACTTCAAAATAAAGTTTTGATGGTGAGATAATAGCACGATAGAAGGGTAGATTTTATCTAATAGTTGGGCGGACCCTTTTACAATATTTACCGGTTACCTTTTATAGTCAAGCCAAGATCTTAGATTTGAATTATTTATTTAATTTTTTTTAAGTTTCATACAACTAGCAGCAAGAGTCTCGTTCGACTGACTGCGCTTTGACGGTTGGAATCTCGTTCGAATTCGAATTGCGAATAATAAGTTCGTTAGCGAAATTCAGTTGTGGTCCCTGCTGTGGTCGCAACCACCAAACAAGTAGACAAAGTGTTTACTCTGTGTTCCGTACCCATATTGCTTTTATTTTATTCAATAAAACTCGAAAATATACCTAATTTTTACATAAAGAGTCTTAAATTCAACTTTGGCTGCAAACATACATACGTCAGACATTAAAATTTTTACATAGAATTGAAGTAGGTATATGGTTTTGTTTATTTATAATTATAAAAGTATCACGAACCTCATTCACAAAATGCTATTTTGCTTGACTAAAAGCATAGTTTTAGGTGAACGTATAGTACTTCAATGAATCTACAGTAAAATTTTACCGTTGGACGAATAACTGAAATCCAAAAAACTTTACAGGCTGATTTGTTGACAGTTGAAATTTGCAAATTTAGCTCTGGCAGAAAACTTTGCGGGAACCGCGGGAACCCTATTCATGTCACTAGCTAGCCGCGGGCTGCAAAATACTGCAGGAGTACGCGTTGGTGCTTCCCATCACGATTCAAACTTTACGTACTATTTGCATAAAGTGCAATATGGATTGCAGAGTTTGTACCAAAAATTTATTTCTCTTTATCGGATCAGCCTTTAGGTATGCTAGCTACATAGTAAACAGTACTAACGTACGATTGCATTCCAAAGTATGAATTTACAATTGTAGTGTAAGTGTAACACGAGAAGTAGTGGACATAACAACATTTCCTTTGAAAACATTTTGGAAATATTCGTTCATTTTGCACCGCTGCCTCCACGTTACACTCTTATAGAGTTATTGCTACGTATTTTATAATGTATAACTAACAATAAAAGCTTAATTCAGAACTGCCTATAATAATAATATCATAATGTTACGTATCTGTCCGGGAACAAAGGGGGTGGTGTTGGGGCAGTTGAAATTGTGTTCAGGCAAACGAAGAGGGAACACAAGAGCGACATGAAGGTAATCAATCAATGTGACTTGTATTTATAGTTACATAATTAATTAAGAAACCAGCAGCGCATGAATACGGGGTATTATTATTCACACGCAAGTTTGTTTATAATCAAATCAATGTTTATGGGAAGACCAAACTCGGAAGCGGTCTCAAACTCAGCAAACAAACGCGGTCATCAGCACGTTGATGGTTGACCAGCCTTCTACTACATCCCCCTATGGATAAGTAAAACATAAAAGTGTATATGTAATTTACTAAACATTCCATGGTGGATTCCATGGTACCTACATGCACAAGGCATACCACCGCCTTCTGGATGCAATTTCCATAATAATGTTCTGTAAACGCTGTAAGGAAAAGCCGGCTTACAAAATAAGCTGGAGTACACTCGTTTTATGTCTTATCTAACGGACAGTATAGATGCTGAAGTCTATAGAAAATAACAATATTAATTAGATACTCCTCTAGTAAAAAATTTACTTTCCTTTACTTATTTATAATACAATACGATTTCTGTTGAGAGTTTTAATCTGCTTGGAAAAATATCATGGAACTAAAAGTTCGTCGAAAAAAGTTATTTTTGTCTTTCATATTTTTTCTTAAAGTTTACGTACCCATTAAATATACGTAAATGCAATTAATTTAAGATTATAAATACAAAATCATTTTAAACAAAATTTAATTGACATCATAATGTTTCCTTGATACGATATGGCAGATCATGATCGTGTAATATGCGCAGGTGGGCTTGTCATTAATTTATTATTTTGTACCTGACCAATTCCAGATTTTCTTTCAATACACACTCATACACATATCACGCCCGTAATCCATTGCGGGGTAGGCTGAGCGTAAACGGTCTCAAAAAACGAACATTTACGCCACTTCTGACAAATATTTGAGGGTCATTGGACAAATTGTGTATCGCTTTAGTGACCGGTTGTCAGCCCATCTTCTAAAACTGCAATACACACCATGTATGCATGCATGCAAGTCCCTTAGTCACCTCTTACGACTCCCACGGGAAAGAAATGGGGTGATGCTATTCTAAGCCGGCATCACACGGCAATGCATTTCCTATTTCAATCACATTTATCATTTGTGAGTACGAATGGTGAATTGGTTTCTACTAGAGACGCATACCAATAACAACCACCTTTCGACTACTTTATATTCGTTCGAGCTGAGAACAGATGTAGGATTTGAGCGTACATGCATAGAGCTTTTCTAGTTCAGTGACTGACCGAATTCTGCTTTGGTTTGCACGTAAGTCCTAGTCGTTTTAGTCAATTCAAGTTTTACTGGCATGGTATTTGATCAGCTTAAAATAGTAAATCAAGAATTTGGTGATTGTGAAAATTAAATTAACAATTACCCAAAAACATAATTCAGAAGAAGCCTAATGTATAGGCCAATTTAAACAATAAAATTAATAAATAAATATTTTTGGATTATTTCATTGGTAAATTATAAATTTACATCTTTCTGTTTTTCTGTGTCTATAATGCAAAATAGAAGAAAAAATAATATATACGCGTAACTATGATCCAACAGAATATAACAATATTTCCATTACATCTTTGAATATTCACCACAAGTGCATCAATAATTTATCACACGAATGCAATATAATCTATTATAAATGTATGTGGGTAATTGGATAACAATGGCAAAAAATTGTTGATACTAAAATATAATAACATGTACGGACAATTATTAATAGGTATTGTTACTATAGTTTAGACTTGTTTGCAGTACAGTGTTCTGTGAAAGAAAACATGAATGACTACTAAATCCCCGGAGGAAGTCAGATGTCAAACAGAAGAAAACATGTTTTTGCTTTCCTACACAGCAGAAAAAGTAATAAGAGACCAAGTTATAGAGACGCTGCCAGTGCAGAGCTGCGGGTGGGTAAATAAATAGAATTCCGTTTGTTTGTTCCATAGCTAGAGCTGTGGCTCGAACAAAGTTTCTTTGTGCCACTCGTGTATTGGACTCGGACCTGAGAAGAACTAGTGTAGATTTATGGTGGAAACCGGAAAGGAAAATATTGTTTTTATTTACTTGCTTATGATTTGTTTTTGTTACAATCATACGTTTTTACTGAGCATTTTGTTAAAAATTTTACTTGTTCAAGCGTACTTATGTAAGGTAAGGAAAAATACTTAGCCTTTGATTATTGTTCGAGGTAAGTATATATATGATTCTAACAAAATGTATGCGTAGATGCAATTAGGATAAACAAGGAAAACGCTTGAGTTTAAGTAAGTCTTAATGCAGCTTAAATCTTCCTGTGCGCCTATCTATCTACTCGACAACAACAGTAAACTAACATTTATATTAAAACATAAGGATATATTTTTTTCAGTTTTGGTGTACACTCAAAGTTTTAAGAAATAAAGCAGCCGCTGTTTCTTAACTTCTATTTAAAACCTTAAGACTTAAATAAATTGCATTTTAAAATGAGACTTTCTAGTTGGCTAGAACAAAAGTCTTAACAAGATACAAGAATGGTGATAACACTCCGGTTTACAGCTCAAATACTGGTATATCTCCAGAGTATAAAAGACAAGCCAAGAAAACAATATAACTATATCCCATAAAATATTAAAAGTAATAACTTGGCTGACCGCGTTGGCTAACTTTCATATGGCGTAAAACTGTGAATGCAATGTTAGGAGGTATTCTCAGACAGAATTAAGATGGGGTGGTATGGGATCTACCTCCTAGCGGTCCACCCCGGGCAACGGCAACACAGGCTTGCCTGTGGATAAGTCCGGCTGAACGATCCCAATAAGCGGTGGAAGGCTCCGTAAGGGGCCGCCTGGCTCGCGACCACCATCCCACCGAAGTCTGGCGCCAAGTAGCTTACTGCGTTCCGTCAGAGTGTGGGAGTGCCAGTGCCTTAACAGGCTTCTTCTGGGTGAGCTCGCTCCATCTTAGACTCTGTCTCTGTCCTATGACCTAGACTAGAGTCAAGAGCAAACCCATCACTAATAAAAAAAAAAAAAAAAAAAAAGATATTTCTTGGTAGCTCTTTTGATGGTAACGATATGATAAATACTGAAATAAAATTACTAAAAGAGTACGGTTCTACTTATTATATATGGCTAGTGAGGTAAATAGGAAAAAAAAAGTATATAAAAATCCATTACTAACTAGTTGGTTACTGGTTAGAACAAAGGGTTTTTACCCTTTTTATTTATTTATTTATTTATTTATTTATACTTTATTGCACATCGTACAAAAGGCGGGCCTAATGCCAGACGGCATTCTCTACCGGCCAACCAGAAGGTAAACAGAGAGAGAAAGAAGCGGGTGCACTAATGAGAAAATAACACTAAGGAAAACAACATGTCAAAACGACTATCAAAATAAATACCTACCAATACATAGTTATTACACATAAAAATATACTTACACAAATACTTATACCAATAAATAATACTTAAACTTACATACATACTCAAATTTAAACAGAAATAAAATCATACTATAAAAAACAAACATACAACTAGCTCCATCTATCTTCAAATGCAAAAAAGTTACACTAGCGTACACACATAAAAAAAAAAAAGAAACATAACCTCAAAAATACGTGGCACATTATCACAAACCAGCACAAAACGAAAGTTAACTTAAAAAACAGAAAGTCGTCCCTAACTATGATGAAGAAGTCGCTTAAAGTGTTCGTAAACTAATTTCCTGAAAACCATTCGACTAGCAGCTTTACGGATTTCAGGCGGCAATAAGTCCCAGAGGCGTGCCGCTTCGACCGTAAAGGAGAAATTTTATAAAATTTTATATCAGAAACCTGCACTTCACTTTTTGTTTTTATAACACGACTAGTCATACTTTGCGCACAGATCGAAGTTATTTTTATTCGGTATCTATAAATGCACATTGCACGTACACATATGAAAAATAAATTGCCATTTTCTCGCGGGTGAACAAATGGCCTTAGTACGAGTGCAATCGAAGAATTTAAGTTAGTGCGGAAACGTCGCTGAGCACTAAAATAACTTTTATGCAGGTGTTCTCCGCTGGTATGCTCCAAGGAAACGGTTTGTTTCAGAGTTCCTTCCGCTTTAAAACGGCTTATGACGTCAGGCGCGGTCACAGCCCTCAGTTTCGGGGGGGGTCATCGTGGCCGGCGGCTGACCCAAACCTTGGAATTACGGCAAAACCATTTTTTTTTATAGTAGGAAAGGATTCGGCAGGCGCGGATCCAAGGTTTGGCTTAAGAGCATTTTGAGTACCTACCTACCTATTTACCATTTTGAAATGTCAAAATTTCAGTTTAGCACAGCGCTCTCTGGTTTGACATTCAGAACTATCAACAGAAAAACTCCCATTGCGAGCGAAGGAGCCCGACTTTTCACGTTTAAACTGATGCAGTGCAAGCATCACTAAGGGAGAGTGTAAGAAGCACAACATCAAAACAACACTTATTGCGAGCGAAGCGAGCCCGACTTTTCACGTTTAAACTGGTGTAGTGCAAGCATCACTAAGGGAGAGTGTAAGAGGCACGAAACCAAAACAACACTCATTGCGAGCGGAGCGAGCCCGAGTTTTTACGTTTAGACTGGTGTAGTGCAAGCATTATTTAAGGAGATTATAAGAGGCGCCCCATCAATACAAAACGAATTGCGAGCGAAGCGAGTTCGACTTTTTACGTTAAAATAGATAATAGATAGGATACCAGGACTGTGAAGTTACGTGACGAGTGAGGTGATGTGATGAGCTATTTTCCTTGAATCTCGGAAAAATTGGGTGAACCGGTGAAAGGCGGTTCAGGGCAGTTTCTTTTTTTTTATTGTCATGACCCCAATGACCCCCCCCCTGTGACCGCGCCTGTATGACGTCTTGGGAATCTTTCGCGTTCAATCTGGTAGCTGTGAATTTCAAAATTGGGACGTAATAGAGCAAGCAAAGTTTTGATAAGAGTCATAAATTAAAAATAACTTTTTCCGGTGCAATACATGTAGTTTTTTTGTATCCTGCCTGTTTGGCAGGATACAAAAAAAAAAACGTGGATGTGAAAATGTTTTGTTTATGCAATACATTACTTAGAAAAATATACTTCATTTTTATCGCAATTCAATGGACTGCATTAAAGTAATGTTATAATATTGCAGAAAATAATATAATATAAGTAGGAACTTCTAAAAATTATTGAATAGACTTTTGTAATTGTTTGAAATACAAAATAGGAATTGGACAATAAATGGAAAAATATGTATATGAGTATTGAGAGAAAACTGCAATTTGAAACTTTCACAGCACAACATAAAACATTGTACAAAAATTCAAAGTCAAAATGTGTTTACATATTCGGATAGTCCGGATATTTCAGTTGGAACCCTGCGCTTGACGCCCTATGAATATTCACCACAGATCACCCTAAAGGATTATTACCAACCGACCGCAATATCGCAAAATAAGTAGGTATAGGTAAAATTTGACTGGGAAATTGAGTCGACGAAAGACTCGATCACAATTAACAGATCATTATACTAAAAACGCGATATTTGTAACTACGGTTAGGACCAACAAGTTTATAGGTACTACTTACGCCATCAGAACTGGAACCGATAATTATAAAGCCACCAAATTATAATTAAAAGCAGGAAATCATTAGCTTTCAGCATCAGCATGCTAGGTCCGTGGCTGGGTCCTACAGTATTCAGAGCGCCTATAAAGTTCTTATTCTAACTTTGCTATTTTAAATTGCTAGGCGCTCTTAAAAAAACCAAAATTACGGAAACCGTGTAGGTACACATCCCCCATACAGAAATATGTCTTTCGTCGTAGCTGGCTGAGGCTCTAAAACATATTTTATGTCTGTGAGCGCGATCGCAAAGGGTCATAGGGTAGTTTACGACCTTACTATCGCGTTAACCGACTACGACGACCTAATTCCGAGAGGGTGGGAAAGATTCGCGCAGCAGACAAAGGGTTCAATCTTCGTCTTATTTATTTATTTAATAAGCGATCCCCAAGTGGTTTCATATGCTTCTTACCATGAAAAAAAGTGTTTAAAATAAGTACCTATTTCTTAGCCAACTAATTCCAAACAACTTCTTATAATTTTTTACTGGCTCGATGGCGTAGCGTTTAATACCTACCTAAGTAGGTACCCCTGCCTGCAACGCTGAGGGTCGTGGGGTCGATCCCCATAAGACACAAATATTTGATATGTACATTTTCAGATATTTGTGTGTAGTCTGGGTCACAACAGATTTAATATCTAGACTACCATTGGACGAAATAAAGTATGAATTACGAGAGAAGTGAGCTAGACACTTCACGTTAAAAAAAGGCAAAACGTGCGCCACACTACACGTATTGCGATAGCGAGCGGAGCGAGCTCTTCATTGACGTTAAAAAAATAAAGCCACTTTGCAATACGAACATTAGTGATTGCGAGATTGAAATTTCATATTGATAAGGCAAGAGAGTTCTGCGCTACACTAATCGTATAGTGAGCGAAGAAAGATCGAAATTTTACGTTATAAAACCAAAACGAGGAGGCATGCTGCGTTTTTCGAGTAGATACTACTTACTTCACATTTGAAATTTTAATAGGCAACAAAGGAGCAACTTTGCGCTACCGCAATACTACAAGTATTGCAAGGGAAGCGATCTCGACATTTCACGTAAAAGGCAAGATAGGCGACACACTGCGCGTATTGCGAGCGAAGTGAGCACAACATTTCACGTAATAAAAGCCAAGTGACGCGACAATCTGCGTCACGCTAACACTTCACGTATTGAGAACGAAGCGAGCTCGAAATTTCACGTAATAAAAGGCAAGAGAGGCGACTCACTGCGTTATGCTGCACTTCACATAATGAGAGCAAAGCGAGCTCAACATTTCCTACTAAAATTGGTGGTGAAAATCATCTCATAGAAACGGTAATGAGAGGTGTAGGAAATCAGCAATTATATTAGTAGAATTCTTGCTTAATTGTTCCATTATGTGTAATATGTACTTATAAAAAATACGGCCAAATACGAGCCGGACTTACCGACCGAAGGTTCCGTAATATACCTACACATCAAGTTCTTTCATATGATAGCCCGGATATCAACTACCTATGTATGTATAGTCTCAATTTTAATATTTTGTGTTAAATATGTCATTCAATATTTTTTAGTTTTTTCTTTCTTTAGGTACTTGTAATTTAGGACAAAGCTATTTGCCAAAATCCATAGTTTTAGGTCCACAGGACCCTATGAATTTTCATTTCCTTGAAATGGTGAAAAACACTCGTTTATTACAGCATATACATAATATATTGCCATATTTTTTTTACGTTAAGTTTAGGCTTGATTGTTTTACAAGCGGTCGTAGACCTGATTAAATGGTTTTAATTTCAACTCAATATCTATCTTTACGCGTTCCCGAGGTAAAGGGTGTATACAGACGGACGGACGGACAATAAAGTTGTTCTGTAGATAAGGGTTTAGTTTTTTCGTTTTGAGGTTCAGAGACCTAATAAGTTTATAATTAAATATTAATTATCAGCTATCTAGTTCTGATAGCATGACCTCTGCTTAGTTTGGGGCTAAATGGCGCTTATTATTAATTTGTTAATAATTTATTACCATGGGTATAATAGGCAAGCAGATGTAGGTACTAACTTTCATTACAAAGCATAATGTAATATCTACTGGATTTCAAACAGTTAGTAAGAAGAACTTTAGTACCTAAAGAAGTACCTATAGGCAATATCTAGGTAATGCATCGCCGTAAATTTTGGTAATAGAACCAACAAATTTCAAAATCTAGCTAGAAGTAGAAGAGAGGTAATCCTTATTCCCTTGCCATGCGTGTACCAAAAGTTTTTGTGGTGCCAACAACACTTCCAAAGTGGAACGAAACCACGAAACAGAGACGTCCAAACTTTCCCGATACGTCACCGCTCGAAAACTCCCTCCATCCCATTTCCGCATCCGCACAAACAACAAAGAGATCATTAATATTCCAAAGTCAAAACTTATCAATCTAAACTGACGTGTCCCAATCTAATATTTGGTTAAAAACATAATATCAGCCTCAGTGGAGGTATCCCTTCCCCGTTCCGCACTTTCGTGGAATACTAATTTTCCGCCTCACATATGGGCCCAGAGCGTATATTACCGTCATTCTAATCTTTATTATAAGTATTTTATCTGTATCATCGGCAGTCAGTTTATGGAGTTTCGATTCCCTTGAGTGTAATTTTTGCCACGACCTCTTAAACTGGGGCAGCCATATTTTCACAAGATAAGTACTTACTAGACTGGACTTCAATAGACACTAAACAGGCAATGTTTACAAGTCTATTTCTACCTATCGGCAGTTTCATAGACGGTAGTCACCAAAGTTATGTTAGGCTTATGATTAATACTATCTTTGGAAAAGTATAGAATTCAAAATGTACGATATTAAAATTTATTATCAAGTATTTAGGCTTATATCACAAATAATTAAATACTAAAATTTTATATTTTAAATTATAATATTTTGTTTCATTTGCCAAACAGTGTTCGAATATCCTAGTCAATCATATTTTATGGTGCCCCTGTGCTATCTGTTTACGGGCCGGCTTAGAAGCAATAACGTGAAATTTATAGGAAATCTCGTGCCTCAGATTTTAGCTGTGCGCTATTTACCCTAACTTATGAGGAGAGTATTTTCCTTTAGAATAAATTTCCCCTTTGGAAGTTTATAGGAAAACAATCCATGAGAGCGAGCTGCTAACGTAGAACAAGTTTAGCTAGGTGGTGAACTCTAAACCAAGGTCTGAACTATGAACTATCTCAACTTAGAAGTTTCTTTTTGTTCTTGGTTTAAGTATCCAAGCATTGGAAATTACCCACTAAGAAATACCATAATAACTCTTTAAGTATCTATTAAACAATACGTTGGTCTTATTGGTCATACCTACCGATGATACCGAGCGTTTAAGTCGGAGGACAGGAAAAGGAATTTACATGGTTTCTTTATTAAAGTTCTTCTCACCTTGTTTTTGTATTGTTGCAGAATTGCATGAGAGTTACCGAGACAAGTGATTAAACCATGGAAACGGGCAACATGGCATCCGAGGGCATGGTGGTGACACCCCACCATCTTGCCACCCAGAGCGCCGTCAACATCCTTCGTGATGGTGGAACTGCAATGGAAGCCGCAGTGTCGGCGGCTGCAACATTATCCGTCGTCTATCCTCACATGAACAGCATTGGGGGTGACGGGTTTTGGCTCATCATACCTCCACACGAGGAACCTTTCGTTATTGAAGCGTGTGGTGCAGCAGGCAGCCTTGCCACTCCTGATTTCTTCCAAGGATTAAAGACCATTCCGTATCAAGGTCCGAAGTCCGCTCTAACAGTTCCTGGGACAGTAGGAGGATGGCAAGAAGCTTTGGACTACGTGGCTGAATGTGGTTACCAAAAGAAGTCCATTTCTAAACTTTTGGCAGACTCTGTTAAGTATGCTGAAGATGGATTCCCAGTTACAGATTCCCAGGAACTTAGTATAAAATTTTATCGGAAAAGTCTTCAAGATTATCAAGAATTCGCAAAAGTTTTTCTACCTGATGGAAAGGTCCCTAAAACCGGTGAAATGTTCCAACAAAAGGCTTTAGCTAAAACTTTGAAACACCTATCTAATAATGGATTGCACAGTTTTTATCGAGGTGAACTAGCCAAATTAATAGTCGAAGACATGAAATTAGCTGGTTTACCTATAACAGAGTCAGATTTGGCTGATTTTACCCCCGAGAGAAAAAAGCCATTAAGATACATTCACAGCGAAGGAGAGCTGCTAAACACTCCTCCACCTACACAAGGCATAGTATCTTTGGCTATTCTTGGAATCTTAGACAAATTAAAGATTGATGGGAAACACGAAGGCGAATTTATTCATTCTGTAGTAGAAGCTACAAAGCAAGCTTTTATCATGAGAGATAAGTATGTGTCTGATCCAAGATACATGAAAGAGGACCCAGTCATGCTCATATCTGACAAGGAAATTTTAAAAATGACACGCAATATTGATTCTAATAATGCTGCACCTTGGCAAGGAAATGACTCAAGCGATACTATTTGGTTAGGTGTGATGGATAACAAAGGTTTCTCGGTTTCTTTTATACAAAGCGTATATCACAAGTGGGGAAGCGGAGTAGTCCTTCCACAGACTGGTATCCTCTGGCACAACAGAGGGAGTGCGTTCACATTAGATAACAATGAGCGACTGCGTATAAAACCTGGAAAGAAACCCTTTCACACTTTAAACCCAGCTGCAGCTCGTTTGAAAGATGGCCGAACAATGGTATACGGGACCCGCGGTGCCGATGGACAGTCACAAATTCAGGCTGCCATTTTTCACAGATATGCTATCCAAGGGGTGCCATTACAGAAGAGTTTATCAACGCCTAGATGGGTGTACGGTCGTTTGGCTGGTGACCACGACAACACATTAAAAGTGGAAAACAGGTTTTCCGAAGAGACGCTCAAGTATTTGAAGACTAGAGGGCATGATGTGGTGTTGCTGCCTGAATTTACTGACCAGGTTGGTCATGCTGGAGCTGTGGTTCGATATCCTAATGGGGTGATGGAAGGCGCCTTTGATCCTAGGAGTAATGGTAGCGCTGCAGGGTTTTAAGATATCAGTGACATTTTGTATAAATTTTGAACAAAATGTACATTTTGTCTGGGTTTAATAAGATCTGTCATGATCAAATATTGTAATCTTATAGAATTAAGGTAGGTATTGAAAAAGAAACTGCTTTTTATCTGAATTCATTACGTAGCGTAAATAGATAATTCAAAGAATTAAAACTTACTTAGATAGCAGTCTGTCATTGTCACTTACAAAAATCTCTTAGTACTTAATTGAGACTTTTATATAATGCTATTGTTATATAAAACCTTTGTTACAGAGAGTCTTTGGAAAATGGAAAAGTAATTCAAAGGTGAAATTAACAGAGTGTTGGAACAGTTTTAAATTAGACAATCTTTTTGAAATATACTCTGTGGCTTGAACAGTGGTAGCCTATAATTCATTTTTATTAGAAAGATAAGGGAATGAACAAAGAACGTTGGGGCATAAAATGGTATAAATCAAAAACTGATCATTTTAAAACGTTTTAAAATCAACCCGCAGATAGGGGCGGCGTGATTCCACGCATTCTAATGAAAGCCACAGTGATTAATTTGGTTGTTCTTAATAGGAAGTATATTAAATATAGGCAAGCACGAAATTCAAACTTTCCTACCGTGACTTCTGCCGTTGTGAAGTTATGCTCATTACCAGCATTTAAGTCAATAAAGTAAGCAATTCGTATACGTTTTCGCATTAGAACTTTACGGTTTTCATTCGTCGTAAATTCCCTCGCTTTGGTTAATAATGCTTACACTTTATAATCTAAGTTTTAATTAATTATTACGTTCTTTTAACTTCCGAAGACTGTTATTTAGTTACGTACAATATGAAAGGGCTATAAAAGTTTCCTGAGAATATTTAGGCGAAACAAAGAAACTTCTCTTCAAAGTATGTAACATAAGTTTGACATTAATTGTATAAATTTAAGAAGAAGGCGAAGATAGTTTTTTAAATTTATGTGTGAGTACCTATGAGTATTTCATTGAAAACCAAATTTTAAAACACTTCCCGGTTTAGGTATACAATTATTGAAAACTTGCAAAATTTTCAAGCGCGGGCAGGATTTGAACCTGCGAATTTCGCATTACTAGTGGCGACGCCTCTTCCATCTGGGCTACCGCAGCTCATTCCTTGACCGCCAATTTTGCAAGTGTATTTTAAAGCCAGTAACGCGTGGCAACTGGCAACTGCCACGCCTAACTGGTAACGCGAAAGTCGCAGGTTCAAATCCTGCCCGCGCTTAAAAATTTTGCAAGTTTTCAATAACGAGTATTTCATTTATTGGTAAATGTTTGCTTGGTTCACAAACCTAGTATACATTTTATAGAAGGTATTCAAACTTACATGTTCTGTGTGATATACATTTTGGTACGGAAATTTACGAGATAGAGATTAAAACATTCATGGACAGTGCTATGCTTGATACTGCAAAGAATAATATTGATATACAATCTCTTAATAATTTATGCCATATCTTAATGTTTTTAAATTGTAACAAGCGAATGCCAAACCGAATTAAGGTGCAACATCATCGAAATTAGCGCCATGCAGGCAAAAATATTCTTAGACTGAAAATGTATTGAATAACCAAGCTATAAATTCATGACAATATGAGCAATTAAGACTGATTTACATCATAGCAATGTATAACTTTAAATATCATATACCCATAAATATTTTTTGCTTATCTTGTTTTTAATTACAACACGTAATTTAATTTCCCTTCCGAGCAAATAATGCAATCGCCGATTGCACAGCAAAATTAGGGCGACGGATGTCCCATAGCAATAAATTCAGTAATTTGTCGTGGACACACTAATGTGAACGAATGGTCCCAACATCCACCTCGGAATTAAACTCCCGAATAATGAAGTGGCCGTATTTGTCTTCATTTGCCAGATAAAACAGTTTATTAGAATCGTATTAAGTCGTGCAACTTTTGCGTCCCTAAGTTTTGGGTGAAGTTTGTCACGTGGCCGACCAATGGTATCCTTTTTTGCGTGCGCAACATATTTACCTTGCATTGCGTGTTTTCTACTTAACCGTAGCGTACACGGCCGTAAAAAACTATAATTTACGCCACGTCTGACAAACATTTGAGGGTCATTTAGAACATTGTGTATAGCCATAGGGACAGGTTGTCAGCCCTTTGACAAAAATTGCAATACACCATATAGCCCTCGAGTCCCTTAGTTGCCTCTTACGACACCCACGGGAAAGAAATATGGTTATGCCACGCTAAGCCGACATCACACGGCAGATACACATGCATTTACACTAATCCTTAAAACAATTCAACTTTCAGGAGTAACTAGGTCAAAGTAGAGTACAGTATATAATAGCACATAATACATATAATAAAAGTACTAGAACTTTAGTCCTAGGACTGGCACAGTGCACTGTAGGCAAAAGCGTAGCACAGAGCTACGCTGCACGTCTACGCGTTACGGCGTAGCAATATGGCTGCAATGACATGAATGACACAAAAATATCTGTGTATAGCATTCATAAGTCGAGTCCACTAGAGCCGAGGCACACTTGCGTAAAATTACGCGACGAATCTACATCACGAACAAACGAGCGATGTATTAAAAGTGTACCGCAAAGATTGTGCCATGTTTTTCTTCTTGTCTTACAAGGCACAAAGTTAACTTTCCGTCACTGGCTTTATTATGTACGCAATTCCAAGAGTGTGCTTGTCTTGATTAAGACTTTGACTGTCTTAATAAGAGACAAGATAAGGCCGGATAAAATTTCAGTCTGGATGACACGTTAATTCGACTAATTTGTCGTAGAACAGATGTTTTAAGGCGGTATTCTGACATGCATAATTATGTAAAAAATGAAATATTTGCATACGAGACTAGAGCTAAAGATTTGAATTTGGTGAGTACCTATTTCGGTTTTTCTATGCGTGACACAAAAAAGTGGGTGGCGTAAAAAGAGTTACCATCCAGGGAATAGGCAGTAGCGTTCCCTGTGAATTCAACATCTTACACTGCGTGTTTATCTGCGTGCTAAGCGTGGCGAGTAATGGCAATGTCCCCAATAGGGAGAGGCCCATATCCAGCAGTGATGATACTGATGTTGCTGTTAATGTAATGTGACATCAAAACAGCTCTTTTCTTAAATCTAGGACAAAGTTTAAGGAAAGTGTAGCCGTGAACGGCCTTGACAGTAACAAAAAAACATATTTTCTGTTTATACAACCAATCTATCAGAATGTCCTTTGCTCAAGTTATTAATTATTATCCTTAAGCAAAATTAGTACTTACAAACTTAATTAAATGTTTGCTGTTAGTAAAGTTATGGTAATTAATTTCAATTTCAAGCGTTTATTGCATAAATCAGTATACATAGATGTAAGTAATACAATGTCACACAATGTGCGAATTCTATATATCCGTATAATGACACATACCAAAACCAAAAGTAACAGTTTTAGGCACTTTTGCCATAACTTTAATGACAGCGAATACTTTATTGAGTATGCAGTTTTTTTTTGAAGTGGCGCCACCTTCGAGGCCGTTCACGACTACACTCGCCTTATAAAAAAAACAAGTCTTAATATAAATACACAACTATGTCGAATAGATTGCATTATGTTATTGTTGATATTTATTACACCTATGTAATTATGGCGATCGTAAAAATGTGTTTATCTTTCACAATTCACATTTAGTAAGTCAACCAAAAAGATATGTGGATAATCGTAGCCGGCGGTGCCGTCAACTGGAGTGAAACTGTGAAACCCAGACGGATGCGGATGTCGACGTCCCATACATTATGGCACATTCTGAGGCTAAGTGGCGCTCTACATAAAAAAGCCATGGGAGTATATTAAAAAGTCTTTAATGCCTGCGCAAAACTACCGCGATACAAGCCGTTTTCAGTGGCAAAAAATAAAAATGTATAAAAAGTTGACCTGAGCCGGATTGAGTTAATGGCTCCGACTTGCTCTAGTGAGAGCGCATGTCGTTTGTTTCGCAGCCAGCCAATAACAGGGAGCTCATTTTGAAGTAGATATTGAACACGGTTCACGTCACGCATGAAGTCGGAATGCCACAAAGTAAGTATTGGCGGCGTTATGCGTCAGCTTCTTCTGTCACATTATGGCGGGTGACAGGAAATATTCCAATAGGCAGAATGGAGGGTTCCAGGTGGTGTCGGTAAAAGCCGGGTGTTGTCACCAGGGGATCGACTGGTCCACTTTAATAGAATTGGAAGTTGTATATATGTGTTGCGCGGTGAAACACTTCGATACCGCGTTTCATGTTATTTGTTTCTCTGCCGATATGTCACGTAGCGCCATCTTGCAGATACGTTAGAACTTCTGTTGTATCTTGCTTGCTTGTGAACCATTTGAGTTCGCTTCTTGTAGTAGCTCCCAGAGGTCACTACAACACTATTAGTTTAATCTTATCTAAGTACTGGATTTTTTATTTATTTTGTTTTCATCGAAAAACATTATTTTAAGTAACTGACATTTTAAGGCGCCACTTAGCCTGGAATAATTCCTGAAACGTATAGCCTGTACTTACGGCCATATACCTATATGTGCCATAGCGAGCCCATACAAAGCAACAAGCACGATAAATCGAGTCGTGAGGGCTATCTGTTACCTCGCCCGCTATTGTACAGAACCAGATTGTACTACGCGTGATTTCGCCGATTAATGCATGTTGCTGGTCTCCGTTACGTAGTGGTGAAGTTAAACCAACAATGTAGCATGATGCATTGTCGTATTTGTTGTCAGCAGAGCCACGAGTTACTCCTTTAAGGATCAATACATACATATATATATCACGCCTATAATCCCTTGCGGGGTAGTAATAGTGTAAACGGTCGCAAAAACGGACATTTACGCGACCTTTGACAAATATTTAAGGGTCATTCGGAAAATTGTGTATAGCCATAGTGACAGGTTGTTAGCCCATTGCCTAAAATTGCAATAAACCCCCTCGAGTCCTTTAGTCGCCTCTTACGACGGGAAAGAAATGATTGGGGATCAATCTTTACTGATTATTATGATACGCGCGGAATGATTAGCAGCTAAACATGCGGATAAATAAGTAATAGAAGGGGAAAACTAGTATGATATGAGACAAAGCTGTGTGATGGCGGATTAGAATAGCATCACACCACGCCAGGGAAAATCTAGGACATGGGCTTCGTTCCCTGTGCATATTCTACATTGCGCTCGCAATCTCTTCTGTCAAGCGTAAAACCCTTCTATAAGGGGAAGGCCCGTGTCCAGCAGTGGATTGTTGACAATTGAATAGTAGAAAGTAAAGGCAGGTACATAAAAATCTTTTGTCTCATTCAGCAGACAGTTACTAGGAACATAAAAGAACACCGAAACTGAAACTAAGTAAAACAGATATCACCCGTTTCTCACGACAAAAACAAAGTCCAAACTTGGATCTATTTGAGCATTTGGACCACCCGAAAGTTTGTTCCGCAGGTGCCGCATACTTGCACGCCTACTGGCTACTTACTTATATTATAGCATAAGGATGTGACTTACTTTCCGGAAAAATCGATTTGTAACTAAATGATTTTCTTTTTCGAGTAAAACATAGCAAATGTAGAAACTAAGTCTAAGTGTAGAAACACCGACATTCATTCAAATAAAGCAAAAAAAACGAGTCGATTTTTATATTAAATTATTTATCTTTTGGAGGAAAAATACAAAAGGCTTCGTCGAAGAAGTCGGCTACTGACTGGCACGGAAAAACATATTTAAAATTATAATGCTAAGCAAAAAAATATGCTACAAAGTTAAAATTTGTATATTTATCACATACTGAGATTGTTTGAAGTCTTTTTTACGAATTGTCGGTAAGAAAGATGCTATCATGCGTTGAACACTGGTAGCTGTCTATGATAATAACATAGATGACGGCTAGTTGTCGCTTCATAAAACTCTGGCACCAGGGTTCCTCGGGTCGGGTCTCACAAGAGATGAATGAGTATCTAGACTAGACTAATCCAGCCATTCTACTGAGTTTAGTTGTAGTCAAGCATCGATATCAAACAAATAATACGTATAGTTCGGTAACACTACTGCTTACTTCTACGAGAAGAGAGCAGAAGATAAAAGGAAAGTTTAGATCGAGTTCTCCCGCAAACAGTGCACCCCGCCGATGTTTAGCCGCATGTAAATAATACCAGCTGTGTTCGTACAGGCGAAGAGAATAAACGCCGCGTTTTGATGTACGTAGCACTGCCTACCCAGCCCAATGGAGCGCCGAAAAATATTGTTAGCATGTTCACAATCTAAATACTTAGTTTTAGGCATTTTTTAAATATAAAAATTAAGATAATATATTTTAAATTAGTAAATATTTTGAAGTAAAAGTCTTTTTTCCAACGTTGAACCTGCATATCAGTTTTATTTTAGGCGATGGGCTGACAACCTGTCACTATGGCGATACATAATTTTCCGAATAACCCTCAAATATTTGTCAGACGTGGCGTAAATGTCCGTTTTTAGCGGTCGTTTACGCTCTGCCTACCCCGTATGGGATTATAGGCGTGATATATGTATGTATGTGTAATTTCACGCGCCCCTAAGCATAAAATTGGCTTATCATTCCAGAGTACGGGTCTGGTTCCACGTATTTTGATATACAGACAAAAAAAAGCTAATTAAATGTCAAGTAGTCAGATCTAAATAATAACATGTCGTTGACTCTGGCACGCTTTGCATGGATTGTTTTTTTTATTATAATCATAATGGAAAATAACCAAACTAAAACTAAACAAAGTTTTTCAATAAAAGTCAATAACAAAGTAAGGATGTTATCAAAAAACAATACCATAAAGAAAAACTTGTGGAGTAAATGGTCGCGGTCCGCCATCACGTGTGGTTTACCTCTATTTCCTAACCACACAAAGTTTCCTATATTAAGAAGTCATCTGTGCCTCTCGTACGTTAAGCGGAGTTAAACTGCATCGCTTACTTAATAACTGCTTATCCAGCAACATGCCGCAACTTAAACCACGGATTGAAGTTTCGCCTTAAAGTTAAGTTAATAAGCTAGCTTTGAGGAACAAGTCGGGATCTAACCTTCAAATTTTACTTTGTGTTTGTCTGTAATATTGTTCTTTTTACCAGTTATAAAAAAGACCTATTTAGAATTCTAAAATATTTGTCTGCATGCTATTAAGCTAGTGTGCTAAATTTCAGAATATTTTGAGAGTATTCAATCGTGTTTTTTTTTAACAAATCTTCTATAACTAGGTCTACTTTCGAGTCAATTTGAGTAGAAGAATAAAATCACGAAGAACCAGCACAGTCAAAGCCAAAAAATCTTATTTAAATCAAATATTAAAAATATGTTAAGCATGAAAATATATTGAAGGTAATCGAGTGTAATCCTGATCATCTCGCACAAAGGCAAAAATAAATTAAAAATAATTGAAAAAGAAAACTTGAAAAGAAAAATTGTTAAATTCTGTATTCACTTACCATCCCTTGAGTAATCACTACTCGGTTTAACTTGATGTAAAATGTAAAATGAGCAAAAGAAATAAGAAAACGGTGAAAAGTTAAATAGCGTTTGTTATAAGTTTATTCAAAGTTTTGTTTTATTTTTCGTCTGAGGCCAGAAGTCCTTAGAAGAAAGTTTACCTAAGTAAAATAAATCCCTGTCCAACTTCTTCGAGTCCAAATTTTGAGTCAAAAAATAAATAAATATTACTTATGTGAGTACATAGATACTTATGTAATATAACTAACTATGTATTTTTATGTTTTTATTAATTTTTCGTCTGAGACCAGAAGTCCTTAGAAGAAAGTTTACCTGAGTAAAATAAATCTCTGTCCAACTTCTCCGAGTCCAAATTTTGTGTCAAAACATAAATAAATATTACTTATGTGAGTACATAGATACTTATGTAATGTAACTAGGTATTTTTATGGTTATTGATATCAATATTGTTTCATTATTGTGAAACTTTTATGAATAAAAATGTTTCATAATTTCATCAAAGCAACATTTTACACTTAAATAATAATCACTCAACCAGATCTTGATTTCAACAATGAATAATACAATCGAATCCCGTACATCCAACATTTCTAAACACAATTTATCATTGTCTGCACTAGAATACCTAGATATTCTAGCTAGAACAACCGTATCGATAGTAGATCAGTCTGTTCTATACCTGTCCTCAAATTTCCCCAGGGAATCTGGTGGTATTAGAAGAAAATTGTGTTTCGTAAGTATTTTCAACACCGCCGGTTATAGCCAAGTGGAATATTCTTTCAAGATTGAAGTAATAAAACGATATTTGCTTGTGTTAATCTTGAATATTGCGAGTGGGAGCAAGCTTATATTTCAATTTGGAAGAAATCTTAATATAATACTACGAATGGAAAAAAACTGAAACCATATAGCAAAAAAACACTTTTTTGACGTTTGCCCGTCGCGTCAAGTACATTTACAGATATAATTTAAAACGATAATATTTATAACTAACTACCTACACAAAGTGATATGAAAACAAGCTTGAATCAAACCAATAAAAAACTCATATTTGTCAAATATTTTTCATCATCGATGAATTCAAGTTTATTTCTTGCGAATTTCAATCAAAGGTTTTGCTGCTGAATGCGACAAAGTCGTTAAATATCAAGAATTCAGAAAACTTTCACATGGAAATAAAAAGTTGAGTGAACAATTTAGTCAAAGGATTAGAAATTGCTTCGTACCTAGATTCAAGAATTTACCGTGTGATGGCGGTTTTGCCGTGCGATTCCAGCTAAGAATAGCATTACGCTATTTTTACCCGTGGGTGTCGTAAAAGGCGTGTAAGGGATAAAGACAGAGAATGGGCAGCAGCGTTCTATGTGAAACTTGCCCTGGGCTCGCCAATCCGCAGTAGAAGCCGTTTAAAAACTCTGACAACAATATATGTCCCACACGAAAAGAAAGAAGAGTGTGAAGCATGGCAAACACCACTCAATAGAAGGAGCCCTAACATAAGCAGTGGTAACTGGTAACCGTGTGATGCCGGCTTAGAATAGCATCACCCCATTTCTTACCCATGGGTGTCGTAAGAGGCGACCAAGGGACTCGAGGGTTAGATGTGTATTGCAATGTAAGCCGATGGGCTGACAACCTGTCACTATAATGATACACATTTATCTGATTGACACTCAAACTTTTGTCAGATGTGGTGTTCCGTTTTACGGCCTTTAACGCTCTGCTTACCCCGTCAGGGATATAGGCGTGATTTATGTATGTATGTATGCTAACTTAAGCAGTGGACTGTTGTGACCGTTATTGTAAGGTGCAGGTATATAGAGTGTAAGGGACAGCCCTTCGAATATTGATAGGGTGCATTCAGTCAGACCATGTAACTGAATAACTTAATTGTTCATTTTTCAGTCTTAAGAAAATATTTCAGGATTTAAAAAAAAAATGAACTTCACTTAGTAAATGCAATAAGCTGATCGTGATTTTGTATTGGAGGCCGAATATTTTTAGTTCCCTGACATATATTCCTAGGGGAAATTTGTTCAGTATCATGGTCTACATGCACCCTATCAGTATACGAAGGCCAGTCCTTTTCACTCTGTATACTAAGTGGATATTTTTTGTGATGGTCGGCCGAATTGGCGGTGATGAACCCACCCAGAAAACGACTGAGAAACTATTTTGGAACTATCGATTCCTTCTACGAAGTCCATGGTTTGTTCTCTGGCCAGGGAAATTTTAAAATAAATACTTATCTACCCTAAGGTGTGGTGTGTATTACGGTGTATGTTCATTGAATGTGTGTGTGGTCATTCTCAGCCCTGATCGAAGAAGGAGAAATATTTCATAAAGAAACAGTGTATTTTTGTTTCCCTGAAATCACAAACTTCAATAATATTTCTACACAATAGCTTTCATGATCTGTAGTAAATATAAAACAGACCCGTTGAGATCTGAACTATGCGAAAGCTTTTCTACACAAAGAGAAACCTAGAAGCTAGAACAAGGCGAAAGCTGCTTTCGTTCACTTATGATAGTGTGACTACGAACTTTGACAGTAAAAGCTAAGTACCCAGGTAGGTACGTTAAAGCTCGAGCACTTTTTTAAATAGCTCCATAACACAAGTCTTAGTTTTTTAAACTTTGTAAAAGGGAATAAGGCACTAGCCGCATTATGAAAATGAAAGTCTGCTGTAAAACTTAGACGTCCAAAGGAAAGAAGTACCTTTAAAGTTATACTTTTTGTTGTAAATATTCAAAATTAAAACAGTAATTGTTCTATTTTTTATATATCTGAAGCGTTAATTACAGGAGATGGTATAAAGCCAATGTATGTACGTGGTAAAAATAAATACATAGCATACCTGTTACAATCAAGCTAACCTATTCGTAGTATTATATTATCTGCGCCTATTTTTGCTGTGTGTTATCTGGATGAACTAAAAGAGTAGGCATGTAAGTAACTGTTCATAAAATGTTTGGTTCATATTTAAACGGCTTTATAACGCGCGCCAATTTTCACTATCAATGCTCCCCAATAACCGTAAAATTAAAAGGCTTTCACGGCTTTATTTCATACCGTTTGTACAGTAATTATTATTATGATATAAAAAAGTGTAAGTATCTGAATTTACTTAAGTTTAACCATATTTGGAATAAGGTTTCATTTATTTCAATCTTATTATAGGTGTGGTGTCGTCTGAACCTTTTTACCTACAATTTAGTGGTTAAGGTAAGTACCATCGATATTTGTCCGCGCCCGCCCAGCTGATGAGATTTATTTATTTAGGTATTTAGGAAACCTAAATAAATAGGTATTTAGGAAACCTAAATAAATAGGTATTTAGGAAACCTAAATAAATAGGTATTTAGGAAACCTAAATAAATAAATAACCATCATCATAAACACATTCATCGGGTGAAATTTTACTAGTGACCGATATCAACCGATACTAAAAACAAAGGGCTGATAATAAGAAACAACATAGGAACATAGGTCGAAATAAGTTTATTAATATTTTGAGCTTCCATGGTAACCCGAATCAGCTGATCAGCACTTTTGTATAGGAGGCCCAACATTTTTCAATTTTCAAAAGTTGTTTCATATCACCAGCCCGTCTTACGTTTTCGCTGTCACAATTGAAAATTTCACCCTACCTATATACTTTTTAGCGTTTTTAGCAGACCTTACATCAGGCGAGCTAAAATGCCACGCGGTTATCTACCAGTTCACCTAAAACGTGATTATTCTCGTACATATAAGCAAAAGTCTCGGTATCATACACAAGTTTAAGCGCCTGATAAACTAGATAGGTACCTATCTACTTCCTCAATTGCACTTACAAATCTGAATCGGGAAACAGAACCACAATTCAATTGTGATATTCCCCCTTCGTTGAGGCTTTCCTAGTCACGTTTCACCTCTTGCTGAATTCACACAGAACATGTACCTTCTATTTATAACCGACTTTAAAACGAGGCCATCAAATTGAACTGTATACATGAAAGACCTTATAAATGTAAATTATAAACCCTCTTAGTGCTTCTGAGCTCGTGTAGAAAAATTGAGACGTGTACGTAGATGCTAATGCTGCTATGTACAGTCAAGCTCACGTCCAATTAAGTCACTTGATCCGCCAATGTAAGTCTTATGCGCGCGACATAAGAACGGTCCGAAGTTCAAACTGTCTAACCCTGCCTGAGATCGACTTTACGTAGGTATAATAACATTATTGCATGACTTTATAGCTATAAGTTGATCGTTTTTTTAAATTAGTTTCTAAGATTTATCTAAATAATAGACAAAACAACCCAAACTAAGCATAGCGTACTATGGAAACTAAACAGCTCTACTTATACGGGGTGTGTGGGACAGCCCGCCGAATACCCCTGGGTGCATGCAGACCATAAAACTTAACAACGTTCCCTTAGGAATATATGTCGGAAAACGAAATAAAAGTCGACCTCCTATACGAAATCACAATCAGCTGACTGCATTTACTATATGAAGTAAAAAATAAATTAACGTTTCCTAAAAAAATAATAGTATAGGATGTTGTTCAGTTTCATAATTGCCAGAATGCACCCTACCAGTATTCGGAGGGCTGTCCCTTATACCCCGTATATTCTTTTTGTAAATAAGAACATATTGTAAACATAAAACACCCAGACTAAACATAAATATGTGAAAATTTATTAACGTACTAACGACCCTCGGCCTATCAGGCAGGAGTACTATCCGCTGCGCCATCTGGGTGGTCAATCTAACTTATAAAACGTCATTAATATAATATGATAAAATATGCATAGTTTTCAGGTTTCGGACTATAAGTCAACACATTTCTTTGCTGTTAAGTTACTTTTAATTTAATTAAATCTTGTTTATTATTATGATACATAGATATTGCCGTGGGGTGCAGGTTTAGGACAGCATCACGCCATGAGTGTCGTAAAAAGCGACAAAAGGTTAATCATCCAGAGAATGGGCAGCAGCGTTCCCTGTGAATGTAACATCTTGCACTTGCCTACCAAGCGTGGTGAGTGTGGCAATACCCCCCGATAGAGGCAGGCCCAGGTCCAGTCCAGTGAATTTGACGGGCGATGTGGCACAGAGTTAGTTCAGGTTTGATTCCCGGTAGGGCACTCAGAAAGTTAATATTATCCTGAGCCACCTGATTGGCCGTATTTCATAAACCTAATTAGTGATTGTAAAATTCACACACTATCACGCCTTTAATCCCATGCGGGCTTGAGGCAGAGCGTAAAATTCAGTCTCCACTTTATAATAGGCAAACTGCTTCCAATTAGATTAACCGTAGGCAAGATGGTTCCGTGCTTCGGAGGGCATGTTATTTGCCGTGTGATGCCGGTTAAGAATAGCATCACCCCATTTCTTACCCGTGGGAGTCGTAAGAGGCGACTAAGGGATTCGAGGGTGTGTATTGCAATTTTATGCGATGGGCTGACAACCTGTCACTATGGCGATACACAATTTCAGAATGTCCCTCAAATATTTGTCAGATGTGGCGTAAATGTCCGTTTTTGCGGCCATTTACGCTCTGCCTACCCCGCAAGGGATTATAGGCGTGATATATGTATGTATCTATGTATGTAAGATGGTTCCGTGCTTCGGAGGGCATGTTAAGCCGTCAGCCCGGGTTGCTGTCTATGATTACTTAGACGGGGGTCGTTGCACAACCATGTCAGCGGCCTATTAGAAGTAATAAGCAGTTGAGAAACTCTGACACCAGGGTCCATCGGATCGTTAGTCAACTCGGTGTCCTATTATGACATGATAAGAAGTGTATTTTAAGTGTGTTTCTACGATCTCACTTAAATCCTGTGGATTTATGAATCTTTTGGCAGTAAGAATGTGGCGAGTTTTTAAAATATGCATGGTTTTTATACATTATACGAATCACTTTGAAAATTAAAATGTAATAATAATATGGTATTATGTATTCCTCAAAAACTACTGCTCGTGTAACTTCAACGATCAACGTCGCCGAAAACAACGTCTATAGTTGCAATAAGTATGGCAATATCAGCCAGATACAAACGCCGAGCTGACTCTTTGAAAGCCATAAGATGCGGACATGAAGCTGCTCGCAAATGCACGCGATAAGGCTTTGAAGTACCGTCAGATACCATGTACACCCCCAACTCTCCCTTTGGCGTCTCGGTAGAAGTGTATGTAGCACCTGGAGGGACAGGATAGCCAGAACTACAGAGTTTGAAATGATGAATTAAAGCCTCCATTGAAGTTTTCATTTCACGCCTTTTTGGGAGACACACTTTGGAATCATCTGTCTTTATTTCTCCTTCCGGAATTGTGTCAATAATTTGATTGACTATTCTTAAAGACTGACGCATCTCTTGGCATCTGAGTAGGTGTCGATCGTAGCTGTCGCCGAAAGTTCCAACGACGCAGTCGAAGTCATACAAATCGTAGCCATCGTAAGGGAAAGCTATGCGTAAATCCCATTTTACACCAGTGCATCGCAACATTGGTCCTGTGTAGCCGAGACTTATCGCATCATGGGTAGACACTACTCCAATACCGGCTGTTCTAGCGTAATAAAGCCTATTACCCGTTACAAGATCTTCAGTTTCATCATATCTCTCGCTCAGTTTAGAGCAAAATTCATAAACATCATCTAGATACCCAATAGGTAAATCTTGCGTGACACCTCCAACACACATATACGCGTTGTGCACTCGAGCCCCGCACAGTCTTTCAAATAGTTCGTAAATTTTCTCACGTTCTTCGGTCATCCAAAAAAAAGGAGTAATGCCGCCAGCATCGAGGATTGTCCCCGAAACGTTTAGCAAATGGTTCGCAATGCGAGACAATTCAGCACACAAAACGCGAATCGCTTGAGCTCTGGGTGGGGCTTTGATATTGAGTAACTTTTCAACGGCCAAAGCGTAAGTTTGTTCGTTTCCCATGGTAGAAACATAATCTAATCGATCCATGTATGGAAGATTTTGATTGTAATGTTTGTGCTCCATGAGCTTTTCGGTGGCTCTGTGGAGAAAGCCGATATGTGGGTCTGCACGCACGACTGTTTCTCCGTCTAGTTCGAGGATGAGTCTGAGTACGCCGTGGGCGGCAGGGTGTTGCGGACCAAAATTGATCCACATGTTCTTGAGTTTGCGTTCAACTGGTGGCAGCCGGCCATGGTATACCGCTCGGAATGCCTTTTCCGCACCAGGAGGGTACCAAAACACTGGACCACTGAACTCCTTTACGTAATCCGCGTCCGGAAACCATTTATGAGCGAATAATGGCGCGTCTAGTGTTAAATGTCGTAATTGTCGTGTACACTGAACACGTGATAGAAGTTTTAAATATTGCATATTAGACAAAATATAATTATTTTGTAAGATTCAGTGTCATTATTAGTATGATGTTTTGTAATAAACTAAAATAGCTAAAGGCTACTGTCATCGATAAATCAATGTCACTCGTCCAACGGGATGACTAACGGGGTGGCCGGACGCCGACCACTTAAAAACTCCTTACGCTGACCTTGACCCTGACCAGTCTTTTCGATTTCCTAAGTTTTCGTAATTGAAATCCTACACGTAATATCCCTTCTCTCACGCACGATCCCAAAATTGCTATTTTATAACCAAGAATTTTGCCGTGAATTCGAGTGATTCGCAACGAGTGGCATTACCTATAGTTAATTTGTATCAAGCCCGGAAACATTTTACTACTGTCCAAACCAGCTGGTTGTCAAAATTAAATGACAAGGTAAGCATTGGACCAAAGACTACAATTTCACGCAATAACTATTTAAATTACATTTCGTTTCATTGTAAGAGATTACAGGTTTTTTTATAAATAAAAATTGATTGATTTAGGTCTATAACATAACACAGTGATAGGGAGTCTGAGACTCTGATATATTTCTGCGTATAGCGAGAAAATTCAAGAGATTTTAATAAAAGGGCAATACAGATTTCTATGGTATAAAGCGAATTATATTTCGTGAGAGTCTGAATCACGAATGCGAATTTTGGTCAAATGCCTAATACTAAGAAAATCGAGATCGTCCTTTTAATGAGCGATTACAGTCTGTATGCAAAGTCGTAGAAATAATTTTTGAGGAACTAACATTGGACATTCGGCTGAAGGATAACACCAAACATAAGTAAATCAGCTGTCAATACTGTCATCGATTTTGCCTTGTACAATATATTAGAGGTATATTTTTCATTAAATTGCAAACAAATTTAAACAAAACTGCTAAGTTTTATGTTTTTTATTCATACCTTAGATAGACTAAACTAACACAACTAGCGTTAAGTTTTCATTGAGGAAATATAAATAAGCACAAAATGTGTAAGTTACATGCTGGTAATTATTTAGTAGGAAATAAGATAATGTGAAATTGTACTTGCATAAAAGCAAATGCACAGTGGAAAGATTTGGAAATACATGCTACCACATGTTACACCAAATATGATTTTTAAATATTTTTATCTACACTCGTCTCATAATGTTCGAATTATGAATTCGAAAATAGTTGCATAAAGACCTACTTTATGCATTCTGCCTTTATAAACTACGGTTTAATATAAATTACAGAAGCGTAATGACTAAATGAGAAAACTCTCAATACGATAAAGTTGAGAAATGAAACGAAGTTTTTTTTTGCCTATACTCAAATCGCCATCTTCCGCCGCACCTGACAGTTGTTGTTGTACGTTAATTTTTCGGATGCTGTTCAGTTGTTTTAATAGGTTTTTTTTTTCTGTTGTTGTTGAGATGTTGTTCAGTTGTTGTTCAGATGTTGTACCGATGTTGTTCACATGTTGAGCAGTTGTTTAGATATTGTTCAGTTGTTATTCCGATGTTGTTCAGTGTTGTTCAGTTGTTGTTCAGTTGTTTAGTTATTTGTTGTTCAGAATCGACATCAAAACTGTAAGTAAAGAATTTTCGAAAATTCATATCAAGCCATATTACGTTCTCGTATTGAATTTGACCATTTATCGGGCCTTGCAATCGCCGGTGCGGACGTTTGGAAAAGTGTTTAACTGAGTTTATTTTTTTAGAGTGTAGATAAAATAGTGTATGCAACTGCTATAATTACGCATTAGAATGCTCGTGTCAAACTATTATCATCGATAAACAGACACTCGCATTCCAATGACCCCCATTATACGACAGTTGCTTAAACTACTATTGTAATTCTACATACAAGCCCATATATTGCGTATTTTTTTCCTATGTCTGCATACTAACCCTTAACTGGCCACTAAATTCAATCAAAGAAATAATTTGTCATCACTTGTTACGTAGGTATCTGTTTGTTTTTGTTTACTGGATTGCCAACTGATCAATAACGTATTTGAAAAAAAAACTTAGCTATTTTCACGGAAATCCAGATACTAATTCCCAAAACAATAGACAAACTTACCTCTCTGCGAAAGTCAACAAACTCACTGACTTTTCTTTTTTTTAATAGTGCTGGGAATATATTGTTTCCACTAGTGTCAAAGGATATTTACCGCCTATTTGATTCAGTATCGCCAAAGTTAAAAAAATATATATATTTTGAATAATTTGCGCAAAACTTTTGATTTGGCATCCAATGCAGTAAGGGGTTAAGCCATTCAAATTGTTAAAGGTCCATCCATACATTTACTAAAGTGCTTCCATACAAAGTCTCGTACATTTCATGGACTAAACGATTTCTACTCGAATTAATAATATCTTATCTGACACAAAGATAATTTCATACTTGGATAAGCCATTGTCAACCACCCACATACTGGAAGCCACACATTCATTGCGAAACGCAAAGTTTCAACCATTAGGCGATCAGTTACAGAGTTTGGCGCAAGAAACTTATGTATTGTGTCATTAACCAACTTATCCGAACTCCGAAATATTGTAGAGTAACCTCTATTTCTTAACAGGTAAGGTGTAGAAAGGTTGCTAATAAAACTATGTAATTGTCACGTCTTGCAAAGTTGTAATGGGTAACCGCAAAACAGGTGTTTCTGTAGGCTTTGGCGAGGGAAGGTTAAATATAGGAAACGGATTCTTAACAACAGTTTTGCCGCGTAGTTCCATTGGGCAAATTTCATTTTTATCTACCGCGTAGGAAAAAAAATTGAATTTCAAGCATCTGATTTTATGAAAACCTATCATAAAAATAGTGGCGGTGCCTTCTAAAATGATTTCAGTCAGTTAATTATTTCTTTTTGTTAGCGTTTTGTTGTTTTTTCCATTAAATATTTAAATTTCTGAATATTGACACATTATAATGATTTGTATGAACGTACCTTTAAAAAAATTAAGTAGGCGCAAATCTTGGTTTGGCCTTAAGCATTCGAGTTATACAGCCAATTTCCCAAAATTTACATTGGCAGAATTTTCCAACTAGTGTTTAAAGTTGTGTGTACCACATGATAGCAAATTCATTCACAATTCACTGCTAATATTCCCATAATCCAATCAAATAGTATCACTAAAGACCTCCCTCTAATGCCAAAGCTATAATAGCTTTGAGAACTAATAAAAATAAAACACTCTATAGTTGCCTCTATTATTGCTGTGCTCTTTGATGCCACAGAGCAGCTCTATTGCATACAAAAGTGCACAAGCATAAGCAGTACGTAAGGTACTTCTATTTATACTGTGACGAGAATTTAATTCGTTGCTAAAACCACAGTGTTGTTTGTTTTTATGGTGCGACATTGGACGGTGGTAACTGTTATTAGATTCGCTCTCGGGCAGCCTCAACGTTCCCTCTTTGTATTCACTGTGGAGTTTACATTGCAATGGATTTTGATTTAGGGATTTTGCATTGCAATGCACCAATGAGTAAACAGCGTTTTTAACAAAAGGCAATTTGGGATTACTTCCCTGTTTGTGAGTCAATTTTATTCTTACTTACTTTTTTTTCATTTGCCATAATTATTTTAAGGAGATAATTTTCTATCTGCTTGTGTAGTGTAGTATACTTTTTTTTTCATTTGCTGTTATTATTTTATGGAGATAATTTTCTGTCTGCTTGTGTAGAAATTAATAAACGAACTTAAATGCATGTAAAAATCAACTGTAAGTTGCGGTGGCTATATTTTTATTTTGCGTTGGCCAATCGTGAATAATACGAAAATTTTTACAATCCGCGAAATATCGAATGTACTCCCAAATGGCATGTGACAACTGGCAGAATTAAATTAATTATTCAATGTGACCAACACACGGACACTTACGCTATAAATTGCGTGTGAAATTAATCCGTTTTTCAACTCACTAGGAGCAGGAACCAGCAAACAAAGAGGTAAATTGGATTTTCCAAGCCAATTGGCAGTTCAAATACCTACCTACTATTTTATTCTGTGGTTTCGGGTTGGCAGGAAATAAATAATGTGTAAAAAATAGGGAGCTGAAGAGAAGCAGGCGGGCGGGTAAATATTTCAATAGCCCATTGATCAGCCCGTTATACTGAACAACTTTCCCGGTCAATTTTCCCGTTTCCATAGGTCAACAAGTAAAAAAATATAATGCCCTGATTTACAGATATTTTATTAGTATCCTTCTGTCGTGTGGGACACCAAGTCGACAAACACCTTGCTGAGTTTTTTTGTCGGCTTCCACTACTAGTAGGCCTCTGACATGGTTATGTAACCGTCGCTGTCTTAGTAATCATAGACAGCAACCGGGATCGACGGCTAAACGTAACCTCCGAGGTACGGAACCATCTTTCTTACGGACAATCAGGTGGTTCGGCCTGCAATGCCCTAGACAGACTGGAAACAAATTCACGAAGTGATAATATCAACTTTGTGAGTGTCTCACCGGGACTCGAACCCGGAATCTTTACGGCGCAGGCAGTCGCACAACCACTGCGCCACATGTACGTCGAGTACTTAGGTATGAGTTGAATTGAAAGCCGGCAAGGAATGAAATTGTGTGGAGCAAGCTTAACGGCGAAAACCTAAATATGCGTTTTTTACCCTTCAAATGCCGTGTGATGCCGGCTTAGAATAGCATCACCCCATTTCTAACCCATGAGTGTCGTAAGAGCCGACTAAGGGAATCGAGGGATGTGTATTGCAATTTTAGGCGATGGGCTGACAACCTGTCACTATAGTCATACACAGTTATCTAGTTGACCCTCAAACTTTTGTCAGAAGTGGTGTTAATATCCGTTTTACGGCCGTTAACACTCTGCCTACCCCGTAAGGGATATAGGCGTGATTTATGTATGTATGTATGTATTTTTACCCTTCAAACGTATAACGCTGCTATTTAGGAGTTAGAGCCTGAAGGGCTTGATCCACCTTGTGACGGCTGTCATATTTGCCAGCGGTGAATAAGCGTGCTATGATTATTAGGCAAAGATATAAGAATTATAACGCAAACGTTAAAATCCAACTTAAGTTATTATAGTAGATACTGAAAACAAAAACAACGTGAAAACTTAAAACAAATATCGATTATAGAATTATCGACATAAGTCACAAGAAACTTCAAATGTCTTGTATACAAAAAACCAAGATAAATCAACCTACAGGGTGGAAGGGACAGCCCTCTGAATACTGATAGCATTCATACAACGAAACTGAACAACATCTCATAAATAAATATTTAAGGAAAGGTAAAAAAAAAAAACTTACTTCATAATAAATGTCAGTCAGCTGATTGTGATTTTGTATGGGAGGCTGTTTTGTTTCCTGACATATGTTTCTAGGGGAAAGTTGTTCAGTTTAATGGTCTGTATGCTCCTTATCAGTATTCGGAGAAAATGAAAAATGAAAATGAAAATGAAATAACTTTATTCAATGTAGGATAGCATTATCACTTATTGACGTCATGATCGGTCATTGTAAAAAAAAGAAATTTGCATAACGCAATCTTCTTCTTTTTATAACAATTTTGTATTGTCCTAATAGAAAACCGACTCGGGCGGGATAAAAAAATAAAAATAAAATAAAGGCACTGCCTCGGGGCTGGCCAGGTTAATTACACAGCACGTAACTTTACGCCACCACCATTTGTAAACGACAATTGTTTCAAATTGAAGTCAAGATTTCCAAAGCGTGTTATTTACATGCGTATAATTAACCGGACCCCCTGAACAGGAAAAACCCCCCAAAAAACCTGCCCAGAAGTGCTCCTACTCTAAATTAACAATCTTTCTAGGCCCTAAGCTGCCCTAGCTAATTTTGGAAAAAAAACGAATAATATATATGTATATGGTATAGCCCAAAAATGGCTACATTAAAAAAAAATATAATAATAACAAAAAATTGCAGTAGATAAATCTACATGTTTCGTCTAATAAAATATTTACTTTTTACATTTGAATTAAACCCATGGAGATTTATCTTGCATATAGTCTGATATTTCATAATAGCCTTTCTTGTACAATTTTTGTTTAATTACTGGTTAAAATTTATTTAAGGGTAAGTCTTGAATATCTTTAGGAAGTTTGTTATAAAAGCGTATACAATTGCCCTTAAAAGTTTTGCTTACTTTACTAAGCCTGCTCATGTGCACAGCAAGTTGCTCCTTATTTCTAGTGTAAGTAAGTAAGTGTAGAGCTGTCCCTTACACCCCGTATAGTAACAAAAGTATCTGATAAACTCTTCGATCAACGCGGTCTTCCGTACCCGTAGGAGATCTGCCTTACCTTCAATTTCCTCTCTGTCAAGCTACAAGCACCAGAAAGTTTACACGAGGCTTTTTTCTATTTTCAAACTGTCATTTATTATTAAGGTGGGACGTTTTCATACAAAAGTAAAATGGACTTACGTCTTTAAAGGGGACAAAAGTCCAATTAAAAAACTCCATCTGAAGTCCCGTTGTCACAAATAACGTACGATGCGAGGGGCGGCAAGTGAGTTTAAATTTAGGTTTTTATACAATCCCAAAATGCTAACTTAGTATATTGTAAATATTGCATTAGGGCAACTTTGCAAAATGTCAGCATTGCAAAATAGCAAAGGTGCAAATTAAGAAAGTCGAAAATTATCAAATGTGCAATAAATAATTTATTGCACATTTGACACCACAGCACATTATGGCAACACAGCACAATGTCAAAGTAGATAAAGGTAAAAGTGGTAAAATAACAAGTTGTAAAGTTTTAATTTTAAAACACCTAATGTGCAGAATATGAAGAACAGTTAGTCAATACCAGTTTTGAGTTTGACAGCCGTCATCTCAAATTTAGATTCATATTAATGTAATGTAATTTAAGCGTTGAAAGTGCAAACGTTATCTGCTTTTTTGTATAAGTACATAATAAATTCATAATGAATTACAGATGCTCGTATATTTTATACACTTTAAATGACTTGTAATATATTCGCGCTCAAGAGTATTTATCTATTTATTTCGTAAGTAACAAAGCAAAAGCAAAAATTCCATTCAGCCAAGTTTTCCATTTTGTGTTGTTAAATTTAAATCATTCATACGTTCCGTTTCACGATAGTTTTGCCATCCTTTGCATCTTTTACTCTCTGAAGGAGAAAGTGATTTGTACGGCTAATTCCTTTCCGCTAGTTTAAAATATACGATGCCTCACGTTCCTCTCAATGCTTGAAAAAAGTATAGAAACTTTTTATGTACTCGTAGGTTGAAAATAATGGTAGCTTATGTACACTCGTCTCATAATGTTCGAATTATGATCTTTTTTCGAGATAAACAACAACTAATCAACAACTGAACAATAGCTGAACAACAACTGAACAACATCTGGACAACAACTGAACAATAAACTAATGAAGCAACTGATCAACAATCGAACAACAACCGAACAATTATCGTACAACAACAACTGACAGGTGCGGCGGAAGGTGGCAATTTGAGCATTGGCAAAAAAACTTCGTTTCATTTCCCAACTTTGTCGAAGTAAGAGCCTTCTCAGTAAGACAAAACGCGTCTGTAATTTATATACAAATAATGCATATAAAGCAGGTCTTATACAACTGTTTTCGATGTCATAATTCGAACATTATGAAATAATAATTTATATAGGCAGAATGCATAAAGCATGTATTTCTTTATAAAATTGATTTCGAATTTGTAATCCGAACATTCAACGAGTGTAGATAAAATCCTGTACATTGTTAGTTCCACAAAACTGACGGCTTAGTATTTACCACATCTTCTGTAAGTGAGTAAGCAAAGTTTGTTTGTAAGTACATAAAAGCATCCAGGATTGATTTAGTAAGTATGCCTCACTTACACATGTGCGTACTATGCTTTTCTCTCTGGGTTGGTAAACAAAATTTTAATTTTATGCATGCTCATTAATACTGAATTAAAATGAAATGAGAAGATTGGGGGAACGTACGTGCTGCGTGTACAGAAAAGGGGTAATTTGATATTTTTCTCATTAAAATGTTTGAATATGCGAATAAATTCCTATGTTATCATTGCGTTTTGTTTGCTTTTTAATTTAACAAAGAAGATTGCCACAACTAATTACCATATTCGCCACGTATAGTAGTTCTATAAATATTGCAATCAACGGTTACGTATTGAAAAAATACGTGTGAGTGTGTATTTTAAAAATTTCCGCAAAAATAGCAGCAAATTAATCATGTAGGTAGGTACTTGACAATTCACGCTAGTTAGTAGATAAACAAAATTTAAGGTGTAAGGTGGGAGACAGGAGTAATGCCGATAGGCAGAATGGAGGCTTGCAGGTGGAGTCGGGAGAAGGGTAGCTACCCTGCCTGGCCGGGTATTGTGGCAAGGTCTGGTCTGGTCCATCTGGATAGAATTGGAATTTGTATATATGCGTTGCGCGGTGAAGCACTTCGATACCGCGATTCAGGCTCCTTGTTTCTCTGCAGATCTGTCACGTGGCGAAACCTTGCAGATATGTTGGAACTTCTGTTGCGTCTAGCTTGCTCGTGAACAACTTTGAGTGAGCTTCTTGTCGTAGCTCCCAGAGGTCGCTACAGGTGTAAAAAATTAAGTGGAAATATTTAAAGGGGTAAACCAGCCCATTAAACTAAACAATTTTCCCCAAGATACAAAATATATATTTTTTAATTGGGTCTCCAATACAAAATGTTCCAGCTGACCAAGTCTATGAGAGAACCATTTCTTTTTCTTATTTTGACCTATGTTCCTCTAAGAAAGTTGTATCACTTCTTAAAATATATGAAGCTAATATTTTTACATTCTGTATACTAGGTACGAATCTTTCGTTTTTAAAATATGTATGTCGAGTAAAATACTTCTAAGATAATGCAGATGCACAATTCAAGTTTAATACTTTTTATCAAAACTTTGCGGGCTTAATCTACTCTCGGTCTGGAACATCAAGGAAGAATGGTATACTCGTGATTTAATCACCATGGATTTTGGTTAATTATGATATTTGATACATGGTTTGGAGTTATTTAAAAAAAATAATTTGGAACTTTGCTTTGATTGAAGTTTTGTGTTTTATGTTCAACACAAATGAAAAAATCTTCTACATTAAATTAATACTAGCGGCCTGCCCAGCGGTTTCATCCGCTCTTAACCGTTTTCCCGCGAGAATAAGGCACAGGGATGGTGTAGGATTCCAATCGGTCCAATAGTTTCGGAACCTAATCAATTCAAACAATAACATTTTTCATCTTTATAAAATTTGTGTAGATGTCGAGTATATAATGCTCCTAGGATAAAAAAGAAGAAAAATTCAACTTTAATTATCATAAGTTATGGGTGAATGAAAATAAGAAATTGAAAAATTTGTCAGCGCCCGCCGGGACTTGACAAATTTTTCAATTTCTTATTTTCATTTATGAAAGTAATATAGCACTGTGAGTGCAAAATAAAACCATAGTACATAAGTTATGGGGTCAAGATTTCGTCCCCCGATTGGATTAATTAGAAGCCATGGCGTTTTAGTGGGGCTCAGGACACTTACACACCCTTTTTGAAGAACTACCCATTTTTAGGGCCATTCCCTCAAAGAAAAAAAGCGGAACCCTTAGGGCATAATGAAACTTAAGAAAAGATAGATTAAGTTCTTGGTTAGTCGTAAAACAAAAAGGGCGTGTATAAGAGATTACGATAAACTGTACACATTAACCAATATTTTGCTTGTACAGTCAAGACCTTGACAGGCTAGGTACTTATACGTTACAGTTTTGAATTTGGATCGCCTTATTGCCAGGTGCATAACATTTGCATTTGAGTGTCTAGCATGTCAAGATCTTGACTCTACAATACAGACTGTATTATTTACTAGTTCTTAAGAATTATTATAAAGAAACTTACAAAGAGACTTTAAAATTGAGGCTTTTAGTTCAAGTCAGGTATCATATCAAAGGGCTGGATGTGCATATTACGGAACCCTCGGTGGTCATTGTTTAATGACCATTGGTTAGGCATATGTTAGATACATGTTTGTTACACTTATCTAAGTACTTATGGTACAGTGAAAGCTGTGCCCGCATTTCCTGACAATTTTTTTTATATTTCATATATAATTTTAGCCTACTACTGTTTTTGTGATGAAATGCCATTGAGAATGGGGTGATGTGACGGTAGATGGAGCCGCTACGCAAAAAGTAACTGGTACACAACATATCAACAGCCGCAGCAGTAACTGTCCACTGCTGGACATGGGCGTCGGGATGGGCATTTACCAACAGCACGTACTTGGTACGTACTAAATACGTACGTACCTACCTTTTCGCGTTCAAATAGTTAATTTAGCCCAAATGCTAATTTGTTTGCGAACATTTACTGCAATTTGAATTTCATTGATGGTTCGTTTGTCCGTTTGTTGAGCTGTTGCATGCCGGAGAGCAAACCACTTAAAACGGCTTACGATTTTATGCGCAATGAATCGTATTATTCATTGGGTCGCCAGTCTGGCAGATTTTTATCAGTGTATTTGGAAATGACAAGATATTTTTAAAACCAGCATTAGGTCGGGCTTGGGCTCGGGTCCTTTAAACCTGCACTTGACATCTACTAAAGAGCTAGAGTCTGTGCGTAAAGAGAACAGGCGTAGGGAAAAAGTGAAATAATATCCGTTTCATGGATTGCTATGACATTTTTCACACTAAGGCACAGACGCGCCCTCAATTTACACGGCTATTCTTTTTCTACATAGACTTCTATCTAACTAGTATTTTCCTTAGTAGGGAGAACTCGCCCAGGAAGCAGCTAGGCTATTTAGAGAAAACGATTTTACATACATACACATATCACGCCTTTATCCCTTGCGGGGTAGGCAGAGCGTTCCGCGGTAAAATACGGTTGCTGACGCCACGTCTGACAAACATTGGAGAGTCATTCGGAAAATTGTGTATCACCATAGTGACAGGGTCAGCCCAGCGCCTAAAAATTGCAATACACACCCTCGAGTTCTTAAGTCGCTTATTACGACACCCACGGGAAATTCATGGGGTGATGCTATTCTTAAACGACATCACACGGCATTAACACTGAAAACGATAATACAGACTTTTAATAGTGTAATACACCTACCACCACCTTTTTTTACTCATCGAATTACATGCTTTTTTACGTGGCGAACTTTTACACCATTTTATTAAGCTGGTTCAGCACTCAGGCGATCCGCGGCACTCACTATACAATCGATTCGGAGGCGACGCCTGTCTGAATGGAGCCGATAAAATTCATGCATTGCTAATTGTGAGCTGCGACAACACGACATAAACGAAATAAGCGACGTGGAGCATAATGAGGAACGAAGTTGTTATTTATTTATTTATTCGTAAAGTATCGTCAGTGCTTGTAATGTTTGTTTGTCAGTGTTATTTGTTTTTGAGAAACTACGGTGATGGATGAATGAGAGACAGGTGTTTGGCTTGTCATAATACGTAGAGTTCCTTGCAGATTGATTGATGATGATTCTTCTGGCGTTGCATACCATCTTGAGTGCGCCCTGTACTGAATATGCCATTGACTTGCACCATCAATGATGCCGCTACAGCTGAGTATCATTTGCACCATTCATATGAACTGGAGCACAATGAGCGTGTAACTGTGTTTTAATTTTTTTTCCCAATAGTCGTTTTGTTGTTGAATGTAAGTGTGTGTTGTTAATTATGCAATATATGTTCAATTTATCTATCTATCTAACTTTGAATACAACTAAAAGTTTTTTGACCCCCGTAACTTCCTTGTGGATAAAAGGAACGTTATCTTTTAGGACACAAGCAAACATCGGATAAAGTCGAAGTTTCATCGTCTCTGTGGCCTAATCGTTTCTTCTTCTCAGTCGATGCCTCATTCCTGAGGGACGTGACCATGGGAATCGTTTCTAACTAAAGTCATAAACAAACTATCTCGTAATTGTAACCTCGTCCTATGAATTTGTCCGGGTTCGAATCTTGCGGGTGTCGTTAAAAGTGACTAAAGAATAAATCCATCCAGGGGTAAGCAGCCGTTCCCTTAAATTATAATTATCATGGCAGGCGCACTTCGACTGGCTGTTTGTGTATGTTTAAATTATCAATTACATTCCTCGACATCAGCACACGAGACCCGGATGAAATGTTTTACTATTCAATCGTGCTCCCAGCTGTTAATTGGGATGTTTTAATGAATACAAATTGCCCAGCAAAGGATGACTCTTCTCATTATAATTATTATACTTTTGACGAAACATCACATATGGTAATAAATTGATACGTTGCCCTTGTAACAATTTAAAATGGAAAAGTATTTTAGTTACGTATTGTTTTAAAATACAGCATTTCTGCAGTCTGTGATAGGTATAAAGAATGAAGCTAAATAAGGAGTCTTGTTTGTTACCTTGTGATATTTTCTTGAATCCGCTTCTCTCGCTACAACGAAAACGCATCTCAAAGTTAGCAGGAGTTCCAGAATTTGTTGAAGATTATTTATCATTTGCATTTGTTTCATGTTTGTACGGAAAATATTTTTGATGAGAACACTGTATTACTGTAACAAGTACTACTTGTTAAAATGACACGTGGGCACTTTACCTACTGGTAGCTGTTAATAATTAATATTTGTAGTTAAAAAAATCTTGTGCTGCTGATATATACTTAGTATTTTTTGTATATTTTTATTACACTTATATAATACTTCATTACATATTTTTAAGCTTTTATTTCTATATATATATTTTAGTTCAATAATAATAATAATAAATAAATAAATAATAACCCGATGCACCTGTAAATACTACATATCGTTATCCTGACCCAGCTATAACGGCAAGTCTTAAAAAATAGTAAAATGCGAGTGGAAGGGTAGACGAACGGTAATCCACCTTCTTCTATCTAATTTTCATTTATCTAATATAACCCAACAAAAGAAAGTTCCTTGAAAGGGTGGTGCTGGGATTATGTCTGTATCCTCAAATCACTCGCAATGAGAAGGGAGATTAGTAGTAACAATTCGCACCTCTCTGCTATCACCGCTCGCTAATGAGAAAAATAATAGGGGTCTTTGGGGGTCTGCTAAGGTATTTAGGGTACATGCAGGCAGACGTACTGTTTTTGATCGTCAAGCCAACTGCTTCAAAGCAGCCAATCGGAAATCAAATCAAATGGCGTTTGCAGTTGACTTTCACTTTTGCCGTGGTTGTTTTGGTTTTGATGAAAGGCACTATAACAGCTAATAGGTATGCTTTAATAGCTTGTTTTGTAGCTCTACCTATCCCAGCTTGTTGTTATTATATTCCTATTGATGGTGGGGTGAGTGGCGTACGGGAATACCTACAGATGTTTCATGGTTTGAACTGCATCGCAATCACATCGGAGTCAATTGAGACATCCCCGTCTTTACATATATTTATTTTTATTTTTTATTAATGATGGGTTTGCTCTTGACTCTAGTCTAGGTCATAGGACAGAGACAGAGTCTAAGATGGAGCGAGCTCACCCGTTGGTCCAGACGATCTACAAAATGTACAAGATATCTAAGCCGACTTAATTTATTTATGTCAACGGCTTTTAAAAAAATTAATGTAGAAAGTTAGTACCATCATGTTTTTTGATAAAGGTTGCTTTTGCAGTTTCGATGGATAAACGCATTTAACTTTTTCGTATTTTCAACTGCTTTATATCCACACTTTAGCAGTTGTATTGCAGTTTAAACGCAGTCCGTCTGTATAAGACTTTATCTGCAGTAAGGGCTTGTGAAGGTTTTAAGTGTCGGACGTTATCTTTGACCGCAGCCCTATGTGTTAATGAGTGTATTTTTTTCTCTTATTTTCGTCGAGAATAAATATTTTTTTGTTTGTTTTTAGAGATTTTTATGTGTCAGAGTGATTTTTGTTTCTAAACGTGACCTCTACTCTGCTATTAAGTACTTATACATTTTTTCTTCCTACTTAGCTGTAAGTTGACTCTCATGAGTAGAAATTAAAGCACAACTTTTTTCAGTTTTTACAGGAATAAGTATAATATTTAATTTTTCAGGCTAATAAAGTGAGAATATAGAGGTAATATCTGTAATTCTCAAAAACCTGTAGCAGATATTTTGCTTTACCCGTTTATGAAACAATAGCAATAGCCTATAAATTGTAACAAGAAGAAATAGCTCAGCCTAATCTTATCTTAGGTACAATTGGCAGCAGCTCAAGTTTTCCATTTAACAGATTATTCGGTCATTCCTCATATTAGGGTATTCGGTCGGGCTACCTATAAAACAAAGTTGTTTTCCGCTGTCTGTCCCTATGCTTGCTTGGATCTTAAAAACTACGCAAAGGGTTTTAATGCTTTAAAAATTGATAGACGGAGGTTTATATGTACCGGAGAAACGGGTAGCAGCGAGTGAAACCGCTGGGCAGACCGCTAGTTAAGTATAATCAGGATAGGTCGTTCTGATGTTGAGTATTACTTGGGTAGTTCTAGACCTAGCAACAGAATTGCCAATAGGATTACGACGCCAACGTTTCTGAGAACGAGATAATCTCATCATGTTAATAAAATGAATCAGTGTTGCCTACTGTTGATCTTAATAAATCCAGATGCTTTTTATTTTATCACACGACTGCCCAACCAAAAAAGGAGTGTGTGTTCATGTATGTATGTATACACGGGGTGTAAGGGACATCCCTGCAAATACTGATAGGGTGCATTCAGACCACAAATCTGAACATCTTTCCCCTAGGAACATATTATGTCAGGACTCAGGAAACAACTAAAAAAATATTCTATCTCCCATACAAAATTACGATCAGCTGACTGCATTTACTATGGGAAGTCCAAAATTTTTTGACGTTTCCTGAATCTTTTTTAATGGAAAGTTGTTCAGTTTCATTGTCGAAATGCACCCTATTTGGAGTGCTGTCCCTTACACCCTGTATATGTGCGATTCTTTAAAGTGCTGCAACGCGCTAATTACTGAACAGATTCGAATAGAAATTGTTTTGGAAGAATTCTTACAAAACCCCAAGTGTCATAGTCTAGGCTTTATCTCAGAAAGCAGTCATGTTTTTAATTTCTTAAATTTATCATGCTTGTCTATATTCAAAACTGCAGTCTACAGCTATAGTACATAAAGTATATCACAAAAATAGTGTCGAAAGATAATCCAATTACAGACCGTTATGTTGACTGTATAGAAATTTTTGCTAGAAGATGGGTAGGTACATACTTTATGATACGATAAGAAATACTAGGATGGAACAATGTCTGCCGCACGTTGCAAATTGTGTTAGTGTGAGTAATGAAACAAGTGAATGAATATATGTGTTATGAGGATGTGTTTGTATAGTGTGGTGTGTGAGTGGATTGTGAAGTTTATTGTTAGTTTACATTAATTGCCGGAAAAAACATAAATTACGTTAAAATACATTTCTAGTTTGAAAGTGCCGTATCTTGTTTGTGATGACATTATGAAATCGTTTTTTGGATTGGAAAAGAGAACAGTAGGTTTAGTGGTTTGGAGTAGATGAAGGGAACAACTTTGGCCTTTTTTTCTCTATCTTCTATCCAGCATTTCTAAATGTTTTTTAATATTATCCCACCTTTTTTGTATTTAAACTATACTGCAAAATGTAGCCGTCTCCACCAAAAGCCAGTTGATAAAATCAAAACGTAGAGACCAAAATCCTGTAACTTGGTTACAGTTTTTTATAGAATTTATCGTTACCTAACACTCGTTCATATTACAGTATAATCGAGGAGCTGCTGATGAATATGCAAAAAGACGACTTTATCAATGATGCGAATATATTTTACAGCGTGGCAACACTACGTGAAACCCGTTGGAAGAATCTCGGATGCTGCAAAGGGATTCCTCTAGAAAACATATTAAATAGTTGTTGGAGGATGAACTGGCTTGCGGCCGTGGGATGAGGGCCTGGCACTGGCTACATTGATTCACAAGGGTAGTGCCATATATGGAATATAAAGAGAACAAAACAGTTCTATTATTTTTTTGTATTACCTATGCACTAAATTACTTACCTAACACTCAACAAGGGTGCCTTGCATATGAATAAAAAAAAATACCTAACGGAATTAATTTACCCAATAACAAGTGCTCTATGGGTAAATGAAAGCAATCAGCACGTTGTTAAAAAACATCTTCTTCTATCGAGTAGATGACATGGTTATACTTCAAATACTTACCATAAGTCTAGCTAGCTCAGCCACTTACCGCATTGTCGGTGGCCAGCATTATTTGTTCTCGAAAAAAAAAGGTTAATTGGCATTTAAAAGCAAGTCGTTTTATAAAAGTTATACAAATCGTGTGAGAGTAGCTACCGAGCTACCGTAACCTCTAAAATGAAAATCCCGCTAAAATAATATCGCGGTAAAACAGACAAACCTCAAAACATTAATCTAATCCGAACTCAACCTTTGCTTACCGAACGCCATTTCCATCAAAGCCTCTAAATCAAAACAAAATCCGTGCTAAAAACTCATCGGTTAAATCCAAATCGTTGGTTTACACAGGGTGCCCTTAATCTGCAAACCACGTTATGGTTGATGCAGGGGTGAGACAAAACCTAATTAAAAAGTACCCAAAAGTACATTCAAATAGTTTTTATACATCCTCATGGGAGCATCACTGTCTCCCTAACCATACAAAATGCAGTTCCTGCTGTTTGTTTAACCCAATTATTCCAAACTATTCACTTCGTGAAAATACATCTATAATATATTGTATTGCTCGTGGTACTTTGCATGCGCCCTGTTTGATTGTCGTATCGGTTCATAGTCATTTTCTACAGCGGATATTTCGGTTGATACTCTACAACGATTGTGGACGGCTGGTAGCGACTGGATGGCGAAAACGGGAGATCGTGTGCCCTATGGCGTACCCTACGTCCAGCAGTGGACTGCAATAGGCTGATGTTTGTATGTATGTATGACGGACAGCGGCAATGTAGGAACTTTCATTCCTAACTTTTAGGGATCTACAGAAACTTTGTTTTACACTAGTTACAACTAGTGATGTTTGTTTAAGACGAGAGCTCTACCACCCCTCTCGAGCAGATTTGCCCCATTTATCTTACAATTTGTAGAGATCTCGGCTCCCCAGAGGGCTATCTCGAGTTTTGTTATACTTTTGTGTGGGTTACTCATTTGTCTACTCAATAGCATTTGTGATAATAAACGTAATAAAAAATATACTATACAAAGTCCTGTTAAATTCGATGCAAATATTTTTAGGCTCTATAAATACACTGAATTTAATTACAACGAATACAACAAACTGAAATGCTATTATACATAGCTAGCTTAAATGGCTAATAATAGGGAGTGATGCGTCACCTCAGTACTGAAATGTACGAGTGGGTACGAGTGATTAAGTATGGTCAAAATGTCTAAAATCACGTTAACTTAAGTAAAATGTTTGGAAAAACAATTGAAGAATCAGTAAAAAATATTATACTTAGATTGATTTTCAATTTTTTTTTTGTTGAATAGAATTGCATTTTATACAATACAATACAATACAAAAATTATTTATTTGCATAAACATGGTATATAGAAAGTTTACATAAATTATTTCAGTGCGATACATGTTATGTTGTGTTGTGTTCATCTAAAAAGAAATCCCAAAGTGAACCTAATTTCTGTCATTAATTGCAGAGGTTTTTTGAAACAGCTTTAATTATTTAGTTCGTTTCTACACAAAATATAATATATAAACAATATCAATATTTTGTGTTGAGAGTTTTTATATTTAATACCTATTACACGTTATATTTCCGTGTGATGCCGGCTTAGAATAGCATCATCCAATTTTTTACTGTGGGTGTCGTAAGAGGCGACGATGGGACTTGAGACTTGACAACCTGTCACTATGGCGATAACGATTTTCCGAATGACCCTCAAATGTTTGTCAGATGTGGCATATATTTTCCGTTTTTTGCGGCCGTTTACGCTCTGCCTACCCCGCAAGGGATAAAGGCGTGAGATATATATGTATGTATATTACACGTGAAAAAAGTATTAAAAACCCCCAAAGACACGTGGAAATTTGCCAAAAATCTAAGTGGGTGTTTCTCTCTGATGCAGCGGCAATAAAAGAGACAGTTGTCCACCCTACTTAGTTCATTAAATTAGATAAGTGCATAATATACGATAGGTAAGGTGGTGCTGTGCTGATAATTTTGTAATGAAAAACAAAACGTATGAAAACGGTTTAAAAGTATCATCTTTTGCAAAGAGTCTAGACATTCGTGACTTAACGTATGTAAGTTATTTTCCAGGTCTGCCCAGCCCTGAAACCACACGGTATCGACCTTTGCTCAGACCGCGTCACACCGCTCTGAATATTTTAGCGACGCCACTCAAATCCGCCCGATTCCACCAAATTTTACCCACAGCTCATGTAGATTGATCTAACTCACTTACTCACTAGTTTTATTAAGATTTGCGACGGGTTTTAACTGACGTACGGTACGGGTAGTATAAATATGTTAGTGCACGGTTCGGTAGCATCGCGTGTCGCTTGAGTGTTTTATAGGATTATGGCTTATTATGGGCTGTCGTATTTGATTAGATAAAAGGCTCGGTAAGCACTCATGTGTTTTGTTTACCTGCTTACGGTATTACTGTCTGTCGTGAGCTGGGTCACTGGCAAGCTTTAGAGACGTTTATTTACACATATCACGCCTATAATCCCATGCGGGGTAGGCAGAGCGTAAACGATCGCAAAAAACGGACATTTACGCCACGTCTGACAAATATTTGAGGGTCATTCGGAAAATTGTCTATCACTATAGTGACAGGTTGTCAGTCCATCGCCTAAAATTGGAAAACACACTCTCGAGTCCCTTGGTCGCCTCTAAGTTTATTTACCTATGATATAAAACTTTTTTGTTTGTTGTCGAATTATGAATGAGTCTCATGTATACATTTAAAGTTCTGATGATGATTTTAGTATAGTAGTAAACGAAATCAAAGATGAGCGTAACAATTATTATGACATCAAACATTTTTCGCGAAGTTGTCATATTTTCATAGTTCAGTTAATAATTCCGTGACTGAACTAAAAATGTAAGATACTGTAGGTAGTTCCAAACATAAAGAAACGCTCGCCCGGCCCAGCTTTAAAATTGAGTTGTTCCATTATGGAAAAAGTGGGACTACATGTCCCTGTTGTTCCATTGATAAAAGAAAAAACAAATAACGACCACGAAAACATCTACATCATGGACTATTTATGACAGGCCGAAAATTCGCAAACATTTGCAAGGTGTCTGATTGGGTATTTCTCTCTGACGCATCTACTTAGCGCATAAAATAAATATGTTGAATATTGAAGTTAGACTTTTTATAATATCATTTCAGTTCATTTCAATAAATCAAAAATGATCCGGTTTGATATTTGGCTTTTTGTTACACTTAAAACATCTATAAAAGTATAAATGAAAATAAGAAATTGAAAAAATGGCAGCGCCCGCCGGGACTTTATTATTTTCATTTATGAAAATAATATAGCACTGTGAGTGCATAATAAAATCATAGTACGCCTATGAAATTATATTAAAGAAATGTTAATTTTTTTATCAATGACAAAAAAATATGCATAAATAATGCAGAATTTTTTTTTTTTTAAATAGTTTAAGTTGTTTGTAGATTTTGTTAAGACCTACAACTTCCTTTGACATTTGGCACTTACATATTGTGATTTATTGATATTTTACGTGTTGGATATGTCCTACCTTTTTACTATTAAAGTTAATGTCATTTCAAACTCTGTTACACAATCATTTAAGTGGTCGTTATTTGTTTTTTTTTCAGTGGAACAACTGGAACACAATTTAATATTCTTCCATAATGGAACAACTCAATGGAAAGGCTGGGATCCGGCGTAAAGGAAAGGTACAAAAATTCAATTAAAAGAACATAGGTATATACATACAAAAAAAACATCAAATGGGTAATGGAAATGTCAAATGCCCCTCGGGGAAATCCGGTTACGTACTCGTACCGGAAATGGTGATTAATGATATGATTGATTTATCATGTGGGAACATAAAATGCCAGAGAAAGGTTAAGCATACCTTACATGGTTTGCCAATCGTTCTTATAACATTAGCAGTAGGCCTAGTATGACGGCTAAGATAAGTATTTAAGATATCGATGAATTTGAAAATCAGTCACATGGTGCTTTTTCATAAAATTGCCTTATGGCGAATGTCATTTCGTTTGTTGTGAAAGTTTCTGAGTTTAAAAGTTCACAATTTATTTAAAAGACATATAAAGCATCAACTTTACTTCGTGCCGTTAAACCTTAGAAAAGTTTTAAGCCCACCCTTAAAGGGTGGGCTTAAAATCAGCACTGCGCTGTGCCAATACCTTTTTTCCACGCTGTACTTACTTTTGTGTACCTATGTTTAATATTGGAATGTTGTGCTTATTTCTGTATGTATTATATGATGGAAAATAAATTATTTGTATTTGTAAAAAAAAGTTTCTATTAAATTTTTCGTAAAACACATTCAGACAATGTCCAAACCCCCCCCAAAATAAGTTCATATTGCTTGAGAAGGAGAAACAACTCAGATAACTATAATTTTGGGTTTCTACTAAGTACTTACTTATAATTTCGATCGAAAAGTATAAATGATCAAACACTTCCTTAACAGACTACAAAGTAATCATGCATTCATGATCCATCTATATGCAAGCTACGTGTTGCCCAACAGCTGTTAATGGATGCATGTGCTGTCCATTAATACACTAATAAAATTTTCAACCATTCATGCCTGGTGCTGTGGTTGATGAAATGGCATTTTTATGGCTACTATCTACCCTTTATTATGTTCAGGTATTCACGTGATTTAAAGCGCTTTTTGTGTAGTTTTTGCTTATTATTTCAGGTGGGGACGGGTTGGGTGCGCCGTGCGACCAATAGACTTATAAGTTGTCGTTATCCCAATTTGTATAATGTCAACTTGAAAAACCAAAGCACGGTCGAGTGTGAACGCACCCTTATGTTTAGTGCAAATACGAAGATAGCTATATGAAAAGCAAAACTTTAAAAACTTATTTGTAACAAGTAAATCACGGTTCACTTATTATCTTTTCTATTCAGATATAATAAATTATAACAAGGCCTGCTACTCATTTAAACCCCTAGACTAAATCTCGATTCTCGATACCATGTTTCACTCTTTCATGAATATTGAAACAAAAAAAAAACGTGTCTGTAAAGCCTTTGCCGAAAAGTACTCAAATCCGATCCAACAGGCTTAACAAATGAAAACAAACGTAACGACAACATAAAAAATTCACAACCACGAGGCGAAGACGTGTATGGAATAATCCATTACCAATGTTGCTGTATCCTTTTTAATTCCTCTTCCTTGATAACCTGCACCTAATAAGATTATTCCTCATAATGTTGCCAACCTGTCTAGTTTTGTTTTAAGAAATAAAAAAAATATAACACATTTTGGATTCACTGATTTGTGTGCAATGGAAACACAATAGTGTTTAATATCGTATACATAAAATATGGCATATATACGAATCGGTTCCGAAAACGGAGTTATATAATAAAAAAGGAGCATTTAACTAAGCCCAGAGTGTAAAAAATCCATGGACCATCTGGATAAGCTCTATGGAAAGAAGTCTTGCAGGTAGTGGATAGCGCGCGAGCTATATTTGAAACCAGTTTCATTTAGACAAATAATACCATTAAGTAAAGAAAAAAGAAATTATCGTCAAGGATTAAACAAATACAAATGCTAGAATATAGGTACATAACTTTTATAGTGAAAGTCGCAGAACTAGATATTGTGATGGTATTTCTCTAGTTTTTATGTCGAAAAATCCGTTAAATCTCGCGAATATTTTGAGCGCAAATGTATTGTCTTTTTCTTTCTGGCGCAGCTCGAATGAGATGAGCCAACTTTTCAGGAGAAGAGGGCCTTAATTTAAAATAGCGTGTGAGGGTTATTGTTACGTCAAAGTAACGAACAAACTGGAATTTCGGTCACCTGACGAAGAGACTGCCGAGCCGGTTTTCAGACTTGATATAAAAAGAAGAAAATTGTGTTATACATTTTTTTACAATGACAGATCATGATGTCAATAAGTGAAAGTATGTACTATCCTACATTAAATAAAATAATTTCATTTCAAGAACTTTTATTCGAAGACTGTATAGAGAATGCCCTTGATATTATTTTTTAATAGGTACGTTTAAATAATTATAATTATTGTTTTAGTTTTTTTCGTCACTGGTATATTTTTTGTGTAGTTGGCAGCACTACGCGTACTCGTGCCGTGTTTTTTCGGATTTTCGCTTTGATCCTACACACGCACGCCTGAGATTATTTATTATTTTTTATCACGGCTTACAAAATTTTACACAACATATTTTATTAAATAGAGAGAAAAAAAGTAAGTTTACTTTAACCGTACCTTACGTTTAAATAATACCGGAATTAGTAAATAACGCCAAAATGAAAAAAAATTACCAGGTTGAAGATGAGTGTTTCCGATTGAAGTTATATGGGGTGTAAGCGACAGGGTACCGAAAACTTTGCAGGCATAATCAGACCATGAAACTGAACAACTTATATGGAAGCTACTTTGGTAAACGGGATAAAATTTCGACCTCCCGTACAAAATACCTGATCGGCTGGCTAACTTTCCATGGAAACTCGAAAAAAAAACGATTCCCAACATAGGTTCCATAGTAAAATTTGTTCAATTTTATGGTCTGATCATGCCTGCGACGTTTTTGGTACACCGTCTCTTACACCCTGTACTGTAATATACTGGATGATTTTGCATAAAGTTAATTGTAACTACAAAATACGCTAGGTACAGAATAAGCTATCATCAACCTGCCAGACCAAGGTATGATTATAAGATAACTATGGCAAAGCAATGTTACGTGTGAACACACCCTTAGCCGATAACTAAGAGATTTATTTTATTTTATTTATTTATTGAACATAACCTAACTACAAATAGAAACTTATTTTGAGCAAGTGTCACAAAAACCTTATAATTTGGTTTATCCGTACCGTCCTATCAATAATTAATCGATAATTTGATATTATATCCGTTTGTCACAAAAATGTGATTTCAAATATCTTGTACCAAACACTACAACAAGTAAGTGTAACTTTGTTTCTTTTTATTAGCAATCGCGATCACTTTCACATATTTAAGTTGATTTGCTAGATTTATCGCGATAGTTTTGAGATAAATATAAACAATTTACCTACCTCTTACTGTTGATGGGGGACAGGCTTTGGGGGAGGGGGGGCAATAATACGAGAACCGGTTAATCAATTAATTAAATTTAAATAAACTGTGTACGTAGTTACAGGGTTCATCGGATTGTTCGTCGACGTTGTGTCCTAAATAGAAGAACATTAGTACACGCTACGCTACTTGACCCTGTATTTATTTATAGAACATACCATACCATGTCATAGTGTCTGCAACAGGATGAGTTTTAATGCAACTAGCAGGAAACAAAGAAAAAACAGAAATGATGATGATGATGACCATAAATACAAAATATAAACTGATATTCAGCAAGTGTCACAAAAACCTTATAATTAGGTTATTCCGTACACCTATCATCCATCGTTAACTCAGTAGCCGAACGACAGACTGGTTACTATACTAGAATAAGTACGACATGCATTTTAAGTAAAGAAGCCCTTATTATTTCTAATTAAACGGGTTTATGAAGGTAGGTTGTTAATAAGATGATTTTTTATATTTCTTTCGGTTATTTCCTTCTTTAAGGAAGAAGGTAAACCATTCATTAATTATGCCGTGATTTATTACTTTTTGAAGGTCCTTATTAAAGTAAGATTCTAGTCATATTGTATACTTGACCTTTGCTTGTATTGGAAGAGTTTTACAGAATGCAAACAGCTTGTTATAGTTAGTTTGGTATTTATTTTTTATTTTACTTGGAATTGGAACTATAGTTTTTAATATTTGTTTTTGTAGTTGATAAATAGGATTTAGGTTAGTTATGCAGGTTCGACCGTAGCTATTAAGGCCGTAGGTTATTACAGAGTCTGCTAGCGCTTTGTAAAGGGACAGTCAAGTCCAATACATTACTGTCCCTTTAAGATTTGGAAGGCACTTTTGATTTAACCAAAGAAAATGTTGACAGTATTCAACGCAGTTTGTCACATACATAACTTACGAGGTCAGTCCATTTTAGGCGGTCATCTATTAAAAGACCAAGATATTTTAGCATATTAACAAGTTCAACTGATCCACATTTACAGCCAAGCTGATTTTGATGAAGACATTTGTTTTCATGGACTATAAGTTTTAAAGGCATCATTTACATAAGTAAAGTTGTGTAAAGGTCCCAAGACTGAACCTTGTGCAGTGCCTTCAGTCACTTTTAATTGCTCACATAATGTAATAATATAACATAGGTACGATCAATCAATGAGATCATTTTGACACCATTCTTTGACTGTTCCTCTAATGCCACAAGTTATCTAGTTTACGAATCAAAATGTCGTTTTAAAGCGTGTCAAAAGCCTTAGCTACTGTAATCCAAGAATACTATCAATATATGTTTTTTGTCATTGAGACATTCGAAAATAGTGTCTATTAATATGTGCAGTACACGAAGTAGAATTTTGTGACTTCCAACGCTGACAAGAACAATAATTCGGGAAATTTATAAATTAAACCACGTTGTACCAGAGCGTATATGGAGGAAGTTACTTTATTTTTTTATAAACATTCATACCAACATGACATGCCTTATTTATCATTCGGATACAATCCTGTGTTCGTATCGAACAGATTGGGGGGGGCAGTTATAGACCCAATTAATTAGAAATAGAACTTAGTTAAAGACAAACCAAAAAATGACTCGGTACAATGCTATAAAAAACCTCTCTATCTTTAAACTTTAAATTAAGTACAGCTTTGCGCTTTTATAATACGTTCAGTAAGACGTGACAAATTGGTTGTATTTAACCTTATAAAGTTATCAAAATAAATCTTGTTTTCTTTTTCAGACATGAGTTCTTATTTAAACTTATCCTTATTCTTAAAGTAATACCTACTTGATGCTATAGTATACCTAAAATAGGCATTATAGAAAACTTAAAAATTAATGTCAGCAAAACCTAGCTATCCTACACTTAAAAGGAACTTTAGACTCTACCATTATGAAAAGGTAAGAATATCTTATAAACAAAAATTATAATAATCTATAAATTTTACCAAACTAAATTTTACCAACTGGGAATTCATTTAATCAGTTATGGGTAGTGGACACACATTCATAATGCTAGTTTTCACTATTGAACCCTTAGCTGTTTTTATATGTAATGCACGAACCTTGCCATCTTTGCCTGGTAACACACTGACTATTCTGCCAACAGGCCATTTTAATGGTGAGACATTACTATTTCTCAGAATGACCATCATTCCTTCTTCTAAATTTGGTTGCAAATTTGACCATTTAGGTCTGTTTTGCAGAGTAGTCAGATATTGTTTATGCCATTGCTGCCAAAAATGCTGTTGCATTTGAGTGCACTTTTTCCAAAAACTTAAGTTTCCTACATTAGTACCTGTTAAATCTAGCTCAGGATAGGACATCATTGAAGAACCAGTGAGGAAGTGCGCCGGTGAAAGGTAAGACATGTCATTATGATCCCTCGACATAGGTGTAAGGGGACGAGAGTTCAATATACCCTCAACTTGCACGAGCACCGTATACAGTTCCTCATAGGTTAATACTGTATCTGAGATTACACGTTTTAGGTGGTATTTTATGCTTTTGACACCAGCCTCCCACAGACCCCCAAAAATGGGAGAATATGAAGGAATAAAATGGAAGTTTATTCGCTCCTCGTTGCAATAATTAATAACAGTATTTTGGTGAACTGTGGAAGTTTGCAAGTCATATAATTCTTTTATTACATTATTTGCGCCTTTATAATAAGCACCATTATCACAATATATTTTTGTAGGCTTATTTCTGCGAAAAATGAAGCGTTTGAGACAATTCAAAAATGTGTTTGTGGTCATATCTGATGCTAATTCTATGTGAATGGCCTTGGTGGAAAAGCATACAAATATAACAACATAAGCTTTAGTGATAACTGGAGATCTTATTCTTGTCTGCTTTACATAAAAAGGACCAGCATAATCAGTGCCAACAACTTCGAAGGCCCGTGTCGTCATGTTAACTCTATCAATTGGCTGAGAACCCATTAATTGAGTCACAGCTTTGGCCTTTAATTTAAAGCATATCAAACATTTGTGTACTACGGCCTTTATTTCTCTATTGGCATTGATTATCCAGTAACGCTCACTTAAAACCGTAAGAACTAATTTCTGCCCTGCATGTTTTGATCTAAGATGTTCTTTCAAAATAATTAACCGCGTTATATTAGATTTTTTAGGTAATATAACTGGGTGACGCTGATTAAAAGACAAATTAGAGTTCTGTAACCTTCCAGAGACTCTCAATAGACCCCTGGCGTCAAGAAATGGAACTAAACCTTTCAAGTTGCCCTTTATATCATTATTTGCCTTTATCGCTTTTATTTCCTCTTTAAAATGTCTTTGTTGATCTAATTTTATAACTGTTTGTAAGGCAGAATCTAGTTCTTTAGGACATAAAAAACCTTGCATTTTAATATTACAATTTTCCCTCTTGGCATTCGAAATAAATCTTTGCACGTAAGCCATTATTCTTGTAATTCTTTCGATATTGGAATGTTTATCAAGTACATTGTACAATTTGTTTTCTTTTTTGTATATATGAAAAACCTTTTGTTTTCTTTTTTGCTCTGGAATGTCAATGACTTCGTTTTTATTTTTTGCATCACAATGAACATAGTCAAAATCCTGTAAAAATAGTGGCCCATGAAACCAAAGTTGCTTCACATTGTTCTCTAGTGCCTTAGGAGTGACTCCCCGAGACAAACAATCTGCAGGATTGTCACCAGTTTGTACATAGAACCAGGGAAAACCCTCAGTCAATTTTTGGATTTGTTTTACTCTGTTAGCAACATAGACAGTCAATTTTTCTGGTAAACTTCCAAGCCACGCGAGAACAATCTGAGAATCAGCATATAAAATAGTTTTTACATTGTATTTAACACATAAAATGTTATACACTTTTTTAGCCAACATAGCGAGCAATAAAGCACTGTTTAGTTCAAGCCTAGGCATTGTTAATTGTTTATTTTTAGGATTGATACGCGATTTGGAGCACAGCAGATTGACCTTGACAGTTTTATTTTTGTCTACAACTCTTAGGTACAAGCAGCAACCATAAGCTAAAATTGAAGCATCACAATATCCCACAAGTTCAATCGACACTGCTGAAGGCGAATTGATATTTCTAGGGACAGAAATGGTTTCCATTTCTACCAAAGTCTTGGCAAAATCAACCCACTGTGAGTGAATAGGTTCTGGCAAATAATCATCCCATTTTAACTCTAACAACCATGCCTTTTGCATCAATACCTTAGCTTGAACCAGGATAGGACCGGAAATACCCAAAGGGTCATAAAATTTACTTATAAAGCTTAACATTTGTCTCTTGGTGTACCGCTTCACATTGTCAGGTTCAGGACACCGCATGGTTAAAGAGTCTGAGGCTACATTATAACCTAACCCTAGGGTTTTCATGTAACTATTGTTTTTATCTAATTCTCTATTGCCGAAATATTGCAACTCTGATGGAATGTCTTGTAAAACTTCCGAATTATTTGAATACCATTTATGTAAAGTAAAACTTGCTTCACTCATAAGTTCAACCAACTCGTTTTTTATAGACAATAACTCTGCCGCACTATTACTGCCGCACTGAATGTCATCTACATAACTAGAATGTTTTAACACAGAGGCTGCCAACGGATATTTATTTTCAAACATGTTTGCTAGTTCTATCAAACACCTAGTAGCAAGGAAAGCTGAACTTTTTAATCCAAAAGTAACCGTCCTAAGTTGTATGCATTGTACTGGATCATGCACAGAGTTTCGCCACAAAATGTTTTGTAAACAACAATATTTTTCATCAACTAATATTTGCCTGTACATGGCTTTAATGTCACATAATAAAACATATTTATAAGTTCTTAGCAATATCAAAACATCAAACAGCTCGCTCTGTACCACATCACCATTTAACAATATGTCGTTTAATGCTAGACCTGATTTTGAGCGCATTCCGGCATCAAAAACTGGTCTTACCGGAGTAGTCTTACTATTGGGATTGAATACAGGGTGGTGAGAGATAAAACAAACCTTGCCAGAATGAAAATCATAATTATCCATACTATAAAACCTAGCATGACCCTGGTCTAAATAGTCTTGAATTGCTTGTTTATATTTTATACCTAAACTTTGGTCTTTTGTTAACCGCTTTTCTAAACTGAAAAATCTTTGTAACGCATAGGAAAAAGTATCCCCTAACTGTATATCTTCTAAGTCAAGCTTGAGGGGTAAGGCCACTGTAAATCTTTTATTTATTAATTTTACTGAATTTTGGAAACATTCCTCAGCAAGTTGATGTTCAGTGGACCCTTCTTTAAATATATTGGGTACTTTTTCACATTCCCAGAAGCTTGAAATAGTTTTATTTAAATTGTATAAGCTAGAATCATCTTGGATAACTGTAGGTACTTCTTGACACAAGGAATTATCTTGTGAGGAAGTAGTTACCTTTTCACCTAGCATAAAATTTGACTGAATTTGGACACCCTGTTTTTCATCCTGTTCATTAGAAGAAACTAAACAAGAGACAGGGTTGTTTGGTAATACATTACATAATTGTTGTTTTTGTTGAAATGTGTTTTTAAATGGAATTGGGTTACCTTGCACATTGACACATAAGTTAGCACATACAATCTTGCCGGCAGATATCGGCAAGTCCCCGCCCACAATGTAACCAAAACATGTGTCCACTAGATACGGCCCAGTCGGCGTGAGGGGCAACTTATTACGCTGCAGCACCTGGAAAAATATATTGCCCCCTAATAATAAGTCTATTTCGCCTGACTGGTTGAAATTCCTATCTGCCAGTATAACATGGGGAGGAATATTAAACCCAGATATGTCAAAGGTCTGCTGTGGTAGATTGCATGTAATGCTGTTTACAATTCCGCATACAGCCTTTGTTTTGAAATCATTTATTGAAGAATACACCAAACACTCTGCTTCCTTGGTTACCTTTCTTAGCCCTGACACCCCTGCAATTGTCTTACTAATATGATGGATTTTACACTCAATTTTATTTATTAATTTTTCAGATATCAGTGAGGCTTGTGATGTACTGTCCAACAATGCTCTTACTTTGAAAAATTTACCATTTTTATTTCTCATTTTCACTATTGCTGTAGGTAGCAGAACCTCTAAGCTGGCACTGGTGCCTGACATGGATACCACATTTTCTTCCCTACAAACTGTCTCATTTTGGCTACCTACCGTGGTTGTAAAAGCATTTTCCTGATTGTGAGGTGAGTGAACATGTAAGCTGGTATTGTGCCTCTTGTGGCATACAGCACATTTAAGGCGAAGTATGCACCGGCCTTTGTGTTCCCCAAGACATAAAATGCATAAGCCTTTCTCCTTCACAAAGCTATCTTTTTCTTTATCTGGACTCATCTTGAATTTGGTACACTCAAAAAGCCTATGTTTTTGAAAACAAAACTTACATGTTTGCTCCGGCTTGGTGACTGCTACATTGTTGACAACTTTGGTAGACTTCATCGGTTTAGAAGATGAAGTTGGTGTAGCTACTTTCTCCTCCTCGGTGCTTTCGATGGCGAGGGCTCTTTTTTCTAGAAATTCAAGGAATTGGGATAGGGTTGGAACATCTTTTATATTTTTCTCAAGGTAAAAACCCCGGTAAGTGTAAGCATCAACCTTTTTTGCCAAAATGTTAATAAGTAGTATGTCCCAGTGCTCGACAGGCTGTTTTAAATTTTTTAAAGCTGCAATATGCAGGTTAATGGTGCTTATGAGTGAACGCAAGTTTTGAGCAGTGCATTTGGTGAATGATGGCATATCTAAAATACTATTGACATGGTAGTTTATGATTTTAGGAATGTTGTCATACCTATTTTCTAGCAAGTCTAAAGCAGCAATATAGTTTTCATCTGTCAAGGTTAGTTCTTTTATTAAATCTAGCGCCTCACCTGTTAGTAAAGATCTCAAGTAATAAAGTTTTTCGCAAGCATTTAAACTTGAGTCTTTGTGTATAACTGCCTTAAACATATTGATAAAAGGATAGTAGTCAACTATCTTACCGCCTGAAAATGATTGCATCTGTATTTTAGGCAAACCTTTAAACTCACCTTTGGGTGTGTTTTGATTTTGACAATTATGAACTAAATTAGCTCTGCATTTGTCTAAAATACCAATAGCCAGGAAATATTTATTTTCATAGTCGGCGTAATTCTCGTCATCATCTTCGTTTAGCACAATAATGGCCTTATTGAGCCTCTCATACTCTTTGAAGGCGTCTGCTAATCGGTGGCGTTTCTCGCTGAGCGACTCATAGGACGAGGCTTTTAACTCTTCTTCGTCAGCACAGAAGCTGGCGATACGCGTGATGCCACTTTTAATGTAGCCCCTTTCGCCTCTCAAAACCTTCAACTTCGCTGCATCGGCCATGTCGATGAAACGCTAAAACAATACACCAAGAGACAATGACGCTTTCTAACTAGAAGTGAATTACACTCCGTAATGTACAATACGGTACGTGAATTTGTACCTACCAATGACGCACTTATTTATATTTTATGTGTTAATCGAAGAATTCCTTGTAATTTTGTTTTTACTAGGCACGAAATAAGCTTAGCTTCCACAATCTAATCTTCTGGATCAAAATGGCGGCGCTAAAAATAATACGCACATCGCTGACACGCTGCGACTACGCAACACAGTAACACACACACACAAAGACGATGTTGTCACTTCCTGTGAATGTAGCCTTTTGTATGGTCGCGCCAAAAAGTTTCGAGTTCGGATACACTCCCGGACTCTGCTGCAAACCTATGACCTCACGTTTTCGGAGCACTGTCACTTGAATACCCGCGAAGATTTAATGAAACGAACGCACCCTTACTATTGTCGTCTCTTTTTAACTTGCACGAGTGTAGACTGTTCTGATGATCTGACGTTTGCTTGACAGCTGACTGCTCGTTTGCGAATGACGCCACACAGGTTGACCAACTTGCACTTCCTAACGTAAATAATGGCCGTTCACATACCAAATGCCGTCGATGCCGATGCTTATGATTTTTGATCACCGCGATTACACATTTTTTCTTGAATTTCAGCGTAGAGAAGCATACCCATATATTAGATGGATGGAAGTCTTCAGCAAATAAACCTTTGACCTGCTGATTATACTCGTACGACCGCCACACCAATCGCGTCTGCCGTTGTAGAAACGCACGACACCGCGATACGAGTACTGCCACTTTACTTGAAACAAGGAATCCCGCGCTGAATCCGCTTGCTTGAAGGACCAGTTCTTCTGTGCAGTACACGAAGTAGAATTTTGTGACTTCCAACGCTGACAGGAACAATAATTCGGGAAATTTATAAATTAAACCACGTTGTACCAGAGCGTATATGGAGGAAGTTACTTTATTTTTTTATAAACATTCATACCAACATGACATGCCTTATTTATCATTCGGATACAATCCTGTGTTCGTATCGAACAAATATTAATAGTGATAACAGTTGCACCGTACTTTTACTAGCCTGAAACCCATATAATTTTTTTGTTAAGTTATTATTTTGTGCATAAAAAGTGTTAATTTGCTTACATATGATTTTTTCTGTTATTTTAACAGTTGGCAGTATTGTTTTCGGGCGATATTAATCGTATTGTTTATGGCTTCCTTTTCTGTAAATGGGTCTAACTACACCTGCTTTAAATGTGGGGGGTATAATCTAGTTAGTATAAGTATTTATTAATTTTGCTATTAGAGGGGCAATATTTTATACTACCAATTTAATATCTATAGCTCTAATATTGTCTAAGCCTTTTCAAGTAGATTTGGTACTCCAAGGATGATGGAGTAAACCTAAATATCTAAAGTTCTCACTGCAATGTTACTTTGCCTTTGCCTTACGTATTCCGCGTCCCGAAATTCAATAGAAGACGCACTCCTTAGACCAAATGAAATGACTTGATTTCTTATATTGAATTGGCTTCTTTCCAAATTCTGGTATGTAAGGCAGACAGGACGTACTTAAATGCACGCTTCTCATTTGGTCGACATTATCTTGTTCGTAATCTAAAGATTACGATGAAGGACGAAAATAATGAGATGGATAATGCAATTTTTCTCTGTTACGAAACTATCTGTTCATGAAAAATTACCATAAAGTATAGTATTAGGTGAGAAAAATAAATGGAGACAATAAGTTTACTGGATTGTTAATAAATGATGATCCTTACTTAATTCAAATTAAATTAAAAAGATTATTCTGAAATGCTTCCGGAACTCGTTAAATTAAATTATCAAGCACTTTGGTAGTAAAGGGTATTATTTCCTCCATTCATCATTCTATTAACATGACGGAGCTGAGTTCAGGACAGAGATCTGAGAGCTTAATCCGCGACCTGATAGTTCTTAACGACGACGGGAAGTAAAGCAGGGCGCTCATCTTCAGAAAATACACTTATTTACTTCAATGAGTATTTTTAGCGCTCCTAAATAGATCAGACCTATTAAAAACGGTTTACGGTACGATTAATGCGGCACGTATGTGTTTTAATACTAATAAAATCAAATACAAATAAGTATATTTATTTCGCATCACATCTTAAGCACAACCATCAATAAATTCAGTACAGATGAGCTGAAACGGATGTAGGCACAGCACACTGCTTGTTTTAAGCTAACCCCTAGTCAAAAATGGGTGTCGAACAAATATCCTCACTGACTGACTGCCTCATTCATCAAAACACAGCCTAAACTAATTATTATAAAAACATGAACTTCGAGCAGTAGGTTTATTTTGCTATATGAGCATCCGCTAATCACAAAGTAAGTATTAGCGGCTGCGCGCCGAATACAGAGAGCTCACTTCAAGCAAACGTCACGAAACTCTCCACAATTTGACACGCCGCCGTTTACAAGGAAATCCAAACCAATCCAAACACACTTGTAGTCGAGTGTCAACCGCGTTTGGTGCGGACGTGCAAAATGGCTTCACACAAATATAAATAGGTAATAAATAGGTTTATTAGTATACGATATGATTTGTACAATGTTCCTATAATATTTTGTCCCAACTTAAATAAAAACTTGCTTTCATAAAAGAACAAACAAGATTAATAACTCTAATCAGTATATTTTTTGTAATGTGATTTGAGTTTCTTCTTAAATAAAGGCAACTTTTCATTTTTGATACATACATACACATATCACGTCTTTTATCTCTTGCGGGGTAGGCAGAGCGTAATCGGCTGCAAAAACGGATATTTACGCCACGTCTGACAAAAATTTGAGGGAAATTGTGTATCGCCATAGTGACAGGTTGTCAGCCCATCGCCACAAAGTAAGTATTGGCGGCTGCGCGCCGAATACAGAGAGCTCACTTCAAGCAAACGTCACGAAACTCTCCACAATTTGACACGCCGCCGTTTACAAGGAAATCCAAACCAATCCAAACACACTTGTAGTCGAGTGTCAACCGCGTTTGGTGCGGACGTGCAAAATGGCTTCATACAAATATAGAATCCATACTAATATTATAAATGCGAAAGTGTGTTTGTTTGTTTGTTTGTTTGTTTGTTTGTCTTTCTTTCACGTTACAACAGAGCGATATCATGCAGTGTTTTTTAGGTGTGCAGTTAGGTGAGAGGCTGGAGAGTGACATAGGCTACTTTTTATCCCGGAAAAACATATTTTTCCCATCGGAAAAGCGATTAATGTTTAGCAATAGAATACACCCATACTACGAACATAGATGAGTATCATGCAGCGATGTAAAGCATTTTTTTTTTTGAGAGCAGCTAAATGAAAAGCTGGTGAGTGACATAGGTTATTTTTTATCCCGGAAAAACATATTTTTCCCTTCGGAAAACCGATTAATGTTTAGCAATAGAATACATCCATACTACATACATAAATGAGTATCATGCAGCGATGTAAAGCATTTTTTTTTTGGAAAGCAGTTAGATGAAAAGCTGGTGAGTGTCATAGGTTACTTTTTATCTCGGAAAAACATATTTTTCCCATCGGAAAACTGATTATTGTGTAGCATAGAATACATCCATACCACATAAAAAAGATGTATATACAGGATGTAAGGGACAGCCCTCCGAATACTGATATTCCCATAGTAAATGCAGTGAGCTGATTGTGATTTTGTATGGGATATAGAAAAAAAGAATTTAATCTATGGCAGGTTGTTCAGTTTCATGGTTTGAATACACCCAATCAGTATTCGAAGGGCTGTCACTTACACCCTGTATAGCACTACTATGAGAATGTCTCTTGAATATGAGTTTTGGGATATGAATGTGGCTTTAAGGGTGATGTGGGTATGTACTTGAGATACTTCTTACCACAGTAGTAAAGTTAATTTCTACAGTTAAACATGATTTGAAAGTCCATTTCTATAATAATAACCATTTTTAGCACAGTAAGTTTGCCCTGCGTATACTTGCGAAGACACATAATAAACTTAAATTTTTTGGTACCATAGTCCTGAAAATTGAAGACTAGGCAAAATCATTATACTGCGTATTCATATTATTATAATTCCAATCCAAGAACATCCATCCCCAAGTTAATTTGGTTTGGAGCTAATATAGGTTTTCAAATCCTTGATTACATACCCACTCCTTTCTTTCATGTCTTCTTGGAGCATGTTTGTATGTAATAAAAATTTCAAAATAGCAGGAATATTAAAAAAAAATTAAAGCTATATAGCAATCTATACTTTCTTATTATTTATTAACCACCAATATAACACTAGGCAATATTCACAATATTCATAAGGTAGCTATACTCTATGGCGACATAGAGCGCTGAGTGTAATAGCTAGGCATAAATATAGGTGTATTGGTAGTTTAGTAGTATTGCTAGATGTAGCGCTGCATTGTGTAATAATGCAGGTTATGCCAAATTATATCGCTGATATAATTTGGCATAACCATTACTACTATATTTGTATTATAATATTCGCGTAGGAGTTAAATAAGTGACCCATAAACGTAATTTTAATAGAGACGCAGTCACTAAACCGGAAAGTAATGACCTGTGTTGTGTGTGCTGTCGCCCTGTTTAGAATACACAACTAATTAATAAAACTCTATGAGTACGCGGGCGAAGCCGCGGGTAACAGCTAGTAGGTAATAAATAGGTTTTTTAGTGTACGATGTGATTTGTACAATGTTCCTATAATATTTTACTTGTACCAACATAAATAAAAACTTGCTTTCATAAAAGATCAAACAAGATTATCTCTAATCAGTATATTTTTTTATAATGTGATGAGTTTCTACTTAAAAAGGCAACTTTTTATTTTTTATGTGCATACATACACCACTACACATATCACGTCTCTTATCCCTTGCGGGGTAGGCAGAGCGTAAACGGCTGCAATAACGGATATTTACGCCACGTCTGACAAAATTTGAGGGTCATTCGGAAAATTGTGTATCGCCATAGTGACAGGTTGCCAGCCCATCGCCTAAAATTGCAATACACACCCTCAAGTACCTTAGTTGCCTTTTACGACTCCCACGGGAAAGAAATGGGGTGATGCTCAGTCTCAACAGCCCCAGAGCAGATATCTGCCTACTCGTCATTCCCCATTTTATAATAATTGTGCTATGTAGGTAGTATACGTAATGTAAATACAGGGAGTAACAGAAAGGGTATATATCAAGCCGAAAGGAGGTCAAAGTGAGGAAATGGGGAAAGTTGTTCAGTTTCATGAGCATCTTTCGGCTTGCTGTAGCCTTTCTGTTACTGCCTGTATGTGTAGGTACCTACTCCATTGAATACAATCGGTAAGAAAACTGGCAGCCCTTGCCGAAAGCGGAAATAATCGAAAAAAGGGCCGAGTGATCCTATCTGTACATTCTCTATTTTGTGTGCTAATCTAAGAATGGATTGTTATCATTTTAACCTCTAAGTGGTAAACAAGGGGTAAAACATAAATTTATAAAAGTTCGTGGTCTTTGAAGTGATCTATTTCGAAATTTGGGATTTGATAAGTAACTAAAATAATCAAACACGTGTTTCAGGATTTTCTAAATTTTTACCCCAATAGGGGTACAAATATTTGTATGGAAGTTTGTGGTTTTAAATGCGATTCGTTTTAAAATTAGTATTAAGACCAGAAGTGAAAATTATTAAACACGTATATACATGTTTAATATTTTTTTAGGGGGTTAGGAAGGGGTAAAAGTTTCTAGTATTTGATGTGACCTGTTCAAAAATTTGTGATTAGATTATGAAGCCATAATAATTGAAGACGTGTTTAAGGTGTTTTTGATTGTTAGTTTGCATGAAAATTCGTAGTCCTAATGTCTTCTGTTTCGGTTGAGATCATAAGACTTAAATAATTGAATACAAGTTTAAGGGATGTTTGATTATTAACCCTCAAAGACGTAAAATTGGAATAAACGTTTGTATAAAATTATGTAATGTTATGTCTTTAAAGCGGTCTATTTAAAATTTTGGGATTAAATAAGAAGCGAACTTTGCGAAAGAAAGTAAAACACGCGATTCAGCATTTTCTTAATTTTAACCAATAAAGGATTAAAAATGAGATACAAAGTTTGTATGGAATTTAATTGTTTTAAATTTATTTTTAAATCTACTTTATTTCAAAATTTTGATTAGGCTGCCCCCACATGGCTGTCGGCGTCGGAGCGGCGCGGACGTCGCGTCAGCGCACCGTCTGCGGGGCGTGGGCTTCGCGTTGCCGCCGCGCTTACGTCGCGTTCCAGGGGCGTTAGGCCGCCCGTGCTCCCCACACACATTCCCCCCGCGCCCACTAGCATCTCAGTCCGCCCGTGGAACACGACGTAAGCGCGGCGTCTGCGCGGCGTTCACGCAGGGCCCGCGCGGCGCTGGACAACGCGAAGCCCACGCCCCGCAGACGGTGCGCTGACGCGACGTCCGCGCCGCTCCGACGCCGGCAGTACGCTCAGGAAACGCGTACGCTCGGCCAACGCCCAATGTGGGGCAGCCTAACCGAATTCGATAGTCAGTTGGTGTGAGAACATATTGGCGGTAGCATGCATCTAACTTGTCATTGCGCAGAATAAAGACAGTTTCAGGTGGTCGCAATCAAGGATAGAGATACAGAATATAATGTATTTTACAGTGTTTATCAAATAAAATAGAACAGAAAATAATATCTCACAGAGGAAGTGTAGCGATGAGAACTCCTCCTAAAAAGCGTTCATCTAGCCTCAATCGGCGCCGACAGCGGTGGCCGTGCTAATGGGAAAAATAATGAGAGCACGCTGTAATCAACACCAGTATCGGTAAGAGCGGGGTTAAAGAGTTTTTTCTAGGTTTTTCTCGTTTTTTGGGCCCGTTTTCTGTCGTTGTTCAGTCCAGAGACTTAGTACCTACAGTTTTATTCTTGGGCGTTTATAGGGTTCCTTACAAAAAGAGAAAATACGGAATCCGTACAGAAATACGTAGTTGTCCGTCCGTTCGTCCGTCTGTCTGTCACGACCCTTGATCTCGGGAACATGGAAAGATAGCAAGTTGAAATGAAACTACAGCTGCTTGTGGCTGTAAATAAATCAAGCCCCACTTTAACGTCACAGATCACCTAAACGTCATGAGCTGTCAAACGGCGTGCGCGACTTCTTTTCTCTATGGCTAACGTCAAAAATACGTCCGATTATGCCGTTAAAAATGCGTATTTTTGACTCTCTCAAAGGAATTAAAATTCATAGGGTACCTACTTACTTACCGTAGATCTAGAAGTAAGAATTTGGCAAGTACCTTTGTTATGATGTACTTACAAGTTTTGGAAAAATCCAAAAGAATGTATTTTTAAATAATATGTTTTTTTCGGAGACGCAAAAGAATAAAATTCTAGAATTGAGGATAGTAGTTCAAGTGGGGTATCAAAGGAAAATGCTTGAAGTTCATGTTACGTAACCATCGGTTGGCGAGTCCAACTCGTACTTGGCCGGCCTTTTCTGTGTTTGTGTATATTGACATTTATGTAAAACTAGCTGTTACCCGCGGCTTCGCCCGCGTACTCATAGAGTTTTATTAATTAGTTGTGTATTCTAAACAGGGCGACAGCACACACAACACAGGTCATTACTTTCCGGTTTAGTGACTGCGTCTCTATTAAAATTACGTTTATGGGTCACTTATTTAACTCCTACGCGAATATTATAATACAAATATAGTAGTAATGGTTATGCCAAATTATATCAGCGATATAATTTGGCATAACCTGCATTATTACACAATGCAGCGCTACATCTAGCAATACTACTAAACTACCAATACACCTATATTTATGCCTAGCTATTACACTCAGCGCTCTATGTCGCCATAGAGTATAGCTACCTTATGAATATTGTGAATATTGCCTAGTGTTATATTGGTGGTTAATAAATAATAAGAAAGTATAGATTGCTATATAGCTTTAATTTTTTTTTAATATTCCTGCTATTTTGAAATTTTTATTACATACAAACATGCTCCAAGAAGACATGAAAGAAAGGAGTGGGTATGTAATCAAGGATTTGAAAACCTATATTAGCTCCAAACCAAATTAACTTGGGGATGGATGTTCTTGGATTGGAATTATAATAATATGAATACGCAGTATAATGATTTTGCCTAGTCTTCAATTTTCAGGACTATGGTACCAAAAAATTTAAGTTTATTATGTGTCTTCGCAAGTATACGCAGGGCAAACTTACTGTGCTAAAAATGGTTATTATTATAGAAATGGACTTTCAAATCATGTTTAACTGTAGAAATTAACTTTACTACTGTGGTAAGAAGTATCTCAAGTACATACCCACATCACCCTTAAAGCCACATTCATATCCCAAAACTCATATTCAAGAGACATTCTCATAGTAGTGCTATACAGGGTGTAAGTGACAGCCCTTCGAATACTGATTGGGTGTATTCAAACCATGAAACTGAACAACCTGCCATAGATTAAATTCTTTTTTTCTATATCCCATACAAAATCACAATCAGCTCACTGCATTTACTATGGGAATATCAGTATTCGGAGGGCTGTCCCTTACATCCTGTATATACATCTTTTTTATGTGGTATGGATGTATTCTATGCTACACAATAATCAGTTTTCCGATGGGAAAAATATGTTTTTCCGAGATAAAAAGTAACCTATGACACTCACCAGCTTTTCATCTAACTGCTTTCCAAAAAAAAAAATGCTTTACATCGCTGCATGATACTCATTTATGTATGTAGTATGGATGTATTCTATTGCTAAACATTAATCGGTTTTCCGAAGGGAAAAATATGTTTTTCCGGGATAAAAAATAACCTATGTCACTCACCAGCTTTTCATTTAGCTGCTCTCAAAAAAAAAAATGCTTTACATCGCTGCATGATACTCATCTATGTTCGTAGTATGGGTGTATTCTATTGCTAAACATTAATCGCTTTTCCGATGGGAAAAATATGTTTTTCCGGGATAAAAAGTAGCCTATGTCACTCTCCAGCCTCTCACCTAACTGCACACCTAAAAAACACTGCATGATATCGCTCTGTTGTAACGTGAAAGAAAGACAAACAAACAAACAAACAAACAAACAAACACACTTTCGCATTTATAATATTAGTATGGATATGTACTTATAATGTATATGTATTTGATACATCGAAGCACTATCTCGCATTTTAAATCTACTTTCTCGTACCTGGAACGAGACAAAAGACCATGATGCTCGAAGCTTGTCTGAAACCCTAAGGTTGTCTGGTAGAAATAGCCACCTAGCTAGAAGGCCGCCTACAGTAAACTGTTTCTTTTCTTTCCATATGTCCATGTCTTGTTTTTGTGCAATAAAGTAAATTTATGTTATCTTAAAAATGGCTGTTGATGAAAATTAAATTAAAAGCTTTTGCAATTAATCGGCATAGTGGGGATAGAGAGCTAAGTTTTTGTTTATTGTGGTCTTTGTTCAGTGAAAATTGAGTTTTGCTAATATGTTAGAATTAGCATTTTACAAAACCACTTTTATTTAGGAATCATATTATAAGCTATCAAAAAGTCGATATGAAACTATTTTTTTATACCTAAAATAAACGCTTAATAGGTTGATTCGCGTAGATCAATCACGCCGGCGAGCAAAAAAACTTGTTGTCCGAGTGTGATACTGGATCCCTAACAACCAAAAAAATTATAGCCTGGACAAACCACACAGCGCCATCTTGCCCCATACTAAGCAAAGCTATGGGAACGAGACAGCTGATATTACTATTTATATGTAGCTGATATAAACGAATCTCCTCGGCACAAATGTTCTTATACCCGATGGTATTAAAAAATATATCGTTTATTTGTGGCCATGCCATTAAAATTTTATACATTACCTTTTAATCTCATGGACGTTCACCAAACTGTACATGTATAAGATTACAGTAGAACAGATAGCAATGGAACGCGACATGTAAGGTTTTGTTTTGTAAATATAGTTTTTTTTTGTAATGTTTTGTTTGTAAACATTTTGGTATCGGACGTGTAGACTGCCGCGACACAAGTTCGTCCTAGTGCGATAGTCAATTTTTATGTAATTGTTCTTTGGGAAATAAACAATTTACTTATATTTATTTATTTATTTTATCTCCCTAGTTAAAAGTGTACCAAACGTCGAAATTCGACGTAAGTCGATAGTTAAAGATGTACTCGTAGGTAAGCAAATCACGAGATTGAGGTGGGGGTGGGCAGGACCCTTGGCAAGGAACCATGACGGATGGTGGACAAAAACAGTCACATAGGCCAAGGGGAGCAAAAAGGTCAGTCCCATCACCTCGGTGGTCCGATGACAATGATGATAAATGTAAGAACCAACATTTGTGAAGCTGTTAAAAAGTAGACCTGCAGTTCAAGAAAAAATATCACAGCAGAAGTAAAGTACAGCAATTTAGGCATAATTATTTTTAAATGAAAATGTCTTATTACACCAATTTTAAGTATTAAAACCAAAATCCAGAAAATATGTTAGGTACTGGAACCTAAATATATATACATACATACATACATACATAAATCACGCCCATATCCCTTACGGGGTAGGCAGAGCGTTAACGGCCGTAAAACGGATATTAACACCACATCTGACAGAAGTTTGAGGGTCAATTAGATAATTGTGTATCACTATAGTGACAGGTTGTCAGCCCATCGCCTAAAATTGCAATACACATCCCTCGAGTCCCTTAGTCGGTTCTTACGACACCCATGGGTAAGAAATAGGGTGATGCTATTCTAAGCCGGCATCACACGGCGAATAAATATATATAACTGGAACCTAATACAAATTCACAATCAATTGTTCAGTTTCATGGTCTGCAACCTGCATGCACCCACCCTATCAGTGTTCGGAGCGCTGTCCTTACACACACACACACATTTCACGCCTATAATCCCTTGCAGGTTAGGCAGAGCGCAAACGGCCGCAAAAAACGGACATTTACACCCCGTTTATTAACACGCGGGAACACCCTCGTGTTCTCTCTCTCTCTTCTCTTTTCGTGTGGGACACCGAGTCATCCAACGACTCGATGAACCCTGGTGTCAGAGTTTTTCAACCGCCTACTACCACTAGTAGGCCTCTCACATGGGCCCTGTACTATAACCGTGATAGGTGACAGGTGACAGGTGACAATTTACAAGTTTACAATTTTCTGTACTATAAAAATTACAGGTGACAAATTTGTCATGGTGGAAAATTTACAAAATTGTCGAATTGTCACGACAATTTTACATATTTCTGTCCTATAAACATTTTCTCACGACAGGTGACAGGTGACAATTTGTCGGGAAAAACTTGTAGAATTTGCTTTATAGGACAACAGATTGTAATTACAAATCTACAAAATTGTAGATATGTCATGACAATCCGACACAGGTTATAGGGCAATGTCAAGAATCGAAATAGTACAAACCCGTGCTTTGAATTAAGTTTATTTGTTGAACCGACGACACCACGATTCGTTACTTGATAAATGAAATACAAAAACCTTGTAAATACATATTATGGAGCTAACATCTAGTGAGAGTAGCAGCAAGTACTATTAATTATACTGTGGTAGCAGTGAAGATGAGTATGTACTACATCATTATCGGGAGCGTAGCTCGCGGGTATTTAAATAAATAATTAACTTTTCGTCAACTATAACGAATTTAAATTTTAACAAAAATTATTTATTTTATTTTATTTTGTCCACGTTCGTTAACATACCACTTAACCGACCAAACAAAATGGCTTTATTTTTGGAAATTTGTTTAGTTTATGGGTTTTTACTTAAATGGAATTTAACTGTTTAGATAAATAATGACAATAAACCGAGTAAATGCTTAAAGTGATTTTACATCTACCCATAACTCTAAAAGTAAATGACAAAATTGTCATAGTAATTTACACATAAATGTAAAAAGTCTACGACTAATTGTCAATATCCGACAGGTAATTTTAAAACTTGTAAAGTTTTATAGGACAGAATCTACAAGTTCACAATGTGACTGCTATTTAGCAGTCAACTTTTTACAAATTTGTCGCGTTTATAGTACAGCACTTGTAATGACAATCCGACATAATTGTCAAAATCTGACAATTTTGTCGGATTGTCACGGTTATAGTACAGGGCCGTTGTATTACGACCGCCGTCTAAGTAATCATAGACAGCAACCGGCGGGACCGACGGCTTAACGTGCCCTCCGAAGCACGGAACCATTTCTTTTCGGACAATCAGTTGGTTCACCCTGCAATGTCCTAACCAGACCGAGAACAAATTCACAAAGAGATAAATATCAACTTTTGTGAGTGTCCCACCGAGAATCGAACCCGGAACCTTTGCGTCGCAGGCAGTCGCACTACCACTGCGCCACATCGGTCGTCCCTCGTGTGTGTTGATAGTTATTAGGCGCGCAAACGTTAAATTCATAAAAACTTTAGGATTGTATGTTTGAATGGTTGACAGTAAAGTGGAGACGAAATGCTGTACCTAAAAAATATAAATAATTCTTCTAAAATAATACTATATTTTTGAGGGAATTTATAAGATTTGTCATTATATCATCCTTCGCGGAAATTTATTCTATTGAATTCCTTTTGACTTTTAAATAAACACTAAACTAAGTAAATTCCAGAAAGTGTCACCGATTTTTAATTCCCATACAAAATATTGCAACGGATTTGGATTACTCTCTCAGTGATTGAGTGCTACAAGATTGAGGGCCATTTTAAAGATCATTTGCGGCGTTCTGTAGTGTAGTGACAGTTTTCAGCACTCTCAAAACTGCTTCAAACTTGTTGAGAATTTCTACTTGCGGTTTTGATAATCGCTTATGGTCTCATTCGGTCTTTTTGGTTGTCCAGTTCCGTAAACGGCCGCGGCCAACATTTCATTGTAACATTAAAAGGCGTAGTGAATGTTCCTGGCGGCGAGATAGTCGTATTGTGGTTGTAAATCGGCGTTGGATACAAGGGGCAAATCCTTTTTACGAGATTTACCGTCCGGATTGCAGCGCTCGCTCCTTCTTCTGGCGGCTCGGTTTGCAGATGTGGGTGCAAGTTATAAAAAAATATGTATTTTTTAAGGCATATAAGTATTTTTTAGGCGATAAGCTGACAACCTGTCACTTTAGTGATACACAGATTTTCTGTCAAAATTTGTCAGACGTGGCGATAGCGACCGTATTATACAGACGGTAACGCTCTGCCTACCCTGCAAAGGATAATAACGTTATATGTGTGTCTGTATATAGTTTTACAAAAAATACAGAAACTGCTTTATCCATTACACCTGCGCCATGGAACACTGAAGATTCAAAATGGCCGACTGTACTATGGCTGAGTAACAGCTAGTTTCCTTTTCTATCGCAGGACATGTGCAGGATATGTTGTCCCTCTTTTTAGGTTCTAGGTGTTACAAAAGAACCCAAAAATAATAATATTCTTTACTATCATCAGTCGATAAAATAATCAAATCACTAATGTGATCAGTACACACTTCCCTTCCAACGAACTTCGATTTGGCATTCATTGCTTGTTATATTCAGTTTATCTTTATCGAAATCACAAAGTAAGTATTGGCGGCGGCGGCGGCGCGCCGATGATAAAACCCATGAAATGACTAGCAATGTATGCTTTGACAACTTCAGTTGAGCTTTAAATTGACAAAATAGTGCTACTATGTAGTGATAGATAGTCTCTTTAATTAGGGATCCTCTTTCGGGACCCCTTTCGGCTTTACTAGTTATTCTGTAACACGTGGTATAGTATACTTATAACTTGTCCCACACATGCTAGTAAGGTCTCAAAGACCAAAGTCGAAGCTCGGATGGAACAAAGGTACACATTATCTTGTTTCAGTCCTATTCCTGTCCTCGGATTTATGCAATAAAGTCGTATACAGTATTTTATTGTACTACTTTCAATATGTATCTGGCGCGTAATAAGATGAACGTAGGTATTCAGATTCCATCTGTACTTGGGTAGTATTAGATTAAACATATAATTTATGTAACTGTATTTTGGATTCTTTTTCTTTTTCGTACAAATAAGATCTCAAGACCCAAAATTTACACACATACACATATAACGACTTTCGGAATAGGCAGAGCGTAAACGGCCGCAAAAACCGCCATTCACCCCACGTCTGACAAACATTTGAGGGTCAGGTCAGGTCAGGTTGTCAGCCCATCGCCTAAATTTGCAGTACACCTCGTGTCCCTTAGTCGCTTCTTACGACAACCACGGGAAAGAAATGGGGTGATGCTATTCTTAAGACGGCATCACACGGCAAATCAAATGATATTAACAATGATCAATTAGAAGAAATATAAACAATGTACTTAATATCTTGATAATCAATGTACCTAAGTGGCTACTAACGTATGATTCGGTACATTTAATAATTGTTGTAGGACGACATTTATTAAGCATTTTGACTTACTGACCTAAGTAGCGATTTCTTGCTAAACTGTATACTCAATACGGAAACGCATTTAAAATTAAGATTCCTTGATAAAAAAGGCAAGCAATACAGTAAAAAGCAAGTAGTATGTTCTAAACTACAAAATCTAGACGGCCGATGTGGCGCAGTGGTAGTGCGACTACCTGAGACTCATAGGTTCCGGATTCTCGGTGGGGCACTGACACAGTTCATATATCACTTTGTGAATTTGTTTCCAGTCTGGTTAGGAAATTGCAGGCTGAACCACTTGATTGTCCGAAAAAAAGACAGCTGGTTCCGTGCTTCGGAGGGCACGTTAAGCCGTCGGTTCCGGTTGCTGTCTATGATTACTTAGACGGCGGTCGTTACACAACCATGTCAGAGGCCTACCTACTGGTAGTAGGCGGTTGAAGAACTCTGACACCAGGGTTCATCAAGTCGTTTGACGACTCGGTGTCCAACTCGAAAAGAAGAAGTCCAGATTTGATTATGTTTAGAATGTACGGGGTGTAAGGGATAGCCGTCCAAATACTGATAGGTTGCATGTAAACCATGAAATTAAACAACTACTCCTAGAAACATATGCCAAGCTCAATAGGTACGTACGTACACGCCTCGGGTACACGCACTAACCAATGAAGGATGTTGCTAACTTTTGTTTGGAAAATATAACAAATTTTTGCTTCACACGTTGGTGGCCCCTATAGCCCAGGCCTTTGTTTTCATTAGGTCAGATCAGGGGCCCTGTATAATCTATACGGCATATACGGCGGAAGCTACGCCCCAATCAAACAGTAAACATAATAAAAAATATCGCAACTGCTTTGATTAATTAGGAGCTTTGAGATTTAGTCGGATAAACAAGAAGTTTGTTGGTTTCTGAAGCCCTTTATAACAAGAGTACCAATAACTAATTAAAACGTAATAGAGGGTAGGTAAATTCAAGTTTTGGGCCCAATTTACAAAATATTGAGTTTATAATGTCTTGTGATAGTACGTGTTTGGGCATAGGCAAGTTATGTAGAAACTTACATCTTTTAGAATTTATAAGGAGAGCGTAGATACAATAAGTAGTAGTATTCCAGCTCTTTCCATGATATCCTGTGAGTCTAGTAAAAGATCAGGTTTGCACTGCGCTTGCCACTCCACTCACTAAAGCAGACATGCCATGATTCGGCGTAGAATTATTGCAGCTGAAGTGATGATTATGTAAACATGTAGTGATCGGCCAAAGATAATAATATTACCAAGAAATTGAACAGTTTTTAGTTGCCGTATGATACCAGTTTAAAATAGCATTACCCTATTTTTTACCTCGGGTGTCATAAAAGGCGTCTGAGTTGACGGTTTCCTAAGTATTACAATTTCAGGCGCCAGGCTGACAATTATGTCTCTATAGTGATACACGATTTTTATAAAACGGTTCTCAGCGATTTGTCAGACCTGGCGATAGCGATCATATTTTAAGGCCGTTGACGCTCTGCCTACCCCGCAAAGGATAAAGGTACGTACGTCGTATTTCGTAGATAACTTGCATGCATGTGGTTATTTTTAATGTACAGTTTCATTCCAAGCCCAAGCACAACAGCTGTCGTATTTAACAAAGTGCTTTCGGGAAAACGGTGCATGCCAATTTTAAAGCACTATCGGCAAATGAAATACTATTTTAAGGCCCGGATGTGTACACGCACGTACCAATATGAAACAGACGAACAACACGACGTGGCACTGCAGGAAAACCTTTGCGTCGCAGGCAGTCCGTACTTCCACTGCGACACATCAGCCGTCGGTTTCGGGTTCGATTCTCGGTGGGGCACTCACAAAGTTAATATTTATCACTTTATGAATTTGTTCCCAGTCTTGTGGACATTGCAGGCTGAGCCACCTAATAGTCCGAAAAGGAAGAAGTTTCCGTGCTTCGGAGGGCACGTTAAGCCGTCGGTCCCGTTTACTGTCCATGATTACGTAGACGACGGTTGTTACACGACTATGTCTGAGGCCTACTACGAGTAGTAGGCGGTTCAAAAACTCTGACTCTGTTCATCGGGTCATTGGATGACACGGTGTCCCTCACGAAAACCTAAGAAGTATAGGGAAAATATCTTCCTTTCAGGCCAAGTGTAAAACTATGAGTGTAGAAATTATTCTCTGTAAATTAAAGGATGATTCCCTGACAGCTGTCAGAATCTTGAAAAATTTATTTTGTCCTTTTCACGTTCACTTCATTTCCTTTCTGGTAACCTGCTGTCAGAGGAAATATCCTATAATTTACACAGTATAGTCACGAGTAAAACGTAAGTGTATTATATTCTCTTGGGTCACGAGTGTGTAAGGAAAAGAAACGGAGAATAAATACTGACATAAAATTATGTTATTTTAAAATTATTTTGTTGGTATGGATAGATCATTATTATGTCAGTTAGGGCTAGCTACAAGAATAATTTATTAGAGTCCTTTAGAGATTGTTCAGGATCTTACTAGACTCGGACGTAATCCTTATACCGAGATTCCCAAACTATAAAGTTATTTAACAAGATAAATGTTCAACGTAGGTATGAACACGGTGACCCTTAATTTTAAAACATGATAAAATGCAATTAAATTATATTGTTAATAAATACGGTGTGTAAGGGACAGCCGAATACTGCATGTACCCGCAGACCATGAAACAGAACATCTATCCCCCATATGTCAGGAAAAGTAAAAAAAAAATAGATCCCATAGTAAAGTAATTTAGCTGATCGTGATAATGTAAGTAAGTTCGATATTTTTTGTCATGGGAAAATTGTTAAGATAAACGGTTTGAATACACTCTATAAGGGGTTATTCAGTGGGCACCCTTTTTATACTTAACTTTGTATCGCGGTCCCAAAATAATAAGCGACACCTGTTTCAACATTTTGGGATACTCTTTGTTTTAAAACCATCATTTGAAAATGTTTTATCACAATTTTACTTCTTCTTCTTTTAATTTGTGGCTTTTGCAGACAAGCAATTCAGCCAGTGTCACGTGGAATGAGCTAATCACGCAATTTCACTTAACTTGGAAATTTTAAAAAGTTTGACAACCACTTTCCTAGTCTCTTCTACTAATCTGTAGCAGTTTCATCACTGTCAATGTCTTATGGCTAAGGACGGCGATTAACAATCTTGGTCAACTGCGGTTTAAGTTGGCTCCTTGGCTAAGAGGATCTGGTGTACACCTTCCGTAGCAATAGTATGAAATCTTATGACATACTAGCTGTTACCCGCGGCGCCCGCGAACTATGAATTGCGTGATTTAATGCGCATTCTACAATGTTTTTTTTATCCTCATTCTAGGGTTGAATACTAAATTGCGCTGAAACACGTTATTAAAAAAACTGATTAGAAGTTCAAAGTTTCAAGTAGTAGTAGTAGTAGTAGTTCAAAGAAAAAGTTTCATACAAAATGCATTCCTCTGTTCTAACTATTTTGGGATTGAAATTCAAAATACCTATTCTATTAAACTGGTCGTAGACTCAGTACCCACACGGCAATAGAAAAAATAGCAAGATTCAGTAGGTATTTTGCCTATTCTTGAGAAAATGCAACTGTTATTTACGACCACTACTGCTTTTATTTGAGTCAAAATAAAACTTACACATTTTTCAGTCTGAAAATTAGACATTTCTTTACGAGTTCTGTAATTAGCTTTTAGTACAAACACAGTTTATTACTCCTGAAAGTGAAGAGTAAATAAGTGAGTACAACATGTTTTGAAGTGGCACCTTTTAGAGGACCTGGAAAAATATTTTTCCATTGGGACTGTAATTAGTATAACTAATAGGTTTTAGCTTAGGTGGTAGCCACTTGATAGCGAAAACGGGAGATCGTACCTCATGACGAACCCTAGGGTTGGCCTACGTCATAGAGTAGAAATCACATAGAGATGACACTCCCGCTCCAGACGCGCTCAAGGTCAATCCGTCTGGCTGTCTCTTAGAGAACAATTCAGTCGGGAGTGCGTTTCGCCGCGGAAACGTTCGTCGTGCGGGTCGAATTTTCATTTTTTGTGAAAAATTAAGCAATGCCGAATTATTGTGGTGTGTATGGCTGCAAAAATGATGCGAGGAAGACTCCGCATCTAAGTTTTTTAAATTTGCCTAAAGATGAGCCAAGGTAAGTGATGATTTTACAGTAAATAACTAGGTACTTACCATTTGTTATTATACGTTATTGTTGTGTACTCCTATTTTTACTTACGTAGGTACCTAGTTTCCATTTTCTAATTTAAACTACCTAGGTGCCTAAGTCGTTAGCTTATAATGATAAATAAGCACATTTGTATAGTAGGTATGTTTTGCACCTATTTTAAAATTCTGTAACAATTTATTTATTAACAATAAAATCGTAAGGTAAGACTTTAAAACGGGTAAATATTTTGTTCCCAGGGGAACTGTTAGCAGCGGTCGCAACCGCTTGACTGGCAGCTAGTCTGGAATAAAATTATTGGCACGTGACAGCCCCGACTTAAAGCGCGGGGGAGTGCGGGGCGTTACGGGCTGCGGGGGGAAGTAGGTATTTAAAGCGCGGCTTTTGGGGCCCAGACAAAGGAGTTTCGTTTCTATACGCAGTATTATTATCTATTCTTATGCCTACGTCCAGAAGTGGACTCTTGTAGCCTGACGTGACCACGTGACCTCTTTTACCTTGAGAAAAATTTTCAGTGCTCATAGTACAAAAAGTCAGTATAGAAAACTCATACTACATTCTATTTTAAATAACTCGTTACATATGTCACGCCTACATCCCTTGCGGGGTAGGCAGAGCAATGACAGCCGTAATAACTATTATTTACGCCGCGTCTGACAAACATTTAAGGGTCATTCAGAAAATTGTGTATCGCTATAATTACCAGTTGTCTTTACCAGTTTCCTCTACCCAAAGGTTGTCTGGAAGAGAGCGATAAGACCGCCTTTGCGCACTATAGATTAAGATTTTCTGTTTTTTAATTATCCTGTATTTGTGTGTAATAAAAAGATTTTACTTACTTTAACTTATAGTGACAGGTTATCAGCCCATCGTGTAAAATTCAATACACATGTTACCCTCGAAGCCACTGTACTGCATTTCCTCACTTTTTTACCTAAAAGCATAATTTTCACTTTGTCAGGAGCTGATCCGATTGTCATGTGAAAAGTGACACCTGCGGAACTCAACGAAGCAAAAATTAACTAAGTCGAAAGGGGGACTGTTCGTTTCATTATATTCACAGTTCACAGTGAGGTTTTTGTTTTGGTACACTTCGTTTTAATAAATACAGGTTGTAATTTTATCAGGATGCTATTGTATTCATGTAGAATTTTCGTCTGTTTTGAGCAACAGTTTTACGTGGATTAAGCTGTGTGCTGCCGGCTTAAAATAGCATCAACCCATTTCTTTCCCGTAAGGGTCGTAAGAGGCGACTAAAGGACTTGAGGGTGTGTATTGCAATTTTAGGCGATGGGCTGACAACTTGTCACTATGGCGATTTTCCGAATACACAATTCCGAATACACGATACACAATTTTCCGAATGATCCTTAAAGCAGCCTAAGTATTTTGTGAAGTTAGTGCATTTTTGATAGGATTAATAAGATTGTAGTACTTATTCATAGTTATAATTGAAACGGGTTTTAAGTTACGAATGATTATTATTCTGAGCTCCCGATATTTCCACGCTCTTGCAAGCATCATGGTCACTGGTAAACTGGTGGAACTGAGAACTCAAAACAATAATTATTCGTTGGGAAAAAATCAGTTAAACTATAAGTGTGAGTAGTGTAAGAAAAAAAATGAAAATATATAATTAAGTATTTAAGAGAATAGCATATTTAATTTTATTAGAACAGTATGTAAAAAAAGTAACAAATTAGAACTTGCAATCCCAAAGTTAATAATACTTAATATTTTCTTGAGTTTGCACAACTCTTACTCGTCACAATAAAACATTTTTTTTTAAACGGATTTAAGTTGTGTTTATTTTGGATTTTACAATTCCTACGTTTCGAGCTCTTTACAGAGCCCGTGGTCACGGATGACTTAGGTGTTAAACGTAATTTTTTAAGAATATAAATTATTTTTGTTCTACCGCCATCTATTTCTTAATTACCTAGCGTAAATCCGTTTAAAATTGTTTTATTGTGATGGTTAATAATACTGTTTTTTTATAGGGCATGATAGAATGTGTCCCATGAAAAAGCGCTACGGATAAGAATAAGCCAGATAAATAAAAACTAACTTCAGACACGGTCGTACTATGCGGAAACTGCACTATGAAACCACAAGTTTCTGGAGGTGCATTTTTGAAACAGTGTTATCCGATTTGGCATACTGAAATCTGCAACGACTGGTTTTAACACTCGTATCACGCTTTCTTATATTTAAAAAAAAGAGAAATAACTTTATTCAATGTAGGATATTATTATCTATCACTTTTTGACGTCATGATCCGTCATTGTAAAAAAAAAAATTGTGTAACACATTTTTTTATAACTATTTTGTATGGTCCAAATAGAAAACCGGCTCGGATTTGAATTTGTTAATATCAAGGATATGTGTAAATTGATCAAGGTATGTGAGAATAGATGTATGAATTTCACGTGCAAAAATTGAAAAGTATGCTTCCTGAAATTTTGCTAGTTTTGCTACTGAATTTGGTCAAAATATATACGCATATTTTGGTCACTCTTCCGCAAAGTGCGTTTAGTAATTGGTTTACATAGTGACAATGAGACGGTAGACAAGTCAAAGAAAAGTTGTTCTTAATCTGACATCCCGCCTATTTTATACAATGGATATCTATTGCACAAAATTTGCACAGCATGGTTGCATGATCGCACCTTCACTTAAACTTGTTCACCAGTTTTTATTTTTAAATCGATGGTGATGGATTTAACCTTTGCGCCGTAAAAATCTTTCACGGAATTACATTTTCTCCCTTTTCCGAACTGTTTTTGTTTTCAAGGCAAGTGACTAATGTCGTAACATAACAAAAACTTATTATAAAAGGTTTCAAAATATACCAAAAGAGTAAAGGTGTCAAAGTGTTTGACTTAGGTATTACTTTTTCGAGAAATTGCTTTTTGTGAAACCAAAAGGTTACAATATTGAATTCTTAAGTAGACTTAACAGTTTTATTCAGTTCTATAATACGAACTTACAAACCTAGGTACTTAATTATGTAAGTGCTTTTCTAAACGAGTAATATTCCGAGAAGATTTTGCACTCTTATATTGGTACAGTACTTAGATTAAGTTTAACATTTGAAAAGTATTTTCTGACCAAATCAGTAATTTATTTGATTTATTTTGTACAAGTTTACTACAACAGTCCACTGCTGGACATTAATTTTGACCTTCCTTGGCAGGTGGAATGGCACCTGCAGTGCCAGGTGTGGAAGATATTCACAGGGAACACTGCTGCCCATTCATTAGGTTAGTAGATAAAAAAATGCTATTCTAAGCTGGCATTACAAAGTTTCATGGTTTCATGGTTCACGGCATGTTTAGCCTAATTTAACTTAAAACAAGAGAGTTCTAAGAAATTATTTGGCTACATCGTCGCCCATTACATTAACACAAATATAATGACATAATGGGCAAATTGCTACAAATAATTATTTGATAAGATGGATGGATGGAGATATATTTATTCAATCCAATGCAAAATATATTTCGTGCAACTGTGCATCCAACTTAAGATACATACATGAGTTTCACAGCAACACGGTCAGGTTGAAATCAGTTCAAAGCATACTTGATTGCGCTCCACTGCGTATGCGGCTTGAAAACAGTCAACAAGATAGAGGCTGGGCCTGGTATTCAGTCGGTATCTGAGGAAAACTGAATAGAGGATCCATACTTGAACTAGCTTATACTCGTAAACCTGATGCAGAAAGTTTATTTTGAATCTGTATCTATATTACTTTCAATATAATGGAAGTAAACTTTACATATTTTCATGCCTAAAAAGATTATAACTATTCTCATAGATAAAGCACAGATCGCACAGATTCATCAACGAAAACACAAAAATTCGTAGCTCGTAGCGTTTCCGTGCTACGAACCCTACGCCGTAGTAACTGCTACGATGAACACTTAAAGAAATGCTACAAAAACCAAAGTCCTTTCGTAGCTGTGTTATCAACTTACAACAAAACAGCTCAAAACTTACAGTTTCCACATAAATCTAGAACGTTCGGTCAGTTTGGGGGAGGAGGTTCGTGTGTAGGGGGGGTGGTCATACCGAAGCCACGTCTCTACGTTTAATCATCACAGGTGGGGCGGCTTCCACTTACCTCTTGGGACTGTAACTAGTGGATCGGACTTTCAATTTTCTGAGTAAGTTAAGTACTGTGTTTGCTTCAACACTTCAAGCTCAGTTCAGGCCAACTTTGTGGCAGGTACTGATATACAGGGTGTTTGGCAAAGTAGGGTAAATATTTGCAGGGCGTGTTGTAGACGAGAAACCGAACAACTTAATTAACTAAAAAAAAATCGATATAATTATGAACATATAAATACAAAATGTCTTGCTGCTAGAGAGATTTTTTATACAAGAAACTAATTTCGAAGATGTCGTGAGATTTCGATTTAGAATAACATCGACCCATTTATTTCTTGTTGGTATTCGCCAACAAGAAATAAATGGGTCGATGTTTCTTCGCTTGGTTTTTCCCGGCCGTTCCCGATCTGCCTTCCCCTTAGGCCGTGATATGTAAAACAAATTTTGTTCTCGTATTCAAAAAATGCACATAGAAAAGTTGTTCAGTTTCACGTCTAGAACACGACCTAAAAATACTTGCACTTCTCCGCCAAACAGCCTGTATTTCAACTTGAATTGTACGACGTGGCTTCAGTCAAGAGGTGCTTTCTTATTTATACTCCAGTGAATTTCGACTGAAATGGATACTTACATAACGTACGAATATAATAAAATAGCATTAAGAGTAAGCTTTCGTATCATTTGTTGTCATTCTAAAGTATCGTGATTCACCTAAAAATTACATATTATCTGAGTCTTTCATAGGTTAACTGGAAATGATCCCTTGATAGTATTAGTACGTTTTTGTGCTTTTTGTTTTATTACTTCCTTTTCTACTATTATAAATTTGTTTTGGGCCTAGTTTATAAATAAAGGTCCAATATTTTAATCAAATAATGGTTTAGACCGGATAATTAGGTAATTTTTATATGTTTAATAGATACCGATGTATTGTTGGAAAGCGACAACCTTCTGGATATTTAAATATTTTTGACCGCTAAATTGTGTCGTTTTTGTTTGCGTAATATTTCATAGAAGATACTCAACGAATACGATATATAACCAGGCATTTTAATATTAATATCAATCTTTTTTGAATTGCGTTTTTGTATGCAGAACGTATTGTGGAATATACGGCAATCTTGGTCCAGTTATTCGATTGACGATGGCACTGTTCAACTTTCAAAAACGCGAATTGACTCAATAGCGCCACCTTTTTCAAGATGTCGAAAAATGCATGTTCTCGTGGTAGGTATGTATTTTTCCACAGTAATAAGTAGCATTTATATTATTCTAGATACTATTCCATATTTGTACAAATTTTTATTTGAATCTAATCAGCTGCTTTTGCGATAATCCCTTTCAACACACAAACTTCCACCTCTATAATATTAGTGGGAAGATATTCAAAACTAAGTCAAGTATTTCAGAGAAAAATAATACCACAGAAATTGTGTAGGTATTCGAAATATTATAAGGTTATCATAATATTAAGTCGTGTGTAAGTTACGAAAATCAGTATAATGGTTCAGTTAATACGTTTACTGACTTAATTTGGAAAACATGCTTTAATCATTTTAATTTAAGTCTCATAGCTCAGTACTGTGCTTGAATACTCTTAAGTATAAGAAAATGAAATCTTTAAGTTTTATCCACTGAGTAACGCGCTTCGGTGTGATACGGTTCGAATAACCAAAATTGTGTGACAGTTTTACATATATTCGCCAAATTTTATGAGAACCTTTGGTAGGCGCTGCCACTCGAGAAGTAACATTCGAATAGTCTCACCATTTTAGACTCACAGTAAATGCTCGGGTGGCAATGATCGTAAAGCATTTCTCGTATCGGCGACTGCGATCCCGCCCGGCCCCGATCGGGCGCGTTCCGACTGGATACACTTCCGTTGCGCTATTAAATCGAATGAGAACCATGAGAACTGCGGCTTTTTCAAACCACTTTTAAATTTAGAACTTCATTCTTGCCAGCCAGTCGGTTACAGCTGACTTATGCTGGACGCGGTTTGAAGAATAACTTTAAAGGCTTACCTGAATCTGAATTCAGAATAGCTTTTCAAAGTAGGTACCTACTTTGTTAAAAACCAGTTATTATTATTATTATTTATTTATTTATCATGTAACTGTGACACATTATGGTTAGTAGAATACTAGTATAACCTAAGGTGTTAGTATTAATTGAGTATTACATTTATAATTTAATTTAATTGTGTTTTAGTTATTTCTTATTTCTAACCCCTGGGGTGTGTAGCCCACATCAGTGTTGTATGTAGAGGGACAGTCCACCCTGTCTCATATCATACGTAAAAAGTTATAACTACCGACGCAAGTTTTATTAAAAGTAACTTGCTTTCCGGTTTCATCCGTGACTTGTTAAATTTCTAATGAGTGAGTAGTTTTTCAAGAAACTGAACAAGCAGTATAGAAGAATTACCAATTAGTCAGAAAACAGGGCAGAAAAGTTTTTTTATATATTAATATTAAGCCCCCATCAACCCCCTCTTCGACGTTGGCTGCTGGTTGAAAGTGTTATATTAATATCTCAATTACATTTCTTACTAGGCGATGAAAAATTACGTTTACTTTGATTTCTTACTTAAATATATACTTTTTTCTACACACATTATTTGTATTATATCTCATTCGGCTTTCAAAATTTTTATTTATCTTTTTTTATTCAATTAAAAAAAAACCAGCTGTTCCATGCATTTTGTTTGAGTAGGTATGATTTTTTCTATGGAACTGCTGTTATTTTTTTCGCGATTCCGCGAGTGACCCAATAATAAAAGTTGTTCAGAATCATGAGTAGAATCACCCTGTAAAATTTCCGGGGTGAATAAAAAATAACCCTGTATAAATATGACAAAGAAATAATAGAAAAAAATATGTCGAACATGGTATGCCAAAACATATTTATAAGTAAAAAAAAAATGATGTCAAAGAAAGGTACCCCAGCAAATTATGTAAATTTTTTTTGCAGTATGTATGTTGAAATACAAATTTTTTTTTAATCAAAACTATTTTGACGGGCTCATGATGTAATTTTTGTCCTTGTACAATATGTATCGTAGGAATACAATTAACTTGGTTCAGCTACTCGATGGAGGATATCGCTGTTATTTTCCTGAAATGCGAATTGACTCAATGGTAATAACACATTTTTCTGCGATTTTCAAGTAGTGTATATACACAAAGTAAGTTTGGCGGCGGCGCGCCGAATATATGTTATTCTATCTTCATTGTTTCCCATCTTTTTACAATATTTCATTTGAATCTTAACAGCCGTTTTTTTGCCAATCCCTAACAAATACACACAAACTTCCGCCTTTATAATATTAGTGGGAAAAGATAGTGTAAAGATGGGATAAATAATAAGCTCGATGGGGAAAATAACTTCACTGCAAATGAAAGTAAAGTAAGAAACCGGTTTTAACCTCGTAACGCCCAGGCATGTGTGCTTTTCACTGATACAGGCCCAGATGCCTTTTAAAAGGCATGCTACTTTTTTAAAGTAAAATAAACCTTATATGCAGTACTTTGTCCTGGAAGCTTGCAGTCCCAGCATATCCTGGGTCTACTGATACAAACCATGTCACATGTCTCAGGTAACTTCTTATTAATTAATATGAACCATAAAATATAAATATACACTTAAGTTTACTCTAAATGTTGTCATAAATAGAGGATGTACTAAACATAGTTAATAGCTAAAAGGTTGCTTTCTAATGTTATGTTTCTATAGGCTTGCGCTCTTACTAGTATAAAGGTATCCTTTTAAAAGGTATCGGGGCGTTACGAGGTTTAATATAAAAAAGAACATAGGTACCATTTCAATAAAAGACCGACAAAATCAAACACAATAACATCAAAAATACTCTTTGTTTGTCTGAATTGGATACCAACCATTACAAATTGAATAGACGGGACATTTTTATTGAAATCGGACGCGAAAAAAGGTATCTGGGCGTGCAATCTGAACAAATTTGGGCCTTTTGAACAAAAATTTGCGTAGTGGGCCGCGATCTCTTGATAGTGTCACAGACTGTGAATTAATGAGTTATGGGATTGTGAAGGCAGTTGGAAAGTTAAGTGGGTGGATGATGTATGGTCCTCTGCGAAAGCCGCACATAAAAAAGGCTATTTTGGTGACCTCATAAAAGATAAAAAGGGTTTTGAAAGAGCGAAGTGGTTGACCTGTTGTAGTAGGGATTTAAGCTGACGCAACAAATTGATGAAACCACAAAAATGGGTTCACAAACGGATCGGTCTCAAAGAAATATCTTTTAAGATACATAAAACACATGGTAATTGAAAAAAAGATATAGGCGAGACCAAGACGAACAAGTTGAACTAAGAATTTCCCCGCAAAATTCCGACCCTCTTTTCATGTTCCCGCTTTGACCGAATTCCTGGAGCTTCGTAAGCGGGATATGAATATGGACTGCTTTATAGCTGGAAGGAAGCCGATTTACTGACCGTTCGCGGCAGGCGGTAGAGTTGAGGCTGTGCCAACAATCTGCCGAATGCGCATACCTTAAGAATAATCCGTTTAGTAGGTGAATAAAATCGTGCGGCTGAAAGTTTCAAGGACTTTTATTTTTATCAGAATCCTCTCCGATTTGCGACAGTGCTGTTTCCTATTTCATCTATCCTTATTTTCATCTATGTGTCATAAAATAGACCAAAGTTAAATATAGGTAGGGAAAGGGCTGAAATCTTGCACTGCGCTCCCTCTCCATGTCAGCCCTCATGCTTTGTGAAGCGAAAATAGAAATAAGGTCAAATGCGGGTGATATGAATACCAGGAACACAGAAGAACGCAGGATTTATCGGGCAAGTTATTAAACGTGGGCCTAAACAACGAAAAATAAATTTAGTACAAAAGCAACACCACCGTCTATACTTAGTGCTTAGGTTTGCAAAAAGCATGATATTAATGTTAGGTAGGTGCTCTTCAAAAAATATCTTCCAATTTAATAACTCTAGTACAGAAAGCTGCATACGTACGTGTACTATGATTTTTTTTTATCCGTGAACACGCATTGCAAACTTTTCGACTCGATATTTTTTTTTTGAGTTACGACATTAATTTCATAACCTATTTATTATTAAAAGATAATATTTTATATTTTTTGTGTATTTTTGTGCAATAAAGAATATTATAAAAATAAAAGAATAAAATTGCGGGCAAACAAAATTTTTCCCATACAAATATTAAAGTCAAAATAACCCTGAAACTACGAAAAATCGGATACGGATACCCCTCAGTATAAGGCATTCAAATTGTGTCTTTGGACGTCACTATTCGGGCCGCCCTGCCTAAATACGTACATAAATCACGCCTATATCCCTTGTGAGGTAGGCAGAGCGAAAACGGCCGTCAAAACGGACTACGTCACATCTCACAAACATTTCAAGGTCATTCAGAAAATTATGCATCGCCATAGTGACAGGTTGTCAGCTCATCACCTAAAATTGCAAATCACACGTAGCTCTTGAGTCCCTTAGTCCCTCTTGCGACACCCACGGAAAAGAAATGAGATGATGCTATTCAAACCCGCCATTACACGGCAACAGCAAAAAAGTCTTTGTTTTATGTAAACAGTTTAAATATCTGTTCGCTGAATAGATATTTAAACTGTTTACATTAAAAACGACAGATCGTGTCATTTTGCGTACTCAGGTAAGCCTACGTCCGTCCAGCTGTAGACTACTATAGACTGATGTGATGTGAGATGTGATTAACATTTATTATTTATACTCAAAGTAGTTTTGCAATAAAAAACCAGTGATCGATATAAAATATGCCTACTTTAAATACTATATCTGCTGTCGACTGTATCTACCCTAAACTCTGTAAGCAATTATCCAATTAGACTTATTAATCTTACGCCTCCCTTTTCAGTTACTTTCCTTATGCAATTTTAACTGCTATCTGCTACCTGCGCTGCAATTATCTGCACTATTCACAGCCATTTTACTGTTGCCATATTTAATTAAACAACTTCAGCGTGTCTATGTTATGATAAATGATATTTTTTTTTCAATGTAGATACCATAGAATATGTTTTTATTACTCCTTGTAGCATAGGTACAAGGAGTAATAAAAAAGGGAAAACAAGTCGAAAGGAGGTGAAGGTGAAACTGAACAACTTTACCCATGGAACATAGGCCGAAATATGAAAATATTTAGACCTTCCTTAATAAATTAACCAGCTGTTTGGCATTTTGTATGGGAGGTCGAATTATTTTATAATATTTCGACCCATGTTACAAGGGAAAAGTTGTTCAGTTTCATTCGGCTTGTTACCCCTTTTTGTTACCCACTGTATTATTGAATTTCACATAATCTTATAGGTCGCAGGTTTTTGATGTTGATAGCTACATCATATCTTAACCGTAACATTTACTTACTGGCGGTCGATGTGGCGCAGTGGTAGTGTGGCTGCCTGCGGCGCAAAGGTTCCGGGTTCGATTCGCAATCGGGCACTCACAAAGTTGGTAATTTCACTTTTGTATGTGTTAGGACATTGCAGTCTGAACCAACTAACTATCCGTAAGCAAGATGGATTCGTGCTTCGAAGAGCACGCTTAGCCGTCGGTCTTGGTTGTTGTCCACAATTACTTAGATGATGGTCGTCAATGAATCATGTCAAAGGCTTCTAATAGTAGTAGGCAATTAAAAAATTGTGATAACAGGGTTCATAGAGTCAATTCTCATATCGGTTCCCACATGAAACGAAAGAAAGAGAGACTTGGCACGCTTATTTTAATTTAGTCCTTCATCTAATCAAAAATATATTTTCATCCGGATATTTATTGCGAACTAATCTACAGATAGTTTCACACGAAGGCCGATAGTTTTTACAGTTGCATTCAATAAATAAAAAATTAAAGGCAAACGACTGAAGATCTTTGTATTTAATTATTTACTAAAATTACATGATGATAGATAAAAGTTACTCACTTCATTAAAATAATAACTGAACCTGCTGTAGTTGTTCGGGGGATTTATGCATCTTTTAGGCACTATTTTAATTAAACCTTAAATTCCTAACCGTAAGTTCTATTTTAGGAAACCGTTCAGCAATGTTGATGATACCTTTTTAGTTTAGATTATTTAACACAATTCACTTAATTGGAAAGGAATTTTGAAAATGGTACAATAATATTTTTTGTAGCAATGAAATATGCACTTGCAATTTTGATTAACAGTTAGTGCTTTTGCGAAATTAGATTAAAGGGGGACTTTTAAGTATTAACTAAGACATATTTCGTAGCACAGTATCAAATAATTTCTCAGATGGAATTTATTTTATAGTGGATTCTTGATTTCAGTTTCTTAGTTTTCTTAATGTGTCAACTTTTGTTTAATGACACCCTGTAACATACAGTTCAGATGGTAAATCAGTAAGTAGTCAGTGTTTACCACACTACTGGCATGCATTTTGCGGTTTTTATTAGGAACTAACTGCTGTCCGCAAACTTCGATTGATATTTTTTGCATTTACTTGTCAGATACAGATAGCGACCCGGTTTAATTATATGTGTAAAAGTGACAGGTAACTTACTATTGGCTTTGCAACCAGGCTGGTTAGCTACTTACCCAATAAAAACCACGCTATTCGTTTATGGTTAGTATTTAGACAGGTTTTATATATTTTTTGAGAAATTGCTATACAATTTCAGATTTTGCATAATCACCCAAGCTGATCATATCTTAGTTAGTAGGTACAGTCGGTTATAGCACATGAGGTACCAGGGGTACTCCAAAAGAACTGAATTATTTTTATCCCCTGTTGATAAGTTATAAAGATTTTGACTTATTGTAGCAAAATAAGTTATTTTCTACTAATATAAATATGTGGCGTTTGCCACTTGCCTGAACGTGCTCGTGTATTTGAACCTGCATGAAGTAGTTAGAACATAACTCTATGTAATCTATGTATTGACTGTTGTCTATGCTATTGCGGGAAGCCCGCTTGTGTTTTGTTCTTGTTGGGGTGTTGGATTGCATGTGATAGTAATATATTATAATTAGTGAATATAGCTGTTCCTGCATGAACCCGGCTTTAATTTCATTCCACACTTAATGGGGCGTGCAGACCCCATAGTGGTGACCCCGAAGTTGCGCAAGAGCAGGGCCGTCTTTGACTATGTGGGGGCCGTGGGCACATAAGCTTTAAGGGGCCCTTTTTGGGAGGAGTGAGTGAATTTTTTACTAAAATCTTGATCTGTATAGAAAAATTGCATGAGGTACCTCACACTGACCCGCAACTCCATGCAAGCTGCTGCTTGCACGACGGATCCGGCCCTCTGGGACAATATCATACTGCGCTTAGTATAAGGTTCGGATTTATACTCAACGACTTGCCGGCAACTGTGACCAGGCCGCTCGTCGCGAGTTTCGAAGGAAATGTATAGAATGAATTATATTGCGCGCGGCGCGGTTACATTTTCCTAGCGGTCGAGGCGCGGCGGTCTGCGCGCCGCCGCCGCCGCCGCCTTGCGAGTTTAAAAGTAAATCTATGCAATGAATCATTTAGAGTGGATTGTTAAGTTATCTCTTCTCTACAATTAATACAGAGGAAAGATTTGTTTGTTTTTTTGTTTGTATGTAATCGATAAACTCCGAAATTACTGAACCGATTTCAAAAATTCTTTCACCATTAGAAAACTACAACATCCCTGAGTAACATAGGCTACTTTTACACGGGAAAATGTCTCATTCCCACGAGAAAACGGGTAACAGCGGGTGAAACCGCTGGGCGGTCCTCTAGTCATAAAATAAAAATATGAATGGTTTTATAAATTGAATATAATGTAGGTAGGTAACTAATAAATTGACAATACAGCTGTTTTTTAAAACTAAATCATAAAAACGATTTTATTCGTGATTTCTTTTGAGAAAAATCTTCTATTATATCCTCGAAATCAATGGTCTGAAGAAGATCATTTTCAATACACATTATTGACAAACTATTCAGTCTTTCTTGTAACATAGTTGATCTTAATTCATTTTTGATCCGCTTCAGACGCGAAAATGAGCGCTCTCCACTACAGTTCGTTGCCATTAGGCATAGAAATATTCGGGTGCCAACCTCTATATTTGGAAAAGTTTCTTCTAATTTTTCAGACTTTATTAGATTGTGTAAAGTTGTAATATTCAAATCCGCTACTTGGCCTTTCATGTTTTTTAAGTATTGGCTCAAATGATTACATTCAGATATGAGCTCGTAGGCGTTAATATCTTCATGATAATATTCAGCAAATTCTTTGCATTTTTTTTTCAATTCTTCAGATTCGATTGTTGTCAACTGGCTAAAAAAACTAAACCGATTGTCAATTTCTTGGTATGCTGCCGAACGTTTTTTTAAATGTGTAATCAATGTGTCAATTATAGGGATAAAAGTTTGCACACGGAACTTTTCTTTGCCTTTTAATTGTGTATCCTCTGCTGCACCGTCAAAAAAAGTAATGCGTTTACTGCGAGTTCTGCTTCGTTCGGATTTATCTTTGTAATCAGCATTTGGATTTTTCTCTTTAGCAGCAGATTCGTACTGATCAAAACTATTACGTGCGTTATTGACGTAACTTATGAGTGATTCGTACAGTTTATTCACAACATCCATCGTAATAGTGCTTTTCTGTAAACTTAGACTTGTTTTATTGATAATCCCCAAGAGATCATCCCATATTTCCGTTAAAACAGCAGTCTCAAGCTTTTCCAATTTTTTTGCCAGGTTTTCGGCTTCGTTTCTTGTGTCTCCTGGTTGATTCATATCTCTTGCGATTGTGGACAAAGCTTCAAAAATATTTGAATAGCCCTTTCGCAAAGCGTTAATAGCATTCGCGTGTGCAGACCACCTCGTTTCCGAAAGAGATTTAAGTACTTTATTTTCGCCTAAATGCTCTGTCAAAATTTTCCAACGTCTAGTCGAAGCTGAGAAAAAAGTGTACAGTTTTTGAACGAATTGAAAGAACGCTACTGCTTCATTAACACATTCAACAGCCTGAACACCCACTAAATTCAGCGAATGTGCTGCGCATGGAACATAAGTTGCAAATTCGCAAACTTCTTTTATTCTTGATTGGACGCCAGAGTACTTTCCAGACATATTTGATGCATTATCATAACTCTGCCCTCGGCAGTCTTTTATAGAAATGTCAAGTTTTGCCAAAAGGTCTAAAATAGTATCAGCTATGTATTGCGCCTTATGTTCATCCATGGGTAGGAACTGCAAAAATCTTTCAATTGGCTGTCCATCTTTCACGTATCTAACGATGAAAGTTAGCTGGTCGACGTGGGACAGATCTGGCGTCGAATCTACGCTAGTAGAGTAATATTTTGCCGCTTTAAGTTCTCCGACGATTTTTTGTAAAACTCGCTGTCCCATAAGGTTGATAAATTCATTACAAATGTTTGCAGATAAATATGATGTGCTGCCTTTACCACGGTTTCCGAACTTTTGTAAGTGCTCAGCAAGAAATGGATCAAATTCGCTAATTAGTTCCAAGCATCCCAAATAATTCCCATTGCTTTGTGACCCCAATGTCTCATTATCGCCACGAAAAGCAAGACCTCTTGAAGCTATAAATTTTACTACTGAAACAATCCTCCTAAGCATATTCTTCCAGTATTTAATTTCTGTGTCATATTGGGACAGCAACTCACTATCAATTCTTCCAGAAGTTTTCGTTCTGGCAACATAGTACATCATAGATTGCCTGTGTTGCAAACTGTTCTCATGCTTAATAAGTAAGGTACTTATATGTTTCCAATCGCTATATCCAGTTGGAGAGCTCAGTTCAGTTCCAGGGCCAGTATGATGGTTAAACAGGCGGCAGCAATAACAATATACAGCTTTTTTTGTCGGTGAATAAAGTAGCCATTTTCTTTCTAAAGTCTCACCGTTCGTCAATTTACGTGTAAACGTGTTTTTTGTCAAGTGTCTTGTTGATGTACCACTTGATTCTGTGAAAGTTTTTGAAGTTTCAGAGAAGTCGCAATTTTTATTTTAGAAAAATTCTGGCCCTTTCCGAATCCAAACATCACGAACGTTTTCTGTTAAAATTTCATCATTGTACGTATCAGGGTCAGGATTAGGAGAATGAAATTCGTTTTCAGTACTAGCAGATATTATCGCACAGTTGCTTGAAGTCGAGGGAGCAGCATCTGGAGTGTTTTTGTCATTTTCGTCACACGTTACTTCTTTTTCCTGGTGATATTCAGAGCTATTTGTATCTTGAGGTGATAAGGATGAGGAATCCTTCATTTTATTGGTTTCTTCAACGGTAAAAAATGAGTGAGTTAGGAAGTTTTTCTGTTATTTCTTTTTGAGCAATCACTTTTTTCCTTTTTTGTGAACCACTTAAATAAGTTCTTTTCGACATATTGAAACAGTGTTCAAACGAGCTAATGAAAACTTGCAATAGTTTTACACAGTTTTTCACTTCAAAGTCTTCAAATTAAAACTTTTAACAGCAAAAGTGCAAAACAAAAACACAAAAGTGCAAAACAAACTTTTTTCCAAAGGAAAATACCATAGACATCAACCTAGAATAGACAATGAATGAACGAAATAAATTTTCGTTTAGATTGATCAACTTGTCTATGGAATCATATCGGACAGAGTGGTTTGCATAATTATCGAAAGATGGCGTTTTATCGAATTCGAACAACTAACCGATTTTCGTTCTTAAATATTTTCGAGTAAAAGCGCGCGAAATTTAATTTGAAGTTAAAATTATGTGTGAGAAAATTTTGATCGTTCGGGGCCTTTTAGCGTGTGGGATACCCGAAACCTAGAGTCACATATTTTATTTGCCATTCCCGGGGCCGGGGGCCCCCCTGACGATGGGGGCCTTGGGCGCGCGCCCCCAGCGCCCCTATAGCAAAGACGGAACTGCGCAAGAGGCGCGTGTTCTTACGCGCTACCTGCACTGCTACGTGTTGGCCGCTTTTCCATTCCGGCCAGAGTATCCAAGAGACTGCAGCAGCAGCAGCGGAGCGACGCAGCTTTTTCCACAGCGAATCTTAGACGGCGAGAATCGTCGCGGCGCAGTGGAAGTTTCAAGCATTGTTTGTGTTCTTAGATGTGGATGACAAGCATAGTTTGTCTATTTGGAAACAGCTGTTATGTGTGACTCTAGTGCATTGCAATCATTACTGAGTGTTATCTGGTGTAGTGAGTGGATCTTAGAACTTATCTTTGTTGCAACAAGCAAACATTCGATTTATGTTCAAATAAAGTTCAGTATCGCCATTTTATTTTCGTGCGTGGTTCGTTCGCATTGACGGTGGCGCCGCTTCGCTCATCGGATATGACTGGTACTACTACAGCCAACTCGCCGTCCATCTTCGAGCATCATCTGTCAGGGTGACTGACCTTTGACAGCTGTGATAGCGCGGTTTCTTGGGGTACTTTTGCACGCAAGTATGGTTGAAATTCATTCATACAAGAAAACCTTGAATTGAACATTTTCTAACTTTAAGTGAAATTATTTCAAAAATGCGCTTTATGCTTATGGTTCAGTGTCAACATATAAGGAGTAGTTTTTGTTTAAGGTTTAGTGCATGTTATCTAAGTATGGCTGTCTAGTAATGCTACAAGTAACAAAGCTTTGATTTGTCTATTAACTAATCTTACAATTTTAATTAATTTCTTGTGTATCTTGTATGGTGCAGTTTTCTAATTAATTGCAATACTTTAATTGTCCTTATTCTGAATTGGAAGTTGATAACATTACCCCCCCACCCATAATTTTGAAAAGCCCTTTTGTACTGTTACATAAAGTTTATCCTTTGAAGTAAAGTTTATAAACAATGTCGGAGCGTGACAATGAGAATGGTACTAAAAAGGTCACAGAAGATAGTAGCGATAATGCAGGAGGTAAGCAAGTAGCAAAGGTGTCCATCAAAGTACCTCCTTTCTGGCCAGACCGCCCGGCCCTGTGGTTTGCGAGCTTAGAAGCTCAGTTTCATATTAATCAGATAACACAGGAAACAACCAAGTTTTATTATGCTATTTCCCAGTTGGATAATAGGAGCGCTGCGGAAGCAGAAGATATTATCATCAAACCTCCGGCGGTCGATCCGTATACTAAGCTTAAGGATGCTCTAATCAACCGTTTTTCTGAATCCCGTGGGGAGAAGATAAGGCGCTTACTTGAAAAAGAAGATATTGGTGACAGAAAGCCTTCTGCATTTCTGCGCCATCTGAAATCATTAGCTGATGGTGGCGTTCCAGAATCATTATTGCAGACAATTTGGATGAGCCGGCTTGGGAGTCACATTCAAGGTATTATTCTTGGTTCAAGCAAAACTTCTCTTGATGAACGAGCAGAATTAGCCGATCAGCTGTATGAGGTGGCCAACATTTCTCAAGGCATACGAGCTGTCTCTTCCCAACCATGTGCAGCTACCGCCGGGTGCCAGGCTGGCCCTTCTGCAGAGTATGATTCTTTGAGAAGGCAAGTTGAAGAGCTGAGCCTCTCCGTGGCTAGTTTGGCTTCTACTGTCAAAACCAACATGGACTTCCGTGTGAGACGCTCTCGTAGCAGATCCCGGTCTCGTTTTCAACCACAAGGTAAGCAGACACTATGTTGGTATCACGCTCAGTTTGGAACTAGAGCAAGAGGTTGTAATCAGCCTTGCAGTTGGAATCAGGATACGGGAAAACCCCCAGGCAGTCAGTAGGGACGACGTCTGATTGCCGAAACCTTCCTGTTAGTCGTCGCCTTTTTATTAGAGATTCCAATTCCAAATACCGTTTTCTTATAGACACAGGATCAGACCTATGTTGTTTCCCAAAATCTTTTGTTCCAGGTTCTCAACCAAATTCTACATACCAAGTGAGCGCTGCTAATGGTACTAGAATTAACACGTATGGCTCTATTTCATTAAAATTGGATATAGGCTTACGTCGGGATTTTCGTTGGAACTTTCTGGTGGCGGATGTAGACACTCCGATAATTGGGTCTGATTTCCTCGCTCACTATCACTTGCTCCCAGACTGTACAGAGAAGCATCTGTTAGACGCTACTACTGGGTTGACTGCAGGGTGTTCTGTTGTAAATCATAGTCAAGCAAGCGTAAAGGTAGTAAATATTGCAGTTTCTCCTTACTCTGAACTTCTGACGGAATTCGCCGATATCACTAAACCCCCAGGATTTCAGCGTGATATTAAACATGACACACTCCACTATATAAAAACTACTGAAGGGCATCCCGTCGTTTCAAGACCTCGCCGTTTAGCTCCGGAAAAACTTCGCGCGGCGCAAAAGGTATTTACTGAGATGGTTCAGTGCGGCACCTGCCGACCCTCTATGAGCCCATGGTCTTCGCCTCTACATATGACTCTTAAGAAGGATGCTACATGGAGACCATGCGGTGACTACCGTGCCTTAAATGCCCGGACTATTCCAGATAGATACCCAGTTAGGCATATAGGAGACTTCAGTCACAACTTGGCTGGATCGAGTATTTTTAGTACGATTGATTTAGTTAAAGCGTACCAGCAGATTCCTGTTCATTCCGATGACATCTGCAAGACCGCTATTACGACGCCTTTTGGGCTCTTTGAATTTCCCTTCATGACGTTTGGTTTACGCAACGCCGGGCAAACGTTTCAACGTTTTGTAGACGAAGTTGTACGAGGTCTCGATTTCTGCTGGGCGTACATCGATGACATTCTGGTGTTCTCCAAGACACCAGGCGAGCACTTGCAGCATCTGAGGCTTTTATTCGAAAGGTTGCGTCAATATGGAGTTGTCATAAACACTGCGAAATGCGAATTTGGGGTAAAAGAAGTTACCTTTCTGGGATACCGCATTAGCGCAAGAGGTACTCAACCACCGTCCGAACGTATCAAAGCTTTGCAGGACTTTCCCCCTCCTAAGACGGTGCAGGGTATGCGACGCTTTTTAGGTATGTTAAATTATTACCGCCGATTTTTACCAGACGCTGCACGTCATCAGGCCTCGCTTATTGACGCACTCACAGCAATAAACGGTAAAGGTGCTAAACCATTTGAATGGACGGCCGAGTTGCTTGAAAAGTTTGAAGCTTGCAAAAGCAGTTTGTGTTCAGCTACCATCCTGGCTCACCCTGTAGGTACAGCACGTCTTGGCTTATTCACTGACGCATCTTGTTCGCACATAGGTGCTTGCCTTCAACAGCTAATTGATGGCCATTGGAAGCCTCTAGCGTTTTTTAGTAAAAAACTAACCGCTAAACAAGCTGTTCTGCCAGCCTACTACCGCGAACTTCTCGCAGTGTACGAAGGCGTACAACACTTTCGCCACTTTTTGGAGGTCCAGCATACGACCATATTCACTGATCATAAACCCTTGCTGTACGCTTTTGTACAGCGGCGGGACAAGCTGCCGCCTCCACAGTTAAATCAGCTTTCCTTTATTAGCCAATTCACTACCGATATCCAACATATAAAGGGGGTAGACAACGTAGTGGCAGATACGATGTCTCGAGTGGAATCAATTTTGTTGCAGGAGGATCTCAGTGAGCTTTCGCGAGCCCAAGAAGCCGATAACGAGCTTCAAACGCTGAGGTCTCATTCTAGTCTTCAAATTCAATCTTTCGTATTTGCAGGAGCGGACACAAGTGTTCTCTGTGATTTTTCCACAGGCAAGCCACGTCCTTACCTTCCACCCTCATTTCGTCGATCTGTTTTCAAAAAATTGCATGATCTGAGCCATCCTGGAGCGCGCGCAAGTGCTCGTCTGGTGGCTGATCGCTATGTTTGGCCTGGGGTAAAAAAAGATTGCAGTCAGTGGGCCCGTTGTTGCTTAGCTTGTCAGCGTAGCAAAGTCACTCGCCATATCTCTTCGCCATTGGGAGATTTCCCAAAACCATCTGGACGATTTCGTCACGTCCATATAGATATCATCGGACCGCTTCCTTTATCGAATGGATTCGCATACTGTTTGACAGCAATTGACAGGTTTTCTCGTTGGCCTGAAGCCTGGCCTATGACTACAATCACAGCTGAGGAAACGGCCAACACTTTTGTAGTTGGTTGGATTTCCCGTTTTGGGGTTCCTAACATTGTAACCACAGATCAAGGCCGTCAGTTTGAGTCCACACTCTTTCAGGGCCTTATGGATGTATGTGCCACGCAACGCATTAGAACAACGAGTTACCATCCGCAAGCGAATGGAATTGTTGAACGTTTCCACCGGCAATTAAAGGCGGCTCTCATGTGCCATGGTGATACGTGGTACAGAGCGTTACCACTCGCACTTCTTGGTATTCGCACGGCTTTGAAGGAGGACATCGGATGCTCTTCTGCAGAGTTAGTGTACGGCGAGCCTCTAAGATTACCCGGTGAGTTTTTACTGGGATCGGCTAACCAAGGACAAGACAAGTGCTCCAGCGACTTTGTAGTCCAACTCAAAGCGAAGATGGCTACGCTGCGTCCGTCTCCTGTCTCACGTCACTCGCAGCCCTCGACATTCATCTTTAAGGATCTGGCGTCAGCTACGCATGCTTTCTTGCGAGACGACACCGCCCGCCGTTCGCTGCAACCGCCCTACACTGGACCATATAAAATCTTGGCAAGATCTCCTAAAACTATATCACTTGACGTGGCTGGTAAAAAGTACGAGGTAAGCATTGATCGCATCAAGCCGGCCCATTTAGAAGCAGAGTTCAGTCTAAGTAGGCACTCTGATGGATCCACTTCGCACTTATCGACTGCTACTCCTCTTGTTCCGCAGAAGGCGCTTTTATCTTCTACACCTGTCGGTGGTCAACATCCCGCTCCGGTGATTGCATCTCCGGCACCAGTTTTACCTCCCGTTACTACGCGTTCAGGACGTACCGTCAGATTCAGGGATATTCTTGATCTGTAGTACCTTTTATACTCCGTGGGGGGGTGATGTGGCGTTTGCCACTTGCCTGAACGTGCTCGTGTATTTGAACCTGCATGAAGTAGTTAGAACATAACTCTATGTAATCTATGTATTGATGAACCCTAACGACAAGATAACCCAACGACCCGTTGAACCATGATAACCCGATGAACCATGATAAGCCGATGAAGCTAGTGAACCGATGAACTCTGGCCCAATGATGAACCTTAACGACAAGATGAACCCAACGACCCGATGAACCATAATAACCCGATGAAAAATAATAACCCGATGAACCATGATAACCCGACCAACCTAGCAAGCCGATGAACTCTGGCCACATGATGAACCTTAACGACAAGATGAACCCAACGACCCTATGAACCATAATAACCCGATGAAAAATAATACCGTGTGATGCCGGCTTAGAATAGCATCACCCCATTTCTTACCCATGGGTGTCGTAGGAGGCGACAAAGGGACTCGAGGGTTAGATGTGTATTGCAATTTTAGGCGATGGGCTGACAACCTGTCACTATAGTGATACACAGTTATCTGATTGACCGTCAAACTTTTGTTAGAAGTGGTGTTAATATCTGTTTTACGGCCGTTAATGCTCTGCCTACCCCGTAAGGGATATAGGCGTGATTTATGTATGAAAAATAATAACCCGATGAACTATGATGACCCGACCAATCGAGCAAGCCGATGAACTCTGGCCACATAATGAACCCTAACGACAACATGAACCCAACGACCCGATGAACCATGATAACCCGATGAACCACGATAACCCGATGAACCACGATAACCCGATGAACCTAGCGAACCGATGAACTCTGGCAACTCGATGAACAATAACGACCCGATGAATTCTGGCCACATGATGAACCCTAACGGCATGATGAACCCTAAGGACTCGATGAACTCAACAACCCGATGAACCTAGCGAACCGTTGAACTTTAGCCACATGATGAACCCTAACGACAAGATGAACCCAACGACCCTATGAACCATGATAGCCCGATGAACCACGATAACCCGATGAACAATAACGACCCGTAGAACTCTGGCCACATGATGAACCCTAACGACATGATGAACCCTCAGGACTCGATGAACCCAATGATGAACCTAGCGAACCGTTGAACTCTGGCCACATGATGAACCCTAACTACAAGATGAACCCAATGACCCTATGAACTATGATAACCCGATGAACCATGATAAGCCGATGAAGCTAGTGAACCGATGAACTCTGGACACACGATGAACCCTAACGACAAGATGAACCCAACGACCCGATGAACCATGATAACCCGATGAAAAATAATACCGTATCGTATGATGCCGGCTTAGAATAGCATCACCCCATTTCTTACCCATGGGTGTCGTAAGAGGCGACTAAGGGACTCGAGGGTTAGATGTGTATTGCAATTTTAGGCGATGGGCTGACAACCTGTCACTATAGTGACACACAGTTATCTGATTGACCCTCAAACTTTTGTCAGAAGTGGTGTTAATATCCGTTTTACGGCCGTTAATGCTCTGCCTACCCCGTAAGGGATATAGGCGTGATTTATGTTTGTATGAAAAATAATAACCCGATGAACCATGATGACCCGATGAAACATAATAACCTTATAAACATAATAACTAAGTCCTGAAAACTATACTCTGACATGTGCTGTCGGCCGTCGGCCGCTGCCTTCGGAATGACATCTGCCGCGGCGGCCGACGGCCGACGGCCGATAGCCGCGGCATGTGCCATCGGCCGTCGGCCGTCGGCCGTAGGCCGCTCGGTTCGGAACAGCACCTTTACACCAATTCTACCAGTGGGTGTCGTAAAAATATATTCATTCACGGAATGGGCAACAGCGTTCCCTATAAATGCAACATCTTGAACGGCGTTTGCCAATCCGCCTAAGCGTGATGACTATACCCTCTAATGCCCATGTCCAGCAGTGGACTGTTGAGACTGTTAATATAAAGAATTATCTGTGTCGGCAGAAAAATCGATGTAAAAAAAAAAACGATGTCAAAGCGGCCACTAACGATCGCGCGCCAAAAAATGCACGACAACACGGAAACGTGATTTTCAGAGTAACACAATTTCACTGGGTCGCCAATTCGATTATCTGGAACATTTTAGTAATCCTTCTGTCGTATTGGACACCGAGTCGATGAACGACCCTATGCACCCTGGTGTCAGAGTTTTTAAACTCCCTTTTACTACTAAAAGACATCTGACATGGTTGTTAACGTCCGCAGTCAAAGTTTTCATAGACAGTAACTGACGATGGGACTGACGGCTTAGCGTGCCTTCCGAAACATGGAACAATCTTCTTCTTTTTTATTCTTTCGGACAATCTGGTGGCACAGCCCACAATGTCCTAACCAAACTTGGAACAAATTCGCAACGTGATAAATTTAATTAATTCTGTCGTTGCAACTCCGGAATCAAACCTGTTTGGGTCGTACGTATTCTAGTCGAGCGCTCGGACCATTAAACCAAGGAATCAAAGAATGCCTACTGATGAGATATGGCACAAAAATGGTAGTGTTTTCGTTTTTTATATAATGATTCCCACCTTGCTAGGTTTAACGAGCGACCCAGATTTTTTGGCCTCTGACCGCCTTTTTTAACGATGAGTGCCACAAGTGCTGGAATTTTATATAAACTCATGAGAATAAAAATAATCTCTGTTTCCATTTTAAATGACTCTTAAATAAACAAAAATATATAAAATACTACATCGCACATTTAACACAAAACCAGATAAACTTATTGCATTCTTATTCTTATCCTATTGCATTCTTAGATTCTATATTATATTGTATATATGTATAAATATAAATATCCTGGACAATTCACACAGCGCCATCTAGCCCCAAACTAAGCAGAGCTTGTACTATGGGAACTAGACAACTGATATTAATACTTATATAGACTTTTTTTTTTGTAAATAAATACATAATATACATAGAAACACCCAGACTAAACACAAATATCTGAAAATGACTTAACAAATATTTGTGTCTTGTGGGGATCGAACCCACGACCTTCGGCGTAGCAGGCAGGAGTACTATCCGCTACGCCATCGGCCCAGTCAATATACATGTATTAGCCAGTATATATACATGTATTAAAATCTGAATTTATTTATAACATTATCTATTGTAGTATAATATAATATGGTATGGTATGATTTAGAATAATTATTAATGTAATAACACTGTCTAATCTTACCTTTATTTTATGCACTACTCTCTTCTTCCATTTGATTTTCACCCAAAGGTTGTCTAGTAGAGATCGCTTTCAGCGATAAGGCCGCCTTTGCGCATTTTTAGTTTAAGTTTTCCTGTTACTTATTTATGTTTTGAATGTGCAATAAAGTGTTTTTACTTACTTTTTTTTACTTACTAAAGTGGTTCACCCGCTGCCACTCATTTTCCCTTGGTAATAGTAGTTTTCCCGCAGTAAAAAGTAGCCTATTGTTATTCCGGGTTATACTCTACCTGTGTTCCAAACATCCAAATCGGTCAAGACGTTTGAGCATGAAGAGGTAACAAATATACATACATACACACACACAAACTCTCGGATTTATTCTTTTTATTCTTTAACAGAAAACACAACACATATATACATAAATACATATACTACGCCTATGTCCCTTGCGGGGTAGGTTAAAAACGGACATTTACGCCACATCCGACAAGTATTTAAGGGTCATTCAGATAAATATGTATCACCATAGTGACAGGTTGTCAGCCCATCGCCTAAATTGCAACACACATGTAACCCTCGAGTTCCTAAATTGCCTTTTACGATACCCACGGGAAAGAAATGGGGTGAAGCTATTCTAAGCCGGCGGCACACGGCAAAACACAACACAATGCTACAAAAATATGTTCCTAAATTTGTGGTATAGTCACTAGCTATTATGAACCTAAGATTATATGATACCCACGATTATTCTCACTAGTTTCGCCCCGAACAGAATGTAATAAAATTCGTTTAAAATAATTAAGTAAGCATATTCTTCCTTTAAGTATTTCTTTGGTAACTCCTTATTACCTTAAAAAGTCTTAGAAAAAAAGAAACTCGCACGAGCTCATCAAAGCTGCAGTTTTTAATAAACGTACAAAGTGAGGTGTTTAAAAAGGAAAAAAAAGGACGGCCAACATCGACTCTGCGGAAAATTAACTCCGCCTTTGCGGGGAACACCTAGAGGCTTTGGAATTTGTCTGTAATAAGGACGAATTCGAACGAAGAAACTAGGTACTATTTGGATACGGTATATTTTTGACGTCCAAGGTTTCGACGCCGAGGTTTTTATTTGGCTTTAATGCGTGGGTGAAAAATATTTGACAGCTAGTAGAAAAATAAACTTGCCAGAGTGATGCTTGCGTATAGTTTAATCAGTCGGTTGCATCAGAGATTCCCTGTGCTAGTTTGTATAAGTACTTATCTCATTCAAAATTTCGTGACTGAAAACCTTTACACCGCAATTTCTGACAGATGGATGTACCCTGAAACGCTTGAATTTGTAGATACAATAATAAAAATCTTAATAACAATCGGATTCGATATTTCTGTGAAAATCTACGTGTACCTACAGTATTCTTACGAATGTGCTACCTTTGCATTTAGTAGAGCATCATTTTGAACCATCACAAATGTATAATACATTTTGCCATAGTTAGATCATGTTTTCGTACATGAATGTTTTGCATCTAAGGCAAGTCCAGGCTTAAGTATATGGGGTGTACAAGCTTAAGCTTCGGATTTCATTACTTTCTCATTAAGACTATGAACAGGCTAGGCTATGATTATCTTTCATCTTCCTCTAAAATATATTGCACGTACTAAATTCCTAGTTAATTATTTACTTACTTATTTTGTACGTCTATTTTACCGTGCCCTACTGTTACGCTACGTTTGCTAAGTAACAGTAGGTATTTTTGATATACAGGATGGAATATTATCAGCTGCAAATATTTTAAGGGGTGAACCAGCCCATGAAACTGAACAACTTTCCCTCAGGAAAATAGGCCAAAGTATGAAAAAAACAGTTAGATTTCCTGGAATATTTTGTATGGTACGTACAAATTTTCGAAATTAAGTGTACATGTGAGACACAAAACAGGCTATTTAAAAAAATATCATGTAACTATCCTATGTAAGAATTGTGGTAGTCTTACAAAGATTATACCAATTTCAACCACTTTATCCATGTTAACAATATGCTTTCATCTTCCTGTAACTTATTTAAGATTATTTTATCGGATTCAAAAAAGCAAATATTGTATTTGAGAACAATAAATAAATTCGTTTCTTCGTCACTTATGTTTACACCTCGTATAGAGGCGTTAAATAATTGTAAAACCTTTATAGTTGTCGTTAAAAGAAAATTGTAGACCATCCTATTGCAGTTTAAGACATCCCACACACCACCACCACCACTGGGATAAGCCATAAAACGGAACTACCAAAGAAGATATTGCAGAATGTACACCTTCTTTCAGATGGGTGAAGAATTTTAAGAAAAATACAGACAGACAGAAACACCTTATTGATCATATTAATAATTATAACTTATACATACAAGAACAAAAACAAACAACACAATATAAGCAAAATACTTATTTCTTCATGCGTTACTAGTAGCCCTCCCAATACTTTCATTCACAGGTAATAAGGCGTTTTCGCGCGGTAAGATGTGTCTTCATTATTTAGCCCCGGAAGATCAAAAAATAATTTAATATGGATATTTTTTGAGTACCTAGGTATTTAAATTTTGAGTATGGCATTGTCATCTTTCAAATTATCACAAAAATATATCAATATTCATAAAAATATTTAAAATGTATTTAATTTGTTCTAAAATAACAATGAATTGTCAAGATATGGCAAGCGGATTGGTGCGAAGCGAAGTGCAAACTATTGCTTTCACAGAGAATGCTGCTGCCCATTTCCTAAAGTCAGAGAATAATTTGCATAAATTTATATCACTTTAAAAAAAAACTTGTTAATAAATGTTACTATTCATTACAAGTATATCTCAGTGAAAACAATGATAAATTATAAATTAAAAAAGTATTTATAAATGTGAATCAAATGAATCTGAATTATTTACGTCTTTTAATTATTTATTAATATATCCTAATATACTCATCCTAATATTAGAATTTTATAAATATCCGAGCCCATGTTTGAGACCAATTATTATGTAAGACCTACTAAATCTTTGAAATGCAACATGGAGTGCAATAAATAAAATACTGAAATAATTAATCTCTCAGTCACTTTATACGACACCCACAGGCAGTATTGGGGTGATGCTATTCTAATCCGGAATCACTTTGCATAAAATCGAAAGGGTACATGAACAAAGAAATAGTTTTACAACAATTCGTTTATTTCTTTTCCAGTTCCTTGAACCTCATTCAGTTCATCAAGATAATAATAAAATTATGTAAAAAAAACTTTTAAAACAAGCTTTTATTCAAGTGCTCTGAAAAGATGAAAATAAAATTTTGAATGACATTAACCACATTCATTTATGACTTTACAGAAATGAAAATATAATAAAAGCTTGTCGCGATGCCTAGAAGAAACTACCTAATTACATTTAGGTGCGTACCTTATTACAAAATTTCAATCACAAATTGAAATTTTCGCGACAAGCTTTTATTATATTTTCATTTCTGTAAAGTCATAAATGAATGTGGTTAATGTCATTCAAAATTTTATTTTCATCTTTTCAGAGCACTTGAATAAAAGCTTGTTTTAAAAGTTTTTTTTACATAATTTTATTTATATTTTTTAGTTTATGTTACGATAGTTATTGATCAATACGAAAGTCTTTCTATAAAACGGAGAGACCTTCAATAGAAAAACTTAAGGCACGGGGAAAACTAACATTAGGATAAAGTATAATTATCTCTTTTATATTCTATAGAAGTAGGTTGGTACCTACTCCTCCGGCATCCCTAATAGAAGAATTAGCTTGTAATATGTCTTAGTCTTGTCATTTCATTGATGGCGTCATTATTACATGGCAGAGTCCCAGTTAATTTCGAACAGTCTAATTCTTCTATCAGGAGGCCTTCTATTGACGTGACCCTAATTCATGGTGGGCCTACCAACTGCCTATCATGAACGAATTCGTATACAAAATTGCAAGTCCCAGCAGTTGAATATTGAGGAGTTCCATAGTTCGAAGACAACCCTGGATGTAGCGTCTAATTCATGGTGAGCCTACCAACTGCCTATAATAAACGAATTCGTATACAAAATTGCAAGTCCCAGCAGTTGAATATTGAGGAGTTCCATAGTTCGAAGACAACCCTGGATGTAGCGTCTAATTCATGGTGGGCCTACCAACTGCCTATAATAAAAGAATTCGTATACAAAATTGCAAGTCCCAGCAGTTGAATATTGAGGAGTTCCATAGTTCGAAGACAACCCTGGATGTAGCGTCTAATTCATGGTAGGCCTACCAACTGCCTATAATAAACGAATTCGTATACAAAATTGCAAGTCCCAGCAGTTGAATATTGAGGATTTCCATAGTTCGAAGACAATCCTGGATGTAGCGTCTAATTCATGGTGGGCCTACCAACTGCCTATAATTAACGAATTCGTATACAAAATTTTGTGTCCCAGCTATAAACCGCTGAGGAGATCTCTCGTACGGAGCCGATCCTGGCAGCAGCATCAGGTCAAATTTATGATTAACATGCATTGTCATCGGTTCTGGACCAACATGCAAAATTTCAACTCAATCGGATACCGAAAAATGGTTCAAATTAAACTTGCAAGATTTGCACCGAACAAACATTGTTACTTACTTACATACACTGCAAGTTAAATAAAAGCTTTTAAAAACGTACTCAACGTTACGATTCCGCATAGAACTGTGTAATTAAAAAATGTCGTGACAACATAAAACTAAGTTAAGTAAGTACTTCTCTTCAAAATCTTAAACGATCCCAACGCTCCTCCTTACCTGAAAGATCGTTTCAATTTTCGTACTTCACTCCACGGCCGCCCGCCTCGCTCCGGTACTGTAAATCTACTCGTCTGTCCGGTAGAACCTACTAACTTCTTCTATGACTCATTTACAGTCCGGGCAGTGCGTCAGTGGAATGCCTTACCTGCGTCTATTAGGCAGGCAAAGTCATTAAATATTTTTAAAAACCTACTGAGGAAACACTTTGAGTCTCAATGTGGTTATTAAGAGCTATTCGTTGTTACCATATTGAAAAAGTTTTGTGTAAAGTCAGTTATTTATTAATTAAGTATTAGCATGTAGTTTATGTATAGTAATAATACCTAGGTACATTATATTTTATCTTTGTTATAGTATTTTATAGTATGTAGTTTATTATTATTATGTATTTATATTTCTATAACTCTCCGAAGAGGACATATTATTTTTTTTTTTTTTTTGTTATTCATAGTCAGCTCCCGCTGCTTCTAAAATATTTTCCTTTTCCTAGGTTGCCTGGAAGAGATTGCCTAATGGCAATAAGGCCGCCTAACTGTGCACTAATGTATTTAGTTTTAAGCTATTAATGTTATTTTGTTCTTTTGGTGTACAATAAAAGCATATTGTATTGTATTGTATTGTAAGTTTTTTAATTACTGGGCAGTGTAGAGACATCCTACCTCTGTTGTGCTATACTGGAAGATTTAGTCGGGAATTTTGCTCTCTCGGGTGTTTTCTATTTCAGTTTTACGAGAATATTAAAAATTACAAATATATAGTGTTTTGTGCTACTTGCTCAGTTTATTTACGCTGTAGTTTCAGTTTGAGCATTCAATCGTACTTAGCTTTACACAACAAAGGTACGATTGATTGGTTTGTATAATAAGTCTAGGTTTAATCATAGAGCTCAATATACAGGGTATCACGTTTGAAGTGATCCAAGAGAAAAACCCAAGTCGTGAGCATCCCTAGTTTCCAATCTGTGGCATTAATCAGGGGAAATACAGTATCGATCAAAAGTTATGCTCAATTATCAGATTTTAAAGGAATGTCGGACCTTTTCTGCTATCTTTACATTCCAGCTAAACTAATCTGTAAATCTTGCTATTGTTTAAAGAATACTCTCTACTGATATGGCCTTAGTAATAATTTCAACGAACAAACGAACGAACGAACGAACGAACGAACTACTCTACTGAAGAGTATTTGCCAAAACAGAACAAGTCCGAAAATAAATAAAAGACATTCTATGAGCAACACCCCAACAAGCTCCCTAGCTACACCAACTAGACAAAAAGTAGATTCTTATATTATATTCAAACTGGAGGCACAAATATCAAAACTTACACTAGAATTGAGTACTGCAAAAAGGGAAATCGACCAATTAAACCGAGAAATAATGAAGAAAAATCCGCATCGTATATCTCACAACACCCAAAACTTGAAAAATAACCACCAAGACAAAACACCAACTAGATCAATCGGCAACGAACCTAAAATACTCATCTACAGCGCGCAGAGGAACAAAGGTTTGGCTGCGGCGCTTGCAAACTCAAGATGCAACAATAAACACAGACCCTACGAGATATCGGCTACTATCAAAACGAATGCCCTGACCAAGGATATAATTAGCGGCATAAGGCCCCACTTACAACCGTGTGATAAAGTCATTATCAGCGTCGGAGAAAATGACTCTAGCCCAAAGCAAACCCTAGAGCTACTTAAGAAAGCGCTACACGCTTTAAGAGAATGCTCAGTCATAGTATTACAAGTGAAAAATGTAAACTCCCATATAAATACCTATAAACTAAATTCAAACATAGAAAACCTCTGCAACCAATATATAAATTGTCGTTTCTTGGCTCTGAACCAAAGTTTACCAGACACTTATTATATAAAAAATACATGTAAAAAAATTAATGTCCTAATAGATTCAATAGACCACGATCGCAACTCAGGTTGGACTCAGAATTATACAACCAGCGCGGACTCTACCCCTAAAATCACTTACTCTACCAGCTTCAAAGAAGATTCCATAACTGAGGAGTCAGAGTTTTTTCGTGCACAAAGGCTTGAAAACATCGTCTGCTAATTTCTCAATTTTCCACCAAAATATAAACAGCGTACTAGCAAAGAGAGGCGAATTAGAAATAATACTTGACGAATTAAAAACAACAGGAGACGATCCGGACGTAATCTGCTTATCGGAAACTTTTATTATGTCAGGTCTTGAAAGTTTTGCAAAACTTACAAACTACGAATTAGCTTCTTCATATTGCAGAAAAGATACGATGAGAGGCGGTACTTGCATATTTGTTAAAAACAACATTCTTTACAAAAATATTAGTTTTTTAGAGAAACACACCGTACCCAAAGTATTCGAGTGTTGTGGAGTCGAAATCCCAACAAACAATCTTCTCATAGTATGTCTCTATCGAACGCCGGATAGCAATCCTACCTTATTTTTAAATAAACTAGAGCAAGTCCTATGTGAAATCTACTCCAAGTACAAACGCAATAAAAGAATTGTGCTAACGGGCGATACAAATATAAACACCCTTATGCCCGGCAAGGTGACAAATCACTACAAAGACTTGACCTATAATTACAACCTAACCTCACACATAAATGAACCAACTCGGCAGAAATCATGTCTGGATCACATTTTGAGTAATGTAAAAAATGCCACTGCCAAACTACTTAAACTGAATCTATCTGACCACGAAACTGCACAGTTACTTAATTTCCCAGTTAGGTCTAAAGGCGAGAAACCAAAGACATATTTTATTTTTAAAAGAGATTACAATTCGGTTAATATAGACAAATTCAATGAGTGCCTCAAAAATATTTCTTTTGATTACATCCTTAGCGAGACCGATCTAAATAAGGCTTACTGTGAATTTCACGAATTGTTTGGCCTCTTTTATAAATTATGTTTCCCTGTAATAAAAATCAAAGTAAACTCTGACAAGAAATTAAAATGGATAACTAAAGGCATAAGAATCAGCAGCAAAAGAAAAAGATCCTTAAGGAGTATCTACTACAAACATAAAACTCCACAGCAAAAATGCAAATACAAAAATTTTACAAAAATTTTCAAAAAATGTATTAATAACCTTAAAAAAAACAGCAATATGAATTTTATAAATAAAAGTACAAATAAAAGCAAGGCTACATGGACTATTGTTAATACCGAAACTGGCTTCAAAAATTTTAAAAATAATGAAATAGAATATATCGTAACCAACGACGTACCAATAAAAAAACCATTAGATATAGCAAACACGTTCAATAAATGCTTTATAGAGCAAACTAACATAGACAACAATATTAGGCAAAATATTTCAGGTAACGCGCTCTCCTCAATGTTCCTACTGACGATGTCAGAAAATGATGTGAAAAGAGAGATAATTTCACTGAAAAACACAAACTCAGTAGGTTATGATGAGATAAGTACTAAAATAGTGAAATCCTGCTCTGATATAATTCTAAAAATTCTGACACATTTGATTAACCTTTCTTTTACAACTGGTGTTTTTCCGGAAGTCCTTAAAAAATCCTTAATCAAGCCACTGCATAAAAAGGGGGATAAAGCTGCTATAAACAATTACCGACCAATTGCCCTCATTCCAATCTTTTCCAAAATTTTTGAAAAGTGTATGTACAAACGGGTTGTCGAATACTGCAATAAATTTCAGGTAATAAGTCCAAATCAATTTGGATTTCAGAAAAACAAATCCACCACATTGGCAAGCTTTACTCTTATGAAATCAATTCTACAAAAAACTAACAAAAGACAATTAACCTCGGTATTATTCTTTGACTTAACCAAAGCGTTTGATTTTGTATCACACGATCTCCTACTAAAGAAACTAATGGCTATAGGAATTAGAGGATTACCCTTAGAATGGCTTACTTCCTACTTAACCAACAGGAAGCAACAGGTTGTCATAACAAAACTGAATGATAAGAACGAAACGCAGACATTTGCTTCAGAATGGATGTTAAATAGATACGGAGTTCCTCAGGGTGGAGTTTTGGCTCCATTGCTGTTTCTTATTTACATTAATGACCTGCCCAGAGTAACCGAACATGAGTGCATAATGTTTGCGGATGACATATCTGCAGTAGTAACTTCTAAAGGCAAAATTAATGATAATATAATTAAAAACCACGAAACTGACATAAATAAAACCGTTAAATCAATAATAGAATGGCTGCACAGGAATAATCTGCAAATTAACATATCCAAAACTAAACTTATGAATTTTAACACACAAAAAATGACATTTAATATAAAATATGATAACGTGAATATTGACGAAGTAGATAAAACTAAATTTCTAGGTATTACAATCAATAGAGAATTAAATTGGAAAACACATATAGAGACAGTAAGTGAAAGAATGAACAGATTTGCCTACGCGCTTAGAATGCTAAAAAATATTGTCAATAAAAATACAGCCCTAACTGCCTATCACGCATATGTAGGCTCTGCTCTTCGGTATGGTCTTGAGATCTGGGGAAACGGCACAAACGTACAGCGAGCATTTCTGTCCCAAAAAAAATGTATACGGGCGATGACAGGCACACCACCATACGACTCCTGTAAGCCATTGTTCGAAGAGCTGGGGATACTGCCCTTACCCTCTCTCTATATTTACGTGGTTGGAGTCTTCGTAAAAGAACATCCTGAACTGTTTGCAAAAGGCCGTGATGTGGGTAGAAGTCGCAGGGACCCTGACAAATTAATGTACTTTGAAACATCTAAGACTGCTAAATATAGTAAAAATTGTTTGGGCATGTTCATTAAGATGTACAATAATATTCCTATTAAAATAAGAGAATTACCTACAAAAATGTTTAAGACAAAATTATACAAATGGCTTAATACAAAGAATTTCTATAATGTAAACGAATACCTGCAGCATAATTTTAATTTTAATTTTAATCGTGTATAATTTAATTTTAATAAAATGTACTTATTGACATTGCTATTTTAAGTATATCCAATGTAATTTTAATCATGTATACTGACTAACTTAATCCTCAAACTGACTAATTTTTTGACCTGATATTTATTTTTTATTATTGTATAAATATTAATTGTATTTTTTTCTTGAAAGTGACACGTCTGCTCACCTACATTATATTTGCATGCTATTTATTAATATGGCGAAACATGTCTTTGCACTGTACCAAACTGTAACACCATAACCACCATGTTTGATGCGAATAAACTTTTGAACTTGAACTTTGAACTTGAACTTGAACGCATTAATTATTAATTTTTAATCAATTCATTTTTTGTAAATATATTTTTTTTATCAATTAATAATTTTACTTTCAGGTCGTATTCTAATGAAGTATCAAGCCCTAAATAGGTAAACATATTACCTCTAGAGCCAACTCATTAAAAACTTGATATGAATTGTTATCTAGGGAGATGTTTCAATAACACCGCTTGTCGCTTATTGTGGACTGCAAAACTAAGTTTTAATGGACTTAGTTTAGACTTAGTTGCTGTAAGAACTGTTACTGCAACTGATTTCAATTTAAATATAGTATGTAGTGTATGTATGAAGTGCACTAACATGAACATTAAGTGCACATAAGTGTATAAAAAAAAATATATACTTGTATTAATTTGCTTATGCTACTACTTGCAAATCTTTTCTTTTTTGTCTGTTCAAAGGTAGCCTGGGAGAGATCGCTGCAAGCCTTTGCTTACTTTTAGTCTTAAGTTTTCTGTATTGTTTTGTTTCTGTTGTGTATATTGCAAGCAATAAAGTGTTCATCTATCTATCTATATATAATAATAAAATCGCCAGTGATGACTGATATCGCGCAGTGGTAGTGAATGTGCCTGCCACTGAATGATCACGGCGTCTATTCCCGGCCGACGCAATATTTGAATGATGAAATTCAAATACGTTTCAGAGCTTTCGAGTCTAGGGTTATTTGGACATGTTTCTGTGTATATCCATGGCACTCCGATACTAGGAATCAAAGTTGGGCATTACGAGTGTGACCATGTTGTTTTTATCGTTTATAAATATCTAAATGCAGTGAAGGCATCGTGTATTATTATCGTTGTTTGATTGTTTTTTCTCAATTACAACCATTATTTTTGTGCTCGAACCAATGCTGTTGATACTTGCACAGATTTTATAGCGGAAATGTTCGTTGTTTAGCTTCAATCTACAATTGTTCCGTCACGCTAAAACTTCTGCCGGTGTAATTGTTTAACTCCAACTTCCGAAGTACAAGCGAAGTTGATGTTGTTGAACTTTTGCGTAAACTTTGTTTTGTTTGATCGTAATCATTGTTTTGTGTTAACTTGTGTAATTATTTTGACATTATAAATTTACATTGAGTCAATACAGTGATTTCAGCCAGACGTAACTTAAAGGAAGTCAATTTTTTACAGTTTCATATACATAATATTATCTCAATTCAAATATGAAATGCATCAACATAGGTAGACAAAACTTTTTAATTATTTTTGTGGCACACATTTTAATGCTAAAAGTTTTTAATACACGTCCCAAAAATTGAAAAATTGCCTTTATTACAGACAACCGTAATATAGGGAGTAATTATGACTTCGCTTCACTCTCTGAATCCGTTGTTGATATACAATGTTTTAGGTTTCCGTTTTCCAACAATGCATTCATCAATTAAGTCGGCCTCGAATCCATTCTAACTTGTGCAACCTCTACAAATCTGCGTAAAATGTAATGTCAGTACACAGCCATAACTTTTGTATTGTTAACATAGGATGTTAAAAGGATATTATAAATAATGTAACAATTATGCCATGCAATGACGGCTTAGATTATCATCAACCCATTTCTTCCCCGCGGGTTTAGTAAGAAGCGACTAAGAAGGCTTGAGGGTTTTATGCAACGATTTTTTTTTGCAACAGATATCAGTTTGAGTTATGCCAATATTACAATATTTTTGACAAACAAAACAGTTTGATATAGCTGTAATTTTTTGTTAAAAATCCAACCAGGCCTCGGCTCGGCATAGTTAAAGAATAGCCTAAAGATTAGTCACCAATGTGCAACACAACTTTAACATGACTCGTAACTCTCACTTAGAGGTTCATACCTACTATTACATATTTTTGACTAAGCAATGGATTTTATGCGTATTTTAAATAGATAGAGTGATTCAAGATAAACTTTTATAATGCCTTTAATTTATGCTTTAACACAGAAAAGCAGCGAATGAAACCACTGGGCAGTCTGCTAGTTTATGTAATATAAGAGTTGTTTAGGTTTGAAATCATTAGCAACTTCTTATATTTTTATGCCAATAATACAATAATTATCCTCTGAGTCTCTCAAAGGTTGACTGGAAGAGATCCCTTTGTGGGATAAGTCCGCCCTTGTGCCTCTTGTTTTATTCCATCCTTTACTGATAATGTAAATTTGTTTTGTGGTACAATAAAGTTAATACATACATACATACATATTTTTTGCAATTTTGTATATTTTTTGTCCCTATAGTAACACACGGTTTATATGAAACGGCGCTCAAATATTTGGTATATAATTTGGCGTGAGCGACCGTATTTTTGCGACCGTCAATGCTCTGCCTATCCCGCAAGAGATGAAAGCGTGATATATGTGTGTGGATAATTTTCTTCGCCGTGTTATCTGCATTGGGCGTATCCCATTGATACGATAAGAAGAAGAAGCCGTGTTATACCGTCTGTATTTAGCTATCTTGATTGGATATTCATTAACCATTCACAGCTCACAGCAGATTTTTGCAGCTTGGCAAGGACTCGTATTTGCTATATATTTCAATTTCTTCCAAACACCACGCCCTACTGTAGAATCCCATATAGAGGAGTCAACGAGACGGCGACGTCGGCGCGTAATGGATTTCTGACGTTGAAATAAATGATAGATCGGCCGATGCATTACCTGGACAAGCCCGGGAACCGAGAGCTGGCAACATTGCTATTTACTATGTTGCGAATTGGCAGTAGTGTGACGTCGTCATGCGGGATTGTTTATGGATTCCGTGATTCAAGGAATGGAACCTGATTTTTTTTTTGCCTTTCTCGATCGGCCGATGCATAATCTGAAAGCTCGAATGCTGGCAATATTGCAATGTATTATGTTGCGAAGTTGGTACTGTGACATCATCGTTATGTGCGATAGTTTTTTATGGATTTCTTAAGCCCAGAAGGGGAACACGTCCTTTATTTTTTATCCTCTTCAATGTTATATCTTCTCGGCAGGTATTTGGGGTATTCCGGTCCAGGAGGTCCGATTTATTATACACATGCAAACAACACTTTTTGATAATCTTGAATTTGAAACAAATCGGAAATTTTCTTAGAGGGCGCTGAGCTTGATTGAAATAACGTTTCTTTACACAAAAACTGTACCACTATATCAATTATTCTTTATTTTGTGTTTATTGAATTGTTCTAAATTTAATATTGGTAATTTGTTTACTTACACGAATGACACTCAATAATTTTAATAGCAAGGTGATAAGTCTATTTTCTAGTAAATCAAACTAACATAATTAATTTGTAACGAACACAAGTGAAACGGAACCTGTGACAAAACTATGGCTGCCGCCAGCCATATTGGAACGTCATCAGTTTAGCACAGCGCCCTCTGGTTTGACATTCAGAACTATCAACAGAACTGTCAACAGAAAAAATCCCATTAACCTCCTTTACTTGTGGTGGAGGTGTCCAGTTACATGCCTTGTAGTTAACCTGGCCAGCCGAGCCCGTGTCTTTATTTTTATCTCGCCCGAGCCGGTTTTCTATCAGGATTCAAAATGATTACATAAAAGAAGAAAATTGCGGTATACAAATTGGTTTTCGTTTTACAATGACGTCATGACGTCAATATGTGACAGTTACTGCCCTACATTGAATAAAGTTCATTTTTTTATTTAATTTAATATCAGTTATAGTTAACGCAAGCACTCTTTGAGCTCGCACTCGATCAAGCTAAATCAACTAGACCCAACCTTACAATTACAACAAACTACTTTCAAAGTGAAACCGTGTGATGCCGGCTTAGAATAGCATCACCCCATTTCTTACCCATGGGTGTCGTAAGAGGCGAGGGTTAGATGTGTATTGCAATTTTAGGCCATGGGCCGACAACCTGTCACTATAGTGATACACAGTTATCTGATTGACCCTCAAACTGTCAGATGTGGTGTTAACCGCTTTACGGCCGTTAACGCTCTGCCTATCCCGTAAGGGATATAGGCGTGATTTATGTATGTATGTATTTTCAAACGTTCCATGGAATAGTTGTTTCATGATGTAAAGGACACTTACTAACACTTGGTAAGTGAAGAGCGGCGTTTTAAACACAGGCAAACTCTGGAATTAACCTGTATCCCGACGTTTCAATACAGTTTCATGTATTGTGGTCGCGGGTTGACTGACGTCCGATATCGCGATAGACCCGGTCTAATACTTAAAATAAGTGAAAGTGATCGCGAGTCTTAAAAAGTTATGAAAACTCTGGAGTAATGAAACGCAATGTAACAGTTTTCATGAATAAATATTTTGTTTCTTTTTGTATGTGTATATTGCTTAATGTTTTGTTTTTGAACATGACAAGCCAGACATGGTGATTTTTTAGGACTAACATATGGAAAAGTATTTTAGTTGTTTACAACTTAATTGCCTTCTTGGCAGGGCTAACTTTCAAAAACATACATACATACACATATCACGCCTATAATCCCTTGCAGGCTAGGCAGAGCGTAAACGTTCGCAAAAAACAGTAATTAGAGGGTAATTCGGAAAATAGTGTATCGCCATAATGACAGGTTGTCAGCCCCTACACGCCCTAGAGTCCCTAAGTCGCCTCTTACGACTCCCACGGGAAAGAAACGGGGTGATCCTATTCTAAGTCAGCATCACACGGCATCATTCAAAAACATTTGATAAATATCTAAGGTAAATATCGTCATATCTTACTACTGTTTATTATAATCATTTGTACGCTCAGGAGCTTAGTGGTGATATCGTAAGGTCCAACTTTCTACTCCAAACTATTGTTTACTAGCATAATTAACTGTGTTGCAAAACTTACCAGCTATTAATGCAAGACAATGCCCAGACACCTCTGACCGAGGCAGGGTTGAAAATAAATACTAATTAATAGTACGGCAAACTTTCTCCTCAAGGATGTTGGTTTAAAAAAAATAAGGTCACGCCACCATTGTTGTTTAGCCTCTTTCTTTTCGTATGGATCCCCGAATCGTCCAACGACCCGATGAACCCTGGTGTCAGAGTTTTTCAACCGCCTACTACTACTAGTAGGCCTCTGACTTGTTTGAGTAACGACCGCCGTCTAAGTAATCATAGACAACAACCGGGTCCGACGGCTTAACGTGCCCTCCGAAGCACGGAATCACCTTTCTTTTTAGACAATCAGGTGATTCAGCCTGCAATGTCCTAACCAGATTAGGAACAAACTCACAAAGTGATAAACATCAACTTTTGTGAGTGAACCCGGAACCTTTGCGTCGTAGGCAGTCGCACTACCACTGCGCCACATAGGCCGTCACAAAAACCGTCACCGTTCAGCTAAAAACAACATACACTTATTAATAGCTTTACGACTTGGATTTGTTGCTTCTTTTTGCTTGCTGGATTAAGAATGAATAGTAAATTATTTCTTGCACTATTTAATTAATGTTCGCCAACCGAAAGAGGGTATTTATGGCTGGGTGTTGGGTGTTGAGGTAGGTATGGCTGGTTTCAACCGTGTATGACTATAAAGATGATTCAAAGTCTTTCGGTTGTCCGTCTATGTACTGAACCTCATAATAAAGAAGAAAATAATGCAGATAAAATAGTACAGCATATTTTGTACTATAACTGTGAACAAGAATTAAACTTTGCCAGCCGTGCCGTGAATGATTTTTGACAATAACTAAGACGCGGTAGCAGGAATGTTCCGTCTGATATTCTTTGTTATAATCTAAACTGAAAACTGTGTTACAATTTTAGCTCAACTGTTTTAGGTACCTATGACTATTACTCCTTAATTTCCATTTTTATATTCTTCGTAAAAACCGTCACACAAAATAATATATTATATTATGAGGGATCCCAATTCATAAAACTTTTGATCTGTAACATAAGCAAAGAAGAGTAAATAAAAATCAAAATCCTACGATCCAAATTATTAAAGTAATATTTTTCACATCTTTTTCACGGTGTGATTAGATAACGCAATATTTTTTATGGTGGTATTTTTTATTTAATTACGTTAGAGATACAATTAAATTATGTACTCTTTTATTATGAATTTTATTAGTTTCTGGATCTCATATACTTCGATATGGTTATCAAATAAAAATATGGACTAACTAGGTACATACAATGTTGAAAATTCAACAGATATATATAGATATAAGTTCTGTTTATAATAGCTTACTTCAAAAATGTAAATGATAATATGTACCTACTAGAAGTTAAAAGGGCATTGATTAATGTAAGTAGTTTTCATTTATTATATAGGGTCAAATTTAAAACGGGCCGGTGATAAGGAACAACTTTGCCGAAGAAACATAGGTAGAAATAACATACATACATTTATCACGCCTATAGTCCCTTGCGGGGTAGGCAGAGCATAAATGGCCGTGAAAAACGGTAATTTACGCCACGTCTGACAAAAGTTCGAGGGTCAATCAGATAACTGTGTATCACTATAGTGACAGGTTGTCAGCCCATTGCCTAAAATTGCAATACACACCCTCGAGTCCCTTAGTCGCTTCTTACGACACCCACGGGCAAGAAATGGGGTGATGCTATTCTAAGCCGGCATCACACGGCAAAGGTAGAAATAAAAAGAGTTACAATAGAAACTAAAAATATTTTTGTTACATTTCGACCTATGTTCCTAGGGGACAGTCGCTATCGGTCACTAGTAAAATGTTACCCTATACAGGGTCTAAGGGACACCCGAATACTGAAGGTATTCGGAGGGCATCGGAGGGATGGTATTTTGGTACATAGTGCATTCATACCATGAAACTGAACAACTCCCTATTAATTTTTCAGAAAAGTATTTTTTTACTTCTTATAGTAAATATAGTTATGCAGCTGATAGTGATTTTGCATAAGAGGTTGATTTTATTGTTGTTTCCTGAAATATGTTTCTTAGGGAAAGATCTTTCAGTTTCATGCTCTGCATGCACCCTATCAGTATTTGGAGGGCTGTCCCTAACACCTCGTATATGTAAACAGGTTCTGTAAATAGTAAGATATAATTATTTGATAAAGTTCATCTATTGTTTGTTTAAATATTTTGTAAATAAAATACTTGACAATAGTTTAATAAAATAAAATGAATAATTGTTTATTCTCAGACAATTACAGTCCATAGCTATTAGTAACACAAAAAAGGCATGTCTAATAAAACTATGTTAGTCTAATGTTTGTATTTATGTATGAATTAGTGAAGATGTTAAAGAGTAAATCGACGGAATAATGCTGCATTCATCCTATCAGCTATCAGTTTCAGGATCTTTTTGTTGCTACCCCAAACCAATAATATTAATGTGATATCTTCTTTGTTTTATTGTGATGAATATTTTACATAACAATAGTATAATAATTTACACAATCTTAATAAAAAAAGAGCGAAATGATAATTTAAAATTTCATTTGCGTCATGTTGTCTGTTGAAATAATGAACCAACCCGGATAAAAAAATACAAACATACTTATAGAACTCACAAAGATTCCCAGTATCGAAGTGCCACAAACATAAACAAGCACAACAATCATTCTGATCCGAGAACATTATTTTAAAATTCATGCGCCGCATCGGTCGGATATCAATTCGTGGAAATTCGTACATACAGGAACGTTCTGCAATTTGCGGTTCATCCAAAATAAAAACTACAAAATCCTCCTCGTTATAGGGTCTAGGTTTATGAGAGAAATTCCAAAGCCCTAGCTAGGTGTTCCTTGCAAAGGTGAAACTAATTTTCCGTTGAGTTCATGTTAGACGGACCTGAGAACGAACATTTTTTTTCTTCTCACTTTGTCCGTTTATTGAAAAATGTTGCTTTGATGAAACTTTGGTCTCATTTGTAAAAATTAAGTGACTTCCTGTATTTTATTCTTTACGTTGTTTTTTCTTTATTATTATATTATTATTATAACTTTAACCTGTTTTATTAAATTCTGGAGGCATTAATTGAACGTAACGTATCTTGGTAGATAAAAAGATTAACTAGACTTGCTGAGGTCAGCAAAGGAGCCATACAGAAGATATTGTTGCCTATAAAAAAAGTTATTTAAAAGTCACTTTATAATATTGTTAACACACACGCACACTCGTAAATCACACCTATTTCCTTTACGGGGTAGGAAGAGCGTAAAACGTTAAACGAATATTAACACCACATCTGACAAAAGTTTGAGGATCAATCAGATAACTGTGTATCACTATGTACAGCGATAGGTTGTCAGCCCTTAGTCCCCTCTTACGACTCCCATGGGTAAGAAATGGTGTGATACTATTCTAATTTGGCATCACACAGCATTATATTGTAAACCACTCATAATATCAGACAACATTTTTAAAACTAGTATCATACCTAAAAATGTTAGTAGACCATTCAAGAGAGAAGTAGGGTAATTTAGCTGGTTGACCGGACACCAGTAGCTATCGGACACAGCCCAGTTATTTGCGCCGAAGATGAAAACTTTAAGTAAATTATTAGAAAAGTCAGTGTCTTTCAAAACTTTTCGACTATTCCCATCACATTTTAATTAGTTAGCATTATAACTGCTCCAGTGTCTCGTCAATTGGCCTCTTAAAATTTGCGAGTGCGGTTGTGTGCACATACAGTGAAAAAATCTTGGAGCTACGCATTTTTTGAGGTAAGTTACAGCGTTGTTTATAATTTATTGGATATAAATATTGACATAGTGGGACTATTTGTGATTCTAATTAACGTTAATTTCATTGAAAAGCTTAAAATTTTCAATATTTAGCATTAAAATTAGATGTCCGGATAACTAGAAGCAATTTTCGGGGAAATTTAGCTATCGGCCTACTGGTCGATAGCTAGCTGATAACCATTCAATTTACATCCTTTTTTTCATTACATTTTGAAAAGCTTCAGACGTATTACATAATTTCAAGCGTTCTAATATCCAAAGGCAACGGTTTAGTTAACAGGCGGCCATGCACCTTCATACAATAATTTAAAATAAATAAACTTTAAAATATTTTAAATTGACGGCCGACAGCTGAATTTGTACATTTTAGTTATCGGCATAGAGTTTACTAATGTGGCCGGGAACCAAAAACCTTTTTTTTGGTTTCCGGCCATTCAATTAGTATTACTATTACAATTTTCTAGTAGGTAAGTTTTTTTTTAACAAGATATTACGAAGCAGAATATTATTTTCTACTTAGTTTTGATTATTAATAATGGCTTATCATGTTTTGAACTATGGCAAAAACATAAATATTGAATAAGATAATGTTCATGACATTTACATTTAATTTTTTATTGAAAACCCATCCTTACTTGACAGCACTAAGACTTATTTTTCAACGCAATACACGGTGGCCGAAAAGTAGTTGTTTTAGCGGACGAAAACTGAATGTTCTGTCCGATAACCCCCTAATTCGCTCATTTCAGATATTTTATCGTTTTATTTATTTTTAAAGCATTTTTGAATAATAGGGGTTTTTTAAACTAAAACTACAATATCTACTGATTTCAAAATCATTTTATGCTGTAGCCTCGTCTAAATATTTGATACAAATATATTATCTTCAAGTCAAAAATTCGCAAGATTGGCCGATAACCCCCTAAATTACCCTAGTTCGTTAATATGAATCAATCGAAATACAGATAAATTTACATGAAACTTTATTCAAAATTCAGCAACGTACATGAATACATATATTCAGACATCATTACGAAAAGTTCACAGCTGGTCTGCGAAAATAGTGGTATAAACCTGATAATCGCGTTTTCGCGATGCATTTTTTGCCGAGCGATCGTTAGCGGGGTTGAAGGCATGTAGCCTCCATTTTACCCTGTTTTTTAGGGAAATTCACTATGTGAGCGGATCAGTCTTTTCGCTTGGCCGGGATGTTATTTGAACTGAACTGTGTTTGCTGACTGTGAGCATAACTTTGATTTTTGGTAGCGCAAACATTTTTCTACCTCCGTGTTTTCGTTACCACTGAAATTTAATGATTCGACTATATTTGTTGCACTACAATATGTTTTTGTTGCAACTAACTTTTTTAAAGTCATGGCTTAACTTAAGTTTTATATGTAGGAAACAGTGTATAGAACAAAGTATTCCTGCTAATCATGCTTAACATCAAGTGATGATGATAACCGACGAACACAATATAATTCACCTCCTACACAAAATAAAGAATTTACAGAAGGACGAATCGCCCTCTTTTCTATGATTGATACCTACTCTGCTAGGGTTGCTACTGTTTTTTTACTGAATGTTTTGAATGCATTACCTAAGTTAAAGGTAGTTACACGACTTACAATATACCTCTTAATTTTATTATTGTCAAACGTAAAAAATGATTTTTGTTTAACTGAGCAAAATTGCGGGCGTAAACTAAGTAAAAATTTTTATAGTATTGTTTTACGAGCGAAAAATAAGCTAAGTGTATGAAATTAACTGCTGCATTTCTACTGTATTTGAAGGTATATGTTATGTTTATCAGGTAGAAATTGGACTGCCTATATTGATTTTGATTTACTTTTCAATATTATTCGAGATCTGTTAAAATGTTAAAACACAATGTTCAGTTGCATTGAGACCAGAAACCGGAAACACTGCAATCGTATTAACCTCCACAAGAAGTCATACACGCTGTTGACACTCGACTAATTGCCATACCGATTTCGACCGTAAACAATAGAGATATTTACGTTTCTTTGTCGCCCTCCTGCTTTGGGCACGCGCACCAGTATATAATTTGTGCCTTCAATGATTTATAACGATGTTTATCTAATAACCTAATAGGTAGCTCGGGAATTATGTAAATCAATTAGATACCCTGTAATTGTGCTGTTCAAAACCTAAAACGGGAAAACCGTTCCCCCGTCCACGTCCCGCCCCTTTTTCTTGATTGCGGTATTTGAATTTACGAAAATAGTTACAAACAAGTACTCAAAGAACAATATAATGTTCATAATTTTCTTTGCCAAACTATAGACAAAATTAAAAAACATCTATTTAACACTCATTATTTCACTATTTTAGGGAACGAAGGGGGGTTTTAGATTTTGTACAGCATACTTACAGATATCTAATCACAAAATAATAATCCACCAAAGACTTTCTTTAGCCTAAAAGCACAGAATGACCCAATTATAATAATACAATCATGATGTTGTTATAAGCTAGGTACTTATATATCTAGAGACGCATTTCGTTAGACCACATACATAGTTCAGTAGGTACCGAAAGAGAAAGTAAGTCAGTTCGAAACATAAACAAACCGTGGTAAATCCTGTCGAAACTATGTTAGCGGTTTTCTCAACTTCATCTATGTCGAAACTGCTAGAAGCATGTGTGGAGGTAGTCGATTTGTGAGAAAGGCACATTTATTTCTGTTTGCTAATTTATATAAGCCTTGAAACTTCATTAAGTTATAACTTTTTTTAACTAGCGGCTAAGTTAAAACCATGGGTAAAATCAATGATTTGAAAGAAGAAGGTTCAAAATTCACCCTCGTTTGTCATCAATGAGTTGTACCTGTAAGGGATTGCAGTCTGGTCCGGTGCCTTTTTGCCCTCTGCCAAATCCGGTGATATACGATCAGATCCGGAAAACATAAAAACTATCGGGGAAATAAATGTTAATGTGATATTTTGTAAATGTGTGTAATGCGAACGATGTAACAAACATGCTTGCTTGTTAAGTGATTGTTAGGTTAATAACTACCCCCTATCTCATTTAGCGTAATTCCGTGTTTTTACCATATACATCTTCTTCCCGGTCGATGCCTCATTCCTGAGGGACGTGACCATGGGGAGCTACTGCTCCGCCAAACTCCTCCAGACTCCGGGGTCTTGTGTCATGTACACTGATGCCTGCAGTGTGGTCTTGGTTGCCTGCTGTATTGTATCGGTCCATCTGGTCGGTGCTCTTCCACGTTTTCTTTTCCCATTTACATGGCCAGTGAAAATAAGGATTTCCAGACATTCAGGTTCGCGCCAAGTCAGGTGTCCGAAAAACTTAAGAATGCCCTGTTGACAAATGGTAGACATTCTTTTCCGTATATTTAGCTCTTGCAGGATAGACTCATTTGTGCGCCGTGCAGTCCATGGAATTCTTAACATTCTGCGCCAGCACCACATTCCGAACCATATACATATATACATGAAAAATGCGTGTTTTTACTGTAAAGCCAATCCGGTCTGGTCCCAATCCAGATTGAGAATCAGTCCATCCCTAGTACCTATCGAAGCTTCTGCAATCTTTTGACTCTTTGATACCGACGGGTTATGATCGGTGGGCCGTCTTCTTTGAATAAAAATATGCATGCTGGCAGTGATCTCGTGACCTGTTATTAAAATGTTATAGGAATAAGGGACAGCTCTGCAAATACCGATAGGATGCAAAATATGAAACTGAATGACTGCCCCCCAGGAAAACATGTCAGGAAATGAAAAAAAAACGACTTCCCTCAAATACCCAAGATCAACTGACTGCCTTTACTATGGAAAGTATTTTTTATAATTAATGAAATATATTCTTTGAAAAAAAAACGCTTTTTAAATTTGATTGCATCCTGTGAGTATACGAAGGGCTGTCCTTTACACCTAAAAAATACGAGCAGAGCATTACCCTCTCGCAGCTCCTTTATAACACTGTTATTTTGACACTGACAAAATGACCACTGCGATAGGCTAAAATATCAACAGTGGCGACAGGCCAGTCTTAACCATTGCATTCTTAACCAACTACTAAGACTATACCAACGTTTTACATTTATACAAAGTTGATATTTATCACTTTGTGAATTTGTTCCCGGTCTGGTTAAGACATTGCAGGGTGAACCACCTGATTGTTGAAAAGAAATGGTTCCATGCTTCGGAGGGCACGTTAAGCCGTCGGTCCCGGTTGCTGTCTTTGATTACTTAGACGGCGATCGTTACACAACCATATCAGAGACCTACTATTGTAGTAGGCGATTGAAAAACTCTGACACCAGGGTACATTGTGTCGTTGGACGACTCGGTGTACCACACAAAAAGATAGAGACCTAGTTGCATATTGTGATAGAAAACAATATACTCAGCAATTCGCAAAAGTCGAGTAATACTCTCGCTGCGATCCATTTACTGCTAATGAACAGACCATTTGAACGCTACTTAGCAACATAATTACATTGACTCTGTCCAGGGGATAAATGTTTCCTTGTTGCAATACCTAGATAAAATAAATACTGTTAGCCCAGGATATCTACGAGACTTTCTATGGAAGCACTTATGATATATATGTATAGGCCTTTAACAAATTGAATGACGTACATTTTCTGCCAGAAAAGCCCTGAACCGAGATACATGAACAAGAAACGTATTTACTAACAAAACTATAATCCCTTGCGGGGTAGGCAGAGCGTAAACAGCCGCAAAAAATGGTCAATGCGACCAAGTGAACGTTTTTGCGAGCGACAGCTCGAGCACTTTAAAAAAACCGTACGTAATTGAAATCAAAGTCACATTACCTAGAATGACAAAGGCCGCGAGTTCCTTTTCGAATTACTTGTCAAAAGTGCTCGATCTGTGACTCACAAAAACTGCTCTTGCTAGGTATGCGGCGGCCCTTAAGGATAAGATCCGGTTTGTGTATCGTATCTCGCGCTTTTTACACGAATGCCCAGCCAAAAAAAGGAAGTGTAATGTTTTTATAACACGACTGCCCAACCAAAAAAGGAGTTAATTTTTTTCCCAAAATGGGGAAAGGTATTGATATAGGTTGTGATAGGGAGCGTTGTCGAAGAAGTGACGAGACGCTTTCTTCATATAGACTGCAATAGTAGGGAGACCTAGGTTGATATGGAGGTTAGCGTTCCGCATGTACCTAGGTGCCCCGGTAGCATTGCGCATATAACGGTTTTGGACGACCTATCGAAAGTGTGCGCAAAGGTTACGCTGGCATAGGTCATGATAGGCCTGATGCAGGTGGTGAAATTCTCATTTTATTTTATCGGTCTCAGTTGTGTTAGGTCAGCGGGTCGTTTATAGAGATATCACGCTTTGAATGACTTAATTCGTCGGGCTCTTGTTTTGGCCAACATTGTACTTCAACCCATGAGTGCCGGCATAGCATTTGAAAATTGAAAGTAATATTTGTTACGCTCTTATCAAAGGGGCAAGAAGTACCATGTTATCTGCATAGCTCAAACTCCACCTATGTGGCACCCGACATTTGTGCCTCTTAACTCCTCGATCAGGGCAATGTTGATGTAAAGGCTAAAGAGATCTGGGGAAGTCAGGCCTCCTTGATGAACACCACATTCTAGTCTGTAACCAATAGAAGTCGACTTAAGTCGAGTCATCCTATCTGCTATTTTTCACGCTCTTTTTAAAAATAAAAAGTGCGCTATCTGTCCGCAGTGTCCAGAAGTCAGATGATAATTGTCAAGTATAATTCACCCAGATCTTCGTGTATGAAAAGATTTGCTTACCATGTTTACGCTAGATGCGAGGACGTTGTAACTACCAGTCACATGTGAATATTATGGAAAATCCACAAACTTTTTGTTTCACTAAATTATGTTCATTAAAAAAAGTTTATATTCATAGAGTGATTATGCTTGCAAAGTTATTTGTACATCAACCCTCACCCTAAGGAAACTTAAGTGCGTTAAAAGCATCTTCTCTCATTTCATAACAGAGATTCACGTCGCGTCGGCCACACATGGTCTGCACAAAATGGGTAAAATTTCTTGCTTAAATCTCAATTACGCAGCTGTCAGAGATATAAAGGAATTAATTGCACCACCAGCGGATTCCTTGTAATGAAGTACCCACTGAAAAACCGGCAGCTCTGCGAGAATTACACGCACAATTTTGTTTCCATTGCTGTTTATCTAGATAGTGTGTTACGTGCACTGACCAGTCAACCAGGAATGGAATTTGATTTGAAAGAAGGACTTTCGTCACGATACGGACTCTCTAATGTAGGTATTCCACTCTTTATTGCCGTGCACACAGACACAGATAATATAATACTCCTCTGACACAGATGCTACCAGTCGAGTGAAGCTATCTTTTTATTGGTGCTAGGTTTTATACTTTATATCTTTCCTTTTGTGTAGATTTAAATAAACTCTGGTAATACTAAAGTAAAGTCGATATGAAACTCTTAAGTTCTTTTTGTTCATGACTTGAAAATATGGTACTTAGAAATAGAACTAATTACCCGCAGAACCATTTGTATAGTTGTTGAGTAATACCATTGAGTATACGACTGGGAAAAAATCTGCCAGTTGTATGTACATACATTCGACCTACAACTACAAACAAGTGCAAGTTCGATACCGTAGCGCAACATAACTGAAGAGCGAATATTCTTGATTCTGAAGTACTGAAATCAAGCATGCTTTGCGCGACTAGACTACCAAACTCCAAGGGAAAGTTGTAGCTCTTGAGGTTTTGATGACAGCTGTCATACTTAAAATAAGAACGGTGCATGACAGACTACCAGTTCTACCTTGGTAGTCAACTGGAGGGTTAATCTACCATGACGTATTAACTCTCTGGGCGCAAAGCTTGTGTAGTAAAAGAGAGTATCTTGCAGTTGACATAATTTTATACATTAGGGGTAAAAAATCTACGGCAATTATTTTAAGGAATAAACCGGCACATGGAACTGAACATGGCAGCTTCATGAACGCACAGAACGCATTGTCATGTTTCGGGTTTCTGACACATCAACTCAGTGCAAAATTTGATCGTTTAATTTGTGAGATATGTATAATTACTTTTTAAAAAAGCCGCAAAGTAAAAAAAAACTCACGCCACGTGAACGAAGTAGCGGGCACAGGTAGTTGTTATGTTATAACACCAGACATAATATACATTACCAGCCTCAGGAGGGTATTGCCATACTCACCACGTTTAGAAGGCTGCTACTCATTCTCCCGTAAGAATATTTCCCGCTCAAAACTTAACTCTTTATTATACCTAACATAGCTGGTAATTGATATGGCGAGGCTACATTCTAAACAAAAGTGCATCAAAAATACATGATCTGTCCTCGCGACAGCCGAAAAATAAATTTTAATTGAAAATTCTTGGAAGTGCCAGCTATACAAAGATGGCTAAACCTACTAACACAGTACCTACTATTTATTTGCTAGGTAATCATGCTGAATAACTCTTGCCTTGGAGCCGTTTCCGAATCTCTGAATAAAGTCCCTAGTGGTCTACATAAGACTGCAAATCTTCGACGTCTTTGCGCCAGCAGTGGTGGCCTGTCATGCTGAATAATTTTTGTAATAAATCATTTCTATATCTCGTAAACCTCTAGTTTAGATAAGCTCCTGATGGTCTACATCAGGTACTCCAGATCCTCGACATCAATATGCCAACAGAGGTGGCCTATCATGCTGAGAATTTTTTGTTTTGGAGTCAATTCATAGTTATAGTTTAAATTCGCTTCTGGTGATCTAAATTAGGCATTCCAGACTAAATTAGGCATTAGGAAAGTTGTAGCTCTTGAGGTTTTGATGACAGCTGTCATACTTAAAATAAGAACGGTGCATGACAGACTACCAGTTCTACCTTGGTAGTCAACTGGAGGGTTAATCTACCATGACGTATTAACTCTCTGGGCGCAAAGCTTGTGTAGTAAAAGAGAGTATCTTGCAGTTGACATAATTTTATACATTAGGGGTAAAAAATCTACGGCAATTATTTTAAGGAATAAACCGGCACATGGAACTGAACATGGCAGCTTCATGAACGCACAGAACGCATTGTCATGTTTCGGGTTTCTGACACATCAACTCAGTGCAAAATTTGATCGTTTAATTTGTGAGATATGTATAATTACTTTTTAAAAAAGCCGCAAAGTAAAAAAAAACTCACGCCACGTGAACGAAGTAGCGGGCACAGGTAGTTGTTATGTTATAACACCAGACATAATATACATTACCAGCCTCAGGAGGGTATTGCCATACTCACCACGTTTAGAAGGCTGCTACTCATTCTCCCGTAAGAATATTTCCCGCTCAAAACTTAACTCTTTATTATACCTAACATAGCTGGTAATTGATATGGCGAGGCTACATTCTAAACAAAAGTGCATCAAAAATACATGATCTGTCCTCGCGACAGCCGAAAAATAAATTTTAATTGAAAATTCTTGGAAGTGCCAGCTATACAAAGATGGCTAAACCTACTAACACAGTACCTACTATTTATTTGCTAGGTAATCATGCTGAATAACTCTTGCCTTGGAGCCGTTTCCGAATCTCTGAATAAAGTCCCTGGTGGTCTACATAAGACTGCAAATCTTCGACGTCTTTGCGCCAGCAGTGGTGGCCTGTCATGCTGAATAATTTTTGTAATAAATCATTTCTATATCTCGTAAACCTCTAGTTTAGATAAGCTCCTGATGGTCTACATCAGGTACTCCAGATCCTCGACATCAATATGCCAACAGAGGTGGCCTATCATGCTGAGAATTTTTTGTTTTGGAGTCAATTCATAGTTATAGTTTAAATTCGCTTCTGGTGATCTAAATTAGGCATTCCAGACTCCCAATGTCCATGTACCAGCATAAGCGACCATGTTAAACAACGGTATATATGGAGCCAATATCGTATCTCTTATAGTTTGAATGGGTAGGTACTTTTACCTCTCAAATGATGAAAAAATGTAGCCCATTTCCATCTCTAATATGCTAGCAATCTTTTTATGCAATCGCTAATAAAAAAACATAGAAATCATCCCCTTAATTATTTTCCCCATTGGCAAATCGTAGGTTAGGAAGAGAAGGGAAATAGACGGCCGATGTAGCGCAGTGTTAGTGCAATTGCCCGCGGTGCAATAGTTCTAGGTTTGATTCCCGGTGGAGCGCGCACAAAAATTATATTATCACTATATGAATTTGTTTCCAGTCTAGTTAGGACATTGAAGGTTAAACTACTTGATTGTTCGTAAAAATGTCGGAGGGCACTGTCTATGATTACTTAGACAGCGATCTTTACACAACTATGTCAGAAACCAACTTAGTGGTTGAAATATCTGAAGACTGGGTTTATCGGGTTGTTCAGCATCTTAGTAACCCACACTAAGAAGAAGAAGATGGAAATAACATTTGAATGGAGGGCCCTTAGGTAGGAGGGTCCGTGGAAAGTGACCCCTAAGGATCACTTCAAGCATTACAGCTGAAAGCAGAAAATAACTTAGCTTTTAGTAGCCTTATTAATAAGATTCAACAAAACAAGCAAGCCATTAAGTGTAACATAAATACGACTGTTTTAATGCTCTATTTATCCCGTAAGAGCTTAAACTATCCGGAATAAAACTGAACAGCTATTTTAAACATGAGCTTCCTTTACACTCGAGTAAGTTCTAGTTTATAAAATCAGTTAGGTCAGGAATTTCACAGATATGGACATTATTTATAATTTTTTATTTAAGAACAAAGCTCTTTTACAAATAAATTATATGAAAATTACAAAATTAAATATGAACTACCTTATAAAATACTGTGTTCTATTGGCTAGGAACGTTGCTGTCTATTTATTAGATTCATCCCTTAGTCGCTTTTTACCAAAACCAGACATAAAGTGTAAAATAAATGACTGTTTATCTAATTAAGAAAGAAAATAAATTATCCATGTTTGTGTTCATGCATTGTAGGTATAGAGTTAAATACTTAGAACCTAAATTCCCGAATAAACTAAATGATCTTTTAAAATTGATTTAACTTAATGTTTCTTTTTCCTGAAATTGTATCAAATACATGTAAAGCTACAAAGTGGATACTTGTTAAGTTAGTACATACATACATACATACATACATATATGACGCCTTTATCCCTTGCGGGGTAGGCAGAGCATAAACGGCCGAAAAAACGGACATTTACGCCACCTCTGACAAATGTTTGAGGGTCATTTGGAAAATTGTGTATCGCCATAGTGACAGGTTGTCAGCCCATCGCCTAGAATTGATATACACACCCTTGAGTCCCTTCGTCGCCTCTTACGACTCCCACGGGTAAGAAATGGAGTGATGCTATTCTAAGCCGGCATCACACGGCAATGTTAGTACGTTTAAATTAACGAGAGCTTTAATAAGCTTTAAAACATAAAGCTTACTACAAAGTAATAAAGCGCAAGCTGAACCTAATTATTAATGATGTTGACTACAAAGTAAACTGATATATACTGAGTCTTTTTGTTTGTTTATATGAGTTGGAAATATTTATCACTTCGAAATAACTGTGTCTATGGGGTAATTAGCCTTTTATCATGTAATTGGTATTATAACGCCGTGTGATGCCGGCTAAGAATAGCATCACTCCATTTATTTCCCGTGAGTGGTGACTTAGGAACTTGAGGGTGTGTATTGCAAATTTAGGCGATGGTCTGACAACTTGTCACTATGGTGATACACAATTTTCCGAATGACCCTCAAATATATTTCAGACATGGCGTGTCAGATTTGTGTGTGTGTGTGGTGTGAGCTTAAAATAGCATCACCCCAATTCGACCCGTGGGTATCGGAAATAGTGGATAAGAGATAAACTCACACACATACACACCAACGTTCACAGGAATCCCAAAGGAACTCAAACTCACTAAGTGTGAGGTTGCCACGCAAGCTATACAAGTTGTAAGGGACGAAGTACCGAAAATATTCATGCATCATCAGACTATGGATCGGAACAGCTTTTACTTTTGAAACTATGTTCGAATTGTTTTTTTAGTTGCTATAGAAAATTATTCAGCTGATTGTGAATTTTGTATAGGAGGTCCAAAAAAAATCTCGTCTACCAAAATAGCCTCCATAGAAAATGTTGTTCAGTTTTATGGTCTGATCATGCCTGCAAAGTTTTCGGTACACCGTCCCTTACACCCCGTATAACGTTTTTGTAGTGGAATCGGTTAATAACCATATTACGTCCTCATATTGAACTAAGCCGCATTAAGTTCTCGTATTAAATCTATCATTCTCCATAATAAGTTCTTATATTGGAATACTATAAACTCGTATATCTAAAAAATATGCAAGATAATCAGTTCCTTCGACAAAGTTACTGGTCTTGATTTTGATAAGATTACATTTCAGATGACAGCTGTCAAACAAAATACTTGTTTATTCCAGAAAAAATGTATGCAAGCATCTCAGTTTTTTAGTTGATACCTACAAAACCTACATTTCAGATGACATCTGTCAAACTTTAAATGGAAATCAACTGGCTGTTCTTGATATTCTACCACTTTGGTATTATTCCACTTAAAATTTTAATTTATCACTTTATCATTAAGTAGCATTCACAATATGCATTGCACAATTGACAGTTTGTGAACTATGATCTTTGATGTTTTGCAATGTTGACATTTTACAAAGTTGGCAGTTCGCAACGATAACATTTTCCGAGGTTGACATTTTGAGCCTGTAAAAAAACATAATTCATTGAAGACAGTAAGAACACGAACCGCGCGTCTCACGTGATTTGTAACAGTAGTAACCCTAGCTTTTTAACAAGTGACAATCGCGAAATTCGAAATAAGTCTGGAGTGAACCTTCTGTTCCTACAATATGATTTGTCAAAAGAACTAATTTACGACTTATCGCACAATTGAAACCTATCCGGTTTAAATGGCTAAACATTAAATTATCGCCGCTAAATCAAATTCACAATTGACGCGAAATCTCGTTCATTTCGTTTTCAAAGCCGAACGTTATACACGCACGTATATCAACATCCAAATGTTGATATGAGTGGATTTCTCAAGCGGAAATTTTTCATGTCCTCGCTGAAAACGAGGTGACGCTTTGCAGATATGACCATGATTTTTTTTTTCAAAATATAAGACACTTGTTCTGATATGAAGCCATATAAATAATGTTTGAAAAATTATTATGCTTTTAGAAAAAAAATAGTAAGTGTCGAATTTCAATGTTCGGTGGCTTGTCCCCAATCCGTTTTTCACAACATATTCATCTCTCAGGAAAATTATGTGCAACATATTAAGGAAAATTATTTTTGATTATGTTAAGGATTAGTGACCCTACGAAAAATTATTAAAAATTGAATTTTTAGACGAAAAGTTTATGAACTATGTCAAAACTAGATTTGTCCCAGCAAAAATAGCAATATCGGTGGCAATTTTGTTTCGACGCTCCCTGCTCACACTGTTGAGTATATCCAGATCTAAAACCCCTTCCCCGCTAGGATCAGCCGAGCACTCACGCGCAGTGTGAACAGTTGTGCACTACCTCCTTGCGTCTTCCCGCCAAAAATGTTAGTAAACTATTTCCGTTTACTCGGAACAAAATTTTGCAATTTCGGTGCTCGGTATTAAAATGTTTCCTCAAGGTTTAAAAATATTACAGTAATGTATTCTAAATAGCCTTTAGGTACACTTTTGAGATATAAGTTGCAAACTGGAATAACCTTGATACTTTAGTATATTTTTTAAATAAATAACTAGTTTGCAATTTCGGTGGGCACATTTCGGTGGCTTATATGGCTGCTAGAAGCCCACCGAAATTGCAAAGCTCCACCGAATTTGCTCAATTGATACAAATTACAAATATATTTAGAAATATCACGCTTTCACTCCTTGTGGGGTATACAGATCTAAAAAGCCTGTAAAATGCGGTCGCTTTAGGTCGTTTGTTAGACAAAAACAATGCGGTTATTTCAGAAAAACTAAAATTTGCGTCATAAAAGAAGACTAAGGGATAAATTCATTTAGGGGAATGGACAACAGCGTTCTCTCTGAATGCAAAATTTTGTACTGCGCTCGCCTATCCGCCAGCCGAGCGTGTAGAGGATGGCAATACTCCTGATAGGGGAAGGCCCATGTCCAGCAGTGAATTTTTGAGCCAGCCCGGCGATCTCTCGTGGCCTTCCTGCACGGCGATCCCTCGTGGCCCTCCAGCCCGGCGCTCCCGCGAGGACCTCCTGCCCGGCGATCCCTCGTGGCCCTCCAGCCCGGCGCTCCCGCGAGGTCCTCTTGCATGGCGGTCCCTCGTGGCCCTCCTGCCCGGCGATCACTCGTGGCCCTCCAGCCCGGCGCTCCCGCAAAGTCCTCCTGCTCAGTCATTGACACCCGTCAGCGATAGCCGAAGACGTGGCTACTATTTGTTGTCGCAGGTATCAGTTGATTTGTCGACCGGCAGGTGCTAACAGGTGTGGACGGATGCCGATAACAGCGGGGTCTACGGCTGTCTTCAACACAATGCCATCCATTTGTAAGCAGCCAAACAAGGCATTTTTTTTATTAAGGATGGGTTTGCTCCTTGACTCTAGTCTAGGTCATAGAACAGAGACAGAGTCTAAGATGGAGCGAGCTCATCCAGAAGATGCCTGTTCACTCTTACTTTGAAGAGATTAGGGTTGTATGCGTTTGGAATCACAGACGCAGGTAGTAAATTTCACTCTTTAGCAGTGCGCATTATAAATTATGACTGGAAGTGCTTAGTCAGAATTGGTAGAATGGCAACCAGGTATGGATGGTATCCGGCGGTGCCTCTGGATGTCCGATGGTAGAAGGGAGCTAGTGGAACAAGGTCGTGAAGCTCTTGAGCACACTCTCCGAAGTACAATCTGTAAAAAACCGACAAGCAGGAAACCTTGCGGCGAGGTGCCGGGCTAAGTTGCTTGGTGTCCACCAGTTTTTTGTCGCCTATGAGCCTCTTGGCCCTGCGTTTCACCGAGTCAAGAGCGGTAAGTTGGTATTCGGCTGAGCCATTTTTTTTTTTTTTTTTATTAATGATGGGTTTGCTCTTGACTCTAGTCTAGGTCATAGGACAGAGACAGAGTCTAAGATGGAGCGAGCTCACCCAGAAGAAGCCTGTTCACTCTTACTTTGAAGAGATTAGGGTTGTATGCTTTTGGAAACACAGACGCAGGAAGTGAGTTCCACTCTTTAGCAGTGCGCATTATAAATGATGACTGGAAGCGCTTAGTCCGAATTGGTGGAATGGCTACCAGGTACGGATGGTATCCGGCGGTGCGTCTGGATGTCCGATGGTAGAAGGGAGCTGGTGGAACAAGGTCGTGAAGCTCTTGAGCACACTCTCCGAAGTACAATCTATAAAATACCGACAAGCAGGCAACCTTGCGGCGATGTGCCAGGCTATGTAGCTTGGTGTCCACCAGTTTTATGTCGCCTATGAGCCTCCTGGCCCTGCGTTCCACCGAGTCAAGAGCGGCAAGTTGGTATTTGGCTGAGCCATCCCAAAGGTGACTGCAATACTCCATGCAGGATCGGACTTGTGCTTTGTAAAGAGTTAAAAGCTGTCCAGGCGTAAAGTATCGCTTCACTCTATTCAGGACGCCCAGCTTTTTAGCCGCCGTCTGAGCCTTGTACTCGATGGTCGCGCCGAAGTTTAGATTTGATGTCAACTCCATGCCTAGAAGCTCAAGCCTGTCAGTGACTGGGACAGATGTACCCCGAAAAGTAGGTGTCCAGTCGAAAGGACTCCTTTTTGCAGTGAAAAGACACGCCTGTGTTTTGGTGGCATTGAATGAGACCAGATTGTCGTCGCCCCATTGGGAGACAAGACTTAAGGTCAGATCTGTTCGCTCTACCATGGCCTTTCTTAACGAACGTATTTCATCCCCACTGGTCCCTGCACCTGTCAAGTATCTCTCTGAAACGGTACTATCATCTGCGTATCCAACAATACCATGCCGAAGGAGGTCATTGATGTGCAGCAGGAAAAGAGTTGCAGAGAGAACAGACCCCTGAGGAACTCCGGCATCAATGGCCATTAGGTCAGAGGAGCAGCCGTCAACGACTACTCTGATGGACCGTTCACTAAGGAAGTCTGAAATCCAAACCCAAAAATCAGCTGGGATGCCATAAGCAGGAAGCTTGCTGAGCAGACTTGCATGCCAGACCCTGTCAAAGGCCTTCGAGATATCGAGTGAAACGGCAAGTGCTTCGCCGTTTTTCTCGATGGCTTCGCCCCAGCAGTGCGTGACATACACAAGAAGATCACCAGTAGACCGCCCCCGGCGAAAGCCATATTGACGGTCACTGAGAAGATCATTGTCTTCAAGGTAGGTCAGCAACTTACTGTTAAGTACCCTCTCCATGACCTTGCATAGGATGGAGGTAATGGCAATTGGACGGTAATGAGCAGGGTCGGCACGGTCGCCCTTTTTGGGAACTGGTTGCACATTAGCAAGCTTCCAGGCCCCCGGCACCGTTCTTTCTTTAAGAGAGAGGCGGAACAAGCGTGTCAGCACAGGAGACAGTTCAGGCGCACATAGTCTTAATACTCTCGCTGGTATGCCATCAGGTCCGCTGGCCTTGTTCACGTCTAGACTGCACAATACTCTTCGAACCTCTTTAATGTGTACTGCGATCTCCGACATCGAAGAATCGCAACGAGGTACAGTAGGTGGTTGTTTGGAGCCAGCGTCCAGACGTGAGTTGCTTGCAAACAAGGAAGCAAACAAATTTGCTTTCTCACTTGCAGAGTGAGCCAGCGATCCATCAGGTTTCAGCATTGGAGGTAAGGTTGGACGACAGAAATTAGTTTCAACCGCTTTGGACAGGGACCAAAACTTTTTACTACCCGGAGGGTGTGATGCTAGTTTGGCCCCTATTCGTCCGACATGGTCAAAACGTGCCTTACGTAATACCCGTTTGCAGGACTTAGTGGCAGAGTTGAAGGTTCTTTTCTTCGCGCGAACCCTACGTGCTCTTAATTTGCAGTCGCGAGCCTTGACCCAAGCTTGGTATGCCGATTCTTTACGCGCCTCAGCTTGGGCGCATTCTGCGTTAAACCAAGGCTGGGCTTTGTGACCGAGCGGGATGTCGGAGAATGGAATAAAATATTCCATCCCCTGCCGAATCACGTCCGCAACCGCATCTGCACAACACGAGGGGTCACGCGAGGAGAAGCACACTTGACGCCACGGGTAAGATGCAAAGAAGTGCCGCATCTCTTCCCAATCTGCTGACTCGTATCTCCAAACTCGCCTCGTGCCCCTGGGGCTGTCATCGAGAGGAGAGCAGGTCGATACGGATTTCACCAGACAGTGGTCGGACGTTCCCAGCGGAGCTGAGACCGAAACTGAATGACTGTCTGGATCAGTTGTCAGCAGCAAGTCCAAGCAATTGGGTGTATGGCCGTCGATATCCGGTATCCGCGTAGCTACATTCACCAGCTGGGTCAGATCTAGCGATAATGCAAACTTTCGCGCCTCTAGCCCAGCATGGTCAGTTTTCTGGAACGGGAACAACCACTCCTTATGGTGGGCATTAAAGTCCCCCAGAAAAGTTAGCTTCGCTGTCGGGTATCTTTGCTGTGCTACGTCTGTCGTTTCAACGAGGTAATTGAAAAGCGCTGTCGTCTCTTGGTCACCGCTGTGCGATCGGTAGACGCCGACATATAGAGTTTTCTCCACGCCAGAGTCCTCCAGTAGCCAAATGGCAGAAAAACCCGATTTCTCAAAGCAACGGAGACGACGACAACAAATGTCATCGCGGACATACACACAGACCCCAGCTTGCTTCTTGAACTTATGCTCAAGAGAGTAACCCGGGTAGTTGAGGTACGCCACGTCCGACGGTGTTGTTATCTTCGTCTCCGTTAGGAAGAACAGGTGCGGCTTCTCGGTCTCAAGGTGGTGATGGACCGGATCAAGATTGGAGTGCAACCCTCGGATGTTAGTGAGGTGCACTTTTTTTGGGAGGAAGTGCAGCCGTTGTATAAACCTATTCTTCTTTTTTACTTTTTTCATAATTTGAGAGTTTGTGGGGGAAAAGTTGTATTGTCGAGGCGCATTTCAGTTAACCACTGGAACACTAGAGCTTAACCGACCTATGGGAAACTCATTTGGAGACTGCGGGGACGCCCGAACCCCCCCGAATATGGCCACCGGGTCCTCCCATCCAGTCGCCAGCTGGCACGGTGGAGCATATCGGGATTTTTCGCGAGTTGGCGGGGCAGCCTTTGGCACGTGGCTGGCGTGCTACTTGGGCCCCCTACTGACTGCGGTCGGCCAACGGCTGGCACCGTGCTTCGGATCCCGCTACCCTCCAGAATGAGTTACCCGGTACAGTATCGCCCAGAGTCCAAGACCGATTCTGAATAGCGCAACTGACATCCTCCAATTCCCCCAAAGGCACTGGCACTCCCACACACTGACGGAACGCAGCAAGCTACTTGGCGCCAGACTTCGGTGGGATGGTGGTCGCGAGCCAGGCGGCCCCTTACGGAGCCTTCCACCGCTTGGTGGGATCGTTCAGCCGGACTTATCCACAGGCAAGCCTGTGTTGCCGTTGCCCGGGGTGGACCGCTAGGAGGTAGATCCCATACCATCCCAAAATTGACTGCAATACTCCATGCAGGATCGGACTTGTGCTTTGTAAAGTATCGCTTCACTCTATTCAGGAAGCCCAACTTCTTAGCCGTCGTTTGAGATTTGAAGTTTAGATTTGATGTCAACTCCATGCCCAGAAGCTCAAGCCTGTCAGCGACAGAGACAGATGCACCCCGAAAAGTAGGTGTCCAGTCGAAAGGACTCCTTTTTGCAGTGAAAAGACACGCCTGTGTTTTGGTGGCGTTGAATGAGACCAGATTGTCGTCGCCCCATGGGCAGACAAGACTTAAGGTCAGATCTGTTCGCTCGTCCATGGCCTTTCTTAAGGAACGTATTTCATCCCCACTGATTCTTGCTCCTGTCAAGTATCTCTCTGAAACGGTACTATCATCTGCGTATCCAAAAATACCATGCTGAAGGAGGTCATTGATGTGCAGCTGGAAAAAAGTTGCAGAGAGAACAGACCCCTGAGGAACTCCGGCATCAATGGCCATAAGGTCAGAGCGCAGCCATCAACGACTACTCTGATGGACCGTTCACTAAGGAAGTCTGAAATCCAAGTACAAAAATCAGCTGGGATGCCATAAGCAGGAAGCTTACTGAGCAGACTTGCATGCCAGACCCTGTCAAAGGCCTAAGAGATATCGAGTGAAACGGCAAGTACTTCGCCGTTTTTTTCGATGGTTTCGCCCCAGCAGTGCGTGACATACACAAGAAGATCACCAGTAGACCGCCTGTTAAGTACCCTCTCCATGACCTTGCATCGGATGGAGGTAATGGCGATTGGACGGTAATGGGCAGGGTCAGCACGGTCGCCCTTTTTGGGAACTGGTTGCACATTAGCAAGCTTCCAGGCCCCCTTCACCGTTCTTTCTTTTAGAGAGAGGCGCAACAAGCGTGTCAGCATAGGAGACAGTTCAGGCGCACAAAGTCTTAACACTCTCGCTGGTATGCCATCAGGGCCGCTGGCTTTGTTCACTTCTAGACTGCACAATACTCCTCGAACCTCTTTAGTGTGTACTGCGATCTCCGACATCGAAGAATCGCAACGAGGTACAGTAGGTGGTTGCTTGGTGCCAGCGTCCAGACGTGAGTTGCTTGCAAACAGGGACGCAAACAAATTTGCTTTCTCACTTGCAGAGTGAGCCAGTGATCCATCAGGTTTCAGCATTGGAGGATCTGAGGCACAATTGCAACTTCGGTGGCACAAACCCAATTTCGGTGGCATGAATTCAATTTCGGTGACAAGGCAATTTCGGTGACCCAAATAACTCACTTAATACTATTGTTACATATTTCCCTGTTAATATATTATATTCAAAATGAGTATCGTTTGCTATACAGCTACAAAAAACATCAAAAAAGCAGAAAATGAAAAAATCCACCGAAATTGACAAAAATATGCACTTGTTGAAAATGACTCATATACGTGCGGGTTATTAAATCTTTATGTCCATTATTTTCATTTGCAGTTAGAATTAGGATACGTCCTCATTTTTCGTCATCATTTTCCTAAAGATTAAGTGAAGTTAAATTAACGGTAATTTATCATGATTATGGAGTCATGCTCCCCCAAAAAAATAAAGTGAGTTAATTAAAATATCATAAAAATGACAAATGAATAAATAATAACACTCTGTTGTACAGTATCAATGAAATACAATTAAAAAGCTTGGTGCACTTGGAATGCAATTATAATATTTAACGGATTATTTGAAATCTTAACGACATTGAATTATGGGAAAAAAAGCGCCGATACATATGTTTTAGTGTGTAAATTGATTCACTTTGGCTAGTATACTTAGCCAGCGTCAAAATACAGCCAAGGTGACTTCTAGGCATGAGGCTCGAAGCCTTGCGCTGCAGCACTACGCCTGCCTCCTGCAGCTTCAAACAGCATTTCTCGATCACAAGGCCACGCTGCACCGCGTAACGTTTCTCGTTTTGCACGAAGCAGCTTTCAGTTTTCATAATTTTCACAGTAGCATTGCCAAATTACTTATGCTACAGAGTTGTGTGAGTCAGTGCTACTGTAAAAGCCTATATCCTTTCTAGATGTTATCTCTAAAAATAAAATAAACGTGTACTAAGTTTTGTAGACTAAGTTGTGGTTCCTGAGCAGATCAATGTTCTGAATGACAGATGTCAAACTAAAGACTGATTTATTTTGTGAACTATGCATGATAGAAAAAAAAAACTTTGGAAAAGTTAAAGGATTTTTTAAGATCTACATTCCATGTGACATCCGTCAAACCAAAAACGCGTTTATCTAGGATTATATGCATGCTAGACTACTTATTAGTTTCTATGGAAAAATTGTAGGCCTTGACGAGATATCAATTTCATGTGACAGTTTTCAAACTAAAACTATAATTTATCTTGGAAATAGTTTTTTGGGAAAGTTGGTAGCCCTTGATGAGATTTACATTTAAGGTGACCTCAAAACTCGAAACAAATACCAATAAATGAAGATAAATTCAATATTTAAGGGAGCTCCCAAACAAAAAATAACTATTTTTGCTTATTTTTATTGATTACAGAGTGGATGCTTCAACGTATAAACCGTGATAATAAGATAGATGATTTTTTACAGATGTTGTATTTCTATTGCCGCTATAACAACAAATGCTTAAAACTGTAAAAACTAGAATTAAATAAGAGGGCTTTATGGGTGGGGCAAATACGATGAACGTGATATTTTGACCATTTTCATAGATAATGGTGCGGAAACCTTCGTTCATCCGAGTCGCTTTTGACCGATTTTTTGACCTACTGAAACAAAGACTTAACAAAATAAATATTTTAGACTTTTTTAAACTGAAACTTATCTTGTAGTCAATGTTGTAAATTGCCGTCTTTAGCCAAGACATTGACAAAGATGAAGCTGCGCTTTAGATTAGTAGGACAAACTTAGACATCGATACTCAAACTTTTGTCTAAGTATATTAACATTTTGATTTGACTACTATCCGCAAGTAAACCACCTTTTGTTATGATTTTTCATGGGTTTTGAACTTTTTGTGAGGGTAGTAAAGCTCAAAATCTGATACACTCGCTGTACCGCGGGTATTAGTGCATTATTGCATCAATTGAGACTAATTTACTAAATCATAGAATAACTCGAGATGATAAAAAAAAACTTTAGCCCTGAACCGTGTTACTTTTTACAGAGGTACAGTACCCTGTATCATCCTTGAGCGTATTGGTATAATGGTACTAATTTGAACTCCAAACTTGTGTTCGCGATAGTTCTATTGTCTGACCCAATGTATAAAAATGGAACTAGAGCGAAAAAAATCGCTGTAACTACTGCAAACGAAAGGTCTTGCAGTAGTTAAGAATAACCAAATCTGATTGAATTGCTGATAAAAGAAAACGAAAAATGCATTTCATGCAACAAACATACCTATCACCTACATACATTTATATCACGCTTGTATCCCTTGTGGAGTAAGACAAAGCGAAACAGCCGTAAAAAAGAAAAAATATGTATAGCCATAGTGCCCGGCTGTCATCCCGCCGCCTAAAATTGCAATACAAATGTAACCCTCAAGTCCCTTAGTCACTTCTAACGACAACCACGGGAAAGAAATGGGGTAGCTATGCTATTCTAAGCCGACATCACACGGTGATTAATAAAGCGGCCGGTGCCGGCGGCGCCGACGACGCAGCCCGCGCTTATGGGTGATGACGATGTCCCTTTACCACCCACACAGGATAAGCGACCGTGTGACATTGTTATGTTTAGTGATGAACTTGGTAAAAATATGGGTTTACAACTTGCCCATTGCATGGGTCAGGCAGTAATTAATCATTGCATGCCTGGCGCCGATTATTCTACACTCATAAATACAGTGTTGGCATCACAATTTTCCAAAAAAACCATTGTTATTATTTTTAGTGGCAGAAGGGGAAATGCAACAAAAAAGGACTTAGCTTTGTATTCAAACAAATTGTATTCAATTGTTAATGTTAAACAAGTCATTTTGTTTGCTTTTCCCTACAGCCAAATATTTACTAACCTAGAAAATAATACTCGACATTGGTGTAACAAGTACTTACATACATTGACATGTCGCAATCCTGACAAATTTCATTTTATCGACACAAATATTTTTATTGGACAATATTTTAATGTAACAAAAGATAGATATTATCTATCTAAAGTTTATAAACGACAGATAGCAGAGTTACTATCTTATTTTTTTAATAATTCAGCCAATTTGTTGGCTAACCAGACAACTGCTTCTATTGAGCAGAATATACATACAAACCTTATAACGTTGGAATCGGTTCCAAGTTCTTTAAATTAATTTCTAAGACAACAGAGAGTAACTCTGGCAGAACGCCGTCTTTTAGTAACTTGAGTGATTCTATCTTGCCAAAACATAATATAAACAATAAAATTAATATTTGTAATACAACCAAAATTCAAAATAGCCGTGTTTTGAATATTGTACACCAAAATATTCAAGGCATAATTAGCAAAGAGTTAGAAATTGAACTTTTCATGAACTGTAATAATATTGATATTCTATGTATAACTGAACATTGGCTTAGAGATTATCAGTTAATGTTCAGTTTTAGTAATCACCAGGTGGCAAGTTCGTTCAACAGATCAACAGCAATACGCGGTGGATCGTTGATACTACTTAAAAACGAGTTAAAATATAAAGAACGGCCTGATATCGTAAGCCTCTCAGTTGAGCGAACTATTGAAATAGCCTGCGTAGAACTTGAAGATCTTGTTATAATGAGCGTATACAGCCCACCTGATGCTAAATATGAACCCTTTGAAAAAGTTATGGATGTAGCCTTAGATAAAGCAACAAAATCCAATAAAGGGATTATTGTATGTGGTGATTTCAATATAAATATTCTTGAAAATTCTAATATCAGTAATAGGTTTCTATCATTATTTTGATGTTACAACCTAGTGAATCTTATTTCGGTGCCAACGAGAATCACACCTACCTCAGCCAGGTGCATAGATAATATCTTAACCAACGGTGCGGCTGTCATAAATAAATTAAGCTCCGACCATACGGGTCAATTAGCTTCTTTCAAAATTAACATTGAGCAGGCACCTAAACAAGATATTACGTGTGTACCGGTAAATGAAAGTAGGCTAAATCGATATAGAGAAAATATTTTGCAAAAATTACCTGAATTGCCATATAACGAAAATCCAAATAAATTATATAACGCAGTATTTAGTCTTGCCAAAAAAGAATATGACAATGTATTTAAATCTAAGAAAATTAAAGTTAACGCAAAATTATCATTTAGTGACTGGGCCACAGTTGGAATTCATAGAAGCAGGCAGAAGTTATACGATCTGTATGAAGAAAGAACATATAATCAATCAAAAACTTTTGCTGATTATGTAAAACGTTACTCTAAAACTTTTAGAAACGTTTGTGCAATAGCTAAATCTAACTTCATCAAAAATAATATAAAGAATAGCACAAACGTAATCAAAACCACTTGGAAATTTGTAAATAATGAAACTGGAAAATCTAAACGTCGTAATGAAAATTATAAACTTATGATAAACGATGAAATTAAAAATACTAATTTGGAAGTAGATTCCGCTTTTGAACAATTTTTTACTGATATTCCAGTTTCGACTACCAAATCGTTAAACTCATGCCCTATTCTCGCTGAATCTATTCTAAAAGATAATGTAAACCATTGTGATAAATATTTTAAATTTTCTCACGTTAGTAACATTGAACTAATAAAAGTATTTAAAAGTTTACAAATGAAAAATACTTCAGATCTCCACGGCCTCTCTGTTAAAATTATTAGTTCCATAATCGATTGCATTTCTCCATACCTAGCATGTATTTTTAATGACTGTGTAGACAGTGGCGTGTTTCCTGACTTGATGAAGCATAGTAAAGTTATTCCCTTGTTTAAAGCTGGTAGTACTACTGACCCTACTAATTTCAGACCTATATCAATACTACCAACACTAAGTAAAATTTTTGAAAAAGTTTTTTTTAAATCAATTGCAAGGACATTTTTATCGTAATAACTTAATGCACCTGCAGCAATTTGGTTTCACACGTGGTCGCTCTACTACTGATGCAGGTGTGGATCTCATCAATCATATAATCGAAGCCTGGGAGGAATCTCATGATGCAGTAGGTGTGTTTTGTGATTTGTCCAAGGCGTTTGATTGTGTTCATCATGATACTCTGGTCAGGAAGCTACATCACTACGGCGTAAAAGACCACGCTCTTAGTCTTTTGGAATCATATTTTAACAATAGAATCCAAAAGGTCGATGTCAACGGTGAAAGATCATCTGGATCAAAGATAAAATGGGCGTTCCGCAGGGTTCGATTCTTGGTCCTTTTTTGTTTCTTGTATATATTAATGATCTACCATATCTAGTTAAAGAAAAACATGATATAGTTTTGTTCGCGGACGATACCTCTCTACTTTTCAGAGTAAAGAGGCAACAACTCAACTATGATGACGTGAACAAAGCTATTACCGATGTAGTGCAATGGTTTACAGTAAATAATCTACTATTGAATGAAAAGAAAACTAAATGTATCAAATTTGTATTACCAAATGTTAAACCAAGCTCTACAATTATTAAGGTAAAGGATGAAAAGTTGGACCTTGCGGACTCAACTGTATTTTTAGGCATAACTTTGGACGCCTCGCTCCAATGGCGGCCACATATTGAGAAATTGTCGAAGAGACTGAGTTCAGCAGCATACGCAGTTAAAAAAATAAGACATCTCACTGATGTAGACACTGCAAGACTAGTTTACTTTAGCTACTTCCATAGCTTAATGTCTTATGGCTTACTATTATGGGGCCATGCTTCGGATGTGAACAATATATTTGTTTTGCAGAAACGGGCTGTTCGTTCAATTTATAAATTGGGACCTCGAGTCTCCTTGAGACAGAAATTTAAAGAAATCAACATATTGACATTTGTGTCACAGTACATATACGAAAATCTAGTGTACGTAAAAATAAATATAGATTCTTTTAAGAAAAATTGTGACAGGCATAATTTTAACACTAGAAATAAGGAGCAACTTGCTGTGCACATGAGCAGGCTTAGTAAAGTAAGCAAAACTTTTAAGGGCAATTGTATACGCTTTTATAACAAACTTCCTAAAGATATTCAAGACTTACCCTTAAATAAATTTAAACCAGTAATTAAACAAAAATTGTACAAGAAAGGCTATTATGAAATATCAGACTATATGCAAGATAAATCTCCATGGGTTTAATTCAAATGTATAAAGTAAATATTTTATTAGACGAAACAAGTAGATTTATCTACTGCAATTTTTTGTTATTATTATATTTTTTTTTTTTATGTAGCCATTTTTGGGCTATACATATATATTATTCGTTATTTCCAAAATTAGCTAGGGCAGTTTAGGGCCTAGAAAGATTGTTAATTTAGAGTAGGAGCACTTCTGGGCAGGTTTTTTGGGGGGTTTTTCCTGTTCAGGGGGTCCGGTTAATTATACGCATGTTAATAACACGCTTTGGAAATCTTGACTAAAATTTGAAACAAATGTCGTTTACAAATGGTGGTGGCGTAAAGTTACGTGCTGTGTGATTAACCTGGCCAGCCCCGAGGCAGTGCCTTTATTTTTATTTTTATTTTTTTATCCCGCCCGAGCCGGTTTTCTATTAGGACAATACAAAATTGTTATAAAAAGAAGAAGATTGCGTTATGCAAATTTCTTTTTTTTACAATGACCGATCACGACGTCAATAAGTGATAATGCTATCCTACATTGAATAAAGTTATTTCATTTTCATTTTCATTTTCAATCAAAGAATTAAGAGAAATGCTTAAAATTACCATTACTGTATCGTTATCATTTGGCCTCGAGTTGATTATTATGCACAAGTGCTAGCAATCGTTTTTAAAAGTAATAATATGCAGGTGTTTTTTTTCAAAATAGGTGTAACACCGGGTCGGAACTAGAAGAAAGACCGCGTTGCTTAAAGGTTCCACCTTATGTGGGGTAAAATTTTACTAAATTACGGTCATCTCAATAAGCCATATTTGACAGCTATTAGATTCATGCTCATGCCATGGCAGAGGGTCCATTTTCCTTTGTTCACATCTCTTTTAGTATAGAACAGCCAGACAAATTTGGCTTAATAGAATGGCGTGATTTAGTGACCGATAGCGAAAACTCAAGACTGGTGATATGATAAGGATCAATTTTACACAAAGAACATAGGCTGTCATAAGAATAACATATTTGTGCCTTCCATACAGAATTGCTGATCAGCTAATTTGAGTTACTAAAACTAAAAATATTTTTGTCATATTTTAACCGTTGTTCCTTTGGCAAAGTTGTTCCTTATCATAACAGTCTTATGATAATCTTGAGATTTTGCTATCGTTGTCAGTTTTTTTTAAGAACACAATATATATAAAACTTTGATATTTCCTTAGATTTTATATTTGTCGTATGATACCAGCTTAGACTAGTATCATCCCAATTTAACCCGCTTGTGTCGCTTGCAATTTCAGACGATGGGCTGACAACCTGTCATCATGGCGATACACAATTTTCCGAATGACCCTCAAATATATGTCAGACGTGGAGTAAATGTCCGTTTTTGCGGCCGTTAAGCTCTGCCTACAGCATGGAATTATAGGCGTGATATGAGTATGTGTGTGTATGTGTAGTGAAAAGTGACTGAGGCGTAAATTCATCCAGGGAATAGGCAGCAGCGTTCCCTGTGAAAGCAATATCTTGCGCTGCGCTCGCCACCAGCGTGCTAAGCCAGGCGAGTATGGAAAAATATAAAAATAGGAGGAGGCCTATGTACAGCAGTGGAGTGTTGTGGTTATTAATGTAATGTATTAAGAGGTAACCATTTTTAAATTTTTAAAACACTTCTCGTGTTAGATATACAATTTTAGAAAAGTTGCAAAATTTTCCATCCTGCCCGCGCTTAAAAATTTTGCAAGTTTAAAAAAAAAACTTCGTGGTTTCTATGGTTTAAAACCACAGTTTGAGAACGACCAGCTTGGGATTATGCCTCAGTCTAGACCCGGGACTACCTACACCTCGTCTGAGTTTCATCTAACAAATGATTGTCGTAAGCCGGTTGCGAGGATACTCAACCGTGGGTTATATCAGGCTTCTGTTTAATTCTCCAAGCTAAACTTAGATAACTGTTATGCAACATTGTACCTGAACCAGACATGACAGCATACAAAGTCTGAACATAGTTTTAAAAGTAAAACTAGTGAAATTGCAACCAGTGATCTTTCGAAATAGATTTTACAGTTCAGCGATGATTCAGACTAAATCATTTTGATTCCTCGATCATTGTCTAGGGTTCTTTGGTTATGTGATCCTTCAGATCAGGATCATTTATTCAAATGATCTTTGAGATAAAATTCGATTCAATCGCCTGTCAGTGGATCAGTTTGGGTAATTTCGTATTCTGCTAACAGTTAAAAGTATAGAAAATCACAGTGACATTATAATGACAGTGGAGTGTCGCTGGCATTAATTCAGACCCAGGGTACCTGAGTCAAATGATCTTTGAGAGCAGGGTACCTCAGTCTAATGATCTTTCAGACCAGGGTTCTTAGAGTTTTGGAGATCAGTATAGGTAGCCCACTTGGCTTATAAGACAGGTATTATGTGTATTATATAAACTATGTTGTACCCAGTGACTTGACACAGTATGTGGTACAATAGGTGCCATGCAACACGGCGGCGGCGGCGCGACAGACGGCAGCCGCGTCGGAATGTTAATCGTCGTCGTTTGTCGCGTGATGCTGACAAATGTTGTCGCTCGTCACGCTGAGATTTCCCTAGACACTAGCCTCGAAAACGCTGCGGTTTATGAATCTTCAAAAGAGCTTAATGATAATAATGAGCATTTAATATAAATTTTCTTGTTTTAAAACGTTTTTCGTTATTGAACAGATTTATCAACAGCCAGCATGTATTTTGTATGCATTGAACGTACACTGCAGAACAAATTTGATTTCAATTATTCAATTTAAAGTAAGCCATCACTAAATATGTTACATTAAATGACATGGTCACTCATTTGTAATTTTGGTCAATTAACTTGAGATTCGGGTTCAATCTGTGTCTAAAATTGCAGGTGTGTTGCGAAAATATTACATTTTAAACTAAAAATCGGCTGCAACGATAATATCTGTATGATGATAAAGACATTTAATATTTGAAAATATACAAAAATAGAAACAAATTTAATCTGAACAAAAAATTATAAATGTTATATCGTTTTAACCCTTAGGAGCTAGTTTTTAGAAAAACTATAAACCTAAAATGGTGTAGATTGTTAAGAAAAATTGTGATAATATCAAAACGCAGCGGGAAATAATGTTAGTGTTATGAAAATTTGCTAAGATCATGCCATGAATTTAATCTCGAGAATAGAGAGAAATCCACAGCAAATATTTTCTTGTAAAATACACGAGTACCGCATAATTTAATCGTCTACGTTGATGATATTTTTAATAGCATTACGGTGAGTGGAATTTTTTTTTTTTAACTGAAGATTTATTTTCTAAATTATGACTTTATTTTCGGGGGTATCTAATCTTAATAAATGGAGTGGACATAACAAGGATGCCATATTTTTTGTTATTTTTTAAAGATTGACTGAGAAGGAGCTTTTTTGTATTTAATGTAATTAGTATTATATTTTTTCATGCCGTGTGATGCCGGCTTAGAATAGCATCACCCCATTTCTTACCCATGGGTGTCGTAAGAGGCGACTAAGGGACTCGAGGGTTAGATGTGTATTGCAATTTTAGGCGATGGGCTGACAACTTGTCACCATAGTGATACACGGTTATCTGATTGACTCTCAAACTTTTGTCAGACGTGGTGTTATTATCCGTTTTACGGCCGTTTACGCTCTGCCTACCCCGAAAGGGATATAGGCGTGATTTATGTATGTATGTAGTATTATATTTTTCATTACTTTTTAAACAAGGATATTCAAGATTATTTTACTTACTACACAGTATCGATACGTTCATTGTTAGGAAGTGTGCAAAACACTGCCTACCACCTATCCACAAAATAGCTTTATTTAGTTCACACATTCGTGCCGGTAGACTTTGAAATAGTATCATATCGCCGATAGTGCTCTAAAATTGGCGTTTTACATTCTCCCACAGCACTTTCCTAAATAAAGCAGCTGCTATCAGGCATATTCTCTTAATATGAGGTGTATTTTCAGACTATTTATGGTCTAAATGGAAATACCATAAATAATGTACATATTATTTACTATTATTAACAAATAATAATATGTTTCCAGTCTGGTTAGGACATTGCAGGCTGAACCACCTGATTGTCTGAAAAAAAAGATAGTTTTCGGTGGGCACTTTAAGCCATGCTATCTATGATTCCTTAGACAGCGGTTGTAACTATGTCAGAGGCCTACTTCTAGTAAAAAGTTGAAAAACTCTGACACTAAGGTTCATCGAGGCTTTGGACGACTTTGTGTTCCACTCGAAAAGGAAAAGAAGATTTCCAATGGAGGATCAGTTAATCATACCTACTACTTTCTCCAGCAAGCCAACTAGATCAACGCGTGAAGCCTATTAAATTGACTGGTTATTGCTAACAGTCACTACGTATTTCTCGGAATAACCAGCCAATTATATTCCTTTTACTCGACTCTATTTAGCTTTGTACAGTCGTAGTAGGTACTGATGCTCAAAAAATACTCCTACAATTGTATCCGCTGTGAAACAGATCACCTCGTCGCAGTGTGCCACAGACTGTCAACTATTTCCTTTGTTACATCGCACGCCGCCGCCGCCCGCCGCGGCACCATTATCCGAGTGCACTTTGCGGCCATCTCACTTGATCTTGTAACTCGAATAGTTCAGGCACAGAGTAATTATTAGCTAGCTTTTTGTTGGAGAAATTGTGTTGAATTGCAAATAATGCGTAGTTAACTGTAGATTGTCAAGCCAACTGCCGTGCGTCCCGAGGTTTTGATCTAAGTCATCATCTTTTCATTATTTTAGATGATTGATTTCACAAAATTAATAACTTATTGCCATTTTTGACAAACATAGCTAACTACAACATCACAGTGTTAGAACTGCTACACGCCTCACCAAAATGCTTTTGGGTTTCGCCGATAAGATTGAATCTGTACAGCTGTCGACTATCTATAGTAAAACATTGCGTAGGTACCGAAATGAGGGCGACACAGGTGGACTACCCGAGATTGGACCCATATAGGCCTAAAACATTTAAAACTTCTGCGTCTTCGCTACTCTGTGTCACGGAAACTAAATTTAGGTGTCTCTGCGTTACGAATATTCGTGTTGAAATGCTTTGTTATAACTTGTTAACAAACTCTCTTGGTTCACTTTATCCGTTCTGAAGCTTTACTATCCTGCTATGTGATCTCGGTATAAAATACGAGCCAGGCTTAGAGAAAATACCTAATTAGGACGATGGAGTCGCATAGTCATCTTATAATTCACGTGAAGCCAAAATATCACGTTCTTTTATTACTCGCTCGTTAGAGAAAAATATTATTATGCTTTCGTTGTCTTGTGGTTTGAGGGTTCAATTCAGGATCCAGAGGTATCTGGTTTAAATACTTTAGGGAACACACGAAGCTGTATACGTAAAAATAACTTTGTGAGTTTGTTCCTAGATCAGTTAGGACTTAGGCTGACCTGATTGTCCATAAGGATCATAGTTCAGTGCTTCAGAAGGCACATTAAGCCGTCGGTTTCGGTTGCCGTCTATGATACACAATGAATTAATGATACCTTAGACGACGGTCGTTACTCAACCATAACATGTCAAAGGCCTACTAATAGTTAACAACAACGTAGGTAAGTTACAAAGATTCTTGAACTTCTTGAATAGCCTTGTAGTCAGTTGAAAAGAACTGATTTCATCGTGTGTAGGGTAACTGGTGTTTTTGTTTATCCATTTAATATTATCCAAAAAATACTAATTCTATGCTGAATACTTTTCAGCATTTTACAGTCGTCGTTACACAACAATGTCACAGGCCTAACTTGTAGTAGTGGGCGGTTGAAATACTCTGACACCAGGGTTCATCGGGTCGTTAGTCGACTCGGCGTCCCACACGAAATGAAGAAGCATTTTATTGTATACATACATATCACGCCTATAATCCCTTGCGGGGTAGGCAGAGCGTAAATGGCCTCAAAAACGGACATTTACGCCACGTCTCACAAATATTTGAGGGACAATTTGAAAATTGTGTATCGCCATAGTAACAGGTTGTCAGCCCATCGCCTAAAATTGCAATACACACCCTCGAGTCCCTTAGTCGCCTCTTACGACTCCCACGGGTAAGAAATGGTTTTTTATTCTATTGTATAAACATTAAACATTCAAAAAAATTTGCATAAAATCTGATCAGGCGTTTTTTTCTGATACAATGACAATAAACGAAAAGTGTTTTTTTGTTTTTTTAGCTTCAGTTTCTTAGTTTGCTTTACTCCTTCTTTCTACCTTGGGTGTACTTTGCTGAGTGAGCCAGGTTCGTATGAATCTCATTCTAAGTCCTAATGGGTTCATTTAGATAAGTTAGATATTCTTATTTGCATAAGAACTTTGTATTAGTTTTAAGCTGTGTGCTCTATGTGATGATTCCAACATTCTCTCTACTGGGTTAATAATAACGTTGTATGCTTTGAGGACTTTTATGCTAATGTGAGTTTCAAATGAAATGGTTTGCCCGTTAGCGTCCGTTAGTTCTAAAAACTCATACTTATCACTTTTGAGCTTTGTAATGTAAGAAGACTGATTCTTTATTTATTTTTAAACTTATTTTCTTACACTATAAAACTTGTTTATTTAGCTATGAAAACTTATAATTGCTTTTTCTCGACACACTTAGCTCAACTGGGTTGTTATTTTTTCCAATATACATACATACACATATCACACCTACAATCCCATGCGGGGTGGGCAAAGCATAATCAGCCACATAAAACGGACATTTACGCCACGTCTGACAAGCATTTAAAGGTTACCTAGAAAATTGTGTATCACCATAGTGACAGGACAGCCCATCACCTAAAATAACAATACACACCCTCAAGTCCCTTAATCGCCTTTTGTGACTCCCAAGTGCAAGAAATGGGGTGATGTTATTCTTAACCGGCATCACACGGCATTTTTCTAATTTACTATAGGTTTTATAGCTAGGTTTGCCACTAATGGCGGTTTGACTCAATCAAGTCATCGAATTATCTTTTTATTTTATGGTTCGGGCTGTAAAACATAAAACTTAGTAGGTACTTACAAATCTTCGTTACTTTTAAGGCGAAATCTGGCCGAGGTAGCCGCGTTTTCAAGGGGGTGAAGCAGCCGCGCGGGCGGAGCAGGCGCGGGGTGTACCCCCCGCACGGGCAAGTAGCAAACGCAGCGTGTCAGGCTCCCGCGCACGACAGTATAGGCGCAGGGTAAACGTGCTAATAATTTAACTATTTGTTTCATTAAAAGGTTGTCTTTTTTGATGTTATATGATAAACCTATTCAATGTTTATGTTTTTTAGACATGTAAATCATGTAAAACTTTACGTAGTGCAACTACGTAAAGTTTTTAAATCAGTCATAGTTAGGTAGGTACAGAATTATTTAAAAAGAAATAATGTCTAGGGATCCGTATGATTATTGATTATTTATGTTATATGGGGAAAAATTCAAATAATATACATCAAAAAGTAATCAAAAGTCATTTACAAGACAAAAAAAGTACATTCATATTATGATATCTACTTCATTAACTGACGCCCATAAATAGGGTTCCTTCCGTAATCTGTTGAAATTATCGAGGCGAGGCCATAGAGTAGAAATCACATAGAGATGACACTCTCGCTCCAGACGCGCTCAAGGTCAATCCGTCTGGCTGTCTCTTAGAGAACAATTCAGTCGGGAGTGCGCTTCGCCGCGGAAACGTTCGTCATGCGGGTCGAATTTTCATTTTTTGTGAAAAATTTAGCAATGCCGAATTATTGTGGTGTGTATGGCTGCAAAAGTGATGCGAGGAAGACTCCGCATCTAAGTATTTTAATTTGCCTAAAGATGAGCCAAGGTAAGTGATGATTTTACAGTAAATACCTAGGTACCTTCCATTCTTTATTATACGTAATTGTTGTGTGTACTCCTATTTTTACTTACGTAGGTACCTAGTTTCCATTTTCTAATTTAAACTACCTAGGTGCGTAAGTCATTGTTAGCTGATAATGATAAATAAGCACATTCGTATCGTAGGTATGTTTTGCACCTATTTTAAAATTCTGTACCTACCTATTAACAATAAAATGGTAAGGTAAGACTTTAAAATGGGTAAATATTTTGTTCCCACGGGAAAACTGTTAGCAGCGGTCGCAACCGCTTGACTGGCCGCTAGTCTGGAAAAAAATTATTGCCACGTGACAGCCCCGACTTAAAGCGCGGGAGAGTGCGGGGCGTTACGGGCTGCGGGGGGAAGTAGGTATTTAAAGCGCGGCATTTGGGGCCCAGACAAAGGAGTTTCGTTTCTATACACAGTATTATTATCTATTCTTATGGCGAGGCATACAAACGAACAGACATAGAAATAGAATTGGCAAAATAATAAGGGATTGAACTAAGGAAATCTATAACAGCCCCAATAAACAGGATCTGACAGTCCAGCGCCCACTTTCCTGGTTATACATACACACACACACACATACACATATCACGCCTATTATCCCTTGCGGGGTAGGCAGAGTATCAACAGCCGCAAAAATCGGCCATTTACACCACGTCTGACAAATGTTTGAGGGTTATTTGGAATATTGTGTATCGCTATAGTGACAGGTTGTCAGCCCATCGCCTAAAATTGCAATACACACCCTCGAGTCCCTTAGTCGCCTCTTACGACTCCCACGGGAAAGATATGGGGTGATGCTATTCTAAGCCGGCATCACACGGCATTATGGTTATATAGCCGGTTTTTCAGAACCTCTCAAAGGCATCCCACGGGCTCGACACGAGAATCTACCATTCTCATTCAGGGAGAATATGATTCTATTTTAGTTTACCAAAAGTTGTCATATCTTTGTATATACTGTCTCCATTTCATCAGATTGTTTTCTCCATATAAAACACGTCTTATCTTTCCCGTCGCACGTAATTGTCCCTGAACTTGTAAAAACCAATATATATATTTAATTCACAGTAACTTGATCTAGCTTTTTATAATTTTTCAATATTTGCACCTTATTTTGTTTTATAGCATTTTGAATGCCATTTTATGAGGCAGCAACTGGGCATTTCACTTCCACTGTGGTATCTTCACCCACGATTTCGAAAGGGTAGCACCTATGAAGATAAATTTTTCATCAACAGTCCACATTCCTCGATTCTCAAATTTTCTTGGCTGCTCAAACAAACTGTTGAAAAATCGGTGTAGTCGTCTGTGTCGGGATGCGAAAAGACGCCACATTGATGACTCTATCGATAATTATAAGCCAGCACAAGTCTGGAAATATTTACGCGCGCTTGGTGATGGGAAGTCGCCAGCTACCCTTAGTGGTGCTGTAGATTTGTCAGCACTCAACCGGCATTTTTCGTCTCCTCCTGTCACACTGACTGATGTCGTCAAAGCAACAACTATCGCTAACATAAACCGTCACCACTTCCACAGTGTTCTTTCTTCTCTTTTAAATTTGTTGCCGAGGACGATGTTTAGAAACATATATCATCCATCAAATCTACTGCCGTGGGCAATGATGGTCTTTCCTCCCGTATGATCTCCCTTATCCTTACCGAACTCTTGCCAATCTTCACACACATCTTTAATTTCACTCTGGTAACGAGTTCTTTCCCCTCAGCATAACATCGTGCAATTGTTATTCCTCTCCCTAAAGTTTCCAATCCTTCATAGTTCTCCTAATTTCATCCCTTTTCCATCCTTCCATTCCTATCTAAGATCCTTGCACACATTGTCCACAAACAGGCATCTGACTTCAACACATCTAGTAGTCTTCTTTCTACGTATCAGTTAGGCTTTCGTCAAAGTCACCGACAATATTCACCAGACCATGAAGAATGAGTCTTTGACTATTCTTATTTTACTTCATTTCAGTAATGCCTTTAACTCAGTTGATCTTGATGTACTTTTCGCTATCCTTCGCTCTTTTAACATCTCTTCTCCGGCAATAACTTGGTTTGATTCATAATTTCGGGGTCGCTTGCAGCAGGTCCGTTCTGATGAGGCTTTCTCGGAATGTAGTAATCTCTCTGCAAGCGTACCTACAGGTGGCGTCCTTTCACTTCTTCTTTTTTCTGTTGTCATTAACACAGCTTTCCTCTCTTTTAGCTTCCATCTTTACGCAGACAATTTGCAGATTTACCGTCATTTCACCTGTGATGATATGAATAATGCAACTGTGGCTATCAACAATGACCTGAGCAAAATTGCTATATGGGCTGGCTATTCTTCGGTCTCGTGGTCAACCCAATAAAATCTCAGGCCATGCTAATAGGTAGTTCTTATATGCGTGTGTAGGCAAGTGGACCATCCAATTATCCCAAACGTTATTTATAACGGCACGTCTATAGCTTTCACGAAAACTGCCAAAAACCTTGGTTTTTTGCTGGATTCTACTCTCAGTTGGACTGCGCAGGTCAACGCTGTCAGCAGTAAAGTATTTTTCTCTTTTCTTTCGCTTTAATGACTTCAAAATTTCTTGCCTCTTAAAACTAAGATTACTCTTGCTCAGACACTTCTCCTTCCCCGTTTATACCACACCGACACCTGCTACGTAGATGCCACTGAGGAGTTGTTTAGCAAACTTGAGCGTCGCCAAAACTTCTGCATCAGATTTATTTTCAGCTTACGCAATTACGACCACAGTTTGGCTCACAATTCACATTGAATCGTTAAAATAGGTTGTACAGAACCGTCCTCACTTATCGAGTCCAACTCACACTTTACCGGTTTTTATCTATCCACACTAATATTACAAATGGATACTACTTGTTTGATTTTCCTTTCTTCTCGTCGCAACTGAGCGGTTTTATGTAAAATTGAACTTCCCATACAAGGTGTACTAGCCAGCCGGCCTAGTCAATTTGTATGGGACCCATATGTTACTTGAGCAAACTTGTTCCTTATTCTTAGACTGGTGTCTGGTAGGCATTCCATGGTTTTCGCTATCGGTCACTAGTTAAACTTCACCCTATATAATAGTAAAGTTAGGTTGTACGGAACCGTCCTGAGCTATCAAGTCCAACTCGCACTTGACAGGTTTTTATCCATCGAAGCGTGTTTGTTTGATTGTCCTTCCTTGACGTTGTAATTGTAACGTCACGTTGCGTTGGGTCGATTGTGAAGCTGGAGTAACATAGGCAACTTTTTTTTTCTTTGGAAAAATATCTTTTCCTACGGGAAAAACATCACGCCGTGGGTGAGGCTAGGTATAAATAAATTGTTATGTTTACCATACATAAGGTGGTCCTTGCAAGGTACTTCTACCCTAATTCAAAAAAATATATCTTATAAAAATTTAGTAAATATTATGCCGTGTGATGCCGGCTTAGAATAGCATCACCCCATTTCTAAGGTACTTGAGGGTGTGAACTGCAATCTTAGGCGATAGGCTGACAACCTATCACTATGGCGATACACAATTTTTGCGCATAACCCTCAAATATTTGTCAGACATGGCGTAAATATCCGTTTTTTTGCGACCGTTCACGCTCTGCCTACCCCGCAAGGGATTATAGGCGTGATATATATTATGTATATATTACGCCGCAAACTACCTAATCCTCTGTTTTTTATAGCAAGGCTTGGAAAGCTTCATTTTTTTTCTTGAACTAAGCATTTTTCTTCCCTGCTCACTAAATGTCGTAATATCTCCGCGGCTGGAAAAAAGTTGTACATGTCTGCTTCCGACGAGGCTCAGTGGCCGACTGAGGGGAGCGGGCGCGGTAGAAACCGACGTGCCCGTGCGCAAACCAAACATACTTTTGTGTTTAAGTGTTCTTTTTTAATGATAATAAGTAGAAAATTGAAAAACTAGCTCCATACGTTGATTACACATACAATAAGGAAGAAAATGACATAGAATAAATTTTGAAATATTGGATACCGGTCAAATGGTACAGGTTTTTAGTCAAAGAAACAGGCCAAAAACCGCAAAATTAGAGCTTATTTTGCGATTTTTTTCTATCCAGAAAATTTTAACTAATCGTGTTTTGGGCCCCATAGTTTTGTAGCATATATCTTGAAGTAGTCCTGAAAATAATTACGTCTCGTATTTTTGAGATTTGAAGAAATGGCATAGAAAACTCCGAACACTACTCCGCCTTTGCTCGGTAAATTTCTAAGGCCACCTCACCTTAAGGTCCCATTATTAAAGTTTGGTGTTTTGAGTTTGAGTTTGAATATTTTTAACTAGGTCTTAAAATATTTTTTTCAAGCAACCTTTTTTTTTTGAAAACTTGCAAAATTTTCGAGCGCGGGCAGGCTTCAAAAATTGTATACCTAACACGGGAAGTGTTTTAAAATTTGCTACTCAATTCAAGCAACCTGTTTACGAACGTAAAGTTTATTTTTTAATCAGCGTATTATCTTTCCTTTTTTAACATTCATCTCTCGTTTACGACCTTTTGAATTCTGAATATATAAAACTTTATAAAGTCCACTAAACTTTTGAATATCAAAACAGTACTGGGCTCAATAGAAAAATTTTCGGTCATGAAAAATAATGCTTTACGGAGGTTAGTCTCTAAGGAGGTGGTGAGATGGGTAGTAATGGAGTAGCGTTGTCAGCCCTAAGTGCTGAGTTTTGCCAGTTTTGCCCTGTGGCAACCCCTTGGCTGCTATATATTAAAGTATTGTAGGCTAGAAGTTTTAACCAATTGCATGTGTTAATCTCATAACTATATGCCGGGTCACCGTTGTGTGTCTCAGTTTGATCTCAGAAACTAACTTAAGGTCTTTGCTTCGACGTTTGATACACAACCACGGCAGAGGCCTCCTAGTAGCATAAACTCTGACACCAGGTAGATGATCAACTTCTATGAGTTGCCTATGGATTGAACGTATTGCAATTTTAGAAAATAAGATGTCGTCAAGGGGGCTTAACAAGGATTCGTAAATATACTTACTTACTTACTGCGGTGGCTCAGTGAACCAAAGAGGATCTTGGCCTTCGACACCAGAAGTCGCCAGCTGTCTCGGTCTTGAGCTGTCATTCGCCAGTCAGGTTGCTGGAGCTGCAGAAGATCTTTTTCTGCTTCGTCGGCGCAGCGATATCTAGGTCGTTCGTAAATATATATATCTTAAATTTGATTTATATAAAGAAGATTGGTAGATTTTTTGTATATCGTTGATAATCTGCAGAAGAAGCAAGAAGCAAATGCGTAATTTATTTTACTACATTTTAAGTAAGTAGGTTTCAAGTAATATTAGAATGAGATTCGGGCTCTTTGCCTAATTCTTCTCCTTAAAACTTTAGAACTACACCACCACTTAGGTGAAAAGGTTAAAAGTGTAAAAATCTTTCCAAGTGGGAGAAGTACAGAAGTTTTTGTCGGCGTAAACACTTAGCGTTTTTATGTACTTTTTTCTTTCTATCAAACAGGGAATCGAAAAGTTTATTTATGTAGGTACGTCAATTTAATTAAAATCCGTCGACATTTTCTAAGATTGTTTTTTATGATTATTCAGATTTATGCTTCAGAAAACTCATAAAATTACTTTGTTATAAATAATCGTAGTTGTTTGCTACATCGTAGCCAAAAATGGTGATTAATTAGTTTGCTGCCAGCGATTTTGCTGCTTTTTTGGATTTGACAGCTGTGTCAAAAACTGCGTGACAGCTGTATAATCGGAATCAGATTTAGTTATACAATTGCGAAAGTCTGTGGAAAAGTAAGACTTCCTCCCCTGAAAGACCCTTCCGCTATATATTTTTTTAATAAGTATACTGCACATTGTACAAAATGCAGGACTAACACCACGCGGGGTTTTTATCGGCCAACCAGAGAGTAAACAACTAGAAAAACAAAGTTAGTGCTGTAGAATGAGAGAATGAAAACACAATAGGAAAATAACTGATATACTTCTCAAAAAATAAATACTAATACATACCCACATAATATTATTCATTCTTCGTCTTTAAGCAATGCTGTAAGTCATTAAACTGTGTGTCTACGTTACGTTGTACTCGTAACGTAACCATAAACAACTGTCCAATAAACCGTTAAATTGTTCTTGCTTGTTATAAAATAATAAATAAAAAACCAGACTGTGGCTGTTAAAAAACAAAGTAATATTTTCGTTTAAAATCCACCATTTCGAAATTTTGAAATTTTTATAAAACCACTGTCACTCGTGGTGCTCAGACAAATCTAATGACTTCTCATATGTCAATATCCACTTAGCCATTTGGGTTCTAGCTCGTGAAAGAGAATTTACTTGTCCGCATACATACTCTCGAAAAAGGTATTCGGATAAAAATAATAAATAACGAACCAGATAATTTTGACTACCACGTTTTATTGTGAACACCTATATATTGTACTATCTGGTGGCCGCGAACTTTGTCTCGCTGACTAATCCTAATATTAGTGTACCAGCAGAAGCGGCATTTCATTTCCACATATTCCACACTTTTGAAGCTGTGGGCCTATAAATTCTAAGTTGAAGCATTTTTCCCGCAGGAATGAGCAATTTTCCCGCGGTAAAAAGTATTGACCAGACTTAATAAACAACAAAAAGTTTCATGCAATTTCTTTCAGTAGTTTTGGAGATTAGCCCGGACAAACAGATAAACAGACAGACAAAAATAAAAATAATAATTGGAATGTGTTCTAATCCTATTTTAACATCACCTACGATTAGTGATTGCCGGCTTAGAATAGCATCACCCCATTTCTTACCCATGGGTGTCGTAAGAGCCGACTAAGGGAATCGAGGGATGTGTATTGCAATTTTAGGCGATGGGCTGACAACCTGTCACTATAGTGATACACAGTTATCTGATTGACCCTCAAACTTTTGTCAGACGTGGTGTTAATATCCGTTTTACGGCCGTTAACGCTCTGCCTACCCCGTAAGGGATATAGGCGTGATTTATGTATGTATGTATGTATATATTGTTTTTATCGTTTTTATATTTAAATTCTTATCCAATAATAATTATGATCGGTTACCTATAAATCCGTGCAATCATAAAAACTATACTTATGTATCTAATTTTAAAATTGTGAAAAGTAACGTACGATGTCAACAAAAGCGACCAATTAAAATCAAACCATTATTTAAAATTCCTACCTATTGCGAACATATTTTAAACTAAATTTACTTTATGACGATATCACTTTAAATGAGACGAAGATTTTTGTTTGGAGGAAATAATGATAATTAAAAAAAGAGACGAAAATAAAATTTAATAACATAATTAATTATATAGTCATTATGAAGGTGCCACGTCGAAAGTGACACGAAGTGCCGCGTGATGCCGGCTTAGAGTAGCATCACCCCATATCTTTACCGTGGGTGTAGTAAGACTTAGGGACTCGAGGGCGTGCACTGCAATTATAGGCGATAGGCTGACAACCTGTCACTACGGCGATACTCAATTTTACGAATTACCCTCAAATGTTTGTCAGACGCGGCATACCTAAATGTTTGTTTTTTTACGGCCGTTTACGCTCTGCCTACCCCGCAATTGCATTTTGAAATAAATTCCACATATTATTTTCAGAAACAGGAAATTGATAGTTGTTCGTAACAAGTAGTGGGAGGCGGAACTAGCTTGTTCACGGTCAATTTGATGACGTCACGGTAGTGTGACATGGCGGGAAGTATAGAGAGCAAGTTAAATTGACCACAGCCGGGGCACACTGCACTATGTATAGCCCTTGTGGTGATAGTAGTGAATTATATTCAGGGGGTAGTCTTTGTTAATGAATAAGAATATTATATTTTACACAATAGGTATGTACTACGGTTTTCAATGAAGTGTTCTATAGGATAATACGGTAGTTTAAATTAAAGTTTGTTAAGTAATTTTGGAGCTATAGAGGTAATCAGTTTATTTTTAAATTATGTGATTTTTGTTTCTACTTAAATAAAAGCTATTTATTGAAAGCTGTATATAGCAGCAACCTGAAATAGATCATTGCCTTTCGAATAAGATATGAACAGCAGACACTAAGAAAAGCTCCGCCATTTTTTACGAAACAATGACGGCAAGCGGCTAGCATAGAATATGTTCAGAACTGGTAAGCCGGAGTAGCTATAACCAATACCGATCTTTAAATGCCTTGGCACAGAAGTGTATATCAAACTAAGTGTCAAACGCAAATTCACCGCAGCATCAAAGTAGTTACAGAATAGTCGCTCTATTCTATATTGCCCCACTGGTGGCAATTTCCTCCTTTCCTTGAATTGGTAAAGATGTTGCGGGCTTAGAATATTATAGTGCTTAAGACGAAGCGAAGGAATATGAGCATGGCTCTGAGGAATTGTAAACTTCAAGTATTTTACTAGCTACCTACTTGTCGCATAATTTGTTAAACTCATTTATAAAGTTATAATAACGTTCTGATACTAATTACTCTTACATTTTCATCAAATTATTAAGAAAGTTTGGATAGATGGTAGTTATTCGTCATAAAATAATTCGTCGAAAGAAATGTTCGATTCAAGTCTCTAGAATAAAAATTTTAATTAAGTTTCCTTTTTCCAATAGTTATTCGTACAATATTTCACCATAAATAGATAATATAAATCACGTCTAGAAATACATTACTCAATAAACATCATACCTACGTTAAAGTTGGAACGAGATTTATTGACATTTCCCAATATTCGTGCGTATGTCCAAAAGTTTGGAAAAGTTGCACTGCCTAAGTTAAAAGAATATAAGGGATTAAACACCAAGAAGCTTCAAATCGCAACCTATTGTTGTTTCAGGAATTGACGTAAAAAACAATAATCAATTACTAAACTCTGATTTTGATGAATCAGTGTGTTATGTTACAAATCATTCAAACTGTCATCATCCTTTCTTAATTTGACGCTTAGACAAACTAACGTTTTTACTGATTTAACATAATTTTGTTCAGGCTAGACATTTTTACAGCCCAACTTTACATCAAAATGAAATTTATCGCAGTTTTAACATAATTTGGACATAAAGCTCATGCCTTGGACTGCCACTTGGGGTCTATGGGGACCTTCATACATTATAGTTTGGAATAAGGCCTCTCTGACGGTGAAAATTTTAGTGTCCTGCCAATCTTGTTAGGTCTGCTTAGAATTTTATTTGTCTCTCGTATGGGCAGTGTACTTGTATAATATTTAGACAGAGTTGAATTGAGGCTAAATTGGAGGATTATTATGATAAAGCGCAATTTCGTAGGTGTCTTCTAATGAAATACGAACGAACACTAATGCTCTGAGCCTGGAGGGAGTAGAAAAGATTACTTGACTCACGAAATTGATAAAAAACAAATAAAATTGTTTTCCCAGAAGCGTAACATGTCTTTGTATCAACTCGAGTGGTAAGAAATAAACATGAGACCTTTCATCTTAAATCTTGGTACAATGTTTCCCCTTTGTCCTATTTGAAGTTGCGCTGCATATTCAGTTCAAGTGTCCCAGTGGATTCGACCATAAGCGATGATGACCGCAAAGATTTAAGCGGCTAGTATTCTTCGTGGGAAGGCAAATATTATTTCTGATGTAACTGCTTCACTGCTGAATGTGCGTTTCTTGTGATTATGATGCGTTAAAAAAAACTCTTTTAAGAAATAATAAACCTTTTACATACACGCTTAATGGCCACACTAGCATACTATGCAGTGGACGTTACTATGACATAGAAACGATGAGTGGATGGCGAAAACGGGAAATCTTGCTTTATGGCGCACCCCGGGGGAGGCCTACGTCCAGCACTTGACTGCAATAGGTTGAACACAAATAATGATTCAAGTTAACCTCATCTTATATCTGGCAAAATAAGGAATTCGGCTGAATTCCTAAGAATTAAGCCAAAAGCTAGGAAATGGCAAATTCATTACTTCACTCTGCCATCGTCCTAAACAAATCTAGAAATTCGGACAATTTTCTAGGATTTTTCCCATATTCCTGAAGTTGTTTAAGAAAATGGCAAAACGAGGTTCAAAGGATACTTTTTGCAAAATAAAGTGTCGTCATGACTAGTTTTGCTACCAAAGGAAAAAATATATAAAATAAAATTTTACTAATATAGAAACATACAAATCTTGCCGTCAGTTAGTAATTGTAAGCAAATTAATAAATAACAGATAGTTTTTAAAGATTAATTTGAGAAATATGGCGAAGGAATTCGACTAATATGGAACCTTTTATTATAAATATGCGCCATTTATTTAGTAATCACTTCGATTGGGGGTCCATTTGTAAAATATATCTCAATAACATTTAATCCTTATATAAGGATTCCAGTGCTTGTGTCAGGATAAACGGGGCGTACAGTGAACTTTTTAACATCGAGAAAGGTGTTAGACAGGGATGTGTTGCGTCACCGTGGCTGTTCAATCTATTCATGGATAGTTGTTTGGCGGATTTGAAAGAGAGTGAATGTGGTCTGAGAATGAATGGTTTACTCGTCAAATGTCTTCTCTATGCTGACGACCAAGTTATCCTTGCGTCGTCGGCTGAAGGGTTGCAGGAGATGGTAAATATTATGACTGAGGCTTTGAAAAAGAAAGGAATGAAAGTGAATGTAAGTAAGACGAAAGCAATGGTTTTTGAGAAAGAGGAAAATATGACAGAGTGTAAAATTATGATAGAAGAAGAGAGGGTGGAACAAGTGAAAGAGTTTGTGTATTTGGGCTCCATGTTCACATCAGATGGAAAGTGTGAAAGTGACATCGAAAGAAGGGTGAATGCCGGCAACATGGTGAATGGAGCGTTGCACACTTTTATGAACAGCCAGAAAGTCTCTGATAAGGCTCGTCTGGCTGTGCATAGAGGGGTGTTAGTTCCGACACTTATGTATGGGAGTGAAAGTTAGGTATGGCAGAAAAAGCATGAAAGTAGAATAAATGCAGTACAAATGAGAGCGTTAAGAAGTATGATTGACGTAAAATTGAGTGACAGGATAAGGAATAGCGTGATAAGGGAACGTTGTGGTATAAAAGAAGACGTAGTGACTGGTGTAGAAAAGGGTATGCTTAGATGGTTTGGTCATGTAGAGAGGATGAATGAAAGAAGATTAACGAAACAGGTGTATATGGCAAGTGTGGATGGGAACGTCGGAAGGGGAAGACCTCGACGAACGTACCTTGATCAAATCGGGGACGTGCTAAAGAAAGGTCAGGTCAAGAGTACCCTAAACCGACGAGCATGCATGAAGAGATTGATGAATGTGGAGGAGGCGAAAGAAGTATGCCAGGATCGTAGTAAGTGGAAGGAAGTAGTCTCTGCCTACCCCTCCGGGAAAGAGGCGTGATTTATGTATGTATGTATGTATGTATGTATAACATTTAATTTAATGATTATTCTCTTCATAAATTATCGTTAAGAAACAAGGAATAACCATTAAAGTGAACTCAAATATAGTCATGAAAACATTTGATTGGAAAAAAAAGTAAATAAACTTCGTTTTGCCATATTTTTAAACCAGTTTAAAAATTCGGTCAGAAGAAGATGGTAGAATACAGTCTGCGCTAATGAAATATTCAGTCTTCTGGCCAAAAACCTAGGAATTAGTCCGGATTTCTAATTCTGCCATATGACTGCGTCATATTATTTACCAAGAAGCCGCTATTCTCTTGGCAAATCCAGCACTGGCTAACTTGTGGTAATAATGCTTACACGTTTAATGAACCGGAGCATATAGGGTAATTTGAGAATGAGGACAACCGGGGCACAAAGCTGTGTTTTAGTGAAGGGTAATGTGACAAGTTTCTGTCACGGAGAATGTAGGTCACCCGCTAACGACCACACAGACTATTAGACGGCACACTAAAGGCGAATAATTCCTGATAAGAAATTATGAAGAAATCAAACAAACGTACACACAGCCCTCATAGACGCCTAATGAGTCAACTTCTCTACGCAAAAAATATATAAATACTCAGTGCACGGATCGAGAGCGAAGAAATGCGTACATGCAGATTGGTCAGTGGTCACGTAATCTCATAAAAATTGCGCGATTTTACATCAGACTTATAGGTCTGATGTGTGTTGCCAGATATTTTTGCCCTTGGTGTGCCGTCTATCAGGGCTTCGTGGTCGTTGCATCAGACCCGCCTATACAGGGAGGTACCAAACTACAGATATTCCCAAAAACTTTAACCAAGGCCGGTCTAACCGAACAACTTCCCTCGAAGAACATAGGTCTAAAAAAATCCCTCATAGAAAAATTGCTCGGTCAGCTGATTTTTTATAGGAGGTCAAGTTTTTTATGTTTTGACTTTTGGTTCTTGGGGAAAGTTGTTCAGCTTAACCGGTTAAGCTAAGTGTTTTTGAAAAAGTTCGACGTCTAGTAGCTCTCTGTTTTCTGATTTAAGATCGCGCGCATTCGACAGTGAGGGATGATTTATACTACTGTGCCCTAGACCCGGGCACCTCAAGTTGTTGACAGAATTTTTTGCCGGTAGAAAATTGGCATCTAGATATTTAGCAAATTGGACATTATTCTTCTAAAGGCTAGTAGGCTGTGTAGTCGTTGTCACCCGCTCATGTAGTGTTCCTCTATAAATGTTAAACACTTGCAGCTACCACTCAGCTACGGCGTAGTATGCGTAGCAATTTGTTATTTTTAATTTTTTATGCTACGTTGTGGGTACAGGTTTGCGGGCGGTTGAGTGGGTTTTCATTTGATAAGTATAGAAACAGATTTTACACGTTTAAATAATATTTTGTTAATGCCAAAGTTTACGAGGTTTACGCAAATATTTGTTAAATGCTGAATTTAAAAGCGGTTGTGGAAAAGCAATAACATTGTAAAGGGTTACAAATATTTATAATTCCAAGTGGTGCTCGTTCAGAATAACACCACCCTAATTCTACCAGTGGTTGTAGTAAAAAGTGACTAAAGGATAATCGTCCAGTGAACGGCCAGCAGTATTCACTGTCAATACAACATTTTGCTGCCAAGCGTGGTGAGTATAGCAATACCCCCCAATAGGGGTAGCCCCACGTCTAGCAGTTACATACATACATACATCAGCCTTTTGAAGTCTACTACTGGTTGTAGGTCTCCCCCAGGGCACGCTATAGGGCACGATCTCTCGTCTTCGCCATCCAGTCGCTACCAGACGCCTTTTTTAAGTCATTGGTCCAGCAGTTAGTATGTGTGTATTTATATTTTGGTACTCAACGACCTGGAACAGCATATTGTAGATCAGACAATATGAGGACAGACCATGATTGAGTAACACCCCGCCGCTTTACTCTAGGTCTGCAATATTAATTTGTGAAACTTGAATTACTCTATTGTACCCATTGTTATATACTCGTACACATCATAAGTATATATTGTAAGCTGTTTCAATTCATCGGCTGATTATGCAGATTGACCGGGCTAAAGCTTCACAAAGCCAATTCAGGAATACGTTTGTATAACATATATTAGGGGTTTTGGTATAAATGGTTTCAAACAATAGGGTAGGATGGGGTTTAATAACTATTGTCTTGCTGATTGCCTACAGTGATTGCTATTGGCGGAAGTAATTGTGTGTGTTTGTTAGTAGGAATATCAATATAAGCATAAGCATGTCAATACATTTGCCGTGTGACGCCGGTTTAGAATAGCATCACCCCATTTCTGTACCGTGGGAGTCTTAAGAGGCGACTAAGGGACTCGAGGGTGTGCATTGCAATTTTAGATGATGGGCTGAGAACCTGTCACTATGGCGATACAGAATCTCCTGAATAACCCTCAAACATTTGTTAGACGTGGCGTAAATGTCCGTTTTTGCAGCCGTTTACCCCGCAAAGGATTATAGGCGTAATATGTGTGTGTATCTATACATACATAATCAACATAGTTTTTTGTTATGGTAGAGGTCACTCATTCAATTGGACACTCTTACTAGGAATAAGTTTAACCATTCATTCTGAACAAAATACACACAGTAACATATTGATTTTTCGCGAAACAAGATGATTTATTTATTTATGAACCAGACGTAGGATTTTTTGATGACTTATAGTTTATGAGTAGTAACTTTCTTTAACCGAATTAACTCTGTTACCTTATTCATCGAAGCAGTTAACACACATAAAAGAAAAAGTATGTTATTTTATTAGTTTTATGGAGTGTTTAATGTGTCACTAATCATGTAATCATTGAATACCTCTAAAATTACATTTATCAGAAATTGGTAGGTTGCAAGTACAATGGGGATATAACGTGGTTATAATCTCTGTCTCTCTCTCTTTTCGTGTGGGACACCGAGTCATCCAACGACCCGATGAACCCTAGTGTCAGAGTTTTCAACCACCTACTACCACTAGTAGGCCTCTGACATGGTTGTGTTACGACCGCCGTCTAAGTAATCATAGACAGCAACCGGGACCGACGGTTTAACGTGCCCTCCGAAGCACGGAACCATTTCTAATCATTTCATAATCTCTGTGATATAACTAGACAATATGTGTCAACAACAAACAAGTAATGGTTAAACAAATCAGCAGTTTCGACAGGGCGCAAACATCGCTAAGTTACTCGTGCAACTCGCGTTTTACCACTCGCCCACCTATGCGCGAAACTAAAGTGCCCCCCATAAATTTCCCTGGGTGTAAGTTTAAGCGTGAACACGTAGGGCTAGAGTCGATTTGCTAGAAGAGACTCAATAGGAAAATACGTTACGATACAAATAATGATACGTTTATAAGTCTTTACTACACCTAGACTAAAATAGTTACCTTGTTGCTTCACTTTTGAAAGACTTTGATAATTTATTAACTGAAAATAGACAGCTCTTAACTTGAACAGGAACACATTTTTTTTAAATTAATAACTTTATTGTGAGTAAAAAGCCATCATCGATATGATAAACTACACCTGATGTGTTTTAAATCTTGTTTTTCTAATAGCCCTATGGAAAATCTTCGTTCCTACTCGTCGTTGAATTTAATTGTTAATTATAATGGAAAATTTTGTTACTTCCTTTCTTCTATATATTCTTGTTTCAACTTTTCCCCGAAGGCGTATATTTCTCTATACAGGGTGTCCCGGTATCTAATAAAGTGGTCACAGTCGAAGCAAGATTAACAGCGTCTCTTTATTATTGTTTGTGTTAGGATGCCTTTCCACCGAGACTATGGAATGCTTCTCATGAGAAAGTTTTTAGAGTAAATTCTGTTTAACAGGCTGGATAATGACGAACTAAATTATTGTGCTTAAAAAGAATATGTGTGTGCCACTTATATCATCTATCCCTATTTATGTGACATGAAAGGAGCCTCTTCTTTGCGCACCCCGGAAGCAGGTCTAGGTTGACTTGTCCTCTCAACACAATAGTGATAACTTAATCCATACAATCAAGAGTACCAAATGATTCACTATCAGGTAAAAAAACGGAAAGGTTTATGCTAAGCGTTTGTTGATATGTTTTATAAATAAAAATTAGCCCGACTTTTTAAATCCATGAGCAACTATGCTTAGGATAGCAGAAGATCTAATCTCCCACTGCCCAGATGATAACAACTCGCTGGTACTTCAGTCTACCCGCGACTACAGCTGATGCAACTCGGAACGTCTGGATAAATCGTTTATCTCAAAACTATCACGATAGACCCGGTTAACAAACTAAAATGCATGTAAGTAATCGCGAGTGCTTACAAAGTTATAATCTAACATGTATCTATACAAATAATTGGGCTTCCTGATTCCGAGTTTTGAGTAAATTCTCCAACAAAAAAAAAACAGATTCTTTGAGCAAAAGCCAGATTTTCTGTCAACCACAAAAATATTAGATAAATAAAGAACAAAGCTCAATCTCTCCTCTATTTAAAGAGAAAAAGAACATAACTTTTCAGAAGTTACCAGTGAGTTTCATGAGTTCGTTCACCCTCAGTGTGAACGGAGCATGCGGCAGCCACGCGGGACGTCTTTGTATAAATTAACCGAGGACTCGACAAATGCTAGTATTTATCATCGGTGGGTACCGAGCAATATTGAACGCGGAGGCGAGCGCCACCGTCGCGTTGTCGTTATTTAATTTCATCGTCGCCGTGTCGTTTTTCCATTTTCTTTACAATTTTATTCTATCATGTACCAGTATCTTATGTTTACACTTCATATTTAAAAAAGATCATAATAATTTGTTTTCGTTTTTTTGGGTTTGGGAGTAAGAGAATGTGTGTGTGTGTTTATGCAAACGAATGTTACCTTTTTATCTTCAAAACCACTGGTCTGATTTTAATGTGGTTTTCAGTGACAGGTTTGCATTTAATTGTTTCACGATTTTAGATAACTGTTACACTAACAACTCAAATTTTTTATTCGTTTTTAATCATTAACCGTAGTAGGCTTAAAAAATCATTTTCTTGTTATAATATTTATATGTATAGATAGAAACAGTATTAACATCATTAGTTTGTTCGTATATGTCTGTAGCTGTACATACTTACAATTTATTCAACGTAGTTATAAGTTACTTGGAGGAACGACTTGAAACAATGCCATCGTCGTTTTCTTCTTTACACATATTAATTTTCATCATGTGACAGTTTTATAGTCTCTATGTAGACCACTTATTTTATTTTATTGCACAAACGTAGTATTCAATTACTTTTATTTATTGAAATAGAATAGAATAGAAGAACATCTTCTGTATTTTTTTAAGCGAATTCATTTACGGTTTTCATTACTCAAGTTGAACCTGAGGACCTTTTCAGAAATATCTTTTGTTTGCTAGATTTTTCATTAAGTAAGTTTCATTAGAAGCATGTTTACAAGAAAACAGACTGAGACAGTACCTATTTCATCATTACCTATTTCATGTAAAGTTAATTTACATGATAATTAATGGTTTTAATCCCAACTGGGTTAAATACAGTCAAGGGTAAGTAATATCACAATAAATTTATAGTACTAGTAATATTTCACGTAATAATTAAAACATAATAAAAGGAAAGTATTAATCTTGGGCTTTACTTTACCATGTAGTCTTGTTAGTGATTGTTACTGAATAAACATACAAAAGGAAAAAAACAACACTTTTATCAACTTCCACTTCAATTGCCGCAACCGTTCACTGCTGGACATATGCTTCATCTATTTTAGGAATTTTGCCATACACACCACAATTGGCAGGCAAATTGACGACCGCAGTTTTAAGGTTTTTACGATTATACTATTTAAACTTAAGTGAGACATAACTAAATCATTTAAGTGAACACGGATCAAACTCACCGTTGTTTTTGTTGCGCGTTATCGCGACGTATTGTACAGGCACGCAGGCCTGGCGAGACGCGCGAGCGTGCAGCGGCACTCAGCCTGAGGAAGGACCACCGACTGGTCCGAACTCGTCGCGATAACGCGCAACAAAAATAACAGTGAGTTTGATCCCTGTTCACTTAAATGATGCAGTGCAAGATGTTGCATTCAAAGGGAATGTTCGATTCCTGGATAAATTTATCTCTTAGCCACATTGTTCGAGGTCCATGAGTAGATATAGGCTGATGCTATTTTTAGGCCAGCACCACACGGCAAAAGAAACACGTAAAAATTAAAACGCTTTTATCCGGAGAGGTCCCATACGGCAGCCGACCGCAGCCTACCAACGTCCGAGTTGCCATAAATCTCATCGCTACGAAAGGGTCGTGGTCTAATTAATTTAGTTAAATTAAAATCGACTTTCCTTAAATACGGAAAGGTAAAAAAGATGAACAAGGTATGACAACATTGATAGGTATAGGTATTTAGGTTTGGTTGGATAACCTAACAAATAGTTTTTCCTAAATCATTTTCGGCTTACAAGCCTAAGAGATCTAAACGTGTAAATTTGTATTGTATTGGGTTTTATATTGTGCTTTTCAGAAAAACAGATTTAGTGATGCGTACTACGTAACTATCGATTCATAATAATCAGACTTCTAGAAATTTGAATCCCATAAATAAATTTGTGTCAATTGTTGACGATTCGGTGTACCACACGAAAAGAAGAAGTGTCAATTAGGTGCCCCACATCACCCAACACATGTTAAAAAGAAGAGAGTAGGTATGAGTAAAGTATTAATTTTGAAATGTTAATTATAAGGGGTGTACCGGAAATTTTATAGGCATGATCACACCAAAAAACTGAACAACTATTTCTATGGAGGACTTGTTGGTAAACAAGTAAATTGTCAACTTCCCATACAAATTTCCCGATCAGCTGACTGATTTTCTATGGAAACTCGAAAAGAACCCATTCCCATCAAAGGCTCCATTATTAAAAATTGTTCAATTTCATGGTCTGACTGATCATGCCTGCCAAGTTTTCGGTACACCGTCCCTTACACTCTGTATAATGAAACTGCCAAAAAGTTTATCGTATGGATAATGAAAGCTGGCATTATTAATTTGGGAAATACAGAATAATTAACAATTTTCAACGTATTTCAATAAATGAAGTTCCTTTATCAGGCGGTCTTGAAACCCGCATGGAAGCGCCTTTCAGATTTTGGAAACATTATGTTATTGTTAAAAGTGGGTCGGTATTACAATATTAATGTTTCCGGAATTAATGTTTATCATATTTTGTAAAGTTATACGTGGAAATTATGTGTATTATCGTCACATGCAGTAAATGAGCTTCTGGAGAACTATGAAACGAATTTTAATAAATCAAATTATATTTACGCTTTTTTTGGGAAGTCGTGTAAAATGCCGTGTGGAGCCGGCTTAAAATCCATCACCCCAATTCTACCCATAAAAGTCGTAAATAGTGATTAAGGTAAAATCATCCAAGGAATAAGAAGCAGCGTATGAATGCAACGTTGCACTGCGCTCGCCAATCGGCTTAACAAGGGTGGTGGCAATACTCTTCCATGATATGCCAGCAGTGGACTGTTGTGGCTCTTAATGTAAAAATGTTATGTGTAAAAGTTGCCTATTTATACAGACAGAGTGAATCTCAATAAAATGTACATACTTACCTTTGTAGTTTCTATGCGTGTTAAGGGCGTCCAAACGGATCCAATGGCTTTTTCGAATTGTGTATGTACTAATCTAAACCATCCATCAAATCAATAAAATAGACCTTAATATATCGTCGGGTGAGAATACGTTTGTGCCATATCCAATTTTTAAGAAATGTGCTTTTTTGAGTAACTTAACAATACAGATTACAATAGATATTTAGCACGAATCGAATTTTAAATATACCTATTTTATACTAAGAAAATGATTATGATTTTGTGCTATATCCGTGCTGTAAAATAAGTTGTAATCATAATGTTGTGTTATGTCCGGATATAGCACAAACGTATACTAAACCCCAAGGAAACCGTGTGTCAAACGACATTACGCGTACTATTTTGTGCCATATCCTTATAATCAATCACCCATACTACCCGGGTGAATATTTAAGGGAACCAAAATTTATTCCTCGTTGCGTTTATCTTCATTAATATAAAAAATCTGACTAAACGATCTTCTTTCGAATCTTAATCGATAATTTAATTGCAATAAAGGCAGTTTGGAGAAAGATAATGGAGATACTTAAAAAAATACCACAGGAATCCGCACAATTTTGCATTTCTCACCTGTTAATGTGAATTTGTTTATTACTTGAAAAAATACCAGCTGAGCATGTTTTTGTTTAGAAACTATATTAAATAAATCAGTGAATTATGTTTTATGTAAATAAATGACAAACATAAAAACAGTATCAAAAATCTTGCTTGATCATAACTAGATCATAAAAAAAAACATAACTAGCAATTAAACATATCATACTTTTCACGTTATTAACGGCAACAGAATATAAACTATAATAATTATTTTATTAATTAAAAATATTTTAGCGAAATGAAAAGCATAAAGCGTGTTTATTTTGTCAAAAACTATGATTCTTCTTCTTCTTTTCGTGTGGGACACAGAGTCGTCCAACAACCCGATGAACCCCGATGTCAGAATTTTTCAACCACCTACTTCTAGTAGGCCTCCGACATGGTTGTCTAAAGCCGGGACCGACTATGTTTCTCCTGTGTGTGTGCTTAGGAGAACACGGGTGTGTGGTTACGAAAAATTATTATGAAAAATTATTTGGTAAAATTATCAGGTATGTTATAAATGTTTACTTTGTCATCGAACCCATTCATTTAAAATTAATTGAATATTTTGTGCTTTATCCGAGTAATTGTGTCATATCATACATTTGATATTTTGCAATCATTAATTAAAAATGGATATAGCAATGAAAAAATGCTAATAAAACAGTATTTAACATAATTTTACTGGGCCTAATATGTTAAAAATATGAGTACTCTTATGTACCTTTTTGACAAGTAAGTTTATGTAAACCATAAACTTCCTCTTTCTATGCAATTAAATATTTGTTTAATTTCGCTCATACCCGAAACAAAGTAAAAGGTGTATGGCACAAACGTATTCTCAACCGACGATATGCAAATATACTTTGATGAAACGCCAGACACTTAAAAACTGTTGAGGCCCTATAATACCCAGCTATAAGGCTACGAGTTTTATTCTCGAAACGTAAGGCCTCATCTACATAGGGGATCGCGGATCACCGTAGTGTTTTACATGAAAAAGGAACCGTGCTATACACGAGAAAGCAATATCGTGTTAGTGCTTGTGTTTTGGTGTGGCCCAAGTAAAAATACACAAACGATTTTGTCATCAATTATTTTTTATTATTTTAGAGAGAAGTAATAGAAAAATTTATGAATAATTATGATTCTGTAGTAGTTTTCGAACAGCAAACAACTTTTTGTGTTTTAAGTTATGGGTGAATTGGCTCTATAGTTGATTTCGAACCTAGAGAGTCAAGGACTGAAATCCTATGTAGCCATTGCGAATAACCATAGAACAAAAATGTTACCTTCTCAAAAAATATATTATCAATTTTGGATATTTTTAATCGGTTTTCTTCTTCGTCGAGTCGATGGTAATAGTAACCTATAATATAAGTAGGTAGGTGAGTAGGTATAGGCTTGTTGAGTTTGAAGAAATAATTATGTAATCAAGACGCACGTGACATAATATATTCTTTATTGCACAATATAAAAAAAAGTAATACAATTAAATAAGTAGCACAGGCGAGCTTAAGAAGAGATCTCTTCCCGTCAACCCATTTGATGTTAGAAAATTCATATCTTATTGGGTAAGTAGGCAATAAATAACAAAAGTAAATAGAATTTCAATTACAAATATACAGTCTGCTGAACTACACCTATATACAATATAAAATATATAAATATTTCATACGATAAACATACATAAAATACTATAATTATACACTTTTATTTAAAACCTAAATAGACAAACTTTCCTGTATAGACCTAGGTAGATTAGACAATGACAATTATATAAATATAATAATAATATGATTAGTAAAGAAAGCTCATAGAAATCTTATCGGCCTAGCGAGAGCCTGTTTCAAAAGGATTTAGTTAGTTACTTACGTACGTCCACCTGGAAAAACTGTTCAACTCACTCACTTGTTTAAAACAAAACCAAATTTGTTCAGTATCTCGTTTATCAAATAATGCAATCATACGGTTTCTTTCTCTCATGGCTTGAAACCAAGAAACCAGCATCTAAAACTACACATTGTTGTGAAGGCCCATTGTGAAAACACAGCAGTGGTTAGCACTAAAGGTGGTCTCAACACCCATCTATAGGAAGAGACATGGGAAATTTATGGGTTGGCAATGCATGAGATATATTATAATGATGTGTTTTGTAGTTTTTTTTTACTTGCAAATTTATCAAGCGTGGGCAAGACTTGAACCTGCGAGTTTCGCCATTACTAGTGGCGACGCCTCTTTCACCTGGGCCACCGCAGCTCGTCTCCTGCCCGCCAATTTTGCAAGTGTATTTTAATGCAAGTAACGCGTGGCACGGCTCCATCTACCGGGTTAGTTTTGCAACTAATATCCAGTGACTAATTCATTCTTTACAGATTAAATGTAGTCTAAGCGATGAGTTCAAGTCCTGCCCGCGCTTGATAATTTTGCAAATATTCAAAAATTTGTAAACTTGAAAAGAATTTAAAGTTAAGTTTGGGTATACCACAGATTCAATAATTTACTTAAGTATAAATCAAATTGAAAGTTTGACTATATAAAGCTAAAAGTTATAGTAATTATAATTAGATCTCGAACTATCAACCTATCTAGAGTCGTATCACGATTCAACTCACCTCAGAAAGAGAAAAAGTTAATTATGTAACGAAGTAACTAGTATTTAACATGATTGATCGGGTCGTGTATCAATTCGTTGACACATACTATAAGCAACCTATGATCATTTTGTCATCTTCAAAGCATTTCTACTAGCATCGTGTTGGGTAAAATAAACAATTCCCTACGTAACATGGTGCTGTATATTTTGTGCGAAGCCACCCTGTGAAGTACGTCAAGGCAAACTTAAGTGTTCGCACTTGTATGTTCTAGGCTGAAGAGCAAGGACGCTTAAGAAACAACTGGCGCATAAAACAAAAGCTCTATGCCTCGAGGCAAGAAATGCGCGCATTTCTGCGTAAATATCATGGGTATGTGTAAGTAGGACGAGGTTTTAAAAAATGTATATTCTCCATTCAACCCAATTATATTTTCCATAGAAAATTAATCCTTTTCATGCCTTCCTAATATCAAAGACACGACAGGTAATGAACTGTCTAGCGCACTGAAATATCCATTCCATTCTCTGTACTTTCAGACGAGATAGCCTATTTAGTAGCTGTCACTCAGTTATAATGTAACCAGAAACGTCCTGAGTACTATGCCCTGGGGCTCGCGGTCAAATACAGGATGTGCTGAGACTGACGGGTAGTTTTGATTGTTAGACAATGCGCCCACCTGCCGTTGTCAGGCCGATTTCGAGGTATAACGTTATCCAATCGAGGGACATGAACTGTGCGGTAGTTAAGTGGATGTCAACTATTTAAACACATATGTTTGTTGAAACATGTATGTTTGGAGGGAATGGAGGGTTACATGTTTAATTAAATCTTAGGCAATGGGCTGACAATCTGTCCCAATTGTGATGCAGTATTTTGTATTTTATTTTAGGGAGCTCTATTCAAAGGTTGATTCGCATCTGGTATATCCTGTATCAAATCTTTCTATTACAAGACTGGCCATTCACCGAATCAGAACGGAGTCTGTGCATAACGAACCAATCAGGGCCCAGCGGTGTGTGAAACAGCAAAAAGGATTGTTTCAACTTCTCCGCAGTTCAGCAATGTCTATTTCTCTATTTCGAGCTGATTGCGAAATGCCATTTGTACGAGCTGCATTTTAAAATTGTCTATTATCGATGGTATTGAGGCCAGCCACAGAAGAAAATTGAATTTAAATTGAACGTCTTTCAAGTAAATCGTTGATTACTCTAAGGGTCTTGTCCATTCTATAAATGAATACCGCAGTTTCTATATTCGATATTTCTCTATATATTTTTGTCTAAAGGTAGGCTTTGCATATTGGCTACAATTATATTAGTAGTTTTGACAATTACTGGGGAATATTAAATTGAGGCTTTTAAGGGTAGCTTCTTGTGGGTTACCAGATTTCAGAATTGTGGTATTTCGGTAAAAATCTGAGTGGGTAAGTCTCATTTTACGTTCGTATCAGAGTTCGAGTACCTATTATAACAAGACGTTAGGTAACTGTGTAATTTCTTATTTCAATAGTGCTAAATTCATAATAATTTTATTAGGTACAAAGTACCAGTTATTTAGTTTAGTATTTGCATAACGTGTGAACTCCACAATAAGCGTGAAATTAGTAACGAATTCAAATTTGCGGGCAGCGGTCACGCACCACGTCATTTGCAGGGTAGCAATGCATTAAAATATTATTGTGTGTATCTTCACATTCGTCTATTTTGAAATAAAATACAAGTTTTAATATACACTCTTGTCAACTACACTTGACAGGCAGATTGGCGAGTGCAGTTCAAGACGTTGCTTTTAAAGGTAACGCTGCTGCCTATTTCCTGGATGAATTTATCCCTAGTCAATTTTAACGACCACTAGGTAGAATTTGGATGATTTTATTCAAAGCCGGCATCACACAGCTATAATTCATCGCGTGTTAATTTTTCAAAACAAAGGACTGAATCAGAATCCTGTTGCATTTCAAAACGACATAATTTACTGACTGTGCCGTCTGCCATTATGTGGTCGGGTGTTTGCGTCGGTCCTGATTACACTCAGGCCATAATGGCTAACCGGTCAAAAGTGTGGACTATCTAACCATATCTAGCGCATATTCTATGTTTACTGAATACCAAATTTTTAAAAACAATTATCGTTGGAGGTGTACAATTTTTAGAAAACTTGCAAAATTTTCTACCTTGGGCAGGATTTGAACCTGCAACTTGCGCTATTAGTAGTGGCGACTCTTCCATCTGAGCTATTATTTCTTGCACTCCATATCCGCATCGGCACTGAGATCTACCATGAGAATGTGTCCAAGGTACTTGAACTTTATCACAGCTCAAACCACATAACCATCTGGCACCTTCCTCGGACTCTTTCCAGACTTTAATACCATCATCTCAGTCTTTTTTATACATACATTCATACATACATAAATCACGCCTCTTTCCCGGAGGGGTAGGCAGAGACTACTTCCTCCCACTTACTACGATCCTGGCATACTTCTTTCGCCTCCTCCACATTCATCAATCTCTTCATGCATGCTCGTCGGTTTAGGGTACTCTTGACCTGACCTTTCTTTAGCACGTCCCCGATTTGATCGAGGTACGTTCGTCGAGGTCTTCCCCTTCCGACGTTCCCATCCACACTTGCCATATACACCTGTTTCGTTAATCTTCTTTCGTTCATCCTCTCTACATGACCAAACCATTTAAGCATACCCTTTTCTACACCAGTCACTACGTCTTCTTTTATACCACAACGTTCCCTTATCACGCTATTCCTTATCCTGTCACACAATTTTACGGCAACCATACTTCTTAACGCTCTCATTTGTACTGCATTTATTCTACTTTCATGCTTTTTCTGCCATACCCAACTTTCACTCCCATACATAAGTGTCGGAACTAACACCCCTCTATGCACAGCCAGACGAGCCTTATCAGAGACTTTCTGGCTGTTCATAAAAGCGTGCAACGCTCCATTCACCATGTTGCCGGCATTCACCCTTCTTTCGATGTCACTTTCACACTTTCCATCTGATGTGAACATGGAGCCCAAATACACAAACTCTTTCACTTGTTCCACCCTCTCTTCTTCTATCATAATTCTTCTTTATTATATTATTAAAATTCTTTTTTATATTATATTTTAGTACATAAAGTGTTTAAAAACTTCGGTATTCAATCTAGAATAGAATAAAAGTTGGTTCTACAGTCATACATACATAATTATCGCGGGTTTTCATTAATCTGTAAAGAATTTATTAGTAGCTAGGAAATTAGTTGCAAAAACTAACCCGATAGATGGAGCCATGCCACGCGTTAGGTGGGCAGCTCCGGTAGTCTTTAGTCACGGAGTAAATAATAATCTCTTTTTTCCAGAAACTATTTTTAGCTGACAGTTAATTTCAATACCAATCTGCTTTGTGAAAATCACTGGCTACCTATGAATACTTTTATTTTTTATTTTTTTGAAGGTAATCTGTTACTTTTCTTTTGTTTGCAACAATGGACGTCCCGCGGGAAGCTTCTCATGCTATGATTTTCTATAATTATAAACGAGGTTTAAGAGTCCTACTTCGCCGGAAGGAACGAAATTCAAATGAAATTCGGAAGTCATGTCAAAGAGTATATTATAGAGGTGTCACCATTTCATATAATGTTAGTCTAACAGGTACTGATACAATACTTGACGACCAATGGTAGTGCGACTGCCTGCGGCGCAAAGGTTCCGGGTTCGATTCTCGGTGGACCACTCACAAAGTTGATATTATAACTTGGAAGGAATATTAACCTACATTATATTATAAGGACCATATTTTGAAATAAGCTGAACCATTCGCCAAGACTTAGCTGAACGCATAGTATCCATATTAATTATGAACTCTATAAACTGTACTGTCTGTTTGTTTGTTATTCTTACACTTTCAGTACATGAAAAGAATTCATCTAAAAATAAGGGCTTAATCAGTTCACAAAACACTTATCTTCATAACATCTCAAATCATATTTACAACTTTTTAGTTTAACGTTATTACAGAAGAAGCAAAGTCATTAAACTAAATAAAGCCAACTTATTAGTTCAGGTTTAAAAATGCAAGTGGCCAGTATCACGTTACGCACTTTGCGCGAACATATTTTTGTTTCGTTTTTGTCCATCCTGGTATTGTACATTTTTTTGCGAACTTCGACATTAAGAAACTTTTTTTGGATATTTCTTTGTCATTTTCGTCATTGCGTGCACCTTAAGCGCAACTAATACTGTTAAATTTAAATTTAAATTTTAAACGTTTATTGCATAAATCAGTATACATAGATGTAAGTTCAAAATATAAATAGCAAAAACCAATTAGCGACGGCCATTATATTCGAGTATGATATGATAATATATAGCGGTCGCATTCTCGCACCGTTCATTAGGTTTTGAACAATATTTGTTGACCATCAGACATACACAGAGCCGCATGCTTTAAAATTTTCAAACATTCGAACACCTTTAACAATTTTTTTCCTTTAATCACCGACACCAGTTGAATTGCTTCATAGTAAAAAAATATCATACATTTAGGTAATATCTATTAAAGTAACTAAGAAAATTTTAAAATCGAAGGTGCTTCTAATTGTTTTTTTGACTAAGGTTTTTAATCCATTCCTATCTGGATAATCCTGTAATTTTTGGTCTTGAAATTGGTATTTTTAGAAAAGGGATTTATAGCCCTATACAATGTTTGGTATATTTCGGTGTTACCAACGAACCAGGGTGACCACAACCTTTAATATAATGATACTCTCGACCTTCCCGAAATTTTAACATTAGTGTTGGCATTTTGTTCTGTGACACTCTTGGACTTTCCAGCTAGGTATAAGTCTAGAACCTTTCAACCCAGTGTTACCCTAGCATGAACATCTTGACCCAGTGCCACTCTAGAACCCTTCTACCCCATAACACTAAAAACCTTCCGAATCAATTGATCCCACTCTTGAACTGAAATCTGACAAAAATCTTTTACAACATAAATAATACTTTTGTATACTAGGTACGCAAGTTGCAAGAGATATGGGCGTGATATGTGTATTTATGTATGTACGTAAGTACATGTACATAATTATTATCCTTGCTTTCTTATAATTTATCCTAAAACTGTGGTTGGTGGTGACCGTATGCGCAGCGCTCCATATTTACAATTAAAAATTTCCGCCGCGGTTAAAAAACTGCTTTTGTGCCGCCGTGCCGCCGTCTAGTGTTGCATATAAATCGAACCTTACTACTTCATACTAATCTGCACTAACAACCACGTCATCCTATTATTTGATCGTAAAAAAAAAATTAATACCTACGTCTAATCGGTTCATATTTTGCGTTTCGTTCGATGTATCAATCAACGTAGTATTGACATTGGCAAAATTATCCATAGCGGATAGAATGCCGTTGTTGTAGATAGTTGATATATTTTACGTCAAAATTCTAGCTACAATAATTTTTCACGGTCAAAATATCGAACAAATGTACAGTGTGTCGCGTCTGCATCATATTCCGTTTATCTATGATCAATTCCACGTCAGTTTTGACAGCAGAGGAAACACATCAAAACAAAAACCTTTTATTCTCAAGGAAATCAGCCGGAAACAGTAAGTGTTTTGCTAAATTTCATAATAACTAAGACGTTTTGTAAAAAAATAACCGCCCGGGCGGGTTCAACGTGAAATTGCCATCAATAATCATACTAAGATCAATACAGTTCGATTAGCACTGGCGGAGGAAATCTCTTACGCCACGCTTCATCACTGAAAAATAGAGGTAACTTCAAATTTTAATTTCTCCGTAATTAAATATAAAACGAGATTTTGCGCTGCCCTGGCGTATTCCTCATATCTTGAAGATTAAAAAACAAAATTTAGTTGACAGTGATGTGCCTTAGATTATGCATAAAATGCATTCTCGTAGCTCGTTTTCACCTCACTTCATGGAAGTAGGCCCGTTAACCTTCAAGCAATCTCACGAAAATTTACAAGCTGCTTGTGGGGAGTCTGCTTTTGCGTTATCAACAATGATTTATTGGTTCAAACGTGGTCGAGGGAACCTAAACGATGACCCAGACCCGGCCAACCTCCAACTGCAGTAACTCATGAAAACGTCATGAGGGAAGAGTGGCTATTGCGAGAGATTAAAAACATTACACATCGGGAGATTCAGAATGAAATGGAGATTGGATCACGGGCGGTTTCTACCATCCTGCACTTTAAAGTAAGGAAGGTTGCTTCGCGATGGGTACCTAATTTTCTTACCGAAGAGCAAAAAGCCCGTCGTGTTGATTGGTGTAAATTCATGCTGAAAAAGTTTGAAGGTGGAACTTCGCAGAACGTATCCTGAATCCTTAAAACTGACGAATCTTGGATCTACAGCTACGATTCGCTCACGAAGCAGCAATCCATGCAATGAATGTTTGAGGAGGACTTACCTTCAAAAGTTGTGCGTGGTCGAAGCGTTATTAAAAAATTACAGCGGTTTTTTTTTGACGCAGTGGACCAGTAGCAGTAATTCTACTAGGAGACTGTAGAACCGTTTCTTATGAATGGTATTGCGAAGTTTGCCCGCCTCAAACTTTCGAGGAGATGATTAGCGAGCGCCCAAGGAGTGGCCTGCGTAGCATTCTTTTTCACCAAGATAACGCACCCGCTCACACTCCGCTGCTAGAACCGTCGACTATTTGACATCTTCAGGGGAACAAATGTTACTTCATCCTCCGTACAGCCACGACTTAGCTCCATGCGATTTCATTTCTTTACCCAAGGTGAAAAAATGCCTCGTGGACAAAAATTTACCGCACATGAGGCCGTCTAAGAGTTTCAATGGTTATTTTTCAATTTGAATTTCAATTTTCATAAGCCAAAGCATTATAACATTAAATTTTTATTCTATGTACAATAATAAGATAAATTGAATGATGTACCTTTTTAAAGATTTTCCCCTTTTCGACCTTCCGCAAGAACAGTTTTTTAAATGTTTTGAAAGCTGGTTCAGTCGAATGCATAAGTGCATTGAGAGGAGGGGGATATTTTGAAAAGATATAAATAATGTTTTATTTTGTATTATTACTATTTTTCATTTAACTAACAATTTATGGAATAGCTTATGAATTCTATATAAGGTGTAAAAAAATTAACTAAGAATATTTTAAGGGGTGAACCAGTACGTGAAACTGAACAACTTTCCCCAAGGAACATAGGTCGAAATATGAAAAAATTATTTGACCCTCCCATACTTAGTGTGTTACCCGGCCGGGATAATTTGTATGGGAGGGCCAATTTTTTTTTTCATATTTCGACCTATGTTCCTTGGGGAAAGTTGTTCAGTTTCACGTACTGGTTCACCCCTTAAAATATTCTTAGTTAATTTTTTTACACCATGTATACAATTGTATATTGCACATGATTTTAAATGCAATTGCATATACAATACACAGGTTATTCCATAAATTGTTATTTAGATGAAAAATATTACTATTTTTAAATGTGAAAAAAATAACTATTTTTCATTTAACTAACAATCTTTGGAATAGCCTATGTATTGTATATACAGTTGCAATTAAAATTATATGAAATATACAATTGCATAAATTCGAGGGCAATGGATGAGCCGCGGTAGCCCATATGAATAAGGCGTCGATCGCTATTAGTGATAGCGAATGTCGCAGGTTCTAATCTTGCCTGAAGAAGAATAACTTTGCATTATTTCTCAAATGGTGTACCTAAGACGGGAAGTGTTTTAAGATTTGGCAATCAAGCTGTGTAATCGCTAGAAACTCCGTGACAGCTGTTTAATCGTAATCACATTTAGTTAGTTTTCTAAAAATTATAATTATGTTTATTTATGCATTTTTTATGAATGCATAGAAATATGAATGATACCGTCTAATGCCGGCTTTGAATAGCATCACCCCGTTTCTCTTCAGTGGGTGTCGTAAGAGGCGACTAAGGGACATCTCAAGGTGTGTATTGCAATTTTAAGCGATGAGCTGACATCCTGGCTCTATGGCGATACACAATTTTCCGAATAAACCTCAAATATATGTCAGACGTGGTGTAAATGTCCGTTTTTGCGGCCATTTACTCGTTGTTTACCTCGAAGGGATAATAGGCGTGATATGTGTAAATATGAACTATAAGAATCTAATCAAAATTATAACTTGTTAAGTAAAATTCGTTACTCAGTACTTCTACCGTAAAACATGTGAGATCCATTATAATGCCAAGTCGGTATAAAAACAGAAATAAGAGAAAAATACTGTCTACTTTTATTTTTGATGAAAGAAATGTAAACATTATAATTATAATTAAGTCATATCGAAGTAAAAAAAAAAAAAACATTAGCGCAATTTGTTGTCATTCCAAAGCTTGATGTACTCACACTTGCGTTTCTCACGTGTAGCGAAGTAGTTTGGATACTGAGCCTTCTCGAGTGGATGCCAGTAGTCCAGAACCCAGTCCGGTGGAGTAACCACGCGGCCATAGGCCACTCCTTGTGCATACCCAAGTGAGGTGGAAACTGGAAACATTGGAAGGTAGGGAGTTAATGGTGCGCCACTCTTGACTGTGCCTTTTTTTTATGAAAATGGCGGTTAATTTTAGTGTACACATTATTTCTTGGTACTTTGAGAAACAGTGTGATGCCGGGTTAGAATAGCAGCACCCCATTTCTTTTCCGTGGGAGTCTTAAGAGGCAACTAAGGGATTTGAGGGTATGTATTGCAATTTTAGGCCATGGTCTGACAACCTGTACACAATTTTCCGAATGGTCCTCAAATATTTATCAGACTCGGCGCAAATGACTGTTTTGCGGCCGTCGACGCTCTGCCTACCCCGGAAGGGATTATAAGCGTGATATGTGTTGAGGAACAGTTGCTCCTGCTACTACTGAATTTTATCCCAATAAAAAAAACACTACAACACTCGTAGGTTCCACTTGAATTCCGTTGGTATGTGAGAAGAACAGATACAGAAATAGATTTTCAGAATCAATAACCCAGAACATTATTAGGTAAGTTATTAAATGAACAAGGATAAGTCATTTTGTATCCCAGAACACGATAAAAAAAATGAATTCGTCAATTATCATTGAAAATCAGTCACGTAAATTTTGTACGGGAGGTAGAATTTTTCTCGTTTGCCAACATAATGTCCTTGGAAAAACGTGTTCGGGTCTGATCATGTCTGCAATATTTTCGGTGTACAATTTACAGTTATTAATAATTACATTTCATGCACTGAATAGGATGCTTCTTCTTGAATAGTTCGTCTTGCCCCAGCCACAGCAACTTGCGCTGTTCTTTGGGGTCGGTTACGCATTTTTTACTGTCAAACCGCGCACGGAGCAGCACTTGATGGTAACGAACTACATTCCTAAAGAAATAGAAATGTATTACTTGGATTCGTACAATTCTTAAGAAATCGGACGCAGAATGCGCAGTTTCAAAAATGCTTAAGGCCTGTTTCTAGTAATGCCCTCGCCAACTTCCATAACATCATCACATCAGGCTATAGCAGTCCACTGCTGGACGTAAATTCTTCCTCAGGATACGACAGACGTCGCTAACAGCTGCCCCTTGATGACGGGGGTAGCGTGCCGGCAAATTTTTTAAATAGTTTTACTTAAACAATTACAGCCATTAAAATCAGATAAAATATATGTCATCGTTGTGGACCATCCACCGTTCATTCGTTCTGCAACATATAGGACCAGCTCACTGCCATCCTAGACCATGTCTGTTACTATGGTCTTCTGGCTGAAAGTTGGAACTCATGGGTAAAGGGTAGATTAAGACGGAGAACTGGCCGTAGCATAAGGATTCATGGCTGCTTACGCTAACCTCTTGCTGTGCAGTATATTTGTAGTTACTTGTTTGGAAAATACCCCTTATTGATACCTACAGGAGGGATGAAACCACACAGAACGCGTTATATAGGTACGCTCTTTAGTTGCCACGCAGATTTTGTATAAAACCACCAAGAGACGGTGTTTTTTTTTTCAAGTATACCCTCTGTTTTGTTGCATGTACCTTGCACAATAATATGCTTCGATATTTCTCATAGCTTGTTTGTAAAGGTTGCATACTCGTTGAGCGTGTGTTTTTAACTCCGGCGCAAAAGCCATTATTTACACTTTTAATAACAAAATGAAACTTTTAAACACAGCATTTGTTCAATTCAATTCTTTTTTTAAAATGGCCTCTGTCAGCAAAGGACAATTCTGCCAATGTGTAAGTTGGGGGATACACGTAACTTTAATTTCTTGTTTTTATGGCGTTTTCATTATGATTTCGCCAGTGTCAAGTTTCGATGATGACTTTGACCGCGTTATTCCCACAGATTGACATATGTTTAAGGCTCCTACTTCGGGGGAAGGAACGAAATTCAAATGAAATTCGGAAGTCATGTCAAAGAGTATAATATACTCTTTGACATGTTAATATTATTAATATTATTATAGAGGTGTCACCATTTCATATAATGTTAGTCTAACTGGTACTGATACAATACTTGACGACCAATGGTAGTGCGACTGCCTGCGGCGCAAAAGTTCCGGGTTCGTTTCTTGGTGGACTACTCACAAAGTTGATATTATAACTTGGAAGGAATATTAACCTACATTATATTATAAGAACCATATTTTGAAATAAGCTGAACCATTCAAGACTTAGCTGAACGCATAGTATCCATATTAATTATGAACTCTATAAACTGTACTGTCTGTTTGTTTGTTATTCTTCCACTTTCAGTACATGAAAAGAATTCATCTAAAAATAAGGGCTTAATCAGTTCACAAAACACTTACCTTCATAACATGTCAAATCATATTTACAACTTTTTAGTTTAACGTTATTACAGAAAAAGTAAAGTCTATTAGTTCAGGTTTAAAAATGCAAGTGGCCAGTATCATGTTACGCACTTTGCGCGAACATATATTTGTTTCATTTTTGTCCATCCTGGTATTGTACATTTTTTTGCGAACTTCGACATTAAGGAACTTTTTTTGGATATTTCTTTGTCATTTTCGTCATTGCGTGCACCTTAAGCGCAACTAATACTGTTAAATTTCAATTTTAAACGTTTATTGCATAAATCAGTATACATAGATGTAAGTTCAAAATATAAATAGCAAAAACCAATTAGCGACGGCCATTATATATTCGAGTATGATATTATGATATGATAATATATAGCGGTCGCATTCTCGCACCGTTCATTAGTTTTTGTACAATATTTGTTGACCATCAGACATACACAGAGTCGCATGCCTTAAAAATTTCAAACCTTCGAACACCTTTTACAATCTTTTTCCTTTAATCACCGACACCAGGTGAATTGCTTCATAGTTAAAAATTATCATACATTTTGGTGGTATCTATTAAAGTAACTAAGAAAAATTAAAATCGAAGGTGCTTCTAATTGTTTGTTTGACTAAGGTTTTTAATCCATTCCTATCTGGATAATCCTGTAATTTTTGGTCTTGAAATTGGTATTTTTAGAAAAGGGATTTATAGCCCTATACAATGTTTGGTATATTTCGGTGTTACCAACGAACCAGGGTGTCCAGAACCTATACCCTCGACCTCCCCGAAATGATATGATACCTACCTACCTGGATATTAATTTTAACATTAGTATTGGCATTTTGTTCGGTGACACTCTAGGACTTTCCAGCTAGGTATAAGTCTAAAACCTTTCAACCCAGTGTTACCCTAGCATGAACATCTTGACCCAGTGCCACTCTAGAACCTTTCTACCCCATAACACTAAAAACCTTCCGAATCAATTGATTCCACTCTTGAACTGAAATCTGCCAAAAATCTTTTACTACATAAATAATACTTTTGTATACTAGGTACGCAAGTTTCAAGAGATATGGGCGTGATATGTGTATGTATGTATGTACGTAAGTACATGTACATAATTATTATACTTGTTTTCTTATAATTTGTCCTAAAACTGTGGTTGGTTGTGACCGTATGCGCAGCGCTCCATATATACAATTAAAAATTTCCGCCGTGGTTAAAAAACTGCTTTTGTGCCGCCGTGTCGCCGTCTAGTGTTGCATATAAATCGAACCTTACTACTTCATACTAATCTGCACTAACAACCACGTCATCCTATAATGTGATCGTAAAAATATTTTTAATACCTACGTCTAATCGGTTCATATTTTGCGTTTTGTTCGATATACTAATCAACGTAGTATTGACATTGGCAAAATTATCCATATCGGATAGAATGCCGTTGTTGTAGATAGTTGATATATTTTACGGCAAAATTCTAGCTACAATAATTTTTCACGGTCAAAATATCGAACAAATGTACAGTGTGTCGCGTCTGCATTATATTCCGTTTATCTATGATCAATTCCACGTCAGTTTTGACATCAGAGGAAACACATCAAAACAAAAACCTTTTACTCCCAAGGAAAGCAGCTGGAAACAGTAAGTGTTTTGCTAAATTTCTTAATAACTAAGTTGTTTTGTCAAAAAATAGCCGCCCGGGCGGGTTCAACGTGAAATTGCCATTAATAATCATACTAAGATCAATACAGTTCGATTAGCACTGGCGGAGGAAATCTCTTACGCCACGCTTCATCACTGAAAAATAGAGGTAACTTCAAATTTTAATTTCTCCGTAATTAAATATAAAATGAGATTTTGCGCTGCCCTGGCTTATTCCTCATATCTTGAAGATTAAAAAACAAAATTTTGTTGACAATGATGTTCTTTAGAATATGTATAAAATGCATTCTCGTAGCTCGTTTTCACCTCACTTCACGGAATGACGGCGCGTTCTTCGGGAGCTTTAGGTATTTTACGCGCCAAGGCGACCCGCCTCTGCTTTACGCGCGGGCCGTTTTGAATTGAACTCCGCTGACCTTACGCGGTGGGCGATAACGCCACAGTATAAAATTATGCAGTAGGCAAACTAAGTTGGTCATTGTGTTTGTTAGTTAGTTATTTTATTACGTGTGTTAGGATATTGGAAGGACAGTTAAGTAAGCTAATTTATTGCCTGTTACTATTCACCTGTGTATTCACCAGTTATAATACTCGAAATTAAAATTACCAGCTTAAATCAATTTTGACTCCGAAAATCAACTCACAATGTTAGTCTCATCAACTTTCGTGATCTATATTCTAGTTTATATTCGAAAATTATAATTTACGTCGCACGTCAGAAGGAGCACTGGGCGGGGCACAGGTCCGTCGTCTGTAAGCGTCTCCGCACGACTGACAAAGCCCTTGGTGTCGCGCCGCTCCCGCTTTTGTAGGTATTTAGACATCATAATTAGGAAAATAGCGATTTTTACTAGATAAACACTTTATCTTTTAAAGTTGGTCTAAAAATTAAGTCATTAAATTGGGACTCGAGGGTTAGATGTGTATTGCAATTTTAGGCGATGGGCTGACAACCTGTCACTATAGTGATACACAGTTATCTGATTGACCCTCAAACTGTCAGATGTGGTGTTAATATCCGTTTTACGGCCGTTAACGCTCTGCCTACCCCGTAAGGGATATAGGCGTGATTTATGTATGTATGTATTAAGTTTATTATTTTATCTACACTCGTCTCATAATGTTCGTACATCGTTCGTTCTCATACTATTCTACTATCGAAAATGGTCAAATGCGACTGTTTAGTTAAGATGATCCTAAAGACCCGATGAACCCAGCCAACCGATGAACTCTGGCGACCCGATGAACTCTGGCCACATAATGAACCCTAACGACAAAATGAACCCAACGACCCGATGAACCATGATAACCCAATGAACCACGATAACCCGATGAACCTAGCGATCGATGAACTCTGGCGACTCGATGAACAATAACGACCCGATGAACTCTGGCCACATGATGAACCCTAACGACACGATGAACCCTAAGGACTCGATGAACCCAACAACCCGATGAACCTAGCGAACCGTTGAACTCTGGCTTCATGATGAACCCTAACGACAAGATGAACCCAACGACCCTATGAACCATGATAACCCGATGAACCATGATAACCCGATGAACCACGATAACCTGATGAACCTAGCGAACCGATGAACTCTGGCGACTCGATGAACAATGACGACCCGATGAACTTTGGCCACATGATGAACCCTAACGACACGATGAACCCTAAGGACTCGATGAACCCAACAACCCGATGAACCTAGCGAACCGTTGAACTCTGGCCACATGATGAACCCTAACGACAAGATGAACCCAATGACCCTATGAGCCATGATAACCCTATGAACAACGATAACCCGATGAACCTAGCGAACCGATGAACTCTGGCGACTCAATGAACAATAACGACCCGATGAACCATGATGAACCCTAACGATATGATGAACCCTAAGGACTCGATGAACCCAGCAACCCGATGAACCTAGCGAACCGTTGAACTCTGGCTTCATGATGAACCCTAACGACAAGATGAACCCAACGACCCTATGAACCATGATAACCCGATGAACCATGATAAGCCGATGAAGCTAGTGAACCGATGAACTCTGGCCACATGATGAACCTTAACGACAAGATGAACCCAACGACCCGATGAACCATAATAACCCGATGAAAAATAATAACCCGATGAACCATGATGACCCGACCAACCTAGCAAGCCGATGAACTCTGGCCACATGATGAACCTTAACGACAAGATGAACCCAACGACCCTATGAATGAACCCTAATAACCCGATGAAAAATAATACCGTGTGATGCCGGCTTAGAATAGCATCACCCCATTTCTTACCCATGGGTGTCGTAAGAGGCGACTAAGGGACTCGAGGGTTAGATGTGTATTGCAATTTTAGGCGATGGGCTGACAACCTGTCACTATAGTGATACACAGTTATCTGATTGACCCTCAAACTTTTGTCAGAAGTGAGTGGTGTTAATATCCGTTTTCCGGCCGTTAATGCTCTGCCTACCCCGTAAGGGATATAGGCGTGATTTATGTATGTATGTTTGTATGAAAAATAATAACCCGATGAACCATGATGACCCGACCAACCTAGCAAGCCGATGAACTCTGGCCACATGATGAACCTTAACGACAAGATGAACCCAACGACCCTATGAACCATCATAACCCGATGAACCATAATAACCTAATAAACATAATAACTAAGTCCTGAAAACTATACTCTGACATGTGCTGTCGGCCGTCGGCCGCTGCCTTCGGAATGACATCTGCCGCGGCGGCCGATAGCCGCGGCATGTGCCATCGGCCGTCGGAAAAGGTGGTTCGGAACAGCACCTTAAGCCGGCATCACGCGGCTAACGGTATACATACATACATACACATATCACGCCTATAATCCCTTGCGGGGTAGGCAGAGCGTAAACGGCCGCAAAAAAACGGACATTTACGCCACGTCTGACAAATATTTGAGGGTCATTCGGAAAATTGTGTATCGCCATAGTGACAGGTTGTCAGCCCATCGCCTAAAATTGCAATAAACACTCTCGAATCCCTTAGTCGCCTCACACGACTCCCACGGGAAAGAAATGGAGTGATGCTATTCTAAGCCGGCATCACACGGCAAACGGTATTATTGCATAAAACTAAATAGTAAAGCCGCCATCTACGCGGACGTCACAGATACCTAGTGTACCAAAACAGTCTGATCCATCATTAGGAGATTATGATGAATCAAATGGAACGTGTTATAGCTATCGCGTATGAGGTGACGACGACTTTTCTCAAAATCGAGTCCTTCGTCCAGACTATCTGGCCCCAAGAACATTTCAGCAAAAGTCTTTTATAAAGGACTATGGGTGACCGGAGTTTTGAATTATGTTGAACTTCCTGTGTTTGGCCTTAGATGGCGTAATTTCAGTACATGGGTTTAAGTATAAAATTATTATTATTTTGTAATAAGATGTAATAATAATCAATCATTTCGACATCTGGTGGGATTTCAATATTTCTCTGCTACATATAATACAACACATTCCACTGCACTCACCAACCCGCCTACCAAGCGTGCGGTGAGCATGGAAAACACCCTCTAATACCAGGAGGCCCATGTCCAGCAGTGGACCGTTGTAGTTGTTGATGTTGTTAATATCCAAATATTACAAGACCCTTTTTAAAAAGTTAGAATATCTAGTAGCCGGCCTTACTTTTTCTTTCCGTTGTTATACTGCATTAATTATACTGTGGCACTAAATGGTAACAAATAAATCGAAAAATCAAATCACGTCGCACGTCGAGCAGAGCACCAGCACAGGTCCAGCCTCCGTAAGCGCCACCGCGCGACTGACGAAGCCCGCGGAGCCGTGCCCCTCGCCTTTTTGTAGGTATTTAGACATCATAATTCATAAAGTAGCACTACAACATTGAACTTGCCGATTTTTACTAGATAATTAATTTATCTAAAGAGTAGTATAAAAATTATCTCAATAAGATTAATATTTTAAGCATAATATCGTAATGAAATTTTGAATAGAGGCAACTTTGGCATTTTATTCTATCGAGCGAATTTCATCTGATTGTGTAGTTGAGATCGAATTTTTATCTGTTAGATCCTCAACTGCAATATATATTTTTTTCAAAATTTTATGACTCTTTTCTATTGAGTAATATCGTTTTGAAAAACGGCATTTGAGGTAAAAGGCGCTCTTAAGTCAATCATAAGTCAATTCAATTCTTTTTTTTAAATGGTCTCTCTCAGCAAAGGACAATTCTGCCAATGTTTAAGTTGGAGGATACACGTTACAACTTTAAAAAGCGAAAAAAGATCGAAACTGGCAATTGATCGGTTGTAGTCCTTACGCAGAAACTAAACATCTAAAATATTTGTTAAGATGAACATAAATACCATAAACGGACATTAAACATATTAATGTACTTAAGAGCACCTTATACCTCAAATGCCGTTTTTCAAAAAGATATTACTCATTAGAAAAAAGTAGTAAAATTTTGAAAAAAATATATGTTGCAGTTGAGGATCTAACAGAGTAAAATTCGATTTCAATTACACAATCAGATGAAATTCGCTCGATAGAAAAAAATGCCAAAGTTGCCTCTATTCAAAATTTTATTATGATATTATGCTTAAAATATTCATTTTATTGAAATAATTTTTATACCACCCTTTAGATAAATCAATTATCTGGTAAAAATCGATGTGTTGAATGTTGTAGAACTAATTTATGAATTATGATGTCTAAATACCTACAAAAAGGCGAAGGGCGCGGCTCCGCGGGCTTCGTCAGTCGCGCGGTGGCGCTTATGGAGGCTGGACCTGTGCTGGTGCTCTACTCGCCGTGCGACGTGATTTGATTATTCGATTTATTTGTTACCCTTCTAGCGCCACAGTATAATTAATGCAGTATAACAACGGAAAGAAAAACAAAGGGCGGCTACTAGATATTCTAACTTTTTAAAAAGGGACCTGTAATATTTGAATATTAACAACATCAACAACAACAACGGTCCACTGCTGGACATGGGTCTCCTGGTATTAGGGTGTTTGCCATGCTCACTGCACGCTTGGTAGGCGGGTTGGTGAGAGCAGTGGAAGGTGTTGTATTATATATAGCAGAGAAATATTGAAATTCGAACAGGTTTTTTTTAACTTGCTAAATTTTCAAGCGCGGGCAGGAAAAAATATATAAATTGGATGGATCACACACACACACATACACATATCACGCCTATTATCCCTTGCGGGGTAGGCAGAGCGCAAGCGGCCGCAATAACGGACATTTTCACCACGTCTGACATATATATTTGAGGGTCATTCGGAAAATTGTGTATCGCCATAGTGACAGGTTGTCAGCCTATCGCCTAAAATTGCAATACACACCCTCAAATCCCTTTAGTCGCCACTTACGACTCCCACGGGAAGGAAATGGGGTAATGATATTCTAAGCCGGCATCGCACGGCTGGATGGATCAGTCTGTTTTAATTTCAACAAATGGTACACTAGGTATCCATGACGTCACAAAGATGGCGGCTATACTATTTAGTTTTATGCAAATAAAATTGAGTTTTATTTATCTGATTTGAACATTTGGCGTATCATTTTAAACGGATTAAAACGCTTTGACATGATTTTCATGACTTGTATACTATGATTTTTTTTATATCTCGCATATATACTTAATAATTATTATGATTGTTTTAATTCTATACTCACACAGTTGGATATGCCAAACTCTAGGAAATTTAATTAGCTATTCAACAATGTATACAGATTAGGCTTTTAGTAATAAAAACAAAAGTTATAACTGTTTCGGTATAATAGGTATCTAAATAGGCTTAGGGTCCGTGAAGATTATGCCATGTTGAGCTTCCAAAATATAAGAGTGAGAACGCCAGTGACGGCGTCAAGAAGACTTTTAATCCATAAATAAAGTAGTAGTTGGTAATGGACAAAGAAATCGGAACCAATAATAAGCAATAAAATGGTTTTACATAGGTACTAACTAATCTTACTATTGTATGCAATGATAACTTTTCAAACTGGCGGCAGAAGTGGCGCAGTAGTAGTGCAACTGCCTGCAGCGTAAAGGCTGCCTGTCACAAAGTTGATATTATCACTTTGTTAAAAAAACAGTCTTGTTAGGACTTGCAAGCTGAACCACCTGTTTATTCGAAAGAAAGATGGTCGTTACACAATCACGTCAAAGGCCTAATAGTAGTAGTAGTAAAAGGCGGTTGAAAAACTCTGACACCAGGGTTAGCTACGTCGTTTTTTAACTCGGAGTCATCCACGAAAAGAAGAAGAACGGTAACTCTAATTTATTACGTTTTGCATTTACTTTACTTGGTAAAAAGTACAAACATGCAAGTCATTCGAGTAAAATAGTATGCATGCAATTGTATTATAATGTTGTGATGAGATTTTTATATGTAAGTATGTGCACGAACGATATGTTCTAATTGTTTTTTGTAAATCGTAGTTTATATTTCTTTATTGTAAATATACCAGTTTTGATTTTCCAAGCCCAATAATATACAGTTTTACTCATGCCTGTGAGTTAAGTTTTCACCAGTGCAGCTTATACCTATTTTACGAAAACAGTTATAAATTTTGTTTTGATTACTAAAAGTCTAATGTTAAAACATTGTTAAATAGCTAATTGAATTTCCTAAAGTTTGGCATGTCAAACTCTGTAAGTATAGAAGATAAAATAAATAATAATAATTAAGTATATATGAGAGGTATCGAAAATAAACATATTTATGCAATATTTTTTGAAACAAATATAAAACGTTTCAATCTCTTTAAAATGGTTTGTCATATGTTCAAATCGGGTAAATAAAACTCGAGATATTTGCATAAAACTAAATGATAAAGCCGCCATTTTTGTGACGTTATAGATAGTGTACCATGGACGTACTATCAAAACAGGACTGATTACTTCAAAACAGTTATTTACGAATAGTAACTTTATTATTACTGGTATTTGGTCTATTTTACATAAACTCTTTCCCAGAGGCTAATCCGACCCGAGAGAGATAGCATGTTGAGAGGCTGTGTGTCTCGTTCTTTCATATTGCCAGTGGCGAAAATTACCGGCGTAAAATTTATTGACTAACTTATTTTGACAAATATAATTATAATTTAAGTAATATAATAAAACAACTTGCGTCAGTAATATCAAAAACTTGTTGGAAATCATAAAATTATACACTGATAAGTTATAATTATGTAAAAACTATTAATCAAATAATTTTCGTATGGTATCCATATAAGTTTTAATTTTGGCGGTAAGTAAGTTTAAATTTTAGCGGCAGATGATAAAATTTTACAGTCCTTATTTATTACTTAAAATCAGTATTTGACGAAATTTTTCACTCATAATAATGAAACAATGTTGTGTTTGAGGTTGTCCAAGTGAATCGTATGTATGTGAATTTCCCTATCTTTATGCTCATTGTAATAAAAAATATTGATACCCTATTAGAAAGAGACGAAAGGCCTCTGTGTGTGCCGTCTCGCTCGGCTCGTTTTTTCTGCAACAGTTATCAGTCCTGTTTGAATAGTACGTCCATGTAGTGTATCATTTCTTGAAATTAAAACAGGCTAATCTATCATCGGGAGATCATGACAAATCCAACGATACGTGTTTTAGCTATCGCGTATGAAGTGACAAATAACTAACTTGGAAACTAGAACAGTTACTGCGATTTTTCCTCCAGTCTTGTAAGAACTTATGGCGTCCAAGTAAAAAGCAAGGACATAGAGTGAAAGAGGCCTGCTACAAGACCTGATTACTTTTATTTCAATACCTATAATATACCTACCTACTTACCTAAAAAAGGGAATTAAAATTAAATTTACTTTAGACTTATTCATTTTTGTATACTGTGGCGTTCTAGCCCGCGGCCACAGGTCACCGAAGTTCATTATAAAAAGGCTCGCCCGTAACGCAAACGCAAATCGCCTGAACGTGTGAAATACCTAAAGCTTAGGTAGAACGCGCCCTTAAATAAAATAAACAAAAAGGTAGGTTTAACATAGGATAGTAGTAGATGGTAAAAGGAAATAGGACGAGGGATACATTCAGGAAGTAGATCATATAAAGAAACAGGAAAACGAGAACAAGAGAAAAAATGTGATCCAACGTACCCTCATCTAGACCACACTCACATAATGAGTGATCCTAAATCCTGACTTTTTCCAAAAATAGTGGGTTACAATTATGTCCTAAGCATAATCGAATGAAAGTCGCAGTAACGCAGTATTCACTAACGTGTATTGGATGGAACACTAACTTTATAGAGATTGTTCCAATATTGTAATAAGATGCCTTTGTTGTGTTTTTTTTTATTTCTTTTAAAAGCAAGTTAGTAAACAATAACACAAAAACCTGTTGTAAGAGTAACTAAAATTCGGCTCTCTGGTTTGTCTGTCAATGTCGGCCAGTTGCAGTCTGCAACATCCTGCTCACCCCCAGTAATGGAAGCACGACCTTTATGGACGCTAGCGGGCCGAGACAGACAATATGACATGACTTAGGACTCTGATGTTTAAAATCATGCAGTTGCTAAAAGAAAACGTGAACGGTGTTTTAATTAATTGGTCACCATTACCGAATTCCCCAATGCCTACTCCACTAATGGCGACACCACTATATTCGCTTGCCCTGGTAACAGCGGAATCGTCAGAAGCCTCTATTGCCTCGAAACCTTTAGTGGTGTTGCCACCTCGATGGAGCCGGCACCTGGTGAAGCCGTTAAGGCGCCTGATGGAAGAAATCTGGGGGGGGCAATGCAATAAACTCATTTCAAGTCTCTATATTCTAATGTCCATGTCATGTCTTCAGTTATCATACGTCTCACAATAAAACATAGGCGTAGTATAGGTAATCAACGAAATCATATTTTATTTTAATGTACCGCCGTTCCAAAAAGTCGTATTTGACAGCTGACAGATTCGTGATAAAACTATGGCAGAGCGTCCATTTTCCTTTGTCAACATATTTTTTAGAATGATTATGACAGCTGTCAAATACTCCTTATTGGAACCGGGGTACTTTAAAATAAAATATGATTTCGTCGACTATACTAAGCCTATGTTTTATTGTGAGACGTATAATAACTGAAGAAATGACGTGGACATAATTAGACATTAGAATATAGAGAGTACTCCTGACATCATAGTTCCATGTGTGTATCCAACTATCCACCAACTTAGACATTGGCAGGATTGGCTTTTTTTGACCGAGGTGATTAAAAAATATATATTGAATTAAGTCGTAATAGAATTAATTACAATGTCACTAATTTTAAAATAAAAATGGATATGAATCTTAATTTATCATATTACAAATTTGCCGTGTGATGCCGGCGTAGAATAGCATCACCCCATTTCTTACCCATGGGTGTCGTAAGAGGCGACTACGGGACTCGAGGGTTAGATGTGTATTGCAATTTTAGGCGATGGGCTGACAACCTGTCACTATAGTGATACACAGTTATCTGATTGACCCTCAAACTGTCAGACGTGGTGTTAATATCCGTTTTACGGCCGTTAACGCTCTGCCTACCCCGTAAGGGATATAGGCGTGATTTATGTATGTATGTATGTATGTATGTACAATTTTGATTACATTTATGTGTCGTGTTATCTAGGCTCCGAGAGGCACCGGCGCTCAGGGAGCCAAGGTAACCGCAGGTGAATACTTATAGCTAAGTATTTGTAGAGTGGTCTCGCGAACACGAGTGCCTGTGACCCCGGAGGGCGTGAGTGAGTAAGTGTGGGTAGAGTGTCCTGTGTGTAGGCACCCTAGCAAGCCTCGCGCCCGCACGCTAAGTGAGGGGCCGAGGGAGTAAAAGAGGGAACGTAAACGATAAGGCTTTATTAAAGAATTAACAGATAACCACCTCCTGATACGAAAACCAAAATTATAACCTGGCCACTCACACAGAAGGTAACGGCGGCGCGTCCAGCGCGAGGAGCGTCTTCGCAGCAGCTGTATCTTCAATCCGACGAGGCGTAGGCGCTTGAGGGGAGACTTTTAAGCTTCCGTCACTTGAGGGGAGACTTTTAGGACTAAAATAGACTGTTACAGTGGTTACTCAGTGAGAGACTATACTGGGAGTCTTCGAGATCACAACTTAGAGTCCAGACCAAAACTGATCCCCTAGCTGCTTGACGTGGCTTTTATACCCTCGTCTGACGCTGACTGTCACAGTCTTCATTTCGATAGTCATGTTCATTTCCAGAAGCTTCGATGACGATCGCGCTCTTCATTTCGATCGTCATCCTCTTCGGTTCTAGAATCTTCGACGATCGTCGACCTCGTCAGCCGTCATTTTGAGATCATGGAACTTGTCAGTGGCCAGTCGTCGCTGTCCATGGAGATCTGTTGGCATCTCATGTTAGCTTGATGATGAGGTGGTTATGAGGATGGCTCCGAGGCACGCTGGAGGGCTCGGGACCTCAGTTCCTCCGGAGGGAGAGGGAGAGGGAGAGTGCCAGGCGTAGTAAATTTAGATACAAGTACCAGGAGGTCAGAAAATACGAAGAGGTAGATCAATGTATAATAACTTTTTAGTAGAAAGCTACGCGGCTCTATGATGTATAGATAGCCGTCAACTTTGAGAGGTTGACATAACATCAAGAAAGTAAACAAACAAATTGATAAAATAAAATGGATTTCAGGAAATATTTAGAAAAATGGTAGTAATTGTAGCAGAATGCTACCTGCTACAATTACTACCATTTTTCTAAATATTCTACTCCCACCCGCAAATTCCTCCCCCTTTAGGACAACAACTCGATAAAAGCCTTCAGGAATTAAAAAAAATTAACTTTTCCGGGAAAACTTGTCCCCGGTCCTTTATCCAAAATGTGGAGGAATTTCGCGTATCCAGGAGAATAGATCCACAGTCACTTATGAGCAGAATCTTTGACATCTTTACTGACTCAGCTCTACATTGGCTTAGGTTTAAAACAAACATGAACCCTAATTACACATGGAAACAACTCTTTGCCGACCTAATCAACGATTTCGGAGGCCATGACTTTGACTACAAATTTCTAGAATCTATTAGAAACAGAACTCAAGGTCTGTCTGAGCCAATTATCATTTATGTGTCGATAATGTCAGGCATGTTCAATAAGCTTTCTAAACCATTATCAAGCGAAGAGAAGCTAGAAATAATAATGAGGAACATAAGGCCCTGCTACTCTAACTTCATAGCACACATGAACATACTGACACTAGAACAACTCATAACTGCCTGCCAACAGTATGAGAAAGTAATCGACAAAAATAAGAACTTTAAGGAACCACTCCCAGATCCACTCGCTGCAGAATTCAACTACAAACCTCTCGGGCCTCCCACACCATCCTCTAGTAAAACAGGCTATATGCATAGACCTAACCCCAACCAAAACAATCCTAAAGCCTCCTACACACCATCACCATTCAAGCCTTCATACTTAAGGCAAATCAACACGATCAACAGCAGACACAACTCCAACTTATTTTGTGTTCGGTGCCGAATTAACGGACACTCCTTAGTAACATGTACTCAACCCCGCTTTCCAATTTGCTTCAAGTGTGGCCTAAAGGATTTCAAAACCCCGAAATGCCCTAAATGCAGAAGTAACCCCTCCCCAAAAAACTAGAAAAGCGCGACTTAGATAAGCCAAAATTTGACGCTGAGGATTGGAAGAACTGGTTACAGAATATCCGCTTATTCCACACGTGTTACAGAATTACTTCAATTCTATACGATGAGGAAAAAGACCATGAGCGCCCTTTCCTCCACTTCACTATAAACAACATAGCCTTTTCTGGTCTCCTAGATAGCGGCAGTTCTTTAACAATCCTCGGGAATAACTCCCACCTAAAATTCATAAATCTCGGCTACTCGTTATCTAAGTTGCGGACGATAACAGTATCTTCAGCCAGTGGCCACACAGCAACTTCACTAGGCTTTATTGACTTACCTTTTACATTTAATAATGAAACTCAAATTCTGCGAGCATTCGTGTTCCCTAACATTAGGCCCTCTATAATACTAGGTGTCGACTTCTGGAAGAAGTTTAATCTTATCCCTAAACTGCTTTCTTTAGCTTTCAACTTCAATACAACTTCCTGCAACACAATTACAGAAAATAAAAAAATACACCCTTATGAATGCTTATCCTCTGATCAAAAACTAATAGCTGATGATATAATTAATAGATTTAAGAAAATATCCTTCGAAGAGAAAGGCGAACTAGGCCGCACACACCTTATAACCCATAGAATTGACACTGGCGACACTCTTCCCATCAAACAACGCTGCTATAGGCTCTCACCTGAAAAACAAAAGGCACTTATCAATGAGGTTGATAAGATGCTATCTTGGAAGGTAATCGAAAAATGCGAAAGCCCCTGGCTGTCACCCGTTCTCATCACCCCTAAGAAGAACGGAGAGTGGCGATTTTGCGTAGACAGTAGAAAACTTAATTCCGTAACTAGGCGCGATGCTTACAGCCTTCCATTCATCAACGAAATCCTGGACCACTTAAAAAACGCTAAATTTCTTTCGAGCATAGACATCGCTAAAGCATTCTGGGAAATACCACTCAACGAAGCAGATAGAGATAAAACCGCCTTTTACGTACCAGGCCGAGGCATGTTCAGATTTGTGGTTATGCCTTTCGGGCTAACTAACGCTCCAGCTACACAGCAAAGACTAATGGACATGTTATTCACCCCCGACTTTGACAACAAAGTCTTCTGTTACTTAGACGATATCATCATCATCAGTTCAACATTTGAGGAACACATTTCTTTACTTCTTAAAGTCCTGGAGAAACTAACCTTTGCACGTCTGACCATAAACTTCGAAAAAAGTGTATTTTTCAGGGGCCAACTAAAATACCTCGGATACATAGTTGATGAGCACGGTCTCCGTGCCGACCCCGATAAAATACGCGCTATCTTAGATTTCCCAGTTCCCACTTCGCGCAAAGAAGTTCGAAAGTTCATTGGTACCTGCAGCTGGTTTCGCAGATTTGTTCCAAACTTCAGCACTATCGCTTCACCGATTAATAAGTTAACTACTTCCGGCAAAAATGCTCCCAAATTCAACTGGACAAGCGAAGCCAATTCCGCGTTTCTTAAACTAAAGGAACTTCTCGTTACAACACCAATCCTTGCTTGCCCGGACTTTAACAGCCCCTTTTCCGTCCACTGCGACGCATCTAATTTCGGCATAGGGGCCATGCTAACCCAAACCCAAGGCGATAAGGAGGTTGTCATAGCTTACATGAGTAGGGCACTTAACAAACACGAACAGAACTACTCTACCACAGAACGCGAGACTCTAGCAGTCATCACGGCCCTTGAACACTGGAGATGCTACATTGACAACGGCAAACAGTTTACAGTCTACACGGACCACGCGGCTTTAAAATGGTTTCTTAATCTCTCCAACCCATCCGGGAGACTTGCCCGATGGGCTATACACCTTTCATCATTTAACTTTATATTAAAACACAAGAAAGGTAAGGATAACCTTGTACCTGACTTGCTCTCTCGAACTCCGAAACCTGCCAGCACTCTCACTCACATCGCCCCTATCTCAGGACCTATCCCTGACACAGAGCTCGAGCAGTACAACAGACTCGTCCAGTGCTGCCGTAGCAACCCCGACTCATACCCAAACTATTTCGCCACATCACTTCACCATTCAGTATACAAGATGACTTCTCATGGAAAGAGGTTCCACCCCCTCCAGATAGAGAAAATCTAATAAGAAACTGCCACGGCTCAGCCTCCGAGCCACACCTAGGTGTCTTCAAAACATTTAAGAAGCTATCTTTAACACATTACTGGCCAGGTATGTTTAAAGACATAACCAAACTTATCTCACATTGTGAACGTTGCCAGGCCTACAAATATTCTAATCACTCCCCTTACGGCCCTATGGGCAAACCAAGAATCTGCTCCAGGCCTTTCCAATGCATATCTCTCGATCTGATAGGCCCTTTACCCATGTCGAGACGTCGCAACCAGCACATCCTCGTCGTCACTTGCTGTTTTACTAAGTACTGCCTTCTTTTTCCACTTAAACGCGCTCTAGCATCAAACATCATAAGTAACCTCGAAAACTTTGTGTTTCTCGTCCACGGCGTCCCACAGACCATAATCATGGACAACGGTCCTCAATTCCGGTCTAGGGAGTTCAATAACCTAATAACAAAGTACAAAATACCCTTCCCGTCCTACTCACCTCACTACTGCCCACAAGTAAACCCCACAGAGCGATATAACAGAACCATCATAACAGCACTAGCATCACTAGTAAACGAAGATCACCGCTCTTGGGACATTCATTTACCAATTATTCAGAATGCCATGAATAATTCAGTCAACGCCGTAACGGGATTCACCCCATCTTTCCTAGTGTACGGACGAGAAATCGTCACATGTGGTTCTCTCTACACACCTACACACAATCTGGACGAAATAACTCTGCTACCTCGCGACATATACGCGAATAACGTAGGCCTGCTGGCCAACATATTCGATAGGGTCCAGACGTCACTTTACATAGCCCACACTAGGAACGCTGCTCGGTACGACTTGAAACATCCTTTCAAGGAATTTAATGTTGGCGAATTCGTCTGGCGGAAAAACTACGCCCTTAGTAACGCAGGCTCATACTTTTCAGCTAAACTCGCCCCAAGGTATATCAAATGCAGAGTGATACAAAAGATATCGCCACTCGTTTACCTCTTGGAGGACCCAAACGGTGTAAGAGCCAAATGGCACGTTAAAGACTTTAAAGTCTAAACTGAGTTAAGGCATTTCACTCTTTTCTTTGTATATATTTCCTTTTATACCTCATCACCCTCATGGCATCGCTATTTCGGACAAAGCGAAGCCAACCCTTTAACTTAGGCTCATAAGCCAGTCAAAGCCTTTCGGTTCTACTACAAAATCCCTAGCTGAATTTCTTCGGACTACTTCATTGGGCTCTTAGTCCAGGAACCTGACTCTAAAACCTCCACTACTCTAAAGGGCTCTCTTTATACCCTTTCTCCTAAAAGACTCTTACTAAATGGGTCTATTATAATGTTCCTTACCTGTTGGGTCATCTCTATCCCCACTCGAGCTAAGGTTTATACCTCTTCGTGCGGATTGTGACACGTAAAATAAGCCTACACTACTACACTCTACACGTGCGGCTAGTGACACGCTAAATAAGCCTTAACACTACCATGTGGGTTTTAAGCTGGAGCGGATGACAACTCCTAAAACAAGCCTTGCGTCATTAACTGAGGTATACTCAGAGAGCAGCATACCTTGGAGTAGGAGCCATTGAATGTGAGCCCTACCCCAAACTTTGGATGTATGAATGAATGGTGAAGCCTGAAAGTAAATTTATGCTAGGTAAGGTAGCTGCTCATAACCTCAAAATTTTTGTTACAGCAAAAATTTTCTCGGGGTCGCGGGGGAAATGTAGCATTCTGCTACATATGTTTCAGATATTCACGTACACTGTAAAAGCAATGCTTCAACAGCTATTTTGTCAAATTAGATTTAAGTGCATGTCCAGAGAGTAACTTTAAGTTGTCAGGAAGATTATTATATAATAATATGCTCATATTAAATACATTTATACGATATATGTTTTTATAACATCTTGGTTAATGTAGCAGATTCATTGACCTTGTCCGTATTTGTCTCTTGACCAGTACTCAGGGTGGGAGGAAACAAAAACGCATACATCTCTAACATACATGTAGGGTAATGGAAGTATGTTAAGTTTCACAAAAATTGGTTTACAGCTATCTTTTGTAGCTTAAAGGCGTCCTCCAAATCGACCAAATTACCCCACAAAATCAGTCCATAACCAAGCACAGATGATACATAGCCATGGTATGCCAATAACGCAGCGTCAACTGATATTATTTGTCTCAGCCTTTTTAAAGCAAACACAAAGCGGTTTAGTCTATTGAAGCGGTTTAGTTTATTTAAGTAAGTATATTGATATGTTTAATATCCGTTTATGATATTTATTTTCTGTATGTATGTTAAAAAAAATTTAGATGTGTGGCGGCGCGCATGCGCTCCACATACAAGTCCTGAAACGCGGTATCGAAGTTAATCCGCCGATCGCTATATATACAACTTCCAAACATGTCCGGTTGGAACAGTCGTTCCCCTGGTCACAACTCCCGACCAGGCGGGTAGCTACCCTTTTCCTCACTGTCGTCACTCGGCCTACTGGCCTCATCATCACTCCTCCTAAACTGGTGACCCCGACGTGATCAACAGCGACGACGTGACGCACATCCACAACTCTCACCAACGAAGCCAGACGTCATACCATCAGCAACCACTGCAGTCCACAGCATCTCCAGCAAACTCTGCGGTATCATCACTGTCTCCACATGTCATCGACGCCTCGAAGACCTGGAGCCAGCATCAGCACCTGCATGGCTTAAAGCAGCTGTCACTGTCAGAGTATACTACGCTCCAGTATCCTGCTCGCCTCTGCATACCTGCTCACCGCAACGCCTCGCTAGACTGCAGCACCAAGTAACATGACGTCAACACCTCCACCGGACATCAGCGCAACTTGGATTTCTCAACCTCAACGCATCTTGAAAGCCACATGATCTTCGGCAACCATCGCAGTACCAGAAACGGATTTACAGTACGACAAGTGCTCTATCCTCGGTCGGCACTCAGCATCGCACGGTCTACAGCAGCTACGACTGTCGACACATTCCAGCGTGCAGCCTGCTCTACCACTGCTACATGCCTGCTAGCCTCACCGCCTGACTGCACGATGAAGTAATCAACTGCCTCAAGACATCAACGGCTGCACAGCGTCTTCGACACTCCAAAATGGGGGAGTGATGTGGCGACGCGCATGCGCTCCACATACAAGTCCTGAAACGCGGTATCGAAGTTAATCCGCCGATCGCTATATATACAACTTCCAAACATGTCCGGTTGGAACAGTCGTTCCCCTGGTCACAACTCCCGACCAGGCGGGTAGCTACCCTTTTTCTCACTGTCGTCACTCGGCCTACTGGCCTCATCATCACTCCTCCTAAAGATGTTTAGTTTTTGCGTAAGGACTACAACCGATCAATTGTCAGTTTCGATCTTTTCTCTTTTTGAATTTGTAACCTGTATCCCCCAACTTAGACATTGGCAGAATTGTCTTATGCTGACACAGGCCATTTAAAAAAAGGATTGAATGGAATTGAACAGACACAGTCCATCAAAAAAAAGGATTGAATGGAATTGAAGGAATTGAAGTGAATGATTGACATACAGTAGGTGAGTATCAAGGAACATATATACCCCTCTTATCGGTGAGTATTATTTTTCTTGCATAAATCTATGAGATCTGTGGATTGATAATTCATTTCTGTTGTGTAGCCCAAAATTATTACACTATCAGTAAACTATGTCTTTTTCATTACAATCTAGTGAAAATATTTCTAATAATAATCACGTCTGTTGCGAATAAAATTAAAAATATGTTCATTATATTTTGCAAACCGATTTTTTATATGTTTTGCAAGCCACTTCGCGTTTACAAAGCCTTAGTTATATTTATTTCAGCTGTTATTCTATACGCAATAGTATTTAATGAAGAATTATCAGCAGGTGATGTATCCAGCATAGATCTTGATAAAACTTCCAATACGACTAGTGGTGTTGATGAAATAAAAGATGACGATAAGAAACAAAAATTGGATTCAGGAAAAGTGAACACAAAATATATACTATTCTGGACGCCTAATGCTACACCTTTAAACTTTTTTAAAAAAGAAGGACATAAAGCCTTTATTTCCAATGGTTGCAAACATACAAACTGTTTTATCACTCATAATAGACAGTATTTCTCGGACCAGACTAAATTCGACGCAATAATTTTTAGTATAGCTGCCCTAAGCAATTTACAAAAACAACCATCGAAGCGCTCGTCAAGACAAAAATTTGTTGCTGCCTCTATAGAACCACCAGAAAAATATCCAGTTGTAAACCCACTTTACGATAGTTATTTCAATTGGACATGGACTTATAAGCTGGATTCCGACATACTATGGCGATATTTTCGTATAATTGATTCTAATGGTATTGAAGTCGGTCCCCGGAAGGATATGAAGTGGTCCAAAGTCTACGCGCCTCAAAATTCTGATTACATTTTAGATGAAATTTGGAATGCTCTTGGTGCTAAGAATAAAGCAGTAATGTGGATAAAAGGCTGTAGCCATATAAATCAGTTGAAATATATCATTGACTTAGAAAGAGAATTGAGTAACTTTGGCCTCTCTTTAGACACTTACAGCAATTGTATTATTGGTTACGAAAACTGTAGCTTTAAACAAAAATGTGACAATAAAATAGCAAATAACTATTATTTTTACGTGGCATTTGAAAACTTTTTTGATGAGGACTATGTTACCAACACTCTTTTATTTGCAGTTCAGAACTTTGTTGTACCTGTCGTCATGGGAAAAACCAATTACTCGAGGTCAGAAGAACATTTTTGAGACGGAAAATATATTTGCATTGTTGTTGCTTTTATAACTTTGTGTTTGTTTCAGATTCTTACCACCAGGCAGTTACTTAGACGCTACAAACCTTAATCCTAGTGGATTAGCTGCATTTATTGATGAAATCATAGGAAATTTTAGTATTTATCGCAAGTATTTTAATTGGTTTAAGCATTACACTTATAAATCGAGCTTAAAATCTGAAATATGCAACTTGTGCACATCTTTAAACAATATACAGATGGTAGAAAGTTACACTGTATATGAAAGTTTCAGAAAAATGTGGAGCGGTGAAAAATCGGTTTTGTTTTTTGATTTTTTGTTTGATGCTTTCAAAAATGACGAGTCTTTAAACACCATAGCGCGGAATGGAAACTATGTCGAAGTTCGTAAAATGTTCAAAAAGAAGTATTTTCCTGAAACGGAAGTGTTCATTAATTACTTTGATATAAATAAGCTGAATTTGACGACAACTGAAGACACCAATTTTATACCATATGAACTTGTAACTGTTAATGAAAATAAAAGTAATTTAATATAGCGTACCTAAAGTAAATGCCACATTTGTTTTTAATACTTTTAGTAGTAGTAGACATGACACATCTAAACTCCATTGGTAAATCGTTCAAGCACTTAGATCTGTCATAAATATTAGAAAGTATAAAGATACTATAACACATAAATATATTTTATAGTACGGCTCCTTGGCTCGAAACTTGGTATGCTTGTAGTTTTCATATGCCTACTTAATAATTTAAGGGGGAACAAGTGTCCGTATCTCGCGTGTAATGATTTTGCGGTTGGTCATCTTAGTTTTGCCTAAGAAATCAATGAACTTGCGCACATACTTGAAGCGTCATAATTCTTCAAGTTCAACTCAAAAAAAACTAACTTTGCCCCTCTCTACCTACTACTACAGGCATAAATTAATTGTGGTCTCTGCGGATTTCTTTTGAAGACTACTTATTGAAAAAACGCCTATACTATTACCACAAGGTACTTATGACTTTTTCAGAGCAAGAAGTCATCTTCAATAGCTTGAGAACTGTAAGTCTTATTATCAATAACACTCTTTAAAGTATGTTAATAATAATTATTGTACAGGGTTTCATGCTTGGTTTCGGATGGGACTGTACTTAGTCCTAACAAGTCGTACTATCGGTGTACGGCGTAAAGCGTTTTTACTAACAGATAAGCTGCTACGCAAGCCACAGTATACCTAAAAATTTAGAAATGATGAAGCTAATACCAACAAAAGTGCTTTCTTGGCACTTTGAGCACTGCCATCTGCCATCAAATATATCAAAACGGGAATTAATATATTCAGCATATTAAACTGTTTCATCGTCATCATCATAGATCTAGGTAAGTAACTATTCTTTCTGTGCCTAGTGTATAGTGTGAGTGACTACCTATGTTTACAACTCCCAATTAGCCACAAACACTGAATAAAAACCAGGAAAGGACAGTAGAAAAGTATATACCATAATGGTTTTTATTCAATCAATTTCATATTTAGATTTGGGTATGTATAGTATGACTTTCTCTTTACCCAAGAATCCAAAATGGAAACCACCCTACCCAGAACAGAACTTTTAAAGCCTGAGCCACTTTTCCTTGTTGCAAACAACTTTTAAATCCTGCTTGTATAGCGCCACAGGTGGCCCCGGGGAACTCCAAGACGCTGTATAGTAACTTTCCTAAGATTATTGCCTTAGTTAAAACATTAGCACTCCGTTAGAATGGCCGTAAAGCTGGGTTTAGCTGGCTTTGCTTATACAACTTAGTTTATAAACGTCGGTGCTGATGCCTCAATGTTCTCGTTTAGTACTGCTCTTACATCTAATTTTAGTTTTGTGTAGCACGTTCCTGGGATAAAATAAGTATTAATATACCTTCTTCATCACTACATAGTATGAAATAAAGTTACTTTTATTTACAAAATACAAAAATAATAATATATAATATTTGCTAAATAAAAGCTGATAACGGCCGATGTGGCGCAGTGGTAGTGCGACTGCCTGCTACGCAAAGGTTCCAAAGGTTCCAGTACTATTATATATTCTGTGGTTCCGGGTTCGATTTTCGGTGGGACACTCACAAAGTTCATATTTATCAATTTGTGAATTTGTTCCTGGTCTGGTTAGGACATTGCAGGGTGAACCAACTGATTGTCCGAAAGGAAATGGTTCCTTGCTTCGGAAGGCACGTTAAGCCATCGGTCCCGGTTGCTGTCTATGATTACTTAGACGGCGGTCGTAACAACCATGTCAGAGGCCTACTAGTGGTAGTAGGTGGTTGAAAAGCTCTGACAACAGGGTTCTTCGGGTCGTTGGGCGACTCGGTGTTCTACACGAAAAGAGAGAGAGATTTGCACAATCTTTGAAAGTATCAGATTTTAATCAGATCTAAGATGATGGTTTTGAGGTAATTTTGGAGAAAATCTCTATTCCTTCAGGAAAATGGGTAGCAGCGGGTAAAACCGATGAGCAGGCCGCTAGATTGATATACCTTATGCCTATAACAACATATGATAAACTGTTAGAAACAAACGCTGCCCCTATCTTGAATATTTCGCTTCACATAGCAATGGCTTTGTGACGTGACTTTGAGTAGTATTTATAGCCGAAAATCAATTATCTGCTACTAAGCCGTCGAGGCAAATAAATTTCCGCCCTTATCAAATAATTACAGCAATTTATGCTTAGTCATCAACAGTTGTATAACTTTGCCCAAAATTGATATTACTTTTCACCGACCAATTGTTCTTTGTTCCCCAAAATAGCCTTTAATATATCTGATGCGAATATAAACAAATAAGCGGAAATGAATAAAAGGCCAATTTTCAAGGGAAATTGCGTTTGAGCAGTGATATTTTCGAAAATGTAAAATTAGAAGAGAATAAAATTGCAGAACGGGGGAAATGTTAATATGAAATAAAAAGGTAATATTATTTTCGATGATACAAATTTGAGACGTAGGGATTTTCCGTAAGAATGCGCCTGCTTGCTCGCTTTAATTTTAGAAAGGGGGATCAAAGCTTGTCCTTTGGGATTTATTTTAATACATCCTTCGCAACAAATTTATTTTGATCCGCTGCATCATAAAACATGCGTATTTTTTGTTTGTTATGCTTTTTTGAATTTCAGTTGATCTCTCGCTCATAGGTTTAATATCTATAGACACAAATTACTCAAATCACGGAGTTGTGAACAAAATACCTGGTGACTAATTTATCGAATTTATACATAAACATACAAATTACAAACGTACCAGGCGATATGTGTTGAAACAGTTAAATTGAATTTCTGGATTCATCCCGATTAGTCTCGAGGGGTGCTCGGCCGATCTCGTATTTCTATTAGGTAAGTATGCTATCTCTCCTCTGTCTGTGTTGAAGTTTTGATTTAAGCCGCTTGATCAATCCACACTTGTTTTATTATAATTTCGAGCAACTCGGTCTTCCGTCTCGTTTTGACCCGGTATGGAAGGCCGCATTGATCGAAGTATTATCAAGTGCTGTTTTTGACAATGAGAGGACTCAAACGACTCGTCGACTATTTTATTTTCGCATTTTTGTTTGAATCCTTATCACATATTATACTTACAATAGTTTAAAAATATCTAATAAAAGTTTTAATGATAAATGTCTCAGGGATATAAAAATTGTCGGTAAATATCAATTAACGAATGACTTCTGCACTCTTAGCCGATTTTTGAGCGCCTCGCGTCGCGCACGACGTAACCTTACACAGGGAAATCACTCTTCATTATTCTTGTTTCACCCGATCCCATATTTCTATCAATAATCCAAGATTGATAGTCCCACAGGAACTTGCAATGATATATTGCTAAGTTATAAAATGTTCTGGGCCATTAGTTCTCATTTTGGGTAAAGTGTGGTCGGAGAAACTTTGTTTTATTGAAAAAAGTGGTTTTGTAAAATGAGACTGTTATTTGCCTTACGTTCCGTTTGGTGAGCTTTATTGAATACAATCTGTTTAATATTTCATATTTTGCGAGCATAACAAGTTAAATCAATCTAGTTTTGTGTTTTTTTTTTGTTTTTTACTAACATATCTAAAGTTAAAGAATATCAAATTATCAAAGAAAATATACAATAGTACAAGACCAATGAAAACTAGGTTTAATGTATACAAGTGAGAAGACAACAACTTGAAATGAATAATGCTGTGCTGTAGACATAGCTTTAAGGCACGTGCAGGATTCTAGGGTACCTAAATAACTAGGAACGACGGACAACCTCTTGAGAATGTTGTAGGTAGGAGCCAAGAATAAGCTCACATGAAACCTAAATTGAATTTTTGTCAAAATTGTTAGTTTAAGTCCTGAATTCTAAATTGATCTGAGTTAGTTTTGAGATTTCCTAGAAATATTGAAAGGAGTTTCGTGTAGAATTGCAATAGACATGTATGAGATAGAGCGCTTGTTGTTAAAATTTGAAAGTCAAATGAAAATAGAGAAAATATATACTCGCTTGTCGTGTTTTTTTTAGGGTTAGTAATCTTCTTTTCGTGTGGGACAGCGGGTCCTCCAACGACCCGATTAACTCTGGGTTTCTTTCTTTTCGGACAATCAGGTGGTTGAGCCTGCAATGTCCTTAACCAGACTGGGAATAAATTCACAAAGTGATATCGCAATATAATATAGGGAGTCACCCATCGAGAATCGAACTCGGAACCATAGCGTCATAGACAGTCGCACTACCATTGCGCCACAGCGGCCGTCAATCAGATTAGTAATTAAAGGTAAAACTGAATAAGACTCGTATATTTAGTAATTTGCTTCAATTGTAGTTTAATAACTTGAAATCAAAAGTCCTTAGGTATGTCTGAGGTATTTACTATAAATACCAAAAACATAAACTCAAGTGGCATATTTTATTTGTCTGCTATGTATGATTATGTTCAACAATGCTCATGCATTTACCTTCACATTATAACAGCCATCTCAGCTCTCAGACATGTATTCTATAGGTGTAGCTGCACTTGAGCAACTTACCCCAATATAAACTTAATATTCCGTGAGTTCTGACGCAACGGGATTCCGCTGGAATAATCTTGAGCATTCCAGTTTCAACCTCAGGTTTGAGCAGATTTGTTACTGCTTCGGTAGGGATATGTAGACACATATTCATATTGAAGTATCTTAGTTCAAGACGATTATCATCAATATGAGTCATCACCGGCAAATACCTCCCTTTGGTGGGCAATGAAAAATAGTTCTCCGTATGACAGTTTGGTTCGTTACTTACGGTAAAAGTATTTTTTAAAGGTCCGTGGGCGTCTATAGTTTCAAATATTGTTTAACTTTCTGAGTATGGACTTGGATGGCCGAGAAATCTGATCTTTGTCCATGAAGCATGTGATCTGCCTGTCTGCCTACTATGGGCCTTGTTTTGTTTTTTAACATAGAGTAATATATTGTTACAGCAATTCCCGTGCACCAACAGATAGAAAAACAGGTGTTGAGCACGAAATAATACTTAAGCTCTGAACCCGCCTAACTTTGAATAATATACGGTATAACTTTGACATACATTGTTCCAAATGCCGTTACTATTTATGTAGCTTAAACTCAATATGGAGGCATTAACAGTACATTCTGTGTTGGTTTGCGAGTACATTGTGCGTCTAATTGATCAATTTATATGCATCCGACGCAATAATGGAGCAATCTAGTCTAAACTGATTACTATTAAAAGCAGCAGCGATGGCCGGCGATACATGGGAATGCTCTCAACATAAATCATTCCCTAGATAATTAATTTGTAGTCATAACTGAACTAGATTAATTTCTAGTTTATGGAACAATTTGTTGTTACAATAAATAGCATATATTGAAATGTTTTGATAATATGAATCCAATTTTTTTCGGTTTGACAAATCATTTATTTTACTTCAATAAATTTATTTTTGACGCGTAACCATAAATCCGTTGTTCCTACGCCTTATGAAAAATGTGAGTTATCTATTTTAAAATTATCTCGAGCGCAGCGCAAAATATAAAATTTCATCGAAAAAAGCAATTCCCCATTCCCTGAATTCATCATTCCGATTTTATAACAACCATGGTGAAATGCTAGATAGGTAGGTACATCATTTCTACACTCCTTCAATTCAATTTGATTCGATAGATATGGCTTCTGTCAACAGGGACAATTCTGCCAATGTCGAGGTTGAAAGATACACAGGGATTTGAAGAACAGCCAAATAACTCGTCTCTCAGATTAAAAACAATCAGGACAACACATAAAATACTTATAAATATCATAAACTACAACAGCATACATACGTATTACTACAACAAACTAACTACAACATTCATGTGTTTTTTTCATGGCCTTATAGAATTACTGAACCAAACAGCCTGTTGACACTAGTAGATTCCACTTGGCTACGTAATATGATAAAGCAATTCTGACTGACAGGCATTTGCGTAATCGTACTGCAGATGACAAGGTTCATTCCGACTAACTCAACTGAAATCTAACTAAAGCTAAGTGAACTCAGCCGTCATTCAGTTAGGCAGGTTAACCTGCAAATTTATCAGCAACGCATGTACAGTTGGTTGTATATAAGGTACCAGGGGTACTCCCAAAGAACTGAATGGTTTTTATCCCCAGTTAATACATAATAAAAATTTAAGCTTAATCTCATTCTCATAAAACATATACATATCATGAAAACAATATTGCTGGGACAAAAATAATTCAGTTCTTTTGGAGTACCCCTGGTACTTGATGTGCTATAACCGACTGAACATGAAGTTAATGTATACACGATGTAAGGGACAGCCCTCCAAATAGTGATAGGATGCATTCAGACCATTAATCAGAACAACTTTCAATAAAAAATATTAATTTCAGGAAACGTACATTTTTGAATTTCCCGTAGAAAATGCACTCAGCTGATTGTGATTTTGTATGGGAGGTCGAATATGTTCCTAGGGGAAAGTTGTTCTGTTCAATGGCTGATGCGCCCTATAAGTATTCGGAGGGCTGTCCCTTACACCCTGTATAAGAGCAGAAGGTTTTTTAATTGTTAAAAATTCAGACCTACCAGCAACACTTTGAGATACGGAATCATTTGATTCAGATTACTAATGATATTTTACGAAGAGTATACTCGGTAGAAGGTTTTTTTTTTATTCATGATGGGTTTGCTCTTGACTCTAGACTAGGTCATAGGACAGAGACAGAGTCTTAGATGGACCGAGCTCACCCAAAATAAACCTGTTCACTTTTACTTTGAAGAGATTAGGGTTGTATGCGTTTGGAAACACAGACGCAGGTAGTGAGTTCCACTCTTTAGCAGTGCGCATTATACCTGGTACCAAACCAAATGTAATGTCTATTCTATTAATTCAAATATTAGCCAAATATAAGCTGTTCCCATCAGTTGGATTAATTAAACGTCAACATTAAATGGCATGTTAATGACTGGCCTAAGCTTCAATGATTAATTATTTTCATATGTCTACGGCACAGTATATTGGCACGAATATTATCCACTTATTTAGCAACTATCTGAAGCCCGCGACATCGTTTGCACGGCGTAAGAAGTCGTTCATTATAAGGTTCTTTAGATTTCAATCAAGAATTTATTATTTTTATAATTTAAATCCCTTAACTCATACAACAAAAACGCTCAAAGAAACATGAATAAAAATATATCATGCCGGCTAAGAATAGCATCACCCCAACTTTTTTCTATGTGAGTCGTAAGAGGCGACTAGGTGACAACTTGTTACTATGGAGATACACAATTTCCGAATGACCCTTAATGTTTGTCAGACGTGGCGTAAATGTCCGTTTTTACGGCAATTTGTGCTCTTCTATCCTTTTTTCAGTGACTATCCCCCGGGCATCTCCTCGGTGTCAATAGATGATGCAGGTATCACTTTCGAAGCAGTTGTTTATATTTTTCTGTGAGAGAGTGTCCGGCCCCAACATAACCGCCCCAAGACGTTGGTCAGTACTGGCTACACTGCCAAAACAGGTGTTTTCTATTCTTTTCTGTAAGAGGGACAAGCCTTTCCCAACCCCAGTGCCGGCTTAGAATAGAATAATCTTATTTATTTTTCGCGGGTGTCATAAGAGACGACTAAGGGACGCAATACTCAAACTATACAGATTTTAGGCGATAAGCTGGCAACCTGTCTCTATAGTGATACGCAATTTTTCTGAAGCAGCCCTAAATATTTGTCAGACGTGGCGATAGCGACCGTACTTTACGTTCGATAATGCTTTGCATACCCCGCAAGGGATAAAAGTGTGATATGTGTTTCAATGTATATTATTCTTGATTACGGGATAAAATACACCTAAGACTTAATTATATACTTTTCAAGGTGTACATCGGTTTGTCGACTCGACTCGGTTCGGTTTCGGATCGGTTTGTTCGAAAATAGAAGATGGTTTACATGCTATTATATATTGTAACATTACACTGAAAGATGAAGAAATATTTTATGGGAGTTCTTAATTATTTGTTTATGAACGTTTAAATGTATAATTACCTACTCGTATATGAATAACAAAAGATCGAACCCACAGACGATAAAATTACCTCTAGTATCTACCAGCTTTTGAAAAACCACAATTTAATTACCGCAAGCCAGGATTCAATTGGTTTGAACCTGCGATTTTCAGTTTCCATACTTCCGACATTTCTCCCGACCCTCAAATATTTGATACAACGGGTTGGCCGTTGGAGCATTTGATTTTTTTTCTACACAAACAAAATTATTTGTATCAAACGCGAGGCAAAACTTAGCTTGTTATTAAAAATATCTCAATATCGACAATTTATCTCCGAGAATAATATAAGTTTCGATATGTTTACTTATTTGCTACTTCTAGGATTATCAAGGCATTGGTAGGCGTTAGGCGTATAATCTATACATAATATTATAAACCTAAAGAGGTTGAAAGTCTGTACATCCCACTTTTCCCACTCCCACTTATATTATAAAAGGTAAATAAAATAAAATCTATAAGTGTTTAAGGATTGGCGCAAAAACGGCTATTGACATTCGATCAAAATTTTGTACGAAGATGGAATAGTATCTAGAAAAACATAAAGGTAATTTTTTACCCATACCTCATTAGCAGGCGAACACGTATATCCTGAAAAAGAAGTTAGGAAAACTAACAGCGACATTGTTTATGGAGTAGCTAAACTAAGATTATCGTATATTCCTCAAATATTTGACCAACATGTTGAATCGAATGCTAAATATCATATTCGTATATTAGTCCGGTACGGCCTGCATTATTAGATGGCTTCAACTTACAAAAATTCTAAATCCGCTTATTTTTTGTATGATTGCGTTTTTGTTTTTTTATGTGTCTGTAAAACACATATAACATTTTGTGTAATTTTTTACCCTTGCGTAAAGTTACAATTCAAAGAATAGTAGCTCATTTTTTAAATCAGGTTTTTAAGTGTCTATAATTAAATTAACATTATACAATATACTACTTTTGTCTTTGTGACAGTTCGCAGTGAATAAATCCAGTTTTAGACGTTTTATCCACTGCAAACTATGTTAGCATATGCCTAAAATGTAACATAATGATATATTTGGTTCGGCCAATGGTCCAGAAACCATAAGCCAAAAATAAACGACTTTAATCCTGCCCGCGCTTGTAACTTTTGCGCCTTAAATATTTTTGAAATATGAAAAGCTAGCCTATAGTATGGCTCGAACAAAAACATAATGCAAACTTAATTTTCCGGTAAAAAACATTTGATTAAAATGAAGGATCAAAAGGTTGTCGTATTTCTAGCATTTATCTATTTAGCATACAAAAATCTGAAACTTTGCCGGTCAAAAATGTTTATCAAAATATGCGCATATTTTATATAAATATTGGTCAAGAATTGATAGAACGTTTGAAAAAAGATGTGTTCGTTACTCCGCCTACTACACTTTTTAGGCAGGCATGCTTTCAACTAGCAACCCGGGCCAAAGCGGAAGGTTGAAGGGGGCTAGACTCCATTACAGAAAAAAAATCTAATGTTTTAAAAAAAACTGCATCCGGCGTCTAACAGTGGGTTTAAGGGGGCTGCACATTACTGAAAAAAATAGCATTAAACTGTTTTGAAAATAAAATTTACATCAAGTTTTGTTATGGAGCTTGCCTCCTTCTCAGAAGAAAGAATAGCATAGAACTATTTTGAAAATGAAACCAGCAAAAGAATAGCATACAAGTCTGTATTAAATTTTAAACGTTCGATGTGTTGGGTATGTATACAACTTCTAAACCCAACCTGCGAGTGCAATAAAAATAAGCATACAACTATGGTGAAAATGAAACCAGCATCAAGAGACGAAACGAAACGGGATATGAATGGTTTAAGTTGAAAAAAGAGATGCAAAGCATCAGTTTAAAAATGAAACCAACATCCGTTTTAATCAATCGTATGTAAAAAATATTAAAATGTTTATCGTAATAAAACCATTTACTGTAAAAATTAATTTTGACAGAAAACTAGAGGTACATTTACTGTAATTATTTGTTCCCATGATTTAAAAAAAAATCGCGTTAAAAAAAAGTCGCCTGAAATCTCTTTATTTACGCAGAGAACAGTAAGTCCTTTAACGCAGTTTACAGAGACGTATTACCAACAGAAGTTAGATTCTGTCGATAAGGTTAAATAAAGGAAAATGTTTCGTTTTTTCATTGCTTTAGTTAGACTAATTACTAATGTACCTAATTTGAAGCATATTCAAAATTGTACTGAATTAAATTGATGCTCATATATTTTATTTTTTGACTTATGCGTAACGTTGATAGTTAGTAATTTTTGTAAGACGGTATCCAATAAACATAGAAAAAGGAAGACGCAGGTTTGCAAATATAAATTTTACGTGCTAACTGTTTTTTATCAGTAACACTACAGCGAAACGTAGTTCGCGGGTACCAACTAGTAAAAACATAAGTAAGCAATAAATTCGGCAGCGCGCCACGTCCTTCTATGGCTTCCATAGGGTCCTATTCATGACAAAAATACGTACCTTGAGCTTTCCCTTTTTTCCATCTAATCCTCAGTGAGACATCTCCCCTCTCTCCCCTCCACATGATGTCACATGCCGTCACACGCGGGACACGACCCCAATCCTTAGTTATTAATGAGGCAAGTTTTAATTGTGTTGGAACACCCTTTGTACTCGAGGTGTATAAGCGCGCCATGATTAACTAAATATTATGTAATGAGGAATTACTTACTATACAGTATAAAGCTTCACGTGTGCGTGTGAGAAATAAGCATTCGGGGAATTTGTGTTTGAAGACTTTGAAGTGAGTGAGTTTGGTGTTCTTGGTGAGTGATATGTACAAAGAAACATATTATTTGTAGGTGTCAAAAATATGAGGAGAAAATCACATACATCTAAAAGCTCAATTTATACGAATTTTCTACGTATTCCTTTCTGGAGTTGTTTACGAAAGAAATTGTAAATAAAATGGAATAAGATAATTTTTCTTGTTTGTATACGAATTTTCTCAAATAATAAATTGTGATAGGATTGATTATAATTTAGACATATACTAGCTTTTGCCCGCAACTTCATACGCAAGGTTTAGTGAATTGTGGTTTAGTATAGTTGATGGATGCGTGTTGCTTTATTTTTATTTTAAACTAATTTTCACCAGTCACTCAGAATTTTGCATAGTGACCCTTTAAACACGTATATAGTAATAAATACATACATAGGTCTATCATGTTTATATCACTTGCGGAGTACTTGACTGGTCTGGTGGTGTAGCGGATAGTACCCCTGCCTGCCACGCCGAGGGTCTTAGGTTCCATCCCCAAAAGTCACAATGATATAAATTTTCAGATATTTGTGTTTAGTTTGGGTGTTTTCTAAGTATCCTATATAGAAGTATTTAATTACAAAAAAAAATATTAATTAATAATATCAGATACTAGTTTTCAAAGTACAAGCTTAACTTAGTTAGGGACTAGATGGCGATGTGTAAATCGTCATGAATATTTATTTATTTATAATTTTTTTAGAAGAAAATTTGACTAATTTTGTTTCAAAGAAAGTCCATTTTCAAAGAATTTCTCAAAATTTAGAAGAAAACCGTTTGGTATTTTTCGCGCGAAACGTGGAAAAACAAACAAGTAGACAAAACAATTTTTAGCAATTGTTTTGAAATCTACTTTATCTAGAACTGAACTAATAAGCAAATAGCATGTTTTAAAATTAATCAAGTACATATTTAGTTGAGTTACTGTTTTATTTTATGTATAGATACATGACAAAACTTAATTTCCTTTGCTTGTAATTAATCTTTAGCAGTTACTATGATTTTTTCTATCTAATCCACATTGCATGATATTTGTTGGAGCCAATTTTATTTAAATTGACTGATGACCATTGAGTGTATTGTATTAATTATTTATACGCTGCCTTCAAAGGAAATTTTAGATCCTCTTATTTTAGATCTCCAAATAAAAGTAACACGTATGAAACGCAATAGGTCCCTGCCAGATCAAGACAATTACAATTAAGGGCGCGCCTTGAGAAAAATGGGTAATTTTTAGATAAACGCAATCTTGTTGGTGAATGCTATAAACACCTTTTTATGTTTAATGATTTTCATTCTGGTTGCAGAAAAACACAATTCAAAAAAGTTTGCTCGATAGATTCAATTTTCCAAGTTTGGTCTATTTTTACACTTTTTTGAGTAGTGAATAGCAATACTAAGAACATTACACATAATAACACATAATTTTTTGTGAATTCGATACTTGTTGTACAGTACTAGATTCTTATCGTACAGTTTAATTACTAGTTTATTTGGAGAGAAATTTTTCCAAAAGAGTGAATAATCGTCTAATAATGGCGTTTCCGCTTTGTTCACAAACACAGGATTTGCCATTAGTGGTAAAGAGACGTTTATAATTTTACGGCAGGTCTATAGAAACTTAAGTCATGTTTATATATATAAAAAAAACATTGTAAATAGGTTTAAATACAAACAAACCATGAGGAAGTATCTGATCAATAATTTGGCACAAGTTAATCAAGTCAGTGAATGAGAGCATCAAACACATAACTTGATATAAAGACGCAATAATTTTACAGGATCACGACAGAATAAAGCAGAGCTACGCACATGACAGAGGTGACTTACACACGGTCAGGCAGAATGGCCAGCATAGAAATACCTAAATTACATAGTATACATTCACAGCCACAACATGCCACTGCTGGACATTGGATTTCCAATAATGGGGGGTATTGCCATACTCACCACGCTTGGCAAACGAATTGGCGAGCGCAGTAGAAGATATTGCTTTCACAGGGAAAGCTGCTGCCCATTCCTTGGATGAATTTATCCGTTAGTCACTTTATATGACACCCTAGTAGGGTGATGCTATTGTAAACCTTCATCACACGGCAAAGCAAATTACGTAATGATGGAGAAGAATCAATAAATCATATAAATGTATTTTGACCATGATTACTTTTGCATGAATGCAGTTTGACCCAAAATTGTATATTCCTAAAAAAATTATAAAACATGTAATAGGCGAAATACAGCAATTTAATAAAATTTTGACCAATAAAACTTTTGTCAATACCTCATAACTCCAAAGATCTTGTCACAACAGCAAAAGAAAATACCTTCTAACAATCACTAACGTAAAACCCGTTAATGCTATCAAATAAATACTGGTATCAAGAATCTACTTCTTACGTGACAGAAATGTATGCAGTACATGATATCACGGTAAAGGTTATAATTAATAAGATCATCTGTTTTTTAAGGATTGTGACGAAGAAGTAACGAAAATTCAACAATACACAACAAATTCGCAAATCAGTGATGTTTTTTGTGCGCTCTACTCTATTTTGTCTAAGACAGGCAAGAATTTGAAAAACTTTGATCGCAGTCATGCGGGTCATGCCAGCTACGCTACGTGCTGCGTAGCAAACCACTACGTAACCAGCTTTACGTAGCAGTTTGCTACAACGCACGTCATCTCATTATATTGTCTCTCTTGAGCCGATCTGTCATTTCCTACTCTTCTCACAGATCTATGCATACCATTCTGTGAACACGTATGTGTAATACACAACAGTCGTCACAGAGCGTCTCCCGTTACGGATGTTAATGGCCGCCATTTGACGGCAGACGTTGACAAATCCGCGCCTTCCCCGCGCTAACTGGTTAACCCTCAATGGTATCCTGTAGCTGTATCAGTTCGTCCCATTTGTGACTCCCTGCGACTGCTTACGTAAACCCGAATTGGGTGTTACGTTATAAAGTCGTCTTATACGATACTTTCAGGTAGGTACAAGGATATGGTGAAGTTTCAAGGATATTATTTTACCTTTTCGTATTATAGTTTTTCCATAATAAGCTGGTATGGTTTGAGTGTTTACGATCAGGAGTATTGATAGAGATAAACTATGTGGCACAACAGTTGCAATACAGCAATAAAATATGGCTGCAAAACTTCTTATACATACATACATACATACACATATTACGCCTATAATCCCTTGCGGGATTATAGGCGTTAAAAACGGCCATTTACACCACGTCTGACAAATGTTTGAGGGTCATTCGGAAAATTGTGTATCGCTGTAGTGACAGGTTGTCAGCCCATCGCCTAAAATTGTAATACACACCCTCGAGTCCCTTAGTCGCCTCTTACGACTCCCACGGGAAGGAAATGGGGTGATGCTATTCTAAGCCAGCATCACACGGCATAGCCGGCATCACACGGCAAAGCCGGCATCACACGGCAATGAAACTATTAAAACTAATAAAACTTCTTATTTTGTGTTCTATTCATTTTGTATACCAGGAACCATGCTCGGAACAATTTCGCGTGTAATTAATGTTTGGTTTGTCAACCCTATTTCAATTAATATATATTATAAAAGTACCTCCTTATAGTAAGCTGAATTCCTATAACAAAATGTAAAATCAAGAAAATGGATAATACTTTAACCAGTCTTTAGTCCTTTGTCTGACTGCATAGGAGACACACCAGGACTTACCGCATGTGTGTGCCGTTAATAGTGTATTAGGTTGCCGCGTTACGCTTTCAAGATCTACGGTCTGTCGAGCGTTCGCCTTAGGATCCGGAGATGCCAGGTTCTATTTCCGGGGAGTGAAATGTTGATATTTATTACTTTGTTAATTTCCTCCCAGCTTTGTAAGGACATTACTGGCTGAGGCACCTAATTACCCGAAAAAAAGATGGTTCCGAGCTTTGGAGAGCACGTTAAGCCAGCGACCCTTGTCACTGTCTATGATATTATAACTAAGAAGGTGGTCGTTACACAACCATATCAGAGGACTACTAGTAGTAAAAGACGCCTTAAAACACAAGAGTTCATCAGTTATTAGGTTGTTCGTCGACTGGGTATACCATACGACAAAAGGAGACACACCAGCACTTAGAATCGCATGGGTGTGCTGTTAATAGTGCATTAGGTTACTGCGGAACGCAACGACGTTCCGATTGCCATGCTATTTATTGTTAACTTGGGTTTGGGGCTGCAAAACTAGAGTTTTATGGTAATTAATAAAAAAGAACAAAAAAAAATTATTTTTCTTTTTAATTACAAGTAGATAGTAAGAAAAAAACCTAGGTAAACGACAGAAACAGCTATCACAGCTAGCTTCTTTTCTTCCACGAGCTGCGTACTATATTATCAGTCATTAGGCACGAGACAATTTGTCTTATTTTCTAGTAAAATATATTAATATTGAATAAAAAAATATGTTACCTAGCATTGAATTTAAGCTTATTTAAACTTACCCGGGTAAAGATGCTGTTTGTGGTGGAGAACACCTTTTAAAAGTTTCTCAAAATGCCAGTATCACGGAAAGACAAGAAATACTTTAAATATGAGCTATATCATGATTTTGGTGAGTTTCGTGGACTGACATACAAGATTTACGCGCCATAGAAACGTGAAACATGTTGACCTACTCTGTTGTTTGAGCTGAGCAGTCTGGTGCACGGGATCGAATTCCTCCAGCTATGCACGTACGTATTAATGCAGCAACGTCTTGAATAGACCCTGCACATGGTAAAGTACCTTAAGAAATTTTAGACCTAGGAAATTATATTGTAGTTACCAGTTTTACCAACGTTTTATATGCCACGATAGGCTTTCAAACTATGATTTAGCGTTAATTTGTCAAAAAAAAATAATTATGAATTGGTCTCTAAATATTACCGCTCTGTGTGGCCATTATAATTTCGCTCGTATATGTAGCTCTGTCTGATGGGTCATAAGGAGGTAACCCGCTCGGATTTAAGTGATTATTACCATTCGCGAGCCCCTAACGCCGCTACGACATACTAAACTTTACAACTTTATCACGGTTCATTTGTGAAGCACCATCGTGGTTTACGAGTGTGTTCGGCTTGCGAATGGCATGGCTTTGTTTACTGTTGAATTTATTAATGTTGCTTCTAAATAAGTAATGTCAAAAGATATAGAGCTTTTAAAAAATAGCATCACGTAAGTCTGATGTGATATTTGATTATGTGTGCTATTTGAAATTCGGGTCCGTGTCAGTTTGTTAGATGATTGGCTATAATAATTTTTTTCTTCGGCAGGCATGTATAGGCAGGAAATCAATTTCAATAGGCAAAATCAACTTTCTCTGATATAAACATACATACACATATCACGCCTATAATACCTTGCGGGGTAGGCAGAGCGTAAACTGCCGCAAAAAACTGACATTTACGCCACGTCTGACAAATATTTGAGGGTTATTCGGAAAATTGTGTGTCGCCAAAGTAACAGGTGGTCAGCCCATCGCCTAAAATTTATTTCACACCCTCGAGTCCCTTAGTTACCTCTTACGAATCCCACGGGAAAGAAATGGGGTGATGCTATTCTAAGCCGGCATCACACGGCAATTCTAAGCCGGCATCACACGACAAATTCTCATTATTATTATTGTTCTCTGGTTCTATGTATAGGCATGAATTCAACTTCAATAGGTAAAATCAACTTTCTGTGATATAAATGTATTCCAATAAGACTAAATCATAAATGAAGATAAGATTTTTATCATATTTTCATAACTTAAAATTCAAACGCAGCTGTCGTCTTCCCAATAATATCCTTCAAACTTCCACCATTCCATGATGGCGATCACCTATCTTCAACATCTGCCTCCATAGGCTTCGACTTCCATTGATGTAATTTTAACTGTAAAATGAATAATTTATGAGATAAACTGATGATCGAAGAGATTATTTGTCGTCTTCCTGCCATTAGGAGGTGTCGTTAAGTTCGTGTGCCGGTGAAGGATTGTACAATAGACGCTATTTATTTTTATTGTAATTATCTACTTACTGTTTGCTATCCAGGTGATTACGGTATTTTGTTGTTGTTGAAGGTTAGAATTATATACAGGTATTACAGGTGTTCAAGAAATTGCGTAAAATCATTTGTTATTCTCTCTATCTTTTCGAGTTGTCCAACGACACGATGAACCCTGGTGCCATAGATTTCCAACCGCCTACTATTAGTAGTAGGCCTCTGACATGGTTGTGTAACGAACGCTCTAAGTAATCATAGACTGGAACTGGGACCGACGGCTTGTTCCGAAGCATGGAACCATTTCTTTTCGGACAATCAACCGGTTCACCCTGCAATGTCCTAACCAGACCGGGAACAAATTCACAAATAAAAAATATCGACTTTGTGAGTGTCCCACCGAGAATCAACTACGGAACCTTTGTGTCGCTGGCAATTGCGTGCACTACCACTGCGCCACATCGACCGTCGATACTTTTGTTATTCTTTCGTCGATATTTGTTAAAATACTCAACCCTGAAAAAAAAATGTCACTCATTTTTTTATGTCATTAAATAAAACCGCAAATGAAACTGCTATGAAAAAGTGTTAATATTGTAGTAACTTTTTTTCGCTACAGTATCAAACGCATTTAAAAACACTGCGAAAAATATCGGTCCGAACATTGAAGGTTCACGCTAAATTTGCCAATGAGATATCGTATCGAATTCATCGCTTGTAAGGCCGAATGAAAAGCCTTTCCTCTTTTGTAGGCGTATTCAATAATATTTTCACCCATTCAATGCTTGCTTATCAACTGGCTATTCAATACTATTCAATGACATTCAATATTTTCTCTGTAGGTTGGTAAGTACCAGTTTACGAAAATTATGTTTATAATTTAAACTCCAGCTTAAGTTCGTGCATAAAAAGTCAATAGCTTTTATAATTGACGAATTTTAAGACATGTTCTATATTATGTATTACTATAATTTTAAACTTACTCAAATTTTTATTACTTACATTATCAAAAGAGACAAATGAATAAAACATAACTTTTAAGCACTCGCGATCACAGGTAAATTACTAATATTTACCTAAATATTATCGCGATAGACCCGGTCTAATACTTAAAATGAATGAATAAAACAGTTTAAAGATGATAAAAATGAATATGAAAATTAAATTACTTTATTCAATATACTAAGTATAGTATTATAACTTCCGTCGTACATACGTCATAAACCATCAATGTAAAAAAGGATTTTTATGACACAATTTTCTTTTTTATAACAATTTTGTATTGTCCAAAAAGAAAATCAGCTCGTGTGGGATGAAAAATAAAAATAAAGGCACTGCCTCGGGGCATGCCAGGTTAATCACACGGCATGTAACTTTACGTAATTAGTGTAAGCATGTGCTTAGTATATTTAAAAAGGTGGTTTAGTATAATAAAAAAATATGCCCATGCAATAATGAGCATTATGTAGGACTAACGTACCGGCTAGAAATGTTCTTTAAAAAAACCGCTTACCGAAAAAACCCTCCTGCTTGTGGTTTTGAAAGCAAACAGTTTTCTTTTTGTTGTTTTTCGCATCATCAAAATAAAACTATATTCAATTACTGAAAAAGGAGACCTCGTTATCGAAATAATAACATCAAAAAGTTGAAGCCTGTCTGTCTGTTACATTTTATCCAACTTTTGTGATATTTGCTCGGTTGGTGTTTCATAACAGAACCAATTTGCTCCAAAATGCTAGTTTCATTAAACTTAAATAAATTTCAGCCGTCTTCAATAACGCGTACCAACCATGTGATTGAATTTGAAACCAATGAAAAGTTATAGAGTTGTGTAGTTTTTGTTCATATTTTTCAGGTTAGTAAGTAATTTATTTTTTCCGGCGTAGATATTGAGTTTTTGAGTAATTTCATTGGAGCTTTTCAAAATCATAATGATACTTAACTCATACAATAGTCGTTCGGTTGGTGGTAATGGTTTATAAATAAGTTTACATGTGTGGGTGTAACAATAACCCATATTCTGCTCTGTGAGCAACGAGCTTTAAATGTATATCTGTAGATTGTTTAAACTTTCTCTCCTTATCTGTTTTCTTACGTGTTCTTTCTACTTAGCTTAAAAATGGAGTAACAAAAAGGTATAGCAAGCCGAAAGCAGGTCAAGGTATTTATGAAACTGATCAATTTTCCCCAACTATCTGTAGATTATTCAAACTTTCTCTCCTTAATCTCTTTACGTGTTTTTCCTACTTAGTTTCATCATGGAGTAACAAAAAGGTATAACAAGCCAAAAGGAGGTCGAGGTATTTATGAAACTGAACAACTTTCCCCAACTATCTGTAGATTATTCAAACTTCCTCTCCTTATCTGTTGTCTTGCGTGTTTTTCCTAATTAGTTTCATCACGGAGTAACAAAAACGTATAACAAGCCAAAAGGAGGTCAAGGTTTTAATGAAACTGAACAACTTTCCCCATAGAAATTGGTCAAACTTTAAAAAAATGACCTCTCACAGAAAATTTGACGGCTGATCGGCAATTCCATATGGCTGGTCCAATTTTTTTTTGTGTGGCGAAAGTTGTTCAGCTTCATGAGCACCTTGCAATCATTTCAGCTTGTTATACACTTGTTACAATGTGTACAGTGAGTGATAAAATCGAAGTTGTATTCGAAAGCATAGTCGTAAACAAAATATTATAATTATACATACATACATACACATTTCACGCCTATAATCCCTTGCGGGGTAGGCAGAGTGTAAACAGCCGCTAAAAACGGGCATTTACACCACGTCTGACAAATGTTTGAGGGTTATTTGGGATATTGTGTATCGCCATAGTGACAAATTATAATTATTATAATCCAAATTTGTATAAATACAGATAATAAATGGCAAAACTGTTTTTAACTAAAGCTACAGTCAAATAGCGTTGTTTCAATAATTATCAAACATATAATTTTGTATGATAAATTAAGACTATATTCGTAGCATAAAGTTTACAAATAGGCATCATTGTATCATCAGCCACAATTTATAGCCAACTTTATGAAAATTTAGATCTAGGAACATGCTAGACATAGCGATTCGCTTAAAAATCCTGTTTGAAATAAAAATTATACAGCGATTTTCAAATTAACTGACAAACACGACTTTATTTCTACGTAGTTAAGGTAACTTTATTAATATTTAGATTGTTTTATTGAAGTCGATTTATGTGGTCTTCTCGGTTCAAAAATAGTTCAGTGTAGAATTAAGATTTCATACTAAAGGGATAAAAATCCGATAAATTGAGAGAATTTCCTTGGTTCAAAAACATCTCGAAAACGACCATTGTCAGTCGATACCTAGCTCTTGTCAACTTGAAAATATCTAAATTCTACCAGTTTCACTTTGTGACATATGGATACCAATACTCCGTGTACTCTATTCTTTGATCTGAGTATAAAACCAGAAGTCAAATTAACGCAATATGGCGCTTCCCTTGTTTTTTATACTCACCCCGCACTTTTGGGGTTACAATAAAAACAGTGCTTTAATGACTTTTTACTTGACCATGGAACGAGATGGTTGGAAAAACAGCGAATCAGTAATGAAATTATGTGCCTTTTTCGTATTTTTGTCGAAATGAAATTTTTGTGTGTATAAAGTAATTTGCAGTTAGATATAAAATAAAAAACCTTTTGTAAAGTGGTGTGAGATTTGTAAAAAATTCAGGAAAAAACCCATGCGAATCATTTGGAACATCATTCGAAAGAATGGGCTTAAGAACACTACACTACACTAGTAAAAAGCATATCAAATTAGCGGTCATGCTAAAATAAACCAACAACTCCCTGCAACCCACCTTTAGTAACCACGACTTATTCGTAGACAATATTCAAAATGACATACAATATCTCATCTCAAAGGCGGAATTAGAATTAATCGGCTAGCAAGGGTTGTCTTTTTGCATGGGAGCCTAAGTTGGAGAGATGTACGAAAATCTTTTGGGGAATAAACCTCGCTCCACAGGATTACGGATGAAATAATAATCCTTACCTCAAATTACTTGCTGAACGATTCATCGAACAACTATTTGCGATTATTTTAAATGTATTTTACAGTCGGTTGATAACTTTATTTAACACCTACAAAATAATTGTAGCTAGGTAATTGTATACCGGGAATAAAAAATAACAGCGACTTTGTGAAATACATTACAGTTAAACTCACGTGCGGTTAGGCACCAAACTGCCAATGTAAGTCTTATGCGCGCGGCATAAAAATGGCCCGAAGTCCAAACTGTCTAATACAGCCTGATCTCGACTGTACCTAAAAAAACGATCGCCAACCTGCCTGTCAATCGTGTTGAGTATAGTAATACAGGGGGAGGCCTTCTCCCAGCAGTGTACTGCTGTAACTATATATGATTGAAAAAAAATGTGGCAGCATTTCAAACGTGAAAATTATTTTTGTGGTTGATTTTTACTTTATCTAAAAACTGAATTTCAGCCAACAGATTAATCTTTTAAATAATTTTTCCACAGTTTCCGGTGGTAGTGGCACTTTAAATGACATAGCACGGTTTTAGACATATTTTTGCGTGAGTCAAGCATAAAGTGCATGCATTTTTAAAAGCTTCACCCGTTCCGCTAAAGGCCATTAACCGGGAAAAGCGAATTGCCCTGGTTTATTAGAGAACTAATTTGATTACACACACAACCACAAATGGTCCGGGCCCGGTCGGTAAATAAATGCAGACAATTTATCTCGGCTCCGTTTTCGTCTTTTTTACTCTGCTTTGGTTACAGTAATTAGCTAATGTACTTAGTTGTTTATGCCCTAGCAGCTTGATTAACTAGTTAGTTGAATAACTATTGGAATTTTCTGCATTTGCAGCTTTTTTCTATAAAATGTGTTTCTTTCCTACCTATAACACCCTTTGTTTTTACTAACGAGGTTCTTAAGTTATTTTTAAAAAACTTGCAAATTTATAATTATATCCAATACTGAAAATAAGAAATTGAAAAAATGTCAGCGCCCGCCGGGACTTGAACCCGGGACCGTGGGGTACCGTCCCACTGCTCTGCCAACTGAGCTACCGGCGCCCCGACTGACACTTGCTAATTTTTCAATCTCTTGGTACTCGTCTCGATGTGACGTACAAGCGACATCTAGTAGAAGTTATTGTAACGAATACTATGGTTAGTCCACAATTAGTGTAGGAATTTAAACCATGCGATGAAACTTTGCTTACCTAAATGTACTATGATTTTATTATGCACTCACTCACAGTGCTTTATTATTTTCAAAAATGAATTTAAGAAATTGAAAAAATGACAGCGCCCGCCGGGACTTGAACCCGGGACCGTAGGGTACCGTCCCCTGCTCTGCGAACTGAGCTACCGGCGCCCCATATCGAATACTAATGCATATCGGTTTATTTTTCGAAGTAAAAAATAGCAAAAAGATGCAATCACACGGTATTTTATTCAACAGCCATAACAAATCACTTTAAATCACAGGCCTCGCATATTGAAGATATTTCAACGCTTACGTCACCCACAAAGATAAATTGGGTGATGCTTTTCTTAGCCAGCGTCAAACAGCACAGAAAGTGTTACTAAACTCAAAACTACATAAAATGTACTTACCTAAGTGTCATGTACTTTTAATAGCAAGAGTCAATCTCGCGCATCGAACTTTGTTACGATATATGTTTGCTTATACGCGAGTTATAGCCGTGAAACCTTTCTGAGCTCCCCAGGGCACTATTGCAGGTTTACAACACTTTTTATGTGACAGGGTTTTGCACGTGGAATCGATGGCGACATTTTTGTGTATGAGTATATTGCCACATAGCGAATTATATAGTATACCTCACAGATAGATACATACCATAATTTTGAGTGTGATGAAAGACTGGAGTAGGTACGTGACATCAAAGGACAATGCTCAAAAAAAACCCAGACCCGGCATAAACGGTACATATCTCAAATTTTTCGTTAATATGGTAATTACATACTAAAAATAAAATATAGTGACAATTCTTTTTTTTTAAGTAATATTTTGCTAATTCTTTTTTCGCAGGAATAATTTGTAAACAGAATCAATTTTAAAAGTATTTTTACAGGTTGCTGCATTTTAGGTTGTGTTATTAAGCCTGCCATTTCACTTTTTCACTCGCACTTAAGGTTCTCTGTATTCTAGTACCTTATCAGCTCAGGTCGTATGAGTCACTCATTGACCATTGTTGTAGTCGCGCTCATCTTACGTGGTCTATGCGCAGTCCTTCGTTGTACTTCGTTGAGATCTGTGCGTTTTTGTTTGTTTTGACATTTGTTAACTTATCCCGCTACATACGACTTTTGCATTACACTTGACTTGAATATTACTTGGGTTGGGCCAGATACCAAGATAATTTCAATCATCCCGGCAATACGTTGGAAGATGTCATCTTAGATTTATATAACCACTAGCTTTTACCCGCGACTTCGTCCGCGTTAGATAGTTTTTTAGAAACAGGTTCAGGTTAAGGTGGGCTCCTGATGGTACACCTGGTGGTCTACATAAGGTACTCCAGATCCTCTCTGTCCTTGTGAATAGAAGCAGCCCATCATACTGGCCAACTTTCGTTTTGGAACCATTTCTGTATCTCTAATAGTTTAGCTGGGCTCCTGATCGTACACTTGGTGGTCTACATAAGGTACTCCAGATCCTCAATGTCCTTGTGAAAAGAAGCAGCCCATCATACTGAACAACTTTTGTTTTGGAACCAGGCCTGTATCTCTTATAGTTTAGCTGGGCTCCTGATGGTATACCTGGTGGTATACATAATGTACTCCAGATCCTCAATGTCCTTGTGAAAAGAAGCGGCCTATCATACTGAACAACTTTTGTTTTGGAACCATGCCTGTATCTCTTATAGTTTAGCTGGGCTCCTGTTGGTACACCTGGTGGTCTACATAAGTTACTCATCACTTCTTGTGAAAAGAAGCGGCCCATCATACTGAACAATTTCTGTTTTGGAACCATGCCTGTATCTCTTATAGTTTAGCTGGGATCCTGATGTTTCACCTGGTGGTCTACATTCGTTACTCCAGATCCTCAATGTCCTTGTGAAAAGAAGCGGCCCATCATACTGAACAACTTTTGTTTTGGAACCATGCCTGTATCTCTTATAGTTTAACTGGCCTCCTGTTGGTACACCTGGTGGTCTACATAAGTTACTCCAGATCCTCAATGTCCTTGTGAAAAGAAGCGGCCCATCATACTGAACAATTTTTGTTTTGGAACCATGCCTGTATCTCTAATAGTTTAGCAGGGCTCCTGGTGGTATATCTGGTGGTCTAAATAAGGTACTCCAGATCCTCAATGTCCTTGTGAAAAGAAGCGGCCCATCATACTGAACAACTTATATTTTGGAACCATGCCTGTATCTCTAATAGTTTAGCTGGGCTCCTGGTGGTATATCTGGTGGTCTACATAAGGTACTCCAGATCCTCAATGTCCTTGTGAAAAGAAGCGGCCCATCATACTGAACAACTTTTGTGTTGGAACCATTTCTGTATCTCTAATAGTTTAAGTGGGCTCCTGATCGTACACCTGGTGGTCTACATAAGGTACTCCAGATCCTCAATGTCCTTGTGAAAAGAAGCGGCCCATCATACTGAACAACTTTTGTTTTGGAACCATGCCTGTATCTCTAATAGTTTAGCAGGGCTCCTGGTGGTATATCTGGTGGTCTAAATAAGGTACTCCAGATCCTCAATGTCCTTGTGAAAAGAAGCGGCCCATCATACTGAACAACTTATATTTTGGAACCATGCCTGTATCTCTAATAGTTTAGCTGGGCTCCTGGTGGTATATCTGGTGGTCTACATAAGGTACTCCAGATCCTCAATGTCCTTGTGAAAAGAAGCGGCCCATCATACTGAACAACTTTTGTATTGGAACCATTTCTGTATCTCTAATAGTTTAAGTGGGCTCCTGATCGTACACCTGGTGGTCTACATAAGGTACTCCAGATCCTCAATGTCCTTGTGAAAAGAAGCGGCCCATCATACTGAACAACTTTTGTTTTGGAACCATGCCTGTATCTCTAATAGTTTAGCTGGGCTCCTGATGGTACACCTGGTGGTCTACATAAGGTACTCCAGATCCTCTCTGTCCTTGTGAAAAGAAGCGGCCCATCATACTAAACAACTTTTGTTTTGTAACCATGCCTGTATCTCTAATAGTTTAGCTGGGCTCCTGGTGGTACACCTGGTGGTCTACACCTGTACTCCAGACCCTCGATGTCCTTGTAAAAAGAAGCGGCCCATCATACAGAACAACTTTTGTTTTGGAACCATGCCTGTATCTCTAATAGTTTAGCTGGGCTCCTGGTGGTACACCTGGTGGTCTACATAAGGTACTCCAGATCCTCAATGTCCTTGTAAAAAGAATCGGCCCATCATACTGAACAACTTTTGTTTTGGAACCATGCCTGTATCTCTAATAGTTTAGCTGGGGTCCTGGTGGTACACCTGGTGGTCTACATCTGTACTCCAGACCCTCGAATGGTGATAAAAAGTAGCCTATGTCCGTTCTCGGTATGCTAGCAACCTCTGTGCCAAGTTTCATGAAGATCGGTTCAGCGGTTTGGCCGTGAAAGCGTAGCAGACAGACAGACAGACAGACAGACAGACAGAGTTACTTTCGCATTTATAATATTATTATTAGTGTGGATAGCTTTTACCCGCGACTTCGTCCGCGTTAGATAGTTTTTTAGAAACAGGTTCAGGTTAAGGTGGGCTCCTGATGGTACACCTGGTGGTCTACATAAGGTACTCCAGATCCTCTCTGTCCTTGTGAATAGAAGCAGCCCATCATACTGGCCAACTTTCGTTTTGGAACCATTTCTGTATCTCTAATAGTTTAGCTGGGCTCCTGATCGTACACTTGGTGGTCTACATAAGGTACTCCAGATCCTCAATGTCCTTGTGAAAAGAAGCAGCCCATCATACTGAACAACTTTTGTTTTGGAACCAGGCCTGTATCTCTTATAGTTTAGCTGGGCTCCTGATGGTATACCTGGTGGTATACATAATGTACTCCAGATCCTCAATGTCCTTGTGAAAAGAAGCGGCCTATCATACTGAACAATTTTTGTTTTGGAACCATGCCTGTATCTCTTATAGTTTAGCTGGGCTCCTGTTGGTACACCTGGTGGTCTACATAAGTTACTCATCACTTCTTGTGAAAAGAAGCGGCCCATCATACTGAACAATTTTTGTTTTGGAACCATGCCTGTATCTCTTATAGTTTAGCTGGGATCCTGATGTTTCACCTGGTGGTCTACATTCGTTACTCCAGATCCTCAATGTCCTTGTGAAAAGAAGCGGCCCATCATACTGAACAACTTTTGTTTTGGAACCATGCCTGTATCTCTTATACTTTAGCTGGGCTCCTGTTGGTACACCTGGTGGTCTACATAAGTTACTCCAGATCCTCAATGTCCTTGTGAAAAGAAGCGGCCCATCATACTGAACAATTTTTGTTTTGGAACCATGCCTGTATCTCTAATAGTTTAGCAGGGCTCCTGGTGGTATATCTGGTGGTCTAAATAAGGTACTCCAGATCCTCAATGTCCTTGTGAAAAGAAGCGGCCCATCATACTGAACAACTTATATTTTGGAACCATGCCTGTATCTCTAATAGTTTAGCTGGGCTCCTGGTGGTATATCTGGTGGTCTACATAAGGTACTCCAGATCCTCAATGTCCTTGTGAAAAGAAGCGGCCCATCATACTGAACAACTTTTGTGTTGGAACCATTTCTGTATCTCTTATAGTTTAAGTGGGCTCCTGATCGTACACCTGGTGGTCTACATAAGGTACTCCAGATCCTCAATGTCCTTGTGAAAAGAAGCGGCCCATCATACTGAACAACTTTTGTTTTGGAACCATGCCTGTATCTCTAATAGTTTAGCTGGGCTCCTGATGGTACACCTGATGGTCTACATAAGTTACTCCAGATCCTCAATGTCCTTGTGAAAAGAAGCGGCCCATCATACTGAACAACTTTTGTTTTGGAACCATGCCTGTATCTCTAATAGTTTAGCAGGGCTCCTGGTGGTATATCTGGTGGTCTAAATAAGGTACTCCAGATCCTCAATGTCCTTGTGAAAAGAAGCGGCCCATCATACTGAACAACTTATATTTTGGAACCATGCCTGTATCTCTAATAGTTTAGCTGGGCTCCTGGTGGTATATCTGGTGGTCTACATAAGGTACTCCAGATCCGCAATGTCCTTGTGAAAAGAAGCGGCCCATCATACTGAACAACTTTTGTGTTGGAACCATTTCTGTATCTCTAATAGTTTAAGTGGGCTCCTGATCGTACACCTGGTGGTCTACATAAGGTACTCCAGATCCTCAATGTCCTTGTGAAAAGAAGCGGCCCATCATACTGAACAACTTTTGTTTTGGAACCATGCCTGTATCTCTAATAGTTTAGCTGGGCTCCTGATGGTACACCTGGTGGTCTACATAAGGTACTCCAGATCCTCTCTGTCCTTGTGAAAAGAAGCGGCCCATCATACTAAACAACTTTTGTTTTGTAACCATGCCTGTATCTCTAATAGTTTAGCTGGGCTCCTGGTGGTACACCTGGTGGTCTACACCTGTACTCCAGACCCTCGATGTCATTGTAAAAAGAATCGGCCCATCATACTGAACAACTTTTGTTTTGGAACCATGCCTGTATCTCTAATAGTTTAGCTGGGGTCCTGGTGGTACACCTGGTGGTCTACATCTGTACTCCAGACCCTCGAATGGTGATAAAAAGTAGCCTATGTCCGTTCTCGGTATGCTAGCAACCTCTGTGCCAAGTTTCATGAAGATCGGTTCAGCGGTTTGGCCGTGAAAGCGTAGCAGACAGACAGACAGACAGACAGAGTTACTTTCGCATTTATAATATTAGTGTGGATTGAAGGAAAAGCCATTGTAATATCTATTAATAAAACATATTTCATTTACCCTTGATTTTTTATTAATATATTGCAGATATAAGGCGTCGTTGCCAAAATAGATGCATAAATGTCATATTTAGCACAAAAGAAAAGAAAGAAAAAAGAATTTCCCATTTTCAAAGTATAAAATATATCTCCTTACAAAAAACAACTAGCAATTAATGGCATTTAAAAAAAGATTTCGGCAACGCCCCCTACCGAATATTTTGTCGCATACGAATACCTAAAATCTGAGATACATTTCATTTGCGCCGGGCCTGGGTTTTTTTTCCATACATTGTGAGCATTGTCCTTTAAAGTACATAACTATATGCCAATACATAGCTCTATTTTCCTGAGTCATAATCATGAGAAAAATAAGAAGGGCGGGGGGCACAGACTGTTTTTTATCATATACCTCTACAAAGTAAGGTTTTTATTCGTCATGAATGAAATAATGGTTATTTATATAAAATACAATATGACGGCCGATGTAGCGCAATGGTAGTGCGACTGCCTGCGCTGCGGTGCAAAGGTTCCGGGTTCGATTCTCGGTGGATCACTTAAAAAGTTGATATTTATCACTTTGTGAATTTGTTCCCGGTCTGGTTAGGACATTGCAGGGTGAACCAACTGATTGTCCGAAAAGAAATGGTTCCGTGCTTCGGAGGGCACGCTAAGCCGTCGGTCCCGGTTGCTGTCTATGATTACTTAGACGGCGGTCGTAACACAACCATGTCAGAGGCTTACTAGTGGTAGTAGGCGGTTGAAAAACTCTGACAACCGGGTTCATCGTGTTGTTGGACGACTCGGTGTCCCACACGAAAAGAAGAAGATTTAAAATATACTTTATTCTCTCAAAATGCGCATTCAGTATTTTTAAAAAGCAAATTAGAAGTATAAAAAATTTTGAAAGTAGTTTGTAAAATTGTATACCTAATACTGGAAGTGTTTTAAAAATGTGGTATTAGTGCTCAATATTCCTTGCTTATCTATAAATTTTATCTGTAAAATTTTCAAGTGCAGGTACAAGTAGGTACGAGTATCACTCTTGTTTTGTCTGCATTGCGTAAAGTTTTCTTTTTGATGGATAGCTACGAGCACAACGCCATAGATAATCTTGTTTCGAAAAACACGTTCGCTAAGATAACAAGGCTTTTGTCGAAAATATTATTCTTAGAAGCTTTTTCTTATTATTCTTTTATAAATGTGAACGATCGTTATATGCTTCGTATTATCGGGTTACAATTTGGACGCGATCGAAAAATAATACAATTTGGCACAAGACAAGAGAAGTGTGTTACACCTACATTATAGCGACGTCTAATCTTTTTAGTTCTTTTTATCATATGAAACTATTTTGTTTTAAATATTAATAGCATACTTTGATGTGCGTATTATTAGAATTTATATATACTTACTTACTTCTTTTTCCATCATAATTACAAGAAATATTAAGGCATAACTGAGAATGAGACCGCTAAAACCAGGATATTTTGGTCTCGTAAGTTTATTTGGTTTAGCTTCTAATGTGGCATTTTCAAAATATAGCATTATGGCGCATGCGGCAAACTCTCGATTTGGGAATGAATTGTGAATGAAATTTGATTTTGTTGATTTCACTCACCAAACTCGAAAAACTATTATCTCTATGTTTTTAAGAAACAAATCTTACTATTACTTGGTATATTTTTATCAACCAATGACTAACTTTATTTGTTTTAAGAAAAAAATGTGTAATACTGTCAATAGAACCTCTAAATATTTGTTTAATTATAGGGATCTCGAATCAGAATCGGTCTGGAAAAATTGAAAGGATGCGGCGGCCGCCAGTTTATTCTAGGAAATGTCATTTACCATTCGAGAGTATACCACACCAAGGGTTAAAATTTTATGTATAGTTCTTGAAACAAGGAGTAACAGTTTCATCATCATAATAACAAATATCATTAACGTTCTTCTGTTTATGTTACACTTTGTAAAGGTTACAAATCAGTATCAACTTAACATTTCCAAATGACCAAATGTTTATTGTAAGTAATATTGCTGATCCAATTGTGTCTATTAATACAGACAAGATATGTTTGACACAACTAGGTTTATAAGCTTACCTGGGTACCTATATCTGTGAGTTAACTACCAGCTAGATGATAATGGAATATTGTATCAAATTGTCAGTTTAGTTAGCGTTTCGTAGTCATCTAGATACCTTATAATTTCGCTTACTCTGTCTGTCTACGTACATGTACATGCCGGTCGGCGCGCACTGTACGACAAGTACTCATTTACGCATGAGCTCAATGCTTTGTTGCGAGGATTAGCTAGAAACTGTACAGCCTGAAATATTTTGAAAACTTAAGAAAATATTATATCGCGTATCCATAATTCAATCGATGAAATTATAATAGAAATTTCAAAAGTACCAAAAATATCAAATTCACAATTAGTTACTAGAGACAAATGTGTTTCTGTAAAGTACATAAATAATTATTTTATTCAAATACGTAAAACATTTTTTTTTTTATAATATGTAATATTTTATTTAGTCTTATGCGGATGACCTCGAGACAAACCTACTACGGGTTTTGCGGGATCCTTAATTTATTTAAATATTTGCGATATAATAAAGATAAATAATTAAAAAAAAAAAAATTAAAAATAGTTAAAAACCATATGTACCGAAACAAACAACTGTTTTTATTTTGTTGAAATGTTGTTACAAAATGCGACAAGCGTGTAGTTTTTAATACACGTAAACATAACGATTAAGTAGGATAAATTCACATACACACACATATCACGCCTATAATCCCTTGCGGGGTAGGCAGAGCGTAAACGGCCGCATAGAACGGACATTTACGCCACGTCTGACAAACATTTGAGGGTCATCCGGGAAATTGTGTATCGCCATAGTGAGAGGTTGTCTTGTCAGCCCATCGCCTAAAATTGCAATACACACCCTCGAGTCCCTTACACGCTTTTTACGATTCCACGGGCAAGAAATGGGGTGATGCTATTCTAAGCCGGCATCACACGGCAGTAGGATAAATAGTATGAAATCAAGTGAGTATTTTTATGAAAGCTTCGTCTCCAACATACATATTTTTGTAAAGATCATATTAAATTGTTCCATGCTATTTCTATCAATATTGTTTGGGTCGATCATCCTAAAACAATAGAGGAGATACTCCCCAGTGTCTCAATGAAGCTTTCTTTATTATGTATAAAAGCATTGGGTTTTTATTTGGCTTTTATGTAGAAAGATATGGAAGGCAGAGACATTTTTTGACGACCCATGTAACGCAGTGGTAGTGCGACTGCCTGCGACGCAAAGGTTCCGGGTTCGATTCTCGATGGGACACTCACAAAAAGTTGATATTTATCTCTTTGTGAATTTGTTCCCGGTCTGATTAGGACATTGCAGCGTGAACCAACTGATTGTCCGAAAAAGAAATGGTTCCGTGCTTCCGAGGGCACGTTAAGCCGTCGGTCCCGGTTGTTGTCTATAATTACTTAGTCGGCGGTCGTAACACAATCATGTCAGAGGCCTACTAGTGGTTGTAGGCGGTTGAAAAAACTCTGACAACAGGGTTCATCGGGTCGTTGGATGACTCGGTGTCCCACACGAAAAGAGATGAGAGAGACATTTTTTTAGTCAACTTGTAAAATTAAATCATAGATTTATAATTTACTACGGCTTAGCTAGTTTCACCCGCCGTAAACCGTTTTCTCGTGGAAATTAGGCAGTGCCTAAAAGTTGCCTCACTTAGGGATGCTGTAGATTTGCAATCGCAAAATATTTTCGAAATCTGTCTAGTACTTTCGGAGTAAATGGATTAGAGTACCATATGAAATTAAATAAAAACTTTTCTTCTTACAACATTTGTGTAGGTTTTCTTAGAGCTATTAAGATCTGTTATTAGCTGTTGTATTTTTTTTTAGTTAGCCTTGTCTGTGTCCCACTGCAAGGCAAAGGCCTCCCCTCTTTCACGGCTGAAGTGGGATTGGGCAGGACACGTCTGCTGCATGCATCCCGACAGATGGGCAATAATTGCCACAAAATGGATACCACAGGATGGGCGTCGTCGTCGTGGTCGGCCTAGGAGAAGATGGCGTGATGATAATGAAGCCTTTCTCCAAGACTGGCATTTGGAAGCCCAAGACCGAGACTCGTGGCTTGGCGTTATTTTTTCAGTTAGTGTTTCATATTTTAAAATTGATTAAAAAAAATTGTTATTGAATCAGTAAAGAAAATTATTGTGGAAAAGATTGATTTTCAATTTACTTACATTTTCGTTTGAAAGAAATTGCCTTTTGTTGTTCGTCTAGAAAAATCCCACTGTGAACCTATTTTGGTCATTAATTGCATATGTTCCCCAATACGGTTTAAATTGTTAAGTATTAAAAAACAATAAAATATAAATGTTGTGTTGACAATTCTATTTTTATCTGGCATATTACACGAAACCCCAAAAACGCGCGAATATTTGCAAGAAATCTGATTGGGTGTTTCTGTCTAACACAGCGGCAATGAAAGGGACAGGCGCTTCACCCTACTTAGCGCCTTAAAAATTGATAATTTATTAAGTGTGATGGGAATTGATTGGTCACGTCCTTAGCTAGATTCAATTGTTTTGCACCCGCTGCTTTGAGAAATGAAAACCATTTCTGAAAAGCTAATTTTCTTTGCTAACTCAACTTACGTCTACCTAGCAGGAACGTTTTTCTAGAATTTAATTACTTTACTCGACTCGCTTTCCAATTTCGTGGATAGGAAAAACCTGCACCCAGTTAGAAAAACGACTAAAAGAAATCCCATGTTTGGTTGGTACTTATTCAACGCTCTCGATCCATTTTTATTTGAAGCGTACTATTTTTAGAAAAAAAAAGAATAGCGAATTTGTAGCGACCTGACTTTTTTTCATTGTGTTTTTGTGCCCATTTACACTGTTTTCTTTGAACGGTACACGGTAATCCGGCTCCTGCCGTCCGGGCTTTATCATTCGTCCCGTTTGTTCGTTGCCTTTTAAATTCCGTGAGTTTAAATTTAACAAATAGAGCAGAACGGAGTGGTTGAGTAACGGGACCGTTTCTTAGATCATTAGGCACCTAATTTAATTGAGTCTGGGATGTACTGTACCGCAGAGTGCGTCGTGGCCAGAATCTCATTAATTTCCCAACGAATTAAATTACTAAGTTGAGGGTCAGTCGGCTAAACGTACGTAATATAATAAACATGAAACGAGCCGGCGACTGTAAATACGTGCGTTTGTTGGGCTGTTCTGTCATCCTGTTTGCCATAATTGTAACGGGTCCGCCTTTGGGAACCGTCAGGAAGAAATATTAAATTAGTTTCGGACATTTGAACCTCCGAAAAAAATGAAACTAGCCCCAGTGACTACTACTTACAGTTCAAAATAATGTAGCTCTTTTCCTCTTTATTAGTCTTTCATAAGTTAATCAACTCTGAAAATGTTCAAACTCAAATATCCGCTGTTCATTTTAGGTGCCATTTTGTCTTTAGTAGAAGCTGAAAACTTTCACGTCGACGATGTTAGCACATTATTTCTCCCTTGTGATCATTCCTTTCGTGGCGACAAAAGCCCTCTTACGCGCCATTCTCTCATAGTTCACCCATAAATGCTTACTAGCTTTTACCACTTTTTCTAAGCGAACGCAACCCTTTCGTTCGTACATCGAAACTTATTCATATGGCATAAAGTACGTATGCTTCTCCCAGTCAAACATGACCTCTGCTTACGTAGGTAGCCCCTTTTGTTAGATCCGAACTTGGGTATAAAAAGAAGCAAATAGTAGCTCAGCGTAAAATGGCCCTGGTGCAGCTTTCGAGAGAAAAAAGGTTCGCATACGACCCACTTTTCCGAGCGTTTTTAGGCGCACCCCTAAGATTAGTAATACTACCATACCCCGTACAGAAATATTCGTATGGTAAATGTGAATATAAATGTTTCGTTTCGATATTGCTTGAATATATTTGGTAGCCCAATAGAGTTTGTAATAGAAACAGCTCAAAAGGAATGTTTTATTTACGCTTTGTTGTTGTATAACAATGGCCTTAAATATTCGCAAGCTTTTTACCTTTTTTTTAAAAAAAAATTATGTCTTATTTCTGGCCTTAAAGGTTTTTTTTGCAACATTTTTAATGAGTTACTTGAACAAAGTAACTATTCTTGTTTGTTCGTCCTTGTCTTCTTTCGGATCTTGGATAACTTGTCTCAGGAACCTATTAAAATGGAAATATTTTGTTTGATCACCAACTACAGACGGGACTGTATTTGCGTTCGAGTGTTGGACGTTGGTTATATTATCACGAATTCGATTTCTTTGCACTTTCCTGCCTCGTAGGTACCGACTGTTGTTAAAAGTTTTTGTACTTGAAATAAAAGCATAACTTGTTAAATATTCAAATGTATTTTACTTATAGTTACATACACTGACTCTCAGTTCACTTACTCGTATAATGTATATACAAAATTTTAATTATATCACAATCAAATTAGCAACGAGGAATACCTACATAAAATATCTATGTTTTAATGACATCCATGAATATATTATGATTTGGTACATTATGTTCTTTTACTTAATTCTTAAAACAAAGCGTGACATATTTTACAAAACGGAAATTTCATTTGTTTACACGAATCTCAAAAATATAACTCAAACTCATTTTCACCACCTCAAAATTACTTAATCAATGAGTACGTAAGTAGCTACATCTTTTGAGAAAAAAAAAGGCTACAGTTTGTGAATTTTATGAAACTTGCATATATAGCTTTGCTACAGAAGTGATGATAGGTACCTAACTTTATGAGATATTTACATTCTCATCTTTGTTTCCAGAAATTTATTCAGATAGGGAACATACTGTATGCGCCATCGGTCTTGCCGGCCGGCACTTGGAATAATTAAAGCGGAACCGCAAGTGGTGAAATGAGTCGTAAATTACTAAACGGCAATAAAAACTGGTGGTTCTACTTAAAAATTGTACACTCGCGAACAGCTGGGGTAATTAGGAAATGAGGATGAAGATGGCGTATAGCAAGATGGCGGCTGAGTTGTGTGGTGCGCGGGAGGCGAGCGCGGAGGCGGGATTGCGCACGCACGAGCGGAAGTCGTGGTAGTCCGCGCGCGTGATGGCGCAGTAATGGATGTGCGTACACGCAGAGTCGCAGTCCGACGCGTCGTTGCCGTGCCGCACACGTAGAGCTGATAAGTACCTGTTGAATTGTATCCATTTTGTAACATATTACACCTTTATTCCTTACAGGGTAGGCAGAGAAAAACATGTCTGACAAAAGTTTGAGGGCCATTGCGTTACATCTTGAACAGATGACCTACATAATTGGGATACTAAAAAACACGTTGAGCAACGAATAGAACAATCTCACTACAAAGGAGATGCTACTGCAAGTTCGCCAAATCAACAAATGCAAGTAGAGTAGAAAAGTGCACTGCAAAGGACGCAAACAAGCGCTTCCAGAAATTGAATACCAGCAACCTTATAAAAAAACTTACTTGGTAAGTATGCCTCGTTCGTGGTGTTGCCGTATCCTCTGCGCTAAGCCGTCCAATGATACCGCACTGACGTCTCGCAACTGGTAATACTGAGTGAGATTATACTCCACGGCCCAGTGAATATCCCCCTTAGTTACATCTAAGTAATATTGTGTGTAATCCAAAACCTGCCAACAAATAGGTATGGTAGAGATTAGTAACAGTAACGCATTGTCTTAGTAGGATTAAAGTGATATTGTAGCTACGCTTCAGAAATATAGAGGGGACTTAAGATATTTTCTCAGAAAAAAATATGAAGCAAAGAATTATAAATCTCTAAACGAATTGCTGATAAACTCTCTAAAAAAACTTTGACCTTATTCAAAGTTTTTTTTGAGTACAACAAAAATTTAAAAACAAATTGAATACAAAAAAATTACCTTTCCAGTTTTGGAATCAAATTTGTAAAGTCTCAATCCTGGGTTTGAGATGCTGCCGGCGCCGCGTGGCGTCAACGACGGCGCTAGCATGGCCCATGAAACGGGGCGACCTAGTAATGAAAACACACAAATTATTTATATTGGCACATAATTACGAATGGCAATGGTTTTGATGTATAAAATAGACAGACAGAGCGCTACAATAGAGGTACAAACATGCTGGGCTTGTATTGTTGCCTAAAACTATATTAAACACTTGCTTTATTAGAGGCAGTTAGTATCGCTGGCTTCGCAAATTGTAGCAAAAGCCATAGGTTTGAATCCTCTCTACGGCATGAAGATTTTACAATTTTTTGTCAGTAGAAACAAAAAAAACTGATCAAGGGGGATCTTCTTCTTGTCTTATTGTGCGGAATGCTAAATAGATCAATTCACCAGAGTTTTTAAATCGCCTTTGAGTAGGCCTCTCACATGGTTCTCTAAAAATGCCCAGGTTGGCCCAGGTTCCTTTAAGCCAGCGACGGTAAATCCGCCACACTGCTGTTGGATGCTTCTACCTTTTTCCTGAATCCAACACAATATAATTATAAATGGTACGTAATAATAAATTATTGGGGGTAAATTCCGCGTGGAATGACGATTGGTCTCGTTCGAGAGCTGATAAGCTACGAGAGTTGTTTATGAACATGGTTTTGCTGTTCGAGTAATCATGGAACGCAATCTAGTTAATTATTAATATCTATCCCTTTAAACGTTGGACCCTCGTTTTATCTATTGGCTTTGGGTTGTTTTGATTTTATTAATAGCAGACTGGATGTCTAGTCTCAGCGGCTTCAGTAGCTTTCTTGTTGTGAATGGAGCGTTTGCTTTTCTTGTTATTTGTAGCGTTTCAGTAGTAGTGGGTAGTTCATCAGATTCGAAGTTTATCAATAACAAACAAATGTTATTCTACACTAAGGAAAAAAATGTGTCATCTGAGCTGAATTTGTACTGTAACGGAAGATAAAAGTATAATAGAGTAAGTTTCTCCAATAAATATTACTCTTTGTATGTTTTTTTCTTGAAATGTTTTTTGTGTATAATAAACGGTAAATAAATAAATAAATATTTTGCATGTTTTATACGTCACAGAATCCTTTAATTTTATACAAAAAAGTAGCATATTTGGTAAGTACCTAAGTATACTTTATTATAATTAAAATGCTCGCTATTATAAGTATTATTTTTTGTGAAAGTATTGAACACGATTGTATATATCCTAGAAATAGATTCAAACTTCGTTATTGAAAACCCAAATATTGAACTAAAATTTGCGGTTATAGCAATCACAGGACGGAATCTAGTTATGAACTAATATCTATCTCTTGCTGAAAATGATTGCTATTTGCGGTCTAGTTTATTAAGTTTCAGGTCGTATAATTACCGTTTGCAAATAATTTGATTTGGAAAGAAGGAAAAATCCGCAACATAGCATACTATGTGCCTAGATATAACTAATTTATTTTTCATTTTAATGAAATCAATCTGTACATATTTAGTTTTTTATGGCATAACTAAAGCGTATGAAATATTTTCATTAACATTTAGTAACTGTTTGATTTAAGGTTACTTAGATGTAAATAAAGCTTTTATTCTTATTTTGTTTTCAGGCATTACAAACAGTTAATGACTTGATTGCGTCGTATTTTTCAAGTTATTTTTATTATGTTTAATGGGGAATCAAATTTACAGCTGAATAACGTTGAAACATAGAAACCCTTTCAACAGCGAACGAATTGGAAAAAATAAACAATTCAGGGCAGTGCAGGAACAATAAAAGTGCAATCAAGAATAGAACGGATTTTCGTATCGAAAATTAAGGCGTAGGTACTTGCGTATGGCAGCTGCAGGCGATTTTTTCGTTCTACTACAAAAGGTAATCTGCCTTTCATAATACCTATCTTTCTTCTTGATGCGGATTTGAATTATGTTTTTTATACCCTTAGAATAGCAGTACACTATTGGACATGGGTCTCCCCCTATTGTGGGGTATTGGCACAAGCTCTCACTATGCTTGGCAGCCGGAATGGCGAGCGCAGTTAAAGATGTTGCATTCAGAGGGCACGCTGCTATCCATTCCGTGGATAACGGAAAATATTACCCTAAGTCGCTTTTTAAGACATTCACGCGTACAATTGGGGTGATACTATTCTAAGTTAGCATCACAGGGGAAACCTTTACCTTCACTATATACAAGTCTGAATGTATCTGTATGCCGATGCCCGTAGAACTGTCCGGCGATGACGTCACTGAATTGTCTAATGATGAACAGCAGTCTGGAGTTGGCAGCTGGAGTCAGCTCACCACCACCAACTGCTGAAGCACTTCCAGCTGTATGCCGCTCCTCCACGCCGGGCCCTGCGTGGGCTACTATATACACCTGCAAAAACATATTTTTTTCAGAATCATTCAGATCAAGTTGAGAAAGTCACCCTAACGAATAAATATAATGTCTAATGAATTCTTTTCAGCCAATTTATTGAATCGTGGTCTGATAGAAAATGCGTTTTTTGTATATATATGTATATACAAGGAACATAAACAGTTACGGTTTATTGATCAAGACTTCCCATGGTTTTGTTTTATAGAGTAAAATTTTACTAGTGACCGATACCTACAGAAAATGGCTGGTTTAAGAAATAACTTTTAAAATAAATAACAATCAATCAACAAGATAAGGTCGAAACATTAAAATAATTGGACCTCCCTATACAAAATGCACCAGCCGACCAATTAAATTTAATAGCATTCTATTCTTCGTTATTTCAACATAAGTTTCTTTAGGAAAATTATCCATATCACCATACCACGTTCCTCAGTTTTTGTAACAGTAACTACAAAAATATTGCCATATAGCTGCCTAAAACTCACCATTTCATTTTTCCTTCTAGCTTTACTGAGCACCTGTTCCAGCCACTCCCACTGCGATTTCCCCTTCTGCAGTGCCTCACTTGTCGTCGCGCCTCCAGACCATAACACGCTATTCAACACAACTATCCGCAGCTTACTATGCGACTGTTCTATCGTGTAGTAACCACCTGAGGAAAAGGTAGAAGCTAAGATTACAGGTCATAAAATTCAAATCGCATACATGTGCTGCATAGCGGTTTATTCAGCGTTCGCACTGAATACAAAATGTCTTTGCCAGGGCACCATGTGTGCTTTGTTTTAAACCTCAGCTTTTGTTCCTGTTTTCGTCTTGTGTACTGGCTCTTATTTAATTAAGTAGTTCCTTTATTTGAACAAAACAATGTGTCCATATTTAAGTAACAAAGCAACCTTTCACTTAAAATTCCGAGACCTACTTGAAATTTTAAGCTTTGCGGGAAGGCTGTGCTGAATTTAATTACAATACTGAACTTAGTTATTAAGAATTATTTCGGTAAATTTATGTGAATTTCGTACAGAGAATTCACCTACGTTTGGTACCTAATTGTTTCTTTTTGTAGCTAAACATGTTGTACAAATTGCGTCGTACAACATTTTGATACCATCAATCTATACAAATCGTATCAGCCTTGGGTGCCCTGAACAGACGGCTACATATCGATGCATCGATCCCAGCAACGACGAAGCTTTATAATTATTTTTTTTTGCGTCTACTGACCAGTTTCAAAAGTCTGCAAGGCCTCAGTAGGCAGCCACTGCATCCACATGTCCACCAGCCTCCTTGAAGCAGGTGGGTCGTTGTGGCCCAGAGCCGGGAACACGAATTGACTGCTGAAGGTCCTGCTGAGGACGTCGGTCACGTTCCTCACTGCCTCCAGCTTGAACTCCTCGTCTAAGTGGTCCATGGAGGAGGAGAGAATGTCCCTGTGAACATAACCTCATTTCAAACAAGGACAAAATATCTAGTGTGGATGGGAACGTCGGAAGGGGAAGACCGCGACGAACGTACCTCGATCAAATCGGGGACGTGCTAAAGAAAGGTCAGGTCAAGAGTATCCTAAACCGACGAGCATGCATGAAGAGATTGATGAATGTAGAGGAGGCGAAAGAAGTACGCCAGGATCGTAGTAAGTGAAAGGAAGTAGTCTCTGCCTACCCCTCCGGGAACGAGACGTGATTTATGTATGTATGTACAAAATATCTTATAGTAGGTGTAAAGTGTTTCTTATGATTGTAGCGTGTTTCACACGTTTACGAACTGAAACTTGACAATTTCCCAATGAACTTTGAAATTACTAGTTCCGTTTTAGGACCATGAAAAGTTTCATAGTATAAGAACGGTGCAGTACTTTGAAACCACTTTGCACAGGAAAATCTATTATTTAAGAATAAAGAGAAGGCCGAATACTGGGCACTATAAGAAACAGTTTTGTATTAGTTACCACATCATTAACAGTGTTTAGAAAAGAAGTCAGAATTACTAGCTGTGATAATGTTCTTATTGCACTGAAACAATTTCACAACGTTACTGTATGTTTAAACAAAGAAGACTGGACCAAAAGTAAGTTGTCAAATACAACTGCTGAGTACTGCCAAAAAATGCAACGACGAAAGATTTGGCGCACTTTCCTGTTCAATACTAACCCTAACCATTTGTTCAAATATACTATCTGGGTTACTACGAAACACAGTTATTGAAATTCCCGGGAGTTGGTATCACCACGGGTAGGTATCACCGAAATAGCGGGAGCAACAACTGGGCGTGCTTTTTCATTTCCATCGCTGAAAGGGTTTGGTTCGACCACTATTTATGGCTCTGTGGCTTTACATTTTTCAATCCGGCGGTGGCCGAGTCGCGTCGCTCGCAATTTCCGGTACGTCTTGAGAGTCGCCATTATACAGCCCTGGAGGCGTATTTTGGAATCAGTAGAAATCGAATACGCATGCGAAAGACTGCAAGAAGAGGTATTACACTTACTAGTACTCGAATACTTACTAGTTTTTTAATTTGCTCATGTCACGGGTGTGTGAATGGATTAGAGCATTAAAGTATTCGTGATTGGATTTGTACAGTAGAATTTGTGATCCAAGCAGTGCTTAAGCCACAGCTATGACGTTCCATAGCAGACTTTTGATTCGAAATTGTTTTAAAAATGAGGCCCCTGTCCATTCCACGAACTCCAGCGTGTTTTATGTACGATATTATGGAGATGAGAAACCCTTACTATACCATTATATTATACACGATGTAGGTTGTGGTTTGCCTATCATGCGAGGTGAAACGAAAAGGGATCCAGCGGAAATTAAGGTATCCATAATAAATTGACTATTAATTTAATACTTTGAACAGGACCATACTACTTATTTTATTGTTACCCCAATTTTGTAAAAAGCGCCCCAGGCACCTTCAATCAGGAACTACGTTAAATACTTTTAATGGCAGGTTAATCAATTGCCGAGAGTGCACTGACCTAATTTCTTAGTTAGGCAAATAAAGCTTTTGAAATGCATTTTCTTCTCTCTATCCATTTCCATTTCTAGCGCAAATTGTTCAAGTTTATTTACTTTTAACTTTAGGATCTCTATAAAAAAACTGTAATTTCGCACAAGCTTGCGCACTTATAGAAATAGGGTAGGTAATGATATTGCAAGTCAGCACTACGTGAAATATGTTTGTAAAGTTCCAACATAATAATGTTTCGAATGAGTTATAATTTTTGAACCTTATACACCGCGCGTTTTGAAATTATCATTGTTGCAACAAGCAAATAAACAATTTAAAAACACGACTGTTCTCTGAGATAAAGCCTAGCTTGACACTCGGGATAATGTAGGGATCCTTCCGATACAATGCCCATGCTTGAACTATAAAAATATTACACATCTTTTTTTGGTTGGGTAGTCGTGTAAAAAGTATTCCTTTGTGACCTATTTATGAGTTACTACCTACTAAGTACTTGTTTTGATATGCACACGCCCAGCTGAAACCATAATGTGATTCTGATAGTCACAGAATATGTGAAGGTTTAGACCCCGAATCGGAGTACAATATTATCATGCCTGTGTACCAGCTTGTGGTCTTTTTGCCAGCGGCTGCAGTGATTGCGGTTTTGTATGAAATACCATTCGTTGCTCTATTTGTAAAAAGGCACAGTTTTTTAAATATACAAAGTCTAGAGCACTGCATCAGGAATGAGAGGCGACACATGATGGTCCCGTGAGTGGTGCCGTCATGTGTGTGGTGGAGGGTTATTATCTTAGCACTGGTCACTTTTTTCTTATAATGAGAATACTTTTTTTGGTTTGTGATGCCGGCTTTGAATAACATCACCCCATTTCTTTCCTGTGGGAGTCGTAAGAGGCAACTAAGGGACTCGAGGGTGTGTATTGCAATAAAAGGCGATTGGCTGACAACCTGTCACAATGGCGATACATAATTTTCCGAATTACCCTCAAATATTTGTCAGACGTGGCTTAAGTAAATGTCAGTTTTTTGCGTTCGTTTACGCTCTGCCTACCCCGCAAGGGATTGTAGGCGTGATATGTGTGTTTGTAGAATACTTTTTTTAACTTAGCTGGCATACGGTGTGGTCTCTGTGCATAGCATTGCGGGTGGAGACTGCTCATAAACTGGAACTTAATTTGTTATGAGTAAGTACAAGTAACTGTTTCAATACCTTATGTTTTATGAAATAAGAGCTGTCATATTTCTTTGTCAATTATTGAGGAAACTGTTTATTAATTGCCTCAGAACATACCACCTCTCACTCAATGCAATGATGTAGTTCTGTTATCTTACCCAGTCCACAGCACGAACTCGAGTGTGTCGGGGTGTCGGTCCGCCATGAAGGCGGCGGCGCTTTGTATCAGGGAATAGGAGCTGTCACACGTGTGGTCCCTGTGTCTGCCGTTGCGGTGACTGTGCTCATTATTCGAGTGACTGTGCCTGCAGCCTGTTGAAATAATTTGCATTGTTAGTGAAACTAGGTAACTAAGATAAAATGATGACTATTAAAAGATGAAACCTTCTAAGTGGTAAACCATGTCAGAGGCCTACTACTAGTAGTGGCCGGTTGAAAAACTCTGACACTCGAGTTCATCGGGTCGTTGGATGACTCTGTATCCCACACGAAAAGACGAGAAGTGTTAAACTTTTCACAGTCCATGTAGTTTGAGTCCAGATTTTATTTTGTTCCCAGCAATGTAGGTATACAAATTCCTACATGCACCAAGTGCTCATTATATTCCCACTGTCTGCATCCTCACACAAAATATTAATTAAGTCACAGTTCCACTAAACTTCTCCACGGACAAAATACAGCAGTTTGAAACAAAACGGTACCTAGTTGACGTTGAAAATGAAAAATAATACGAGTGTTAAGCTGTGTTTTCGTTTGTTTGTATTTAATTTATTTTATGTTATCTACCCGGTTTTGGTTAGTGTCTAGTCCAAGTTACTCATAGAACTGAAAAACAAAAGTAACAAAAAATGTCTAGGTAGTTGTGAAAATGCAAAACTTGGTATTTCCTAACACTAGATTTTAAACTATCGTAATTGCAAAGTTTGCATAATTCGTATTTTAGCGGGTCAGCAAGTCGTCGGCATTGGTATTTTTTGGTCGGAACACCTGGTCAATCCTGGATGATCCGAAAAGTTTATGATTCGGGCTAACATAAGTAGTTTCTGTGCAGCGACATTTGTGATTGTGTTTATCCGGAATACCATTATTGGGGTGTAAGAACATTCGAGTCAAGGAGATTCGTTAGTCCATGATATCAAGGTACAAAGAATCGTAAATTGTGTATCGTGATCCAGTATCGCACTCTGCAATTTCGTTCAATTTATTATTTTTCTTTTTTGGCAGTTCTTATAAATTCGGTACCTTTCTAAATTTATCCTCATCCCCTTCTGTCCCCATTACAAGAAATGGCTCAAAGCGATGAGGCCTTTCAAATTACGTTTGTTTCTTTGTAATTTCCTACGCGTTATCTTTTGTGCAGGGGTCCTCATTCCGCTTGTTTGATGGAAATAAATGTGCAATACAAAAGAGAACACCCGTACTAAGTACTCAGATTATAAAAGACACGATTATAAATTCTTGACATTTGTCTAACAGCCTATTAAAAACTGGAAATAAATTAAAAATATTTTTCTTGGTTTGGGTCGTGTTGATGTTATATCAATAGAAAGAATATGCGTTTGTGTCAAATGTTAAATATTCTCTGACGTGGCTATAAATAAAGTTATGAATCGTAGTTCAGGCTGTGAATTTATTTCGAATTGAGCTTACGCTGCAATTTTCTTTACAAAACGCTATGAAAAGACTCTATAAAACTTGATCAAGTGAGGGTGGGCACAGGCCTGAGTACTTGTATAAAAGCTATTTGGGTAGCTATTTTAATTAATATTAATACATATTTTCACAATGTAAGAACATAAGTTTTTTCACTGGTTACCAATAAAAGTAATTTTGCAATAGTAAAAATTATTATTTTGGATGAAAATTAAACTTGGGATCCTGAAGGAATCAAGAAATTCCACTACCAAGGTACATTTTTTTACTCTGACTATCTTAAAAAATCTGCATTAAAATCAAAAAGATTTTTAACCTTAGTTTGGTTATTTGGTGGATTTTCTCTGAAACATTCCGTAATTTTTTGTAAAATACTGTACAATGAGCAACACATTCCTTAGTAGGGGCGGAGTGAAAATAATTTTCACGTTGCTACCCAAATGAAGTGCAAAAATGTAAAAACTCACCTCTGTGTAGCTCTGGAGAATTGTGGAATGGATCATAATGAAGATCGGTGATGTGCCAAAAGTAGCCTGCGAACAAAAATAATATTAAATGCGGACGTATTTTTTTTTTTCAGGCGAACCAGCAAAATTTTGTTCTTGTTAGATATGCAGTCGGGAATAGGAAAGATAGCAAGTAAACATTTTATACTAGTAAAAAAGTGATCTCACCACGACTTTTTAAATATGAATGAGTCTTATGAGAATATCACTTGCTGATAATTTTTTGGGTTGCTGAAGGTGTTCTAAACAAACTACCTAATTATTATAGTGAGATAATTTGTTTAAAGCAGTATGTTTAACGTGTTAGAAAAACTTTACAATCTGCCTGTTTTTATAATTTTAAGTTTTATTTAAGTTCTTTTTACCTTGAACTGTGGTCTTTGTTTTTTTTACTTTTACGCTGTTCAAACATCGTGTTTACGGAACTGTTCACATACCTAATCTAAAGGTACAAAAAAGTATTAATATCAGCTATCTAGTTCCCATAGTACAAGCTTTGCTTAGTTGGGGGCTAGATGGTGCTGTGTGAATTGACCAGGATATTTATTTATTTAAAGACCAATCCGTTGTGAACTGTGGGTACACTGTGGTAGGAATGAGCTAAGTGTATTAGAAAGGTGAATAAAATTATGCTTTTAGTTCTTGCATCAGTATAATGTGCGGCTAATGGGGCTTTGTCCTGGACTCCCCGCGTTTAATTCACGGAATACCCTTGAGAAAATGCATTCAAAATGGGCGCAATGCAATATTCATTTTGTGCAGTTCTAAAACAACTGAATATTACTTACTTGTAAATGGTTTCATAAGGTGAATAAATTGCCTTTTTTCTTGAAATTAGTCATAGTCAGTGTAAATAGCAATGTCAAATTATGTTTTCAATACGTTTTATCGACTACGAGCTAGTGAGACATTAATAAATAAATTTTAAATCATGTAGGTACTGGCGCTTAAACGGACCGCCTTTCATACCTTTTTGCTAGCTGGCTTGTAAAGCCACCATGGTTTGAATCAGTTTATGTAATTTTTTTCTTTAATTCAATATAATTAAATTCCAAACGTACTCATGATTTATTTTAGTAGAAGCCTCAACCAGCTATGTTCCCACAGTACAGTACGTCACCGTTGCGAGTTGGCACAGATTAGGTAATAGTTACTACCGTCACAAAGCTAAAGAAAGCCTTAACATAATACTAGTGAATATTATTATAAATCTAGCTTACCAATTTTTGCATCTGTCAAATTGAGCCATAGCAGGCTGGTGATGTACAGCACAAAGTTGGTCAGCCTCATGTTACACAGTTACATGATGACTCGCACCAAGCTTCCACGTCGACTTCATCATCCAATACTAAGCACATCACCTGTAGACAAAAGAAAAAATCAATTAGATACAGCAAAATAAAAAATATGAATGACAGTATAAGTATCAAATTGCTTTGTTGATACGAAAAATTTTATTAGATCTATCAAAATACTGTTGTTCATCGCAATTTCAAAATTGAGGTCATAGTTTAAACGATATGTCATTTGACAGGATTTTTTTTGTGCTAGATTCTGCAAATTTAGCCCCGGGGCTGTGACACCTGACTATTTGGTTTAGGGAGCTGGGGCTCACCCGGATAGGGACGGATGACAGGGATTGATTTGCGTGTTACGTACGGGAACTTGGTGGATGATTTCAACTCGCACTTAGCCGGTTTTTTTCTCTCCAACTGCAGAAATTTTTTAATTTCCCTACGTGACGACAAATAAAGCGTCTTTCACAGTTACTATTTCTGATTTGTCTATTCACATATTACTGTTAAGTCAGCGTTGAAGCGATAGCATCACTTCGTTTTGTTCTAGATATCTCAAACAAGATACCAGAATTCCACGTAAAAGCCGCCGGCTATCCAACCCGGTAAATCCAGCGGCTGGAGCCAGCAAGGCTACTGTCTACTCGTATAAGGCTAAGCTGGCAGTACTGTCTACTCGGAGGTATAAATAATAAAACAAACAACAATCTTTAAAACAGACTACAAAGTACTAAAATTAATTTTCCCGTCTGATTTTTCCATAATACCTTATATTCAATATTGAGTCTTTCAATAAAATAGAACGCTTTCAAACGCTTGATTCAGATACTTAGATTTATTCTTCTCTAGGGGTATATCGTTAAATATTGGTTTCTCTATTGTTGAAGACTTTTTGCTAACTTAGAGGGTAAACATTAAAAAAAATATGTGTTTTTGAGCGGCACCAAAGAGTACGAGATGTGTTATTGTGAATTACACAAAATGGTTGAAAAAAAAGTAGTTCAGGCGTAGCAAACTCTAGGAAAATTTTACGCACTTTTTCCAACACCACGTAGACGTGTGCTCATTGTACTGTCAGTAGCCACCTTCGATTCACATCTGAAAATGCTGCAGGTCATCCAAAACCGTTTCATGCGCAAAGCTACCGGGGCGCCCTGGTACATGCGTAACGCCAACCTCCACATCGACTTAGGCCTCCCTACCATTAAAGCGTATATGAAAGAAGCGTCTCGTCGCTTCTTCGATAATGCTCCCCATCATAAAAACCCCTTGATAGTTGCCGCGTCCAACTACTTCCCCCATCCAACCTCGCGGTTTAAACACCGTCCGAGACACATCCTTACGGAAGAAGATGATGAAATCACAGTAGCCACAGCTGCAGCCATTGCGAGTAGATCACACTCCACAAGCTCCTCAAGCAACCGACGCCCCCGCCGGCGGGGGCGCGGAGGTCCCTCATTTGCTCCCCACTTTGGGAACTACCGGCACGTGCCAGGTAGATTCAGTCCAATACGTTCTTCCCAGAACAACTCGTAAGCCCAACAACAACCACAAGCTTTTCCGGGTGAGCTCCTGCTCCCCACCATACAGTCAGGTGTAGATTAAAAGCCCCGGGGCTAAAAATCGTAGGGTCCACAACTAAAAAAAAAAAAAAAAAAAAAAACTGTCAGTAGCACATCAATCTACCTATTAAAGAGACCAATTTATACTGATTTTTTTACATCAACTATGAATGACCAGAATAAGTTGGTACCTTAAATGGACAGTTTGATGTGTACGTGCCAACCACACTTTGTTCCAACATAGATGTGTCTGACATACGTTTCTGGGACGTTGGCATGTTTGCATTCAATGCTTGTGATTCCTATTGGTCTAGAAATAGACGTGTTCTATTCAACGGTTAGTAGGTATGGCTTATTTGTGAACATTGAAAATCATTCCGATACATTTTTTCCTAAAGTACGTCTAGGAAACAAAACTCAATTTTCATTTCAGTAAGTAATAATTCAAATGTCTAACTATCATCGAAGTAAAAAGTTATAAAATTTCTAGGCAAAACAGCAACATACATAATAATTAATAAGTACAAATATATTTCAATTTTTGAACGCCGTAAGCAATTAAGTCAGAAAAGCCTAATGTACCGTTGATCATAAAACTGTACATCTTGTTGTGATCGCACATACATAACAGGACAGTAATTTTCATTTTGTAACATATCCAATAAAATGATTTAATCATGTCCATAAGACGACCATGCTCCAATGCCTAACCATACTCACGTTCAGCTGTCCGCAGCATGGCGCACGAACGCAACTGTCATGCTTTCTGGAACGCGGAGAGGCATTCACGAGAGGGATTTCCGGACTATTCTCCGAGCGACGCTAGTATGAATATTAATACCATCTTAAGCTGAAATTGAGACGGCACTAGCGCTCCGGAAATAGAAGAGCATAATATTCTGCCAATACCTCAAGGAAATTTCCCTCGTATAAACTAACAAAATCTTTTGAGAAACTATTTTTGTATTGCATACCTATAAACTCTAAAACTCTATTTGCGAACACCAAGAAAACTCTTAAACTCTTGGTTTTACGTCACGTCGTAGCGATTTAACTGGTAAATACCGGATATTGCTACGCGTATGCTACGAGCTTCTGTAGTATCAGACCGCAGGTAAACTTATGAGGAACACTCAAGCCAGACGAGAAGCTCTAGTCTTGGCTGCATTTCTAGCTATAGGCTGCAGTGAGTGCTAAGCTGTTGGATTTGGTTCGTGTCTCAGTTCAGGATTAGTTGGTTTCATATTTAGTATGAAATACAGTATTTAATGGTTGAATTTATCACGTGCCGTGATAAATTTTTATTTATGCCGTTTGATGCCGGCTTAGAATAGCATCACCCCATTTCTTTCCTGTGGGAGTCGTAAAAGGCGACGAAGGGACTTCAGGGTGTGTTTAGCAATTTTAGGCGATGGGCTGACAACCTGTCACTATGGCGATACACATTTTTCCGAATGAACCTCAAACGTGTGTCAGACGTGGCGTAAATGACCGTTTTATGCGGCCGTTTACGCTCTGCCTACCCTGCAAGGGATAAAGGCGTGATATATGTATGTATGTATGTTTGAATTTATCACACAAATTTAGTTATTTATAATGACGACATTGTTGATACTTTTCCTTCTTCTAATATTTTTAGCTTAGGTTTAACATGAATGCCTATTCAAGAATTAATCTATCCTTATTTTTTAATCCAAATATTAATTGTTCCATCAAGTCAAGCTTTATATAAGTTGGTTGTTACGAATTACTCACTTGGTCAGTTGAGTTGGGTAAACAGCCAACTAACAAGAAATAACAAGAGTAGGGTAAGTCCGGGATATATGCCCAACCTTTTTTATTTTGTTCATATCTTTTCATTTCAAAATAATAAACAAATTATTTTCTTAAATATGTATAATTTGAACGTTTATTTATTGGTTTTATATGGCTTCTTGAAAATAATCCTTTTAATTAGCCGTATATTTTAAGTTTAAAATAAAAGTGAAAACCGGGATATACGCCTCACATGCCGGATATTTGCCCCAGAATGATTTTTTTGGAAGGGATATGAGCCCTTGGCAAGAAAACAAATATTATAAACATAATTGACTAAATTATTACTGTATTGTAATATTATTTTAATACATACATATATTACTAACTAACAAAACCTATTTATAATATAATATTTGGTACAATAAATAAATGAACAGAAAAAGAACAATTTGTTTGATGTCTGTAACCAAAATTATCCGAAACTAACGGGTAATCCGAAATAATTACATATCCGTATCCATATTTGTAACCAAAATTACATATCCATCTTTTTCTTCTTTCGTTTCGATGACATATCCATAATATTCCTGCATAAAAGTCAGAAATGGGATATGTGCCCTTAGGGACTATACCAAAACGTAACCGAAATAAACAAAAGATGTAACTATTTGTATGATATCTGCAACTAAAAGTATCAGAATTTAACGGATAATCCGAAACAATAACATATCCGTATCTGTATCTGTAAAAAAAATTACATACCTATTCATAACATTCCTGCATCAAAGTCAGGCAAGGCCCTAAGGGCACATATCCCAAAACGTATCGAGGCAGATATCCTTTTCACAGGGATATATGCCCTTATCAAAAATGGATATAAATACTATTTTTTTATTACACAATTGGAAAATTACATAATCTACACACCCTACTCCTAATTTAAACGTATAGAAAGAGAACAGTTACCAGTGAAATCCAAAGTTATGGAAGGTCAAAGTTTATCCATGAAGTAAAATTCCGATTGTTGATTAGGTCGCCGTCAAAAACACTCCTACGCAAGTCCGCACGCGCCAACGCTTTGTGGCAGACTTAAGGGGGGAAGGGGTGCTTTTGTTTAATAAAGGATTTTTTTGTGCGTGTATTTTACTTTTCACACAACTAAACTGAGGCGCATATCCCGCTTAGGCACATATCCGGGAATTACCCTAAATATTACAAACAAATATCAAACAATCTTTGATACGATACGCCTACTTGATCTATCAAGCAGGCAATTTTCTTGATGAATAAGTGCTTATTGATCCATGAACTCGTAACATGATTTCAAATGAGGCAGAAATGCATTGGCCACGCCGAGACTTTAAGCTAATACGTCTCGTATGCAAGTACTGCGGAGCGTGCAGGTATTTTCCAGTACAGCAAGTTTTACAAGATTCTATTTCTTCTCTATTATTTGTTTATTATTTATTTAATGTTTAACGTTGACTATTGTTGGCCCATTCAAATCGTGTGCAGATAAAAGCTAGTAGATAAAAGATATGTGATAACTTTTCTGTAGCCTTTTAAGTGATATGATAATCTTATGCTTTACCTACTCCGACATTTACCTTTTGAAAATAAATAAAAATAAAAATAATTAATATGTATTTAATAAATTAAATTTAAAAAACTCGTATTTACAAACTATTACTGTTTAAATATAAAACAGTTCAAAGCAAAAAAAAAACATATAAATTTTTATAAATCACTTAACTCGCTCATTTATTAATGCTAACAGGAAAAAATATTGAAGCAACTTGTATTCTACAACATAAATAATAAAAAAGAACATAAATTTCCAACTAACGCCACTCTTTAATTACCTATCCTTGTAATTACACCGTAAGGTCTCTGAGGGAATTAATTAACTGACACTTTAGATCCTGGCTATTTATTTTTGCCCCGTTTGTAAGTTTAATTGAAAGTGTGCTATTTACAGTGGCCGCGGTACAGGCACAGTAGAGGAAAATGGTCAGCTTCAAGCAGACTGTCCAACACTACACCAGAAAAAACACACCAGTGTATGCGTGTTTTTATAATCTTTCCAAGGCCTTTGATCTTTTTGCGTACGATGTTCTGTGGGATAAACTGGAAATGACCTATGACCTAGACTAGAGTCAAGAGCAAACCCATCATTAATTAAAAAAAAAAAAATATGAGTGAATGTTAAATGTGCAATGGGGTAGGGCGGGGTGGGGCTATGTCGGAGATATGCGGGGTGGGGCTACGTCGGAGATATACGGGTTGGAGTGTGGCGTTTGTCAGGGGTGGTTGACATCCCCAAGACTGCTGCTCAGCAATAAACTAGGCAGGTGTCGTATCGATGGGATCAGTGTAAATAATCTGAGTAACGCTGATGATATGGTGTTGCTGGATGCCAGCAACCAGTCTACCAAGACTCTACTCGGAATTTGTGAGGAGAATGCCTAGGCATGAGCTGCTCAATAAAAAAGTTTGAAAAAGTCAGTACATCGTCCTTAGAGGCCCCGGTCGGAGAATAAATAACTTATAACCCAACAGTAAGGCTAAATGGTGTCCCTCTGAAGAGAGTGGACACTTTCAGGTACCTTGGTCTTTTTATCACCGAGGACCTCGTGGACAAAGTGGACATAAAACGGGAGCGGAGTGCTTTGGCGGCTAGATGCAATATGTTGGCCCGCAGGTTTGCATGTTGTAATGAAGTAGTCAAGATAATGTTTTTAAAGCCTCCTTGCAACCTTCCACATGTGCAGCCTGTAGACCAATTACACATTATAATGCCCTTCGCATACAATACAATGATGGTTTATGAAGCCCTGGTGGCCCTACTCGACTCACCAATGCTTGAGCATTGGCAAAGTACGTGAGTGAGAACGGTGTGAGGCCAAAATCATTCCTAAACATTCCTGTTTATGTTACACTTGTGTTTTTTTTATTGTAATACTAACATAGTTATGAAGTGTCCCGTATTGTATTAACAAATGAATCTGTTAGTTGTCTAAATAAAGGAATTATTCTTGTTTATTTCCGCCGTAGTATCGGGTATGCTTTTGGAATATCTGAAAGCCTGGAAAATTTGTTAAATTTTTTCACCTGCCTATGTGAGAAAAAGTCAATCCAGACCATTATATTGTACAGTGTAGACAAAAAAGTTGGGTGCATTTTTGAAAGTTAATATTTCGTGTAATAATAAATTGTTCAATCAAAACAAATTATAGGTTATTATGTTCATAATTTCATGGAATTTTATTAGTTATATTATATTTAGTGAAACAATAATAAGATAAAGTAATAATATCAACTTTGATATTATATTATATAATATGACTTAATCTAAGAAAATGTGTCAATTTAAGGGCAAAATCACCATTAAAAGTATGATCGTTTAATCGAGAAACTTCACTCCAAACCATTAACATTGCTGGAGAGGTTAGTTGTCGACTGTTCTGATTTTTGGGCTGAATAAATTTCCATTTCATCTTGAATCTTATACAATAACCAACAATGTTGAGTAATTGTGCAGAAATATCCGCATTTATATCTTGTTTTTATTTATCGTTAGCTACTTTAAATTTAGGACAAATCTAATTTGCAAGACATATCATTTTTTCAGTACACTATATAATTTTAAAACAATTACAGAAGACTGAATGACCAATGATTGTTTAGTAATTTCATAACAAATCATAAATAATTTTGTTTTCTGGTTCTGCACTAACACACATAGCCCAGTATGGCTAGCTTTTTATGTTTTAAATAATACATAATTATAATAAAGTCGTTTATTTTTGGCTTATAGTTTCTGGACCATTGGCGAACCCAAATTAATTATTAATTGTGGCATTTTAGGTGTATGCTAACATATTTTCATTTGCAGTGGGTTAAAACAACCCAAACCCCCAAACTGAGTTTATTCATTGTTTAAACTGTCACATAGACAATACTGATATATTTTAAGACACTTAATAATCTATGACACAAAATGTATGCTTTACAGAACAAAACATAAGCAACTTTAGATTTTTTGTAAGTTAGAATCAAATAATGTCAGCCATATCGGACTATTCTATACAGTATCACTTAGACGTCAACAAAATGTGAAAAGAGTGCAAGTAATTTCATTTGTCGAGGATACTGAAGATGTTCAACTGAAAATACTGTTTACACGCTGTCCATTTCATACATACTGTGGCCGTTGTGTCTTAGTTGACTTTTATTTAAACTGGAAAGAGCTAGAAAAATAACGCTCAGTTGAGATGGTTTTAACTTAAACGGAGAAGAGCGTCTAGTTCATTTTGTTCTTTTGCAGCGTAGCTAATCGGTATTTGAATTCAGACTTGCTCGTTATTATCCACACAAATTATGCAGCTACATGGAATCACATCTCTTGCATGTTGTGTGGATGGACCCAGAGTAATTTCATAAAACTTTTTAAGGCTTTAAAACCATTTCAAGTATTTTGGCAATAAGCAACGTAAATAAATCTATGAGTAACATTAACTTGCATTGTTTGTTTTGCATTAAGATATACTTGAAAAATTCGCGGGCAAGGGACGAGCCGCGAAAGCCCAGATGGAAAAGGCATCGCCGTTAATGATGGTGAAAGGCACAGGTTGAAATCCTGCCCGCGGTAGAAAACTTTGCAAGTTTTCTAAAATTAATATACCTTAAACAGGAAGTGTTTCCAAATTGGGTATTCAATAAACATAATTATCTATTTTATTCGACAAACGAGTGCATGGCTAGAGTCAAAGACTCATAGTATCTTCATTTATTAGGTACAGAGAGATTATGCAAGTTTGCTTATCTATATGGAAATCAAACCTTCAGACAGCGCAAATCGCAGGCTGAACTTAACTGCATCCCGATTAAGAGCTAAGGGCATGCAAGTGCACTTGCAATTGCTATCTCCACTGAGTACATTTCGGCAGATTTTGCACCGCACTCTCTAGCCTATTAGGGTGATACAAAGCTAGGAAGACAAATCCCTGCAAGTCAAACCAAATTGACGTGAGGATCTTGACATCTAATGGAAAGCCGACAATTCGAGACTATGCAAACGGCTCTCGTGCAGGAATGGATGTTTATAGGGGAGAGACAAAACAGAATTAGCAAGCTTGTAAGAGGGTTGACTGCTCTATAGCCTTTGTAGCTCTATGTACTCGTATATAAAATTGAACGTCAGATGCTCTCGTAACTAGGTTTGGAAAATAACAGGGGCCACATGAGGATATTGAAAGTTTCTATCCTGTTCTATCATACATTTTTCAAGAATTCCTTTTCCATATTTATAGCAGTTACAAGATTCTGTGATAAAGCTTTCTGAAAAGTGACTACATTAATAAACATAAAACTTAAATTTTAGTCAACAGAGACTTCGATAATTTTTCCTTTTTTAAAAAGTACTTCATGCAAGATCATCACAAAAAAAGATGTGTGTGTACAAAATCAATACAATCAATCAGCATTATCAAGTACCTACACTATCTATCATGCTAAATACGACCCACATCCTACATCGGTGGTGGAAATATTTTAAAGCCAAAGCGCAGACTCCGGTGGATACAATCACATTCATCTTCATAATGTTCTGCGAAACTGCGCAGCTAAGACGTATAGGTGCTAAATTTTGACCTATTTAAGCTTTTAGCTAGTTTTACCTTGGAAAAAATACGAGAAATGATGTGACAAACTTGTTATGCCATTTGATTGAGGCATACGTAATTAAAATCAGCGTGTTTTGGCTACGACTGTTCAAACTTCTAGGATGTGTTCTAGACCTTAAACTGAACTCCTTTTCTAATTCATTATTTTTTTGATATCTTTATTACTCTCATTCATAAGTTCACAACATAACAACATATTAACTATGCAACAGCAGTGATAAGTAAAAAACAAAAGTATCCGAGAAAGCAAAAGTATTAGAGAGCAGACGGTGAAGAACTCAGGTAGTTTGCTACTATGTTGCTCTAGTCAACATAGATAGCCCTGAGTTTTAGTCCTTACCTAAGAATTCGAGTATTCCGTATAGGACTTACTTGGGCAACAACAATATTTGTAAAAAAGTCGCATCTTTATATCCGTAAAACTTTACTAAGATTAATATTTCAGTTTCACGTCTAGAGCACGTCCTAAAAGTTAGTCCAGTTGCTAATCAAATATAATGTATAAATGTTTATCCTCTGTAATAATAGCAAACAGCTCAAACACCGATATGAGTAAGGGTTAAAACACCCTACTCATATCGGTGTTTGAGCTGTTACAAACAGTTTCATAAAAAAGGATTAACAAACATAACCTCAAAAATGTTTTCAGTGCCCTAAATCTAATCCCAAAATTGCGCTAAAACAATTCCAGACTAACTGCGAACGCAATCCTTTCTCGTTCACACCAAAGCGTTAAGCACTTAATAAGATAAACCACTAATCTCTATCGAGTGCTTCTAAATCGTGTAGGTACACACAAATAAATTGAATTCACAGTTTCTGGAGTGTTTAGAGACGTCTCGGCGGGTGGTACAAAGCTCCTTATGGCAAGGTTCAGGGGATATGGGGATTTGCTTCAGAGGGGCTGAGAAATCCCACTGTGTATTGAAGTAATGAACAGCTGAGCCTGCATTGTTTAGGTTGCTGTTTTTGAGGCCGTCCAAATGTCAGTATTGAAATTGTAGCTACGGAGCAGCATAATCATACATTAATCACTCGTCTGTTGCTTCATACTATAACAATTTCATTGGTTTTTAATTTTATTGTGGGTAGTTAAGGTTCAAAATTGTTGTCCGGCTCCCGGTACGTGACAGACAAGCGGTTAAACATCTATTTCTTTATAACTTGACTTTATTACCCAGAGTAGTGTTTATGACGATCTTATTGCCTTTTTGTTATTGCCAAATGTAGTATGTAATACATAATATTAATAATTCCACTGTGAAAGAACAAAACCCTTTTTTATAATAATGAATGAACATAATTGTTGAGGTGCTGTCCAAATGTCAGTTTTCAAGCTTCTGAAACTAAAGAACATTACTTTGACTAGTAGTAATTGGCATATGCAAACACCAAATACTAATAAGCGCAAACTAGAACATAGAATTACACAAAAGCTGTGACTTGGCTTTACAACACATCCTAGTCACTTGTTGAATTTTCTTCTTGGTCCTTACTTTAATTACAAAGCAAAACAGATGTAACGTACAATAATAATATTTTTTTTTATTTGACCACCAACAGTAAACACAGTTTGGGAAGTTATACAAAACAGAATACTAAAACACCAATAATTGGTGATCACTAGAAAAATAGTTTTACACTAAACGAAACAACCCGCTAATCATATGCAGGGCCATTAGCAAATTAAGCAATCATATCATACATACATACATACATACATATATCACGACTATAGTCCCTTGCGGGGTAGGCAGAGCATAAATGGCCGTGAAAAACGGTAATTTACACCACGTCTGACAAAAAGTTCGAGGGTCAATCAGATAAATGTGTATAACTATAGTGACAGGTTGTCAGCCCATCGCCTAAAATTGCAATACACACCCTCGAGTCCCTTAGTCGCTTCTTACGACACCCACGGGCAAGAAATGGGGTGATGCTATTCTTAGCCGGCATTACACGGGAAATATCATACATAACATCAAATATACCTAGATAGGTACCACAAAATGATCTGCCATGCATGCGACCAACCGAATAACTACAATTCGGTATCCAAATTTATATCGTTATTACCCTACTTATAATAAAATATTTAACTAACATAGTTTCAACTTAATCTGTCTTTTAAACTGATTTAATGTTAAATTAAATATGTCTAGGTATATCGACATACTTATGGTTATAAACAAGAGTTGCCCTTCGAATGAAGCAATTACGCACATAATTTGGGTTACTAAATGTACCATGTTATTACTTGTTTGTATTGCATCAACAATTTTATTGATAACTAACTGATGCCCGTGATTTTAAACCAAGAACAATCATTCCTTTTCTGCGTTTGCTTAAATACAACTCTGGATTCTAAATAAAAGATATTTGACACGGTCCATTTACCTGCGTGTCAACCAAATAAGTAAGAAAGTAACAGGTATTTAATTTCACCCCATCAGACATGGCATGAATAGCGCCCTACAGTTACAGTCACCGATACATGCGGTACGAGTTCAAATTCTTTTTTACCAACCTGTCCTTTTTTATATATTTTAATTCGCATATTTCCTGACTATATGCAGTCCATGCCCATTGAAAAAGATATATAAAATCATAGAAATATTTTTGATTCTCTGCCATGCCCCCTTAAATTAAAGCGTGATGAGTTTCATCGCCATGAAGCCAATATGAAATTTTTGCTACGTACCTATTTCAGTATCTCTTGTTGTTTACCTGGGCTTTATATTGGTTAACACTTTTGCTTCGTATTTCCCGTAGGAATGAGGATTTTTTTTGTAGCAAAAAGTAGTCTGTATATTAAATTGGCTTAGTAAATGTACTAATAAAAAGTTTCACTCAAATCTGTTCTTTAGTTTCGGAGATTAGTGTGCACAAATACACAGAGACAGACAAACTGACAACCAGATATACAGATAAACAGTGAAAACAAAATAAAAAAATGTGTTGAGTTCTATTACGTTTATAAGGCCCGCATCACAGTTTTTTTCATTAATGTACAAACAGCGACCGTTTACAGTTTTATTATATGCATAGATATTGTTTCAGTAGTATTCCTTGTTATTTAAAACTCAAAATCAGCGGCCATATATTATTTATTCATAATATATCAATCATATAATAAATATACATATATACGACACATATGAAATAATTAGACAGTGAAAGGTAATTAGAAAATGAATGTTCTTTTGCACTTTTCTTGAACACTGAGAGTGGAGGATTGTCACGTACTGTGTGCGGAAGGGTTCCACAATCTGGCTGCACGCACTTTGAATGAATTACTGCTACCTTCAACAAAAACCGAAAAATACCGGTATCATCGTTTCCCGTATAGCCCGCCTACTAGTATTTATGCAGATTTGCAAAATTCTTTTTGTACTACAATGCGAAAATTCGAAACAAATTTCCTCCAGCGTTCCTTACGTGCCGACAGCGTCAAGATAACCGATACATAGCAAGCAATGTAGTGTGAATTTTTTTATGGCTTTTGCAAGCAATAAATATCAGGCTGGTGTAGCCTACGCTATCACTTTCTTTTCCTTTTTTGCAACTTTATTATCATCAGTATTTTGCATTCTTTTGCAATGTTAAAAGTAGAAAATTTATTGCCGAATAAAATTTTTTAAGTGTAAATGTTTAGACTTTCATTTCACATGAACTATCTGGTAAATATACTTTAACTTGAAAAATGATTTTTCTATGACATGCATTTCATTTTAATTAATTTTGTACCAAGACAGAAAAATACGTAAATGTTTGATTTAACCATTAAATTTGTGACCAAAACGTAAGCCAACTCGTTAAAAACTGTAGTCGTTGATCGTTAAACTCCAAAAATAAACTGTTGTCGAAGCGAAAAGCTCCTACTCATTTAATGAGCTGTCAGTCTGCGTAATTACATGTCTCTCGGTGTAGTTCGACCTTTTGTTAGTAGTGGTTAGTGTCCAGCATAGTGACAGCTAGCGTGATAGTTCATCCAACCACATAAATCCATAAATACCCTTGCGTTGCGTTGTAACTGAATAGCGGTTTTCCATGGCCATTGCAGCAATTTTTTATTCAGTAAATAATTTAGCCATATTTTTGAAAACTTGCAAAATTTTCGAGTGCGGGCAGGATTTGAACCTGCGACTTTCGCATTACTAGTGGCAAATTTTCGCATTACGAAAATTTTGCAAGTTTTCAAAAATTGTATACCTAACACGGGAAGTGTTTTAAAATTTGGTACTCAATTTAGCCATACATCAAATATTCCAAGCTAACGAATGGATTGAATCGTATTCTATTTCGCTATACTTTTTAAGAACTAAAACTCTGACGCAATGTCACGTTCATGTATAAGAACTGAATTGATGAATAAAAAAAATATGACACGTGATCTGAAAAATTCAATGCTAATGTAACAAAAAAGACTAAATATCCTATTATTTGATATGTCTATCACCTTTTGAAAGCAAATAATGGTTTTTCAATTCTCAATCCCTTTACAGCCGGCTTTTGTTTTTATTGGCCAAACAATACCAAATTTCGTGGTGAACTGAAATCATTCAAATATTCAACACGCAGTTTTAACTTCTATCTGAAAATTTCTTACCTATTCGGCGTTGAGGCAAATCTTCCGGAACCGAGTTTGAACAGCACAACTTTTGTTCAGTGAATATAAATAAACTTCAAACTGTAGGTCAGAAACTTTTAATTGGATTGGTAAAAGAACATTTTCAAGCTAAAGCACTTTTATCACAATAGGTTAGTCTGAAATTGGTTTTCATCGTTTTGTTTAAATAAATCTATAGAAATTAGACAGTCGTTGCCTTTTGGATGTTACCATTGGTAATTTCAGACAAAGTGAAAAGAACTTTTAATATAAAATTGAAGAAACTAAAATAAATATTTTTGTAAAATGGAAAATGATATGTGCGATGAGAGTTGTGTCGAACGATTTCTCCGAATATGAATGTCAGTAAAAGTGTCGTAATCGTCGTTCGAGGCAATTTCCGCAGAATGGTTATTACATTCCAAATGTAAATTGAATGATCATTTCGTAGCAAGTGTTAGAGATAAGAGACAGAATAACTTTAATCAATTCCAGTTGATTAGTTTCTAATTAACAGATATGAAAATTATTTAAAAAAATATTTTGTGATTCATTACCTTCTTACTATGCACGTAAGAAAACTTAAGAATGTTAGTCAAATGGGTGTCTTATAAGGCGACTGAGGAATAACTGCATATAGGGAATAGGCAGCAGCGTTCCCTGTGGAAGCAATATCTTGCACTGCGCTGTCAATCCGCTTGCCAAGCGTGGTACTTATGTACCTATAGGGGGAGGCCTATGTCCAGCGATGGACCTTTGTTGCTGTTAATGTATGTACTATTCTATCACTCACACATGGTAGATCTAGATATCTATTATTTATCTTAGTACTACTAAGAGAAATAATTTGCGCCAGAGAGAAACAGACATTCTTTATCCGCTCAAATTTCCCGAGATTATACGGTTTTTCCGACATAGAAACTAGAGAAATACTGTAAGAATGTCCAATTCAATTTATACTAGAAAAGGTATGTATCTAAATCAAAGTATATATTTTTTTGTAATAACTTTAAAACTGTAGGCAAAATATTGAAAAAAAAAATCAAGTAGTTTATTTCTAGTTACTTCTTTTTTATTAAGGTAAACATGGTGATTTTAACTTTGCTGATAGGTTTATGTTATCTGTTAGATCTCTAACAATAACATATATTTTTTAATGAATTTTATGGCGGTAATTGTCTGAAGAAAACTAGTTTAAATATTTTGCTCGCGCTATATCCTCGCCTTAAATAACATAGGCGTAAGGTTGTATGGTGAAGTGAAGATTCATTCAGCAATAAGGCCGCCATTGCAAATTTTTAGTTGTAGTTTTCCTGTTTTTTATTTGTGTTTTGAATGTGCAATAAAGTGTTTTTAGTTAACTACTTACTTACATAAAAACTAACAATTCCTTCACCAAAATTCAACATTTTGAGTGTTTATTTAAAGTCTATTATATGCACACTACCTACCTTCAGTCGCCCACCTCGCAAACATAGCGTGAATATAAACATCCTTTATTGCGCATATTAAACACCCAACATCTCGACTGTACCATTATCCCTTCGATTGTTAAGTGTCACGAAGGGCCCCGTATATACGTGCTTGAGACTCGACGCTAACACCCTCTATACTTTCATACAGGGTCCTAAGCAAACTAAACAAGCGACAGCACTCGACCGCTCTCGAGGCGGTCAGTGCTATGGACAAATGGACACTCAACGCGAGTTACTCGAACCACTACACTGCACGTGTGGTACAAGATTAAAACGTTTACAAACTGAATATATAAATATCCTGGACGGTTCACACAGCGCCCTCTAGCCCTAAACTAGGCAAAGCTTGTACATTGGGACCAAGATAACTAGAATATTTACTTGTATACTTTTTTTTTCGTAATTGCTAGGTTGTGGTAAAACAATTTTTTTCCTTTGTCATTAATTTTACCAATATTATCCGTATGATATACACATACACAGACATATCACGCCTATAATCCCTTGCGGGGTAGGCAGAGCATAAACGGCCGCAAGAAACGGACATTAATGCCACGTATGACAAATAATTGAGGGTTATTCGAAAGTTGTGTATCGCCATAGTGAAAGTTTGTCAGCCCATCGCCTAAAATTGCAATACACACCCTAGAGTCCTTCAGTCGCCTCTTGCGACTCCAACGGGAAAGAAATGGGGTGATGCTATTTTAAGCCACCACCACATGGCTAATTCTTATTACACGGCTAATTATCCGTATGATTATGAGTTTAAATTTTTCCAAATGCAACGAGTGTTTTAAAAAAAATCATAAGCTGGTGAACCTCTTGCAGAAAATAAGCAATTTTTTACACCTTACAATCAGCAAACGGAGTGTAAACAGACGAGTAGACGCGATCATTAGTGAAGCAAGCGATGTTGTAACATTGTTCGCACTTATCCTCGCTACTCGTTCATCGCTTGCCCCACTAATGACCGCGTCTACTCGACTAGCTCGAGATTGACGGCTCGGCCTGTTGTTCTGCCCGAGTGCAAATGAGCTTTTTTGTTCCCCCCACTTTGTTATCCTTAGTGTGCACCACGCCTAATTTGCTTAGGCCGCGTGTACTCACTCGGAAAATCGAAGTGATCTCTACGTGAAGTGAGGTAGCTGGATTGATTTGAGTAGTCACTGAGGTAGAAAGGCTCGTCGAATAACTTGTATTACTCAATAATATTTTTTTTCTAATAAGTTTTTATGGGTTTATTAAGACAATTATTTTCGCGTATTTTATCTTCCCAGTCTTATTTTCCCTTTTTAACCCAGCATTTTTTTTTGTGTTATGAATCTGTGAGAATTTTTGCGCTACTTTTGCAACATCTCTAGATAACAACAGAATTTTCAAATTATACCTACTCAAGAGACAATTTTAAAATTATTTCGTGCTACTATGTGAGTAATGTGGAGATGCTGTGTGAGACAGAGGAAAACTAAATGTGATATAAATAACGTGTCATCTCTGCACTTCTTATATGCTTTCTAGAAAAAGAAACGTATATTTGGAGAATAACATAATAAATAGGTGCCTACCATACCACTTACGTCCTTATATTGAAGTGTCAAATAAAAATATCTGATCTCGGCATGAAAAGAGAACAAGGTAAAATAGACCTAAAATTTAATTGAATTTTATATGTAGAGCACTTAATAGCCTAGATTCTGTGCTTTAGAGGGCACGTTAAGCCATCGGTTCCGGTTGATGTCTATGATTACTTAGACGGTGGTTGTTACACAACCATGTCAGAGGCCTACTAGTAGGCATTTGAAAACTCTGGCAACTGGGCTCATAGAGTCGTTCTTAAACTCGGTGTCTCAAACGAAAAAAGAAGAGAAAAAAACTATAGCATTAATCGTCTATTTGAAAATCTTTTCATTAGAAATTGAAATAATTTTTGAAGCCAGTGCTATATACCAAATTAATTTACCTTGGTATATCTTGACTCAAAGTAGATTTTAAAACAATACTAATTAAGCAGTAGACAAAAACTTAATTTGAACTGGAACTTGGCACCTCTAGCCCAGACTTCGACTGCTTAGTACAGTCGCTCGTACAAATACAATATTTAATTCTGCTATTTTTGTGATCGTAAGCGATGTGACAGCCATGAAAAGTCTTGCCTCAGACACTGATTAAATCGTCTATCTCAGACGTGTGAGGCCGATGATGATGATGAAGCGATGTCTTAAGGAAAATGCGTTGCATGATTCAGAAACTAGTGCAGCTGCGTATATGGTTATAATTATTGGTACATACTATCACAATAAAATTGCAACCTTTACCTTTCAAGCGTTATTGGCTGGAAATGCGAAATTTTTGTATGCTAGCCACTTGCTTTAGAAGTCATCGCCGCCGGTGCTTTACGTTATTATTTTATTTATTTATTTTTGGTTTCTTTGGGAAACTTACAGCTGGAATAATAACAGTAGTTAGATGAACAAAAAAAACTTATAGCGAATTAAAAGATGACTTAGATTTTTGACGGATTGACATAACAGTATGTTATTGAATAACATGTTATCATGGCAGCTGCACTAGCCCATTTTGGCTCGCTTTTCATGTATTTTTTTTAATGTCCTTTATATTTGGCTTAAAGTTTCATGACCATTGATCAAACCTTATTTATTATTTTGTGTCATTTTAGGTACATATATGCAAACATATTTTTTGGTTCAAGTGGACAAAAACGACTCAAACTAGGTTTTTACACTATGTAAACCGTCACAGACACTTGAAAATTCAATTTAGTAAATGAGCTTCATTAAATCGAAAATTTATGCAAGCTTACAAAATTACACAAAATGTAAGATGCGGTTTACAGACACACAACGCAAACGTACAAAAAAATTGCAACATTAGAATGTTTGTAACTTTTGCCCTTCAGTAATGCCAGCCACACCGGACTAGTACTTGGTAGGTTAATTATTAGTTTCCTGTGGTTTCCTGCACCGACTGTACCAAGAGAAAGCTGCGCACAAAACCCTGCTCCCAGTGAAACTTATTCACAAAGTCGGCAAGCTATTCGAAAGTTCCTGAATGCTCCGCTTTTGACGCCAGAGTTCGATATAATAAAGTTCCTGATAATAATCTCTATTTTTATTTATGAGATGCGTAGCATGAACACTTTATGCTACAGGGTATATTTTTAATGTAAAATATCTTGTCTAATAAATTATATATGAACTTCATAGATTGCGTTTCAAGTAGATACATTTTTAAAGTGGCTAAGTATTATTTGCGATTGATTGATTTTTTACTTTATTTTTAAATCATAAGTAATAAGAAATGGCATTGAAATCGATTCAGGAGTTTTGAATATGTGACATGCATATTAAATGAGTCGAAAACCTCATTATTTGAAATCCGTAATAAGAATCTTGATAATCCACTGATAAACTGCATATTTAATAAGCGGTGTAGTAAACGTCAAAATAAACAGGAATATAATTTTAAAGAAGAAAGTTCAGCGCAGGTGCTACGATGTCGTCTTGATTTATAATTCAAGTCCATTCTTGAGAAGGCAGTGAGTGGCGATGATGAGTGGTAGTGGAAGTCTCTCGAGTAAAACTTTCTTCTACTTTTATTTTTCTATAAATATTAAAAAAGCAATTTGTGTACTTTTTAATTGTTTTTATGACTTGTGACTGAAAGTGGCTTAAGAATCATTATTCGACTGTGAAACGCAATTATTTTTCAAATTACTTATGGTCTTTTGATTGAAGACGTTTTGCGTAACGTACCTACCAACAATAAAAAAAAAACTTTTTTAGCTTCATAGTACCTCGAGTGAGCATTCTATAGGATTAGGATTAATAGAATATACTGGTTCCCCACCAGCAAATAAATTATTTTGCGATATCCAGTCTTAAACAAACAAACAAAATAGAGTGTTGTGTTAGGTATGTCAGCAATCAACGATGAAACAATTATTCAGTACCGGTATATCTGATGCCCCAAAAAAAATTATAGCTTTTTTTGAGTTTGACTTTGTATACGAGTATCTGTGTTTTTCTACCAACAGATTCAGGTGTTATGTATGATAAAATAATAATTAATATTTTGTTTTATAATTGGTTGTGCTTGAGGTTGGCCCAGTTTACTTTTTCAACTTTCAACACTTTGACACAAGGCTGTGCCAAGGAGAAGTTCATGAGCGGAATAATCGGAAAAATGAGAAGTCGTGAAAGACAGCTAATGGGTCTAGTGTCGTGTTTACTCCCCTCCCTCAGCCTTTCCATACCTCCCCCTCTCTCCCTCGTCCCTTGTCTTGTTCAATAATAGAAGGGACTTAAATCTCTATAGGACGACATTTCTTTATTTATCCATTGTGATAAGAAGAATGTTTAATAATAACGTTTTTATTCGTATCAAAACGTTTTAGTAATGGAAGTTTATTTTTACTTATATTTTTGTTAAGATCTCTTACTTAAGGTAAACAATAATCTTATTAATTTCTTTTTTATGTTATTGAAAACCAAATTTCAAACACCTTCCGTGTCAGGTATACAATTTTGAGCCGCGGTAGCCTAGATGGAAAGGCGTCGCCACAAGGGATGCCGAAAGTTTCAAGTTTAAAATAAACAAGCTTTAACAAAAAAGAATAAAAAAGGTTACTTTATTGTTTTGTGAAACATGTATACCTACTAATGGTTATAGTTTATAAATAATTCTTTATTCTACTGGAAATACCCGTCTCAAATTCTCCAAAACGTTGAAGTTTTAAAGCTTTTGTAGAATGTTGTATGCTATTCCGGTTTTGGAGAGAGGGTCAACGCTTACTGCTGATTTCATTTCCTCAGCAGTTGTATGCTATTCTTTTTTTTCTGTGTGCGGGGCAAGCTCCTATAAACCTGTTTCGACACTAGCTGCTAGTAAGTGTTTGAAACAGTCGCATACCATTCTTTTTCCGTAAACCTTTTGCAATACCCCTGTTTCATTGCTTGTTGTTGTTGCTGAAAACACTTCTGCCTACAAAGCTTTCCTAAATTACCTGATAGTGGTACCGATCACATTATTACTCAAACGTTCTATCAATTCTTGACCAATATTTTGATGGCATTTTTCATGACTGGCATAGACTCCTCAGTAGATAACATTAACAGCCACAACAGTCCACTGTTGGACATGGACCTCCGCCGCCTTTGTAGGGTTATTTCCATTTTGCAGCGCAGTGCAAGATGTTACATTCACAGGGAACGCTGCTGCCTATTCTTCGGACCCTTAGTAGCTTTTTATGACATCTAGGGTAGAATTGGGGTGATTCTTGTCGAAGACGGTTTCACACTGCAATACCGCCTTTTATCCAGAAGATAAAACAATTTACTTCTTGAAGAAAAATATATCTATATTTTATACTGATCCAACATTTTAATCAAATGTTTTGTCATTTTTGTATGATGTTATGTTGTGGGTATACGACAACCTACTGGATCGTATATTTAAATTAAATTCTTTAACAAAAAAAATATGTTATTTTAATTTGCATTGTGTTTTGTACATATACGAATACATTTTACCAAACAATCCAACATGTTGTTCAAACGTTTTTTACTGGCGTATATTAATTTTGTATACGATATGTATTGTGGAATACACGACAGCTTTGGTTCAGATACGTGATAGGTTATTTCGCTGTTATTTTTTCCTAAAACGTAAAATTTACCTAGTAACGCCTTAGTAGACCTTATTTGATAATGTTGCAAAATGCATGATCCCGTAGTAATTAAGCATTTGGTCGCAGTAAAAAGAAGCTTTTATATTATTCTAGATAGTACTTTATTATCATGGTTCAAAATTTCATTTAAATAAAATTAGCTGTTTTCGCACCAATCTCTAACAAATACACAAACTTGCGCCTTTATAATATTATAAGTGGAGTGGGTGGATGGATAATAGTGAAAAATGACATGATTGTAAAATTATTTATTAATATATATTTAATGATACCATTATACATGCCAGAAAACACAGTATTTTACGGATACCTAAGATAAGCGTTTGTCTAAAGACACCAAAACTTACGGATCTAATGAAAATCTTGGATCATTTACGCTAATGTCACTTCATTTATGAAAAAAGTCGGTAAGAATACCCGATAAACTTGGCCAAGCACCAACTCTTCATAGCAAGTTCAACCAAGTGGATAAGATTAGGTCTCCTTTATGTTAAAGGTTATAATAATAACCGAAGACTTATAGAGCAGATTTAGGCCAAGCTATTTAATTTAAATGTTAAAAACGGTAGTAGCTGAGTAATAACAAAACGATATATTATATATTTTGAATGATAATCACACAGACAAAAACATTACGTTACAGTATATCAGCCATCCCAAAAAAGACGTTGTTTACAACGTCAAACTACAAGTTTAAACTAGGATATCACATCACCAGAGGTAAAAATACAAAAAAAATTCGCCTAAGGAATTTATCCAGACAGTAACGTTCCTTGTGACATGAAAAACCAACACTGTTCTCGCCATTCCACACGCCAAGAGTGTTGAGTTAATATTTTCTTGAGTTTGCACTACTATAACACAATAAAGTGTTGAGTTGTTCAACAGTGTACCTACCTATTTTTGGACCCGATGCTACGAAAAGTTGTCACAAGACATTTTCCCTACGTGTCTGACTTTTACGGAGCTTTTAATGCGAATAACGAAGACCGTATTAAATTGATCTCTTCTTCTTCCCTAATACCCGCCAAGATGATTAAATTTGAATTTTAAGACTGCTTGATCAGCAATTGATCGTTAAAGCGATAGCTCCTGTCAATCATCGGCTTTAAAGTAACCTTCAGACTGATAAGAGACACATCTTTCCCATTTTCAACCTTATTTGGTTACACGTTAAGTCTCTTGTATAATTCATAAAGGTTTAAACACCATAATGATGGAGATTTAAGGGCGATCCGGGTTTTACGTTCAACATAAAAATGTCGTTACACACCGGATCACTGAGAAGTGACGTCATCTCGACTCTTTTGTGTGCTTTTGTGAAAAAAGGCAACACTTCGTTATATTGGACCCCCGCCTGCCTTACATAAACATTGCAATGAAAGAACTGGGTCTTAGAGTCAACCGAAACTGTAAAGTCACAACAATAACAAATCAATCATTATTAATAAATATATTTTCTTTAAGTAAAAAGAAGCAATTTATGAAACGTGATCTTCCTCTCTCTGTAAAGCGAAAACTCATCGACATATGTATCTTGCCTGTCCTAACCTACGGAGCCCAAACTTGGGCTTTAACAGAGAGTCAAAAGTCCAAGCTGAAAGGTCTATCATAGAGCGATGGAGCGCAGCGTTCTTGGTGTCAAACGTACAGACAGAGTGCGGTACAACACCCTCTGAGCCAAAACAGTAATCGCTGATACAGGATGCAAGACAGCCAAGCTAAAGTAGGAGTTGGCCAGACACGTTTGTTGTATGCATCCGGATCGTTGGGCAAAGATCGTCACCGAACAATGGGTTCCTCAAAACTGATCCCGACGTGGAGGTAGACCCCGAAAACGTTAGCGTGACGATCTTGCCCATTTACAGGAGTGGATGTAGAAGGCAGACGCAAAGAATGGAAGATTGCGGGGGAGGTCTTTGTCCAGCAGTTGGATCAAGCAGACCTATTAAAAATAAATAAATACATACATATATCACGCCTTTATCGCTTGTGGGGTAGGCAGAGCATAAATGGCTGCAAAAAACGGACATTTACGCCAAGTCTGACAAACGTTTGAGTGAAATTTGGAAAATTGTGTATCGCCATAGTGACAGGTTGTCAGCCCATCGTTTAAAATTGCTATACACACACTCGAGTCCCTTTGTCGCCTCTTACGACTCGCACGTGAAAGAAATGAAAAATAAATAAAAAATTAAGTAAAAAGAATAAATAAATTAGATAGAGGATATGTTCTCTTCTAGTTTCAAACCAGAATTTTAATTATACGTCAAAGTATTAAATGTATTAAAAGTATATAAGTTTGATTAAAATTACAAATTTGAATTAATCAAATATAAATGAAAACAATTTGAAGGTATAATTGGTATGATCCGATATGCGTAAAGCTCGACGTAAAGTCATTCCAAGACTCGAGTTAGTCCGATACGGCTGGCATTATTTGAGACATAACTTTCAAGTATTCTAAAGTCGCTTATTTTATGTACGATTGCGTAATGCGTGCCTGTAAAGTACATAATATTACATTTTTGAAGTTTGCATATATATTTGACCCTTTCAAAGATTTTTGACGCTTGCATACATTTTTGATTCAATGTATGGTCCTTTTTTATTTAATTACAAATTTTAAGTGCCTTTAGTTCCGGGTTAAAAAAATATTTTTCAAATAGCAAGACGTCGAAGATTAATTACTATAAATCGGGCCTAAAATGGTCAGGAATTTTTAGTTTAAAATCAATCCAGTACTGTCTACGTCAATTTGAGTTGTTTTTATCCAGTGCAAACAAAAGTAGCATACACCAAAAATTACAAAAAATTATAAATTGGGTTCAGTCAATGGTGCCGAAACTATTTGCTAAAAAGAAACGACTTCAATATTTTTGAAACATGAAAAGCAAGCCATACTGTGCTTCTATGTAGATTTCATGAAATAATTTAAAGGTTCTTATGAAGAATGAAAGGGCCTTCAAGAATATCTTGACTTAAAAATTGGACGAGTATTCATTTCAACATGCGATAGACCTTCATTAAATAGATTAAAATATTGTACATTATAAAGGCCAAAAATTATTTTTGATAATATTATACGGGGTAAATGAACCCATTAGACAGAGCCCCTTTTCCCTATGGACATTGATGGAATTACGAAAATATACCGAACGAATTCTAAAAGAAATCATTTTATCATCTTATGTCCTATAAGTGACCAAATCGCAGTTTCTATAAAAGTGTCAAATAATGTTTGTTGGCGTACCCTTAGGCGCCCGTAACTAATGTAGAATATTATCGGTCCATATAAATGTTAGAATTCTCACTAGCCCAAATAGGTCAGGCTCGAAGGTTAAAAGCATCAACATTTGTCAAAGCCATTGCGTAGGCTTAGCATAAATACACAAAAAGAAAAAAACTTTTTATGCTTGTCCTGTTTCCGAAGCTTAGGATATACCAACGTAAATAAAATAAAGAGGGTTAAGTACCTACATTGTACGTTACGCTCTTTTCATTTTTCTCACCATTTCAAAATAATCTCTTCGTTTTCTGTTTTGTATAAAAATTCGAATATTCATTTTTTTACTGCCGACCTAAAACTCTTCTCTAGCTTAAAAGTACACTATATAGTTAAAACAATAAAAGGTGCTTTTAAGGATTGGCGTAAGTAAGTACGTCATCTTCTAGTTTCTATATATAAAGTTGTGTACAAAGCTGAAAGTATTTGCATACTGACGACGTAGTAGGTTGAAGCCTTTAACAGCATAATGGATGTTGGTTTTCTATCGTTCCAATGTCAAATCAACATCAGAGCAGATGCAGAGTCATATCTGTAGAATAAATTGTTGCAATTTTAAATAAATCTGTAAGTACTTATTCAATTTCTGTCTTGAAATATTATTGTGCTCCGATGTTGATTTGACATTGGGACGATAGAAAACCAACATCCATTATGCTGTTGAAGGCTTCAACCTATCACGTCGTCAGTAAAGAGTTTCAATGCATTAATAAATTATTTAACCATTTATTGTACACAAAAACATACACAGGAACAATTTACAATGAGACAAGACACAACAGGTTTACTTATTTCTAAAAAGAAATTTCTTACAGCAAACCTACATAAGTGACATTCTATAATTCGAAACGCGGATATGACGTGCACTATAGCAAAAAAAACGTATATAAGTATACGAATACTACAATACTTAAATACCTTTATGTTAGAATACTTATAAACCTATTAATATATAAATATATTTTATATATACTACATACATACTTACATTACAATGGATATTCAAAGGAAAGAAAGTGTTCTTTTACTCTCTTTTTTCATATCGAAAGTAAAATGGGTAATTCTATCTTACCAAATAAAGTCAAAAAGGTCCCGTAAAAAGTATTTTTTCCATGTCCACAAGGGAGCGGGTGTATTGTTTTTCAAACGCTGCTCACTCGGTGTTCAAAATGTCAGCCGCAGGCAGAGACCCAGTGCTTCTGTTGCTACATACATGTACGGTCAAGGCACAAACAATAACAAAAAATATTGCACTATGTAAATAATGGTAATTTTGAAAAGATGTTGCATTTACAGGGAACGCTGCTGTCAATTTACATACATACACATACACATATCACGCCTATAAACCCTTGCGGGGTAGGTAGCAAAAACAGCCGTTTACACCACGTCTGACAAATGTTTGAGGGTAATTCGAAAAATTTTGTATCGCCTTAGTGACAGGTTGTCAGCCCATCGCTTAAAATTACAATACACACCCTCGCGTCCCTTAGTCGTCTCTTACGACTCCCACAGTAAAGAAATGGGGTGATGCTATTCTAAGCCGGCATCACACGGCGTTCTTAGCCGGCATCACACGGCACTGCTGTCCATTTACTGAATGATTATTAATTGGATGCTTTTCTAAACCGGCTCCACACTACAATTAAATGTTTATTTAATATCTGTTATTTCCATTAGATTATATCTAACTAGCAAAAAAATACACCTCGTATTAATTATTACAAATTAGAAAGCAAAATAGAACGTAGGTAAACTATCAACACAGAAAAGTATGTTAAAAATTCCTATTCCCAATTTATTCCATTAACAGAAGTAAAACCTTTCTTTATCGGAGGCAGTAGAATTAGTTGTATTATTTTGTATATTACTATTAAAATATTTAAAAGAAATATTTTTAAGAATCTTCAAACAAATAACACTTCTTTTTTTTTTTTAGCAAAAATAACACTTTATGCTCACCTTATTTAAATCATTACATAATTCTAAAATTATAACAGGCAGGTAGTCTTTGTTTTACCAAATTTCAACGAATTTTTTATTCGATACATGGCATCAAACAAATTATTATCACTTGGAAATTATATTCAAGCAACAATTTTAATACAAAACTGTTTTTATATTACGCGGTCAAACATAATAACTCGAAAAACTGAAACGGGGTTCTTACCGCGATACTTATTTTTGTTGAATTGTCCGATATTTTGACCCAGTTGTTCCGTGATCATGGCCCATGCAACTGGGTCGAAAAATCGGACGATTCATTAAAAATAAGTATCGCGGTGAGAAATCCGTTTCAGTATTTCGAATTTAAATATTTAATAAACATACTTGCCGAATGGGGCAACACAGCAAAAGCATTATATATATTATGCACAAATACTTTTGATTGTCCGCACTCAATTTCATCCATCCAAGCTTCGAAAAAAAATATTGAGTGCCAGACTTTTTGTATAAAACTTGGATGTTATTCTACATAAACTTTTGCCTCATTAAATTGTAAAATTAATGATAAGCAAACGGTTACAGCAACAAAATAGCTCCATGAATAATTTAAATAATCTTTTATCATCCTCTCTTATTACAAATTCTGTAAATAAAATTAGGTATAGCAAGTATAATCCTCTTAAAAGGGTTAACATGTTACGACTACTGGTTTCCTGGGGCTCCGGATGTGCATATATTTTAAAATATCGCATTGTAAGAAAGTAATAAAGACAAAAATCCTTTGCGGTAAGTGCAATACCGTGAACATTTTGAGTCTATGTATATTATAGAATTTGAAAATAGAACTGTCATTAAAACAATAAAACCATTTTTTTTCATTTCTACTCGGCATTGGGTGTTATTTCGAATCCATATCTCAACATTAAATAATTTTACTTGTGATTTTATTTTGATTGACGAACTGGCCAGTACGGATTTTATGGCATAGAATAAGGATCACGTATAAAAAATACGAGGAAACCTTTACTGGTAGTACAATATTTTTTTCTTGTTTATTATTACATTTTACCGATTTTCTTTTTCGATATTATGTTATGCAGTATTTGTAACTTGGAGTGCAATTGATGTGTTAACACCCTCTATACGTAAGCTGCCATTATTTGAATAGAAGGCCTTTCTTAGAAATAAAAATAATAAGAGTTTGAAAAAATTATAGCGTCGGCCGGAAAATGAAATGAAATTGTAAAATAATATAGCACTGTGGTAGCAAAATAAAAAATAGTGCCTTTTTTATTTTAAATTAATTTTTTTATAATTTTAAGCCCTTTTTGAACTTTGTACAAAGATGTCTACGATTAATAGGATGTTGTGGACTTTTCCTCTCAACAATCCTTTGAATCCAGTAACTCACATTAAAGAAACTCCGCTAAAGCCTGAAGCTTTGACGCAGTCATAGACAAAGTACATGCACCGCTTATAGAAGGGTAATTCTGAGTTTATAACGCTACAGGGTCCATATAAATTACCTACCGACCTAATTTCACTACGTTTATTCGAGTTCACTATTTACATAAAGTTGAACTTTATAGTGGTAATTAAAGTGGGCTCCAGGCTCGATAATGACAGGGCATGGGTGCTCAGCCGAAATTACTAACTCGTGACGTTGTATGAGGGTATGAAGAATATAAACTAAGTGGTCTTTAGTGTCTAAACATATTTAAGTTTGTCATGTTATAATTTTTTTGAAAATAATGCATTGTGCGTAATAATGTCTAGTTAAGATAACAGTGAAAATAAATACACTAAAACTTTTTGTACCTATATCTGTGTAACATTAATTTTTACTTCTTCAAAGAATTACTTATTATTACTCAAATACAGTCTTGCTATGTGAGGCCGGTTAAGTATGGCATCACCCCAATATTTTCCGTGGGTTCCGTAAAAGATGTCTAGGGGAAGAATCTCCCAGGATTAGGATAGGCAGTAGCGTTCCATGTGAATACAACACCTTGGCTGCGCTCGCCAATCCCTAAGTATGGCAAATATTCCCTACGTCTGTATTTTGGCTGTTGAAGTTTAAAGATGATGACTCAGTTTCAGAAAAGAGAGTGATAAATATTTAAAAATATTTTTGGGAAATAATTAAACAGAACAGAATTAACGGGCAGCTTGCGTTAACAGGTGTAATTTGTGTTTCATGTCTGCGGTAATGAATAACGATATCCATTAAACTAACAAAATTTATTAAATCCGTGTTTTCGCAATTTGTTTGTATTATATTAATACAAAATATTGCTGATTTAATCACGTACGTAGGATGCCTTATTAACGATTAATCTATGGACATGAAACATGTAATGCATACAAATATTTACAAAGAAGGTTTTGCAAATTTTAATTAATAATAAAGTATGTTAATTGGGTTCAAAGGTATTATTTAAGTAGTCGAAATTGGAACCACTTATTAAATAAGCTGATCATGTCATTGACTCTGTAATTACCAGAGTTGAAACACATTCGGACTCATTACAATAAGTTAGATGCTACTTAAATGATATTCATAATATTATGTGATACCTTGGCATGACTACTAACTTAGTATAGATACCTATTTATATAAACAAAATATTTACAAAACCACATTTACTGTTAGCACCAACTCCATCAAAACTTTACACGGCAAGAATAAACTTTTTATAGGGTGCCAATTTTGGCAAATTTGACAAATACAACGAAATAAAGAGACTCCGTGAAAGTTGCCCGTAACTTTGTCATTTTGGTGGCGCTTCACCTCGCAATTTTCTTTACGATCTTCGCTAATGTACTTCACAGTACTTTGTACACTGTACAGTCAAGATCACGCTGGGTTAGACAGTTAAGACTTAAAACCGTTTTTATGCCACGCGCATAAGACTTACATTGGCGGTTTGATTGTCTAACCGGACTTGAGCTTGACTGTATCACTACCACGGTATGGAAATAGAAAGACCATCGAAACGTTATTGAACAGGATTAGTAGAATTTAGCATTTATCTTTATTGAATACTTAAATAATCACATCAGCCAGCAGTTCACTGCTGAATGTGTATGTGTAGGCCTCTCCCAGGCTATGCATAACCATAAAGCACGATCCGCCGTTTTACAAAAATACATAAAAAAAAATCTTATAATAAAACATTTAAACAGATTTAAATTGTGTTGACGTGTTTGATAGTGTACAATCACAAATTAAATTTTAAATCATGATTTATTTATTTATTTATTTACAACTTTTACACAATCATTACAGGGCAAGCCTAAGGCGATTGCATAAGAAACATACATTAAAGAATTACTTAAAGCTACTACTAAATAACAATAACTGAGATCTTGGAATCTTAACCTATTTACAAACTAAAATATAATATATTGTTGCACAGTATTGCCAGTAAACATAACAAATAATAAATATTTACAAGACAAACACTACTTTTATTCTAGTGTTAACAACTTTATGTGTTCACAAAAACTCATACAAAAAATCGGAGAGCCACAGATACTAACTCAGGACTGTTGTATTCCCCCCGTAAAATACGTACAACAGTAGTCACTAATTGAAAGTCCCTTCGAGTCTTTAATGAATTAAAGTTCAATGTACCTTGTATAAAGCCAGTCGGGTATAAAAATGGATAGTATCCGTAGGCTCTTTTATACAGGAACCTCAGAAAAGCTTTTTGAACTCTTTCTAGTATCAGTGAGTAAGAGCTTTCGTGCGGACCCCATACCACAGACGCTGACTCGAGTTTACTTCTAACTAATGCTGTGTAAAGTTGCTCTATCGCCTTTGGATCGCTGAAATCCTTTGCGTTACGAATGACAAAACCAAGTCTCTGAAAACATGCCTTTGCCAAGGATCCAATATGGTCATTAAATGTAAGTTTTATGTCAAAAAGTATTCCCAAATCCTTGACAGAATTGACACGAGTGATGATTTCCGTTCCTAGATAATATATGTTATGTAAAGGTTTGATAGCGCGGGAATATGAAAGTACTGAACATTTAGACGGATTAAATAGTAATTTATTAGTAATACTCCACTGAAAAATAGCATCAATATCAGCCTGAAGTCGATGGCAATCCTCAACACACTGTACGGGTCGTATTAGTTTCAAATCGTCAGCGTAAAGTAGGCAAGATGAATGTTCAATAACGGAATCTATATCGTTTATCATGAGGATAAATAGAAGTGGACCCAAAATTGATCCTTGGCTAACGCCTGAACGAGTGTGATAAGGCTGGGAAATAAAAGAACCATGTTTCACAAATTGTTGACGGTTAGCTAGATAGTCGGCAATAAACATAAGCAGAGAAGGCGCGAACCCAAGAGAGGAAAGCTTACACAAAAGAACGTCATTATCAACTCGATCAAACGCCTTGGTGAAATCAAAATAAACAACGTCTACTTGGACACCTTTGTCTAAGTAACCGGAAATAGTATGTACTTTTGTCAACAAGTTAGAATTTACTGATCTGCCTTTTCGAAAACCGTGCTGTGAATTGCTTAAATATGGATCAATTTGTTCAATAAGTTTGGAGTGAATGATAGTTTCAAAAACCTTGGCCAATGCGGAAGAAATCGCGATGGGACGATAATTTTCCACTGGTATTTTATCTTTCGATTTTGGTATTGGACTGACTTGGGAAAGTTTCCACATTGATGGATATTTTTTAGTTCTAATAGAGAGATTTAAAATGTACAACAATGGATCTTTGATAAATTCTTGGCAAGCTTTTAGAATGTAACTGGGTACATTATCGGGTCCTACCGCACAACTAGATTTTAATTTTTTGATTGCTAATTGAAGGTCGTACACGCTAAAACTGTCTATATTAATATAATTAGCGGATGAACTATTGTCTTGTTTACTGGCTATTTCTGCTGATAATATAGGAATTTGGGGAAGAAAGACACTTGAGAAAAAATTCGCGTAAGCTTCAGCAGCATCTGTACCCTCTACAGGTTTATCGTGATAAGTTACTCGAGAGACAAACCCGCCATTGGTCTTAAGATTGGTAATGTGTTGCCAAAATTCCTTTGGGTTTCTTTTTATATTTTTTTGTATACTGAAGACGTAAAAATCGTATGCTTCTGAAATTTGCAATTTAAGGTCAGCTCTTAGTTTAGAAAAGCATTTGTATACCGATTTATCATTAGTCGATTTCCAGGTTTGGTGTAATATTGCCTTGCGTCCTAGGCCCTTGATAATATCAATTGTATACCAAACAGGATAACGTCTCACTGCACCTTTAGGGCGGCTTTTTTTCGGCACACTTTGGTCAAATATGTCGTATACAATTATATAAAACGATTCGATAGCACCATCTACGTCGCTAGCATCAAAAACAGAATCCCAAGAAGCCTCACAAAAAAGAGAGTAGAGTAAGTCGAAATCCGCCTTTAAAAAGTTCCAATCCTTACGGTTATTGATATTACTAGGTGGCAATGGAGACTTGCGAACTTTAGATTTGGAAAGAGGAAAAGAAATATTGAGCGGTGGATGGTATTTATCTGCACTTGGCACTAATCCATTTATGGACTCGCTTACTCTTACTTCTTCACTGTCTTCTGAGACCAAAACTACGTCAAGTCTGCCCCCGTGGACATTCATTACTTCGCAAACATCTTTTAATCCACAAACATTTAAAAAATAACCAAAATAAGCAGTAACCGTCTTAGAACAACTATTTAAATTTATGTCACCAATTATTATCATTTTACCCTTAACATTAGACAACATTATTTGTTCAACTTTTTCAAACCATTGCATATAAATTTCATCTGGCGCGGTAGGTGGGATGTAGATAACACACACATAAACAGTTAAATCTTTAACAGTGAATGAGGTCCACATATCTTCACACCGATCCGTTTCCATATCGAGGCAACGCCGTAGACAAATGTCAGGGCAAGCTGCAAGTAACACTCCACCTCCGGCTCCTCTACATCTATCATCTATCAATGTCTTACATCATAGTCATCCGTGACCACGATTTCTGTAAGGAGCTTGAAACGAGAAATAAATATAAAATATACACGGAGTAAGAAGTAAGAGAAGATGTTTCAGGAAACATCAACAAATTTTAAATACAGTCAGCTGATCGTAATTTTGTATGGGAGATCAAATATTTTTTGTCGTTTCATGGGGAATGTTCTTTAGTTTCATGGCCTGCATGCAACTTATCAGTATTTGGACACCTGACCCCCCGTATAGTAATAATATTAAAAATACAAATTAAATCTGTGGAAAGTAATTTATCATGATGTGGTGATTAATAGTTGTGCAAAATCAAGAAGACAATATAATGTTAATGCTGAAAACGACTGTGTCAAAGAAGTAAGAAATAACGAATATTTTTACACCAATAATATCTAAAGAGGAATATTTAACCTGCAACGTGGTATCCAAACAAAACACTCTTACAGATTGACAAAATATTAATTTTGTAAATCCCCCAGGAGTTAAATCAAGATCCTTAGGGTTGTATGACCATCGCTCACACCACGGAATTTTGCTCAAATTACGTATTAGTTAGAACCTCTCTGGCTGTCCCTTGTTCCTTCATATTTCGGCCCTTATTTAAGGAAGTTCCTTCGCTAATGATAGAGCCCGTTTCAGTTTAATCCCTCGAGAACCTTCTCATCGCTGCGCGGGTAATGTCTATAATCTAAGTGCTTTAATTCAGACTAAAATATACCTCTCAGGACGAAATAACGGCCTATTATTTCGTATTCTTTTGGGAGACGTGCTTAGCCTAATAGGGCTTTAAAATAAAGAAAGAACAAACCTACACATATTCGACTTTTGTGGAATCACCAAACCGTTTTCTTTCTCACAAAAGGGCCTTGCGCTTGGAGAAATTTCAATCGTAATATATTATGAATAATAATAAATTGGACTTGTGCAATCATATTATTCTTACGTAGGTAGAAAGAGATGAAAAAAATAATTAAGTCTTTTGTGAGAACTACAAACAAAAAGTTGTTTACAAGAACAGAACTGCGAAATTAGTTTTAGAGAAAACGGTGGAAGTGAAATTAAAACTAAAAATTCCCTCGCCATTCGTGTTGAAATTTGTAGACCGCTACGCTTTCGTTGCCGCTTCGCACTCGTAGCCACGGCTACGCTCAGCGGCCACTCTGTAGCCGTGGGTAGCCGGGGCTACATTGTGAGCGGGAGTGGTTTGATCAGTTTATTTATTTGCACACATATTTTATACTTTTAAGAATTTGAAAATTGACAACACAAAAGTATCGTTTGAAAACATAGTTCGCCGTACACATAATATGTGTGTTATAAACTTTTGCTGTAAAAAGTAGACATAATACGTTGTTTAAGACGTTTGTACTTGGCATTTATTTTTTAAGTTAAATAGTTAAACAGTTTTCCTCTCTTCAAAGCAATCAACAGCGTAAAATTTAAGTTAAGACAATATTAATTGAAAACATCTGAGCGAATACAATTTGTTGGTTATTGTTTTTACAAATCAAATTAAGAGTAGCTTTTTGTTTATCGCTTCCGCTTTTGCTTAAGGGCATAAACCATTCTTCCGCTAAAACATTGCTCACCGCCTGTAATATGAAGGCACCGAAGAGTCCGGTTGGCTATATTTCTTACTTTTTTCACAATCTGCCTTCTGCAACTAAAACATGGACATAAGCTTTATAGCTCTTTTTAATACTTCCTGCCACTTTGATGTTGGTTTTTTTTGTAATAATCTCATATTAAGGCAGCTCCGAACTTCAAAGTTACACAAAAATCAGGTGACGTATATTGTGTTTTACGACTTTACTATCCCTTTACGTGAAAGTAATTCTCCATAGGGTGATCTGGTGCGTCGTTAAGGTTGGAACTCCCCTTTAGTTCCGCCGCTGAACTCCACTCCCCTACGAAAAATATGATATCTTGGGAAGTTTTGTATAGAAGGCCCATATTATTTTTCATATTGCTACTAACTACAATATGCCGCATATCCAAGCTTGGATCCTAAATGTCGGTATCAAAATGAAATTTGATTTGATTATGTTCGTTTTTCATGGTTTACGACAATCGTGACTAATTCACGACACTTTATTATCAAATGCGTAGGTACGTCGTACCTATCACTTTTGTTGTTTGCGATCGTTCGTAAGGCACAAAATACTGAAAGCGCGATACACCGTCTGAGACACGTCCTTTCGAAAGAGGATGCCGAAATCACAGTAGCCGCTGCTGTAGCCATTGCGAGTAGATCACACTCCACAAGCTCCTCATGCAACCGACGCCCCCGCCGGCGGTGGCGCGGAGGTCCCACATTTGTTCCCCATTTTGGGAACTAGCAGCACGTGCCGGGTAGATTCAGTCCAGTCCATTCTTCCCAGAACAACTCGTAAGCCCAGTCGAGTCAGGTGTAGCCTTTCATATCCTCGGGGCTTAAATCATAGAGTCCAGAACTAAAAAAAAAAGAAATACAACTGAAAGCCCACCGGCACCAGTGCTTCGTTGTACGGGTATCAATCTTTAGTATTTTATTACAAGGTTCCTTGGTGTTAAGTTTATAAAAGCTACCTAACGAAGCCAGTTCTAGCTGGACTGCCAGTATGTTATTAAATAAAAAATAAGCTTGAAGGCCTAATTGGTAGGCTACCGTTCAAAGCGAGTGGTAAAGCAAGGTGGAGTCTAAAATGCCTTTGATGTTTGCAACATCCAACGTGTCCGACTTTTGATCTTTTAATATTTAAGTTGAAGTTCAGTTTTAATACTAAATGTATTTATCATATGCGGTTAACATACATATATTTTTTTAGTAAATATATATTGTAAAAAAGTCTCTCAAGCAATCAATACACGATCACTATATAAACACGTATGTTTCAAGTATTTGGCATTCGAAATAACGTATTTTAGATCACTACCTACGAGAAACATTTATTAAAATGTTAATGCATCACATAATTAATATATATTTAAACCAGAAATATGAATAAAACATAAATTTGATGTCAATATTTCAATCTGGTTATTTTCTCTAGGTCGGAATATTTACCTCACGAAGTTAGTTTTAGAAATTATGATTATTGTGATCGTCGCGTCGCCACATGAAGATGCATAGGTAGTTTCGGGTGTCATGATTATCGTAACATTTCGCAACGTGCGCCCGCCTTGCTCGATAGAAAAAATAATGAAAATATACCTCAGTACAAAATACCTCAGGTACAAAAATATGCACTCTATGCGTATGGATTAAGGCGAGTGTAGTCGTGAATGGCCTTAACAGTGCCGCCAATTCACAAAAAAACATTTTATCTTTATACAAACAATCTATCAGAATGTCCGTTGCACAATTTCTAGTATTATCCTTAAGAAAAATAAGAACCAACAAACTCAATAAAATATTTGCTGTAATTATGGTAATTAATAATTGCAGTTTTAGGCGATGGGCTGACAACCTGTCACTAGGGCGATACACGATTTCCTGGATGACCCTCAAATGTTTGTCAGACGTGGCGTAAATATCAGTTTTATGCGGCCATTTATGCTCTGCCTACCCTGCAAGGGATTATAGGCGTGATATGTGTATGTATGTATGTAATTAATACCAAAAGTGGCCGTTTTTAGGCACTTTTATTGCAGCAAATATTTCATTGAGTTTGCAGGTTCTAATTTTACATAATACTAAAAACTTGAGCAACGGACATTCTGATAGTTTGTTTGTGAAAAGATATTTTTTTTTGTGAAGTGGCGCCACTGTCAAGGCTGTACACGACTACACTCGCTTTAAGTCACAACGACGCATCTTAAAGCCAACTAAGCTTATTTTGTTTTATAAAATTTGTCAATATTGTTCGATCTTCCATCTTTAATTTCAAAAACGCGCTTGAGATCGCGTCATGGTGCGGCTTGGTATGAATTGACTCGTATCTTTATGATAAGTATAACTGAGACCATAAATGTAAATGACATCAATTACAATCTTGTCAGATTACGACTTCAAAGCAGCCTTGTTACAACTATGTGACCTTATATAGGTTCTATTCGACATTTACTTTGTGAGGGTAAAATTAAGCCTATTATCTCTAATTGCAAGAATCACTTCAAAGGTCTTGTTACTTTGTCAAAATCAAAACGTATTTTAACAAAATAAAGTGCCAAGCTGCTAGTTGCTGAGGTTAAACGAAAGATAAATACTATTTCTGATGTCTTAATTGGGTTAAAATAATAAGTGGAATTTATTAGACTTTGACTAGTAGTAGCCATTTTTGATAATTTTATCCTGTTATTAAAGATAAGAAAAGTATTGTTTTATTTAAATTCTACCTATCCATTTTATTTTGCCAAGCTTCACTTTTGCGAACATAAATAAAGTACCTACTTATCTTATCTAGCCGCCAGGATCCCACTGCAGTGTACCAAAAAGTACTTACTATAGTTATATTTATTTATCATCTATCACTGATTTCATAGTAATCAAATCAGTAGATGCAGTTAGGAAATAACTTGCCACATTTCAATTGAAATTTCCATTAAAAAGCATTACCCTACTTTGCTACGCCTAGTGTAATAAACAGACACTCGCATTCTAGTGCCCTCCATTATATGCCAGTTGCATTAACTACTATTATTGTAAATATATGATGTTAGATTTGAAACGCTGAAAATCGTTTCTTAATCAAAAGGCGGCCATAGCTCTAATCTCAAAATGACCGGGGAACTCAAAGTCCTAAATATCTTCAACGGAATAAATCCAGATCGTTCTATAGTCTTAGTAGCAAACCGCCTGAACCGCAAAATGACCACAATTTTTGGTAAGGTTGCAAACAAAAGTCTGGTATTTTATTGTTATCTTAAGAATTAAATATGAAACAAAAAAGAAGATTGGTATTCATTTGTTTGTCAAAATTACATTTAACATGACGACGTGTATTTTATTGGTCATTCACAGCTAAATTCTACAGAGGTTTTATCAGTAGTCTGAGCGTTGGGTTTAGCATCCGGAGGTCCCGGGTTCAACACTTCGGGTTTATATTTAATTAATCACTTTAAGAAAGTATTTCCAATAATCCGGGTAAGACATTGCAGGCTTCCTATAAAGGCTCCGTACTTCGGAGGGCACGTTACCGTCGTTCGTTGAATCGAAAAAAGATACCGGTAAAAAAAGATAAGCAAGCATAATAAAAAATGCGCAAAACATCATATTTAGCCTAAGCTAAGACCCCTCAAATGTGAATAGAAATAAAATATTCAGTAAAAATATGACGTTTCAAAATAAAATTGCAAAGTTTTTGTACTTCATTAAAGTAGTAATTGTGTTACTTGGTGTTTTCCTACTAAGACGCATTATGACCTAGCTATGTAATGATTTCAAAACTTTGAGATAAAGACTGATTACTATTTGGTCGATATCATGTAGGGACAAAATACGATTTTGAATTTATGAGATTAGGACACATATAAGACTGACCCGTCAAAAGGGTGTCCTACTAAATCACTTAAAGACATAGTTGACTATCACGCTTATATCCATCCAAGGTAGGCAGAGCGTAAACGACCGTAAAAGTGAACAATTGCGGTGTTATTACAAAAAAGTTAGAAGTGCGTTTAGACAGTGATAAAAAATATATTTCCATAGGATTTGACGTTGTCAAACACTTCTATCCATATTCCATGTCTAACTTTATTTGATAACATGTTTGGAATCATTTAGAAAATTGTGTATCGCCAGACTCGTCGCTAAAAAATTATATACAAATGTAACTCAAGAATCCCTCAGTTAGTCAACTCTTACGACATCCACGGGAGAGAAAAGGGATGGTGCTATTCTAAGCCGATATTACACGCCAAACATTGCCACAAACAACAAGTTAATATTACCTACTACGGTTATTATTCTTCTTCTTCTTTGCGTGTCGAAGACGAAACTAAATTTCCTACGACCAGTATGTAGCCACATTAACAGCGTTTGGAGTGGCTGCCCACAGATCTTCAAGCGTGCAGGTGTCGGACTTGGGACCTTATTTACAATCACAAGTTACATTACGATATTATCATGCCTGCTGCAGTTGTGAATTATCATGTGCGAGAATAATATAAGAACATAAGTAAGTGAAAATATCTTTATATATAATTATGAATGAAATTTTATTGCCACAGTAAACTTCAAAAACACAGAACGCAGTTGTGTACGATAAAGCTGTCATTCGTGCCCGTTTACGTTAAATTAACATAAATTAAACGTAAAAGCCGCACAGAATGTCACACGCGATGTTCTGTATAGTATTTACAACAGATTTTACTTTAACTGGCTGTCTGTTTTACGTACTGTTTGTGACTACATTTAAAATTACATAGCGAGTCAGAAGCAGAATAAACGGTAGTAGGTACGTACCTAGCTACGTAGGTAAGTACCTTGATTTAATATTTTTGTCTTTAACCAAAATTATATTAGTTTTTGGGTCATTATGTAGACAGAAAAGGATGACGCTCTTCGCTTGCCAATGTCTGCTGAGCCGATGTAATAGCCGGTGGTAATTGCAAAATTAGTCACCTTATGCTTGACATACTAGATTTTCCGCCATAGGTCCTAGCTGTCATTATCATCTCCCTGCTCTTATCCCATGTCAAAGACATACAAAGCGACAATCATTTATTTGCTCTATTACCACAGACATAGTCACAGCTTTGCCTCAACCTTTACATAACAAATGATTATACTGTTTGTTTCATAATGTATGGTAGGTCTGAACCAATCAGTTCAACCAGACGTAAATACCACACTTACTATATTGATCACGTGATTGTGCATGGCAGGTAAGAAACTAGGTTAGGTTGGGAAGTAGGAAGTAGGTCTCTATAAAGTTGATTGTCCACTAGGAGAAACTTATTCACCTGGATATGAAATAAAGGAAAGACTATTAAAAAATAGACATCTTTACTTGAATACATTTTAATGATTGTAATATATTCTCATACAAAATTTCTTATATTTTCCTGTGATATTTTGGTATATAAAGTGACATTTTAATAACAGTTGGCTCTTTTAGTCATGCCTGTGATGAATTTCTCACTACATTAACTATGATTTGTAATAAAAATAATATTCGGTTCAAAAGTATTTTTAGTATGATATCTTACTCTAATGCTTACTTCACATGTTTAGGTATATTCAATATATATTATTTATTTATTTTGTAACACATACCTAGTGGGTTCAGCAAACACTTAAAAAATATTTCGTGTTATAAATAATTATTCAAATATTATAAAAATAAAAACTATACTATACTTTTTATTTTTATTATTTTGTGTTATTAATAACTATTTAAATATTAAAGTTTATGATTGTGCATTTATATTATAAAATGTTATTGGTGGGTAATGAATTAAAAATTTTGAAATAAAGCATTATTTAAAATTTGCATGTTATTATGTATGTGACTAATTTAATTTATTTATCTGCATTATTGTACCATTTTCTTCGCAAATCAACGTCTGAATCTAAATAATCTGTTACAACATAGTTCCTTGTTACTATTATGGCACTGGCTTAACACCCGGTTATTACAGGTTAACTACCGTAAAAACTGCTCCATACTAGGCAACATTTTATTTTTTAATACGGGTATAAAAGCGCTGGTGAACTCGTTGCATTATCGACTCCGTATAATTGCATGTGCGAGTGTAAAAAATGGGTAAAACTGTAATTACAGCCGGGTATCGCACTATCATTGTTGGAAATCGTTATCACATGATGTGGCAATGTCCGTGGCAATTTTATTGTTTTCCAATTATAGGAATATTTTGAAAGGATAATTTTTCATGCTTTTCTTTCGTTCAACAAACAAAAAAAAAACGTATGTTATAGGCAGTCTAGACCCGTAAAAATGTATTAAGCTTTTATTGAATAAGAATAATTTTATGAAAGAAAAAAAAGTTAGGGTAACTCAAAACTTAAAAATGAAATTGATTGCTAGTAATTAATTTGAAATTTCAAAATGTGTACCTTGAGGGTATAAAAACTTTGGCAAAGCCTAACTTGAGTTATTGTTAGTTTAATTTGATTTTGTAAACAAAATTCAATATCAAATTTGGGAAGCCTTATTTATGCTTGTTTGCAGAGTCTCGTAAAGTCTCGTTGATATACAATTTGTTTATTATTACCGGTGAGAAGTATAATATGCCGTAATGAAATTGAGTTTCAAAGTTTGTAAACTTCTAAACAAGCAGGCTTCAATCTTTATTTAAAATATATATTTGAGAATATCATTTTTCATAATTGTAATAATGGTTTAACGCAAATTATTGGTTTTGTCACAGAATAGATAATAGTAGTACTTACAGAAGCGACACTCCTTTGATGTTGAAGAAAGCCGCCGTTTTAATAGCCTACAATTTTTTTTGTAACATCAAGACACCGTGCGCTATCTAAATTAAACTCAAATGCACGCGCATAAGAGCACAAATCCTTTGCGTTCTCTGACTACCTACACGGGAGCTCAAACGCCAGGGCCGGATCCAGGATATAACTATGAAAAATAAAATCCTAGACTGATTGGTAAGTATTAAAAATTAGCTGTAAGTATTAAAAATATTTTTCAAAAAGTCGTGAATATTCTTAGTCATAATAAAAAATTACAAATAAAAATTTAATTTACAATTACAATTGTCTTACTTTAATATAATGTTGTATGTATTTCTTGCCGTCTCGAAAAAATACATTATCAAACTTAAGTGTCGCGAAAATACGAAATCTTACAAATAATACCAAAAGCTATTGTGCCGGAAAACATGAGCACGGTGTATGAAATTGAACTTTTTCCAGCATCGATAATAACGAGTTAGCTGGATTTCTCATCATAATTCCTTTAAAATTATTTAAAAACAATGTTTCCAGCTCCTTCACGTAATTCGTAAAGCTTTCAGGGGGAACTTTGGTAATGTAAAAAAGGACAACTTGGAATTTCTCTTTTTATTAAGACATCCGTCCACAGCACACCTAGTCCTATTTTGTCCCATCATCATAATAAATTGATTGGTTTTAAATTTCGTAAAGAAGCACAGCACAAACAAATTATTCCACTGCCTGCACGACTGTCTCGTTAAAGAACGCGTCACAACACAAGTGAAATGACGTCACCGCATCGATGAGCGCGCGCTTCACTATCGAGCGCGATCCGGCTCTGGCCGAGTGTACCGTCGCGGTACACGACGGCGTAGGTACTTAACCCCGTAGGTATAGGCGAGTGTCGCAGGCCTGGTTTTGTGCAGAAGTTTATGTCATAATTATATCAGTACAGTTTTTACGAATATTATTTTGATTTTTCTCTCACATAGATAATTTCATATCTCCAAATGAGATGAACACATTTAGAAATTATAAAATACCTCGTTGATACACGCGAACTTCGTTACTGAACTGATAAAAAAACGATTTCCATACTAGCGTTATCATATTATTAACATGCTCAGGTAGCAAGATGATGTCCATTACGCTAATGAGCTGTTCTTAATGCAGCATTTCTAAAATATCTGTTCATTAGATCGCTCGTCGACCTATTCCAACGAAAAAGGCATTTTTGCAATTCAATAAATTACCTGAGCCCCTTGATTTGCGCATAACGATATTTGGTTCTCATGTATCTACAGAAGTGGTCCATTATGTTGTAATGTTTAGCTGCAAAGTTTCTCGTATAGTTTATTTATTATACTACAAAATAAGCTTACAGACTAAAAATCCAAAGCCCTTATATGCTAAACACAACACTTAACTTAGTTAGGTCATAAGTCAAATATACTAATGAAATGAATGAATATAATAATATTTAATGCACTATAACCGTCATAAAATAAATTACCGTCCGTAACCGTCATAAAAGTTCGTGTCTGGGAAGAACAGAGTTGAGGAGACTTAAAAGCTGTACTGTAGGTGCTTGCGCAGATTGTTGAGTCCCGCGTCTGACCTCAAAAATAAAGCGTGGAGATTTTAAAATTATCAAAATAATTTTAAAACAAACTTACTCGTATTAAAGTTGAACACATAAATCAAATTTAAAACAAATCCCAAATTTTAGATTTTATTCCGTAGCTACGGGTAATTATTATTACAAACAACACTTTTTCAAAATATAAATGTCAGAAAGTGGTACAAAACTTTAATAACAATAATATCATTGCCGCTCTTGACTCGGTGGAACGCAGGGCCAAGAGGCTCATAGGCGACATAAAACTGGTGGACACCAAGCTACATAGCCGGGCACATCGCCGCAAGGTTGCCTGCTTGTCGGTATTTTATAGATTGTACTTCGGAGAGTGTGCTCAAGAGCTTCACGACCGTGTTCCACCAGCTCCCTTCTACCATCGGACATCCAGACGCACCGCCGGATACCATCCGTACCTGGTAGCCATTCCACCAATTCGGACTAAGCGCTTCCAGTCATCATTTATAATGCGCACTGCTAAAGAGTGGATCTCACTACCTGCGTCTGTGTTTCCAAACGCATACAACCCTAATCTCTTCAAAGTAAGAGTGAACAGGCTTCTTCTGGGTGAGCTCGCTCCATCTTAGACTTTGTCTCTGTCCTACGACCTAGACTAGAGTCAAGAGCAAACCCATCATTAATAAATAAAAAAAACATTATAATAAAACCTAATTAAATAAATTCGTGTCAGATGCCAGTAAAGATTCAACAAAACAAAATTATATAACTATCATCAAAAAATTATCTTACAGAATAATAAATAGCTGTTCGTTATAAAAAAGGAATAGTCTTATTTTAAGTAAAAAAAAATTATCCGATTATAGGTATTCTATGTACAGGTTTTCGACCCTTTGTAGCTTTATTTGTAAAGAGTATCTGTAAATACAGCGTAATTTTGAACAACCATTTTAGCTATCATCTTTTAATTCGCTGTTAAATTTGATAGATTTGGCGTAAAATGCACAAAACATAATTTAATTTATCACACTTATTTTTTATTTATTTGAAAAATACAGTTCTGATATCAGTTAGCTATATCAGAAGCTAACGTGGAAAAGACTATATCACGTACTTCTCAAAAATTTTATATAAATTTCTAATTACTTCCCTCAGCGTTATGTAAACAGAGATCTGCGCCAATAAATTCGAGGCCTTCCTTCTTAAATTCTATTAAAATAATTTACAAGAATGTTTGTACGGTAAAACGATTGTAAGTTAGTAATTGAAAAAGGTCTTGCCCCCTGTTGATTAAAGTAAACTTGACCTTTTTCCTGCGCACCTAATTTATTCCGTTCCCTTAAGTCTACATTGCCCAATCACGTGTTCTGTTGACATTGACCAAATATACGTTTCTAATGAAAAAATACTTGCGCATATTTTCATTATTGGAGCACCGCGCTTTATAATTAAGAAGCTTCAAAAATGTATAGTTTTGCTTCTGTTTTGTTGTTCTTTTTTGTGGCACTACAAAAAAAAAGATAAGCCATATTATGACATCCACCTATAACTTATGAAATTTTTTGTTTTATTTATTAATTTACAACATTAACACAATCATTATATGGCAAGCCTAAGGCGATTGCATAAGAATATTCCATTGAAGAATTACTTAAAGCTTGTATTAAGTTACACAAATTTGAAATCTTGGAATCTAACCGATTAACAAACTAAAATATAGAATATTGTTGCACAGTAATGCACATTAAACATAACAAATAATAAATATTTCTACTTGTGTCTTTCATTTCTTGTAGAAGACGAGAATTCATAGCGTAAAATATAATAAGTATTTCATTCTTGTGTTCGATACACTTTTAGGACCCGTGTAAACTTGACTAAAGTACACTCGGCTACCGTTTTTCTATCGAAAACGACGATATTCCTCGTTACGTGACAAAGTTATGTTTCCCTTAGATCAAAAAATAATGGTTTGATGAAAGATAAAAAAATTGTGTGTAAATAGCTAGGTCAGTAATTATATAATATTGCTTCAGATATGAAAAACATTTAGTAAATAGTTTATTTCACTGGTTTCAAAAACAAGGATTCTCACTAAAGAGGTTCGACTATGTCTTTAAGTGTAAATTCGACGCAGGTGCTTTTATGGTCCTTAGGTTGGGATATAATGAAGGAAACATTTTATGAATGATTAATGTAAAAGATTTTTGATTTCAAAGATATTGCCAAATTAAAATTAAAGAAACATAGCATCAAATGTATCTTTACAATGTTTTTTGCAGTGATTAGTCGTGCTGAAAATACAGTATTTTTTTACGTTAATGTTTGACTGGGCTGATAATGATTGATTGATCTATAATTATTAATCTCCTTATCGGTAATTTGTTATTGTTTTACAAATTACCGATAAGGAGATTCCATAATTACATTCAAAACGCAGTATGAGTAGAAATGAAGGCATGTCTGATTTGCCCATTAGGCGACCATTCTGAGACGTGATAATTTGTGCTGCTAAATTTTACATACATACACATATCACCCTTCATCCCTTGCAGGGTAGGCAGATCGTTCACGGCCGTAAAAATACTTCTGCTTTCGCCACGTCTGTCAATTATTCGAGGGACGTTTCAGAAAATTGTGTTTCACAATGGTGACAGATTGTCAGCCTGTCGCCTAAAATTGTAATACACATGAAACTCTCAGGGCCCTTCTTGCCTCTTACGACACCCCTGGGAAAGAAATGGGGTGATGCTTTTCTAAACCGGCATCACAGGGCCAAATTTTAGAGGATTGAATATTTTCGCCTACCTCCAACTTAGACATTGGCAGAATTGTCCTATTTTGTCAGCCATTTATATAATAATCAAAATTAATTTTCGCGTATTAGTAGTATTATATATTATTTAATTTTAATCTTCGCAATATTTATTGAAGAATTTGTTCAATACATATATCAGTTATTTTACTATTTTACAAAGCGGTAAAAAAAAAACTTAGTAACTAAGCCATGGCTGAAACCAGTCGAGGCCATGAGACGAAACTCAACAAGATTAGTAGTTGGTAACCCAAGGTGTCACCAGCTACCGTCAAGCTACATCATCAAAGCAGCATGATAGTAGCGTATCATTGTTATACCACAAATATTTATTTAGCTAAATTGTATCGCAATTATATTCCTTAAGCGATAACCATAAAGTGTGAATTAATGTTCCTACGTAAGCTACAAGCTTCTACATCTGTTTATTTAAAATTTCCGAGCGAAATTCTAAAACAAATCCGAAGTTTCCGTTCTAACATAAACTAAACACGACGTACAGAAGACAAACACCCTATCTCAGAAGGAATTATTTGTCAAGTCAAGTTTATATTGGATAGAATAAATATCGTCTTCAAGATAGAAAATGCTACCAGAAGTCTAAGTTACGTAGGTACCTACCACAAAGATATGGAAATAATTAAGATACTTACCTACTTAGGTGTAAGCTTTGAGTTGTCTTAAAAATGCACCGCTGGGTAATTGACGGCCAATGTGGCGCAGTGATAGTGCGACTGCCTGCGACGCAAACGTTCTGGGTTCGATTCTTGGTGGGGCACTCACTATAGGTAGTCGATGTTTATCACATTGTGAATTTGTTTTAGTCTGGTTAGGACATTGCAGGCTAAACCACCTGATGGTCCGTAAAGAAATAAGGTTCCGTGCTTTGGAGGGCACGTTAAGCCGTCGGTCCCGGTTGCTGTCTATGATTACTTAGACGGCGGTCGTTACACAACCTTGTCAGATGCCTAGTAGTAGGCGGTTGTATAACTCTGACACCAGGGTTCTTCGGGTCGTTGGTGTCGACTCGGTGTCCCACACGAAAAGAAGAAGACCGCTGGATGGACAAAAAACTAATTTGTATAATTTTAATCGTCTGATTGACGGAGTTGTATCAAGATTCAAAATATTTATTTTTGCCTATTATAGTTCCCTGGGGAGAGAAGTTTCTTATCGCCAGCCTATTCTTGAGTTTTCAGTGCCGGTCATAATGAAGACATAATTATCAAAGTATAATAGTCGCACTAAACGTCAAAGGATTAAGAAAAATTATGTTTGGAAATTCAGAAAGAAGTTTTTAATTAATAAAAAACTTTTCATAATAAAAGGAGGATGTTTTAAAATGATGAAATACAATGCAATGATAAAAATGATCGGACAAAGTGGTAAGATAATTATACTTTGTCATTTAATGACAAAGTTTAATTTAAACATATTTAATGTGTATTTGTTCTCTATACAATTATTAAAAATTACCATTAAAGGTTGATTCTTTAATAAAACTTGAGTTACTGCTAGAAGTACATTATGAGATAATATTAGCATCTCTCGCGACATGATTATTTTTAATCTACGCTAAAAATAGATAATTTTATTAAATTACGTGCCTAATAGTTAATACAAAAAGCTTCTAAAAGGAATACGTCCAAAGAATCTTGAGAACTTACAAACTTGAGCTTATTATAACGTTGTTTAAATTTTTAATTAAGAAAAAGCTGAGTGAAGCCCATGATTCTTATCGTATTATTTAAATGAAAATTTTTCCTTCTGCACATTTCCTCAATCTTTTTCATTGAAAAGTTGATTTTGAAATAAATTAGAAAAAGACCTAAAAGTTCTTTTACAAATGGGATGTAGTAGGTTGAAGTACGATAAACTGATAAAATATTTTACTCTTTTTCGAAGCTGAACTCATAGTTCAGTTTTCATTAGAATGAAATAATAATGACAAGACAATACTGTACAAACATTGAAAATTGTTAAGTACATTTCAATATTTTAAAACGGTCTACTCGCGTAATATTTCAAGTTATAATAAAATAACTGTATCATTCCATTTGGAACCTTAAACAGCTATCCTTTCCAAAAATGCATTGATAGAACGTGGAATATTTAGATACAGCACGTTGACTTTGTACAATCGTACAATTTCACGCAATTTTGGCGATTTACTTCGCATTGGCTTTTCTGTATAAAATAAAAGAAAATATGAAAATAAATTTCCATTATCATTTAATAAAGTCCAAAGATTTAACTGTTTGTTTCGTATAGTGCTAGCTATAATGATAAGCCCCGGCAATGTTTAGAAAAGTTTTAGCCGCAACAATTTCATGCTGCTACAACGTAGCTAATCGCTACGAAAGTCTACGAGCTGTAGCCATTCTACTAAATTACCCCGAGCGCTCGGCTATGACAGCTAAACGATTGCCTTTTATTTCTGTCTTTAGAACAGTGAAAAGATTTCCCAGAAATATTTTAACAAAAACGACTAAGCCCCAAAAACATCTCGAACAAAAGCCTCGACTCTAAACGCCGATAACAATAAAATTCTATGTCACTTTGTATTCCACCAAAATAGCATTAACGAACCAAACCCAATTCCATCTGGACAGAAAAAAAAACAAATCCTATTAACATAATAGAAAAAAGGTCCTCACATATTTCGTATTCCATTGGCGTCATGTCCCAGGGGTAGAATCTTTCAGCACTCAAAAAAACCGTTCAAACATGAAACATGGAATTAGAACATCAACACGAATAAAATACGTTGCGGATTTTGGAACACTCGCGCACGTGAGATCGGGATTAGTGCCCGGGAGACGTGTCGTGTGCGTCCGCTCGCGGTGGTGGTCGGACGTCGAATGCCGCGTTGCTCGCGTGCCAGTTGCCAGCAGGTGTGAAGGTACCGCCGCCGCCGCGCTGTCAGTATCGATATACATTCGCTTGTGAGTGAGGTATTATATGGCAGTGTAAGATATCGGGAGACAATTTATGTGACGACAGCGTTATTCTTTTGTATTATCTGCATGATGATTTTATTGGTCTAGGATTGACTTTCTATCCTGAAGTTAGAGCAATGTTAAAAATGTTTCCTTTATTGTATCCAAGCTTACAAAAACCTACTACTCATAATTCCTTATTAAAGTTTCAGTCGGTATACCGTAAGAAATGTCAATGATCATCGTAAAAATTCTATCAACAACAAATAGTAAACGGACGGTAGCTTAAAAAAAATTAAGAATTAGCCATTTATACATATACACACGTATCACGGCTATATCCCTTGCGGAGTAGCCAGAGCGTTAACTTTTAACGGTCGCTAGCAATAACATATGCTGGATCTTGTTTAATGGTATGTTATTAACAATCTCGTTTCATTACTTCGACACTATAATATTATTTATTTCCACGTTAATATTTTTGTAGTTTTGAGGTAGTGACGTCACAATTTTTGGCATAATGTAACATGTCTTTGCTTGCACCTAACCTGCACAAAGAAAAAAATCTTATTATCAAAACGTCCTAACAAATGTCAATTATCAGTAGAGATGCAACCTCCTAACTCGTAACCAACATACACATTTCACGGCTTTATCCCTTGCGTGCTAGGCAGATCGTTTACGACCGTCAAAAGAGGTCGCTATCACCACTTTTGACAAAGATTTGAGGGCCTTTTCAAAAAAGTCGTGTATCACTGTAGCGACGGGTTGTCAGCCGGTCGCATAAAATTGTTATACACCTGAAACCCGCGAGATAGAAATGCGGTGATGCTAATTTGAGCCGGCATCACACGGTAGCTCGTAACGACTTATCAATATCGACATTTTGCGATAGCGCAAGTGATTTGTCAGATTCAGGCAGGCAATACAGCATGAAATTTTAATGAGCTTATTTTTGGAGGTGTTTATTTGAACCAATATGTTATTATATCTAATAATATTTTTAAAATAGTTTCAATTTGAGTCTATGACTGCCGATTGCCGTTTATGAAAAATTTATGACTTAGACGGCGGCTGTTACACAACTATGTAGGCGTTTAAAAACTTCAGCTTTATTTTATCTTATCTCCACTATCTTATTTCAACTCGCAGCCAATTTTCCCGCGGAAACAAGATGTTTTTTCGCCTTAAATGGTTTTCTATGTTACTTTTTAGCTTTCCATAACTACACACAAAAATCATACCATAAAATCGCTCTGTTTTTTAAGGGGTAAATACCTCTAGGACACGGTAGACAATCTAAATACATTTTACCAGTTATAATAATGAGTACTTATGGAAGTCTGGTATCCATTTTATAAGGTTATTTGTTAAACAGGGTGAAAGATTATTCGATACATTCTCTGCCTTAATTTTTTCTTGGCCACCGCGGCATATGCTGTCGGCCGCTCGGTTCGGAATAGTACCTTAAATGTTAATTTATTGGCAAAAAAAATTAAGGCAGAGAATGTATCGAATAATCTTTCACCCTGTTTAACAAATAACCTTATAAAATGGATACCAGACTTCCATAAGTACTCATTATTATAACTGGTAAAATGTGTTTAGATTGTCTACCGTGTCCTAGAGGTATTTACCCCTTAAAAAGCAGAGCGATTTTATGGTCTGATTTTTGTGTGTAGTTATGGAAAGCTAAAAAGTAACATAAAAAACCATTTAAGGCACTACTGGTTCGTATGGATTTTTGTATGGGATACTATCCGAACCGAGCGGCCGACGTCGACCGCCGCGGCATGTGCAGTCGGCCGCTCGGTTCAAATAGGTTCATACAAATCCATACGAACCAGTAGCGAGCGGCTGTCGGCCGTCGGCCGTCGGCCGCTCGGTTCGGAAAAGCACCTTTAGACTCGCAACTGAGAATTCTTATCAAAGACAGCTTACAATCGGAACTTTCTTGTTTATAGTTCAATCGCGGCATTTCTTATCATAAAAAATGTAAAGATTTTTTTATCAACAGAAGAGTGCAGCTGGGCTGGGCAGTATTTAAAAAGTTGCGTCATATTCTTTAATCATTTTTGTCACAATGCCTCAAGACCAATATAATAGATCAGTACGTGCTACCAGTCATGACCTACAAAACCGAGACGTGGAACCTGACAGTAAAACTGGCTCACCAGCTACATGTCACTCAGAGAGCACTCATATCTTGGGATTTTGCTAATGCATAAAGTCCGGAATGAAATTATTCGCCAGAGGAGCAAAGTAACGGACATAGTCTGGAAGTTTAGCAAGTTGAGGTGGCAGTGGGCTGGTCACATTTGTCGTAGAACTGATAGACGGTGCAACAAGCGGTGCAACCGACGAGCATGCATGAAGAGATTGATGGATGTGGAGGAGGCGAAAGAAGTATGCCAGGATCGTAGTAAGTGGAAGGAAGTAGTCTCTGCCTACCCCTCCGGGAAAGAGGCGTGATTTATGTATGTATGTACAAGCGGGTTCTTGAGTCGAGCCCTCCCCATGGCAAGCGTAGCGTTGGACACGCTAAGGTCAGATGGTCCTGTAATTTAAAAAGGGCTGCTGGTAGAGAATAAAAGAGATTGCGCCCTATGGCGTACCCTGGGGAAGGCTACGACCAGCAGTGGACTGTTCTAGGCTAATGTGATGAGCATGTTTAAAGATTTTTCATCATTTGCTCTCATAATCTCATAAATATGGTATTTCAAGCGACAAGTCTATACGCAAGATAAAAGGTGACTCATAGATTAATCTAAGAGTTTCAAGATACGATGTTTTTATTTTCAGTTAGGTACTGTTATTATTTATAATTTTTAAAGAACATTTTCATATAAGTATTCAAGAGTTTAATGACTTAGTCTTTATTCAATTACTTTTCTATTGCTTTTACAGAGCGTCAAGAAAAAAAGACGCAATGCCTTTTTTAACCCACCTATAAAAATAAGGAAATTTGTCACACATTTGTTTTGCAATTTCTAATTAAAACTGAAAACAAAAGACTTCTTTACGTTAATTGGCATGTATTGAGATAAATAATCCTTTATGAAATGGGCCGTTATTGTTTATTTCATTAGATAGAAGCGTAAGTGTGGGTAGAAAATCTTTTGAATAGTCCGTTCGGTTAGAATCTGTCGGTAAACCCGCACGCTCTTGTGGATTATATTTTAATAAATATTTTTGACCTTTTATTATCAACCGCATGGCTGCGGTCTTACCATTTACAATAGCATTCCTAAACGCGGTTGAGGTGAAGCAGGTCGGCCGTTTGTAAAATTAAACCAAATCTCTTGGTAACATGCTTTTTATTTAAACAAAACATATTGTTCCAATCCCAAATTAATTGAGATAAGGGCGGTAGATGATAAAAGTTAGGTTACAAAGATAATTCAAGTTTTAAATAAGTATTGGACAGGTGAAGTTATAAGTGAAAAAAAATGATAAGCAATATTTTAATTATTCTTACAGTCGTATTTATAAATTGACTTTAATAATTATTCCCCATCACTTAAAGCTTTTAGTCAGTACCACCTGCATTTATACAAATAGTGCAAAAGTAAGTTCCGAATCCTTGCTATAATATCATTTTTCCTAACAAATACAAGCTTTCACTACGACGGTTCGATCAAAAATACGAAAATCAAAATCAAGTGCAGGTGTACGCCGTACGCGGTGTCGTTTGTTTCGGAGGCGAAATTCTTTGAAAAGTGTTGGTACGCGCCTAAGCGCATGACACAAAGGGCAACCGTTTCTAACCAAGTTGACTTTTTAAAGTACATTTTATACAAAAAATGGTACATATATATCCTACTAGCCCTGAAATAATAGGTTGAAACAGAATTTGGGAGAAACGAAAACATTGTCATTATAGCTTCAGAAATCAGAAAGGTGACACACACATACACAACGCACAATTGTGTATACCCTTATTCCTGGATTATGTATTGTTCAACCAATTTAACGTCTCAACTCCCTTGAATCTTAAACTTTGAACAATACGGCTGATTTTCGATTGGTTTTCGCAGAAGTTGAGTTTGCAGACGTTGATGTATGTGCGCAGCGATTAATCACAGGTTTAATCTGGAGATCAATTAGCAGATATAGAGGGTAATCGGGCGAGCTGATTGCTTCCATTGACAATTGAAAAGTTGAGTGTTCGCGAAGTGACAAATAATGGATGTTTTTCGCCGGCCGAGAAGAGCCAGTGAAATTAATTTTATATACACTCGTCTCATAATGTTCGAATTATGAATTCGAAAACAGATGCATAATGACCTACTTTATGCATTCTGCCTATAAAAACTAGGGTTTACTATAAATTACAGAAGCGTAATGACTTAATGACAAAACTCTTAATACGATAAAGTTGAGAAATGAAACGAAGTTTTTTTTTCCAATACTCAAATCGCTATCTTCCGCCGCACCTGACAGTTGTTGTTGTACGGTAATTTTTCGGATGTTGTTCAGTTGTTTTAATAGGTTTTTGTTCTGTTGTTGTTCAGATGTTGATTAGTTGTGGTTCAGATGTTATTCCGATGTTGTTCAGTTGTTGTTCAGTTGTTGTACAGATGTTGTTCAGTTGTTGTACAGATGTTGTTCAGTTGTTGTTTCGGTGTTGTTCAGATGTTGTTCAGTTGTTGTTCAGATGTTGTTCAGTTGTTGTTCAGATGTTGTTCAGTTGTTTAGTTAAGTTATTGTTAAGACTCCACGTCTAAACAACTGCTAAAGTATAGATTTTTAAAAATTCATATCAAGCCATATTACGTTCTCGTATTGAATTTGTCCTTGTATCGGGCCTTGCAATGACCGGTGCGTACGTTTAGAAAAGTGTTTCTGAGTTTTTTTGGAGAGTGTAGATAAAATAGTGTATGCAACTGCTATAATTAGGCATTAGAATGCTCGTGTCAAACTATTATCACACTCGGCTGCGCCTCGTGTGATAAACAGACACTCGCATTCTAATGACCCCCATTATACGACAGTTGCATAAACTACTATTAAAGAACCTTGTAACATGTTTTATGTTTGATTATTAGTGTTATTTGAATTCCCTGTAATTTTTATAGTAATTTAATTTGACTTTTATATAAATGCTATTGGTTTTTCGAAACCAAAACTTTGTGTCAAGCTACGCCATAGAGGAAAGATTAAATCTATTATCCCTTACTAATATTATAAAATCGAAAGTAACTCTATGTCTGTTACATTTTCACGCCTTAACCACTGAACCGATTTTAATACAATTTGGCATAAATATAAACAAGAACCTAAGAAAAGACATAGGTTACTTTTTACCGCAGGAAAATCTATCAATCCCACGGGAAATTGTAATATCGAATTCACGCCGCGTGTACGAAGACGCCTGGCACCAGCTAGTCTCTTAGGTATCAAAATAGGCATTTTTAAATATTGAAACACTTTTAAAGATCAATTTGTATATTTGATGTTCTATCCACAAAAAAATTACGGGTAAAAACGTACCTTCTTGATCACAAATTGATTTAACATCAGAATTCGAACTAAACCCTCCAATTGCCATTCAGCGCAGACACGGCCCATTACCACACCACTCTCCCTAATATCCTTTTATTATTATATCTGACAATTTCTACACTTTACGAAAACCCAATACTTTCGTAACACACTTGTCAATATGCCAAAAGCGTTATCCGGCGAACATTTCCATACATTACAATAATATATTACTGGGGTGGAGGCCCTATGATGGCCCTTATGCCTCATTTGAATCATGACGGCGACCGTAATAACTTTGCTATCCATCGCGGTTTTCTATTGGAATATCGTCAACAGTAGCGTTAAGAGTTGATTAATGCATAGTTTTTTAAAGTAGCAATATGGAACAAACATTATAATAAAAACAAACAGTATAAGGAAGTTTAAAAACAGCAGGGTTGTTGTCTCGTCATACTTCTGTTCAGTTCGTGTTTCTAAACGCATACAACCCTAATCTCTTCAAAGAAAAAATGAACAGGCTTCTTCTGGGTGAGCTTGCTCCATCTTAGACTCCGTCTCTGTCTTATGACCTAGACTAGAGTCAAGAGCAAACCCATCCTCAATAAAAACAAACATACATACATACATATATCACGCCTATAATCCCTTGCGGGGTAGGCAGAGCGTAAACAGCCGCATAAAACGGACATTTACGCCACGTCTGACAAATATTTGAGGGTTGTTCGGAAAATTGTGTATCCCTATAGTGACAGGTTGTCAGCCCATCGCCTAAAATTGCAATACACACCCTCAAGTCCCTAAGTCGCCTCTTACGACTCCCACGGGCAAGAAATGGGGTGATGCTATTCTCAGCCGGCAACACACGGCAAATAAAAACAAAAAGAATATTTTATCAAAATATCAATTAACATTAAACGTAGGTATGAAGTGACAGGAAGAAAACTGTTTGATTTTAGAAAAACAACGTCTTTAAGATCCACCAACTGATTTACGTACCTACAAAACGTCACTTACTCTTCCTTCGCCCTACCTGCGTAAAGTTCAATTTTTGTGACTTAAGTTTATACAGTCGGTATAGTTATTAGATAGGTAGTATCAAGAGATCTTTTTACGACAACCGGTCGCCTACTACGTCGTCAAATTTGAACAGGGTGTGGGTGATAGTGACCCATGAATAAACTTTTTCTTTATTTACGTCATTAAAATTATTAGTAAACTTTATAACTTCGGCATTAGAGTATCAAATCATAGAACTAACCTAACCTTGCTAGAATTGGAACCAGTGTGTAACCTTTATTAACATTTGGTACTTACGCCGCCCTTGTCCTCTGAGCCACCACCGGTTCGATATAGTTTTGCTTTTAACTTTAAAGTCATGCATATTGATAAAACGCAAAATAAAGATAAATTTTAATAAATAACTTAGTACCTAAAAGGTAATATTACCGTTAAAGGCAACTGGGAAAGGACAGGCAGCAATCTTGCAATGCTTTTGTTATAACTATTGTGGATTGATTTCGATATAAAAGAAAATCTTAGGCCCACTTCTTTTTTCTCAGCTTACCACTACTTTGTCAATATATTTAACAACGCGCCTTCTTTCTTAAATTATGTATGAGTGACAGTGGTAAATATACCAATTTTAATGACCTATTCAGTAATAACTCCTTCATTTGAATGAAATACAAACAAAGAGCTCGTAAGGAAATATACTGTTTTCGGAGCACCTTTAGAAAGTCGGTTCTATTTATTCCCGTACGAAGTTCGCATCAATATTTTGATGACGGTTTTCGGTTAGGGTTAGATGTTCGGCCATAATTTATAGCTAGTTCAGATTTTAGGCCTACGTTCTGTATGTAGGCCGCACTGAACGTGAAATTTTAATGCACGAGTACCCGATGCTAAATTCAGTGGGTGGAATGAAGGATTTTGCTTTATAGTTCATCAAATTCAAGAGATGTATGTACGCCCATTACCCACATAACATGGAAAGTTTTGCATATTTTCTTAGCAGGAGATCATCCCGTATTAATCTACAATTTATAAAAATATATATATATATATTTAACAAAAACACTCTGGATAAAAAAGTGTGTTTGAAGAGTAATTTACTATGAAGACACTAGTTTCATTCCAAACAAAATTCAACACTGAACAGTTTGTAACTTTTACTCCTGAAAATTTATTAGACCATAAAAATATTAGCAAAGGTCTTTGCAAAACATTATAAAATAAATTATATACACCCCAAAGACTAGTTTGATAACCTGTTTGATTTAGTAACTTCCGCATGAGTTATTTTGTTTTCATCTTTTTGCCCGAACTAAAAGTTCAAGATGAAAAAGTATGATTAGCTATGAAGTTTACTGAGAACCTTTTATTTGCCAAGAACTGAGGGAAGTATGTAAATATTTTCAGCCAGAATTTCTTTCAGTTCAAAGCTCTTAGCAGTGATGTTTTTAAATATTTATTTTGCGACAGAAACAAAAGTAGGTTACGAGGTATTTAAGTTTGCTCGCTTAGTCACCTTTCAGTTGGTATCAGCAAACTATACCAACTGAAACGAGCTAAATTAATAGTCCGTGTTAGCAAATTTCACTGTATGCTTTTAATAAAAGCAAATTGTCACTCATGTTGGTTCCTAGTTTGTCATTTATTTAATCAGTAATTTACTCAATTATGTGACGCCAGCTTAGAATAGCATCATCCCAATACAATCCGAGGGTGTCGTAAAAAGCTTCTGAGGCATACAATTATCCAGGGAATTTGCAGCAGCGTTACCTGTGAAAGCAATATCTTGTGAGTATATCAATACTCTCCAATAGTGGGAGGCCCATGTCCAGCAGTGAATTGAATGTTATTCAAATATAAAAGAAAGCTAATTAAATAAACTAAATTCGAGACAAAGTAACATACTTTATTAATGTAAACAAAGGTAATATATTCAATTCAATTGCCGTGTGATGCCGGCTTAGATTGCCGTGTGATGCCGGCTTAGAATAGCTTCACCCCATTTCTTACCCATGGGTGTCGTAAGAGGCGACTAAGGGACTCGAGGGTATGTATTGCAATTTTAGGCGACGGGCTGACAACCTGTCACTATAGTGATACACAGTTATCTGATTGACCCTCAAACTTTTGTCAGACGTGGTGTTAATATCCGTTGAACGACCGTTAACGCTCTGCATACCCCGTAAGGGATATAGGCATGATTTATGTATGTATGTAAGGTAATATAAAGGGACAAATAACAATTAATAAACTAGACTAAAATAAAAAAGAAAAGACTAACCTAAATTTAAGCTAAAAAACGTCGTCTTGTGCTGGGTGCACGCTGGCAGCATTATACAAAGTTGACACATACATACACTTATCACGCCTATAATCCCTTGCGGGGTAGGCAGAGCGTAAACAACCGCAAAGAGCGGACATTAACACAACGTCCAACAAAATGTTGACGGTCAATCAGATAACTGTGTATCACCGTAGTGACAGGTTGTCAGCCCATCGCCTAAAATTGCAATACACACCCACGAGTCCCTTAGTCGCCTCTTACGACTTCCACGGGAAATTATTGAGGTGATGCTATTCTAAGCCGGCATCACACGGCATTTTTAAGCTGGCATCACACATCACACATTGAAGTTGCTGATCAAATATATCTACAGCTGAATATTAAATTCAAACCATGCCCTAATACATCGCGCGTATCAAAATGCATTTGGCCAAAATAAAGGTAACTTATTGAATACAATAGTAATAACATAATTTTTTATCACTTTTCGTACAGTGGCTTTCGCGTGTTCATAGAGGCAAAAGAATAATAAAGCGTACGCTAGTGTCGAGCTAAACTTTAGGTCGTATTTTGGCAGGTTTCGTGTGTTTAAAGACTCCCGAGTTATTTTATTACTAAGCTCAAAATAATCTTGTTTAGTGCTAAAACAGCACTGTTACTTTGTTAAATTTTATTTTGCTCTTAGTTTTCGTGCTAAAAATGCTTTGAGATACTTATTTATATATTGAGTTTATATTGTGCTACGAAGTGTTACGACATGCTACCTTTCTTTATAATAAATTACCTACGCTGCATTTTTTCTTTCAGCTACGTCGATGATGTGACTATTGATATACTGCAACGTCATGCCAGACTACGAAAACTTCTCTACGCTTTCTATATAGCTTCGTAAAAATTAACGTCCGTGCTGTTTTATAGGTCTAGCTGTTTCCACCTCACTTTAAAGCTTTTAACTGGTTGTGAACAGACCGAAAATAGGAGCCGATGGGAATTTTAAAAGAGCTACGGACTGTAAAGTGGCCAGTCGTCGCTTGTTACCTCGTTTTTTATGGTGTGATAATCAAATTCGTCACGCGATATGTGCTACTGTTGCAACTCGAACGAATTCTAGTACGAGTACTAGGTAATACGTTTTTAAAAGCAATTAATACAGTTTATTAAATATTGTTTTCTTCAACATCAACCTCTTGCACATAGTTATAGTAAAATATTAACACACACACACATATATCACAAGTAGGCAAAGCGTAAACGGCCGCAAAAAACGGACATTAACGCCACGTCTGACCAATATTTGAAGGTCATTCGGAAAATTGTGTATATACTATATTTACAGGTATATTGTATATTCACAGGTTGTCAGCCCATCACCTTAAATTGTAATATACTCCCATGAGTACCGTAGTAGCTTTTTACGACACCCACGCGAAAGAAATGGGGTAATGTTTTTCTAAGCCGGCATCACACTGTATTAGCATGGTATTTGAAATACATTGTCAACGAACGTTTAAGTTTTTAATGGTTATTATGTTTCGGACACTAATTTCCTTTTAACAACTACCTTTGTATGGTGCCTTTGTACTTTATTTGGATCATCAATCTACATTTTAAATTGTAAAGTACCACTTTCAAAAGATCAACGTTGGTTTTAAAAAAGTTTTTAAAATACAGGAGCATAGGTATACCTCCTATAAATTGGTAGAGCGAGGTACTGCTGAAAGGTAGTAGGTACCTACTTACGAACTTTATAAAATGTCACCCAAGTAGGGGTTGACAGGTATTTTACCTACGTTGAAAGAAATAAGCGCGACCCCCAACAATAATTGGCGCTCGCTTCAATAGGGAACGAAAGGTGGGCAAGGTCGCAATTAAATTTCCAATTTGTGTTTTTGTTAAAGTTCAATAAGGGGTAGATAACAAGGTTGAAAATTTCGTTAACTAGTAAGACGTGATATGACAAAACTGATAATCATAATCATAATACTTTATTGATTTCACAAGGTATTTACAGGTGGTAAATAAGGAAAAAGTTTCACATATAAAACCCTGTAAGGGCACTGCAAAGACAAAATAATTAATACTAAATAACTTATTCTAAACTAACATAACATTTAATTCTTAGAAAATTATTTTTCATAATTATATTATATGCTATACTATAATTATTGTTATTAAGCTAATAATAATATAAAAGATAAGTAGCTCATAACGCTAGTAATACAATCTACCTAATTAATTTTAAGATGCGATGTATTTAATGTGAGTAGATATAGTTGCCGCGTGGTGCAGGCTTAGAATAGCATCACTTAATATCTACTAGACCGACTTACGACCGAGTAAAAACCGACTACGGGATGAATCCAGGGATAAGGCAGCATAGTGTTCTATGTGAATGCAACACCTTGCACTGCGCTCGCCAATCCATCTGCCAAGAGTTTATTAGGTTTCACCGTATCGTTGGACGACCCGGTGTCCCACACGAAAAGAGAGAGAGGGGAGGCCCAAGTTCAGCAGTGGACTGTTGTGGCTGTTATAGTTGTGTAAGTATAAGTAGATCTAATTGTACTTACTTATTCACTTTAAAATCACAAAAATATTTTTTTTACAGGATAATTTAATTTAATTTTAGTGTCATAATACTGCATAAAGTGTCATAATTCAATTTTTGTCACAGTCACAGGACAGACGCAACGGCTAAACGCACCCAAAGCTCAGGACCATAGAACTATGTATGACTGCTTGGGACCAAAAAATCGATTAGTTCAGATTGCAATGTCAAAACAATCAAGGTTTAAACCACAGATGAATAAGATAATGTACTAGGGTACAGATAGGAATCGGACCAATCACAGTCCGAGACGCTAATTATAGTTCCATTAAATCAAGTGCATGTCGCTAGTGCGCTCATAGAAAGAGACAGGTATATATAATGCTATCTCTTACCACCTGCTAGTGTTGCTAGTGATGTGCCACTACTATCGATATGCATACCACGCTATTCACTCACGTTCGTGAACTTGAAATAAAACTATGTAAGATTTGTTAATTCGTTTATAAACAGTTACATATATCTAGACACGCGGTAAGCGTGTAATATAACAATGATTTATTTATTTATGAGGCATTTTCAACAACTGCATATTTTTGTCAATTTCGGTGGATTTTTTAATTTTCTGCTTATTTGATGTTTTTTGTAGCTGTATAGCAAAAGATACTCATTTTGAATATAATATATTAACAGGGAAATATATAACAATAGTACTTGGTGAGTTATTTGGGTCACCGAAATTGCCTTGTCACCGAAATTGAATTCATGCCACCGAAATTGGGTTTGTGCCACCGAAGTTGCAATTGTGCCTCAGATCCTCCAATGCTGAAACCTGTGGGATCGCTGGCTCACTCAGCAAGTCAGAAGGCAAATTTGTTGACGCTGGCACCAAGCAACCACCTACTGTACCTCGTTGCGATTCTTCGATGTCGAAGATCGCAGTACACACTAAAGAGGTTCGAAGAGTATTCTGCAGTCTAGACGTGAACAAAGCCAGCGGACCTGATGGCATACCAGCGAGAGTGTTACGACTTTGTGCGCATGAACTATCTCCTGTGCTGATACGCTTGTTTCGCCTCTTTCTTAAAGAAAGAACGGTGCCGGGGGCCTGGAAGGTTGCTAATGTGCAACCAGTTCCCAAAAAGGGCGACCGTGCTGACCCTGCCCATTACCATCCAATTGCCATTACCTCCATCCTATGCAAAGTCATGAAGAGGGTACTTAACAGTAAGTTGCTGACCTACCTTGAAGACAATGATCTTCTCAGTGACCGTCAATATGGCTTTCGCCGGGGGCGGTCTACTGGTGATCTTCTTGTGTATGTCACGCACTGCTGGGGCGAAGCCATCGAGAAAAACGGCGAAGCACTTGCCGTTTCACTCGATATCTCGAAGGCCTTTGACAGGGTCTGGCATGCAAGTCTGCTCAGCAAGCTTCCTGCTTATGGCATTCCAACTGCTTTTTGTACTTGGTTTTCAGACTTCCATAGTGAATTGTCCATCAGAGTAGTCGTTGACGGCTGCTCCTCTGACCTTATGGCCATTGATGCCGGAGTTCCTCAGGGGTCTGTTCTCTCTGCAACTCTTTTCCTGCTGCACATCAATGACCTCCTTCGGCATAGTTATTGTTTCAGAGAGATACTTGACAGGTGCAGGGACCAGTGGGGATGAAATACGTTCGTTAAGAAAGGCCATGGTAGAGCGAACAGATCTGACCTTAAGTCTTGTCTCCCAATGGGGCGACGTCAATCTGGTCTCATTCAATGCCACCAAAACACAGGCGTGTCTTTTCACTGCAAAAAGGAGTCCTTTCGACTGGACACCTATTTTTCGGGGTACATCTGTCCCAGTCACTGACAGGCTTGTGCTTCTAGACATGGAGTTGACATCAAATCTAAACTTCGGCGCGACCATCGAGTACAAGGCTCAGACGGCGGCTAAAAAGCTGGGCGTCCTGAATAGAGTGAAGCGATACTTTACGCCTGGACAGCTTTTAACTCTTTACAAAGCACAAGTCCGATCCTGCATGGAGTATTGCAGTCACCTTTGGGATGGCTCAGCCAAATACCAACTTGCCGCTCTTGACTCGGTGGAACGCAGGGCCAAGAGGCTCATAGGTGACAAAAAACTGGTGGACACAATGCTTCATAGCCTGGCACATCGCCGCAAGGTTGCCTGCTTGTCGGTTTTTACAGATTGTACTTCGGAGAGTGTGCTCAAGAGCTTCACGACCTTGTTCCACCAGCTCCCTCCCTTCTACCATCGGACATCCAGACGCACCGCCGGATACCATCCATACCTGGTTGCCATTCCACCAATTCGGACTAAGCGCTTCCAGTCATCATTTATAATGCGCACTGCTAAAGAGTGGAACTCACTACCTGCGTCTGTGCTCCCAAACGCATACAACCCTAATATCTTCAAAGTAAGAGTGAACAGGCTTCTTCTGGGTGAGCTCGCTCCATCTTAGACTCTGTCTCTGTTCTATGACCTAGACTAGAGTCAAGAGCAAACCCATCAATAATAAAAAAAAAATGCCTTGTTTGGCTGCTTACATATGGATGGCATTGTGTTGAAGATAGCTTTAGACCCCTGTTAACGGCAGCCGTCTACACCTGTTAGCACCTGCCGGTCGACAAATCAACTGATACCTGCGACTACAAATAGTAGCCACGTCTTCGGCTATCGCTGACGGGTGTCAATGACTGAGCAGGAGGACCTTGCGGGTTTGCCGGGCTGGAGGGCCACGAGGGATCGCCGGGCAGGAGGGCCATGAGGGATCGCCATGCAAGAGGACCTCGCGGGAGCGCCGGGCTGAAGAGCCACGAGGGATCGCCGGGCTGGAGGGCCACGAGGGATCGCCAGGCAGGAGGACCTCGTGGGTGCACCGGGCTGGAGGGCCACGAGGGATCACCGGGCTGGAGCGCCCCGAGGGATCACCAGGCAGGAGGACCTCGTGGTAGCGCCGGGCTGGAGGGTCACGAGGGATCGCCGGGCTGGACGACCACGAGGGATCGCCGGGCTGGAGGACCTCGCGGGAGCGCTAGACTCGAGGGCCACGATGGATCGCCGGGCATGAGGTCCTCGCGGGAGCGCCGGGTTGGAGGGCCACGAGAGATCGCCGGGCTGGCTCAAAAATCCACTGCTGGACATGGGCCTCACCTAATCGGGAGTATTGCCATCCTCTACACTCTCGGCTGGTCACAAAATTTTGCATTCAGAGGGAACGCTGTTCTCTATTCCCTCAATGAATTTATCCCTTAGTCTTCTTTTACGACGCAGATTTTGTTTTTTTCTGAACTAACCGCAATTTTTTTGCAAACAAATGACCTAAAGCGACCGAATTTTACAGGCTTTTTCGATCTGTTGAACCCGCAAGGAGTGAAAGCGTGATATTTCTAAATATGTTTGTAATTTGTATCAATTAAGCAAATTCGGTGGAGCTTTGCAATTTCGGTGGGCTTCTAGCAGCCATAAAAGCCACCGAAATGTGCCCACCGAAATTGCAAATTAGTCATTTATTTAAAAATATACAAAAGTATCAAGGTTATTCCAGTTTGCAACTTATATCTCAAAAGTGTACCTAAAGGCTATTTAGAATGCATTACTGTAATATTTTTAAACCTTGAGAAAATATTTTAACCCTGAGCACCGAAATTGCAAAATTTTGTTCCGAGTAAACGGAAATTGTTTACAAAAATTTTTGGCGGGAAGACGCAAGGAGGTAGTGCACAACCGTTCACACTGCGCGTGAGTGCTCGGCTGATCCTAGCGGGGAAAGGGTTTTAGGGCTGGATATACTCAACAGTGTGAGCAGGGAGCGTCGAAACAAAATTGCCACCGATATTGCTACTTTTGCTGGGACAAATCTAGTTTTGACATAGTTCATAAACTTTTCATCTAAAAATTCAATTTTTAATAATTTCTCGAAGGGTCACTAATCCTTAACATAATAAAAATTAATTTTCCTAAATATGTTGGACATAATTTTCCTGAGAGATGAATATGTTGTGAAAAACGGATTGGGGACAAGCCACCGAACATTGAAATTCGACACTTACTATTTTTTTTCTAAAAAAATAATAACTCTCCAAACATTATTTATATAGCTTCATATCAGAACAAGTGTCTTATATTTTGAAAAAAAATATCATAGTTATATCTGCAAAGCGTCACCTCGTTTTCAGCGAGGACAAGAAAAATTTCCGCTTGAGAAATCCACTCTTATATTATTTTATTGAAAAGAAACACAGTCTTATTTTCTTTTAAACATTACAACTTACATAAAGATTTGTTTGCATGTTAAAACTATCCAAGGCAAATTTTATAGTATTGTAGAATCGAAGTTGGCTATATTTTACTAATGAATGCTAAACGATCCTATACCCTGAATAAATTAATTTCAGAAGTGTCTACTCAACATGGCAACCATTTTACATATCACTACTTTTGTGGGTTGTACGATGAATTTGGCTTTCAACGTTCACATTTATGTTTTTGGTGGGAAAATAGTATACTTTGCCTAAGATTTTTTTACATGATATAAAATGAAATTGACAACCAAAGATCTCTGAAGAAATACTTCGTAGACTTACATTTAAATTAAATAGTCCCATATTTTACTCAAAGACTCCAGGGTTGTGATCCAGTGACGTAAGGAAGGAACAGTGATAATTTTTTGGTTACCTTGCCTATCATGTGTCACGCACGTATTTCATATTTTTAACAACTTTATAGCATCTTCATCTCCAAAACTCAACGTGGCCGTTGTTGACTGCAACAGGAGTACACATTTTTCCCTTGCATCAAAGCTCCTTTTTGAGGAATGTACACTGTCGAAAAGTTTATCATAGAATAGTAGCAGAGCAGCGGTGTTACTCATCGTCGAATATTCGTCATTTTTCGCAGCTTAAAAGAAAAATAAATAATTAGTAGGTACCATTAATTTGTAAAGTGTCTGGAATAGATTAAAATAAGTTAAGCAGTGTTAATTTCTAATTGACCACATTATATTCCGTATTTTAAAGTAGCGTATTATGGCATTGTCAAAACATCGATAGTCGATAATTTTTTGGACATCCCTATTTTTCATACTTTTGTACTTTTGTATATAATAAATATTATTATTTGAAACAAAGATGATGATTTGAATGAAACACGAATTTAATACCCTGACCAAAGTAGACAGAAATCTACTTACTTTTTCCATTTGGAAAACCACTGCTAATTTCTGCCGCCGTAAATAAAGTTGGCTGGGCAGTCAAGGAATTCAGGCGATCGTTTTCTTAAAATTGACGCTCGAAACGGTTGTTACAAACTTTTTTTCTTGATTATTGATTAAAATTAAGTGAATTTAAATATTAACTGTTGATTTTATTCAGCCACAAAGTCCGCCGGCTTGGCGGTCGCGGAAAATAGATATATGCATTTTGACGCCACTATTGCTTTTGGTTGAACAATTAGGTACGCAACATTTCATTACACCAATTTGAAGCAAATTTTTATGTAATTTATCTGATTTAACAATAGAAATAGCACACAATAAGAAACTGCAAGTAACTTTCAACGCGATAAAATTTCAGACCACAGATAACTAGTAGGCGTCGTCTGACAGTTCGTCAAACGTCATTGCATTGAACACTAGCGCTGCCTTCTTGAGATCCATGTACTACGACCTGTTAAAAGTGATTATGAACTCTATGACCAAACAATTAATGATTAAAATTGAGTGTGGTAGATAATGTCCCCCGATTCTAGTATGGCGATTCAATAGCGTGGTTTAAACTGAGAACAATCTCACAAAGTTACTAATTGGTCAAAATGAACTTGGTGCGCCTTCGACAATCAAACCAGGGACCTCCGAAACTTAAGACCGTTAGAGTATTTAGACCGTATCCAAGTACAAGTACAGTGACACAGTAACCTTCCCCTTTTCATAAAAACCAACATGTCATCCTGAACGAGAAGACTGCATTCAACACGGTAAACAAACCATAGCGTAAACAAACATTAAACGACCGCGCAAAGAAAGGGGAAGCATTACGTCATCTTCCGGCCCGCACAGGCCTTTATTCCATAATTCTCTTTTCAAACTCGGCCTGGACCGGATGTGCCCCACCCCCTTATTAACAATGTGCCGACGTACGTTCAGCACTTCCGATTTCGGTTTATTCAGCCGTGGCTTTCGACGTATAGACATGCACGGTAAACCTGAAAATTGTATTGCAAAAAGCTTGCTGAAATAAAGAAAGAAAATGTAGGCAGATATTTTTATTCTTTCAAGTTTTGGTCTCATTGATTTGCCTGTCAAGTAAATAATTTATCGCTTTGTGAGACGACGGTGACGTTACACTATATTATACCTATTTTTAAATATACTTATGCAGTGATTCGTAGATGTAAGTACTTTTTAAGCCGAATCCCACCTGTTTGTTGTTAAGTCTAGAATTTCTGACGGTTTGTAGTTTGTAATTTATCTATCTCATACAAATTTAATAAATCTCCAACTGAGCTACGCCTACGCAGGTGAGATAATCCTTAGAAACAATACAATTAACAATAAAAAGTTCATTTAAATAAAGTGCTAACATTTTGTCGTTTACAGGTGTCTTTTTATGCCGCGCACGAAACCTATTGTACATTTTAAATAGACTATATAATGTACTTTACTGGTTTATTGGGCCAGATGATTTAGCATAAAGTTAAAAGCAGAGACCATAGTCGCAAAAGAACAGCGTTAACGCGTCTGAAATATGAAAATAAAATATTTTTTTATAGTGGCTCTACATAAGGCACGCACAGTTATTTTTATCTACACTCGTCTACAATAACATTCGGATTACAAATTCGAAAACAGTTGTATTATGTAGACTTATGCATTCTGCCGTGATTCTGCCTATAAAGAATACTTTTTTCTCAAACGCTGAAACATTACGTAAACAAATGTGTCATGCCTTTTGGTAAAATGGCGAAATAAAACGAAGTGTTCTGTGCTAATACTTAATTAATCTGAGCCAACACTCAAATTCCCCACCATCTTCCGCCACACCTGTGACATGATGTTGTAAGGTATTATATTTTATTTATAAATAAGACTGGACTCTGCAATTTTAGCACCGGGACTTTATCGGGGAACAAGGGCTCATCCGGAGAAATTTGTGAGGTTGTACAAACAACCAGCCCAAGGGCGCGACTGGGCTTAGCAGTTGTTCTGGAAAGAACAGATCGGACTGAATCTGCCCAGAACATGCCAGTAGTTCCTAAAACAGGGCACAATCAGCACAAATTACGCAGGCGGGAGCGTTGGTTGCTTAAATAGCTTGTAGAATGTGACCAACTTGGAATGGCTGCAGCAACAAATACGGTGATATCACCATCATCATCCGAAAGAGCGTGTCTGGGACGGCGTTTAAGGCGCGACGTTAGATAGGGGCAGTAGTTGAACGCGGCAACAATTAAGGGATTTTATGATGAGAAGCTTTACAGAAGGACGAGACGCTTCCCTCATATAGGCTTTATTTGTAGGGAGACTGAAGTCGATAGCGGTATAGTCGGTAGCCTTGCGCATGAACGGTTTTGGGTGACCTGCAGCATTTTCAGATTTAAATCAAAAGTGTGAGCAAAGGTTACGCTAGCATAGGTCATGATATAAGTCTGACGCAGGTGGTGTAAATTATCACCTTAATCGAAGGGAGAGTTTGCACCGTTTTTTCAACATCGGATGTTATATGCCCAAAACAAACGCCGCGCGATTGCGGTCTTTCATGATGTGGCTACGGAAGTTGAGTCTGGAGTCGAGGGTGACTCCTAGATATTTGGTTTCTTTAAACTAGGGGATGGGTTGGTCAAAAAGCTTTACAGCGGGGAAGTTCAGCCAGTTCGAGCTCCTACGGAAGTGCACAACTGCACTTTGGTTGTTAATACAGATTGTTAACACCAAGAACCAGTATCCACTGCCATAGTTATCACTTGGAGTTGCAAACCCGATGTAGTCAAATTAAATGTTCTTTTCTGTAGCAATTGTGACATGTTTTTGTACGTACAATAGTGTCATTAATAAAAGTTATGCCCTTAACTGCTGCAACTGCATTGATAGACAGTAAAATTGTGTGTATGAAGAAACATTTATAACATTAATTTCAATATATATATTTCTTTTAGGATGACTTTACTGGTAGATGAACCTTGTAAAGTAATGTAATATTCTTCCAATATTTTGTTAGTTGAATAATTTTAAGTTAATCGTTTTTAACATTTTACAATGTTGCATGGTTGTTGTCCGGTGGTTGTTCAGTAGATGTTCATGTTCAGGTGTCGTTTAGATGTTGTTCAGTTGTGGTTCAGTTGTTGTTAAACTGTTGTTCAAATTTTTGTTGCTCAGATGTTACTGATCAACAGCGGAGCTTCAGCTCTTTTCATGCAAGCCATATTACATTCTCGCAATGTTATGCAATGACCACTGCAGAGGTTTGGAAAAGTGTATTAGTTGATATGTCAGTTTTTTTGTAGAGTGTAGGTAAAATTGTAATTGCATATGTTATGAATTGTTTGACTGTTGTTGCATAAACTACTATTATGCCCTTAAAGAGTGCGACTTTTACATAAAGGTTCATTGTCATTTATAAATAATCAACGTATTACTGTAACTTCCAATTACCAACTACCTAGTACTGAATTAATTGGAAAAACTGGTACTGACATATAAGAATTTTTAATATCTTCAGTCACTTTGCTATTTATATTCCTTATTTACTATTGTTTTTTTAAATATGCCGTTTATAGTTTCTTGCCTGAATTAACATACTGCGTACAATCAGTATTACTACGGCTAGCCTACACAGCTTACTTAGATATGCGCTTATTAATGCAATTTTGTCACATTTATTGTTCATATTTGTTGCTGTGTAAAAAATATCTACTACTTTCAAAGTTACGTTAAGTTCCGACGTCATACTTCAAATTCCAAGAAACCGCTCCTAAAGAACTCGTTAACCAGCACTCACCTGAAGGAAGGCAGCGGCAAAAACCGCAAGGCCGCCCATAAACTTTGATTAGATCCCGTAACACGCCGCCCCCGTACATTAGAATGCGTGGATACAGTGCTGAGGTAATTGAATTTTCTAGGTCATTGCCTCAGATTTCGTCAGTGTTAACTCCTAAGATATGCATTACATCGCGAAGGATCTCTGTCTCGGAGCGAATGGGCAATTTTTTCCTGCCGCGGTTTTACGTTTGAGATGTGACTTTGAAATGAGTTTTTTACGTCCTGCATTTTTAAAACGAGAAATAAGTGGGAAGATACATGTTTTTAAGAGAAATAGCTTTTGATCCGGTTTCAGTTGGGGTGTGGTGTGTATTTGATTGAGGTGATGTATAGCTACGTATTTAGTTATACAAAATATGGATTTTTAATATAGATTAAAAAAACTGGTCGCCTATACATGTGTGGTGGCGCGCATGCGCTCCACATACAAGTCCTGAAACACGGTATCAAAGTTATTCCGCCGATGGCTATTTATACAACTTCCAAACATGTCCGGTTGGAACAGTCGTTCCCCTGGTCACAACTACCGACCAGGCGGGTAGCTACCCTTTTCCTCACTGTCGTCACTCGGCCTACTGGCCTCATCATCACTCCTCCTAAACATGGTTCACTTTGCCCTTAATTTTGACAGGTCGTACCCTTGTACCAAGAAAAAACTCAAATCCCAGTAAATAGCTATCGAAAAAATTGGTCAAGTGATTGGCTCTATACAAAATCATTTTTTATGAAAAGGCAAATCAAATCGCGGCAACTTTATTACAAAGAAATATGTAGGCCGTCCTTCAAGTTTTACGCGCACCCAACAACAAAAAGTGGCGTTTTATGATTTATGAGGAAGCATCTAATACTTTTGGGATAGTAGGTAAGTACCATGCGGGAAAATTAAGAAAAAAATCATGGTTTTCGATAGAAAAGAATAAGATATTATCATACTTCCCTGTGCAATAAAAGTACCTCCATGGGTTGCTCAGCGCCTTTTATTAAACTGGTATTTCATAAACTCTACTAGCATAACCAGTAAAATAGGTAAATACAGCTGTTGCCAATTATTACTGAATTGTATTTTAATTCATACAAGCAAATTGAAATTGAAATTTGAAATTGACGAAACATTGTTAAAATGGATTTGCCTAAATGAACACCTATTGCATGGTTGGCTAGTGTCAGTAGAAAACTACTACCAATCGTAAAAATTGTATTTCCTTTTTAAATCGTAAGCAATGCAGCTCACGTCCGCACAGCCGTCCCTTGTAAATGAACTAGTAAAACCCTTCGGTTTTGCTTGCGGTGGTAAAAAGGATTGGTCCTTTTTAAGTATTGTAAACATTGGCAGGTAGGTAAATAAGGTTAACAAGAAAATAAGAATTGATTAACAATTTGAAGAAGCGTTTATTTCATAGTAGTTCAAGTTGTTATCTTCCATTATTATGATTTCACACCCGAGTGCACCCGTGTCTTTTTCTCTCTGTTTACCCTCTGGTTAGCTGGTAGAGAATGCCGCATAGCATAAGGCCTGCCTTTTGTACCATAAACAATAAAGTATAAAATAAATAAGCATTCATTTTTTTATTATTATTAGCATCATAATATATATTATGTATCATTATTATTTATGAATAATACTAATAAAACACATCGAAACAGATAATGACAGTAGACTCTATAATTCAGACAATATAATTAATTGAAGACACACTTGCAGACAATTTTGCAGGCAACGATTGAGCCGCAGTAGCCCAGATGGAAGAGGTGTCGCTAGTACTGGTAGCGAAAGTAGCAGGTCCAAATCCTGCCTGCAGTTAAAATAAGTGCAGTTTTTTTAATTGTTTACCAAACTCGAAAATAATATTAGGTAAGTATTCAATTTATCGCGGGTTTTCATCGCTTCAGCACTTCAATGTGTAAAGAATGAATTAAGGCGCTGGAGTCAATCGCAAAACTTTCCCGGTACCTAGATGAAGCTACGCCACACGTTACTGGAATTAATATACACTGGGAGTTTTTCTGTTGACAGTTCTCTTGATAGTTCTGAATGTCAAACCAGAGGGCGCTGTGCTAAACTGAAATTTTGACGTTTCTATATGGCTGGCGGCGGCCATAGTTTTGTCACAGGTTCCGTTTCACGTTGTGTTCGTTACAAATTAATTATGTTTGTTTGATTTACCTACTGCAAAATAAATTTATCGCCTTGCTATTATATTGAGTGTCATTTGTGTAAGTCAACAAATAACCAATAATAAATTGAGAAAATTTCAATAAACACAAAATAAAGAATAATTTATAAAGTGGTACAGTTTTTGTGTAAAGAAACGTTATTTCAATTAAGCCCAGCGCCCTCTACATGACACTCGAGAATCCCTAAAAAATTTCTCCTTTGCATAATTTCGCAGGTAATGATCGAGCCTCGGTGGCCCAGATTTAACAAAACTTTGAAAGTATTGAATCAATCAACTAGTGAACTGTGCTGTGTGTATTCGTTTGTAATATGTATTCGTGAAATCCGCTACGAAATTGAAGTTGGTGATGAACCCAGTGACTTATCAAGAATCATGCCAATTGCTGGATGATGTCACAAAATTTGTAGGTAGTTGGCGTATTCCCTATTGTTTTGGAATCACCATCATTGTTTGGGATAATTCGAAGTTTATGGTTATTGAAACTTGGGTAAAAAGGCCACTGCGGTGCTGGCTATTTACACGCCACAAAAGCATTAGATTAAAAAAACGTGTAAATGAGCACGTTTTATACAATTACGACCAAAAAATATATTTGAAGGACCACCTAAGCAAACAAGTAACGAACGTTACACGCATATTGCTGAGCTCACAACGCGTTTTGTGTAATAGCTTATATTTTGTGTAAATAGGTTATAAATAAAATATAGCACGTCCCGTTTATTGCACGCGTGTACAATTTGTTTCACCTGTAATTTGATGTACGACTACTAAGAGAAAATAAAGGGCGCAGGATGTAGTAGGCACAATTTAAGGTAAAATTTTGTACTATTTCAAAATAATCATCGAAATCAGAAAAACTATCCTTTAAAATGTGGTAGGATAATATATTTTTCAATTATTTGCCGTTTTAATACCATGTTCTAATTATCTTGTGTGGAAGATAGGTACCGTCTGCTTTTTTTTACAAGATCAAATCAACAGTGGCTTTTTTTTACTTGCAAAATTATAAAGCGCGGGCAAGATGAAAAAATTACAAGATTTTAAAATAAAAATGTATACCTAACACGGAAAGTGTTTTAAAATTTTGTTTGCAACAGTGGCTCATTATACTCATTTTCAAAATCCTAAGTAACAACTCGTATTTGAAATAATAATGATAATTCAAATAAATTGATGTGTATCATTGCAAGCACATCGAAATATCTGAAAAAGTAATGGTTCCGTTGCACCGCGCGCCCAAGGCAAATGGACAACAAGGAAACATCAGTACCGACGTAGTTGCATTCAATTCGTACAAACAAATAACCAAACATTTTTTTTTCTTTCTTTATATTTGTATTATGTAGTGAAATGAATGAAAAATTAAAATGTAGTGTAAGTAGTGTTTGACCTAGCTTTACACTATTTTAAAAAATCCGAATGAAAAAGTATCAGCCCTAGCAGAGTAGGTATAAATGATCGAAAACGTAAATAAAGTAACGTAACTTATCGATTTTGTGGTTTGGGGCATCGTTAATTCGAAGGTCTTCCGGTTACTGACTGTCACAACGTAGGCAGTCGTTAAAAAATATTTCAGACGCTTCCTAGTTGTAGTAGCTGGTTTAAAAACATTGACGCCAAGCTTAGCAGGTCCTTCGTGGATTCAGTGTCCCTCACGACAATGGAAGAAAAAGACTGATGTATGTCTAATTATATAAACTACTAACCATCAACGAATAACAAATGGGATAAAAGCAAGAAAAATTGGATGAAAGTCACTTTCGCATATCAGCACAAAAGGACCATTGTTCACAAAACTATTACAATTGAGTGGATACCGACACTTTCCTATTACAAAGTTTGCGATTTCACCGAAAAGGGATTAAAGTTTTATCGTAATCTCGTGGAAAGCCTCTTCACGTAAAATGTTTGGTATGAGATTTTTTGATGCGTGTATGATTTTGATTATAATTTTATAATCTGTTAAATTTATAATACCAAGTTGGGGTACCCAACCTTAAAAAAGGCATGGGCCAATCATGAGCTGGAATCAAAATAGTTAAAGGAAATAAAAAGAGCAAATTATATTATTTGTTCGTGTAACTCAAAATACTTTTGGCAAATATAAAGAGCACATGGATCTACTTCTTTCTGCTGACACTATTGGTTTCACAGTTTTCATTCAGGCCATTGAACTTTACAGCGGGTCGGTATTGAGAAGACATGTACATTATAACCGTAGCTGCCGGTTGGAAGCAAAATCAGTATCTTCTTCATTGATTTTATTAGTATTATGTACATCAGCTTCCGTGTCGTTTTCACCTCATATGATTCACCTTAGTGTAGGTACAAAATGCAGCAGCTCTAATTATCGATTCAATGCTAGATGCACATTAAGTGCACCCTGTATAGGGAGAATTGTACTAGTGACCGATAACAAAAACTCAAGACGGCCTGGTGATAAAGAACAACTTTCCCCAACGTTGGACGACATCTGGCCAGATGGACTGATGACTTGAAAAAGGCGACTGGAAGCGACTGCATGGCGAAAACGGGAGATCGTGCTCAATGGCGTACCCTGGGGGAGGCCTACGTCTAGCAGTGGACTGCAATAGGCTGATGTATGTATTTCAACCTATGTTCCTTCGGGAAAACTGTTTCTTATCACCAGCCCGTCTTGAGATTTCGCTATCGGTTACCAGCAAAATTTCACTGCCCTTCGAAAACTGATAACCCGGTTTATTCAGACCATAAATCTGAACAAGTTCCCATAAAAAATATTTCAGGAAGCGTCAAAAAAATTACAACTTCCCAAAGTAAATGCATTCAGCTGATTGTGATTTTCTATTGGGGGTCGATTTTTGTCGTTTCCTGACATATGTTTCTAAGGGAAAATTGTTCAGTTCCATTGTCTGAATGCATCCTATCAGTATTCGGCGGCCGTATACATACAGTTTAACCTGTTATATACTGACTCATGTGAAATCCTGCTTCATCTAAAAAATCCTCATACACATTTCATTCCTTACTTTAAAAATTACCCTACCCTAAACTGTTACCTGTTACTACAGTGTTTAAGAGATAATGATGTGTAAAGGTCGCTAATTTTGTCTATTTCATGTTTGTGTTGTGACTTGTAAATAATATTGTTTCTAAAATGTATTGTATTCCTATGACATAAAATGACTTTTTAATTTATAATTGTTTTAAATCTCTAATTTATTGTTTTTATTTTTGTCAATTTTGTTGGACTAAGCATTTTTATTATAATTATTATTGAGACTTACTATGCTATAAATTATTAGGCTCTCCTCTCGATATTTATATTTATATACCAATTAATTTCATATTGGTTGAATGTGTGTGACTATTTAATTGTAAACCACCGATGTATAACCACATTTACTACAAATAAATATTTTGTATTCTGTAAAAAATCTGCACTTCAACCCCATATAAACAAAAGATATTTTGGTTTTTACGGTATTACAGTAATGTAAACAAATACTCCTGAATGTGTCGGGGAACTGCTAATTAAACAAACGATGTAAGAAATTTACAAAGCATTAACATATTGAATACCAAATTTTAAAACACTTCCCGTGTTAGGTACAGTTTATGAAAACTTGCAAAATTTTTGATTAACATATTACAATGTTAGAAATGTCCTCATCCATTCGATTCGAGTATATTTTGAACACACACAATTTGCAACGCCCTCTTACAAGGGTTCATCTACTATGACTCATAAGTCTTAAAGATTTATTTTACGATATTATAATAATTTACTTCTTAATGTCACTATAGCGATACACAATTTTCCAAATAACCCTCAAATATTTGTCAGACGTGGCGTAAATGTCCGTTTTATGCGGCTGTTTATGCTCTGCCTACCCCGCAAGAGATTATAGGCGTGATATATGTATGTATGTACTTCTTAATGTGTCAGGAGACCACTAAGAACACACACACACATGACATATTTAAAAGTTAGTTATTATAATAATATACTTAGATAAAAGATTCGTCCTCGCTGACGCTAGCGAACCAACATGATAATATCGTTAAAATAAATCATTTAAAATTTTTCATAGGATTTATGTGTCAGGGGTTTTTAATTTTAATAAAAGTTTTATTTTTACCTTCTTGAAGTAATATTTTGGTCCTGGCATCACACAACAGACTATTAAACGTGAATTCTTAAGGGATATTTTGTCCTTACCTACTAGCCTTTATTAATACAATGCAATATTATGCTTTTATTGAACACAGAAAGAACATACATACAAAATTAGCTTAAATTAAAACATGGTCCAGAGGATGCAAAGTGACCCGAAAACCAAATTTAAGATCTACTCATTATTTATACTTTAAAACTTCTTGACGAGTTTGTAAAATGTCATTCAAGATGAATTCTTGAACGACTATACTGATCTTAATGAAATATCGACAGCCGGTGTGGCACAATGGTAGTGCGACTACGTGCGACGCAAAAGTTCCAGGTTTGATTCTCGCTGGAGCACTCACAAAGTTGATATTTATTTGTGAACTTGTTCCTTGTCTTATGCATGTGCCAGTCTCAAATTCCACCTTCATTGTAGAGCGTGCGGAAAAGATGCCGCTCCTGTATAGGCTTAAACAGCCATGAAAAGTCTTGCATCAGACACTGATTAAATCGTGTAAGGCCAATGATGATGATGATATTCCTTGTCTGGTAAGTACGATGCAAGCTGAACCACCTGATTGTCCGTAAATAAGATGTTTCCGTGCTTCGGAGGGCATGTTAAAGCGTCGGTCTGGGTTGCTGCCTATAATAACATAGACGGCGGTCGTTACATAACCATGTCAGAGGCCTACTATTAGTAGTAGGTGGTTGAAAAACTCTGACACCAGAATTCATCGGGTCGTTGCACGACTCGGTGTCCCACTCAAAGAGAGAGATAGTAAGATGGGCCTTTTAAACTTTCAGATAAGAGAAACTGCATTGAAACCGGTTTAGTTGTTTAGCTTATAACACCACGCCGTTCGGGGTTAATTAAAAATCATTCTACCATTTTCACTAGAATGTTCTATGGGTTCCTACTACATACCTCTACAACAAACGGAACATACGAAAAACACGTACATACACACACACACACACATACACTATCACGCCGAATATCCTAATACTTGAGGTTGTCAGCCCATCGAATAAAATTGCAATACTCACCCTTGTATCCCTTAGTCGTCTCTTACGACTGCCAAGGGAAAGAAACGGGGTGATGCTATTCTATGCCGGCATCACACAGCATAACAAAAAAACATGATTGCTAAAGCTACTATTTGCTGCGGTAATACTTCGTGTTGTGCGTACATTGTTTTTTGTTTTGTTTGCAAACGATGTTTGCTTACAGTCTTCACACGAATCCCAACCCAACAAACAAAAGTTGCTCTTATTGTGGCTTATATAGCCAAAAATAATATACTTATAGAAGCCGTATTATCGCTAATAAGGGTGTGTTTGGGCACAATTTATAAAGGTTATACCCTTGTACTCCCCTTATAGTTACCTTATTGCTCGCTTTTTCCACTTATACGTGTTATATTATGGCAAGGAACAAGGAAGATAAACTTATAATGGCAAAGAAATATCTTCTATATAACCAATACACTTATAAGAACCATATGAAAAACGTTAATAAGGGCCATCACCCTTATACGTGTTTTATTATAATCCGATACAAAGAAGTTAAACTCATTGTGGCAAATCAAAGGCTCTTAAAAATCCGTAGGCCCTTATAGCCGTTTGTTTATGATTCTGCAATAAGTGTTTTCGGCGTGGAAAGTGATACATGAACGATTTAACTGAAAAGAGAACGGTAAGTTATTATTTACATTTCTGTAGTTTATATTTCTGATTTGTGTGCTCGTTTATAGTGAAAAGTAACTGGGAATTCAAATGCACGGTAAAATGTGGTACGCTGTGTGTTGTGGTGTCGACCCGCCCTCGAATTTATGCTTTTTGAGTGCTAAAAACGTAATAAATTATTTACTCATGTTGTATACAGTGCTGTTAAGAGAGCAAAACGATAAGCACATCGTCTACAAGGGGTCAATGAGAGTGAAGACTTTATTATGGCCACATTTGTTGCTTATATGCTATCGCCATTTTGTGTTATCACCATTTAACATATTTTTAGGGTTCCTTTGACACGAACAAAATCCCATTTGTACTAACTTTAGTTTTTAATTTTATAATTAATTTATTTTTCGTATAATATACAGTTATACGAAAAATGAATAAATTTAATATATATATTTTCACAGATATTGGAATGGTTGTGTACAAATAAGCAGATGTTGACAAATTTCTACAAAGAAATGATTTTAATTTACACCATATGCGATGGCCATGGAAGTGGACACATTTTATTCTAAAAAAGGAATGTTTTAATTGTTCATATTCGACCCTTTCCAGTTTACCTTTACATTTTGTGATAGGTCGTGAAAATATAAAGATTTTGCATTTTCTGCCAAAATTGTAATGAGTATTTGATTTACGAAAACTAGATTCTGGACATCCTAAGCTACCATAATAGCAAAAAAAAAAACTATATTTGAAGTAAAAAATTACACCTCGCATACAGGAGCAAAATTAATATAGGAGGTCCATTTTTTTTTCTACAAATATTAAACATTATTTTTTGGTATTATGGTAGCTTAGGATGTTCAGAAACTAGACTTTTTCTTTGGACCTCTATAACCGGGACACCCTGTATTTTTTATACTTACTAATAGATTAAGTACCATTATTAGCTAGTCTTTAATAATTCCTCAAACAAAAATTATCAAAGACTTGTTGTTGTTAGTTAGTTAGTTCTGTAGAACTAACTTTATTTTTTTTAGACATCGATAGTTGCGGGGAATAAAGCCAGAGTCGCAAATTCAATCACAATTCAAACTTTATTCCCTACAGCCATTCGGATACGAAAAGTGTTTTTTATTGTAATAATTTTATGATTGTTTAATTATTGCAGTACGTGCGCGAGTTTATGGCCATGGGGGGCCACAAGTTCGGGTAGAAAAAAATCAAGAATTATTTATAAGAAAGTAATAAAAATAGCGCAAAAATAAAGAATAGATATGGTTGTTAAGAAACATGATCTTTAATCATATTTTAAACATATATTCATTTTTTATATAACTTTATTCATAAACTTAAATATTCTAACATTTTGTATAACTGTCTTCATATATCAAAACGCATCAGCATTACTGCCTAATCATTGTATTTAATTCATACATTGCGTTTTGATATTACCTAGTTTGCTAGTTTGAACAACTTACATTGACCGTTTTTAGAGGTCACCTTCACTTTTGAATATCTCAACAGATTTCATTCAGCTGCTCTTGTGTACTAGATTCTTTGTTCTTTTAAATTAAACCAGCGTATACAGTTTACACGAATTTTATTCAGTAGTCTAGTTATCCCTACCAATGAAAAGCTAGGGCAATAGATATTTTTAAAATGGTTGACCTAATTATATTCGTTCTCACTGGTTTCCTTTTCATTTTCAATGAAAAATCCCTCTACGGAACCACTGGCTGATTCGTTGGTATCCGCTTGGTTATTCTGTAACATTATAGGAGTAGAGGTGGTGGGTGTTATGTTCATAAGCATGTTTTCAAAGACTTTCTTTACTTTTCTTCTGTAACCACCGGTCCTTTTAAACTTCTTCCATTGTTTTGAATCCATATTTTTAATGTTATTTCCACTCCGTAATAAATCCACACAACCTGCTGAGCTTACAAAATGGCGATCTTAGTTATGTAATACATTTTAATATAACCATAAAGAGAACAATATTTTTATAATCGCTGTGTAAGGGAATATGGAATGCTTTCATCCTTGTAAAGATTATATAAAATGTCAGAATTTGTTAGCTGTATAGACGTCTTATCAAATGCTCCTATAAGTTGACAAGCATCATAGTAACCTTATGCATGTCTTTTATAAGAATAATTTATCATATTAAAAGCCTTTATATATCTTTGAATATTATAAGGCTGAAAAGCAATGTAGTTAGCCTCTATAAGAAGAACACATTTCGAACCCTTATAGTAGCCATATAATTTGGATTTAATGACGTTTAACCAGCCAAATTATAAGAGTAAAGGTAATATTAGCCAAATCTTCTTATAATGTGCCATTATAAGGCACGTTGACATTATTAATGCTATTTTATGACAAGTATAAGAGTATAGATCTTATAGACTTAATTTTATAAGTTTAATTTGTTTGTTGGGAATAGCATACAATGAAAACTTTGTAATAGATGTGTGTTCCAATAACAAGTACAGTTTATTTGTGCAATTCAAATTCGTATGCAATGCAAATCAGGTGGGCCATGCAGTTTGTCATTTGTCCGCAGCAACAAAAAGAAGTAAACGAGCGACCAACTACTTAAAATAAACATTCGTTTTGTTGCCGGAGCATTGTGAGATTGTTAAACAAAACACGGAACTGCTATTTATGACTGGAATAGACAAAGCTAATGATATTAGTAGAAACACAGATGAAATATGTAAATAAGGCACCTACTGCGGCTTTGAATGAAACCCTGAAGCATATGATTGGTGTCTTTCCATCGTGATTTGTACGAGTAGTTTCTGATAATGGTCTTTGCTGTGTGATGCCGGCTTAGAATAACATCACCCCATGTCTTTACCGTGGTATCGTAAGAGACGATAAAGGGATTTGGGGGTTACATGTGTATTGCAATTTTAGGCGATGGACTAACCTGTCATTATAGTGATACACAATTATCTGAATGACCCTCAAATATTTGTCAGACGTGGCTTAAATGTTCGTATTTTACGGCCGATTACGCTCTGCCTACCCCACAAGGGATATAGGCGTGATCATCATCATCATCATTGGCCTCACACGTCTGTGACAGACGATTTAATCAGTGTCTGAGGCAAGACTTTTCATGGCTGTATAAGCCGATACGGGAGCGGCATAATTTTCCGCACGCTCTACAAGTGAAGGTGGAATTTGAGACTGGCACATGCATGTTTAGATGACGTTTTTGCCTTTTTTTAGCGAGACCAGAATACCAGGCATTATCGTGCATTTTACGCCCATCAAACACACGCTTACGCCATTCGTCCCTATCCTCAGCAAGCTTCTCCCAGCTTTGATGGTCAATGTTAAATGTACACACATATCACGCCTATATCCGTGTGTATATTGGCCCAAAACTGGAACCTGTTCATTGCTTGATTGCTACATACATCTTCCTACATAGAATACCTTGAAATCAGTAATTTAATAGTGATGTACGTACAGTAACAAGCATGTTTAACTCAATTTATGAACTAATGTAAAATACTTGAAATCCATATGACATCCTTGTTGAAATAAACTCTACATAGCCGTTATCCCAGCTACGCTTAGAATATCTCGCAAAGTAACTTCCCGCCCCATTGTACTTAACAACTATGTAAATCTTTAATTGCAGCTCTGTATTTTCAGTCGTTTTCTGGCTGTTGTGACCTACCGATGAAATTGATTTCTATTATTTCAAATCATAAAATCATCTGTATCAAAAATAATGTCGACCTCACAAAAATATATTTTCTGATCGTATTTTGATAGGACTTATAAATTGATATTTTCGTTTAGGTTAGGGAATATGATTTTCGATTGGATGATCAAATAAAATAAAGATTTTCTATTATTCAGCATTTAAGCACTAAGTTTCTCCATTTCATTTGAGTAGGCTCAAAATACACCAGGGATTGCCTTCAAATAGTTTAGTTGTGTAATATTAGATTGTTTTATTTGAATATAAAATCAATCAATTTTCAGCTCAAAATGTGATGTCCCATGCTTTCAATTCTGCAACTGAACTATAAGCAATTAAGTTCCAACTTTTAAGTACAGCTAGAAACGACTTTAAAAAATCGCTATCCTTCTTTTTTTAAAATTATCAGCAGCACATCAACCTACCTATAAAAGGGATCAATTTATACTGGTTTTTGATAGTACTAAAAATTACATTTACTAAAAATAAACAGATTAAGTTGGTCTTTTATATTATGGGTAGGTTAATTGCCAGCTAAGAACCCTAGTTTTATTTTAATAATTATAAGTATTTGTGTATTATTATGTATTTTGTGACGTGTGGTGCGGGCTTAGAATAGCATAACCCCATTTCTTTCCCGCGGGTTTCGTCATAGTAAAGGACTCGAGGGTTTTATGTGTTTATAATTACAGGCGATAGGCTTACAACCTGTAACTATAGAAATACAATTATCTGAATGACCCTCAAATATTTGTCAGACGTAGCGTGGCTTAAATGTCCGTATACGATGTACGGCCGATTACGCTCTGCCTACCCCACAAGGGATATAGGCGTAGGTGTGTGTATATTGGTCCAAAACTGGGACCTGTTCATTTAGAAAAACTCAATTTTCTGAAACGGCTCGCAAATATTTGTCAGACGTGGTGATAACGACGGTATTTTTGCGACCATTAACGCTCTGCCTTCCTTGAAGGGATAAAGGCGTGATGTGTGTATGATGTTTTTTTATTACATAATAAACTTACATTCTGCCTAGTCAACATCATGATTTGCTCCACTCCACGGTAAAGCCACGGCACAGATAAGAAATCAGTGTCCAGTGAGTCGTACAAATTCAATTTGCGCAAGCTTCTCTCCTTGCATTCTAATGGCTACCGAAACAGGCCGCGACAAATCTAATCAAAGTTTAGCTAGCACCTGATTAGTAGTTTGTACCCACATCAGGCCCTGTCAAATGAAAGTTTAATGGAAAGCCGCTACACCAACATTGGATCATACTCAACTTATAGCTAGCAAGCTTTGATTTTGATCGAGCGCCCGATTTGAATGAAGCATGTGGACACAGTATCTTATTTTAAATTCTATTTTTTTTAGGTAAATTCTTGCAGGCCAGGTAGTTTTTTATATTATTTGTGCTGGTGCCATTCGTACTCTCTCTCTCCTTAAACTGCCATCAAAGTGCTATGCGCAATTTCGTTACGTATACAGTCAAATCAGTCTAGTTAGACAGTTTGGAGTTCGGACCGTTTTTATGTTGCATGCAGAAAACTACATAGCACGTTCATACAACACCAATATGGACAGTGTCTACTTTGGAGACAAGTTTAGCGTTGTCATGGCGTAATATTTTTTTCTTCGTTTCATAATGGTTGATAAAACAATATGAATCTACCACCATACACTAAAAACCAAACAACAATCAAAATAGTGGATTACTGCCGGAAAACGCAGTATTATCGGCTAATAAGGTTGTGGCTACAGTTTTTTGGGATGCACGTGGGGGAATTCCATATTGACTATCAAGAGAAAGAAGTTACAATCAATGGCGAGTATAACGCTAGTTTATTATATCAATTTACAAAATTTTACTTGAAAGACGGCCGCATTGGCCAAGGAAAAAATCTTGTTTCACCAGGACAACGCACAAGTACATACCTGCGCGATAGCCATGGCCAAATACCACGAGTTGGGCTATTAGTTGCTTTCATACCCACCCTTTTCGCCAGATTTTGGCCCTTGCGACTACTGTTTCCTAATAAAAAAAAATAGCTTGGTTGAAAGAAATTTGGATTAAACGAGAAGATCATTTGCTTACTTTTAGGCTTTTAGTTTTAAGTTCTCTGTATTGTTTGTTTCTGTTGTGTATGTTGTAAGCAATAAAATGAAAATCTATCTATCATGGACAAAACCGTTTTATATGGCAGGGATAGAAAAGTTTGATAAACGCTGGATGGAGAACATTCGACTCAGTCAGAGGTAAACTACGTTGAAAAATAATTAAATAATTAAATTAAATAAAAAAAATAAAAAAACTTGTTTATTTATTACCGTGTGATGCCGGAATAGAATAACATCACCCCATTTCTTTCCCGTGGGTGTCGTTAAATGCGAGGGACTCGAGGGGAGAGTAACATGTGTATAGGTATTTTATGCGATGGACTGAGAACCTGTTACTATAGTGATACACCATTTTCTGAAATATCCTCAAAAGTTTTTCGGCCGTGGCGTAAATGACCGTTTTATGGCCGTGAACGCTCTGCCTACCCAGCAAGGGATATATAGTCGTGATATATGTTTTTTATGTTTTGTTTTATTTATCCCTTACTTATCACTCAGCCACTGACTTTGAATCAACCAAACCAGCGAACCTATAGTCTACCGACAATTCAAGAATTTAAAATATTATAAACAACAGTACAGTAAAACTTACATAAACCGCCTTCCTATAATATTTGAATAGACACCTATAGGCCAAGAACAGAGCGGAGCGGCCATTGGACGCACCATTAGCTTGACGACGTCCTTCCTGCACGGAAACGGGAGATTTTGCTTTAGAGGGATAAAAAAAACATTTCCTACAACCAGAAGTGTTTCTACCTACACAACGAGCTAATGTTTTTTTTTCTCGAAGGGTAAATATACACTTTGCATCCAAGCAGTTTGTCATTTCAAGTTATTACGAAAGAAAACGGACTAGTGATTCTGCAATGTGATGGCGATACTTCCTAAACACGTTGTGTACAAGCACTGAACGATTACGAAAACCTAAAATAATATAATGGAATTCAAATAGTTTCTGTATAATGTCAATGAGGGATTGTGAATAGCCACGTATTTCAGAATTAATATACTCGTAGATGACGACCCAAACTAGGTAGGTATTAAGTATTTATTTTAGCTGTGATCTCTTCGCATTATGCACAGTGATATAAAAATGGTCCGAGCAAAGAGATTACATTGTTTCAAAATAGAATAGTAGTGTAAGATAGCAATGGAATATGTATCTGTAGGGCGGCTGAGCGGCATGCAATTAAATTTTTCGTAAACATATTTATCTTAAAGCAGTAGGAGCATATAGAGGTATATACTAATTTGAAAAATATAAAAAATGTCTTAATAACGGGAAAACTATTGGGCTAGTCGCACCGCTAGCATATCGGTGACTACTTTTTGACAGCACTTGGTCTGGAGTAACTTATGTAGAACACCAAGAGCTCGGCATATCTATGCGAGGTACAAAAATGGCTCCATGATCAAAAGTTGATCAGCATGATGAGTCACTTTTGCTGGTACTGTCGGGATGTAGATTACCTAGTACCAGGCGCCTAACTACACTAAGCAAAAGTTTTAAGAGTGATGAGCCAATTCTGCTGGTACGTACAAAGTAATCGCCTACTTTAGTAATGTACTGCAGGCAAATATTTGATTACCATCGGTACCTATCTACCATTCATATTTAGTACTTATAATAAGCAGTTTCAAGTGGTTTTACTGCTTGGAAATGTGTTTAAAAAAATATGAAATCGGATGGCCCCCCAGTGACATATTTATCGCTTTCTTATACTACTACCTAAAGCTTAGAACAAAGTACTTCATTTCTTTGCTCGGATCATCGAGGTCCAGGAGAAGACACTTCATACTATAGCTTACGCGTCGCTCAAAAAGTCTATTGACTGTTTTGCAATTAGTCACTCACTTATACGAATCACGAATGCGCGTCAAAATTACAATGAATAAAACACCGTCAAGTGATTTAAAATCAGTTAAAATATAAATTACGATGAAAAACGTTAGTTGGAATATTATCGAGAAATACACATACCAAATGTATTTGATTTCTCCGCCATTTTCATGAAGGAAATCATAGATTATGAAAATCTGAACTATACAGATGGGACACGTACCTTTCTATACTATCGGTACTAGAAACAGTTGAGTATAAAATAATGCCACTATTAAATTGCATATAACTCATTTAAACATGCTAGAAAATATGCTGGTGGTATGATTATTCTGTCGGTACATTATACTCTCCCCTATATATGTAAATTAAAAAGATTGCCCTTTAGAGTATAGAGATTGAAGTTGAGTTTGATAGTAGGTTTATCCAGTATAATATCCCTTTCAACTATTTGTTAACCTTTATTTCTCATTGTATTTTATTAATGTATTATTATTAAACCATGGAAGGTTTAAGATTCTACCAGTGTACCTACCATCTGTCGCAGTTTTGCCTATTCTATAGGTTGCCACAATTTATTTTTCATGATTTCAAAATTTGAACGTCACGTATTCAAACATAGCTGGTACCGTAGGCTTTGGCCATTTTTTTATATGAGTTCTAGCGAAGAGTTCAGAGTTAAAAAGTTCACTCGTACCTAGTTTAGGTCTTACAACATGACATCTATCTTAATTTGAAATACGAAACCTATGCGGCGGTTCCTCAAAATTCTGCAATAGCAGAAAAGCTAAATTAAAAACTGATCCATGATGAAACGAATCCTATAGTAATTCTATAGGTATTATTAACAAGACAATAAACGACAGAGAAAATAAAAATAAAAAACAAAGAAACATATAGTCATAGTAAACAAAAACTAAAAAGTAGTTACTTTATTATATATACCTAATCACATATTCCGAGGCCGTGTAATACGAGATTCACAAGCACAATATGCAGATCCGACAAAGACGTCTATGAAAGGATTTCATTTTTTCATCTTTCAAAGGTTCCGTAAGAAGATTTCCTGTAAGATTAAGAAAAAGAGCGGATTGGCAATAAATTTTATAGAGTTTCCGATATATTATAGACGTGAGTTATTTTATATTTCTGACTCTTGTTGGCTATTTTGTATTATACCTGTATTTACTCCCGAAACGGGAACATGCCTTTCTCGAATCAGGAGTTTGCCACATGCGCCAAAGTTTTTTAAATGGCGGCTGCTAGTTCACTTTAGGGACCGTGTTTCTAATTCGGGAGTTTGTAACATGCGCCATATTTTGACATTGCCACATTAAGGGTTAATTGTATAAAATATTCCAAATGGATGCCTATCCATTTAAGTTAACTTTAATAACTATCTACAGTAAGATAGGCAAAAAGCGGTAAGAAAAGGTGCTAATCGTAAATTAAGCATGTTGTACTAATCTTCCAGCTTTCAAGTCGTCAAGCACCATCACGGCAACGTCTCAACTAAGCAAAGAAACTGGCTCATGTCAGCCTGGCAACCAAAACAAACTTCCAGTTGCCTCCACTTAAGTGGAATTTAATCAAGTCCGACACGCGAGCCACGCAAAGCCTTCCTCCATCATTGTTAGGCAATTATCATGTCGATTGTACCTTGATTGTGTTTTTTTACAGCGCCTTACAGAAAATGTAAGGCAATGTTTAAGGGAACACACACCTAATTTAAAAGGCACCTGACACGTTTAATCTAATTGGAAAAGGTCGGATCGATAAGCTTGGGTGCGTGAAATTGAAAAAGATAGGCATTGGCTTCAAGAAAATAGGTTTTACAGCTTACGGCTTCAAATTAACTCTCAAGAAACGACGCTTTTTGGGCTTTTGTAGGGTTCCGTACCCAAGTGGTCAATACTGTCCGGCCGTCTGTTTGTATCTCATTAAACGTAATAGTTAGAACGTTGAAATTTTCACATATCGTGACCTATTTCTGTTGCAGCTATAACAACTAGTATTGAAAATTTTAGTTAATTAAGATATTTTTTACTTTTTATCGATAGGTACTAGAACAGAGCTTTTATCTTATGAACGGTTATTGTTACATAGTTCAAATCACGTCCGACTTTTCACAAAAACATGTTTTACTGTAACAAATAATTAAAACATAATAAAATTATATAAAAAGGGGCTCCCAAACAACAAATGTGATGTCTATGTCATTTATTTACATAATGGTACGGAACCCTTAGGGAGTTCGCGAGGACAACTCGGAATTAGCCGACTTTTTCGCTTTAATACATCTTCTTTCCTAGAGTTTGCGATTATATGTCATTAAATCAAAAAGTGCCGAGTACGACAGAATTGCCTTCAGTTGCAAATACAGTCGTCAACATTTTTGACAAATAAATCAAACATAATTATCAAATGTTTTGCCTCATCGTCCGACATCACATCACAGACCAATAAACTCCGCGCGCTGACGTTTCAGTGCTTTGTGTCCAAAATACGGTTGCAGTATAGGAACACCTTTATTTATACATCATATCCAATGAATGCAGAAATGCATGAAAAATAATTACTCCCAAACTCATTAGCACTTTTTTTAGGAAAGTGATACCATAGAATATATAATAGTACTAACGTAGTGATACCGTTATAAACCCGAAACAATGTTAATTATTACTTATTCCCTTAACAAGTTCTATTACAGTTACAAATTCTGATTCAGTATTAATAGGTAAAACAAAGCACTACACGGCTTCGAACAAATTTTAATAGCACTTTAGTAATAATGGAGATTTTAAGTTTTATTATAGTCACTTTTATTTTTACAATACAATAATTAGCAATAATACAACAATAATAATTAAGCCTCGTAGAAACTGGTAATTTCTTAACAAATAACTGATTGAAAATATATGCCAATGTAAAATATGTCATTGAAGGGGTTGTTGACATGATCTGAAAACCGGTTCTTTTTTTGGCAAAAAGCGCGCGGCGCGTGTGAACATGACGGAATCCTATCGATTTACCGTTTTTTTCCTATACTTGATGATAGCTCGGTCAGAAATTGGTAAGTCGAAAATCAAATACAATACCTTACTAGAGTTTTGTAAGGTAATTATTATGATAACAAGCACTTTTCTATATATTTTTCATAGAGTAAAGCGAGTTCTTTGCGAATTTTTTTCTAGGCATCCGAATTTTCAGTATCATGTTTTCGAAACATTTATACAGTACCTAGCATATCGTGTCGTTGGAAGCCTCGGTGTCCCACACGAAAGGAGAGAATAACATATATCCCGAAGATTATTGCATATTTCTTTTAGAAGGTTATCTGCATTTAAACATTGATTAAAATCACATATTAATGCCGCTTTTTCGTCTACTCAGCCCCTTAATATTTTTTTTGACTTGTTATATTCATTGGCTAAAATTTCACATTAAAATTCTACCAACAATATTCTACCTCTATTAAATGTAGGTTATGCAATTAAACGTTAATATTTTCAGTGGTTCCTCGAAGCCTTCGTATATGTTAGGTAATTAGATTATGTAACGTTATCCTTTCCAAACACAAGTTTACCTCTATATCTAGCACGCCAGACCCTCGGGCAGAGGTTGCTAGAAAATTCAACCGTATTGACGTAGGTGTATTTGGTGTTGGGAGCCAATTGTGTGAGAATATAGATCAAAATTCTTCAGGACCTGTATGACCACTATTCAGTAGCATGGAGTAAGAGTTTTTGAATAAAGATTCTAATTGGTTGCTTTTGAACAGCTTTGAACACATCGAGGAATTTGTTAAACTATTAAACGTTTGATAAAGCTTACCATAAAAACTCAATTTCAAATTCAGCTTCTATTCCACTTTTTTGTAGTTAATATTATGCCACATTGACATGAAATGACAATTTGCTAGTTTGTGACAGCAGCACATCAATCTTCTACTTAAGGAATTAATACAATTTGAAAAACAGCTGATTACATAAATATGGTAGGTTGGTGTGCTGCTGATAAGTAAGTACACAAACAATGCGGTTGTTAACATGAGTATTTCAGTATGTAAGTATGTCAACAAAACACATAAATAGATACCTAACTTTACGTCCAATTTTAATGAAGGTTTGTAAGGTGAGAGACATAATTAAAACTTTTGTACGATTCTGTTACAGCTTTGCCTGCAACGAAAAGTCGTCTTCCTTTATTTGAAAACCACAGGATTGCCGTGTGATGCCGGCTAAGAGTAACATCACCCCATTTCTTTCCCGTGGGTGTCGTAAAAGGCGACGAAGGGACTCCAGGGTGTGTATGCAATTTTAGGCGATGGGCTGACAACTCACTATGGCGATACACAATTTTCCGAATGACCCTCAAATGTTTGTCAGACGTGGCGTAAATATCCGTTTTTTGCGGCCGTTTACGTTCTGCCTTCCCCGCTAGGGATAAAGGCGTGATATATGTATGTTTGTATGTATGCAGGCTTGTAAGTTAGTTGCTCGCAGAAATGAAATAATTGTCAGATCTATTATATTTCCAATCTGTGTCCATACTTTGTTCATTTACTTAGATAAATGTAATCGGTTAACATGTAACATCATGCCTGCATATACATATTTTGTATTTAAATATTTTATCTTATGAGAATCAACCGAAATGCAATTCACAATACCCAAATTTTCACTTAATTTCTAGATATTATGTGGTTGCTTTTGTGTGCCACAAATAGCTAAATACTTACCTCAATTTAAATAATTAACTTCAAAATTAATTGCAATATTGTGGATACCATTTTGGTTTCTAATATATTCTATTCACGTAAGTCTATAATTTCAATATTTAAAGAATAAATTGGAGTAGTAGCACATACGAATACGATAAGACCACCTAAAAATACCCCGCTGCGTTCACGCACACAAAGTTGCAAATAGTTGCAGTTGAAAATCGTTTCAATTGTATGCCAATGGCCTGCCAGTATGACAGCTTTAGTTATTTCGTATTCTGCTAACAGTTTGAAGTATAGAAAATCACAGTGGTTTTATAATGACAATTGACATTACAATGACAAAAAAATAAGAGAATGGAGGCCTTGGTTGATTGAGTATAAGCAATACTCAATCAACAATCTTATAAGTGATTTTTGAAATATTTTACCAAACAAGAAAAATATTTTATCCCCAAAACCCGCTATACACTTGGAACCACTGGAGCAGTTATCGAGATCCCGGTTTTATATTCCTTTACAAAAAATAAACATTTCATACCCGTGGGTGTTGTACCTAAAAGGCGAGTAAGGGATTCTTACTACGCTTTGCTTACCCCGCATGGGATAAAGGCGTGATATGTATATTTTGCTTGTTTAAATATTTTCAGATATTTTAGAAAACTTGCGAATTTTTCTACCGTGGGCAAGATTTGAACCTACGACTTTTGGCCATCACTAGTGGTGACGGGCTACGACTCGTCCTCTGGCCACATATTTAGGGAATAAGGGCGGAGCAGACCACGCCCGTATGCTGCACGTGCACGTAATCCCGCGCGTGATCGCGCCGTTCTCCCCAGTCACAACGGGTTACGCTGCAAAGGTGCTGCACACGCATCGCAAAGGTCCGTTGCGTACCAACATTAAATACATTGATTTTGTCGCACATATTCAATAAGTTTTTCTCTTCATCTCTCACCACTATTTAAAGGTGTTTTGTAATAAAATGCAACTGTCACGGCCGTACCCACGTTCACACTACGCGTAGGACAGAGCTGTGCGTGTTCGAACACGATCGGTGTGACGTCCAATAGAGAATCTCATTGAATACAACTTCGCTAAGCGACGTTGCCGTTGAAATTGAAATTGAAATTGAAATTGAAATTCTTTATTCAATGTAGGATAGTATTATCATATCACTTATTGACGTCATGAACCGTCATTGTAAAAAAAAGAAATTTGTATCACACAATTTTCTTTTTTTTATAACAATTTTGTAATGTCCTAATAGAAAACCGGCTCGGGCGGGAGAAAAAAATAAAAATCAAAGCACTGCCACGGGGCTGGCCAGGTTAATCACACGGCATGTAACTTTACGCCACCACCATCTGAAAACGATATTTGTTTCAAATTGAAGTCAAGATTTTTAAAGCGTGTAGTTTACATGCGTATAATTAATCGGACCTCCTGAACAGGAAAAACCCACCAAAAAACCTGCCCAGAAGTGCTCCTACTCTAAATATATCGTTCCGCTCTGCGTAGGACACGCAACCTGTCTGTCGTCTGGGAGCAGATCTACGCAACGGAGCAGTGTGACATATCTCAAACAGTCCCACACATTACAACGTTAAAGGTACGCGCGTGATTACTTGCACGTGCTGCATACGGACACTTGCCGTGTTAGGTATACAAATTTGAAATCTTGCAAAATGTTCAAGCGTGGGCAGAATTTAGACCTGCGACTTCCACTTTTAGTAGTGGCGAAATATAAAATAATATAATATACTTTTCTAAAGGTTGATGAATGTTGAAGAAGTGGAAGAGGTGTGTCAGGATCGTAGCAAGTGGAAAAATGTAGTCTCTGCCTACCCCTATGGGAAAAAGGCGTGATTATATGTATCTATGTATGTACTTTTCTAAATCTATTTGTCAGAAAGGTACAGTGCTATGAGGGTTATGAGGATTTATATCCCGAATTGAGGCCATTGTATTTACAATACACATTTACTCTTATACAGAATTTATTAAAAATACTTCTATGATGGTCAAACAGAAATACGGTTTTATCAATATTTTCGACTAAACCTTTCTTCAAGAAAACCCTTCAATAATTGATTATGGTTAGAGAATAGTGGGATAAAAAAGTTATTCAATTGGCATAATTTCCACCAATTATGGGTCCCCTTTCTTTTATGTACGTAGCTAGGTGATTTCCGATAGCGGTTTCAAAGTAAGTAAATGTTTTATGGGAAAAACCAACCATATTAGATTCTTTGACCGACTGATAACGGTTCTTACTTTTTTATTATTACAAAAATTACAGTGCTTGTATTGTTTGAAATATAAATCATAGACTAGGTAAGAGTTACCTATTCTATTTTATTTTCGACCGGGGCATGTCTACTATATAGGGTGAAAGAAAGGTAATTTGATAAATTCCTTACATCCGATGTTGAACAACCGCAGCTAACTCTCCCTTAGAAATAAGGTGATTAGATGTAACATCTGAAAATGCTACAGACAGGTCATCTAAAACCGTTTCAGGCGTAAGGCTGCCGATGCGCCCTGGTAACTGCGGAACGCCAATTTCCATGTCGACTTAGGTCTCCCTACCAAAAAAGCCTATTATAAAAAAAGCGTCTCGTCGCTTCTTTGACAACGGTCCCCATCATAAAAAGCCATTGATTGTTGCCGCGTCCAACTATTTCCCTATCCAACCTCGGTAGCCGGTACTGCAGCCATTGCAAGTAGATCCACAAGCTCTTCAAGGCACTGATGCCCCCGCCGCCGGGGCACAGAGGTCCCTCATTTCTTCCCCATTTTGTGAACTACTGGCACGTGCATATGACAGAAGCGTTCCCTATCCATTTCCATAAAAAAAATAGTCATAATATAGAATGTATTGTTATTTATACTAATGATACTTACGCATACTATAATGTAAGCATAACACTTTAAGCATGACTTATTAACGCATAACAAATATTACCATAATCATTTTAAAGCATAAAATACAATACCATAACATTTATAAAGCAGAACAATATCAAGTCATAATTCTAATGGAACATTATCAGAGTACCATGCCCTGATTCGGTTCTAGGCTCTCGCTCCGCTCGCTCGACTCGTGCGTAACGGCTCTAACCTTACCTAAACTGACGCCAGGTTAGGTCAGGAATTGTCTAACAGACCTATTTTTAAGCATCGGCTGTTATATGTATTCAAAGATTTGTATTTAAAATAAAAATAAAACTAGTCGACAAAACATTACTCTAAAAACCATTATACGAGAAAATAGTGAGACAAAAAGAAAATTGACAAAATAAGTATTATGCAAAAATATAAATATGACAAAGAAATAACAGGAGAAAAAATATTATGCCGAACATGGTATGCCAAAACATATTAGTGAAAACATAATAATGTCAAAGAGAGGGATCCCATGACAAAAGACGCGTTTCCTCGAAATGGAAATATGACTTTCTTGAAATATGATCTTAGTTGTAAAATTAATAACAAACACTCTGCCTACCCCGCTAGAAATTGAAACGTATATATGATATGCGTAATAAATTGATAGTGTTATATCCGGAAGTTCCTAAAATCAACAAGCAACCATGTAACTTAACCCAAAAACAATACACAAGACACAATACGAACAAAATTTCAACTTTCAAATCAAAAATAGACTTTAAAACGAAAAGAATAGGTTTCAGTGGTTTGATTAATGTTCAAGCCGGTTTCGAGTATTGTCGCTGACGTAACATGGAATTGGTGGGTCCACGGTATTGTGCTAGACATGAGGAACATACTCGGCTGTATTGTGACCTCATGTGGATGTTTTCAGTTGACGTGGAATAAAAAACACTTTGTTTTAGAAAGCTCTCGGTGATGTTTGTTAGGCATCCTTTAGTGGTGGTTTGGCAATTTGGTGCAGCATTTTCGGTTCTCGTAGCGAGTCTCACTTTTTTAGACCAAACTTTATATCAGGCTTTACTTTGCTTCAAATATCGGACTTATACTACAAAGTTGACTTTTATTTAACAAACTAATTGAGCTCATTTTCCTTCACCCGCTGAAGCATATCGTTTATGTGTCAATTTTATATGGTTTTTCGATGATTTGTCCATATTTCTTATTCTACATACACTCATAATTCCTCATGTCGGAGCGTAAATGGTCGTAATAAACGATTGATATCGCCATGTAGGATAAAATATTGGAGAGTCGTTCCAGAAATTACTTATCACTACAGTAACAGGTGGTCAGCCCATCGCATATACCTCTAGTTGTAATACACGCGAAACCTTCGAGTCCCTAAATCGCCTTTTACAAAATTCATGAGAAAAAAAAGGTGGTGATGCTACTCCTGGGCCGGCATCACTCAGCTTCAGCTATTGCATAACCTTAAAATATAAAGGCAGTTTAAGAATAACAGCCAAGTTACGGTTTAATTTCACGGCTTATAGCGGGTCTTTAGATATTTGATGTTTATGTCCGGGTGTTAGGAGATACGGTCAACAAATTTAGAGGATACCTTTGGATACGACTAAAGGAAGTAAATATGGCTGTGGATAAGATTACAGAGGTTATGTGTATGAAATTAAAGTGAATCTTTCTTAGTTTTGCTTTTAATTTTCGCAAAATAGAAAGAAGGGATAGGTCTTTTTTTGTTATTTGATCTCTTTTGTTTTAAGAATACATTTAATGTAATGCGTGTTACATGTTCATTACCATAAAGTGTACCTTAAATGATAAAAATCCAAAGAATTAAATAACGTTTTTAGGCGGTTTGCTCACTTTTCGTCGTGTCGTTTCGTTTTTTTAACGCAACGTAACGCATGCGTCTATCAAACGACTTGACAGACGCCTCCGTTACGCAGCGTAACGCACCGTAAACCCCACCGTAGCCGTATTTGTATGAGAATAAGATCGGTATTCGCAATTTCTTTTCGTCTGACAGACGCATGCGATACGTTGGATTAAAAAAACGGAACGACACGACGACAAGTGAGAGATCTGCTATACTAAAATTGCATGTATATAAATATAAAAGTAGTATGAGTGATTTCTTTCAGAAAGGTAAACAATGCATAACTAGTTTAAGACTTTCGCTTAAAACACCTACGTTTTATTTAGTATTTCCACGGAATTGTAGTCCCGTATCACCATAATGTATTATGAGGATCTGCAACTGAATGGAACGAATTGAACGACTTTTTTACACTTTTGTATAATTGTAAAATCGAGGTAAGTGACTTTGTGTTTCTAATCCGTACCTACTAATATTATAAATCTGAGAGTTTTGTGTGTATGTATGTGTGTTACCTCTTCACGCTCAAACGGCTTGAACACAGAGTGTAACCTGACATAACACATAGGCCTTTTTACCGCAAGAAAACAACTTTTACCACGGGAAAATAAGTGGCAACGGGTGACACCGCTGGGCGGAAGTCTATTAAGAAATAAATATATTTAATTTAAACGATTTCAGGGCAAAACCATGACTTTGGAATCTTACCAGTCCTACTAAACCACATACAGATACAACCCAAATAACATTTTACTCCATTTAAGAGTACACATTTAGTTCACATGTGAACTTGAAGCATTAAAACAGTTCACTCGTGATCTATGAGCTGCATTATGGCGATTATTAACCCCCATACCTGTGTAAGGGACTTATAAGAGTGTAGAGTTATACTTTTAAACGATTGTTGTTGTTTTAATACTCTAACAACTATCCTTTAGTCAGCCGTCTGATTAAGAGCAATACAGGAGGGTAAAGATACGGCAATCGCTGTTTAACAGCCTACCTCTACCATGTTATAGACCTAGCATTATAATAGAACACACGTGGTCAGTTATACAACCAAAAGCTGTTATGATTACTTATTTTAGACTTCTATGCAGCTAGTAGCTGGAGTAGGGCTTGTTTGTGATCATTAACATAACCTTTATTTGCTACCCGTATAGAAGTGTTTGAATGGTTCGCATGAGCGCTATGGGCTGTTAAAAGAACCAAATGTGTTGTCTTATAACATCAATAGCAGTTCATTTGTCCACAATTACTACTCTTAATTGCTTTAAGCTGAATATGAATGTGAATGTGATATTCTATTTCACTCATCCCACAAGACCTGAAGTACATCTTAAAGCTGTACATAAGTTCACATTTGGATACATTTACAGACATTGGCTCTGTAGTGGTACAAATGTGAGACTTAATATAGCTAACAGCATTTTGACAGAACACATGTGAACGTATATACGCTCTACCGCATTAAATTGGAGTTATAACAGTTCACATAGCCATTGTTCATTTCCACCATTTTGTTCTACTTATCCTACAATTTGCCAAACAAATCTCCAAACGTATCATGCAGATTTCTCACAAAATACTCACAAAAAGCGATTCAGGTTCGGTTTGATGTTATTATTGATTACCGTAGTAATATCAAAATGTTCAAATAACATCAAAACCTGAAAATTGTAGATTTCCTCTCACACAGTTTTCAATATTTTATCATGAATACGGCGTTTTTATAAAGGCGCGTAAATATTTTAGCTGTAAATATATGTATATTTCACGATAAAGTTGCATTCCCAAGGCATTAAGTATTGAAAGTGGTACTTTCTGCGTATTATCATTAAAAATATCCAAATTGGTGTCCGCCGGAGTTATGTTATGTCTGGGTACTCATAAAATCAATAACTAAATGGAATGATATAGAAATAAAGAAATAATTAAGGACATATGTGAATTTCAGGTAGTACTTGAGTACGTTTGTCAGATTTTATAACTGTGAAGGCTGTATATTTAACCACATCTTACTCTTTATTCCACTCATGCACGTTGTATGGTTCACACTGCCTCCTAAATAGCGCCGTTAGTCAGCCTTAAGTCCTATGTTACTACTTAAACTGCTATTATATCGCTATTATAGAGCTAATAATTATTAGCCATTGTGAACTTAAGGCTGTCTAATTTGTGCCCAAATTGGTTCTATAAGAGCATTATAGCAAGCTATACAGCTCTTATATAGCTAACTTACATAGCTTGTGGAGTACATGTGAACGACTATACATCTTATATAGAACCCCCATTGCTATCTGGGAAGGTACCTATGACTACTTAGTGTGAGGCGGTTTTTTACACGTTTGTTACAAATAATGAGTATTTTTGTAAAGCTACAATAAACGTCTTATCTACCCGAATCGAATGTGCGCTACCGTCGTAACAAGTGAGTTTAACATTCTATTCAGTTATTGTTCGGCTGTGCCTTGACGCCTCGGATTAATTTTGGACAGAATCCAGCAAATAATATTAATATCCCAGAGCCTTCCTATTATCTTCTCCTTAATTTATTTTCTGAGAGCTAATAAAAGGACGCTTCGTTTTACTAAATGTTAGTCGTGGAAGGTATTTTATTTCTTTGTTGTTGGCGCTCTTTGAAATTTATCAATTTCCAAAAAGTATTTTGTGTTCGAAACTTCATGAATCTTTTATGGAATTTCTTAAACTTGAATTTCTTTTTTTTTGTTATAACAAAATGTACTACTTGTATTAGGTACATAATTTTCATCAATTAAAATAATTATATAGTCACACTTTTGTCAAATACCCTTTAGCCCAAATTCTATTAACTGCAGGATATTAGCACTTAAAATTCTTAAAACAAAGACGAAGAAGTCATTGCACAAAATTTCACGAGTACAAGACTTGTCCCTAGCGCCAACAATAAATTAAAATAAAAAATAAAAAATGGTTTATTCAGTATAACTTAGCTTACAATTGCAAGTATAAATTAAATATATTATAAGGGGTGTAAGGGACAGCCCTCCGAATAATGATAGGTTGCATTCAGACCATGAAACTGAACAACTTTCCCCTAGGAACATATGTCAGGAAACGCCAAAAAATATTCGACCTCCCATACAAATCACGATCAACTGACTGCATTTACTATGGGAAGTAGTTTTTTTTTAAGTTTCATGAAGTATTTTTTTAATGAAAATTTGTTCAGTTGCATGGTCTGAATATGCCCATACTCATGATGCTATCTACCAGCAAACCTCTTTCAGTGGCTCTTCAACTTTATCATATCTTGGAACTATAGTAGGTGGTCTGACAACAGGCCTTCTTGCTTATCTTGGTTGCCTCTGTGTGATGTGACTGTCTACTTAATGTCTAACGGTCGGTCGCTTTTTTATCTCGCCATGGCGGCCTACACGGCTGCATATCGATTATCCTTATAAAAACTGTTCTTCGCAACTCCATTTGCATGTAATAACAAGTATTTAATTTACCAACTTATTCATAAATTAGCTATAACTAACTCATACTTTTTGTTTTTGCAAACAAATTTCGATATTATTTAGGAATATTTAATATTCGAATGCATATAAGACAACTTCATTAAATACGTAGTAAAAGTAGCTGCTTACACTAAGCTGAGCTCGAGTAAGTAAATTGTTTTGTTAATTGCTTATTCCGAAGTGTCGTTTATGGAAATCGTCTTTGAAATTGTGACCTAATTTGTAAACAAAATAAGGAGGCAAAAGATTGCTTATGTAACTTAAAAGTACTTTTTTCTTTTGGATGCTTTTCATATCAGGGCATAATATTATTTGTTGTTTTTGTTTATGACCCATTTCTTCCCCATAACCCTTTTAGTTGTTTTAAAATAGTTACTTAAGTAAAACCTAGTCTACTCAGCTGCTGTCCACTACAACAACAAAAAAGAAGGCCTGAAGTTTTGGAAATAATCAATTGCTTACAAACAAATAAAACGAATCATTCATTAGTGTGAAAGTGTACATAAGTGTAGGTAGATGTAAAATAAACATTTTGAATAGAAACATGAACTTTGCATTTAAATGAAAAGGTCATCGTTCTTCTTTCCGATAGCAAATATATTTTCTCTTTGTTCAACTGATTGCTTTCCTTCGCGCAATCAAAACGGGATTATACCTTCAATTTCATTAACGGAGATACAAAGTTTGCAGGAAACCTCAATTTTAATAATAAAGGTCTAATTAAAACTGTCAGTATAGTTGAGAGGAGCTCATTCCCTGGACAGACCCGTTTAGCCCGAGATACACCCTTTTCCATTAGTGGGCCCTACCTTGATCCCCTACAGTGTCATTATCCAAACGATGTCTGCTTAATTACCTACTATCATTACTATGTACTTACGTAATCTTGTTTCTTTTCTCATTGATTTCACGCCTTTGCCACTGTACTAGAAGTTGCGATAAGAACGTTTTCAAAAGTAAATTGAGTAAAAGAATAAGAGAGCATAGTATCTAATATAATTTTGTATTGTGACAAAAGAAAGCATTTTGAAACTTTTGGCATCTTAACAAAATTAACATCTAGCTTATCAAAGAATTTGGAACGAAAACTTATATTACCCCTGGATGTTGCCGAAAATTTTATATATTTGAATTTTATTTATTGATAATTGTTTGATCATTTTGTGGCAAATACAACATAAACTTTCATGATTAATTTAGGTCCCTTTATGGTCTAATACTACAAATACGAAAGGCAAAGGTGAGCTGGAGTTCAAAAATACAAAAATCGAATTGTATCTATCATTACTCAATATTTAACAAATCCATTTAAAAGACCGTATCCAACACCGCGATTTATTCAATCATTCAACGTTAAATGAATTACTTAATTGCTGTTTCGTTGAGGATCGAAAAAAGTGACATGTCTAAAAAGACATACCTAAAAAAGGCTTTTCGTTGAGTCAATTAGAGTTAATCTAGTTTATTTAGAACGTGACGTATGATTTGGTAAAGGTTGTTGCCACAGCGTAAGTAACTTATTGCGAATTTGCGATTATACAAGTAAAAAAAAAACAAATCTGACTTTTTTACCATAATTGAAGAATATCTTAAACAAAAAGTTTTCTAGTAGGCTTTACATGTGATGCCGTTTGAGGTAGGCATGAAATAACATCACCCTGTTTGTGCCCGTGCTTCTGTTATAGTAGGTGACTAATTTACACGACGCGAACGCGACGCGACGCTCATAGTATTTTATCATTGGAAATACTTAATTGGCTTTATTTACGTATATATGATTCTATTTTCAGCTTTTCTTCATAAAAAAAGGCTATGTCAATGGACCATGATCAAACAAGAACAACAATCAGGCATTAATATAAAAGAAAACTTGAATTACACTAAAAGAAACACTTCTACAGTATAATATCATTATTACCTACCTAAATAAACATTAAAATTACAAGTGATCTTACTAAAGATAATTGTTTTATTTTTCGATCAGCCTTTTTTAAATTAAAGTTATTTCTTAGCTGTCTGGATAATAAAATCTATTTAGACAATAATAGGCTTTTGTTGTTAAACAAAGTATTATCTGAACTTGTTCTAATAGATTTTATTGCGTACTATTTTGTAAAGCTATTGTATTAATAGCCTTTGTTACAGGAGACCCATTTTAATTTAGTAAAAACAAAATTATCTCTGACCTTTCACCGTACCTTTTGCGCTTTTGTAGTAGAAACATTATCTTAAATAGTTAAGCATTTTATGACAAATTAATTTAACTAATTACGAACATTAATTTAAGCATTTTTAAATAGAATAAATTAAAGTTAAACTGACCTATACAAGTCTTAAAAGGCCATTAAGATCTCATGCAATTTGATGCCGTTAGAAATACAGGGTGGACCATACAGTGACGTCAAAAGAATAAATAGAAATGCCTTATCACCCTGATATTATTCTTAGCGAGTTGTTAAAGTTTCAGAGTTATCTTCTTCTTATCTAGCCTGCATCATTCCACTGCTAGCAGGCCTGGCACACTCTCCGGTTTAGGTATGAAACTGCAAGTACATGCGGCGGCAAACCCGGATTAACTAATCAGTGGGATGCCGCGCGCTGCCTGTTTCACACGCGCTCCAGCGTTCACAGATTTCAAGTTCAAAATGTTTTTCTTAGATTATCTTTCAATTTGATACTTAAAAAAATATTTCAAAAGATAAGTACGTACACTTTTTCATAGGTACACCTACATAGTTCGCAGGTGGAGTCCCTACAGAGCGCCCCGATCATGACCTTCAGGAACTGTGAGCGTCAGATAAACTCTTGCGCAACGCCATTGTGCACATTTTTGCTTGCGCGATGAGTAGTCAAATATAAAAGTCGAATACAATTGGGACTCGCGGTAAAATGGAACTTTATTATCGTGCGGTAAGGTTTATATTTGTTTAATTGCTGTCGCGGACTGCTTTTACTCTACCCTAGTAATATTATATAATGGGCTGGGCTGGGCTGCTAGGAAAAAGCCTTCCTCTTCAGAATTATACAACTTTTAAAATTTTACTAGAAAAAAAATACCAAATGGATCTTTTTTTTCTTCGTTTTGTATGCTCTATCTATCTAATTAGCCTATACCTATTAGCCCACTGCTGGATATGGACCTCTTCTTTATTGCGCCGTTCTTTTCGGTCCTTTGCCACACCATTTTAAATTTCCCTATAGCCGATATTATTATCATCTGACCACTGGCTGCTTTCTGTCCCTCGGCCGCCACTCTGTCACTGTTTTGGTCCACCTTCCTGCCAGAATGGATTATAATGTATGTTAGAAAGTTAAAATCACAAGATTATCCAACATAAACAAAAACTACTACTAAAAAAATTATGACGGAAAAAACTTTCAGATGATCCCTTAATATAACTCCGTTTATGAGTGCCAACCCTTCGGTAAATGTAGTTGACAGTATGCTCAGAAAATCTAGCATAGAACTCTTTGCAATCGGAAATGGCGCGTGCTAACCCACAATAATAAATACTTAGTACTGACTCGTCGTACTTTGACTCGATGGCCCACATGAAAAGATAGACTGACTAGAAAGTAACCATTAACTTAAAGACTTAAATATTTCTGATGTAATTATGAGATGATATTATATTATATTATAGGAACCTATACCTTAATTGTATTTCTGCAAATATATTACGCCACTATTATTTTTAAATACTAGCTATGTTACACATTGCCTCCATGGTCAGAAAAACTGTTTTTTGGCAATTACTTACTGTGTTTTTATTAAAGAATCAACCTTTCCAATTTGTATTTAAGATTGTTATTACCTAACAACAAGGGAGTTAAAATAATGAGCCCATTATTCATCTTTAATAAGGTTCCTAAGCTAAAATTACAAGGACTTAAGACAATATTTTTAGAACGTAAATTTTCATCAGTGACTAGTATTATTAATTTATGCGTTTGTTACATTTTATATTAGCTTTCTTTAACATAATAGTGTCGTAAAGTCGCTCGTAAAATGTCTAAATTTAATTTTCCAAGTTCAAAGGCTAATATTTGAGATAGGTACCTACTTAAATTGTTTAATTACAAAGAGTAAGATCTTAATTTCGGTAATATAGCTGTGTAACAACGCGTACTTAGAGCAATATTTAAAAGCTTTTGACAGCGGGCTGTTGGTCGTTAATTCATTAATAGTAATAATATTTTAGGTTTTTTGACAATTTGTAAAATAAATAAAATATTTTCCAGTTATTATGTGAAATATATAATGAGAAAGAAAACTTATACTTAGCAATAAATAAATTACCGACGCTACAAAACTCAAATGATTATGATAATACACTGAGCAAACTTTATGAGCAATCACTCGCATATTTCAATGCGTAATACAAGGAAACCACATTTCCCGCTCCTTTAAAATCAGAAGTTATCGAGCCATCGGAAAAGTGTCCTATTACAAAGTTTCTTCGGAAATCTTTCTTTTTTGAATATCTGATGCGAAATTTCATATTCAAATCTCCGACTTCAATTGGTGTGAATGATGTTACAAGGTTCACAAATCTCATTTTCGCACTTGAAGATTTTCCTTAGCAAAAAGAATAAATCAAAGAAAAATCTTTTGTATAGTAAGATGTTGAGAGGTAGATACTTAAGACACTTGATAAACAAAAAGTGATTTGATAATTGAAAGAGCGGCAATGAGGCGTTTCTAAGATTTCTTTTGTAAATTAATGATTCTTTTGACTGTCGAGCTTCTTTGAATGACCAAGAATAGGAAGAAAACATAAAGGTTATTAATAACAATAAATAAGAAGTGACTTACAAATAAACAATCGTCACCGTATTAACGCGTAGCACAAAGATACCTTGTAAGTATGTTATGAAACTGCAGAATGATAAAGTAAAATTACAACTTTACTTTCAGTTAAATCGGTATACTTTTAATTTAGTGTAGCATGTAAACTACAAGTCAAAGTGACTAATAGTGTCTAACTTTATCTGTATGCACAGTTTTTACCCTAAGTCTTGTCGTATTACCTGGGTTCTAGGAGGCACCGGCACTCAGGAAACCGAGGTAACAGTAGGTGAAAGCTTAACAACTAGATAGGTGTAGAGTGGTCGTGCTGTGACTCCTGGGCTGGGGAGCGTAATTGTGAAGGGGTAGGTAGAGTATTCTGTGTGTAAGCGCCCTGACAAGCCTCGCGCCCTTTTACTAAGTGAGAGGCCGAGGAAGTGAAACAGGGAACTTAAAAAAACTTTCTCAATAGAAAGATTTCATGACTTATATAAAAGATAAAGAATGATGAACTAGCAAGCTCTCCAAGCACGGGTATGCAACGGGATGAAGATAGTCTTGAACAGGCAATCAGACGACTTTCGTACGAGACGCAGGATAACGGATACACGACGTAAACTGTTACGCTTGATTAAACAGTTATTAGTTCTGGTACTACTTTATTTGACTAATATTACAAAGTCTTCTAGATATTTGAAAAGTTAAACATACTATATCCGATCAAGTAGTGACCCCCAACGAACCACCAACTTCAGCAGCTTGACGTGCCTTATATATCCTCGTCTAACATAATCACCATTTTGATCATCGTTTTCTTTATTTTTCATTTCTAATCTTGAAACTTGTCAGTGGCCAGCGATCTATCACTTGGCAGCGCTGTCCATTGAGGTCTCGTGGGTTGATGATGAGACGGTTTATGAAAGTAGCTTTTTAGCTCTCGAAACCACACTTTCTCGAGACGGATCGAAGAGGAAAAGTGCCATGATGTAAAAAAAAATGATTCAATTTCCAGGAGATCAGAAAATTTAATGATGTTGACCATCAAACTATGATAACTTTTTAATAGAAAACTACGCAATTCTATGAAATAACCGTCATAGTTGAGAAATTGTCATTATGTCAATAAAAGTTAACAAATCAAACTTAATTCAGCATTTAATATAATTTTCGGAATTGATAGAATTATTTATAGATTCCTTACAGATGTAGCTTTAGATACATGATTGATTTGCTAGCGACAACGAGGACCAATCTTTCATCTAAGGATGTAGCAAAAATCTTCTGAAAAGATAGGGTAGCTATTCTCCCTGTACATAAATAAAACACTAACCACAGGTCTTACTGACCTGCCTGTTAACAGGAGAGTAAGTAAGTAACCGTGGTGTACTTGACACCGTACACTTATAATATTTGTGTTTTGTGGCCAACCACCACTAATTCTCTTTTTTTGCACTTGTAATGCCATCGAAACTCAAATACAATTATATTGCCACTATGACTGTATATACTTTAAACTATAAGCGGGATATAAAACGGTCAAAATCATCCAACTGACAATGTATTGAAACACAACTAAGACGCATTAAAATTGACAAGATTGACAGAACTGAGAGACATCATATTTACTTCAATTCTTTTTTTTAACTATATTTACTCGAACATGACAATCATTTTCTATCATAGACATTACGTGGATATTTAACATAGAAAACAAATCATGGCTAAAATTTAATAACTTCCAGTCTGAAAGTTAGCTTGTAGACAACAAATTATTATCCAACCAAGCGGAAACGGATCAAAATTTCTTTGCACCCAGTAACCTCAACTTGAGCACTGGGGCAACTTCGGAAGTAAGAGGAGTTTCCCGTTTCTGTTGCCAACTGGACTTCTTTGTGAAATGAAATTAAAATGTTACAATTTATGGGTGGGTGGCCATCATAAATTTCAGCTCCTAATTGGCTTTGCCGACTTGCCGCCACCATAAACTCTTTTACAGCTCAATAACGTACTTTATTAAATAATACAGCCTTTTTGCTGTGGCGATGCTTACACTGCATTTCAATTATGTAAACGTTGAGAACAAAATAGGTGTAGTAGAATGGTTATGTACCTACACTACCTAGGTGACTAGCTGTGTTTTTTTTTTTACCTAAACTGTGAAAATAGTAGATAATTTTAGGTCACAGTTATGCATCTTTAAAATCACCCAAACATGTTTTTGATAAGCCGTAATACAGTGAAGTATTTACACCTAAATACGAATATTTAGTCTTTATAAAATAAAGTATTACTTTTAACCGATTAGGATAAACCAACAAGAAAACAGCTTTATCTTGTTTGACACTAGCACAGCGACCTGCGTCGCTTGGGGATTTTTACTTTACTACACACTTTACGAGGTAATACCATGATTATTATATAGTCATACCGTCATACGCCGTGAACCTCATTTTAAATTACAGCCTCTTTTATGGTGGTGTACTTGAACTTTGCACATCATTATGTTAAAATGTCTTTTTTCTCACTGCCATTAATTAGTTGAATCGAAAAAAAACTAAACTACAAGTACTAGGTACCTATGTACTTACATTTTGGTTATGTATGTTGTCTAGATATCTAATAGGAATGAAATGTATTTGTACCATTATACTTTTCAGTTGATGACGCTGAAACAAACCTACCAGTAGCTTCGAATGAAATTATATCATGTTTTTCTTAAAAATAAGAAACAAGAATCTGGATATTTGCAATTTTGCTAACACAAGCTCAAGCAAATAAAAGTCGTTGGATAATCCGAAACATAGTAATAAGATTTTTAATTAAAATATTTTTTTGCTTTCTGTTGTACCGTTATGACATGACATTAATGAGCACATAAAGAAAATTACAGAATTTTGCTGTAACGAGGGTTATTAAGCTTTCCAAACAAAATCTTACGATGGCTTACGAAATTTGACAATAGGTCAAATTACAGGAACATAAGACTTTGACATACAAGGAGTAACAAAAAGGGTATAAACAAACCAAAAAGAGGTTCAGATAATCATAAAACTAGACAACTTTTCCCATGGAACATAGGACCAAACGTCAAAATAAAATAGGACCTCTCATAGTTTTATAAGGATTCGTTCGTTGCTTTTCCGTAATGGCGGATGTGATTTGGTTATAATTTAGTTTTTCTTGTTTATTTGAGTGTTTGGTGAATAAATCTGATAGTGTTTTAAGCAACAAACTATTCTTAAACTGAACATTAAATAGGAAATTGTAATTAAGGCATATATCTGGCATTGTGTAATAGTGACGAGCGGATCGCCACGTGGAGCAGAAAATTTTACTATCAGTTTTCTGTTGCTACACAAACTGCGCAACACAGCCCCTAGTCGTATGACTAGGATCTCTGTGTTCTGGACTCTCCCTCGGCGTAATGCCACATACCTTACTGACTTTCGACTTTTAACCCACAAAACTAACCTTACTTAGATGGCAAAATACGACTCTACGTGGCGTTGTGGCGCCAGTGGCTCTGCCACCATTAAATAATAATAATAATAAATAGTTTTATAATAATTCGACCCGTCTTTCATGGGAAAAGTTATTCAGTTTTATGAGAACCTCGACTCGTTTTGGCTTGTTATAGCTTTTTTGTTACTCCCTGTATAAGGAAATAATTGATATCTTAACATAGCGTACACCTGCCACTGTCAGTTGAAGTCTTGTTGAAATAGGCGGTTCACACACCTTCCGCATGTTTTCTCGATGTTTTTCCGGACCCGGTTGTCATACAAAAAGTGATAACGAAATCCCATACGTCACCGCAATAAAATTGTAACTAATTTGTCTGAAATTTTTTTCATAAAACTTCGTCATCTGCACACTGACAGCAGTATGACAACACCACGTAGACACGTCACTCGCCTGTCATGTCAGCTATTAGTGTCCAACGCTGGCTGTCAATGCACAATCTAATTCAGTCCCCGTTGACAACTTGCAATGTTTATGTAAATCATATTTACTAGTGACATAAAAGTTATGCATCTCGGTGAAGCGTGTTAGAAAGTAAAATAAGGGAATTGTAGATATACTTAAACAATAATGGAATATCTAGTTAGGGTTTCTTTCCTCCTTAGTTCTGCTACTCAGGTCATTTTTTTTTAGGGTTTTGATTCTCATATTCTGTTTTACATTGTTTCGGTCGGACTGTTATTTACGAGTTTGTAAAAGTTATATAAAAGTACGTATCGTGATATGCTTTGGGATTTTTGATTTCCATACATATATAACGCGTTTGTTTACTTAATTTTTTTTGTTTTCTGTATTGTTTTGTTTCTGTTGTAAGCAATAAAGTATCTATCTAAATATACCCCAAAGAAAGAGCGTAAACAGCCGTAAAAAATCAACATATACGCCACGTGTGTGTCATTTAAGAGTCATTCAGAAATTACTGTATCGCCATAGTCACAGGTTGTCAGCCCATCGCCTAAAATTTGTAATACACTTGTTACCCCTGAGTCCTTTAGTCGCCTCTTATGACACCCTCGGGAAAGAAATGTGTTGATGCTATTCAGGCATCACACGGCAAATTCTAATTTAAACCATGAACCAAAATATTCAAATTGAGAACACAGATGACACGATGTAGTTTAATAAAGGCGCGTCATACACGCTCGTCAGTACGACCATTAGCGCCCATCACCGACAGTCGGCGCACAACCTAACAAACGATAACTTTAAGGGCGAGGCAGACCGGCTCCGTATGCGTTCCGTATCCAGCTCTCGTCCGTAGTCACGCACGAACTGATGACGTTGTAATGTATAGGATTGTATGAGATACGGCACACCGCTTGCGTTGCGTATCCGTTCCGTGCTGCACGCAAGCGGTGTGCCGTATCTCATACAGTCCCATACATTACAACGTCATCAGTTCGTGCGTGCGTGACTACGGACGAGAGCTGGATACGGAGCCGGTGTGCCCCGCCCTTTATTATTATTAACATGGCTACGCCGCTCGAAGCCAAAAAAATTTCTTTATTAAATTATAAAGGATGTACAAAAACTGAACAAAGGTGAGGATAACATAACACAGTGATACGGATCAGTCGGACCTATTCATCAATTGTCTAAAGACGATGAGAGGATAATTATTATGCTTTTACTAAGCTGCAATATTTTATTATGTGATCTTAGGCGTTAGCAAATAGGAGTTTAATTAGTATGAAACCTTTTTTGTTAACCTGCCAACCTTCCCAGCACCCAAAATTCTCAATGCTCAAATAAAGTTACATATTATGGTGCGCTGTGATGCTGGCTTAGAATAGCATCACCCCATTTCTTTCCCGTGGGAGTCGTAAGAGGCGACTAAGGGACTCGAGGGTGTGTATTACTATTTTAGGCGACAGGCATACACAATTTTCTGAATGACCCTCAAATGTTTGTCAGACGTGGCGTAAATTTCCGTTTTTTGCGGCCGTTTACGCTCTGCCTACCCCGCAAGGGATTATAGGCGTGATGCATGTATGTATGTATTATGGCACGCAAAAAAAATTTGGTCGTAATTGTAATATTTTGTATACATATATACCGGCCACTATGGAAAGATCATGTTTTATTCGTAAAATCATATTTTATCTACATATCGAATCTAATATTAGTGCTTGTTTTTGGAAATATTGTTCTTCATACAAATATAAATATCATTCATTGCGTTGATGATTTCGTGAATATATTTCTTGTTTTTGCCTTTTTGCGGTCATTGCCTGCTAAATAAATTATTCGCGATTCCCGTTTTCACATGCGCGCCCATTTTGTTTGGAATGCTTTTTGCCGCACAACTTTTGTATAGCAATTTACCGATAGCGGAATACAGTGAGTTTTATTTTGCGTTTTTTGCTACATTTTATCCCTACGACACAGGCCGCAGTCATTCACTCGCTTCACGCTTCGTTCGATTAAACTTGCAACTACAAATTGATAGGAATTTAGTGCGAGGCGTCTCGTAGACAATATTTTGTTTTAGTCACATCATTAGATAATTAAGGGAATAAAAAAGGCATATTTATTTTATTCTTCAGACTTACAACAGCTTCAGCTTTAAATATTTTGCTGTTACCGAGTATGAAAAATCTAGAACTAAAATATGCTATATCGCGTGTAAAAGTAATTTTATGTTTTGAGGGCTTAAATAAAAAGATGATTATCTTTTTTAGCTCAAATTTTGCAACAATAGATTTGTTTTGTACTTCAAGCACACATGTGTGCTGTTAGGAGCGGAGTAGTTAAAAAATATTATTATATTTCGGCCTAGGCTCAAATTTAGGTTTTGAACTCCATTGGTAGGATTAGTCATTAAAATATTTCTCCGAGTTTGTACTCAAACAATTTACGTAACTTTAAAAATTATTACCCTAATATGCAAAGAAATAAAATTTTTGTAGCACGTGAGCTCTTTAAACAGGCAAACGGATACAACTAGTGTTTTACTGCTTGTTTTGTTGGCATTATCTTATCCAGCCGCAACCAACGACCATGCCCCTCCGTGACAGCGCTAAATAAAAATAAAGACTTAACAACACTGACTTTACTTACGAACTGGAATATTTTCCATTATAAGTTGTATGTTTTAAATTGTTACATGTTGACTTAACTCGCTGGAACTTTGGCATATTTACGCTGTTATAAAATATTTTTCCGGTAAATCGCATTTGGTAACTTAATTTGGTTAGCCACCTACTTATACTTAATGTAAACACATGGCACCAATTAAAAATAAATGTGTATCATGAAAGCGGGACAAATACTTATTACTGTAGCAGGCGTAGCTTTACGTCACTCAAATTGCCTTTCCCCAAAGCAAAAGTTATGATAGGTATGCACAGAAACAATATTAATTTTCGTAGAATGTCGTTCTCCACATATCCAATCCAATCTTCGTAGCTCCACAATCCAAACTGAATGTTATTTGAATGTGCGTTCCATTCGGCCATTTTGTGAGCGAGAATGGTAAAAATGGGTGAGCTGGCAAAAATGCAGTCGTTTATGTCGCGGCGCAGAGCTGTGGCCGATCCCTGAACGTGCTACGGTGATTGCCTTCCTACAAAAATATCTGTAGTATTGCAAGGCCAATGGAAAGGGCACTAAAAATATAGTTTTCAATAACTCAAATGCATCTGGTTTTTATACAAAAGAAATACGAGTAGAAGCGTGTCATTAACGCGTCGTGTCGTGGTCGGTTTATATTCTGGATTTTACTTTTCCAGATCATTCGTTTGAATTTGATAATGAATGTACCAAAGCTGCAGTTGAATTGATGTCACAGATCATCCGAAATTTTCAAACAAGCACTCAAGTTTTTGCCCTGACAAAAGAAAACTTTCCTCTCTGATTTAAAGACAGATAAGTATTTTAAAATAAATTTTCGATCGAACGGTAATCACCGTTAAAAGATTCCACCGTGTGGGCGGAACTTCGCTTTTGATATTTTATTTTTCGTATTGATTGGTAATTACTTATACAACCGGTCGTCTATAAAGAGGGCCCTTTTACGCCCGTATTACTCATTCAAGAAAATATATAAAACGCACTTTACGACGATACTACATTTTTTTAATCAGCGAAGTGCTCTCCGTTTATATTTGATCCTTGTTTATTACAATATCTTTAATATCTGCCGGAGAGAGAATTTCTAAATTGCAGTTTGCATTCCATTCGACCAATCGAATCATAGACATACTAGGTAAACAAGTACTTTACTTTGGCTTCCAAGAGTTTAGTTGTTAACAATAACAAGCATTTGACTCTAGTACATCTGCCTGCTACGCCGAGGGTCGTCGGTTCGATCCCCACACAGCACAAGTATTTGTAAGTTACTTTTCAAATATTTGTGTTGAGTTTGGGTGTTTTCTATGTATTTATAAAAAAAAAGTATTTTTTATTATAACAGCTATCTTGTTCCCATATCCCAGTTTTGGGCTAGATGGCGTTGTGTTAAATGTCCAAGATTTATTTTTTATAATTTTATTTGTTTTTGTTTGTTTTTATGCTATTTTAGCATAATATAGCGTGTAAGTGGGATACCGGGTCAACAAATGTCACAATGAACCAAATGAACGACTTGCTTTGAAGCATGGGAAAGCAAAATTAAATCTCATTTTGTTCCTAGTTTGTTCCTATCGACCGACCTGCAGAAAATCAGTCGGTAATGTAATCGCATTACTGACATTTGTAAGAGGGCGTCTTTTCTGATTGAATCACAATTTTTTTTACTTAGCGTTTTCGTTTTAAAGACAGAAAAAGGGATTAATATTTTTTATTCAAACTAGGTAAACTGGAGCCTGATTTATTTTTTTCAAAATTGTGGAAATCAATGAAACGGTGAAAAGATTTGTATAGATCCCATATTTTTGTGACCATACCACCTTTCTGCTTATCAAACTCTTCATGCTTGTTTACAGTCTTTATGCATGTTTTAAGTAATCAATTCAATATTAAATTACATTATTTATATCAGTTGATTGTGTATAATATCAGAATAGTGTAGATTAACCTTTTGATACAATATTATATTTTCATGCTCACGTTTGTTACTGTTGAGATATTTTATGTACAATAAAGGCTCTTTATTATTATTATTATTTATTATTATTATTATGTTGTTGTTAAAGTTTCACCACAGTTTTACGACAGTTTTATTGCCGTGTGATGTCGGCTTAGAATAGCATCACTCCATTTCTTTCCCATGGGAGTCGTAAGAGGTTGTTGAGGTTGTGTTTTGCAATTTTAGACGATGGGCTGACAACCTGTCACTATGGCGATACACAATTTTCCGAATATCCCTCAAACATTTGTCTGACGTGGCGTAAAAGTCCGTTTTTTGCGCACTGCCTACCCCGCAAAGGATAAAAGGTGTGATATTATGTGTATGTGATATGTGTTTCACGTTCGATGTGAAGCAGTAAAAGCGCGTATGCAAAGGCCCCAAAACTTAGACACCGCGAGATCGCCATTGAATCAACAAGAACTTGAACAGCGCAGTGTTTATCGGGTAGATCGTCGACTCAGCGTCCCAGACATAAAAAGGCTAAGCCAGGGCTGATGATAGACTTGAATTGTAATATCTGTGCTCGGGTATGAATATTTTTTACACATCATTTTGAGCATAATACAAAAAATCCTATCCGGGTGAAGTCCAGCTCCCAACCAATTAGGTGCAGGTTTCAAAACCCTGTGGCTAAAATTGCATAGTCCAGTCTTTCAAAAAAACAAAGAATCACAATATTCACAAGCAATATACTAGCGAACGAAATTTCGCAAAATAGCGGCTTAGTATTTTTATATAATTACTGCGGTTTAAAAAGACTTCTAAATTATTTTGAGGGTTTTATTATTGGGCTTCCTGATATCTATTCCAATTTCCTTATTTAAGGGGCAACTTCAAATACACTAGCGCCGCTCAGTGAAAAAAATGCACTGCCTGACTACGTAATTGATTGGATTATACCTATATATATTTTATAATTCTCACAAGTAGGTAGATGTACAAAAAAAAAACCGGTGTATCTTGTAATTATTGCTTTAGTAGAGCTTATAAAATTGAGTTTTTACGTAACCTTTGCCGTTGGCCTATAATCGTAGTCTATGGAATTGTCTAGGGGGGACATATGTCCAGCAGTGAACGTCTCACGGTTATTAATGTCGTGAAAACGCTGTTCACGGTCTAAAAATTTATTTTCTAATCATATTTTATTAAAAAATCTGCGCGTGTACCGTCCTAAACGCTTTTTAACATGCGAATAAAGCTCTATTTTGGAATTTTAAGGGTTTTTCTGGTAAACCTTTTAACAAAAGACGAAAATCCTTTTAAATAACACACTCACAGTATACTTAGGTTTGATATCTTCTATTTTACTGACCGGTCACGAATCCTGTTTCAATAAGTATTTGTATTATTCAATTGAATAATCGGTTGAGTCACCTTCAATATGGACAAAGCTAACATTACTAGAAGGAAAGGCACAATAACATTTCTTGAGTAAGAAATGTTATGGAGGATTTACTATTGTCATTTAGGTTTTTGTCTCCAAGAGGTAATCAATTGGAAACCTATAATATTTTACTGTCCGTCGATCTGTTTGTCACAGAGCTTAGCAAAAGATAGAAACTTGAAATTTTCTAGTATTGTTGCACCGTATTACCTAGTTATTGTAAGGAATTTATGAATGGACTATGGCAACATTTAGTGATAAAATCTCTGTACACCCTAACTTTTTTTTTGCAAGGGACGTAACGATCGTAATAAAATACAAATTAGCGCTCCCTTGTCGTTAGGTTTGTGGATGTTACAGCTAAATGGTGTATTAACGTATTAAAAATTATATTTTCCAAAGTTTTGCTTTAAAAATTTATATATTTTATAAGTGACTGCGTACTATGGTTTATTTTGCACTCACAGTGCTATATTATTTTTATAAATGAAAATAAAAAACTGAAAAATGTTAGCAACAGCCAGAGTATGAACCGTGTCGCTTAAATTTATTTCAATTTCTTATTTTCATGCGATTTGTTATCAATCAATCAATCAAATCAATCAAATAATTTATTTCTAAGTAGGAATTTACAAGATTCTCTTTTAGAAAGTCATATCTAGGTACTTAACATAATACATAAAAAAAAGAATAGTAAACTTACAGTAATGTAAAAAACAAATACATGTCAAAGTTAAACCTATGTCAATGTTATTAAATCTATGTCAAATTGAAGTTTAAATATGATATGTCTATCTACCTGATACATTGTGTTGGAGCTACAGTTGGTACTGACCAGACGTCTTTATCTGTAAGATAATTTTCTGGCTTGTAATATGCCTTTGAACATAAAATATTCTTGATTTTTGTTTTGAATTGATTATCATTCAACTGTAAAATTTCGTCTGGTATTTTATTATAGTAACGTATACAGTTCCCCATACATGATTTTCTGACCTTACTTAATCTGGTTTGCGGCTGTACAATTTTATTTTTATTTCTTGTGTTTCGACAATGAATATCAGTGTTTCTTAAATATGAATTAGAATTCTTACGCACATACATTATGTTATCAAAAACGTACTGCGAAGGAAGCGTAAGAATGCCTATTTCTTTAAACAATTCTCTTAAGGAATCACGACCTCGCAATTTATATATAGCTCTTATAGCCATTTTTTGTAACACAAATATAGTTTTAATGTTAGCGGCTTGACCCCATACTAATAATCCATAGGACATTATACTGTGAAAATAACTAAAATACACAAGCCTGGCTGTAGCGATATCGGTCAACTGTCGGATTTTTCGAACAGCGTATGCCGCAGAGCTAAGTTTACCAGCCAATGCTAGTATTTGAGGGTCCCATTGAATATTTGCGTCGAGTGTGATTCCCAAGAAAACTGTTTCAGTTACGTAATCTAGTTTTTCATTATTAAGAACAATATCATGTTTAATACTTTTTACATTAGGAAGAGAGAATTTAATACATTTAGTTTTCTTAGAATTTAATACTAAATTATTAGACGTAAACCATTTATGAATTTGATCAAGTGCAAAATTCACTTCGTTAATATTTTTAGCCTTTCTGTCCACTTTAAATATTAAAGAGGTATCATCTGCAAAAAGAACTATCTTGGCCAGATTCTGTACCATGAAGGGCAAGTCATTTATGTACACCAAAAACAGGAACGGTCCTAAAATTGATCCTTGGGGTACACCAATTTTGACTGTAGATCCCAGTGACTTCGCACCATTTATCTGGACTGTTTGCGTTCTACCTACAAGATAGGATTCAACCAAATCGAGCGCTTTTCCTCTTATCCCGTAATGGTCAAGTTTTAACAATAGTGTCTCATGATCAACGCAGTCAAATGCTTTGGATAAATCGCAGAACACCCCTATCACATCCTGCGATTCCTCCCAAGCATTGTATATATGTTCTAGAAGCTTGACAGCAGCGTCGGTTGTCGAACGCCCTTTGGTGAAGCCGAATTGTTGATCATGTAGTAATTTGTTTAAATTGAAATGTAGGAGCATTTGATTTAGTATAATTTTCTCAAAGACTTTACTCAAAACCGGTAGTACAGACACTGGTCTAAAGTTACTGGGATCCGTTTTATCCCCAGCTTTAAAAAGAGGTATGACTTTACTGTGTTTCATGAGATCAGGAAATATACCATGATCAATACAAGCGTTAAATATACTGGCTAAGTATGGTGCTAATGTATCTATTAAAGAATTACATAGTTTTACTGACATGCCCCATAAATCCTCTGTTATTTTTGATTTTATATTTTTAAAAGTTTTTATTATTAGATTTGCATTGATGTGCCTAAACTCAAATCCCTTTACACATGTCTGGACATTCGTTTTTAAAAGAGCTGACGCAATGACAGGCGAAGAATTAAGAAACTCAGTAGTTTTAAATGATATATTACTGAAAAAGGTTTCAAACTCTTTAGCTATCTCGGTGTCTCTCTCGGTGTTAATTTTACACGATTGTTCAAAAAGCACTTCAGAAATATCTACATGCTTTTTATTTATTTTTAATTAACGCTAAGATCCTATTACTCTTTATAATTTGTACAAAAATTTACATAATTAAGATAAGTTTTAAAATGTTTTGTATCTTTATTAGGAGTTTATTGGGTCTACACGATATGGGGTGCATTATTATAAATACAAAATATTTTTTAATGTACCATTTCGAGTTTTATTATTTAACTACCTTAGGGGAGGCCTTTGCCCAGCCGTGGGACACAGAACAAGTTACATAAAAACGACGTTATTGTAAAACACGTGATTTTAATCGTTATCTTTTTATATATGTGAAAAAATCCGCCGTGTGATTGCCGGCTTAGAATCCGCCGTGTGATTGCCGGCTTAGAATCCGCCGTGTGATTGCCGGCTTAGAATCCGCCGTGTGATTGCCGGCTTAGAATAGCATCACCCCATTTCTTACCCATGGGTGTCGTAAGAGCCGACTAAGGGAATCGAGGGTGTGTATTGCAATTTTAGGCGATGGGCTGACAACCTGTGACTATAGTGATACACAGTTATCTGATTGACCCTCAAACTTTTGTCAGACGTGGTGTTAATATCCGTTTTACGGCCGTTAACGCTCTGCCTACCCCGTAAGGGATATAGGCGTGATTTATGTATGTATGTATGTATGTATCTTTTTATATACGACTAGCGGCCCGCCCAGCGGTTTCACCCACTGCTACTTACCAGTTTTCCCGTAGAAATTGAATCTTTGCCCGCAGTAAAAAGTAATTTACTTCTTTACTCCGTTCCAGCAGAAGTGACTCAACAGGACCATGTGCCATCAAAAGTGGCCCGTCATGTTAAACAACTTTCAATTTGATGCCGATACCTTATCTCCTGTAGTATAGACGGGATGCTGGTGGTCTGCTTTAGGTACTCCAGACCCTCGATGACCATGTACCAGCTAAAGCAGCCCGTCATGCTAAACAACTTTTACTTAGAAGCTATTACCGTAGCTCTTCTAGTTTAGATGGGATGCTGGTGGTCGGCATCAGGTACTCCAGATCCTTGATGACCATGTTCCAGCAGAAGCGGCTCGTCATGTTGAAAAACTATTGCTATCAAGCCATTATCGTATCTCATATAGTTTAGCAGTGATCCTGGTGCCCACCATCAGGTACTCCAGACCTTCGATGAGCAAGTGCCAACAAAAGAGGCCCGTCATGATAAACAACTTTTACCTTGAAACTATTACCGTATGTCCTATAGTTTAGATGGGATGCTGGTGGTCTGCATCAGGTACTCCAGATCCTTAATGAGCATGTTTCAACAGAAGCGGCCCGTCATGCTGAAGAAGAATGTGCTGGAGAAGAATGCTCGGCGTGTCTTGGAATGAGTTCAGAACGAATGACTATATCCTCCAGTAGCTCAAAATCGGCCAGCGCCTGTCTTCAATTCTGCAAAGTCGCATACTTACCTTCTTTGGCCACGTCTCGCGGCGAGACAATTCCTCCATCGAACATCTCGTTGTGCAGGGCAAGGTTGATGGAACTTGAGCTTGAGGCAGATCACTGATAAGGTGGACCTAATAACATGCACTCTCGGCGGCCCCTTCATGAGTGCAAGAAGAGAAAAGCGGCATTTCGAGATGAGTGGTGGCGACTGGTAAAACGTGCCACCAACACCAACAGCGACCACGACTACTCTGATAAGAGTGCACCGACTAAGAAGAAGTGGAGCCATGCCACGCGTTATTGTCAATTGAGCCACGGTAACCTAAATGGAAGAGGTGTCGCTAGTAGGTACTGATAGCGAAATTCAGAGATTCAAATGTATTTAAATTCCTCCAGTAGAAAATTTTGCAAGTTTTCTTAAATTGTATACCCCACACAAAAAGTGTTTTAAAATTTGAATGGGATGTCGATATTATTTTTTGTTTTCCAGCATTGGTCCTAAAGTGAAAATTGTTCAGCGCGATGTCCAACAATGTGTAGAATTTAATTCATTTCTTCCAAAACAGTCTTCCGGTGTAAATGAACCGGTTTATTTTGGTGCAGTTTATAAATTGCCTCGTGTTACGGAATACAGAGTGTCGCTCGAGGTTGGCGAACTTCCGCTAGATTAGTGGCGGTGGATCAAGATCACTGTCAAAGTCACACACGGCTTTCGAACCTCGCGGAGAGTTTGGACAGAGTAATATCGGTTACTTTTAGATAGAAACACACGATATTTTTAACTGGTTTATTTTGGTCGACTTTGAAAATAATAATAATATGCTTATTGTAACTAGCATACTGACAGTTACTGACAAAGACAGAGTGTCGCTCGAGGTTGGCGAACTTCCGCTAGATTAGTGGCGGTGGATCAAGATCACTGTCAAAGTCACACACGGCTTTCGAACCACGCGGAGAGTTTGGACAGAGTACCATCAGTTACTTTTAGATAGAAACACACGGTATTTTTAACTGGTTTATTTTGGTGCCATGTGATGTCGGCTTAGAATAGCATCACCCCATTTCTTTCCCGTGGGAGTCGTAAGAGGCAACGAAGGGACTCGAGGGTGTGTATAGCGATTTTAGGCGATGGGCTGACAACCTGTCACTATGGCGATACACAATTTTCCGAATGACCCTCAAACTTTTGTCGGACGTGGCGTGGGTGCCCGTTTTTTGCGGACGTTTGCGCTCTGCCTACCCCGCAAGGGATAAAGGCGTGATATATGTATGTAAGTATCTATGTTATTTTGGTGCACTTTGTAAATTGCCTAGTGTTAGTAACACAGACAGAGTGTCGCTTGAGGTTGGCGAATTTGTGCTAAAAGATACGATATTTTTATTCGATATAAAAAATTAAAGAAGTTCTCAACTCACCGAAAATTTGACCTACCTACTGTTTTAATTTTTTATTAATGTTCATCGAATACTTGTAGATGAATAATATTTATTTTTTAACTTTAACACTTTCAATTTGGTAGATAAGTGTGATATTTTAGTGCACTTTGTGGATTGCTTCGTGTTAGTAACGGAATACAGGCAGAGTGTCTCTTAAAGTTGGCAAACTTTTGCTAGATTAGTGGCGGTGGATCAAGCGCACTGTCAGAGTCACAGTTTCCAAACCACACGGAGAGTTTGGACCGAGTATCATCAGTTTCTTTAGGACTACAAACACACAGAAGGTTTCTAATCGACTTCAAAAAAGCGGAGGGATATTGTTCTGTCAAGTTTTATTTTATTTGAGTGTTGTATGGGAAACGGGCGGCGCGTCTTGTGAAATGTGCGTATAAATAGTGGTTGTAACAATAGTACGACTAAAAAGTCAAAATTAGAGACGCATTTTTGTAAGAATGTAGTCTGATTGCACACAGAAGTACACAACGACTGGTCTTACTACTCGTATCACACTTCAACTGTTCGATTTTTTTTTATGTCAAGAATAATATGTGGGAATGGATTTGTTTTGTAGAACGTGCAATGCGAGCAGAATTAGTGGCAGACATTCGGATGCGAAAGAAAAAAAATACGCTTCGTAGCACAAAATTCCTACAAAACCCAAGTATGCTAATAACCTAAAGACGTATTAACTGAATTTATTTACTAATTTGCAACATTTACTACCTTATGCACTAAAGTACAAAATTGCTGTCATTCACATTCATTGTGACCTAAATAGTTCCCAATGTCTAACCAAAACATTATTTTCCTATCAATATATCCATTTGAATATATAAATAGATGTACCACCTATCACCATGAATATATGATCCTAAAAATATTGCTGATGAACAGATATTAATTCAACAATTTATACTCACTTTACTTGAGATGCCGTGTGATGCCGGCTTAGGATAGCATCACCCCATTTCTTTCCCGTGGCTGTCGTAAGAGGCGACTAAGGGACTCGTGGGTTACATGTGACATTGCAATTTTAGGGTGATGGGCTGACAACCTGTCCCTATGGATTTACGCTATTTTCTGCATGACCCTTCAATGTTTGTCAGACGAGGATTAGTGTTCGGTTTTTCGGCCGTTCACGCTCTGTCTATTATAGGCGTGATATATGTATAAAAGTTACTTTTTTAAATAATATAATATCAACATTCTTTAATTCTGAAATCGGTGCGCAACTTTATACACAGATCATTTTAATTAAGTAGGTAGGTATATATTCAATGTTTTCGTTTAGGACATCAACATTAAATCGATGACACAAAAAAAAACAATGCACCCACTGTTTATAAACAAAAATGAACAGTAATTAAATAACTTCACGGGCCGAAAATTGACAAGTCCCAACTCATTCCTGTTTCGACCTAGACCATTTGGGAATTTAATCCGCTTGCCAGAATAATGCTTTGATTAATATCTGGTTATTAATCATACGTAGAGCTCAACTATTCAGCGGCCGCGTGGGAATTACGAATGTTAGTTCCAAATTTGAATTTCGAAATTAGAACGGTATTAACAATACGGATGCGTGGATGAGGATCCAAATTATTACTTTGACGTTTTCTCTGAGGACTTCCCCGGTTTGATTTAGCACGCCATTTCGGAAATGCATTTTCAATGCTTTCAGTGAGTAATGTCTGTTAATGTAATACCTTTATTATGTTGACTTTTAAATTGAATAAGTACCTGTTTGTTTTTGGAGGTTTGATTTAATTCTGCAATTTTTAATATTTTTGATTTTATGAAAAATAATACTTTACATTCGCATGTAACATCGGCATACTGTAATTTATTTAAGTTTTGCTTATTTGATAATAGTTGCCGAATATAATAATATATGTCTGCAGTTCGTCGTAATAATAGCAAACACCTTGAATAACTTGAATAAATCACTTTATTAATGCAAACTGGAACATGGCAATAATAGTTAAATATTATCAGTCTTTTAATAAACATACATACAACTAAGATGTCATACTAAGGAATCAGTAAGTATGGTAAATGTATAATATACTTACTATAAAATGTTTTTCAATGCGATTTAACACATATCTACGTTAAGCCTTAAGAAGCTAAAAAATAAATTTAACAGTTTAAAAATAAAAATCCTTAAAAATAATCACTTACTTAAGTACATTTACCTAAGCTGAGCCGATCAACATCAAACGTAAAATCGCTTGATGCCTATTTAACGTAAATAAATATTTTTAATATATTAATTGTCTTGATTTGATTACACATTACTGATTAACAGTCACTGTCATTTTCCGTAAAATTTGTTTATAAAAGGATAGTAGATGTCAAAGACTATTTAAGTCTTCATGATTGAAATAATGGCTTATTATAATTTGCATATAATAATTTCTAATTTTTATATGCCCATTATTGGCGGGTCACAGATACCTTGTAAATTGTAACACCATTAACTATCACTCACCTGTGATTTGATTTGAAAAAAATTTATTCTATTATTTCCGCGCCAATTTGCGGATTTCCTTGTATGTAGCGCTTGATTTTGATAGACACCGCGTAAAAATCATAGACAATATAAGCTATGATCATCTTCTATCCTTTTTTAAGTCACTTTTACATTTTACAGAGATACAATGTTATTTTTAGTTAGAAATTTTAGTCAGTAAAATAGCATTAAGAAATATGTAGCACACCCGCAATTAAAAAATTTCATAAGCGATCCCATTTCAGTATAAACACCATTAGCTTTATTTAATCTCTATAAGGGTTGTATAATATACCCGCAAGTATCCATTCCGCTGACTGAACAACTTTCCTCATCTGCGTAACTTGCGGCCGACTGTATTCGAAAACAAACAGCAACGTAGCGGTTAGATGGAAAACTTTTATGTGAGACCAGTTTGAAATTCACCCTAATTAGACACGTTTAGTTTGATAATAGTCATAATAATATATTTGTCTTTGGTGTTGGATACTGAGTCCACGAACGACCCGATGAACTGTTATTTAGATTTATACAGTTATAGTACCCTTCTTATTTCATATTTTACGTTACGGTCTTAAATAATACATGTTGACTGTTGTCGAATTTGTAAGTCAATAATAGTTATAGCATAAAATAAAATGCCTTCTCCCCAACTTAAAGCTGACTCTACCTGAATATTCAGCTAAGTAGGATTAAGGAATTTATTGGAAATTTGTTTTTCAAATTGTCGTGTCAGATATTTTTGAGCTTGTCTATTCCCTAATGAATTCAACGTAAACCCCGACATGTTAACAAATAGCTCGAAGCGAGGCGTTAATGAAAACGTCTAATCACAAGGAAACGTATTAAAGTGGGAGTAGGTATTAGCTGATGATTAAGTATCCGTTTCCACACATTCAGTAACGAACAAAGGCCTCCTGGCAATCAACTGATATCTATTGTGACATACAAGCAGGGAGAATATCGAACACTGATTATCGAAATAAATAGAATAATAAAAATAAGATAGAGTAAACAAAATTCATTAATACGGACATCATTATACCCTATGACAGATAAATTCAAAACAATTGACAGTCATGGTAAAATTGTTTTCATTTTCAAATGCCTATTTGGAACAATACATACAGGTTGCTCACAGTCGCTGGTAGTCTCCAAATGTTGGGGGAAGTCGAAAAATGTGCCCAAGTATCATTTCTTTGAGATGAACAAAATGCAAAATCAAGAAGACTACATCGGACTTAAAAGGTTCAACAATTTATCAAAGTCCTAGAGTTACATCCTAGCTACGCCAACAATACTCGGTGAATTTTCAAATACTCTAGTCCATCACCAATTTTCACGAAAAATGTTCCATTCGATACACTAGCTCGCTGTGCCAGACTTCTTAACGTGGATTACTACTGTACGTTCCTATGCTATTTTATTATAACTGGGTTCTTAATATCACATTTACATAGTTAATAACAACAAGACTACATGTTACCTAAACTTTCAAAGCATGTGTCTGAAAATTTTAGTAAATCCATATATGAAAAGTGAGGCATTTGAGGCTTCGCTGTACTCACATTCATTTCACGCGTGTTTCGCGCTTCTATCCCGCGAGAGTGATAAAATTCTAGTTCAGATTAAAAGGAAACGTATAAAACTTTTTCAAAAGAGTAGGTTATACCGATAAATTGTTTTATAACTATTAATGTACAAGTGCGTCATAGTAAGAGCTGTATTGTGTTTGAGATATAAGTACTTCATCTAAAACAAAAAGAAACTAGACGCGAAGAAGCAAGACCACGGAGGCATAAAGTCAGAATTATATTATAAATTATTTATTTAATTACTTATTTTACACAAAACACACACAGAAACAATTTACAGTAACACAAGACACAACAAAAAAACTATTTTTCAAATAAATTTCTTACAACATTAACGAAATGATAATAATTTAGTTTAGACAAGGATAGGCGCAGCATGGTTAATCTGAATAAACAAAACAATGCATTTATTTTCCATGGACGTTCATATTAGATAAACCCATATCTTCAAATTATTCTGTGCAACAAATACTATAAATAGATTTTTTGTGTGTTACCTATGTTTGTTACCTCTTTACGCTAAAATTCTTAATTTTGCATTAAATTCTTATGTACCAAAAACAAAAACCCAAATGAAAATGATATATTTTACGGTTTCGTAGTTTACAACAAACCCTAACACACATCATTATAAGCCAAGTGTTAAAAGCCCATTGTATGGGCTACACCTATATCTTAACTATATAAAACTTCCTGGTTTGTAGTAATTTGTATTGAGAAAAAAAAAACTAGAACACGTCCTGAGTCCAACTGACACCGCATTCACATCGAACGTTTTCCTGATGCAACGTCGCATTGCATTTAGGTATGTGTGTCCATCCTCTTACGGGCGACTTGAGTTGGCTGATATAACGCCGCATCAAGACATTTGCTACGACTCTTCTACGACGTAGCATCTCGTAGCACGAGTGAAACGTAGCAGTCTTGAATACACGTTTTTATAGTTAAAAGACGCTCGGGACATAAGATGCAGTTCAAAATAATTTTTCGTGTTTGAAAATACTTATGTGTATGTGTATTGTAAAGTCTCATTTAGGTATGTATTTCAAAAACTCCTGCAAGTTATCGCCTGTCAAATAAATCATAAAGTCAATAAAGCAATACCGAGTCAGCAAAACGCAGAACTAATCAAAGCAACTAATTATCCAAACAACAAAATCAATTTCCCTTTGATTTCAACGAAGTGGGTCAATATACACGCTTGTGACGCTTGAAATTTCCGCGAACTCATTTTCTGCAGTTCACAAAGGGCGAGGTAACAAAGAAAGCGGGAGTAAGCCCCGGGGTTCAGATTGGGCGAGTCTGGGTAAAGTACACATGACAACAACTCACTGGTACTGAATTTTGTGGCAACAGCCAGGAGCATACAGATCAAACTACGAAATCGCACCTTTATCCCGCGTGGAGTAGGAAACTGAAAATTGCCGTGAAACAGTCGTTGCTGAATTTGTTTAGTTAGATACCGTTCCCTATTTGTATTCACACTTGGAACTTGTATATAATTATTCATTATATTCATTTAATAATAATATATCCTTGAAGGATACTTCTATGTTTGTACGTCCTCAATTCGATTTTAAACAATGATGTAGGTCCTCAAGAAACAAATGAATAATATTTTGGAAAGATGCGATAAACATGCTGGTTTACGAATATCGTTTTTAATGCAAAATTTTATTCCTAAAACCATGTTTTATGAAACTTGTTCTTCATTTAGTATGACTTTGTGACTGGAATAAATATCAAAAGATCTCAATTTAAACAGCTCGTCTGCAGAACACGCCTTTTGACGACTAACAAACACTCAAGATGCTGTTTATTTGGGACACTTGGTCATTGTGTACACTGCGCCGTTGTTGTTCGAGGGCCTGACGACAAACGACGGACCTCTGACTTACACTAAGCAAATTGTCATTCTTGTGAATGTATTAGTTTGTATTTGTCTAGATATAAACCAGATTACTAAGTCTCGATATCACATAACGTAGATTTAATACTTTGAATTATCTACGGTGAACGCGGTTTTGCGGTTCATAACAGCCACTTGACTATACAAATGAAAACCTGTGACAGCCGCAATTTGATGCAGCAACGTGTACCATGGTATCTAGTTTTTGTATGGGATTTTATTATCCCTTTTAGTTAAAAATCAAATCCGGCAAAACACCGGTAAAGCATTCGGTGCGTGTGAGAACTACCTCAAGGTAGTTTCAGAAATCTGAGAAAATACGATGTACATCTCTCAATGTTCAGATTCCGATATATTGTTCCACACGATAGACTCCAATACATATTTGCCACCGACGACGTTTGAAGCTCGTTGTTCTTCTATTTCAGTTTTGATACCAATTTTGATCGCACAATTGTCGGAAATAACATTTTGAGCTTATACCGCGAGTCATTTGAAGCTAAAATAAAATAGAATAATATCAATTGAATCCCTAAAAATACGTGTTGTTAGAAACATCATACAGTTTTATGATTTTTCCGTTTTCTCGGAATTCTTCATATCTTGTTTTTGACATAGCAGTTGATGCCCATTTTTTTAAGCCCGTAGAATTTTAGGTTTCTTAAATAATATGATATGTCATGAAAGATTTTCTTGTCAAGTTATGTACTACTTATCTAAAATTTTGGAAATTATCATTATAGAGTGGGGAGACACTGACGTATTTCCAAAGTGATCTTGAAAAGAAAATTATTTTTATAATCAAAATTTGGGCTTCATCGTGACTACTTGGGACAAAGTCTAACAACCGAGAAGGGTTGCGTTAAGCAGCAATCAGGCGTTGAACTTGCAAAAATTCAGGTGGAAAAAATTATTTCGTAAAGGCCATGCATGCGCTAGCAGACAGTTTTTTTACACAAGAAAATCCATACAAATATTGCCCGACTCGTATCTTGTTGCATAGCTCTAGCCAAATTATGACAAAGTTGCCAATTTTTGGTATAAAAAGTGATTTTGTAAATGCAGATTTTTTTATATGTTGAAGTACTTGGACCCTGAGCTATTAAATAACACCGGACTCGTAATTTGCTGCGTTTGCGCAGAAAGATTCCTTTAAGGTTCATTGAGTAGTGTTTCTCCTATTCAATGGTCAGCCTTAAACTGATGTTACTGGGCGTACGCAACGTGATACGAGTATGGTTTTAAATATTATATGACATCAAAGATTTTCGTGTCAAGTTCTGCACTACTTATCTAAAATTTTAAAATTAGTTCTTGTTTCTAACCATTGCAAGTAATAACCAATACTTACCCTTATTTGTGTTAGCCAACGTTTCATTTCAGAATTTTATTCTAAGAAGAAACTTGAAGCAATTTTAAACAGCAAACATGAAGCTCGGATAGTGCGTCCTACATAGTGCATAGTGCGTCCTGTCCGAAGTCGCCTGGCCTGATTTTAATGTTTTACAAAGCCTTGTTTTTGTATCAAACTACAAATACACATTTGCCTACGACATCGATTGGCTAGAGAATGTTCCAACCGTATATTATTCTAGCAATAATTTAATATTCCGCTGGCTCGTCTTGAGGTAATACCATTAGTCTGCTAGGTTTATTTGTTTAAACAAGCACTTCTAATATTAATGGCTGTCTGGGCGTGATTTGAATAGTATCGCCGCTCTATGTCGAATAATTATTATTAGTATTTATATAACTGAGTAATGTTATGGTTTTGATGCAATATCCGTTGAGGAAGCTACTTTATGATTATTGATTTACTCATATGTTATAAGCAAACATTGCAGTTTCCCCATATATTATACGAGTATGCTGCCTTTTTGGGTACTATGAGAATGTGAGTATGCTTTGACAAAATCCAACATCAAAGTGGGAGCAATATAGTATATAAAAAACCTAAATATTCACACATTATGAGAGTTTAATGCAACTCAAAAATAAAGAAAAAAAACATTATCTTTTTGCCATCATTACAAACACGCCACGAAGACGCATGTTTGAAAATACTGTATTAACTTTTAGTTATAAAAATAAATTATATTCAATCTAAATGCTGCAAAGCCTGTTATTTCAAAAACATTTTTGTTTAGTTATTGTTGTCGCAGAAATTTAAGTGGGTTGTTCCTTAGTACTTAGCTACAGAATAGTAAGAAGTTTCAGTTGGAATTTGCTAGTGAATTGCTTTAATAGCCCAATCCAAACTTCCTTCCTTCTGGCTTTCTAACTTGGTCGATATACATGTATCTAATGGATGTCGGCATACACAACTTTGTAGAAGCAAGTCCCATATGTCTCCGTCACTTCTTGGACTAATTGCCTGTAGCCGAGATTCGATTATTTGCATTTGAAAATAGAGGTCATGATACGATCTATACGTACAAAGTACTAATCAAGTTTTTATAATATAATAGTTCAAACATAGTTCTTACAAAGTTGACCTAATAAGGGTGTGATAAAAAAAGGTAATCACACTCTAAATACTCTCAAAACCACTTTCTGATGTACTTATTGGTTGTTTGGACTGATCTTGGTAAAAAATTTCGTAAGTGATATAATTTTATAAAAAATTTAACCGTAAAATTAAATCAGGCCTGCAAAAATATCTCAAGTTCAATTAAATTACATACATATATACAACCATAAATCACGCCTATATCCCTTACGGGGTAGGCAGAGCGTTAACGGCCGTAAAACGGATATTAACACCACGTCAGATAACTGTGTAAAACTATAGTGACAGGTTGTCAGCCTATCGCCTAAAATTGCAATACACATCCCTCCAGTCCCTTAGTCGGCTCTTACGACAACCCTGGGTAAGAAATGGGGTGATGCTATTCTAAGCCGGCATCACATGGCGCTATCAATTAAATTACTTCGATTTTTTTAGAAATTAAACATTTTAAACCCATTTTTACTAATCAGAACACTTAAACACTTGCCTTTGCATTTAAATTTCTCATAATTTCAAAAGTAACTAATCTTTATTTTTTTATTCCAAAAGTATATCACTCACGACATTTAACCACACAGAATATTCTGTATGCATTTTTAATTACTGTCGATTGGTACAAAGAGTAGGTACCCTAAACCGAACAGCGTGTATGAAAAGATTGATGCATGTTGACGAAGCGAAAGAGGTGTGTCAGGAACGTAGCAAGTGAAAAGATGTAGTCTCTGTTTACCCCTCTGGGAAAGAGGCGTTATTATATGTGTGTATGTATGTTTCATCTCTTGAAGCCAAATAAGTATTTTTTGTTATCGGGAAGTGTAGTAACACCAGGCTCCATATTAAAATGTCCCATGCTCCTTGAAATGTTTTAGTTAAGATCTATTTTATTTTCTTTTATTTGGGAAGCCTACAGCAGTCTTAGTTAAGTAATTGTAACAGTATATGCCAACTCAGCCTATTAATTTACTAAAGTTACTTATTACAAACGCAAGAAAGAACTACTGAAGCGAATTACTTATTCACGTTACGACGAAAGTTCCATTTATATAGTTTTGTTTCTATCCAATGGATGTTCGCAAAAACTAACATGCGTAGGCTTGACAAATGAACCCGAAAGATGGATTGTCACATTTGGCACCGTCGAGAAACGACTTGCCTCCCTGACATGACCGCCTTACGCACTCGGAATTGCTGCGTTGGCGTACGCGTCTAATTTGAATATTTTCACGTACACGGCTTCATGTGTGAACCAAATACGGTTTTCACACGCACCACATATTCTGTTGCTTCACCGGATCCGGTTTTTTGACGAAAGGAGTTTAAGATATTCCGTACAAAACTGGATAGCATGACACTCGTCACCGCATCAAAATGTGTGGCGGCTGTCACGAACCGTAATATCATCCGGTGCGTGTGCAATTTATTCGATCTTTGAAAGACAGAATTCCTAAGATCAGAGACAAATGTTCTAAAAGTAACCTTCATTTGTCATTTGATTTATGATGAGTAAAGCTGCAAAAAAACGTATTATTACAGAGAAATAATTTTGAACTGTGATGAAAAAACCCTAATAAAGTTGGTCTAATGATAAATGTAGTAATTTTTCAAAACTATAATAACTACCGGTGAAATGAACACTTCACGAAAGTACGCTTCAATATATATATTTTTACTCTAGTCACAATGATTTACTATCTAATTAAGTACTTATTTAGTGTGAAATTTTACTGTTGACCGATACCGAAAACTCAACACGGGCTGGTGATATGGAACAACTTTTCCTAAGGCACAGTTCTAATCACGAAAAAAATTTGGACCTTCCATGCAAAACTGACGAGCAGACGATTTAAGTAACAATTTCAAATATTTATGTCATATTTCAAACTATGTTCCTGGGGGTAAAATTGTTCCTCACCACCGTCTTGACATTTCGTTCTCGGTCACAAGTATAATTTTACCCTATATACTCGTATTAGCAATCGCTGTATAACAACTGGCCAAAAAATAGGGACATCAACATTCTCATGTCTAGAGCCGATTACGAAGAAGCGCTGAAACTCTACTAAATATGAGTAGGTCACGACAACCCTGTTGTTGCTTCATTATCATACAAATTACAATTTGTTGACTTCCCTTTTACCCCATGTCAGAGTGGAGTTATTCAGACCGGGGCGTTTTGACGTCTTCAGCATACTTACCGGAACGTGGTTTTTGTACTGTGCTATTTACTGAAGGGTTTATTTGAGGAGTTGCCTTGCGGTATTTTGATGGAGATTGTTCGGAAACTGGAGTTTTTGTGAAGGCCCAAATATGCACTGTTATCGGCCATAAATCGGTCTACCCTGAAATTCAATTTCAGTCTTGTGTCGCCATCTTCACCTGCAAATAGTGTATTTCCTTCATGACAAGGGTTAAAACGTGATTTTTAACCCTATCCATAAAACCATTAATTCAGTCACAAAATTTTAGATCATATAGAAAATTAAAACATGCAAGTAAAATCTTTGATGTCGTTCCGACCAGTGTGTGACCCTACGAAGAATCCTAATTTTAACTTTTATACACAAAAATACAGCAAATTCTAGAATTACAAGTATCTAAGCCTACATATTAATAAAACAATTATATTCATGTTACCTTTCGTAAATATTGTGATTCTATTTTGGTTTAAATGCCTTGAAAACATGCAATGAAATAAATGCCCGCAAATCAAATTAAATGTTCAGCAATTCAGAATGCGCGGTACGCACCCACCACGTTTAAAACATTTTGATACTGCCACCGCACCGTGGCTGTAAAATATTATGCCTCGCTCTCATAGTATTTACTACAGAGTAATTCACTTAGTAGGAATGCAAAGGCTTTTAATGGATTTGTTGACTAGAAAATAAACAGAAATATGAGTTCAAGGGCCCGGTATATATAAGGTCCTATTAAATTCAGTGCAAGTGTTTTAAAGAAAGGAATAGTACCTAACTTACAATTTTAACACAAGCCAAGACATATAAAATAATAATAATATTTTAAGGAGAGTTCTAATCGTAAAACTGAACAACTATTTCCAATAAACATCGGTTGGAATATGAACAGAATTGGGCCTTCCATACAAAGTGACACATTATTTGAACATTTTTCAATGGGAGGTACTTTTTTCATTTAATTTTACAAGCTATATTCCGTGGGGAAAGTTGTTCAGTCAGTTTAAGTATTAGACCGGGTCTATCGCGATAGTATTTAGGTAAATATTAGTAATTTACCTGTGTCCGTTTAATACTTAAAATGAGTGAAAGTGATCGCGAGTGCTTAAAAAGTTATAAAGTTGTTCAGTTTCACGAATAGAACGCACCCTAAAAATATTATTAGGACCACTGAAATTATTAGAACCTTTTATAACCCATACATAAAAAACATGTTTCATTTTTTTTTTGTCAGTAGTTAGAATATCGTTAGAAAATAAGTTTTATGTTTTTGTAAAAACACCACACTGGATGAACTCCTAATTATGACCTACCTATTCCTTACAAAAAAAAATAACCACATCTTTATAAACAGTAAAGTTCATTGCCGCTACATAATTCCAAAGTCCTAAAACTGCATTAATCTCAAAACTAAATGCTACCAATTAGGGTGAATTTTAAACCGGTCTCGCGCAAAACTTTCCCTCCCAACCGCAACGTTGCTATTTGTTTCCGAGTAGGTACAGTCAGGCACAAGTTACGCAGATGAGAAAAGTTGTATCTTATACGGTGTCTATGTCGTGGCCACATCGTGAAATTGATCACATCATGCAATGTTCATAGAAATGTTGGTCAAATCATGAAGTGGCCAACTGTAACTGTCCACATCGTTGTGTGACGATTGGCCAGATCATGGAATTATAGTGTCCATAAAATGTTTTAAATTTATTACCCGGTGACTGACAAGAGGACTGCATTCACCATTATGAAGTTGACAGATTAGATTACATTAAATTTATTTATTTCACATTATCAAATTCATAATTACAGCACTAAAACTAAATAAAAATGTCAGAAGATAATGTGATCGTCAAAAACATTAAATAGAAAAATAACAATGTCAACGTTCTACAAAAGTAGATTAAAAGTAGGTACAATAAAATTACAAAAGTAAAATGTCAAAAACATTAAGAGAAATAAAAAATCACAGTGAATATGTCAAATTGTAAAAATAAAAAATGTCAAACCAGTTTAAATAGTACAAAAATAATAAAGGTACTAAAAGTATAAAAAATTAAATAAAAATATTGATGTCAAAAGAATATGTCAATAATAATAAAATAATTAGAAACAGACATTACGCCTTTATTTTGTTATTTACCACCGTACATAATCATTATGTATATTATATTATGTACGGTGACTGCTATTGATCAACTTACCCATTTAGGGGTCAACTTATACTTGTTTTTCATACTGTTACTAATAGTAACTAGTATAAGTTATCTGATTGATCCTCAAACTTTTGTCAGACGTGGTGTTAATATCCGTTCTACGGCCGTTAACACTCTGCCTACCCCGTAAGGGATATAGGCGTGATTTATGTATGTATGTATGTATGTATAAATTAATCCTTGAAACGGAAAGGTTGATGCGCTGCTGTTATACAGTCAGGGTCGTAGGTAGCTACGGCAAGGGTCGTAGGTTCAATCCCCACACAGCATCAATATTTGTAAGTTACTTTTCAAATATTTGTGTTGTCTGAGTGTTTCTTTGTACTGTTTATAGATTCCCAATCTACTACCATATCAACCTCATATTTTTTGAGTTTGTACAATTATTACTCATCAATTTGGACTCCAATAATTACACAGCGGAAAAACTAGATTCAACATACTGCAAGACCTACTACAAGATACGGTCTTAGCATTCTGCGTAAAACCGGGACGTCATTTTTTTTCATATTTCAAAAAAGTTACTTGTAACAACTCTGCATACATCAATTTCATGCACACTCGTTGGTTAAGAGTTATATTGACCTTAACTTTCTTTAAAATTATTTTGTCAACGTAGGTAAAATATTTTACCCCACAAAAAGGAAAAGATAGAAATAATACGTTTATTTCTACAAACGTTCATGAAAAATTACTTTCATAACCACATTTCCCATATTTTCACATAACACACCATGAGATAAATACCTACACACGAGTTAAGGTAAAACGTCCTATTCCGGCCGCCCCGCACTGAACCGGAATACAAATAGAGGCAAGCCCAATTTAGTGTTGTCTCTTTTGATGTCGATACTTATTTGTATCCATTGAATCTACAATGTTGATACCAAGTACCATGTGCTGTACCTCAACCTACTCAGATTAATCTGATAACAAATAATGCCAATATGGGCAGGGAAATAGTAAGGGAACTGGGCAGCGCCATGTAAACAGGTTACTCGCGCTGCTACTCGTCATGCCGCTGCTACTGCCCGTGCTCCCTCGAACGTCGGATTTTCGTGCGGGAGTCAAAGGAATGTATTGCTATCTCACTCACTCATACGGGTGCGAGAAGAGTATGATGGCAGTGAGTGAACACTCACTCGCGTTCATACTTCCGCGGAAGTATCAGTGGGAGGAGTCGGTGCAGGAGCAGGTGCATAGAGTGATTGTGCTATAACAATATCTTTAGACCACGGAAGCAGCCGCTGTTTGTTGTTAAACTAGGTAAAATAAAACTCTCGTACATAATGGTTGTGTTTGACGGTTCGATATTGTAGGGAAAATAATGTTTTAAATTTTATTATTATTCAATAAACCTACTTATATTATGTTCCTCGAAGATTCCGTCCGTCCAAATTGTGCATTTATTATTATAAATAGGAAGGTACCTAAAAAAAAATTTTGTAAGGTTATTATTATTACAAAGTTAAAAATAAACTCAGTATATAGACATTTAAGTACATGAAACTTTATGAACCACAGAGCAAATACTACTAGTACTTTTAATCCCGAATAAGTATTATGATTATTGGTTCTCACTTGCAACGCACGATTTGTGGTTGTATTAAATCGCATAGAAACGCACTCAACAACGTGTTGCTGTGCGGCTATCATGGCCGTCACTTGTTTGCTGGCTGCCAAAAAAATCAATGTCAAGTAAAATATGAAGTGTGCGTACTTCATATTTTCAACATGCAATAGCATGCATTAATATTTTAAAGAGAAGATAGCACTATCGATACTAGGTCTATCGGAGAGAAATCACTAGTAATGTGTACAATGTCCATGTGATATGACCCTAATAAATATCACTTGCTCGTTATATTTATTAACCTTAGGTTTAGATCACTCCGGGACGTGATATTGCGCTTTCTCTATTCAGGGAAGATTAAATGGGTTTCGTTTAAGATGATTAGAAAATTATTCGTTTTACAGTTACCAGGTTGCTAAAGTATTAGTATTTTACTTTTAAATAGCACAACATAACTACACATATCACGCCTATATACCTTGCGGGGTAGGCAGAGCGTAAATGGCCTTAAAATCGGACATATTTTATCTGTCTGGCAATCATTTGAAAATGGTGTATTACCATAGTGACAAATTGCAATACAGATGGATCCAACGAGTCCTGTAGTCGCCTTTTACGTCACCTACGGGAAAGATATAGGATGATGCTTTTGTAAGCCGGCATCACACTGACTCGTAAATTGCAAGATGTATCAATGTTTTCAAAAAAGCAGATTGGTTTGGCGGCCAGGGAAACAAACGTTTTCATTTTCTAATGGGTCTTGGGGTCGTTGAGTCAACGTAAGTTTTTATTTTAGTCGGGCACCATTGTCAGCTTGCTTTGCCGAGTTATAGCGTTAATTATATATAAAAAAAAACACATTTCCGAGGCCTACTAATAGTAGTAGGGTAGGCGGTTCAAAACTCACCATATGCTATCGCTGGCCACTTAAATGATTAACCACAACGTCGATATCACCACACAGACGTTGTTTCGACCTGTCTATCAAACCAACCTAAGAATTATAAGACACAGGCTGATCAACATCAACGTGTCTTCACAAAACCACAGATACCGATTGACACCAACCTCTAACACTGAACACCATGAAATCCCCAGCCTGCAGGATAACAAAGAGACCACAGCAGCAACTGTCACACACCTCGTACTATCTCTGCATTTCACCAACCTCGGCTACAACCTCGGGGAAATACGACAATAACCAACACACACTTCATGATCTCCACAAATATTCCACTGGCAATACGAATCTAGGGCTCCGCCATCGCTAGACGACCACGGTTTCTCCAAACGCTCTAAGATTCCAAAGATTTTACCAGATTCAAAACCTAACATCAAAACGACCACATCGAACGACAGACCAACCGGAACTGTCAAAGTTGTTTACTCCATAACCCACTTGAGTTCCGTTTCTCTATCACGAACGCAGCCAACAATGAATTGTGAGAACGCACTACAACGCCTCTAACGTTACTCCAGTCTATCTTACAGTCGATAGCTAACTGCGTGCAAATAAAGCGCATCGCCTTTTTGAGTGTTGCCAGCGATTATGCGTTTCGTTTCTACAAGAATCAAATAGCAATTGAACGAAAGAAAATAATAACGAAACGCAAACTGTCAAATAATTTCAGCCAATACCCACCAAAGTTTGATCAATCTCCGACAAATATATTATTAAGTAGATAGATACCAAAATATAGATAGTCAGAAAAGAAGTTGCTTCCTACCTATTTGAGTGAATAAATCACATTCTGCAATAAAAAGTATTAGGCAGATCCCGTTATTTGTTAAACTATCAGTAGTAATAAATCAAAGAAAGTTATTTGATCTCGCGGTGCGACGGAAGATGAGAAAAGTTGTTCTTGCCATTCACCACTGACGCGGTTTTCTTCTTCACTGTTTTTCTTTTTGTCTATCTTAAAATGTTAAGGAGAGTGGTGCCGCAAAAGTAGCGGTTCTTCAAGGAAAATATCAAGGAATAAACAACACCAAAATAACCTATGGACAAGTCTTTTGTTGCTAATTTAGAACCTCCAAACGCTATAAAATATTTGCTGTAATTTAAACGTATGAACTTATGTATGAAAGTACCAAAAACGGTCACTTTTGATACTAATGGTTGCATAACTCAAATAACCGCGAATATTTCACCTTCTTTTCGTGTGGGACACCGAGTCATCCAACGACCCGATGAATTCTGGTGTCACAGTTTTTAACCGCCTTATACTAGTAATATTTACCGAATTCATAGATCTAATTGAATTTTTGCGATTATACTAAAAACGTGTGTATAGGTCATTGTAAAGTATATTTTGCTTGAAGAGATATATATTTTTTGTAAAGTGGCGCTACTTCTGCAGCACCACTCGCCTGAAAGCATAGAAGCAATTTTAATAGTTGCGTGGAAACTGGCAACAGTCGGATAAAACATAAAGTTTTTATTTTTCTCAATTAGATTTTCGCCGATGTTACATTTATTTCTTACTAGATTTCCGCCCGGCGGTTTCACCCGCTGCCACTCATTTTCCCGTGGTAATAGTTGTTTTCCTATGTGTTATTTCGGGTTATACTCTACCTGTGTTTCAAATTTCATCCAAATTAGTCAAGCTGTTTGAGCGTAAGAGGTAACAAACATACATACACACACACACACAATCTCACAGATTTATAATATTATTATATAGTACCTATGGATTTTTCTACATTCTTTTTTTTTCATAATATCCCCTTATTGATGAATGGCAAGTAAAGATTGTGGTTCACAACAGGGGCAAAAAAAACACGGCGTGAATTCACGCATAAAACTGAACAAATTTCCGCAAGAAATATTTTTTTATGTCCCATGGGGAAAGTTGTTTAGTTTCAGGAATAATTTTGCAACGTAAATTATTTACCTTTGTTGCGGGCTAAACATTGTATAATGTAAGTAGATATTAGCAAGTATAGGAGGTATCTTTTCAACATATATACCTAGGACAAACAGATTCGTTGACTGACGAAAGTAACCAAGAAATTTAAGCAGAGTTTGATAAATCAGGTCACAAGACCGAAGTAAATTATGCAATTGTATATATTATATTGCTTCGGTGGCCAAGTGGTCTCTGCGTTTGCCTCAGGATTTAGAGATCCCAGCTTCGAATCCCGGGGGCGCATCCACAAATTTGAAAGGTACTTATCATTAAGTAAATTTGTTACCAATCTGGTTAGGACATTGCAGGCTGAAAGACCTGATTGTCCGGAAGAAAATGTTTCCGTGCTACGGAGGGCACGAGAAGCCGTCGGTCCCGGTTGCTTATTTGGGATCACTTATACGATGGCGTTACAAAATCCACGCAAGAGGACTGCTATTAGTAGTAGGCGATTTAAAAAATTCTGACACCAGGATTCATCGGGTGCCCCACACAACAGAAAAATATCTAAGAAATCAAGCAATTGGGTACATCAGAAGATCATCGCTTGTGTTTACACTATTCATACATACATACATACATACATATATCACGCCTTTATCCCTTGCGGGGTAGGCAGAGCGTTAACGGCCGCAAAAAACGGACATTTACGCCACGTCTGACAAACATTTGAGAGTCAATCAGATAACTGTGTATCACTATAGTGACCGGTTGTCAGCCTATCGCCTAAAAATGCAATACACTCCCTCGAGTCCCATCGTCGCCTCTTACGACTCCCACGGGAAAGAAATGGGGTGGTGCTATTCTAAGCCGGCATCATACACTATTCATAGTTATAATTTAAAAGGGTTCTTACCGACGAATTATTTATAATGCGAGTTCCCGATATTTCGACGCTGTTGCAAGCGGCATGATCACGGGTAAACGTCATCCAACGTATCTACTGTAACTATTATGAACTAGCTGGTGCCCGTGACTTTGTTCGCACACGGGATATTTCAGTTTTCTGGTCTGAATGCACCCTTTCGGTATTCCTTGCACCCTGTTCAGGCTTGTACTTTTGATGTTATTATACGGTTTAAGACCATTGTATTGGTCAGTATAACGAAAATGTAGAGTAAAATTAGAACAACAACAACCTTAGAACACCTACTCATACCTATAATATACTCTACTACTACTACTACTCATATCTACTCATACCTATTTATTGACATATTATTTTTTAAGAATGTTCGCACACAGTTTGTACTGTTTCTGAATAAATATATTGAATAATATGCTACGCACCATAAACTAAGGAAAATAAAAATGTAAATTATGTACTTAAAACAAGTAATTATAATTAAAAATACCTACATTGCATTTTCAACCAAACATTGATGGTTTTGTATGAAACTATAGTTTTAGGTATTATTACGTGGTGTGTGTGGTCAATCTCGCTTGAGTGTAATTTGAAAATGAAAATTTTGCAGGTATTTGTAATACGTAAGTTTTAAAGACCATTTATTAATACTTTCTCACTAAATTATGAACTTATTCGCAAATACTTACAATAATTTGCATTTGTCACTGTTTAATTGCTCGCATTTCAAAGATGAGAAAAGGGAAGGAGAATTTAGAATAAGAAGTACAAAAATATTTATTTTCGTTAGGGACACCGAGCCGACCAACGACCCGATGAACCCAGGTGTCGGAGATTTTCAATCGCCTACTACTACTCTTCTCTTTTCGTGTGGGACACCGAGTCGTCCAACGACCCGATGAACCCTGGTGTCAGAGTTTTTCAACCACCTGCTACTACTAGTAGGCCTATGATAGAACCATTTTTTACGGACAATCAGGTGGTTCAGCTTGCAATGTCCTAACCAAACTGAAAACAAATTCACAAAGTGAAAATATCAACATTGTGAGTGCTCCTCCGGATTTCGAACCCGGATCCTTTTCGCCGCAAGCAGTCGCACTACGACTGCGCCATATCGGCCGCCGAAAGAAGAATTATTACAAATTACTACTAAATTATCACTGTTTGGTTTCAGTTACAATCTTACAAGTATATGGGCTAAGAATAAACATAACCAGTCGTCAAGCTGCAATTAAATTACAGCAAAATATTGTAAGAGCTATCCGCGAAAAGGCTGTCAGACGACAGAAAAACACAAATTTGATAAATTCAAATAGATCTACAATACAGAAAACTGTAAAACATAACCCTTTAATAACATCCCCTATGACACCAGGGCAATTCAAGAGTACTAAAACTATCTTTAAAAACAAAAAGCTTGGTGCTAGATCACACAACACGTTTGAACCAAAAATTCAAACAAATGTTACAGTTTTTAATAGATCATTAAACAGAAAGATAACATCTCAGCCAAATGCTCGTAGATATTTTCAACAGAGAGCGACTATTGCACAAGCTGTTGCATCGTTTGGTCAAACATTATCGAAACAATATGAAACGCATAGCACTCCTGGTATATCATCAGCAAAAATAAAACCAAAACGTAATGAGAAACTTAAAAACAACTCTATCTTAGAAATAATTCTTCCAAAAGATCAAACAGAGTTTGCAGACTTAACAAAAAACAATGTATCTCATAATATTCTTCAGTTATCGTTAGCTGCTAATTTGAAGGACAATTTGGCAAAGAGTATTTTCACAAAACTTCATGATGGCGAGAGTATTTGGGAGGGAGCTGAAAAACTGGTGTATACTCAACCTGGATACCATGATTTTGAGCCTGAGTTTATCTGGCCTAGCGAAGTAAATCTAACTCGACCAAAATCAGGACGTCGTGTTTGGATAAGAACTGATGATAAAACGGCATGGTACCAACAGAAACATATGATCGAAATCATGAAAGACGTTGTTTATGATGCACAGGATAGATTGAAAGCTTTGAACCGAATTTTAGATAAATATGCTGGTAATGTTCGTTTTCAAATTGGCTATACATTTACTGTATTAGAGAGTTTAAATTATGACATAAGACTCTTTTGGACGAATCTTCGACGAAATTTCTATTGGGCCTATTATAAAGGATACTCATCAAGAATGCCAATGCATACAGCAAAAGTGTCAAGAAATATTATATACTACACGTATGTATTTCAGAAATATATTGATGTCACATATATAGTAGAGCAAGTGTGCGATAAATATGAGAAACATCTGCGTTTCAAGAGAAATCTTGTAAAATTCTATAAAACAAGTATGCGGCCAAGAGATGGACAAACAACTGAAACATCTAATATTACATCTGCTGGAACATCTTCGAAAAAGTAAAAGTATGTACATTAAGTTATTTATCACTGAACGGCGTATTATGCATTGCCTATAAGTCTAAATGCGGAAAAGCAAAACCACAAAAAAAGAAGTGAAAGTACATACGTGTCGTTGGGTTGGTAGAGTCAGGGCTTGTAGATTTAGTAGCTTTACTTGAGATCTAATATTCTTCTTTTACAGAGTAAGCCATATGCTCTTGTCTTGGCAACATTTTACATTAATTTATTTTGGTGGGATCATGATTGACGCTCTAGTTTTGATAAAATAATAAACTGATGTCAAGTGTTTTAATTTTTTTATTATACTCAAACTGGAGTCAAAATCATCGTTTTGACACAAATATGATAACGTTTATCTGATGTCAAGTGTTTTAATTTTTTTTTTATTATACTCAAACTGGAGTCAAAATCATCGTTTTGACACAAATATGATAACGTTTATTTAATCTTCCCCCGTCCGTTCTCCTAGAACTTCTACAAGTTGTCTTCGAGGACAACCAATTCCGAGCCCGCGTCGCGAAAAGGATTCCCAGAATCAGCGATTACTTCGCCGAACTAGCCCGCGATGAGTCATCGCCCAATCCCCTGACCACCGGTGAGTCAGCCCCATCCGCCGACGAAGCGTCCGCCGCTAAGTCGGCACCTGCCCCCTCCCCTGCGGTTACTCATTACGATGAGTCACCTCTATCCCCTGACCCATCGTCCCAAGTCGGCAACGCCCAGGACTCCGACCTAACCGTCGAAGTCATGGACATTGCCGGCCCCCCGTCCGATGACTCAAACCCCGAACCCGACTCCGACGACGACTACACCGTAGTCAGTAGATCCAAAAAGCGCCAGCGTAAGGCTGCACATTCAGATAGCGACGAGGCTGCGAAAACAGTCCGCGTCGAAGGGCCCGATGGCAACCACCGCAAGGTGGCCGCCGCCATCCCTAAAGTCTCTCCCGCTACAGAGCGCAGACCCCCCCCGATTATTCTCAGGGACAACGCCAAGTGGTCGTCCCTCTCCAGTCAGATGACCCAGAATAAGATTCCGTTCTTGACTGCTTCACAGACCAAGGACGGAATCAAAATTCAAGTCCCGACCTCTTCGGCGCACAGAGCGCTTACAAAATTACTGAACTTCCTCCAGTTCCCGTACCATACGTACGCACTGGAGGAGGAGAAACTACACCGCGTAGTAATTCGAGGCATCCCGAAAGAGATTTCCGAAAAGGAAGTCTATGACGACCTTATCGCCCAGAATATCCCCGTACGTAAAGTACACCGCATTTCGTCTCATCGCAATAAGAGACAATTCGACATGGTCCATGTCACGCTCGAGAGGAGCGAAGCTGGTAAGGCCATTTACGGTTTGAAATCCGTGTGCATGCTTTCAGGCATCCGCATGGAAGCCCCCAGGAAGACTGGGATCCCTGGCCAGTGTCACAACTGCCAACTTTACGGTCACTCTTCACGCACCTGTCACGCCGCCCCGCGGTGTGTTAAGTGCCTGGAGAGTCACAGCACTGCCCAGTGCGCCCGTCCTAAAAAGACGGACACGCCCTCGGCAGACAGCTCCTCTCCCCCACTCCCACCTAGTTGCGTCCTCTGCAACGAAAGTGGCCACCCAGCCAACTACCGCGGCTGTCCCCGTGCCCCTAAGGCGAACCCCAAAGTGCTTCAGCGCACCCTTGCGAGGCAAACGTATGCCGATAGGCTAGCTGGCTCTCAAAAACCAGCTGCGGTCGTTCCAGGTGTTGCTGAAAACACAAACTTCCCGCCCCTCAGGCCTAACCCCGCATGGGCCCTCAAAATGGGTCCAGCCCCCGCCCCCGCCCAAGTCGCACCAAAACCGGTGGTGCCCCCCCAACCCGCCCCCAAAAAGCCGGCGCCTCCGCCGCCTTCTCCTCCCAAACCCGCTTCCCACAGCAAGAGTGCTGAAGGCGACTTAGCCGACGCGCTCTCTGTCGTCTCCAATTTCACCAGCCTCTTCGACATCGAAGAGATAATCTCCTACTCTAAGGAGATCAGAGCCAACGCTGGTAACCCCAGTGCGCTCATCCAAACCGCCGCCAAATACTACCATCTGGTAGTCGCGTTCAAAAACTTCAAACCCTGATTATGGATAGGTCTATTAACTTAGGGATATCCAGCAGTGGTAGGACCAAGCCTCGGTCACTAAAATTAGGTTTTTTCAATGCCGATGGTATTTGCAATAAAAAGACGGAAGTTAGCCTCTTCCTGAAAGATCACGGTTTAGACGTCCTCCTCGTACAAGAAACGTTTCTAAAACCCCATATGCGTACCCCGCGAATCGCGCAATACAACACGGTACGTAATGACCGCGTATCGGGCAGCAAGGGAGGCACCCTCATTCATTACAGGCGAGCGCTTCACTGCTCACCCATAGAGACCCCGCCCCTCTGCTATATGGAGGCTTCCGCTTGCCGCTTAAGCATGACGGGACACCAACCCATCACGATAGTGTCGGTATACCTATCTCCGAGCAATAATCGCGAGACAAAGCCACTTCTTAAAAGTGAGCTCGAGTCATTATTTAATCTCGGTGACTCGGTTATCATAGCAGGTGACTTGAATGCCAAGCACATGTCGTGGAACTGTATCGCCAACAACCCTAGAGGCAATCTTCTCTTTGAGTGGCAGGACGAACTGTCCTTTGACCTAGTAGCCCCTACAGAGGTAACTCATTACCCCCATACAGTAACTCATCGACCCGACATCCTCGACATAGCCCTTCTAAAGAACGTAAACCTTCGTTTAAGTTCTATAGAAGTACGCCACGAGCTCTGCGACTCTGACCACAGACCAGTTTTACTAAAACTTGACCCGCGAACCGACATCCCCGGCCCCTCAGGTCTGTGCGGCCCGACCAAAACTATAGTAGACTGGCCGAAACTAGGCCAAGCCTTGAACGCTCCCAGCTCTACTCACCTGGACCAAATACCGACTAGACTGACTACCGAAACCGACATCAACCTAGCCGTCTCTTCCATCACAAATCACGTTAGCAGCGTCGTGAACAGCTGTTCACGGACGGTTAAAATCACTGAAGACAGTAAATATATACCTCCAAATGACCTTCTTGAAATGATAACAGAGAAGAACGCCGCGATCCGCGCTTACAAATCCTTCCCAATCGAATCTAACAGACTATTCATGCGCGCCCTACAGAGGGAAGTAAGGCAGCGTGCAGCTGAATGGCGTGACGCCGGATGGGATCAGCACCTTGAGGAGCTGAACCCATCCCATCTCGCATTTTACAAGCTGCAACGCTCGCTGAAATCTGACACCATCTCTGTGATGCCGGTACTTAACAGACCTGACCAGACCAAAGCCTTTGACGACGACGAAAAGGCTGAATGCCTAGCTGACAGTCTCGCAGCCCAATGCACCCCCAGCACACTCCCTTACGACTTGACCTTCGTCTCAACGGTCGACTCCGAAGTCGAACGTCTCATTTTACTACCTCCATCGGGCCCTCCACTCAGAGTAATCACTGAGATGGAAGTGCGCAACGCCCTTAAGGCACTCAAGCCCAGAAAGGCTCCAGGACCGGACGGCATCACCAACCGTGTCCTGAAGATTCTCCCCGATCACCTGATCAATCGCCTCACCCTGATTTTGAATGCCGCCATGGCTAGTTGCACCTTTCCAGCTTGCTGGAAGGAAGCAATAGTCATAGGCATTCACAAACCGGGTAAACCGGCGAATGAGCCCACTTCCTACCGCCCGATCAGCTTACTGAACCCTCTCGCCAAACTTTACGAACGCATGATCTATGCCCGACTCCGTGACCACGCAGAGACCAACAATCTCATACCTGACGAGCAATTTGGCTTTCGACAACAGCACTCTTGTACCCAACAAGTACACCGCATTGTCGAACACATCGCTCTTAAGCTAAATGTCTCGTCCAAACCGACCCCGACAGGAGCAGTCTTTCTCGACGTGGCGAAAGCCTTCGACAAGGTCTGGCACAACGGGCTGGTATACAAGCTACACCAGCTCGCTGTGCCCGATCGTCTCGTGCTTTTAGTACGTAACTTTCTGTCGGATCGAAGCTTTCGTTACAGGGTGGAAGGCACTCTGTCTTCCCCCCACACCATACAGGCAGGAGTCCCTCAGGGCTCCGTCCTATCCCCATTACTTTTCACGCTATATACTAGCGACATCCCCAAATCGCCCATGTCACAGCTGGCTATGTTCGCCGACGACACTGCCATCTACGCGTCCCACCGTAACCACTTAAAATTAGTTCAGATTCTCCAGAACGCTCTAGACTCCCTCGGGAGCTGGTTCCGTAAATGGAGAATCGAGGTAAATCCGGAAAAAAGCGCAGCCGTGCACTTTCGTAGAGGTTCGTACCGATTAAACGTCCCCGCTGTAAAGCTTTTCGGCCGACCCATCCCGTGGGTCAACGAGACCAAATATCTAGGAGTCACCCTCGACTCAAGACTTAGCTTCCGTAGTCACATTATGAAAGTCCGCGACCGCGCCGCGTTCGTTTTGGGCAGATTACATCCGATGTTGAACAAAAAGAGCAAACTCTCCCTTAGAAATAAGGTGAGAATTTACACCACCTGCGTAAGGCCTATTATGACCTACGCCAGCGTAGCCTTTGCTCACACCTTCGATTCACATCTGAAAATGCTGCAGGTCATCCAAAACCGTTTCATGCGCAAAGCTACCGGGGCGCCCTGGTACATGCGTAACGCCAACCTCCACATCGACTTAGGCCTCCCTACCATAAAAGCGTATATGAAAGAAGCGTCTCGTCGCTTCTTCGATAATGCTCCCCATCATAAAAACCCCTTGATAGTTGCCGCGTCCAACTACTTCCCTCATCCAACCTCGCGTTTTAAACACCGTCCGAGACACATCCTTACGGAAGAAGATGATGAAATCACAGTAGCCACTGCTGCAGCCATTGCGAGTAGATCACACTCCACAAGCTCCTCAAGCAACCGACGCCCCCGCCGGCGGGGGCGCGGAGGTCCCTCATTTGCTCCCCACTTTGGGAACTACCGGCACGTGCCGGGTAGATTCAGTCCAATACGTTCTTCCCAGAACAACTCGTAAGCCCAATCGCGCCCCAAGGGCGCGATTGAGCTGGTTGTTTGAACAACCACAAGCTTTTCCGGGTGAGCTCCTGCTCCCCACCATACAGTCAGGTGTAGATTGAAAGCCCCGGGGCTAAAAATCGTAGGGTCCACAACTATAAAAAAATATAAAAAAACGTTTATTCAATTAATAAAATAACTCAAAAAGCCTAATTTGTGGGAAATCGAAAGTTTTGGTTCATCATTTTCATTTAAAGATTTTGTATTTTTTTAAGAAATTGATATGTAGGTCCGGTTTTTTCTACTGTTTGTATAGAACATGTTAAGTACATCAAAACAATGCTACAAAGTAATATATATTACTAGTATTCCGTATTTAAGTACTTTTCTGAATAGAGTTTGGACTTAGTTCCCATTATGATAAAACGATTGCAAAACTTCATGAATTTATCATATATACTTACGTTTAGTATTCAACAAAATAAAAAAAGATTAAGTATGTTGGTTGTATTGAGTTTTTAGACATGGCACTGATAAAAAAGAATGCTGGCAATTATAACATGCTGGGCTTGCTTAGTACATGAAATGAAAGGTTTTTTTTTTCAGACTGGACTAATATTTTGTCCCCGGTTCTTTGAACCTTACGCCTGACTGTTTGGTGGGAAGTTAGGGCTGACCCAGATATGTTTATGCGGTTGTTCGAACAACTTAGGTTACACATTACTTAACAAAATAACTTGTCAAGTTGTTTGGCAGACGCATCCGTAAACGCACGTTGCATTAAAAATACGCAGTGACGGACGACTAGTGGGAGAACCGCCTTTAGATGTGTTTAGGAACGTTAGGAACTATTGAACTTTTTTATTGTGCCGTTATGCATATTTCGGCCGACCATCCTAGGTCTACCACGCAAGGGATTATAAGCGTGGTATATGTATGTATGTATCCTAGGATGTTCTTTAGTATTGTGGGCCAGTTACCAACATTATATTTTTTCCTAAAACCTCAGATTATTCTTTTGAATTCCATAAACGGATTCGTAAATTCCATCAATAAGTCTTATTATTATAATATTAGATAGTAGAAGGAAATTATTAGGTTGATCCAACCTTCACTTCGCAAATGTATTATCACTGTTACGGAGATTTAAGCCCAATCCCCGGAAAGGCATTACGGCCCAAATTTACGGAGTTTAATCCCTGCCCTAACAATCCCATCATTTCGACCCAACGCCCTTGCAATTTTTGTTGTAGCCCTTCCAAACGTTATTACAGTGTCACTATGAAATCAAATTGCTCTATTTGATAGATGATTTATATACCTACATATAAAAAGGAAAAAAAAATGCTGTGATAAAAATAAAAAATAAACTAGCTGTTATGAAAATTTTATCAGATGATCGCTGTTGTTATGAAGGTCAACATATTTTTCTTCTAATAGGAATTACTTTCTTTACTTGCAGAAATATTTTTTTCTTTAACCTTGTAGCCCACATTAGTTTCCAGTATCAATCCTAAAGTATTTCAGCCTTTATTTTCCCACTAGGTGGTGCCCGTGAATTCCGTTTCGCCAACTTAATATTACTGGTAATGTTTTTTTGTTTTATTTTGGTAGGTGTCTGTATATGTACTTTTGCTAAATTGTTGGACGCTAAGAACTCTTTTTTTTCTTGAAATTTTATTTCCGCACCAGCGTCATTCAATTTAGTTACTTGCACAGGGAGTATGAAAATACATAATACCTTGTGTGGTTCATCGACATATTCAACAGTACTTACAACAGCATTTTTCAATATTTTGCTAGGCTGTCTGAGTTCCTTCACTTCGTGGTTTTATTCTGATAGACCTAGGAATTCAGTCAAATATGGATTTTGACCAAATTAGAGGTACAAATACGTAAATAAATAACCTGGATATTTCACACAGCGCCATCTAGCCCCAAACTAAGCATACCTTGTACTATGGAAGCTTAATAGCTGATATTATTATTATTACATATTTATTTTTATTTATATATAAGACAGACAATTTAAACAAAAATATCTGAAAAAAATTCTTCACAAATATTTGTGTCATGTGGGGATAGAACCCACGACCCTTGGCGTAGAAGTCAGGGGTACCATCCGCTACCCCATCGAGCCAGTCGTCAAAAGATACCTTTTTCCCATACACACACACACATATATCACGCCTTCTATTCCTTGCGGGGTAGGCAGAGCGTAAACAGCCGCAAAAACGGACATTTACGCCACTTTCGACATTTGAGGGTCATTCGGAAAATTGTGTATCGCCATAGTGACAGGTTGTAATGCAATACACACCCTCAAGGCCTTTAGTCACCTCTTACGACTCCCACGGGAAAGAAATGAGGTGAGGCTATTCTAAGCCGGCATCACACGGCACGTGACATAACAGTGACAAAAAAAATCTTATCTTATAAACCACACCCGACATAGGACGAGCAGACAGGCCTCATAGGCGAGTTCTACGAGTTAGCTTCATTATTAGCTTGCAGATTGATGCCTGCATGTTTCTGCACTAAGTCACAGTAACTAAGTGGACGGCCTGACTATGTGTAAGCAAGTCATTCATTACCCTCTGCTCTAAGTATTTGAACTCACTAGGTATTTGTGCTTAAAGACGGGTTTATCCGATATAGAAGTGGACAAAAGAGACGTAATTAGGAAAGGTTCCAAAGAGATAAATGGGTTTGTTGATTCTCTTGAACTTTCACAAATAAGGACTTAAATTCCCCTTGAAACATATTATTTCCATAAAAAGATTATAGAAATAATATGTTACAAGGGCTTTAATTTCTTAAAATGGAGTAAACTTTATGTTTAGTCGCCTTTCTGAAATTTGATTATTCCTAATCGGAAATTTTGCTTGTCAGTTGATTTTTTGAACAGAAAATTTAACGGAAATTCAAAAAACAATCTTCGTGTTACAGAAAAAGGCTAAAAGAGCCATATATATATTGCAAAGTTGTGATTTCTTAAGATAACAAACTGACATTCTTACACTTCCTCCGCAGTACATTTTCGATAACAAAATGAATGTGCGTAAGAATTCTAATTCCTATTTAAGAAACGCTGATACTCATTCCCGAAACACAAGAAATAAAAATAAAAGTGTACAGCCACAAACCAGATTAAGTCGGGTGTACTCGTAAACGGCCTCGAATAATGTGGCGCCAGTTCACAAAAAAAAAACAATTTTTACAATGTATCAGAATGTTTGTTCCTCAAGTTTTAAGTATTATTCTTAAGTGAAATTAAGACCGAGACTCGTGCGTGAAAGAGGGGAGGCCTCTGCCCTGCAGTGGTAATCAGACAAGGCTTATTAAAAAAATATAGATTACCCTTCAAACGCAATGAAATATTTGCTAGAAATATAGTTATGATAATCAATACCAAAAGTGGCCGTTTTTGGCACTTTTTGCCATAACTTAAATTACAGCAAATATTTTATTGAGTTTCAAATTAGAACCTACAAGGGTTTTTAATTTGACTTTAGGATAATACTTGAGCAACGACATTCTGACAGATTGTTTGTATTAAGAGAAAAAATATTTTTTGTGAAGTGGCGCCACTGTTGAGGCCGTTCACGACTACACTCGCCTTAAGTAAGGTCAGAAAATCATGAATGGGGAACTATAATAATATACTATAATAATATTAAATGTTAGTCAAATTAAAACAAAAATCAAGAATACTTTATGGTCATAAGCATATTACAACGAGCCAGATTTTTTTTTAAAGATAAAGTCATCTGGTCAGTAGCAATAGTTGCTTAAGCCCAATGTATGAGGTAGATAGATAGATGATATTTAATCGTGAATTTGATATAGGTTTGAACTTTGACATGTATTTTGTTTTTTACATTACTGTTACTTTTTTAATGTATTATGTTGAGTAGATGACTTTATAAAAGAAAACTTGTAAATTCCTTCTTAGAAGCAAATGATTTGATTGATTGATTGAATTTTTCCATTAAATGTATTTATATTTGATTGCGTATGCTAGTGAAATTAGTAAGTTTCTCAAAATGTGGCCTTGATTGAAGCGAAGCATCCAAGGTTATAACAAAAAATACATTTAATGTGACATTTACTTACATAATTACAATAACAAATTTTCTTTGTGTTGTTGTATGAGCGTCAACAAACGACTCCTACTTAGACATTTGACATGAACGACGTGTAAGTAGATAATCATTATCATCCCAAAAAGCACAAATGCACAATCATAATAGTAGTTTATGCAACTGTCATATAATGGGGAACATTAGAATGCGGGTTTGAAGAGCATTCTAATGCCTAATTATAGCAGTTGCATACACTATTTTATCTACACTCTAAAAAAACTCAGTTCAACACTTTTCCAAACGTCCGCACCGGCGATAGCCAAGGCCAATACAAAGCCAAATTCAATACGAGAAAGTAATATGACTTGATATGATTTTTTTAAAATTCTGTTCTATAGTAGTTGTTTAGATGTGGAGTCCAAACATTAACTTAACTAAACAACAACTAAACAACATCGGAACAACATTGTTACAACAACTGAACAACATCTGAGCAACAACTGAACAACAACTGAACAACATCGGAACAACAACTGAACAACATCGTAACAACAACTGAGCAGCATCTGAACAACCTAATGAAATCAACGGAACAACAACCGAACAATTACCATACAAACACCAACTGACAGGTGCGGCGGAAGATGGCGATTTGAGTATTGACAAAAAAAACTTCGTTTCATGTCTTAACTTTATCGAAGTAAGTCTTCTCATTAAGGCATTACGCGTCTGTAATTTCCAAGAAACTGTAACTTCTATGGGCAGAATGCATAAATCAGGTCTTTATGCAATTGTTTTCGAATTCTTAATTCGAACATTATGAGACGAGTGTAGATAAAATTAATAATGACAAATCAAACCTAACATCATATTTTGAAACCCACACTTTGTCAATATACTTTTATGCCGTCAAAAAATAGTCGTCCAGTTAAGAACCAATCCTTAAGAAAGACAACACAATAGAAGATAAATTCCTTCATCAAATAGGATTTATAAAAGTCCTATTATCAAGGGAACGGAGCAATCGGACTGGACGTACAATAACTCTGTGAAACGAATTGGTGGATTTTGGAAAATTGTAGATGTAGCACGAAATAATAATTATTACGTTACATTTTTACCTGATTTTACTGTTTTGTTCATTTTATTGTGGAGGTTGTTTTAACTACATAAGTGGAAAATGGTGAGAAATGAAAATTAATCACCCGAAAATAATAATAGAATTTTGGGACTAATAATACTTCCCTCACTTACTACGGGCACACCTCGGACACTGGCGCTCAAATGTATGAAACAAACGCGTTGCTACGCACACAGTCTAAGCTCGCTTAGGTGAACGCGGATCATGCTTGTGTGTGTGAGACAACATGTCAGGGTTGCCGCCATTTTGCGTTCGCGAATCGGGAATGCAATGTGCGGCAGTATGAAATGACCTTCGTCGTCGCGTCCTTGCTAGCCGGTGTCTGAGCGTCCTCCGAGCGCGGGTGGGCGGCGCTGGTAGGGGGAGGCAGGGAGTGACCATACTGTACTCTAGTACTATTAATTATACTGTGCTACGGGTACCTACTATTTGCCTCGTGTTACTATTTTATAAATTCGCTTTACAGATTTAGTGTATCTACCTACTGACTAGTCTTGCTTGTATGTACCTATAGGAAGGTGAAATTTGATCAAAGTCGAAACGGAATCCGAAACAGAATTATAGACTTGATTATCGTAGATTTCATCTACCGTGAATCACATTCGTCTTGATTTTAGGTTAGAAGTGAAACTAAAGGGAATTGTGGTTCAATCACGAAGTGGGCTCTTACTGAAACGTCGCAAATCCGATTACGGACTATTTTTGTTGGGGGATTAGAAAAAAGACGGAGCGGGAATGTTGCCGCCGGCCAAAATACTGTGTGGTTTAGATGCTCGATCTCCGGCAGTTATGATATTAAAGTAGATACGTATGTATGCGTACGATTATAGTTGTATCATATTAAAGTAGTACCTACTTACTAACTAACTATAGCGCGAGCACACATAAAACTGTTATAAGTAAAGAGTGAGACTTAAACCCTTATAGCCAGGTGAAGTCTATGTAATCTCCAAAATATTTATCTACCTTTTGCAATGTTTGTGTCGTTGCATGTGATGCCGCCAGCTTAGAATAGCGACACCCTATAAATAAACCGACTAAGCGATCAATCCTAGGAAAGAGCAGCAGCGTTGTCTATGAATACAACACCATGCCACATTGCGCTCGCCAACCCGTCTACCAAGCGTGGTGTTTATGCAATACCCACCTAATAGGGCGAGGCCTGATATGTTCAGCAGTAGACTGTTGTGGCTTTTAATTATGATAAATTTAGTAATTTTTGCATACAGTATCGCATTTACCTGTACCTACCTCATTATCTACAATTTTACGAAATAAATATCTGCAAAGAATATGTCATTCAGAAGATTATAGCTGGAGTTACACCCTATATTTCACGTACAGTAATTTACGTCTTGTCTTGTCAAATCAGGAAGGAAGAGACGAGGTCTTGTTACGTAGAGTTTTGAATTGGGCCTTCCTTCCATCCTTTGAGTAATCATCGCCCCTACCTGCCCGGCCTAACTACGGCTTATCTCATTCATACTATACTATGTCTGTGAACTCTGATACACCATTGCCAGTGTTAGCAATGCTTTAGAGACTGACTGACTGAGTTTCATAGATACTAATAAATCCAAGTGTAATACAATAATTACCTATCCCAAGTTTTTGTTACCTAAGTTACCCACTACAAACTTTTTGGCGTACAGTGACTATCATTCAAATAGGTAAACTGGTTATTGTATTTGATATTTTATATTCTAAGTAAAAATTTTCAATACTTAAGATACCTACCTTATTCAATATCATATTTAAATTGCATCAAGCAAGTCGCACCTATGTTATGGGAACGATTGCTCATGAATCCAAATACTAATAATGTTAGTAGCGAAACTATACAAATCACGCCCAGAAAGACATTCATATTGCAACTGATTGTTTGAACAAATAAACAGGCAAACTTATGGTATAACCTCCAGACAAGCAAGCCTAATATTCAATTAAAGTACAGTCGAGCTAGAGGTCCGCGCCACGCCGGCGCGCCGCCGCCGGGTGACATCGGCGCGCCGCCGCCGCCGCCGGGTCACAGAAAAACTCACGCCGAGTTCAAATTTCCCGCGCAAGCCATGTTTCATGCACGCGATCGATGCGTCAATACGCGAAGTTGCCGTGTTGTGCGCTTGGAGGCCCCGCGCATCCCCCTCACGATATATACAAACATACATACATCAGCCTTTTGCTGTCCACTGCTGGACGTAGGCCTCCCCCAGGGTACGCCATAGGGCACGTTTTCGCCATCCAGTCACTCTACCAGTCGCCTTTTTAAAGTCGTCGGTCCATCTGGCCGGAGGTCGTCCAACGTTACGCCTGCTGAGCCGCGGCCTCTACTGGAGAACCCGCTTACTCCGCCGTCCATCGGTTCTACGACAGATGTGCCCAGCCCACTGCCACTTCAGTTTGCTACACTTCCAGACTATGTCTGTTACCTTGGTATTTCGGATAGTCTCATTCCGGATTTTATCTATTATAGAGATACCGAGCACAGACCCTTTCATAGCCCTCTGAGTGACATGTAGCCGATGGGCCAGTTTTACTGTCAGGTTCCACGTCTCGGCTCTATGGAGTCACCTAGTAGACCTATGGGTCATGATGACTGGCAGGACACTCTGATCGAACACCTTGGTATTGAGGCAAGGGTGATTCCAGAATATGACGCAACTTTCCAAATGCTGCCCAGCCTAGCTGAAATCTTCTGGTGATTTCAGCCACAAAGTTGTCTCTACCCAGCTGCAAAGTTTGCCAAAGGTACACATACTTCTGGACAACTTCAAGGGCTATACCTTCGACGGAGACCGGCTCGGAGATGATATGTTGATTGAACATGACTTTCGTCTTGTCCAAGTTCATACCGAGTCCAACACGTCTCGAAGCGACATTGAGACTGGTCAGCATTTTTTGCAGATCCTGCAGCGATTCAGCCATTATAACTATATCGTCGAGACTGGTCAGCATCTTTTGCAGATCCTGCAGCGATTCAGCCATTAAACTATATCGTCGGCAAAGCGGAGATGTGTGAGATATTCGCCGTTGACGTTGATGCCTAGTCCATCCCACTGCAGAGTCTTAAAGATATCCTCCAGCGAATTGGTGAAGAGTTTCGGGGATATAACGTCACCCTGTCTTACACCTCGGAGTAGTTGAATGGATCCTGTTTTGTGGTTTTATACTTGCACAGACATCGTTGCCATTTCAAAGAGGCTTCTCAGAATCTCTATATATCGCCAATCCTCTTGGCACCGCTACAAGTAGTCCAAAACAGCACAGGTTTCGATGGAGTCGAAGGCTTTTTCGTAGTCCACAAAGGCCATACGCAGCGGTTGGTTATACTCTTCTGACTTCTGTATAACCTGCCGTACAGTATGGATGTGGTCTACGGTGCTGAAGCCTTTACGAAACCCAGCCTGTTCCGGTAGCTAGAAGGCGTCAAATCTTAATGCCAAACGATTCGTAACGACTCTCGAGAACAGCTTTTAGATGTGGCTTAGAAGTGTGATCAGCCTATAGTTTTTGAGGTGCGTTTGTCTCCTTTCTTGAAAAACAATGCCACAAAACCTCTGCTCCACGCCTTCGGTGTTGTCCCATTGGCTATAACGGAGTTGAATAGCCTTTTCAGCTTCTCGAGGACAGGCTTTCCACCAGCCTTAAGTAGTTCAGAGTCCACTGCGGGAGCCTTCCCATTCTTAAGCTGTTTAAGAGCCGCCCCGATTTCGTCTACATCTAATTCCGGGAGATAGTCTGTAAAGTGGCGAGAGAGTGGAGTTTATTTCCGTTGAAGTCCTCAATATCGGCGAGATGCTCTAGAACCGATGTGACAGTTAGACCATTCGAGGTAGTTAGCTTTGCTAGATGACTCCTTCCCAGAGTCTTGGTAAAGACTTTCGACCCCCAATATTTCTCAATCGCCTCATCTTCCTAATATACGATAGCTCATACAATAATTATAAGCATACTCACTCAGAAATAATTTTAATTAGGATACATAGTTTTCTTAGAATAAAGTTTGATTAAGTACTTCGAGAGCTTTTTCTACTACCCCTTAAAAACTTTTAAAAAATTCGCCCACGCCGGCGGCGCCGCGCCACGCCGGGTCCGAGGGCCGGCGCGCCGCCGCCGGCCTTATGGACTGCGGCGCGGACCTCTAAGTCGAGCTCACTTAAAAACGTCTAACTCTTAGGCAATGAAATCCGAAATGGAATAGGTATGGTGCTGGAGATTCTCGGTCGAGATTGCCAATAGCTGAACATACTACGATAATAAAACAATTCTTGTTGTGAAAGCACCGAAAAACTATTTGCCTTTCTTTTATGACCGCTCTTCACTCGTGTATTTAGGTATAATATTAAATTTCCTATCTAACAAGCAGAATATTCAATTAGCAGTGCCGTACAATTTGGCTGGGTCGATGCTGTGATCAACCGTGTATTTGCACTAAAGTCTATGCAAACGTTGCCAAGCCATGTACAAATACACAGCTAGAGATCGATATGTTGGAACTTGATCGACTTGTAAGCTCTAGTTGTTAGGTTATTATGTTTATGGTGAAATTGTGTTGACAATATGGACATTTCGGAGTTCATGTTTTCGTCGTCAACAACGTAATATCAAATCACTATTGTGTTGGTATCGGTTGTTCAATGGAAACCGTGAAAAGCTTTTTTCTCATTAGATATTATTATGGGAAAACAGCGTCAAATACACCTAAATTAGGAAATCAGAATGTCGAATGATAAATTACCTATATACCAAAATAAAGCTAACATATAAAGCTTTGGAGTTTATAATGTACACTCAAAAGAGATTTACGTAAGGAAGTCAAACAATTATTTAAGTAGCAGTAATATATCAGAATAAGGAATTCGGCGAAATTCGTTGGAATGACCAGAAGGGAATATGGCAAATTCAAAACTATCTTTTTTCAATTACATATCGTCATGACTTTATTATTGATCTCATTTTTATGGTTCTCCTTGTTTCTTAACAGAGGAACAATAATATGTAAAGAAACTTAATCTTTAAATTAAATGTTGTTGGGATATGTTCTACACATTGATCCCTGAATTTAAGTCAATAGTAAGCAATTGGCACGTAGTTGTAATGCAAGGTTTCAGATGCATTGATTTAATTTTTCATATTTCTGAAAATCTAATTAAACTACAAAAAAAGCATATGCAAACAATCACTAACATACGTAAAGAGCTTTTTGTTTCAATCTTTGTGAACTATTAGTTTATCATTTATTACCCTTGTTTTCCTTTAAATAAACACAAAAATTGTCTCGACGACACTTAATTGGAAAATTATCCTTTTGATATCTTCCTTAACAACTTTAGGAATTCCGCCAAAATCCTAGAAAATTGTCCATATTCCTAGATCTGTTTAGGAAGATGGCAGAAGAAAGTCACGATTTTGCCATTTTCCGGCCTTTCGTAGAATTCCTTGTTTTGCCATTTTACAGCGACATAATTATGTAACAAAACGGTCCTAACAAAACGTCACATTGTGTAAATTCATTAAGATTCTTTCTATGAGTAGGAAATCGAAAAAGAAATCAACGAAAGCGTTCAGTCAGTGCTTCCCTCATAGTGAATTCACAAATTGACTATAAAATGAATTATACAGGGTGTAAAGAAAAATGTTGCCTTCTTTTCAGGAAGTGATCCAACCCATGAAACTGATCCAGTTTTTTAAGAACATTGTAAAAGTGTGTAAAAATTATTTGGGCTTTTCATGCTCAGGTTATTATCAGGTTCGTGGACTGTTCCACCCTTCTGGAAAAATGTAGAGGGATAATACCTGAACTTTGTAATTTTATAACGCAAACGCCTTCCCCATAACAAGCCTATTAAATTTAAAAACACAACTGTTTTCTGAGATATAGCCTAGCCTATAACACTCGGAATAAGGTAAGGATTCGTCCGATACAATTTCCGTTAAAATCTGTTCAGTGGTTAACGAGTTTTAGACGTTTGAAGATTCGCATATATATTCATACATACATGTACATGGACTCATGTTCTTTTTTTTGGTTGGGCAGTCGTGTAAAAATAGGTTAGAACTATTTTGGAAAGTGCAAAAGGTGATGTCTTTATTGAAAAAATGCTTCATATTTTTTTTGATTTGCTTACAAATTCAAATTTACAAAACGAACGGTACTTGGATGACGTAGCCAGCGGTGTCTTGGCTATCCGTTATCAATTAGCAATTATCGGCTTTAGCTTTGTGAAAACCCAAATATATTTTATTTTAAGTACCACTACATTACATCGCATCACAAATGAAGTCTTATTTCATGTTACAGTTGAGTATTCTTAGTTGAGCTTGCTGCACGTAATTTCGGATCCTTATTATCCATTGACATCATATCATATCAGATCTGAAGTGAAATGGTTATCTTTTTAACATAAACAAGAATCTGAAACAAAATCAGAACGTTTTGTAAATATCTACGTAGATAAAATAACCACTAGCCAATAGCCTTGTCACAGTAGAACTGTAGCAGAGTGAAAACTCTGCGTCGGCATCCTTTTCCATGTCACCTCCTCTTTTTCGAATTATGTTAAATTTCAAATCAAATAAAAGAATTGGAACGTCGTGCAGACGTATTTTTCTCCCTGACGCACTCATCATCTATCTTTCCACGGGAAAACAGTATTCACCATTGTATTACCAGTGCCGTTATAGTTTCAAGTTTAAAGTTTCGAGTTTTATTGCATAGTTCCGTGGTGAATAAAATTACATTTTAGTAGGCCATAAGGCCAAGCTTATATATTATATTTCTATTAATTGTGGAAAATCGTGTTGTGTTAAAAGGAACCCTCAAAGAGGGTTCGACCTTGACGTTCGTCCTTTACATTTATCAATAAAGAAGTCATAAGTTTTCTACAGCCTGTTTTTATTTACCTGTGGCCTCCGGGCTACAGTGGCGCCCCAACGAGGAAAAACCCACCCCGCAACCTACCGGACTCAAGAATCAGAAATTTGAAGAACAGAAGATCAAAAAATAATATTCTTTCATTGTTTTATTACCATTCCATTACAGCCTTATTTATCCAGCATTTTTTATCAAAATCACAAAATTAGTTCTCCAAATTCAACCATTTAAATAGAGACGTTCCAATTCCATTATTCAAAATATCCATTATCATTTTTATCATTATCATTTTTACCATTATCGCACAGTACACCCACAGTACACAAATCAAACCGCTACACCTCATATACATACAATAGACACTATCACGGCTGCCCATCGGCAACCAACAATATCATTCGAGCGTCAGGTTTAGACGAAAGTCATCTTTCGCTCGAAGATATAACTCACACCAATTCCTAGGACAATATCCTAAGAATTGGACATACGAGTAGATAGTGGGGTTCTGCAGGTTTTCGAGACCGACAGTCAGACCCCAACCACACAACTCACCACACCCATTGATCATTCCATACCCCACCAACCATTTTTCTTTTCAAAATTCTAAAACGGCATCAACGCCCCTGATCCAATTTCGATAAAATACTTTGGCATTTAGAGCTTTCACCCCTTTTTTACCCAATAAACATTATTTACCATATTATTTTCATAGATTCTTTGCTATATTTTTATTCTATATTTAATCGCATATAATAACCACCTTCTAGACCTTGCAAGCATTACCCTCAACTAATGGTTTCTAGCTAAACTAAACGTGGTTCTTGACTACAGAGTACGGCCTCTGAATCACTTTTTCTAACCTTTTTCCGCACGCTAAATTAAATCTACAAAAACCTATTTTATGACCAACAGTGGACACCAATAACCTAGACATTGTTATACTTTGACGTTTGATTACCAATTGTCGTTTTGCCAAATATTGAAATAATAAATATTTTACCAAATAGTTTCAGCCTACAATTGAAAAATACATACACGATAGAAATCATAATAAATCAGATTGACAAGTTTGGCATTACCCAAAAATACGATCAAACGTCAAGTCAAACATTGTCAAGTCAAACATTCGTTGCCATCCCTCTGTCATTTACTACTTACCCTTCTTTTAATTTTTTGGCCTCTGCCAACGAGCAATTCGGCCAGTATCAACCTTATTAGAAAGTTTCCTACCAAATAGTATTAATAAAATAATATAATGGAAAACTATAATTATTTAAACAAACCCGAACTCCAATTTGAAATAAAGATTCGAAACATAGAGTTTAACCAAAGCCAAACTGTAGAGGCTCTCCATCAATTATTAGCCCAGGCAATAACTTCTAACCAGGCAATTAATCAGATTAGTCCCAACGATCTTGAAATTGATATTCAAGATATAACTAGATGCCTTAACTTAATAGAAGCTTGCCTTTTCAATTTTTCCACCAGGAAAAACAAAATACCACCTTACCTTTCACACACAAAGCTCAGATTCAATCTTATTAACCTAGAATCTGAAACTTTAACAAACGAACAACTAGCTACTCACAATGACCTTTTCAAACGGTTATTAGAGCTAGAAACACAATATAATAACTTAGTAAACCCCCCCTCATCCACGTATTGTTCGGCCCAAACCAGCAGCGTAAACCTTAACCCCGCAAACATATATTTCGAAACACTAACAGAAAAATTAAACTCATTGGCGAATCATAATAGCAGATACCAAACAGACCTTAAAAGATTTATTTTTAAAGGTCAAGGCTGCCCACGGGACTTCATAGCCCGTGTGGAAGAATTCGCCAAAGTTAGGGACTTAACCGAACATACCCTATACAACCACATCTACGACATTCTCTCAGGACCGGCACTAGACTGGTTCAGAACACATAAGAACACACTCACAAACTGGCAAACATTCAAATCAGCAATAATTAACGATTTTGAAATAGGAAACCATGATTATAATTTAAAAAAGCTTATAGAAAATAGAAAACAACACCCTAACGAACGTATCATAATTTACTTCTCCACAATGGAATCACTATTCAATAAACTTCATAGCCCATTATCTGAGAACGAAAAAATAGATATTCTATTACGCAACCTACAACCCCAATATAGTTTGCGAGTAACCCAACCAGACCTTCTTTCCATCTCTACCCTCCTAGAATCATGCAAATTTACAGAAAAATTGCTCCACGTCAACAACCACTCCCAAGATTACTTTAATACCACTCCAACCCAATCAAACAAAATCCAAACCCCTTCCAATTCTAATTACCAACCATATATCCCCCCTTTTCCTTACCCCATTAATGCTGTAAATACTGGCAAACCACTCCCCACCAGAAGCCAATCCCTATATTGCCCCCGCTGTAGAAACAATTCTCACACCCTACAAACGTGTAACAACCCCCAGAAAGTTTGCTTTCGCTGTGGTAACAAAGGTTTCACGGCTCTTAACTGTCCCAAATGTAATAGAACTCCAAAAAAACTAGATAAAGAGGATCCCGTTCAAATTAATAATCCCAAATTTGATAAACTCGATTGGAAAAATTGGTTAGAATCACTTTCAATTTTTTTCAAGTCTTACCACGTAAACCTTCTTTTCTCCGGTGACAACGATCACGAACGACCATATGTCACAATCAAAATTAATAACTTACATTTGAACGGCCTCCTCGATAGCGGCAGTACAATTACAATATTAGGTAAGGATTCTTACAAAACATTACTAAAACATGGTTTCAAATTAAATAAAAACATACGTATAACAGGCACAGTAGCCAACAACCAAAAAATAAACTCTATCGGTATAATCACTCTTCCTGTAACCTATAATAATAAATTTTCACTAATATCGGCTCATGTAATACCCGAGGTTTCACAAAACCTAATCTTAGGAATTGACTTTTGGAAAGCATTCAATATTGCCCCAAATGTTCTACACAGAATAGCCTCTTTTCAATCTCCTGAAACCGCTACCTTCTTGATAAACACAAATCTTGAATTAACAACCGTAAACTCTTTCAAAAACCTTACTGAATCCCAACAAATAATAGCAAACTTAATAACAGACAAATTTAAAAATATCTCTACAGACACAAAACCATTAGGTAGAACGCATTTAGTAGAACACCACATTGACACCGGTGATCACCCACCAATAAAGCAACGATGCTATCGCTTATCCCCTGAAAAACAAAAGGCTCTACACAAGGAAGTTGACGACATGATGCGCTTAAGCGTAATTGAACCTTGTGAAAGCCCATGGCTAAACCCAGTTTTAATCACCCCCAAGAAAGACAATACCTGGAGATTTTGCGTTGACAGTCGTAAACTCAACGCGATAACAAAAAAAGATGCCTATAAACTACCACTAATCTCTGACATCATAGATAACCTACGCGATTCCAAATACCTTTCCTCTATAGACATCGCCAAAGCCTTTTGGGAAATCCCATTACGAGTTGAGGATAGGCCCAAAACCGCTTTTCACGTACCTGGTCGTGGTATGTATCAATTTAAAGTGATGCCTTTCGGTCTCACAAACGCCCCTGCTACTCAACAGAGATTTCTAGATAGCCTACTATCAGATCTCATGTATGACAACTCGGTATTCTGTTATCTCGACGATATAGTCATTGCCACCTCAACTTTCGAACGTCACGTTGAAATACTCAACAAACTCCTCATTAAATTAACAGATGCTAATATAACCATCAATTTCCCAAAATGCTCATTCTTCCGTAACGAATTAAAATATCTAGGTTTCATCGTCAACAGTCAGGGACTCCAAACAGACCCAGACAAAGTCAAAGCTATCCTGGACATACCCGTACCCAAAACAGCAAAAGATATCAAGAAATTTCTTGGCACCGTAAGCTGGTACAGACGTTTTGTCCCAAACCTTAGCACACTAGCTACACCCCTAAACAAACTAACTTCAACCCACAAAAAGGCACCACCATTTAAATGGACACCAGAAGCGGAATCAGCTTTCAACTCTATTAAACAAGCCCTAGTTAGCACCCCTATCCTCGCCTGTCCTGATTTTACAAAGCCCTTCGCCGTCCATTGCGACGCATCATCCTTCGGCATCGGAGCCATGCTCACCCAAGAATTTGATGGTATAGAAAAGCCAATTGCTTATATGAGTAAATCGCTCACAGGCCCCCAGCGAAATTACTCAATTACAGAGCGAGAATTTCTAAGTGTCATTACAGCACTAGAACACTGGCGTTGCTATCTAGACAATGGCCACAAGTTCACCATCTATACCGACCACTCAGCCCTACAATGGTTTCTTCGTCTAGACAATCCCGCAGGTAGACTAGCACGTTGGTGCATACGCCTATCTATGTTTAACTTTGAAATAAAACATAAAAAAGGCTCCGAAAACTTTGTACCCGACCTGCTCTCGAGAAATATTCCCAACGTGGACATTATTAATCTTTCCAGTACCACAGACGAATGGTACAAATCTATTTTTAACAAATGTAAAAATAATCCCTCATCAACCCCCGACTATACAATTAAAGATAAAAAACTATATAAATATACTAATTCTCTAACCCCATTTAATTCACAATACAGCTGGAAATTAGTCGTTCCTTCAGAACAACGAAACCCCATAATTGCACAAAATCATTGCACACCAACCGCAGCCCATTTTGGTACCTTCAAAACCTACCATCGTATCAAGTTAAATTATTTCTGGCCTGGCATGTACAAAGATGTGGCAACATTTATCTCTCGCTGCGACACGTGTCTTGCATATAAACATCGTAACCAAAACGCTATCGGTCACATGGGCGAACCTAAACAATGTTCCCGGCCATTTCAATGTCTTTCAATCGATTTTATTGGCCCACTACCCATATCACGTAAACTTAACAGATACATATTGGTAATAACCTGCTGCTTTTCCAAATACTGCTTATTATTTCCAATTAAACGCGCTACTTCTTCGGTTATTAAACATATCCTAGAAGACTTAGTATTCATGAACTACGGTATTCCTGAAACAGTCATTTTAGACAACGGCCCCCAAATGACAAGCTCGGAACTAACAGACATGTTTCACTCATACAACATACCACACATACATTTCATACCCCTTCACTGTCCTCAGGTAAATACTGTTGAAAGATACAACAGAACCATAATCACGGCGGTCGCATCATTTGTCGATGATGACCACAGAACCTGGGACAAACACCTCCATAAAATACAATTTGCCATCAACTCATCTGTTAACGAGTCAACCAAATTTACCCCAGCCTTTCTAGTATTCGGTCGCGAACTAGTACCGTGTGGTTCTACTTACTCCCAAAAGGACACCACGGATGACCTCATTTTCGCCCCTAGAGATATTTATGCGGAAAATCTCGGCCAACTCATTCCCATTTTCGACAAAGTACAATCACGACTACACTCCATACACCAAAATAACGCATCCAACTACAACAAACATCGTCAAAACCTAGAGTTTAAACCTGGCGATATTGTTTGGAAACGTAATTATCCCATAAGCTCTACCGACAAAAACTTCTCGGCTAAATTGGCACCAAAATACATTAAATGTATCGTATCCCAAAAGATTTCCCCTTTAGTATACAACCTAGCCGATATGGACAATAACAACTTAGGACGTTGGCATATTAAAGACTTAAAACCAACCAAAACCGCAAAACTAAACTAAACCTTATTCACCCCCATTTCTAATTATCCACGTTTGGATAAAGCGAACTACGCCATAAAGTAGTAACGCAGTCATTTTATTTCCTTTTATAAACTTTTTCACCTCATTACGCTTTTCGGTTTTTCCATTAAACATTGACGGATGTCAAACTTAACTTCAATGATAAATAATTTTATTACCAACTTATTTTATTCACTTGTCACAATTTATTAATTGATCAAATGCAATTATCTCTCATCGACGGAGATAACGTCGTAATTGTCACTTTAACTTTAACTTACTTGCTACTCAATTACGAATTTGATTTTAATTTTACTTGCCGTTTATTTTCCATAACCTAAACTTAATGAACGTATACGTTAATTATAACACGTATACTAATTTTAATACGTACGTTTTCTTTTTTTTTACAAAACTTGTAAATACTTTATCACCGTGCGGATCTAGCGACACGTTAAAGAAGCCAAAAGCTAGGAACCATAAAGCGGGTTGTGACTTGCAAGCCTACACTATTCTGGTGGAAACTCTCAGAGAACAGTTGACATAATTGAAAACTGCTCTCCATTTTGAAAGGGTCTGATTTCATATAATAGAAATCCAGACATTTTGCTGATGACGAATGCTTGATATGACGTACGATTGACTTAGAATTTCCACCCTGTACATACTCACTGTAGATATCACACACAGTCAAAATTTTTGATCACTCACCACCCATACTTACATTTAATATTCATTTATTTTGATTAACTTTTAGTACCTTCTATTTATTTTATTAACATTTACACCGCATTTATTTATCGCATAGCATTTCGGAACATACGCCAAAATTTTACCAGCATTTCATACCAATTACCATCATTTCATCTCAACCAAATTACCAAAAAAAAAAAAAAAAAATACCCTAGAGTACTTTTTTTTTTTTTTCTCCGGTCCCCCCGGGTACTGTAGCAGAGTGAAAACTCTGCGTCGGCATCCTTTTCCATGTCACCTCCTCTTTTTCGAATTATGTTAAATTTCAAATCAAATAAAAGAATTGGAACGTCGTGCAGACGTATTTTTCTCCCTGACGCACTCATCATCTATCTTTCCACGGGAAAACAGTATTCACCATTGTATTACCAGTGCCGTTATAGTTTCAAGTTTAAAGTTTCGAGTTTTATTGCATAGTTCCGTGGTGAATAAAATTACATTTTAGTAGGCCATAAGGCCAAGCTTATATATTATATTTCTATTAATTGTGGAAAATCGTGTTGTGTTAAAAGGAACCCTCAAAGAGGGTTCGACCTTGACGTTCGTCCTTTACATTTATCAATAAAGAAGTCATAAGTTTTCTACAGCCTGTTTTTATTTACCTGTGGCCTCCGGGCTACAGAACTATATGAAATAATAATAAAAGATCCTTTAGTTTCGCGTGAGATCCTTATTGAGCTCTCAAGTAAGCTGTGGGTGAGTTGAAGTGAAAACACGTCACGCGAGCAGGTCATGATCACGCGATCACGCGATTTGCCCAAGACCACGTGATTTACAAGTGATCACGTGAATAGCTGACATGGGAAAGAATTGCTCCTTTCACTATAAAGAGGAATCTTTTGTCGTTGTTGTGAAAATTAAGTTATTAATAAGCAAACGGCTACTTATTGTAGTGCAGTATAGCTTGCTGATTTTTCGTTCAAATTGATAAATTGACAAGCCCTTTCAACCCTCCATTTTGGTTGGTGCTTAGCACTAGACAATTTCAAAATCTGTACTCTACTTTTGTCTCTCCATGTTGGCGCTTCGCACTAGTTACAGGTATCCAATTATTTTTGTTTTGAACTATGGTTATTTGGTTCAGTCACTGTTTTTCCAAGCGTGTATTTGTTCTTGACAGCAGGACGACATATAGGAATCTAAGTTGGCGTGAAAAGGACAAAAAAGTATTCACCTGATCTGTCAAAAATCAATTTAACGCTTGGAAACTTTTGTTCGAAAATAAGCCAATGTAAAGTCTGTTCTAAAATGACACATGTGAAATTGGCTGCCATCGGCTGGAGCGCATCAAAGCGTGCCGGATATTGACTGGATCGCGCGAGTGACGATTTCCGCACAACGGCGCATGAGACAGAATGGGCTGGTGGATAAAGTACGTACGTGCGAGTATGTTTGCGAGTTTACAATTTTTGGCAAATGTAAAACGCACGACTGAACTCATTTAAATTTGATGCCTGGCATTTCAATATTGAAAAGTATGCATGAAGTTTTGTCTAAAGTAATAATTGAATCGTTTTGATTAGGAAAAAATTACGGGTGCATTATAGTTAATAAATACACATGCCACTCCTCTATTATTTGCGGGGTAGGCAGAGCGTTAACGGCCGCAAAAATACAGTCAATATCGCCACGTATGACAAATATTTGAGGGCCGTTACAAATAAATCGTGTTTTACTTTAATGACAGGTTGCGAGCCTTACGACACCCGCGGCGTATAAATGGGGTAGTGCTATTCTAAGCCGGCATCACACGGCAGGATAAAGTTAATCCCACTAATATTATAAAGTTGGATGTTTGGGACACACAGTCATTGTTAGGGATTGGCGCTAAAACGGCTACTTATCCCACTTATCCCACCCTCTCTTTTCGTGTGGGACACCGAGTTACCAACGTCACGTACCAAAATAACTATAATATGTCATTAAGACTAAGTAGACATAATATTTACATACACAAACATATTATTTATGCAAATCATGTTGAAAGGGAGCTATCTAGCCGAAAAAGTTAGGAAATAACAGAAACCTATTTATTACAGAAACCTATTTAAAGATCTTGGTCTGTTGACGCTACCGTCTTTATACATATTGGAAGCTTGTATGTTTGTAAAACAAAACCCACAACTTTTTACAAAAGCCTCAGTTGTAAACCCCAGAAATCGTCGAAATCCTAATAGAATTGTATTTGGTGAAATCCCGCGAATTGAAAAATATAATAGAAGTTGCGTGTGTATGTGTATACGTCTATTTAACAAACTTCCTGCTGACATTAGAAATATGCCCATTTCATTATTTAAGACAAAATTGTTAAAATGGCTTAAAACCAATGTATTTTATAAAATTAATGAATATCTAGAATTTAAAGAAATTGTAATGTAACGAATGTTTAATTTTGTATCATATTTTGACGTAACGAATTCACTTTGACATGTAACAAATTCTTGGCCGATGACACTACTGAAAATTTGCATGCCTTGATTTGGCGAAACATGATGTACCTTTTGTTAAAATCATTGTAATACCCTGACTACCATGTTTGCTGCAAATAAATATATTTTGAATTTTTTTGATTTTTTTTGAATTTTTGAACCTCTGCTGCCGTTACCTATGTCGCATTATTGTGTCGCATTTTGTTGACAATTGCTGACGAGAGGTTGTCACACGCATGATCACCCATTGTTCTATCCGGCAGGCGTTGACGCTCTCAAATAGTTTGTTGAACCATCCGGTAATACGAGTACCTTGTAAAGCATTTCACGTAACATCACAGTGAGAGTAGATTCAATTCCATTTTCATACAGGCTTTATCATTTTGCAACATTAAAAGGGGCAAATTTGATGTCTATTTAAGGACATATTTTTTTCGCGTACTGTTTGGTAACGAAACTTATATTAGCTCAGATCTCATACTCTAGTTAGCAGAGGTGACCATTTACGGTGTGTAATGGCAGGCGGTGCAGAGCGTGAGATTGTGTTTACTAGTACCGACAGGATGCATATCCACTTTGCTTATTGATCAGCCTAAACAGCACAAGTCAGCATAACTTGGATAAAAAGTTTGAAATGCTGTCTATATCCATTTTATTATCATACATCCGAAAGCTTGTAATATAAACCTAGATGTACGATATAGGTACTACTAAAGCATTATTTCATGTAGTAGGTGGGTTGTTTGTAAATCTGTAGTAAAACTCGGGCAACAGAACTTTTCCTATTAAATCAAGACAAACAAAATCCTAAATAATCGTAAACTCATGGAACGGAAGAGTGAGTGGCTTCCATATCGGGGTAAAGTCTGCATTTGGGGTACAGATAAACATCTATTATTCCGCTCTACCAACCTTTTTGAAATATTAATTTCGCTATTGGATATAGTTAGTTACTGCCAGCACGCAGCACCTAATTAATAATAAGGAGTGCCTATATTGCCTGAAGTATATTGTTGTTTGAGCACAGTATTAATACACTTATTTGTCTCTAGAATTAAAGACAAATTCAAAAAAATACATAACAGCACAAATCCCGCTATCGGTCGGTATCAAATACATCATATATCTACTCTATAGTTTACCAGCGAGACAACTGATAGCACGTTTTGTAAACTAACAGTGACATCTATTGTCTGTCAAAAATATTCTACTGTATTTTTTCATTTTGTGTATGGTGTTTTAACAAATAATCCAGATGCGCTACATATATCACGCCTATATCTCTTGCGAAGTAGGCAGAACGTAAACGTCGTAAAAAACGGTAATTTTCACCAAGTCTGACAAACACGGGTCGGAACGAGACGGAAGACCGTGTTGCTCGAAGGACAAACATTTAAAGGTCATTCAGAAAATTACATTTCACTATAGTCGTCATCGCCTAAAATTGCAATAAACATGTAACCCTTGAGTCTCTTGGTCGCCTCTTACGACAGGAAAAGAAATGGGGTGATGTTATTCTAAGCTTAAATCACACGGCACGCACGAAGAGCATTTAGACAGTGCTTCAACTATTTTTCCTTAGGATTTGACGTTGTCAAAGAGCTTACACCATGTTAATATTTTTTGTATTAGGCGGATATTTATTTACCTCTACTTTTGTAATGGTCTGTGGGTCTATTATTGGTCTGACTGAGTAGTTGTATAATGAAAACAAAACGTGACTTAATATCACTTATATATGTTATTTAAAGGTATTTAATTTTTTAATTGAAAAGAAATATTGTATGCATTTTGTATGTTTAGGTACGTGAAAATCTAGTGTTGGCACCTCTACCTATTTGACTTTTGATCTGAAAATATTGAAGCTAGAGGCTTAAATATACCTACATGCTGCAACATTTTCCCAACAACTATGATAACTTGGTTTTCAACTAAACTAAGCTTATAATATACCAATCGATAAAATAAATAAAGATATTTTCTGTCTTTATAACGTTTTATGATATAAAATACCACTACCTCAGAGACGAGACGAAACGAAAAAAGGTAAGAATTAGCTATAAATATGTGGTGCCAGAGTGTAGAATACTATCTTGGGAAAGAAAAAACTTTTTTGATGTTAAAGATAAATGTTGGACGACTCCCACACGAAAAGAAAAAGAAGATACTAAAGATTTGGCAGACTATCTCAGTACCAATTAATAGCAAAATATGGTGGCTGCTATAGGAGACCTACTAAATCGCACCAATATTGCCATAAATAATAATATTCGGCTATTGAAGCCAAAACAATACCTAAGATAGCCGCAAACTCATCAGGCACAGGATATCGAGTCCTGCCCAGGCAGGGTACGGTGCGGATGTAAGTAGGTATAAATCCTCTTGCCCTTCCATAGATAACGGCGCACCACACATAAATCCAGGCTAAATAATCTAAGTTATTAGTGCGGTGGCAGCACGTGAAACGATTTACGGACCTTTTTGTGAAATTATTTTAGATTTTAGAAATATCGTGGCTTAACGGCCTGAGAGAAAATTTTGGAGAAAGGTTTTGACAAATCTCGAAATTACCTACTTAATGCTTTTTTAAATGATCTATATTTATACTTTTCAAGAATACAAGTATGAACTTTTTTATTTTTTAATCTTCTTTCACCAGGCCTGTTTAGGTACTTATACATAACTGTAATAGGACAAACTTCATCTCAGATATTTTGAATAACGTACAAAATATGCCAACCGAATTGTAAATAGAATAAAGACGTTAGTAAACAAGCCACACGTGGCACACATCCTTCTACAAAAACTACTTATTCCAAAAAAGAAGGTGAATCAATCAAAAATTCCAAACTAATAAGACAGTAGGTACCAATTTCTGCAACTAGAAAAATGAAAAAAGCCTGAACGGAAATGTTGTGCTGTTCTTTTTTAGTATTCTACTTCTTCTTTTTCGCTCTGGGACACCAAATCGTCTAACGATGACCCAATAAATCGTGGTGTCATAGTTTTCCAACCGCCTACTACTAGTTGCAGGCCTCTGACATGGCTGTGATACGACCACCGTCTAAGCAATCATAGACAGCAACCGGGACCGACGGCTTAACGTGCCTTCCGGTATCTTTTTTTCGGTACAATCAGTTGGTTTAGCCTGCATTGTCCTTACCATACTGGCAACAAATTCAAAAAGTGATAAATGACAACTTTATGAGAAGCAAACTCGGAACCTTTGCGTTGCAGGCAGTCGCACTACAACAGCGCCACATCGGCCGTCAAAGGTATTACTAAAGTGCAGAGCTGATTCAGTGGGGTGGTACCTAGCTGCACTTTTCTCATCAAAGTAAATCATTTGTTTGCCAGCAGCTGCATAACTACTTACTCGAATCACGAAATGATCTAAAGTTCCATGCAGTTCATAAGACTTCATCTGTCGAGTTTGAATAACCTACAAGTATGCGGCCCGAGTTGGAGCTCCAACAAAAGTCGTGAGCAAACAAGACACAGAGCCAGTAAAGCAGCTTATTCCGAGAAGTGGGACACAAGCAAACTTCAGCGAGTCGCTGTTTGGGAAACTTACAAATTTGGAGTTACATTGTTTTATTTGGGTACCTGCGAAGAACCTAATTAGTCAAGTGCTCGTTCATAACGTAAGTATGTCGTTCATAACGTAGTCGAGGAATTTAGGATTGTATGAATCTAATATTTTTCACGAGGATTGTCATATTTCTTGTGTAACTCTCGTTCATAATGTTCTGCGGAAAAACCTGTACCTAATTAGCAGGACGTAGACTTAAATGTGTGTTAAATTAAAAGATCTTTATAATGGTATGCCATACAATTACTAAAATTATCAGTATATGAAAAGATGATCACTAAATAGAAGGTCGATGTGCTGCTGATAGTACCGTCGCAGGAAAATGGCGAAATCTGTAATTCAGCCGAATTTCTAGAATTTTGTCCGTAAGCCGAAATATAGCAAAATTGTAAACTTTGAATACCAAATTTTAAAACACTTCCCATGTTAGGTATGCAATTTTTGATACTTGCAAAATTTACTGTCACGCGTTACTGGCATTAAAATACACATGCAAAATTGGCGGGCGAGCTGCGGTAGCGCAGACGGAAGGCGTCGTCACTAGTAATGCGAAAGTCGCAGGTTCAAATACTGCCCGCGCTTGAAAATTTTTCAAATTTAAAAAAAAAATGACTTTATTCTATCATTTTTGTCCATAACAAATCCAGGAATTTGTCCAAATTCTTAGGGTTTTGTCCAAATTTCTTAAGTGGTTTATAAATATGGCGAAACGGAATCCAAAAATTACGTTTTTTGTCTTAATTTTTTTGTTTAATGTAATATAAAAATTGTAAACAGGAAATAAAGGTAAAAACAGAAATTTTACCATCTTCCTTAAAATTGTTCAGAATAAAGACAAAATCCTAGGAATTTTTCCGAATTTCTAGATGGCAAAATGAAGTAACGATCTTGCCTTATTCCGGCTTTTGCTTAAATTCTTAGGAATTCAGCCAAATTTCAGATTTTGCCATATTGCTACGACAGTGCGACCTTTACGTCAAGGCAGGTGAATTCCAAATTTAATGCCTGCGTTATGAATTGCCTGTTGTGGCTGATAATGTTAATGCTATGTATGAAATAGTAATAATAAATAACATTACCTATTGTTATTGCCTTTATCCCTACTTTTTTCCTTTCTAGTGTAGCATCCAATGTCCATACGGATAGGTTTTGATTATCTCTTTGTAATCAAACCAAAGCAGGTGTTTTATTATTTAAGTTTCCACACACTTCAAAGCTAATTTATTTAATTATACAACGAAAAGAAGTACAAAAAATCAAAAGAAATCAATTTCGCAAAAACTGTCTGCACCTAAAACGATGGTGTACTTTACCTTTGCTCGAGCCAGTATTACGTGGCTAACTTAGAAAAAAAAGCCTTCGTAATTTTATTTGTATTCATTACATTTATTATTCGATCATACAAGTCGTAGGACCATACAAGGGAGTCGTAAGAGGCGACCAAGGGACTCGAGGGTGTGTATTGCAATTTAAGGCGATGGGCTGACAACCTGTCACTATGGCGATACACAATTTTCCGTATAACCCTCATATATTTGTTAGACGTGGCATAAATGTCCGTTTTTTGCGGCCGTTTACGCTCTGCCTACCCCGCAAGAGATTATAGGCGTGATATGAGTGTATGTATCATACAACAAATCTGTCAAATTTCACAAAGAAAATACCTATCCATATGAACGATACAATCATTTCTTTATTTTAGAAATAAGTTGTTTGAGCCTGCAAAACTGTGCTGCAAACTTAATTGAAACCTATTAAGGCGCACTCTGTATGCTTTTCAGTGAACTATTGTTGGCCAATAGGTACACCGGAATCGCTTGCCCCTTACAAAACAGAGCACCCTGCGCCATCCTAGATGCACTAACTAGTTTTTAAGGTGTTCGCAAGAGGGCGTTATTTATCAAAACTGTAGCTTGCCAGTGACTCTGTGCAGGGTGTTACAAAAATACTACGAAGCAGATTTATTTTCCAAGAAACATAGAGCTAATGATAAAAAAGGCACGGTTCGCGTTGACTTGAGATCTTTTTTCAGTTCCTTTAAGAAAAATTAATAAAAAAATTGGCCTTTGTGAGTTTGAGCTGGTTTAGTAGATTTAATGCGAGTTCGTCTCGTTTCTATATATATGCATTCTAGGTACCAAAAATTAACTCTTTGGCTTGCTTGAAATTGAACTTATATGTACGCCATGTTTGATGCTTGTTATAGCAAAATATTGTTACATACATACATACGTCAGCCTATTGCAGTCCACTGCTGGACGTAGGCCTCCCCGAGGGCACGATCTCTTGTTTTCGCCATCCAGACGCTACCAGTCGCTTTTTTAAGTCATCGGTCCATCGGGCCGGAGATCGTCCAACGCTACGCTTGCCAATGCGTGGCCTTTAATTTTGCCTTAGTTGTTAAAAATAAATAAATAGTATCTGGGACCTAGCTCCTTTGATGTGAGTGAAGCAACAATGAAACAACAATATCTGGAAGTAAAAGTTATATTAAAAGTTATATATAGCAGTACATGCGTGAATCCCGTGCCACAAAGCATTATGACTCTCTTGAAAAAACCGTAAAATAGGTACATTTGTGCATTTATCATCACAGAATCAAGTAACCAAATATTCATGTTTTAAATCGAAAGTCCCCACAACACTGCATGGAATTCACGCTTCTACTGCACTTATACTAGCACAGTGTTTGAAATATAGTTTTATGTCGTGAGCATTATTATTTTGTTTGGAAATATATAGTATGTAGCTTATAAATAGTTATTTGCTTTATTCAAACGATGACTGCGAGGTTTTTATGGACTATACTCCAACACTTCCCCTTTATTAAAGTATATTCCATAATATCAATGGTTAATGAGTTTCACAGTTTGGATATTTTTTATAATATTTTACAATAGAACTTCTAGGATTGGTGTCCAACTGCTTGTGCGTTGCATTATAACTCGAATGAATCGTTGGTCGAAGCTTTTAAGTGCAAAATTTTTACTTTCGTAATAAAATGTGTAAATTTCCCCTATTTACACATTCAAGATATGAAACACCTAAAAAAACTAGAAGAAAAAGTTAATAATGAAAAGAATCTTAAGTTCGATCCACAACTCTCTCTCTCATAGAAGTCGTTAGAAGATAAGCTTTCATTCACACAGATTAAAGCTAAGTTCGATAGTCTTAAATATTATTTTAACTTATTAGAAAGCAGCATCGAAGCTTTCCGTCTCCCTATAAGATTCCGCCTAGATGTACTTTAAACAGATCACTCCCTTCAGGGGAGATGGTCCCCATAAATATTTTCCCTACATTTACAGTAGCTTACTGCGACTTTGTAAGTTTAAATTCAGATGACATCTAAAAGCTAAAGTCAAAAAACTAGCATTTACTCACATGAAATTTGAAAGCAGATAAACCTGAAACAATGTCTAAAATACTTCACTATCTAATAATAAAATCGACTCTTTGAAACCTATGTTTCTACAAAAATGCCAAAAAGCGATCGTCATGATGCTAAAAAGCCTATTTTTTCCTACCCTTTACTCTTACTGCTAATAATATCATTAAATTGTGCTCTATTAATTGTCTTATACTTCAAAATGTATCAAACGTACTGTGATAGTGGATACTAAGTAATATAAAGTAAACTGCCTTTCTTAAAAGGTAAGGTATTCTAGGACTGTGTTGATAAATATTTTAATTTTACTTATTCTGATAAAAATGTGTTTGTGTATTGCGTTACATGTGAGACAAAAACCTTAAATTTTACGCGATTGGAATAGAGGCACTTTCAGTGGATGTTACATAATCATGAAAGATACACAGTGCACGATTACTTATTATTGCTATTATAATTCTTAATTTGATGAAGCTTGATTACTTTGATGAGCTTAATTTAACTTAATTTTATAGTTATACGATCGGTAAACTTTATCACAATGATTGTAAATTTTGGACTGAGTATTTATACAACACGTTCTTGCTTTGCCACAACCTTGCCTTGTTGAAGTCAACCCTAAAATTCAGTATTTTTTTTATTGCTTAATTTAAGTTGGAAAAGTAGATCATTATTGTTATTTTGAATCCGGGTATTTGAAAACGATGCTTCAGATTAAAGTCTGAACGTAGTAACACAAGCGTAATGCATCTTTTTCTTACTGCAATTTAGATTAACGATATAGCTTTGTTTGGCATACAATACATACTTTGCATCATTTAATACTTTAAAAGCTTTTTGAAGCACTTTGTCTTAATATTTCCGTTCATTTATTTCTAGCATTTATTATCTATATTTGTATTTCCATGGTCTTGTCACTTTTTGTCACCTATGAGCTATAGCTGTAGGTAGTTTAAGCATCAGGTGGGCGTATTTCCACAGTGACCGACGTAGGTCCTGGAGCCGTCGGAGACCGAAGCGTTGCTGACCTCAGTGACGTGGCTGAATGGCCACTGCTTGCCCTTGATCCTCTACGGGATCCTGAAAACAGTTCAAGTGTCATTTATTGGCAGGATAGATACTGGATCTTTCAACAACATATCGAAGTGGTGAGAATGTCTATAAAAAAATGTGTTGGAAAATTCAATTTACCAAATCATAAGTTGTTCCATAACATGTTGAAAGATCCAATATTATTTTCTTTGGAAATTTTTCTTCTACTCGTACATGCTATGACTTGAACTTTTGCGAACGATTGTTGTGGAAAATTACTAATCAATGCTGCTTACAATGTAAATCATATGCAAATATTGAAAAAATGCTGCTTAATTAAATTAGAAAGAGAGTTTCTGGATGAGTGTCGATAAGTATAATTTTGCTTCCTATATCGAATTAACATAGATACAAATCATTTTATATTTAGTATGACTAAATCACTACTAATAATTTAGTAACTTTAAAATACAGATTATTGACAATAAATTACTTACATGATTATGTACTTGATAAGGTAGAATCTTATTAATTTTTAAAATGTAACTACAGCCAATTGCAATTTAGTTTTGTTTAAAACAAGCATTCAATACATATAACATGCTTCAAAAACGTGAAAGTATTTTTGTAATTTACATAAATGCTAATATGCTAATAAAGATCGATCAGTTGGTCGAGCAAAACAATAGAGTTATTTTGTTCAGTAAACAATATACATATTGTCATATAGTGTATTGTTTTATGAATTGGTTCAACAAAGTACAGTACTCTTTCTGCAATACTGTTCAGAAAGAATAGTGCCTATTCACTTGAATTTAAATGTATTTTATACACCCAAAAGGTATCTCTCTCAAAGTAAACGTATACATACAAAATATTTAGATAAAGATCAGTGTTAAAAGAGTATATTGTTGTATTATAATCATGATTTTTTTACAATAAGCAACACTATGTTTTAACACATCGCAGCTTTTCGGTCAGCCAAATTCATTCAAACATGCATTCATTCTCATGCTCATCTACTGAATAAAATTTTGACAGGATGTTAGGAAATCAAAAGTCGAACATATTAGGCATAAGAATCATCAACGTTTTCATAATTATCAATTTCCATACATCCTGCGATTTATACCTAAGTAAAACCTAGGGTATTATTTTCATAATAAGCCAAATTAAAATGTTTAAACAACCTGAGGTTTTTCGGTGTAGCTGATGACTTTGATGATGGCGTGCTGTTGAATGAAATGGATATTAATTTTGTAGGTAGGTGGGTGGGTAGTGAGAATCAGTTATGCCCTGATTACACGCAGCCGAGTCAGTGACGAGTTTGTGCCCTCGGCATTTAGATACTCGCCAAAGTTTTCATACAAGCGTTCAGCGCTTACTTGACACTACTCGCTATGTATAATCAGTACACTGGTGTTGACGAATCAAGGAATAAAATAATCAGAATATGCGACAAAGGAATCGAAAGACAACACATATTCAAGAAGATAAGTAGAAGAAAAAAGAGTCGTACCATAGATCTCGAGAAAAAAGTAACTTATGAAAGTGTACAGTGAGAAAAATTGTAAAATTAGAACACATATAGACAACACCGACAAGACGGAAAAGGTGTAATGGGTTGTAATATAAAAGAGACTGACAATACCTGCAGTAGGAGAATGAGGTCTTAGCTCTTGTTGGCTAGCATGCCGAGATGGTGGACGCATGCTGATCCTTGAACCTCGACGATCCTGAAAAGTAAATAATATAACCCAGTTTGTGAATAAATAAATAGTGTTACCTACATACGCGGCCGTGAAAGTTACGTTAAAGCGTCAAGTTCAGATGCGCTAATAAAAACTCACAAGTTTGTTTCACAGGTTTTTCAGATTTTAAATACCATTCCAAAAACTTTATTCATAGAGTTAAACTATATCTTATATATAAGGATTTCAGTATCGGAAACTTGTTCAATAGAAGTATTGGTTATAGCATTAATAAGTCGTATTCTATGATAAGGGATGGGAAGTAGGCATATCTAGGTATAATACTTGTATGTTGATATTTTTTACCTGAGTATGAAGCGTTGAATCTTTTAGAAGCGAAACGTTCATGAGACGAGGGTTTGGCGTGTTGAAAATGGTCCTGTTTTCCTTCCACCTCGCACTGAAATATAAATTAACAACTTAGTTAATCTGTAGAAAAGAAAGAAAGAAAACATTTAGTTTGGTGGGCGACGGACTTGATTTGTATAAGTATGATAGCTTGGTAGGATTTATAAGCTACATTTGCTTTCAGAGATCTTTTATGAATATGTTTGACATTTATAAAAAAAAAACTTTTTTATTTATTTATTTTTAATTCATTTTATAGCATACATGAAAGAAATATTTTAGTATACTGTACCTGCCCATCTGAAGCCCTATTATTCTTTCAAGTTATAAAATATTACTTGGGCGGATAGTATGAACGAACATTACTTAGCAAGCAGAGCTTGATGAGCAAAAGGAAAAACACAGCTACCTAATATTTGACTTTGATATTAAGTAAGAGGTCAGGTCAATTCTACGTAAGTTAATAATTCATTGATAGAAAACTTCTTTCATAGGCAGTACATACTGGTATACATGCTTGCCGCGTAACAGAGTTTCAACTTTGTGATTCGATGCTCGTCGCATTGGCCGGACTTTCCAAGTTCGAGACAACTATGAATATCTATATAAGAAGAGTTAGTAGGTTGCTAACTCATAAATTATACTAGCTTGCTAACAACGTTTTGTTTGAATATTAATACTAATATTTTGACTGAGACTTTCTTCGCTACTAACTAGCATATATTACTATTGTAGATGCAAATCGCAATGCATGTTATAGAATAGTCCCTTAAACAAGGCTTCGTAGGTACCTAAATATTTTAATAAAATTTAAGTACTGAATTCTCATACATCAAGGGAGAATTATGATTTCAGAATTTATGTCAATTTTATAGCCCTTTACATGTTCGTGCAATATGCCATGACTAAGTTTATTCACGAAAATAAGTCATAAATCATGCTAATACGAATATAATTGATGGATTTCTGAGAATTTTGTAGAAATTCATGTGCCCAAATGTAAACATCTATCCTAACTACATAATCTTGCGAATACATATCTCTTGCATCCATATCTTTATCAAATAGAAATCGATTATATTGTCATAAACATACCTTTGTACAAAATTTTAATTTAGCGGGCGTAAACATCATTAATAATTTAATAAATATCGGACAATAACAAAAAAAATGATTTCGTCGACTTACTTCTTTGTTTTAGCTTCTTAATACCTACAATCCATAAGTAGGTGCGTTGTAATGTATTTTTCCAATATTGACCGTATTTTTATAGCGTTGGTTGGTGAAAAGACATACCCAATATCCATTAACAAATGGCTCCATCGGCAGAATAATAAAAGAGCCAACTTAACCATATTCAAATATAGGTTCGGTAGATACAACCTAGCTTTTATTAAATCACCTAGAATCCATCGATCCCCTGCGGTAGGTTTTCACGCAACACCTAGTCTGGGAGAAATGGAGCGAACATTATATGGTAAAGGACGTACAGAAAATGGATGTGAAGTGAATGATTTTCAAAGAAAGAACTTTGTAATAAACTTATAACGTTATTGTTATTGAAACTCCATTGATAGGGAAAATATAGCACAATAATTTACGTATTAAGATAAGTTTTTGTTAACTATACCATTGTAATATTTAATCACAGAATCGACTCGTCAACCTGATCGTATATATATTCTGTATAATTTAACTATTTGAGGTGTTACTTCCTTATATCTGCTTATTAAAGAAAATAAATAAACAGCATTACTGCAATAACCTGCTAATAAAATTTTCCATCCGTATCGAACAAAAGCAAGAAAATATTTTCGTGAGAAATTGAAAGATAAGTATATCAAATACAAAGTGAAAAGGTTCTTGCCTCATCATTATTTATAGTGAATACATTAAAAAAAGCCTGGTGTATTTATACGTAGAAACGATGCAAGCTAGAAGAAAAAAAACGGACTAGCGCGAGTTTTTGTTCTTTTAAATGTTTCTTCTGGGTAATGTACGCATTATATCTGTCTATGTTTCACTTACCTGCTGAACAGACGAAGAACGACACAAATGATGATGAACATGAGCGCCATGACGACCAGAATGCCGATCATAGCCGGATCCAACGTCTTCAGCGATGGCTCCACCTGCTTGTCCGCTGCAAAATTAAATTAAACAGGTCTAAAAAACACGTTTTATCATACTGGCATAAAGTCTACCCACTGCCAACTATTTTCCCGTGGAAAAAATACCTTTTTTTCATACGACGTAGGGACACGGGAAGCGACTTCATTTATTACTATTTAGTGATAGTGATTCGTGATGATAAAATAAAAAATGGAAAAACGCGACTGCACCTGGGACTAGTAAAGGTATATGATGATTAAAAAAAAACAGTTTAATTCTTTTCCCTTTTTTTAGCTTAGTCATCAATCGTGGGTTTATTGTGACGAACTTGCAAAGTAGATGTTAATATGCACATTTAGAAATGAGTTTGACTTTGACAAGGATACAATGGTGAAATAGTTTAGTCACCCCTCCGTTCCTTTGTCGTCTAGTGCTTTTGCATGCTAGTTTATAGAAAACTACAGTAATGTTCTTTGTAGCGACCTCGGGTCATTCATTTTAGGGATTGACTAGCTTTTTAAAATAACCCATTTAATTCGGTCTTTAAATTGGTTTCTTGACGTGCTACGACTCTGTGCCGGCCTACATATTATTTAGGATCTTAGTCAAATTTAAACAAAGGATACATTCAATGTCCATGCTAGTCCACAAACTGTGCTCACCGATATTCAAATCTAAACTAAACGAGAGAGCGCAAAAATTCCAGGGTTGAATCGGAGACTAAAATTAAACACTTGCGGCTCAGCCTTTGGCACACAATTCGTAGGCCGTATCGAATTTGTAGGCTGTGGCTGTTTTGATTAAAATCTGTAGAAACAAAAAAGTAAAGAGTATTTACGTACCTACTTAGCCCGTTTCTCAGATTTGAATTGTTTAAGTTGAGTTGAACATAAGGAAAATGTGTGCCCTGGTGGTTGGCAGAGAAAATGGGTGCAAAGTTCATAATGAAGGAAAAGTAGTTTCAATCACCTATCTATATTGAAGCCGGCGGTCCCGGTTGCTGTCTATGATAACTTAGACGGCAGTCTAACACAACCATGTCAGAGTCCTTCTAGTGGTAGTAGGAGGTTGGAAAACTCTGACACCAGGGTCCATCCGGTCGTTGGACGACTCGGTGTCCCGAAGCGAAATAGAACACGAAAAGAGAAGAGAGAGGCAGCAAAGTATGTAACAATTTAGATCTTAATTTTGGAAAGAAGCTAAAAAACAACCTTATTTTCATAAATATCAGGACAATAATTATTAGTCACGGAATGTGCTTTCCCTGTAGAAAATAAACCACACGTAAAGCTTACAGGAGGTGTAAATGCGCCATCGCTGAATGGCACCATTTAACCCCGACTGACAACTTTCGTGACGCATTTTAACAAGTTCAATTGCAGTCCTTTGGAACTTCCATACCGTTCTTACGATTGGATATTTGGTAGGTTGAGCAGTAATTTCCAATATACAGGGTTATTTTTTATTCACCCCGGAAATTTTACAAGGTGATTCTACTCATGATTCTGAACAACTTTTATTATGGGGTCACCTGCGAAATCGCGAAAAAAACCAGCTGCTCCATAGAAAAAATCATACCTACTCGAACAAAATGTATGGAACAGCTGGATTTTTTTTCGCGATTTCGCAGGTGACCCAATAATAAAAGTTGTTCAGAATCATGAGTAGAATCACCCTGTAAAATTTCCGGGGTGAATAAAAATAACCCTGTATGTACTTTAACTATGACGTCAAACATTACTGCGCGAGTTGCGATATTTCACACAAACGAAAACTGATCTTCTTCTTGTATTTGTATGTATATGTTACAGTAAAAACCCGTTTTTAGTTAAAACGCGTTTTCACGAGTTAAAACTAGTTTTAACTGAATAGCTTTGTCAAAACTAGAATTAACTGTAGTTCAAAAAATAAATTCAGTTAAAACTAGTTTTAACTAGTCAAAACGCGTTTTAACGAAACCAATCAGTTAAAACTGATTCCACAAACTTCTGATTCCAAAAATACTTTTGTTAAATGTGTAAGACTTGATTCAAACTTTAAGTAAAATTGCCAATTTAGTTGTTTCATCTTCCTAAGAAGAAATGTTTACTTTTTTTTAATAATTTTTATAATAATAGTAACTCACTAAATAGAATACTAGTTTTTGTCGTGTATGAAGATTTTAAAAATACATTTGTTATTTATCCTATTATATATAAAATTGCCAATTCAGTAATTTGATCTTCCTAAGGAGAAATGTTTTTTTTTTATAATTTTTATATTGATAATAAATATGAATGTTACTGAATTATTGAAATGTTACAATTCACAAATATTCTCAGTAAATATTTTAATAATAAATATATTTTAATGTTTCATTTTTAGTCAAGGCAAATTACAAACAAAATTTTCTACTTAAAACTAGTTTTGTATATCGTTCAAAGTTAAAACTAGTTTTACCTAAAACTCAACCGTATAAATCAGTAAATTCTAGTTTTTACTAGGAGATTCTAGTTTTTACAAAGGCAGTTAGTAAAAACTAGTTTTAACTCGTGAAAACGCGTTTTAACTAAAAACGGGTTTTTACTGTAACATATACACTCTTTAAGTGTATTTCCTTTGAGCTCGTTAGGTATGCCTTGATATTTATAAAATATTCTACAATAAACAAATTCTTATTGCATGTATCTGGATACAAAAATACCTCCAAACCAATCCTAAGTAAAGTTTTTTTTTTTTTCATTTATTTATTTGCTCTTAAAAATGAATACAAAAAACATAACATGACGTCACTAAACCCGAAAAGGTTTGTCTTGACATCAGGCTTCCCAGCTACAACGATTATGCATTTTAAATAGAATCAAAAATTCAAATTCTGTCAATCTATCATTTTATTTGTACATCATTCATTTCATGTAGACTTTTGACAGCCGCCAATACTTACTTTGTGCTTTTGATCAGTAACCTATTTTCAATTTATGACATTCCAACCTTTTGCATTACGTATCTGGGTACATCAGCAGTCGCATCATTTATTTTCTTGCATTTTATAACAAAAACCTGTATCTATTGGCATATTTTAATCTGTGTGTTGGAAAGGTTGATGTGCTGCTGAAATAAAACTTTAAGCTCATAACTTACGTTTGCACACATATCCGCTGCCGTCCGCCGCTAGTTCTGCGATCATCTCGAATCGGCAAGCGCAGCGTTCGTTTTTGCATTCCGTCTGAAACACCACGTCTTCGCATTGCTCGTTGAAAATGCATGACTCGTTGATACCTGCCGCTGAAATAAAAGAGAGGGATATTAGGTAAAAAGTACGTTAAATATTTGGTACGTTTACGATTGTGTGTAGTGTTATTGTTAGTTCATGTGCGTAAACGATTAAACGTTACACTTCACATGATATTTTAATTCTGTTTTACTTCTAGCCACTATAAACTATTGCGCATAGGTTAAATTACTCGTAGAGCTAGTAGGGTTTCTATGAAGTGTCTGAAACAAAATGTGAGCTCAAAATGACTAAGAGTTTCACACCAAATTCTTAACTTTTACAGAATTTATAATAATAATAATGTCTTTTCAAAATTGATAATTTAAATGTAATGGTCTTTTTCAGTTTCGTATGATGCTGGCTTAGAATAGCATCACCCCATTATTTTAGGCGTGAAAATGTATGTATGTATGTTTTTTTTTTTTTCAGAAAAAGCCTAGAAAACTTTTAAATTAATTTAATTTTAATAAATTTGATACAATATGATAATATTCACTTTTGTGTCAAGTTTTGTAATTAAATAAAACCCATTGAAACAAATTGTAATTATAATATGTAATTTTTATTGACATTAGAATGGTATTTTCTGGTTAGAAATTACAAAAAGTCAAAATAAGCCCTAAAGACACTCCGATATTTAATGGCTGCTAGTAAGCTTGTTACCATATTGCAAAGTAAAGAATTTTTCAGTATTTGAGGATATTTTAAATTATTTTGTACAGCCAGTTAGCATATTAAAAAAACTGTGATACGTGCAATTTAATGAATCAAGGCTAAGAAAACGATAAGTAAGTAAGTCAGTAACAAAAGCTTTTTTTACATAATAACACGTATATGATGTTATTAAGCAGCACGTCTGCTGTTTTAAGCTCCCAATATTCTGACGTCACAAAGGCCCGAAGGCCTGACCTTGATGTCAGTGGGTAATTCTGTCCCTGAACTTGAACTACTAGATAGTCAGACAACACATATACGACGCTACTGAACTGTTTTGAGGGTACCAAAACCTTTAAACAATAATCATGCTTTAAACGGACACCAAAAGAAATATCTCCGTTTTGATCCCTGTCACCAAATAATACATTTGCGCGGGATACGAAAGGTTTCGGGCATATCTATTATTTCTTATTTTCCTAAATTAGTTTTTCGCCATTTTTATTGTGTGAGTGTGATAAAATTAACTTAATAATGTGTCGGCAGTGATAAACAATGTAGCAAAAGTGAGAAATACTGAAAAATTGATCGATTTGTCTTGATATTCCCGTTTAAAATTCAGCGAGCATTGGAACGCGATCGTCACTATCGCTTTCTTATGAGTAGGTTAAATTTTAGATTAAGACTTAAGAACAGTACTAACTGAAGACAAGGCTGTATGGTTTTAAGACCTTTACCTGTCCAATGGACAAATATAAATAAAAAAGTCATCGATATGTAGCCTTATACCGCCCAAAGCATAGCTAATGCGGTTTTTTATAAAATTGATCCCATTTAAGATCAGGGCTGTAAGAAAAACTTGTATTACGTTCTTGTCTTGGTTTCAGCAACAAATAATCACTTTTACAAACTTTTCTCATTATCTCATTTCCTTTGCTTCCCTCTTCGCAAAGGCAAAATCACTAGTGTGTCTGCGAAAAAGGAATAGGCGTGGAAATTGAGGGTGCTTCTATGCCTCGGTATTAGAATTGTCATAGCAACCTATGAAAAAATTACTAATTCACTTTTTACCCTCGCCTATTCTCTTTCCGCATGTAATCTATATTCGTCGATTGGCCCATTTAGAGTATCAATAATATTCACTGTAGGACTTATGATGTGCACCGTAGAGAGACTTGTGAATTTAATCAAAACAAGTAAACAATTTTGACATATCGAAGTCCAGCGCCGCAACATGACCGGACTGGTTGTCCATCAAGAACGCAATGTTATCAAGAATGCATGGTATAAGTTTATCCCGTTAATGGGTAGGCTGAGCTGCTACTGATATTACCATGGTTGATTCTGAGTGTAACTAGAACGTAAGTGGTTAAATGTTCTTTGAGTGTAACCACCCACTTACTTATCACTTAGATATTTTTTTACTGTAAGTACTTACTATTAAATTACATTAAAATGCAGTTTTAACGTTTAATTTATTAATATTTACCCACTACTGAACAAAGTAGCTATAGATACGTCTATTTAGTCCTTGTGGTCAACAAGGGGTCTTAGTCGCCACCTAGAGAATAACTTAGGTCACAGACTAAAAAGCAAACACGTGTTTGTGTAGCTCCTAAAGATTAAACAGAATAATACGTAAACAAGTTGTAGCGAAGAGCAAGTTTAGTTGTAACGCTTACACTAGCAAATATACCTATAGTTCAACAAACGAACCAAAAAGTTTTACGTACATACATGAACATATATTCAACACGCTAATATCCCTTGCGGGGTAGGCAGAGCGTAACTACACCCACGGGAAAGAAATGGGGTGATGCTGCACTAAACCGGCATCAATTGAAATCACACGGCATCAGCTTCTGCAGAAAATGTTGACATAAGAACTTGTATAACCATAATAACACAATAAACGAATTCGATTTGATTTGATGATTCTTTGTCCTTATAACACAATGAAGGAACAAGTATAATAAATTAAAAAAAGTTAAAACACGACTGCTTTCTGAGATAAAACCTAGCCTATGACATTTGATACAATTCCCATTCGAATCTGTTCAGTAGTTAACGAGTTTCAGTCCTTTAAAGAATCGTACATTTATATTTACATACATACATGAACTCTTAAAACATTACACTCCTTATTTGGTCGGGCAGTCATGTATAATAGGCCAAGATGGGGGAAGTCATATTTTTTTAGATCAGAGCCAAATGAGTTTAGGCAGGTAGGTTTTGATAATCCTTATGGAAGGTGTAAAAAAATTAGCTAAGAATATTTTAAGGGGTGAACCAGTACGTGAAACTGAACAACTTTCCCCAAGGAACATAGGTCGAAATATGAAAAAATAATTTGACCCTCCCATACTTAGTGTGTTACCTGGGCGGGATAATTTGTATGGGAGGGCCAATTTTTTTTTTCATATTTCGACCTATGTTCCTTGGGGAATGTTGTTCAGTTTCACGTACTGGTTCACCCCTTAAAATATTCTTAGCTAATTTTTTTACACCATGTATACATTTTTGTCGTAGCTCATACCTGCTACATAACGACGTCTTATGAATATAGACACAAACGTGTCCAGACGTACCTAATGTATACCCGTGCCTTGAATTCTATACCTGTATTCCATTCCCGGCCGAGGCAGATATTTGAATGTGGCACGAAAATTTATGCTTCCCAAGGGCTCCGAGAGTAGCATTTCTGTAGGTACGCTATCCACAGCAGTTCGGCTCGACAAATGTTAGAAAGGGTCATAAGTGTAACGCCGCATCTGATAAGATCTTTCTTCGTTATAGAAACAGCTGAAAGAGCGAACGTAAAATCGATAAATGACAATATTTTGCTCTCAAGAGCCGCACCCTCTAGACTTCAAACAATAAAGATATATTCGGCCGTGGAAGCTCGCCAAATCTCATAACTTCACCCATCTAATGCCTCTTCAAAACTTTATGATTTCACCGGTTTGATGACTTGCGAAATCAAATCCAATAGACCCATACGTATAGATGCAATAGAACTATACGTGTTTATTGTAATATTTTACAAAAGTATGAAATAAATAGGATAGCATGCATAAACTAACACATAGTATTTGCTGATTGTTGTTGAATTAAAATTATTTTTCTCTTTATAAAGTTTGTGATGTCTGGTCTAGAAGAATCAGTACCATTTGCTCTAATAGAACAGTAAAAGTGTACTTCCATTACTACAGGTATTGCTCGAATCTTTTGTTATAAACGTAGGAGACTGGTGAAATATCTCAAGGCGTTTCTCACTGCACGCCACATACGGAAGCAAGTTTATATAGGCTGAAATATATCATCTACCAGTTTTGAGGATTCATCGTTATCGGTGACTAGTAACATTTCAACCTATATACTATGTTGGTATTTATACTAATTCCTAAATTTGCTCGTCCCTTGTTCTGTATTAATTGCACAAGGTGTCAGGGGTATTTATATAGGACCCAAACATGGGAGCTAGATTCTTTTGTACGTGTTTTAAGAACTTCTTTATTCTAGTGAAAACACACTTTTACGTCCGAGTCGGATCAGGTAAATACAAATATTCTATTACATGCTATTGAAATTTTAAGTTCCTACTTTCCTACCCCTACCTTATAAGTAAAATTGTTATGCCGTGATGTTGGTATGTTTACTTAATCACAAGTGTACAAAATAAGGTTATTTCTTTACGTAGGTTTTGAACTTTAAGTGAGGGAAGTAAGATTCGAAATCACTGGTAGATGTGCTGTACCATGAGTAGGGGTAAGAGGCATAGATATTTATATTGTCTGTGATCTTGGCTATGTTTTCTTTATATAATACCAGATTTCTCCCCGCAATTTCACGCGCAGCAGTTTTCGGTTTTCCCGTGGAAAAGGCATGTTTGCCCACGGTATTATGTAGCCTAAGTGCTATTCGTTTGAGCGTGAAGAGTCAAAAAACATGCGCACACAAATTTACTTTCTAAATTATAATATAAGTATGGATAATCGTAAAAACATGAAAAAAAAACTAATGAACACTGCACCAACCGTAGCTTTCTAATTAAATATTACTTGTTAGACTGTAAAATACATTGGTTAGTATAGATTTTATAAACGGTATTACTCTGATTTCATGTTGAATATCAAAGCTTATCTATCCATCGGTTAAACACAGGCTTGCATAAAACATGAAGTAAGTACAGTATTGCATGGAAGCATAGTGCTATGCAGAAGGTTACAGATTAATGACAAATATTATAATTCAAGCGAAATCATGTTTCATATCGATTGTTTTCAACTGAAAGGAAAGCATGAAAAGCGTTACTTTACTGAAATTGTACGTTTATCATTAACGTACGCTATTTTATAGTGCGGCGAGGAATAATAAATGAGTCGAGTTCAATGACTTAATATTATAATAATATGGTTAATAGTCTAGCCAGTAAACTACTGGCACATTTTTCTTTCATTTGTGTCTGTGTGTTGGTATACATTATATGGTATGTATATGTAGGTTTTTTAATTATTATGTTTATCTTATTATTTATTTATATTAATATTGCAATATTTATGTATACTTTATTTAGATGTAGGTAATATTTATTTATATATTCTTTGTACTATCCCGCATCAACTACTTTTTAAAAGCTTACTCCTTACTACCTGGTTGTCTGGAAGATATTGCTACCTAAGCAATAAGGCCGCCAATGGTACAATTTTGATTATTATTTAACTTTTTGTTTTTAATATTTTTCTCTTGTGCAATAAAGTATATTGTATTGTAAACTATACGCAAGTTATCACATTTGCGTATAGTTTAGTACAGAAATAACAAATTGATTGAATACGACGTCAAAGTTTTTACGTGTTTGTTGTAACATATGTATAATACAGTCTCAAATTCCACAACTAAACTAAACGTAAATGAGTACCGACTTCCAATCCGTTGGAATATTTTTCTCTTACGAGATGAAAAGCATAAAGTAAAAACTGTGACGAAGTTTTACTCCAGTATGTTTTATAAATAATATTTTAAAGATGTTCACGGTTTAAACAGTTGAATAAGTTTCATTGTCTTATACTTTTATTTACTAAACCATTCAATACCAAAAAAGAGCGAAGTAGACACCTGTCTGAGTATTGATTTTGTTGAAATAGTCTGACGAAATAATTAATTGACGGGAAGTTTTCTATTACCGGTTTCATCAGCTGTTATCAAGATCTGAAGATACTCATCGTATTTAATGAAGTAGTTACTTTTTACTATCGCTCTTACCATAAAATCGCAAGTGACAGCCTAAAGTGTCAATGTTCGTAGCCTCAAGTGCCCTAATGCTGTCATTTTATAAAATCTACTTATTGTAGATTTACTCGAAACATATCTGCGAACAACCTGCGACGCGGAAGATTTTCCGCGCCAGTTGTCATATCCAATACAATATTTCGCTACTGAACTAACTATACGCAGCGCAGGTGCGATTTGAACCTTAGGTTTTTATCGATAATAAAATAAACCTTGTTATTACACAACAAGTAAGACAGGGATAAAGCTGTTTGACAACGTCAAATCGAATGGAGAAATAATTTAAACACTGTCACAACGCGCGTGTAACTTTTTTGTAATATCGAAATAGTCCAAATGATATGATTTAAGGAATTCTAAACGAATTCTATCAAAATCATTTTTTTCCAGAAACAATTTATTTCAACACGTAGTTTTAAAATATCCCTTTATTCAATATTTCGACGGAACCCGCGTGCACTGTAAAACACTACGACTGCGGCACGCGATGTGCGATTCTGCTGCATTGATCGTTGGAATTCCCACGTTTAAAAATACCTACTCTGGGACGGTTCATGCCTATATTTCTCATTACTTATACTCACTTCAAACAAGGCTAATGCAGAGTGTAAGGGACGATAAACCGAACACTTTGCAAGCATGATCAGACCCTAAAGTTGTTTTTCTTTTACAATGAGCCTATGCTGGGATGGGAAAGTTACGTTTTTCTAATTTTTATAGTACGTTAGTCAGCTAATTGAGAATTTTGTATCTCGTTTACCATAATAGTAAACAAAAAATCTCCATAAAAAGTAGTCATTTTAAGAGCTGATATGCCTGCCAGAGAGAGAGAGAGAAAAAATAGTTATTACTAATTTACAACTTAAAACGCATTTCCGTAGCAATTGAATTCATAACATTTTCAATTTATGGTGAAAGTAAAAAAAATGCATTACGAATCACTAACGTAAACTCTGTTCAGAATATCAGAAAAACGTGGTATCAACGTCTAAAAGAGCGACACAGAATAATCTTCACTCAAAAGGAAAGAAATATGACTCTGTTTACAAAAGTCACGAGAATTTTCGGGTGAGGAAAAAGGATCACAAATGCTAGAAGATATTTGTTTTATCAAAACAATAAGACATTCCAAAGGAGACGCTGGGATGCGATGCCACTAGCCGTAGTAATAGGTTCATTCTTTATTCATTTCGACCCAACTTGGGAAATTAGGTTTTGGAAATGTCTGAAATAGGGAGTCGCGATGCCGTGTGATGTCGTCTTAGAATAGTATCACTCCATTTCTTTTCCGTGGGTGTTGTAAGAGGCGACTAAGGTACTCGTGATTACTGTTAATGTTACGTGATAAATGTGATAATAGCATTTTAGGCGACGGGCTGACCGTCACAAAGTTTAGGCAATTGTCCGCTTTATTTTCCATTTCACATACATATATCATGCCCGTATCCCTTGCGGGGTAGGCAGAGCATAAGCAGTCGGTGCCTAAACTTTTATGACATTAGTAGGCGTCTATTCAATATTGTATTTAAAAAATAACTGAGAACGACATTCAATATTTGATGAGCTGTGGCCATTTTTCAAAATTAATCGCCATAATACAAAATTTCAGAATTACCCTCAAATGATTGTCAGACGAGGCGTAAATGTAAGTTTTTCCCGTGGTCATTGTCAGCTGTGGTCATTTTTAAATATACAAAGTAAATTATACCTTTCAGCACTTTAAATATTTGTAGACCTTTTAACTAAGCATAATTAGGTAAAAAAAAAAACAATATTTACGTAGCATTTTATTGTGTTTTAACGAGTTTTTATAGTTCACGTCATATTTATTCTATTAATATAGGTATATTCAATAACTAGCATGGTCCTTACCATTAATTTGATTAAACTTGCTCAAATTCTGTCTTTAACGGCAAAAATTGTCATACCGGATCATAAATGCGGCATTGCCAAAAAACTCATGATAAAATTCCTGTAGTTCAACACGTACCAACCTTCTTTTTATTCAGTACCTACCTTTAGTTAGGTATTTGGAAGCATTGGCAGGCTAGACCGTATTAATTATATTTGTTGAGTACCAAATTTTTAAAACACTTCCCGTGTTAGGTATACAATTTTTGAAAACTTGCAAAATTTTGCAAAATCCTGCCCGCGCTTGAAAATTTTGCAAGTTTCCAAAGAAAAAATTTTTTTTATTTGTAATAATAGATTTTTCCTGGCTGCAGATTAATTTAAACTTAATTTTTTTCTATTTTGAACAAGTCATCATTGGCCTCACACGTCCGTGACAGACGATTTAATCAGTGTCTGAGGCAAGACTTTTCATGGCTGTATAAGCCGATACGGGAGAGGCATAATTTTCCGCACGCTCTACATGTGAAGGTGGAATTTGAGACTGGCACATGCATGTTTAGATGACGTTTTTGCCTTTTGTTAGCGAGACCCGAAAACCAGGCATTATCGTGTATTTTACGCCCATCAAACACACGCTTACGCCATTCGTCCCTAACCTCAGCAAGCTTCTCCCAGCTTTGATGATCAATGTTGAACGCAGCCATGTCCCGCTTGGCGCAATCTTTTTTTTTTATCTTTATTTAAGGAGTTTTGTCAAACTATGACAATGCCACTCCATTGTGCAACACATAGTATAAATAACAAAACAAAAAAGATCTTTGAAACGCAGCATAGATCTTCCAACCCCTCTTTTAGCGTTTGCTACAGCGCCAAGCAGAACACGCCGTGGTAGACGCGAAGGTTCCATCCGGTGCACATGCCCTAGCCACCGCAATCGTCTCTGCTTAAGCAGGGCGGTAAAACTAGGCGGCTGCGCAATTTCTAGAACTCGCTCGTTTCTGACTCTGTCCTGCCAGGTTATATGCAAGATATTTCTTACGCAGCGCATATGAAATGTATTGAGTCGACGTTCTTGTTTTGCATACGATATCCAGGTTTCAGCTCCGTACAAGAGTATGCTTAAAACGCAAGTTTGATAAACAATAATCTTGCTTTTTGTGGTCAGGTTTTGAACTCATAATAACATACAAATTGGCACAGTCAATAGAACAGTTTTTTTGAATTAATTTCTCTTTGAAGATTTATAAAAAGATTATCTAAATCTCTGATGACATTTGTTGGGGAATGGAATGGATAATCAACAGCTATTAGTGCTAGCTTTGCTAGATTTGATCGATTCATTTATTACCGTAGATTTTGACATCTTACTGAGACTGCTGCGATCTCTTAACATATCTAAATTCAAATTCAAATTGTTGTTTATTTGTGGAAACATGTGTACAAAGATCTTAATAACATAGATACATTTTGGTTTCAACATGCCCAGCCATTTGGCATACAAATATTTTAATATCATTCATTACTTACAGTTTTCACATTAAGTCAATAAATAAATAAAATGAAATTTAATTGTATTTAGATGTCATATCACAATAATAATATTAACTTAGTATTCAAATAAATTATGCATGCAAATATTTCAAATTAAACATTCAAAGATAACAATTAATAAGTAAAATTTTATGTCAATTTTTCATTTAAAAATAAATTAATATTATAATAACATTTGTTTGTCAAGAACTCATATAGTTTATTCTTGAACATTGTGACACTATCCAACTGAAGAATTTGCAGTGGAAGATGATTGTATATTTTGGCACTCATTTTCAAAATACTTTTGCCATATAGAGCAGTTTTACCACTATATGGTACAGAAATTTTACTTTTATGACGTTTACTGTAATATTTATCGAAAAGAACCAAGTTATTTCTGACAAACACAGATACTTCAAGGATGTACAGGCATGGCAGAGTTAGAAGCTTCAAGCTTTTGAAATAGGGTTCACACGATTTCATTGGCTTTAAACCACATGCCGACCGAAGACATCTCTTTTGTGCAATAAATGCATTCTGTCTATCCGTGGAGTTGCCCCAAAAGATCAGTCCATATCTTAATATTGATTCGACATGTGCTCGGTATGAAATCTGGACTGTAGACTGGTCGGCAACTTTTGACAATTGGTACAATGCGTAAGAAAATTTGCTTAGTCGGTCACATACGCTTCCAACGTGTTTCCAATTCATTTGTGAGTCCAACATAATTCCAAGGAATCTCAAAGTGTCGAGTTGTTCTATTGTTTCACTACCATATTTGATTTCAACGATTGAGGTGCTAGGAGCTCTATTATAGAAACGCATATATTTAGTCTTTTCAATATTAAGTTGAAGATTATGAGCCTTTAACCATTCAACTGCTCGAATCAAAGTATTATTGATATCGGTCTCAAGAGCGTTTGCGTCACTATTTGAAAAAATTATCGTACTATCGTCCGCGTAAAGAACCATTTTCCGATCAATGGCGGCAGGAAGGTTATTGATATATATAATAAACAAAAGTGGACCAAGTATGCTGCCCTGTGGTACCCCAACCGTGACTTGTCTATATTTGGAACGAAATTTTGTTTCTGTCTTTGTTTTTAAGCAAATGCTATCAATTTCGGTTGCTTGGAGTCTGTTGGATAGATAGGATTTCAACAATTCGAAGGCGTTTCCACGTATGCCATAAGCATATATTTTTTTGACCAGTATAGCGTGTTCAACGTAGTCGAACGCTTTGCTCAGATCCATAAATAAAGCGCAAACTTCTTTTCTGGTATCTACATCTATTAATATTCTTTTTATAAAATTATATATCGCCAAGTTTGTAGACCTGCCTTTCCGAAATCCAACCTGCTCTTCTTCTAACAGATTAAACTTTCCAAGAACGGATATAGATTATTATGTATTATTTTTTCATATATCTTGGAAAAAATAGGAATAAGCGCTATAGGTCTATAATTGCTAATTGTTTCCGTATTCCCTTTTTTAAAAATCGGTTTTATAATAGTTACCTTTAGTTTGTCAGGAAAGACACCAGTTTCTAAATAAATGTTTATTGTATAACTAAGAACATCTGCAATATCTAATGCTACTGTTTTAAAAATTTTAGTTGAGATGTCATCGTAGCCAGTACTATGTGAGTTTTTTAATGACATTATAGTAGTTACAATCTCGTGGGCAGTAACAGGTTTCAAGAATACTGAGTTGAGAATCGGTGCTACGGGACTTACAGTAGGATTCATATTGCCTGTTTTTGCTTGGTCTACATAAAAGTCATTAAAAGCCTTAGCTATGTCTGCCGGATTAGTAATTAATATATCGCCTACCTTTAATCTGGTTATAAATTCTTTGGTGCGTTCATATTTAGACTCATTGATAACTCCCCAAGTGGCCTTGCCTTTATTGGTTGCATTTTTTATTTTGAATTCATTTCTTATTTTTCGCGTCAGTAGAAGAATTTTTTTTAGCCTGTAGTGAACAGCTTTAAATTTATTTTGATTGTATTTGGTAGGTTTTTTTCTATATGCCCAAAGTAGCTCCCTTTTTCTTTTAGAAATTTGTCTAATGCTTTTCGTTATCCATTTAGCTTTTCCATTAGTTTTAATCTTTACCCTTATTAGAGGGAAACACAAATCATAGAAAAGCTTAAATCTTTCCAAAAACATACTGAATGCCAGATTAGGGTTTTTTTCTGCGTAAACCTCTGTAAAGCTAAGTGCTTTAATACATTCAGTGAATTTGTTAATATTATCCTTACAGTAATCCCTTTTTGTAATAAACCAATATGCCATTGAACAACTTTTTTTGACTGGGACTGTGAGCAATTGAGCTGTATGGTCTGATAATTCATAGTCCAAAACAAAAGCTTTACAACCTTTTATATTGTGACAGAAATTATCAAGGCACTTACCACTTCGTAAGCGTGTTGGTTGTTTAATAGAGATCTTAAGATTGTAGTTGCTAAGTATTTGCTCAAACTTATTGGTAACTTTGTCTTTTACTAATGTATCAATATTGAAATCTCCACACAATATTAGTTTCTTATTTGAATTTTGGATATTGTGTAAGATTTTTTGCAGGTTATCTAAAAAAGTGTAAAGTTTTGGTAAGGTTGTTTTCGGAGATCTATAAAATACTATATACTATGAGTTTGTGTTCAATTATTTCAGCTGCACAGCATTCAAACAGGCCAGGAAAAGCATATTTACTCAATTCGGTTAATCTACTGAAGCAATTGGGCGCATGCAGCACATCTGAGTTCATGGTTTCTTCCTGGTGTACCACTTTAACCTTCTTTAAACACTTCAAAAATTAGGTCCTTCTTAAATATTGAAAACACAAGATTAGAAGCAAGGGACGAAACATCGTTAAATTTTAATTTTCAATCTACGAAAGTGGATTTAACAGCATTGCTGATTTATATTCTCAAAGGAACATTTTTGATGGAAAGGCTCAAGGGACTAAATGATGTAATGCTTCACTCACAAATTTAGTATTCACGATTCCGATATTCGTCTTTATTTTTCCTATTTGTGTTTTCATTTTATAGCTGGTAAACAGCTTTTCAATCATGTTGGGAGATAGTGATACCTATAGATAAGGAGTACGTTTATGTAAAAATTTAAGATAACTTTTGTATTTAAACTTGAAATTAATTTTGTACCGTTCATTAGTAATTTGATGTGCAAATTAATCGAGTAGAATAATGTATTCTAGAAAATGTATAGAGAAGTGTTTGTAGATATTATGTAACTATGAACTTCTGTTCGTATCGTTTTTGCTCTTAAGTAACTGGAGCTGATTGAAAAACTGCGTGAGGCAAAAAGATGATACAATATCGGCCAGAGACGATGGGCCGTTGTCACACGTAAGTTTACTACACCATTTATATTGTTATGAAGGAACGTACGCGTATGTATAAAATACTATAATTATCCTATCCTGCTGCGTCGCGTCCTACTTGGCTCTCTATGTTACTGCGTAAAAGACTTACATATACATACATATATCACGCCTATAATCCCTTACGGGGAAAGCAGAGCGTAAACGGCCGTAAAAAACGGACATCTACGCCACGTCTGACAAACATTTGAGGGTCATTTGGAATATTGTGTACCACTATAGTGACAGGTTGTCAGCCGATCGCCTCAAGGACAGTGGGCAAAAGTGGTCCAAGAACCTCCACCATTGAGACTTATTGGAAATGGAAGAACACACTTATCAGATTATCCGAGACAAGTATTACCGAAATCTGCACCGGGATTTCTTTTTTATAGTCACTTGAAGTTACTATAAAAATATCGTTAAAAAATGATTTTAACTGGAGCGAGCTATTTATTTTGACAGATTTCATTGATATTGCGTGTCTCTCCAATGTGCCACTATGTAAACTCCATGTAACGACACTCCACATAACGTCAAACTCCCCAAAACATTCAAATAACATGACTTTGGTTTGAAAAAAGTGGTCCAAGAACCTTCACTGTTGAGACTTTTTGGAAATGGAAGTACATACTTGTCTGTGACACATTTATATTGATATTACGTGTCAGTCGAATGTAATACAGTGTAAACTCCATGAAACGATACTCCACATAATACAAAACTCACAAAAACATTCAAATAGGTAACATAACTTTGGTTTGAAAAAAGTGGTCCAAGAACCTCCACTGTTGAGACTAATTGGAAATGGAAGAAAACACTTATCAGATTATCCGAGACAAGTATTACCGAAATCTGCACCGGGTTTTTTTTCATAGTCACTTGAAGTTACTATAAAAATATTGTTAAAAAATGATTTTAACTGGAGCGTGCTATTTATTTTGACAGATTTTATTGATATTGCGTCTCTCTCCAATGTGCCACAATGTAAACTCCATGTAACGACACTCCACATAACGTCACACTCCCCAAAATATTCAAATAACATGACTTTGGTTTGAAAAAAGTGGTCCAAGACCTTCCACTGTTGAGACTAATTGGAAATGGAAGTACATACTTGTCAGATTATTCGAGACAAGTTTTATCGAAATCGGCTGCGGTTTTTTTTTTATAGTCACTTAGAGTGACCATAAAAATATTCTTAAAAATAATTTTGAGTGGAGCGTGCCATTTCTCTTGACACATTTATAGTGACATTGCGTGACTCTCGAATGTAAAACAATCTTAACTCCATGTAACGTCAAACTCCCCAAAACATTCAAATAACATGACTTTGGTTTAAAAAAAGTGGTCCAAGACCTTCCACTGTTGAGACTTATTGGAAATGGAAGTACATACTTGTCTGTGACACATTAATATAGACATTGCGTGTCAGTCGAATGTAATACAGTGTAAACTCCATGAAACGATACGCCACATAATACAAAACTCACAAATACATTCAAATAACATGATTTTGGTTTGGAAAAAGTGGCCTCAGAACCTCTACTGTTGAGACTTAATGGATATGAAAGTATATATTGTGTGTGCTATAACTAATACATATCTATATGATTTCGATAAAACTTGTCTTGAATAATTTGACAAGTATGTACTTCCATTTCAAATATGTCTCAACAGTGGAAGGTCTTGGACCACTTTTTTCAAACCAAAGTCATGTTATTTGAATGTTTTGGGGAGTTTGACGTTATGTGGATATTCGTTACATGGAGTTTACATTGTGGCACATTCGAGAGGCGTGTCTCAATATCTAATATCAATAAAATCTGTCAAAATAAATATCACGCTCCTGTTAAAATCATTTTTTAAGAATATTTTTATAGTAACTTCAAGTGACCATAAAAAAGAAATCCCGGTGCAGATTTCGGTAATACTTGTCTCGGATAATCTGATAAGTGTGTTCTTCCATTTCCAATAAGTCTCAATAGTGGAGGTTCTTGGACCAAGTTCCATACAATTTTGCCCACTGTCATTTGCAATACACACCCTCAAGTCCCTTAGTCGCCTCTTACGACACCCACGGAAAAGCAATGGGGTGATGCTATTCTAAGCCGGCATCACACGGCCACTAAAAGACTTGGTTTATGAAAAATACGGATTACGCTAAAGCACTGACTAACTAACCGAATACTTCTGCTAAAATAAAGTTACAAACTGTTGAAAAAGTTTTATATTTACATTACAGTTAGTGGTTCATAAAAAATTGATTTTACATTAATTTCGATTATTGTAATTGTTCAAGTCACCCAAAACCATTAACATTTAGTAAAATGTCAACACAATAAAGTAAAAATTAAAAAAATGAACCTCCATAAATTTTTCTTGTTATTTTATCGGGTTACTTTTTGTAGAAAAGAAAAATATTGGTGTTCTTTAGGAAAAATTGATCAAAATCGTGGTCAGCAGCACTTTCTTCGCGAAACCTAGTACTATCCTAATACTCTGCATAAGTAAATTGATTTTGCTACCTGTAATAAAGTGTGTGTCTTTCACTCACTCATCAATCACGATTTACCTACTCAGTGACGACAACTACGACAGCTGTGACTGATGAACGCAATCCACATGACAAGTCTGTGAAAAATTGCACTAATTCATTCCCGCAGAATGTGTTGAAAATGCGCTTATAAGGAGAATGATGGCCATCTAAGTCTTTCTTGGCAATTTGTCAGGGATTTAGCTATCATCTCCTATAACATGTACCTAAAGTCAAAATTTACATGTACTTATCGTTTTGTCACACAATTTCAGGTAGTATAAATATATATTTGATACCATACGCCAATAACACAAAAGTTTTGAAACATATTTAATCAAATGTTTGTATTAAGGTAGATTTGAGGTTTCACTGTGAAGGACAACATCAGTACACTTTAAATTAAGTTCCGACATCCGTGTCTGGGAACCCTTTTTAAAGTATGTGGAACATGGATGGGTGGATGGATAACATAAAGAACGGAATACTAAATTATATTATCTATCTACTAAATAATATCGAAATACAAGAACTCAAAAGCTAGCAATCAATCTCCTACAGAGAACAGCGAAATTCTGAACAAGTATACTCTCAGATTGCGATTTTTAGAATGCTCTTTGGCATTGTGCCATCATACAAAAAATTAATATACTTGAACACAAAATGTAAGTGATTGACTCGATTAAGCAGTACATTCAAATCTAGGTCATATCAATGCAGAATAATAACTATACATTTTTTAACAACAAAATATTACTTAGCTAACAACTCAATTTTAAGAGTAGATTATTCTTTGGGTTGAAAAAAAGCTGTGATGGAATATTGTTAACAAAAAAAATTACTGAATGAGTAAATATGACTACAGAATAAGTAAAGAAAAATACCTCAGAAATGTAAAGAATAAAGTTGTTATCATATTCCAGAAGCGGTGAAGGATTTTATATTTACCAGCACGTTTCTATTTTATACAGTTTATTATGCTATTTTGCAAGACGTCCAGTTCAGGCAACAGTTAATGAATACACAGAATCTTTTCACGTCCTACCAAATATTATGCTTTCACTCAAAATATGACAAACCTAGCGCAGGTAGTATTTTGTAAAGAGTCGGTATTTTGCAGCAAAGTTACATAGTTAGTTAGTTAGCATAACTATGGCTAATTATAGCACTTGCCGTGTGATGTCGTTGCCACCCCATGTCTACCCGTTGGTATCGTAAAAAGCGACTGAGGGATTAATAAATCCAGGAAATGGGCAGCAGCGTTCACTGTGAAAACAACATCTTGCACTGCGCTTGCAATCCACTTCCCAAGCGTGGTGAGTATGACCACCCCCCTCCAGCTGTGGACTGTTGTGGCTGCTAATGTTATAGCTATTTGTGGATCTAATCAGTAGCAATTAGGAGCGGGTCAAGCCAACCCATTCCTCCAAATCAATTTGGGCGTGAAGTAGCTATCTATCTAGATAGGAATATTGAATATTGATTACGACCACAGAAATTCCGCTTAGATCGGAAATTTTTGATCAGTGATAATCAAAATGATTTTGCAACGCGGTTCCGACAAAGCATTCAAGTTTTCAGTTAATTAGGCATCGGTCGTCTCTATTTTGAAATGATTTAAAAAAACATCTCTCTGTATCAAAATTAATGTTTATAACTACTACAATATTTTATGGTTATGAACTAAAAGTAATAATTCACCGAAGCCATAGCCAGTGGCATCAGTAGTTAAAGTAAATCACTTACGCGGTCCGCACTTGTCTACATGGTTGGTGACGTAATCCTCTTGGCACCGACAGATCTTCTGCACATCGTCACAAATCGAGAACTCGAAACTGCAGTCGATAAGTGTAGAGCAGTGGTCGCCATACTTTTTGTCGCCACGCGTTGATGGGTCTGAGGAAGAAAGGATAACCTTATTTGTAACTATTTTCACGACACTTTCCCATTTAAGGTGCAACATAAAAAGTTGTGCATTTAAGATGCTGCACCGCGTAAACGTAAAGTACTTTTAGGTGAGCTTCTACCACAATTTCAATTTAAAAAATAACTACAAAGTGATTTTCATCATAAATTTTTATTTATCATAACTGAATTCATGTTTTTGTTTTGGTAGGTACCTAAATTAATTTATATACGACGAACATTTAATATAAAAGCACTATATAATGTAAAAATAATAAGTAAAGAATTCTGTAAATTGTGGGTGGATGTCGTAAAAGGCGACTATGGGATGAATCCAAGGAATAGGCAGCAGTGTTCGCTGCGAATACAACACATTGCACTGCGCTCGCCAATCTGCCTGCCATGCTTGGTGAGTATGGCAAATACCCCCCGATTGGGGGACGCCCATGTCCAGCCATAGACGTTTGTGACTGTTGAAGTTGAAAGTATTAAAGAATGTTGCTGCACCTCTTCCCGTTCCCAGTTTCCACTCGATCGTATCGACCGTTTCGTCATTACTCACGTTAAAACCGCTTAATAGCTCACATCACCCACCGTTTTGCAGCGAAGTAATATTGCAATAATTGCTGGTGAGCTCAACTCCTATCAACTGCAATTACTCGTTCGTCATATGAATACGTGAAATTACAACGTGTTATTACAAAAAAGTTAGACGCGCATTTAGTTAGTTCGGCGCGCCGCCGGTTAAAAAGTTAGAACCACGTCAAATATTTTTCTTCAAAGACCGATATTTTCTATATATTTCTATTTAAAGGTGATCAACGACAGTAAAGATCAATTTGTTGTGCAAATAACCGCATATTGCTCGGTTCATACCACAGCTGAATTTATGGCTTCAAGTATTTCAGTTGACTGTGATTTTGATTTGACTGCACCCTACTCTTCGTTCGCCAACATCGGCTGTGGGTATCATTCTCTCTTTTGTATCAGACTTGAGTATTTTAAACCGCTAGCAGGGATGGTGTGCTACTAGGAAGCGCCTCAGTCCGAATGGTGCGCTTGGCTTGCCCGGTAGTACCGGGCCGGTACTAACTTCCACTCACAACATTATTGGTTTTAATCTTCATATTTAAAAAAAAACAATTACTTACCTACGTAGGCTTAGAATAGAATCACTCCATTTCGTACCCGTGGGAGTCGTAAGAGGCGACTAAGGGACTTGAGGGTGTGTATATATACACACAATTTTCCGAATGACCCTCAAATATATGTCAGACGTGGCGTAAATGGCCGTTTTTGCGGCCGTTAGATAATAGGCGTGATATGTGTATGTATGTATTACTTACCAAATGGTGTAGTTGGAATGGGAGTAGTGGTAGTGGTGGACTCCTCGTTCGCCAGCAGTGGCGGGGGGTGGAATGCGACGAGGACCGCGAGTGCGGCGTGCGCCACGGCCCGCATGCTGCGCTCGCCTGGCATGCCGCTCACTGCGCCCGCGTCACATGCCACTCAACCACCTGGGGACAAAGTATACATATTTTACCCCATCCAACCTCGCGTTTTAAACACCGTCCGAGACCATCCTTACGGAAGAAGATGATGAAATCACAGTAGCCACTGCTGCAGCCATTGCGAGTAGATCACACTCCACAAGCTCCTCAAGCAACCGACGCCCCCGCCGGCGGGGGCGCAGAGGTCCCTCGTTTGCTCCCCACTTTAGGAACTACCGGTACGTGCTGGGTAGATTCAGTCCAATACGTTCTTCCCAGAACAACTCGTAAGCCCAGATTGAGCTGGTTGTTTGAACAACCACAAGCTTTTCCGGGTGAGCTCCTGCTCCCCACCATACAGTCAGGTGTAGATTAAAAGCCCCGGGGCTAAAAATCGTAGGGTCCACAACTAAAAATAATAAAAAATAGCTGAGTATATTTTAAGGGGTGAACCAGTACGTGAAACTGAACAACTTTCCCCAAGGAACATAGGTCGAAATATGAAAAAATAATTTGACCCTCCCATACTTAGTGTGTTACCCGGCCGGGATAATTTGTATGGGAGGGCCAATTTTTTTTGTTGTATTTCGACCTATGTTCCTTGGGGAAAGTTGTTCAGTTTCACGTACTGGTGCACCCCTTAAAATATTCTCAGCAATTTTTTTTACACCATGTATAGCTATGTAAAAAAATGGGTTCTTAAAGTAAAAACATCTCAAGAACTACACAGGCTTGGATTTTGATTGAGTACTTTATGGTGTCCCCGCACTCATTTATTTCATACTTAGTTTTAGGTTGGTTGGAAGAGATATCTTTATAGAGATAAGCTCACCTCTGTGAACTACTTTTTAAAACAAAAAATATTGTATTGTTTATGCACAATAAAGAATATAATATTAAGTATGTCTATCTCAAACACGCCTACATGGAACTAGCATCAAAGTCGTACGATGTAGGAGTACTTCTCAAATCCTTGCATACCTATGAACTAATGCAATATCAAGGCAAAAGAACGATCCGATAAAAAAAAACTATATAAAGAAAATATTCACAGAAAGGTCTTGTCTCTCTCTTTTCGTGTGGGACACTGAGTCGTCCTACGACCCGATGAACCCTGGTGTCAGAGTTTTGCAACCGCCTACTACCACTACTAGGCAAGGTCTTGTTAAACAGCACAATATACATTAGGCGGTTCTTCTGTCGCTGCGTATTTTTGACGCACTGTAACGTATGCGTCTGCCAGACGAAATTAAATCGCGAATTCCAATCTCATTGACATACAAATATGGCTACGGTGCATTAATGTGCCGTGGTGCGTAATTGATGCGCCTGTAAAGTCGTTTGACAGACAGACACATCCGTAAACGCTTAGCATTGTCGACATTATCTCTACCATTTTATAAGTAAAAGACTCAATGCTTATGTTATTATTTACCATTTATTGCACACAAGAAACATTACAAGAGACAATATACAAAGAATGACGACACAACAGGACAACTTATTTCTACTAAGAAATTTCTTCCAGCTGACCTACAGAAAGTGAGACTTCTACAAGACAGGCGGATTGGGCGTGCACAATTACTTATTTAAATAAATAAATAATTTAAAAAAATATGTTCTTGGAAACTACTAAATTACAAATATAATAAAAAGCTACACCTGACTATTGTAACTCACTGAGATGTATAATTCACGAGGCAGAGCCAGCAGTACTTTAAGCCTGTTCATCTATAAGTAGACTTTTTTAAAGCCAGTGAGCAGCTGTGTTTTTTTACCACCGATCCAGAATGGAGGGATTGGATGGAAGTTGACTTGATATTACAGTTGTAAATCTTGGTGGCAAGTTTTATAAAGGACAGACCCAAAACTAAGATTTATGTCTACAGCATTGCGGTAGTCTTGGAAATGCGGATGAGGTTCACCTCAATACAAATTCTTCAGAAACCTGTGGTTTAATATGAAGCGCTAGTTGTGAATTATTTGTTTACCAAGTAAATAAAAAAATATAAATAAAAAGATAGACAAAAGAAATACACAACTGGCTAAAATATAATTGCTTAATTGAAAATAAATACTGAAATGCGAAACATTTGGGAGTTCTCCAAGTGTGACAGCCAATTTAGACGGGATTCGACCCGGATTTGCTTAACAAATTTATTAAATTACTGGCTGATGTCTGCAACGCTGCTGGTGGTGCAATGAATTAGATATGTCAAGATGCAAATTCGGAGGAATTTGAGATCTTATGCACGTACCTATAGTATCTAAGTACATATCGTAGAGAATTTACATTTGCTGTTTGGTGCAGGATTTGACAAGCATGGACACATTTTTACTCAGAGTGACAGTATAAATCAAAAGCAGGGCGGCAGCGTTTCCTGTGAATATAACGACTTGCACTTTGCATGCTTATCCACCTTTCAAGCGTGTTTGGCCTATGTTCAGCAGTATACTTGTAGCTATTGGTGATGTACTACTACAGTTGAGATAAGCTGAGATAAAAAGCTACTTTGTTCATAGGTACCGTTCTTATTCTACAGAAAAAATATTTCATTCATAAAAATATAGGCTGATCTAATCGTCTTATGGAAAATCAACTGATAACTTTCGGATTAGATACTAGATGAGGTAACACACTAGATCACTAGATGAGGAGCCTAAAATCTATCTTTGCCTTGTATCAGCCACAACATTCAAAACCTAATGCAATATCAGAAATCCGTCAATTTCATCTCCAATTACCTACGTCTTAGCGTTTGAAGGTTTAGACCCGAGGGGTAAGCCGAACCCAGTAGGAGCTTGTATAATAATTTATTTAAGTTAATTATCTAAGGTTTGTAATTTATAGGTACTTATCGATATTTTAATACAAGTGTAGGTTCCACTAGGTAGAACAAGTAAAAATAAATCTGTATTCGGTTTTTATTGGATTACCAGCAATACTTTACATGAATTATAACATATAAGAAGGATATCTAACCTGCTTAAATTTATGCAAAAAATAAAAAGGGTGAACTTTAGTTATGACCATAATGTTAATATTTTATGTGCGGTGTAAGTATATTTTTGGATGAAGGAATAAATAATTTGTTTAGTCAAAAGTTACTCCGCTAGATTTACTTTACGCACGGTCATAAATCATTACTGATAGGGTTGTAAAAACGTAGCCAGCTAAACGAAAATTATACGTACCTACCTCGTAATTTTATTACATGCGCGCGTTATTCCGTAAAACGTGAGTCGGCGCGTGTAGCCGCATGTAGGCGTATTTAGCCTTTCGTACATAATTTCAATTATTTCCGTAAATATTGTATGTTTTCATATATTTTCTAATAATAGGTAAGAATAACACAAAAACTTTAAGATAATACGTATATACTCCATATTTTTTTAAATTAAAATAAATCACAATATTTTCTATCTCATCATTTAAATTTCAAAAACTACATCATATGTCTGAGCCATACCGTCTACACGCACATTAATGCAAATTATTATAAATGAACATTCATGTTCATTGCACAGTTATTTTGACCATTTTTACTTTCTAATTCTGCTTCGAAGAGCATACCATGAACATACCTGCTTTTCCTGAAGTTGATAGTTAGTCTTCACGTAATACGAATTGAGTGCTCAGGCTTTTTAGATCTGTTTTATGTAATTTTTTTTTTATATTTACACCTAATAAGAATATTATTTAATCATCTTGGCACATTTAATCATCATAATATAAAACTTATTTGAACATCTGCCGTGTGATGCCGGCTGCAAGCAGTTATTTGTCCAGTAATATATTGCACGAAAATCACAGTAACATGCGCATAAAAAGGAGGATTTTTTAGAATGAAAATAAAGTTTTGTATTCCTAGAACTTTATCGATGGCCTTAAACTGACTAAATTATTTATCTCTCCGAAATTTAAATTGAAATTCTATATTGGATAGTATTACCACTTACCGACGTCATTATACGTCATTTTAAAAAAAGATATTTGCATAACACAAATTTCCTTTTTTATAACAATTTTGTAATGTCGTAATAAAATTAAAAAAGAAGCACTGCCTCGGGCGGGATAAAAATTAAAAAAGAAGCACTGCCTCGCGTCTGGCCAGGTTCATAACAGGGCGTGTAACTTTACGCCACCATCTCTCATCTCATTTGTAGTCAAGATTTTCAAAGCATTTTATTTACATACGTATTATTAACCGGACACTCTGAACAGGAAAACCCCCCAAAAACCTGCCCAATTAATTAATATTCACTTCATAATTAATACTCTGTTCTGTTTGTACGTTGTTTTCGTTTCGGTTGTAGTAAATATAAAGGGAAACCCTGTTTTTGTGATGCGAGTGAAAAACAACCGAAAGTTATTATATATGTGTCGGAGATTGATCAAACTCTGGTGGGTATTGGCTGAAATTATTTGACAGTTCGCGTTTTGTAATTATTTTCTTCCGTTCAATTGCTATTTGATTCTTGTAGAAACGAAACGCATAATTGCTGGCAACACTCAAATAGGCGATGCGCTTTATTCGCGCGCAGTTAGCTATCGACTGTCAGATAGACTGGAGTGACGTTAAAGGCGTTGTAGTGCGTTCTCACAATTCATTGTTAGCTGTGTTCGTGATAAAGAAACGGAACTCAAATGGGCTATGGAGTAAACAACTTTGACAGTTCCGGTTGGTCTGTCGTTCGAGGTGGTCGTTTTGAAGTTAGGTTTAGAATCTGGTAAAATCTTGGGAATCCTGGAGTGTTTGGAGAAACTGTAGTCTTCTAGCGATGGCGGAGCCCTAGATTCGTATTGCCAGTGGAATATTTGTGGAGATCATGAAGTGTGTGTTGGTTATTGTCGTATTTCCCCGAGGTTGTAGCCGAAGTTGGTGAAATGCAGAGATTGTACGAGGTTGGTGACAGTTGCTGCTGTGGTCTCTTTGTAATCCTGCAGGCTGTGGATTCCAATAGTGTTCAGTGTTGAAGGTTAGTGTCAATCGGTATCTTTGGTGTTGTCATGACACGTTGACGTAGATCAGCGTTTGTCTCAGTTTCTTAAGTTGGTTTGGTAGACAGGTCGGTTGTAGTACGGTTACACCGTGCCTGACGATGACCTGCCAGGTCGAAACAACCTCACCGTGGGAAATGACTGCGTAATGATATCGACGTCGTGGTTAATCATTTCAGTGGCCAGCGATAGCATTTGGTGATGCAGTATTCTACAGGGTTCGATGATTATACGCCCACGACGTTTTGTTCTGTATCCTGACGAAAGGTTATACTTCCTCAGTGTTTAAGTATCATCCAGACTTGCTGGTTGATTAGTTTTGGGGTCCATTCTTTATTGTTTTCTACAGCGGACCTTATGCAGTATCATCCTGATTTATCGGCATCCTGATGTTCACGGCACGTGCATGCCTGTACGTGTACAGGCTCCCTCTCTTTTTTCATTGTGTTCTCTTCTTCTCTTCTCTCTTTTTCTTCTTATTCGACATATGTATTAACATCCAGTGACTACGGAAGAGTTTAAACGCAAGTTTTAACGCACAGAATGGCATCTAAAACTCTAAATGCAATATCAAAATTATTAATATTAATTAATAATTTCATAAGTGCCTAAATCAAAACCCTTTGCCTTTATGGCCCTAATAAGCGTGCGTGTTTGTTTACGCACGCATAAAGTGTCGGCCTATAAAAATACCCTTTATCAGATCACGTTAATTCCATGGTTCCTTTCAATGGTTTCAAAAAATATTTCTCTTATCAAAATGAGGGTTAAGTGGGTTTAGTAATTGATTTGACTTCCCTATTTTAGTAACAGTAAAATTAAGATCACGTGCGGTTAGGCACTCAAACTACCAATGTAAGTCTTTTGCGCGCGGCATAAGAACGGTCCAAAGTCCAAACTATCTAACCCAGCCTGGTCTTTACTGTACACATCGGTAGTAAAATCGTGACTAGTTCCTACTTTTTAAAATGTTGGTCAATTTAAAGGGGAAAAAAGGCATTACTTAGATCTACTCCATAACCATCTGTCTGTGCGGAAATGTCATAATCGAAACTGTTTGGAAATGTGAGCCACAATCCGCGAGGCAGCTTTTTATTTTTAAGTTATTGACATTAAGATACACTTGCAAAATTGGCGGGCATTATACGAGCTGCGTTGGCCTAGATAGGAGAGGCGTCGCCACTAGTGATGGCGATGATAGTCGTAGGTTCAAATCCTGCCTGCGCTTGATAATTGATAATTTGCAAGAGTTAAAAAAAATATACCTTACACGGGAAGTGTTTTAAAATTTGGTATTCAGTTTGTTCATTCTCCAAATGCAAGTCTGCTAAGGACTGTTGATGTTGTTAAACACTATGTGTGAGCCAAAAATAATTGGCTCAGTCTTGAAACTATCCTTACTTTACTGTCTTTATCGCATTGCCAAATGGTTGTATTATTTAATGAAAATCTTTTTGTTCAATTTTTTTTGTACGAATACAATCAAGGTATGGCATGTAAGGCATGTATTTCTAAAGGAATAAATTAACAGTTTCAGTATAAATATTGACAAGAACTCAAAAATAATTAATAAATAAAGGTTTGTTGTTTAAAAAAGTCTTTGCTGAAGAAAAACAATAGAAACGGTCAGTACAAGAGGGAATACGCTGTTTCTACCGGAAACTTGTTTGTAACACATTCGTATTCTGAGTAAAGTTTCCCAAACATAGTGTCAAGTTGTGTAGTGTTCGCTTCGTGTTCGAAACGCAATGTTTTACCTGCTACGCTTGGGGAACGGACAAGCGTTTTAAATTAAGCAAATATAAATTTAACGGCAAAACTAGGTTACTATAAACGATAAAACTAAGAAAAACAAACCTAACTGAAACAAACTCCCAACTCTGCAAACTTTTAATTACTTAGCCCAAATACCTGATTAGAAATGAAAAAATCGGCTAAATGCCAGTCGGACTTGCCTACCAAAGGTTCCGTAATATGCACATAAAGCCCTTTCATATGATACTCTACTTTAACTACCAGCTTCAATTTTTTAATTTTATTATTTTTTGCGCTCCGATAACAATCAAATTACAGAATTTTTCCCTTAACTTGTACTTCAAACAAAGCTACATGCTAAATTTCATAGTTTTCGGGATGTGCCTTAAATAAAGCATAAATTGCGATATCCTTTTCAACGTTGTGACAGACGGACGGACGGACGGACGGTCAGACAACAAAGTGGTCATATAAGGGTTCCGATATTTATCCTTTTGAGGAACGGAACACTAAAACTTAAAAATACTGTGTTATTTTATTAAAGTAACTGATTATAATCATAAAAGGTGCCATAACCCGTAGGAAAAAAACAGGGATTTGTCACCAGAAGCGTTTTTTATTTGCTTAGAACAAACATTACCGTAGAGGGAACAGTAACTGCAATAAACAAAGTGAAGCTAAACAACCAATCGCCATGCACGTCATGCAACAAGAAATTTGAATTATCCAGAAGAGTACTCTATTTCAGTCGCTTTATTTAGACTGAACATTAAATATAATATTTTTAAAGAATGTACTGACTGAATACACAATAAGTTTGTGTGCTGTGAGGAATTATTTTTACCATACAATTTCACATTGTTGACTATTTTTTGAACTAATATGGTTAAGAATAACATCTAACAAGTAAAGTTACTGTCATGTATGTTTGATGTTGATTGGCAGGAGTCAAAAGTTTATACATTTAATGTTTAGTGTAGCAAACAAAAATTTGTTTTGTTTCTTTGAAAGGTTCCCTCTGTACATTCTATCACTCTGAGTTCATGTGATGGTAAAACCGCACGCAATCGGACGGCTCATAGGCGCCGCGCACTGCGGTACCCTAATCGCGCATGCGCAGTCACACCATTCGAAAATAAACTCTTTGCAATACAATTAAAATGCATTTTAGTGAAACAGGGTTCAATGAAACACATGGCCGCAAATGCATTGGAATATAATTTTTGTGTCACTTATATTATGGCGTAAGAATGAATGACGACTACTGTTTAGAATCAAATTTTGTCTTGAAAGGTATGCTTTGTGTATAGGTTTGTTGACCTTTTACGCTTTGATTTTTCTACTATTATTTGGTGTTTTAGTGTATTAAGGTTCTAAGGTAGGTAATGTCTATTTTCGGACAAAAAGTTTCCTTGTTACTTGAAGACTGAGTATCGTTATACCAAGCAGTACAGGTAAATGTAGTGTTAGATGTAGGTAAATGTTTAATTAACGAATAACAAAACTAGATCAACTTCGCTAACTTTACCCTAAGTAGGTCAAACGTTTTTGTCTGTTGACGTTGTGTCATATTCATAGAAGAAGTATTTTATAAAACTAAACATATAAAAAATCACCATGAGTAGGTATGTACTTTCCTATTACATTTTCATTTGGCTGTTACTAATGATTATTTATTCAGAAGCCATTTGTTTTTAGGTGAGAAAAAACTAAATATTAGTCCCAATCGGATCGTTGGATGACTCGGTGTCCCCCACGAAAAGAGAGAGAGAGTCCCAAGGCTAGTCTAACGTGCGGGTATTTTCTTGTTATGAACAATATTTAGCCCAAAAATGATATGACAGAATAATGCCGAAAATGGCAGTCACAACTTGCTTATAAGGGTCATTCATAAAAAATCAATAAAAAAATTGGTTAGCATGATGGACTGCTTTAATTGGCGTACAGATATTGCGGGTTTGCAGTATCTGGTATAGAACCACTTTTTTCTATAGAATGTCTCTTATAGAAAAGAATACATAATAATGGCTACCGCTTAGAATCAAAACTCCTACATGTATATATGTGCGTTCCAAAACTAGGGCTACCGAAACCACAACGCACTCTAAACTAGTATAAAGCGCGCGTAACCAGTTGATGACCACTTCAGACTGCTTCTAAGTCGGGCGAGCGCGGGGCGGTGAAATATCAGAGAGCGGGTGGGAGTGCCGCGTCATAGCGGTATCTTGTTTAAAATGTAGCAAATGTCACTCGCGCTAATGCGCTGCGAATCACATGACACCCCACATGTCAATCTAGCCGTTTGGGCTGTAACCCACGAAAAAGAAATTGCATGTCCACATACATACATACATAATACATAAACACATACATACATAGAGACAGACTCCCGAAAAACTCTAACCCTCCTTCTAAGACATCCGGTAGAAAGACATATAAAATTAACTACAACAGCTTTCATTTCATAAAAATAGGTAATAATGAAAAATACCCGTACTTCCACATATTTACGATTAAAACAGGCATTGGATTAATTTAAGAATAAATATTCATAATTTAAAAACTTTGTCCAACTGTGGACTGCAAAATTTTAATCATTCTCTCATTTTCATGTCACTTTCTCATTTCCATGTCACTTTCTCATTTCCATGTCATCTCGAACCATGGAAAGACATGGAAATGAGAACATGGAAATAAGAACGAAAGCTTATTTTGCAGTTTAATAAAAACCTATTCGTAAAAATTTAATATAGTACCGCCTCTTATTTTAAGCATATCAAAGGTATTCCTCAGAAAAAATATCGATAATACCAGAATAACTGAATAACTGGTAATCGACTAGCATGGAAATGAGGTCGGTACTGGACAAAGTCGTAAATGTGAGAAACTTACCCTCGCCATCGAAGATATAGCGGCGAGTGGAGCCTGCGTCCCCCACGACGTTGTCGGCGGTACTAGCCGCTACAAATTCGTGAGTAAAATCGACAGATAGCTTTTACCGTCATGAATATATGAGTGAGAGAGTAGCGCGAGGTAATTGTGGGCTGATTCAGGGCTTCAACGCTAAAATCCGTGTTTATAAAAAAGTTTCTGGCGTTGTGGGAACTAAAAACATGCTAAAAGATAGAAAATATAATTGTTTGAAAGATAAGAAAGCTTAACACGACATAGACTTGTAATTTTAGGATCTATAACAGTCTATTTAGCGCAAGGTAGCAAAGAACCATGCCATGGACGTGAGAGAATGCATGTTTGACAGGAAATTTACAAAAAACTGACCACATATTTGATGAATTAAATGTTTGACCATATGTGAGAAGTGCTGAAGTATTTTGAAGTAAAATTTTATAACGCTCGTCCCAGGGGAAGCAGCACTTTTTAAGCGGAACGTACGAAAAACGCGGTCGATGAGAACAACCCATAAACGATTGCTTCGTGATGCTATGCAGCGGAATGGTAATATGAACCAGTTTATGTCTCATCATGAACGCTTTCATACAGGCAGAAAATAAACTCGTCTATATTTGTGGAAGGTAGGTACCTATGTAGTCTTATAAAGGTACAAGCTAAAAATGCTGATTTTTGCTACGAAAAGCTACGGCAGCGGCGTTGTAGCAAAATCTCTACGGAGAAGTAATATTTTACTGTGTAAGATCTAAGTAAGTATTAAAATTGAATCGTAAGATTGTACTCAACAAGTAATTTACTTTACACTGAATTGTCCTTTTGAACTCTATAATGGGAAAAGGATACCTTTCATACTCGGTTTCAAAGGGCTCTCAAGAGGGCCCGAAACGGGTAAACATTTTGTTTTGCTACAAGAGCCAATCCGGAATTTAATTCTGCAAAACGAGAGATGATATTACATTTGATGTACGTTTTATTGTTGGCAAGAAATCAAATAAATTTAACCTAAAATCTAATAAAAAGCTAATAGTGATTGAAAGTGCAATCTCAAGACAGGCTGGTGATTAGGAACAAGTTTCCTCAAAGAACATAGGTTAAAATTACCAAAAATATTTTAAATTTTTATAATGACTCAAATTAACCGAACGGTAATTTGTATGGATATATATAATTTGACCCTATATACTAATACAATCGTGTTAAAAAGACTGCAATGCGCTCGCGAATCCGCCTACCAAGCGTGGTGAATATGGCAAACCCCCCAATGGGGTAGGCCCATGTCCAGCAGTACACTTTTGTAGCTGATTATGTGTGTACCTATGTAATAGATTGGTTCCTAAGGCAATATTACTTTACCCCTTGTCGTATTTATTGCCTAACATAACATAATTGCTAGAAACTTGCTTGGTGCCGAGTAAAATTATACATTTTAAATGCCGTAATTATGCAAAGTACAACATTGTTGTAATATCTCAAAAGCAGGTAGAAATTCTGTGATTTTCCCAGAAACCATTGGCTGCTTTTCTTTTCAAAGTTTTAGCGGGAAATAATTACTAAAAGCCTTGGGATTTACTGTTATTATCAAAGGCAGCGCCTGTTGCCTTTGTTATGAGTACAACGTAAGTATAAAGTTATGCACAGTCACCCCTTTAAACATCGATAAACTTATTCCTCACTGGTTCAGTCGGTTTATCAATTTATGCAATAAAGTTCGTGTAGGCATATTGAGTTTATACAATACAGAAGGTATTCTTTGATAATGATTTATGGTGATAGTTAGACATAATGTCATACAAATTGGACGTACCAAATAATATCTCATATCAGAAAGCAATGTTCATGTCAAAAACGTTAAATGAACCATTCTTTTCAAAATATGTTTTCGCAAGCGGTGGCAATTCAGGCAAGTAATATTAACTTTCAACATTCGCTTAGAAATGTACTTGAGCACAAGCTTCGGGAGCAATCCGAACTTTTAATAGCATAAATTAAACATGTTGCCTTGGCAGGGCTCGAGTTTTCAAACTCTAAGTACTAAATATATGAACGTTTTTTACCTAAATTTGCACTTCATTTGATTATAGGTAACATAATCTATTGGAAATTACATACAAAACTTCTAAAATGCATATAAACGTTCTGACATCTTAACATAGACATGAACGTAAGTACCACCAAAAACATAAAAAGTTTGCCTTTAATGAAGGGCAAATATGTTACACTTTGTGTTCCGATTGCAATAATGATAAAATTTGTAATGAAACTATCCGCCAATAGACCAAAGTAACGAACAGAGTTGGTGAATGTAGCAGACTGAAGTGGCAGTGGGCTGGACCGTAGAGCCGACTAACAATGGAGTAAGCGGGTTCTCGGGTGGAGGTCACGTTTCGGCAAGCGTAGCGATGGACGCCCTCGGACCAGATTGACCGAAAAGGAAGCTGGTAGCAACTGGGCGGCAAAAACGAGAGATTGTGCCCTATGGCATACCCTGGGTTGGGCCTACGTCCAATATGGACTACAATAATGCTGATGTATGTATGTTGTAACAACGCGTAGCTTACACTCAGAAAGTAATTGCACTTTGTCAAGAATCACATTATTATTTGTTTGTAATTTCACGATCACAACCAAAAATAAGGTCAATCAAACGTTCTTAAACATGTTTAAATTGCCAAAATAGCGTCCGCCATGGAAGTTTAAAAATGGTAATTAAATCGAAGCTGTGAACGAACTAAAGCTTAAACTGGGACAGTTGCTGCAGAAGCGGCTTTAAAAGCGGTCTGAAGTTTAAAACTACTTATTTATTCTTTCCACGTCGACTAAACTTGATGATGCATTATTCCGAGCTCTCAAGCGACGACTTATTCAACGTTTTCAGGACGACACAAATATATAGCAACATTTAACGAGTGGGTATGCTCATTAGGTAAGTCTTTATCTACATTTAAGTTCTGACACAATTAGTTCCTTCTTGTAGATATATGGGTACAGTAGTAGGTTAGTATTTGCATGTGTTTGTCATAACTCAATCTGAACCACTCTCATTGTTTGCTTGCTTGATGACCCTTTGTTTGCAGGTTCGTTAGTGCAGACACATTCAGATTTTGTAGTAGGTACATAGCGCAATGAAATCTGTATTTTTCTGGTTACGTGGGATCTGGTACTATTTTCACAGACAAATGATTAGTTTTGTAACGAATTACAATTTTCCTGTATGTTTCCAACTGTTCTAAAATTGCTCGCGTCTACAAGCTAAGTACTTGATATTATGAATGACACGCGAACCCGCAAAATTACGCTATGAACTCACCCTCAAGCATTTAGGACAACTGCTGGAGTAATGCCTTTTAAATTACGACAGTATCGTAAAACAAGGAACATTTTCTTCCTTACGGGAAAAAGGAGGTATAATGATGGGTCTAAGAGAGTTTTCCAGCCGCTTGGCATGGAATTGACTACGTAAAAATGCGTGTTCGCTGTCGGAAATGTTGTATAAAATAATTCTATTGCGTATGAACAACCCTTTTTAAAACTACTTCCATTTAGGGTGAGCCTAAGCTTTCGACTAATTTGGCAGGTGTATCGGTACTCATTTAAAATCTCAGGACCAAAAGTAATAAAATAAGCATTTAAAAAATCGATTCACCGCGACAGGCAAAATAAAAGATTTCAAAGAAACACTCGTATCTCCCAGCATTTATTACTCGCGTCGCGGATCTAGGTTTCCATAACAGCCATATTAAAATTGACACTTAAGGTAAATCAAAAGACTGTAGATTCACCATACACCCAGGTATAAAAAAGATTGTTTCATTTTTTATGACACATTAGTTATTCATCAGCTGCTCTCGATTTATCGTTAATGGAGTGGAAGTATTTCCAATTTCCGTCCAGTTCAGTTAGTAATAGCCAGAACATCAAATGATACGATGTGATGAAAGAATACGAATATAGCTAGCTGTTCGACAGTTAGTCTGATCGACAGAATGATTATCATCAGCCGGACGGACTTTAGGTTGTCATAGTTCGACATTCTGGCATAGACAAAATGCCAAAACAGAAAACAAACCTATGCCAAACTGAATATTTGATATTTCGTCAGCGCCCAGTGGATTCTTATCGCGCGTTGTCTACACTCCTAGAAATTAGTCAAATAATTAGTATTTGAATAAAAGAGAATACAAAATTTTGATGAAAAAGAAATATTTATAAAATACATAATGGCAATGAAATATATTGTAATTGTGAACTCGAAAAGTCAGTTTTAGTAATATATTTACAAAGTAAGTAATTTTTTTTCTTGGTAACCGCAAATTATTATCCAATATTGTTAAAGTTTTGTATTTTTGCAAACGTATTAAGTATAAATTAAAATGACCATTTTTAATTTTAGGAAATGGTTTTAGTTCGTTGCTAAATTACTATTTTTTTAAATTTTAAGTTCCTAACTGACTTTTATAACATTACTTAATTTTTTTATGAAATTACTGCAAATGATTTAAGTTCCTAATATAAAAATTATTTTGTATTTATTACACGACATTTGTTATCTTCGGATTTTTCAATATTTTAGAAAAATGTAGGAATTTTTACACACTTCCGCACAGTGTATATTTCTAGCTATCTTACAAATAAAATTTTAGAATTACTAGAAAGGGGTTTGTCAGCTAGCAATATTCGTAAATCATTATGTTTTCCTACTTTTGAATGATTGCCGATTTGGATGTACAAGTTTTTTTATGTTTTACCATAAATAATCATCAGTTTATATTCTCCTCACAATTATACATGAATATTAAGTTATGTTTATTTCAAGCTTTTAATAGAGTTCGTAGTCACGGATAACTAAGGCAGTAGACGTCATTATTTAGAAGTTTAAACTATTATTGTTGTATCGCCTTCTATTTTTTAATTGTCTAGGATAATGTTCCGGTTCTACGCAGAATGCTGACACCGTATCGTCTGTAGTAAGTAGGTCTTGTAGTATGTTGGTTTTATTGTGATTAGTTACAATTGTCGTGTGATGTTGGTTTAGAATAACATCACTCCATTTTTTCCATGGATGTCGTAAGTGGTGACTAAATATTAATAAGGCCATAAATGTACAGTACAGCTGCTTATTGTAATATTAAAAAACACATAGACCTTGTCATTGCAGATTTGTCGTTTTTCATTCAGCAAAAAAACTATTACCATGCAAAACTACAGCTAACTGCGATATGGACTGTACAGTAACTGTATTTATTACTAAACAATAAGCTTACGAGTTACTTTAATGTGTTTATTATTCAAATTAAATCACTTACTAGGTTTTTTGCTTACTAGTAAGAAAGTTTCTGATTCACACTAATAGAAGGTCGCACATTTCTCGTGATTTTATAATATATATTTCGTCATAAATGTAAGTACTTAATCTTGTACCCAACCAATATACAGAATTCACTTGAAATACCTAGTAACTATTTTATTTTACGGTTTTGCGTGACCAAATGCTCTTAGGACCTATTTGGCCCGGTCAATAGACCGGTCAGTAACAATTTGATTAGCAAGTTACAAAATGGAAGAATAGTAACTTACGTAGAGATGTACACATGAATTGCACTAGAAGGGTTTTTGATGCCTGAAAGCAATAAGGGTGCCAACTTTCGGAGGGTGTAATTGATGTAACACCCGAGATACGTATGCTGCTTTACATATCGAAAAGATATTAGGTATCATAAAGCGAAAAATATGCACTTAACAATAATGAACATAAAACATGGTTGTAGGTATCATCAATGACGAATAAAAATGAAAAAAAAAGGTTAGATTTTTATTGAAAATTATATTCTCATATTCCATAATAAACCTAGCTTCAAAAGCTCCACGGTAAATCGCACTTACTGCAAAGGTTTTGTGTCAGATATGACCTACTTAAAATGCACAAGATACATATTTAAAAGAATTGTTTTTGCTATTAACGTTGCGCTACAATCTAAACAATCTATTTTTGAATAACTGGGCAGCTGTTATTGATAAAAGTGATGTAGTGATATGGGAATATATCAGTTTTTTTTGTCAACAGGTATGTCGGTAACCGGACTTTCTGAAATTTTCACCGCTCTTAGCGGGTGCTAAGAAAACGGGTGTTTTCCCGAACCAAACAAAAAAAACTGCCCCAACAAATTCCTCCCAACTGCCGCACCCTGTAACTGCCTTGTCCCTCCATAACTTTGGCGAAATAGAACGATTTAACGTGATTTCTTCACCAGGGAAAAACATCTCATTCCCACGGGAAAATAGTTGACAGCGGGTGAAACTACTAGGTGAAAAGGTAACCATTTCTAGCGATTGAAGATGGAGGCACCTAATAACGGCATAGTAGGTTGTACGAGAAAAGTTTGTAAAAATTTATAAATGATGGCAGCACTGGGTTTTTTAAAGGCACCATCAAAGTGTCATCGTTTAGTACAGATAACATGAGAGCCACCCATTGACTCCAAAACTCCAAAACAATTAAAAAGAAAGATGATAATATAGATATTTTTGGTAATCGCCTCCGTTGTAAAATATAAAGGCGACTTATCATCGTCGTTTGAAACGCGTACAAAAGAAAGACTGTATTGAAAACGTATTTCTAAAGACTATCTGACGGAGACTATGGTAGATATAAAAGTCACCGGTAGGCTGGGACTATTGAACAGATCACAGCCGAAGACAGACCGTCTGTTGCAAAGTAGGATGAAAATAATACAGCAAAAATCAAACCGATTTCACAATGAAGAAATAACGTGGCGCTGGTTGTTTTTTCCTTGTTAATAGGGTAATCTTGAGGACTTTTCCTCGACATTCAATTCAACAATTTTGCGCAGTTGCACAAAAGCTAAACTTTACCTTGTATTAAGCTAAAATACAGGTTGTTCTGCTTCTTATGAAAATATTTTCAGGGCGTGATCTAGACGTTCAACTGAACCAATTTTCATCAAAATATCTAGTAAATGCGTGTTCCATACATAATGTAAATTTTTGTTTACGACGTCCAAATACTTTTGGCTTTATCTACAAAAGGTTGCTAAGAAAAGTTGTAAACTTTCACTGAGTTCCCAAACACTCTTCATTTCGTAACCCGATAATGTATGTATTTACACGGGTAGAATTATTACTTTCTTTTTTGAAGGACGTTAGAAACCGCAAAACTGCCACTACAAAACATCAAATTATTCGTAGAAGCGACAACACTGAAATGTCAACTGGCCTAAAAATATTTGTTTGAATGGTTTGAAAACACATGTCACAAACATGCTGTATTTTTTGCGTGGCAGGCAGAGCATCAACGACGGTAAAAAGAGTCAAACAAAATGTAAAGACAGGCATAGCAAACTTTTTGTATGATGTCCTGTCCTGGCATAAATTCACCGTTGTTTATACTCGTAGTTCTAGTGTTTTTTGCAAGATTTTACTAACAAAAATATGAGTGCATGCCCCGTGCATTCATGCTACGCCATCGACGTAGGGTCGGGTGACGTTAGCAGCCAGCGGTTGTCCTTAAGGTAGGATCATAATCATAATTACATCTAGGACAATTAAAATGAAAAATAATTAACCCTCATAGGAACAGGTTACTCTCCATCCATCCGTCCTTCCGTCCGTCTATCTGTCTGTCACGATCGTATATCTAGAGAATGCTTAGACATATTGAGTTGTAACTAAAACCATATACCGGCCGCTTCTAGTTGTACAAAATTAAGCTCCCAACTTCACCAAAAATAGATACGACCATTCAGTGATGTAAAAAACGCATGTATTTGACCATCTCAAGAGAATCGAAATTCATAGGGCCAGCGGACCAAGAACTATAAAATTTGGCATATACTTAACTTCATTCTAAAGTACAAATGAAGGGAAAAGTTTCGATATTGTCTTTTTTGGGCCGACCAAGAACAAAAATTGTAGCCAGAAGTTCAAGTGTGGTATCAAATCAAATGGCTTTATGTGCATGCATGCACACATTATGTACTTGCATGTTGGAAATCCTTCGGTGGGCGAATCCGACTCGCACTTGGCCCGTTTTTTTGTCATTTCAGTTATTTTATGGTCATTCGCGATGTGTTTTTATTAAACAAAGTATAATTTCCTATATGTTTTGAATATATACGAAATAATTTTATCTAAGTAAATATAACAAAGCTACAATTACAACTTATTTACCTAAAAGGAGTCAGTAAGTAGGTTATAAAGTGCCTAAGTAAATAACTAGAACATTCAAGGCTAATAAGAATTAAACTTGATAAATTACTTACCAATAAAAATAACGTGTCATTACCTCCATGTGAATTTTGTAGGTAAAAGACAAGTTATAAACAACGTCAAGGGATGTTAAATATTACCTAGACATAGGAACAGTATCTACAGATACTAAACTAGATATCTACACAGAAAAATATGACAGGTGTTGGAGCGAAACAATTATGAAGGTAGGGTATATTACAAATCCTCCGACTTACCGTGACATTCCGACGTACAAAGACTTTTATACACTGACTACCCAGGCTTATGCCAAGCAGTATCAAACCTTATTCCTTTCAGCCACATGGGTCAGAATACCTAACGCCTGCCAAAAAAAAATAGCAACACTATTCACGATACACTTGCTCTAAGTTTTACGACGCATTTTCTCTGTATGTATTTAGTGGGTAGTTGACGTTGCGGTAGTTTTATTGCGGGGCGGTTAAAGGTTCTGTGTACACGGGCGCGGCCGTGTCGCCTCACCGCAGACTACGGGTCGGGAACTGACGGTAATAGTGCTGGGTGAAGTAGTGAGCTTTATCGAAGCTTTTTGTAACCGGTTGCCCGGTTTCGAATATTTTTATGTTAACGTGTTATTAAGGTATTAAACGAAACAATAATGTGAGATTTTTCAAGCTCGATGGAGTGTTGAGTATACTATTTACAAGTTGCTCTATCTTTTTTATTGACCTTATCGTACACGAGCACACTTGTATAAAAACCAGCCAAGAGGGTGTTGGACACACCCATATATACAAAGGATCTGATAGTTATTAAATATCTTTAAATTAAATATTGCTTGAATGTCATAAACGTCTCTTTACCTTGACAGGTTTAGTACAGGTTTTGTTTTGTTTTGGTTTTTTTAAACACTATGAGTATTACGATCTTCATAGTAGAAACAACCGATATAAAAGATGCTCCATATTCAAATATATTTTTTGCAATCCTTAATACTTTGAGCTGGAACTAATTAAGGCTGAGAAACACCTAATATAAAATCAGATGTCTTTTTTTTTCAAGGATAACGCCACTCATATTTACAAAACCTTTTTAACAATAACCTATTCAGTATACTTAGTAGACGAGAATTTTTCCCCTATTGTATTAGCATACTTGTATATTATAATTTTTTATGTATTCTAAATTTGCGTGCATACGATCTATTTTGTGCCAAAAGTTATGCCAGCAAGTGCAAAAGTAATGAAGTTATTGAGGCATTATGAAAAGACGGACAGACAGACAGAATATAAATAATAATAAAGAGTTGTAGTAGACTACGAAGCCTTACAAAACCAAGGCGTTATTGCATAGAACGTCTCCTTTCCATAACAGATCCTATAAATAAAACTCGGAAAGAGATGAATCATTATATTATTTACGTACGTAGGTGATCATGCACATCACCTACGTACAAAACCAGAAGAATTATCAAAACCAGAAGACAGTCACCAATAAAAACAATAACCGTTAACTGATTCCAGTATCACCGTTTTGTGGCCCATCCCTACAAATGTGCCGAGCATGCGCACTATACCATACACAACACAGGGTAGCTTAAGTGTTTTCTCTTCGAGGGGAAGTATAAAATATTTACCGCTAGTACATCTTACTTCAACGTGTAAAACTGTTGAAAATTTCATACGAAATTGCCGTAAAAAGTTTACTTAACTAAATAATGCGGGAACATGGCAAGCAAGTTGACCAAGTTGAATCAGCTCGTTCAAGGCATGCTAGTGTACCAGCAAGGTGTGGAGTTTAACTTGTTTAAGCTAATTTCGAAAGTCTAAGTACAAATGGATACCTAAATAAGATATGACATAACAATAATATTTACCCCAAAGGCAGACAAAGTACTCATGAATCTGAACAACTTTCGCCGCGAAGCATTTTTAGTATGATACTTAGTAGAGCATAAGCAATCTCTACTGCAAACAATAAGTAATGTTAATCTAAATTCATTTCCAAGATAACGATATTGGCATTGCACACAAACACATATCACGCCTATAATCCCTTGCGGGGTAGGCAGAGGGTAAACAGCCGCAAAAAAACAGACATTTACGCCACGTTTGACAAATATTTGAGGGTCATTCGAAAAAATTGTGACAGGTTGTCAGCCCATCGCCTAAAATTGCAATACACACCCTGGCATACACAAATTGCATACAATGCGCTCATAACATGATGAAATGAAATAAAGAAAAACTAAAGACATTACACAGATTTAGAATTTATGGTAATCCTATGGATGAAATTTCACTAAGTATTTTGAATAAAAGATATAAACATTTATCAACACTAAGCTACAACAATTACATAAATAAGATAGAATTAAAAATAAGCAATAATCCTAAATACTTTTGGTCTTTTTTAAAACAAAAACGTGACTCCTCCGATGGATATCCTCATAGAATGACACACAATAATAATACAACAACCGATGGTACAGAAATATGTAATTTTTTTGCTGGACACTTTTCATCTGCATACTCATCTTCTCTTCTCGATATGGATCACTCATCATCTTCATCTTTGGACATAAATACAATTGGCTTCTTATATATTTCTAGATCTAAAGTTCATAGATACTTAAAAAGACTTGACCCTCATAAAGGTGCTGGAAACGATGGTATTCCATCTTATTTTGTGGCTAAGTGCTATTCGTCTTTGACTCTTCCTTTGTATTTAATCTACAATAAATCGCTTTCCACTGGCATATTCCCAAAAATTTGGAAAACAGCTAAGGTCATACCCATATTCAAAAGCGGAAATCGTGAGATGGTTCCTAATTACAGACCAATATCATTACTCGATGTTTTTGCGAAGGTATTTGAAGCCCTGGTATATCCACAATTAAAATCACATTTTAAGCAACATCTTTATGTGTTTCAACATGGGTTCGTTGAAGGTAGATCTTGTAATACTAACTTAGTTAATTATCATAACTTTCTTGTAGACGCTGTAGATGCTGGGTGTGAGGTAGACGCACTGTATACTGATTTTTCTAAGGCGTTTGACCGTGTTAGTCATAAAATTTTAATAACTAAATTGGAAAAATATGGTGTGTTTGGTAAAATGTTGCAGTGGTTTACCTCTTACCTTTCCGACAGGAGTCAATATGTGGTGGCCAAGGGATTTAGATCTAATACATATGAAGTGACCTCGGGTGTCTCTCAGGGTTCACATATGGGTCCTTGGTTGTTTAATGTATTTATCAATGATGTGACTTCTATCTTTGAATCTAGTCAAGCTTTTCTATTTGCAGATGACCTTAAATTATGTAAAATTATAACATCACAGGTAGATTCCATAGGCTTACAAAATGATTTGTCTAAACTTAGTCACTGGTGCTCTATTAATGGTATGCTTTTAAATAGCAGCAAATGTCATCACATTAGATTCACTCGTAAAAGTCACAGTTTTGCCACTCAATATTTTATTGATGGAATACCACTCCAATCTTGTGATACAATAACTGATTTGGGAGTCATATTCGATAAAAAGCTTACCTTTATACCGCATATCGATAATTTAACTAACAGAGCTTCTAGAATGCTCGGTTTTGTAATGAGAAATACTAAACTGTTTAAAAGTCCTTGTACTAAAATCACTATTTATACCGCATATATGTAAGAAGTATTCTTGAATATTGTAGTGTAGTTTGGTCTCCATTCTATACTGTACACCAAGTCCGCTTAGAACGCATACAAAAAAGATTCTTACGACAATTAGCTTTTTCTTGTCATGTCTTGAATAGTATTTCTTCTTACGATGAAAGATTAATTTATTTTAAAATGTACAGCCTTAAGGATAGACGATTCTTGCTTGATATGATGTTTATGTATAAGGTATTACGAGGACACATTGATTGTCCTACCTTGTTAAGTTTGTTTGGATTTCGTGTTCTTTTAAGTGTTCCGTCTTGTAGAACTAATCTAAGGCAATATTCTGCTATATCGAGAATGAGTAGAAACTATAATAAATTAGATTGTACTATTGTTGATGTGTTTGGTGATACTCTCTTTAGTTTTAAAACTAAAGTCTTACAACAACTTAGTATTATGTCAGATTCCTAATCTCAGTCACTGTTACTAATCTTGCATTATATAAAATTATTTTTCTGGTTACTTACCATTTTTGTGCATGCTGTGGCACCTTTAAATGTAGTGCATTTATGTCTTTCTCTTATGTTAATTTTACATTATGGTTACTTATAATGTAACTACAATTGGTTGTCCTAATAAATAAATAAATAAATAAATAAATAAATAAACATGAAAGTACCGAAATGTTCCTACCATAATAAACGCGGTTGGCTATCATTCTATGCAGTCTAAGTAAAAACCCTTTACGTCCATTGCCCTTTGCCTTGATGTACTATGCAAGGAGGTTTTTATTAGGTGTGTAGTTGCAGTCATACAGCCCCTTTTTTCCCGTGGGAATTAGAACAATTTGTTCCACACCCGCTCTAGTCAGAATTTTTTATTTGTAGAATATTATTCTTGCAGGCAATATCTACACTGTACTTTCTCATATTAAGAATAATCAAGATGAAGCATGGTTGTAACGGGTATGAAAACTGCAAAAAAAATGCAGGATTGACAATAAAATCATCATCATCGTCATTGGCCTCACACGTCTGTGACAGACGATTTAACCAGTGTCTGAGGCAAGACTTTTCATGGCTGTATAGGCCGATACGGGAGCGGCATAATTTTCCGCACGCTCTACAAGTGAAGGTGGAATTTGAGACTGGCACATGCATGTTTAGATGAAGTTTTTGCCTTTTGTTAGCAAGACCAGAAAACCAGGCATTATCGTGTATTTTACACCCATCAAACACACACTTACGCCATTCGTCCCTATCCTCAGCAAGCTTCTCCCAGCTTTGATGGTCAATGTTAAACGCAGCCATGTCCCGCTTGGCGCAATCTTTGAAACGCAGTATAGGTCTTCCAACCCCTCTTTTAGCGTTTGCTACAAGCTACAGCGCCAAGCAGAACACACCGTGGTAGACGCGAAGGTTCCATCCGTGCAACGGCACATGCCCTAGCCACCGCAATCGTCTCTGCTTAAGCAGGGCGGTAAAACTAGGCAGCTGCGCAATTTCTAGAACTCGCTCGTTTGTGACTCTGTCCTGCCAGGTTATAAGCAAGATATTTCTTACGCAGTTAAATGTACCTGTAATTATAAAGTAGAGTTTTTTAAGACGAGCTTTGGAGAATAAATCTGAATAAGTAAGACAACAGAATAATTAAATTTTAAAGGCGATAATTATAATATAGTTGTTATTTCTTTAAGAGTCCTTTTTGGCATTCAAAAATGGATTTCGTTACCAATTTACCAAAAAAAAATTAATCTAGTGTTTTGTTTAATTTCATTGTAGGTATTTACTTAATTAAATTAAATACATAAACAAATACAAACTTTTTATTGTGACGCAGGTTATGAAAGATTTTTACACATGTAGGAGTGAGTACACTGAATTCCGCCAACAGGCATACAAAATTTGCCCCTGAAAAGTGTCTGAAATTACTAATTAAATGTGAAAATCTACTCAAATGCTTATTTTTATAATAAAAATACTCAATTTTCGTACAAAAATTACTTTCACATCTCCCACAACCGCAATGTAACAACCACAGGTTACAACCAACCCTGATGTATGTAAGGTTGCAAAATACACCCTTACATTATAATATCGACTTATTGTGGCAAAACTGTATTAATTAGGCATTTGTGTATGATCAGAATTCATAAAAGAATGACCTATATCAATATCATATTAAATGTTAAAATTTACTCCTGGTTTATTTGCATAGTGCATGAACATTGAACAATGGGCAATCAAAGCAAATTTGTTACAACTGTACCCAGACTACATTTAGTGGCTGTGTTTAGTACTACCAGTAGCACTCCAAACTACTCGTATCCCGTAGTGTTTTTCAAAATTGGTTCTTGCAACTCAGTAGCCTAGCTAGTTCCCTCTAGCAACATAACGCTTTACCATATAGCCATATATGTTGCGACTTGCGAGGTTCAGAGGTTGAAAGAGGCCTAAATAGCCACTACCCTGGCCAGGGAGGGTAAGATCCTCATAATTCAATTCACTTACTGCAGATGGCGCTACTATGCAGAAATTACTAGGTAGGTTCACATCACAGGATTTTGTCGATAACTCCTACCTCAAAAAATTTGTTTGTCGTATGGCACATCTGGAGTCATAAATTTTCTTTTAATTGTGTTTTATTTATTCTCTTGAACTTTCTCGCCATTTTATTTATACTCTTGAACTTTCTCGTTATACGCAGAAATATTGAGAATCCACCATCACTAGCAAAATTTGATTTAAAAGCCGGTCCTTTCCGACACTGAAACGAAAGGTAATTTTAAATGTTTTTGCGCCAAATCGTAGTCTTTCGTCAAATGCTTACCTTGTCATTTGATCTGTACAATCAGCTGTTTTGGAAAGCAGTAAAAATGTTTCACAACTTGATACCAGGTCACTCGAATTCACAGAAAATTTTTCGTATAGAAAATAGCAATTTGGGGATAGAAAAAAAAGAATATACAAATATTTAGAAATTCGAGCTCCAGCGCAAAATTTCAGTCGTGAAACCGGAATTCTGCGATTGAATTAGGCTCAACGGTTTCATAATACTTAGTTGGTATTTTACGTCTTCCATTAGTCAGTTTTTCGCAAGTAATATTTTGAAATAAAATTTTTCGTACGTTCCTTGGTTAATATAATGTAAGTTATATTATGAAATAATATCACGTAGATTATTTATTTGGTTAACACGATAAAGAATCATTCATGCTCCTCATAAAATTATCATGCGTATCCCCGCCTACGAATACGAATAGTCATTCGAAACCAACGGACTATGAACTATTCGCAAACAAAGTTAGAGTTGCGAAGTTTCATATAGTTCGTTCGGGGTTTCTGTGAGGGATCTATTGAAATGTAATCCAAGTGGACGTGGGTTATATTTCGTACCAAGTCAGAGGTGTTTCTGTACTTCTGAAAACATAAAAGTCGAACTTCGAAAATCTTTTTCCATATTTCTTGTTAGACTACAAAATCTTGATGACTACCTACTACTGTGCTCCACAATGATATCCTTGGGATCAAATTTTTAATAGCATAATTTTAGTCAAACTTAATGACTAAAGACAATTTCTTGTAGTACCCATTAGCTTAGATCAGCATTATCCTATTAGTACCTGTTAGTGTCGTAATGTTAAAAGCTAATTAAAAAGTGGCATCAGCGTTTCTAAAAAGCTAATTTACCTTGCCTCTGCCTACTCCGCAAGGGATATAGGCGTGATGTATGAATCTATGTACTCTAGTGCAGTCCAAGTCCATGAGTAATTGGTTACAGCTGTTGATGATGATGATTCGTACTGAAACTTCCAAATTCATATTCAAAAGTCTTTATTATTTTATGTGTAACTTAATACAGTCAATATTTCACTTAAAATAATATTAAAGTTTAATCAAGAAAGTTACTGTTTACCCATTTCTAATAAGAAAGATGGTAAAGAGCAACTTTATTTTGGTCTTCATCACTTTACGAAATATTTACAGGGTTATTTTTTTGTTCAGCCCGGAAATTTCACAGGGCGATTCTAGTCATGATTTTGAACAACTTTTATTATGGGGTCACCAGCAAAATCGCGTAAAAAACGGCTGCTCCATACATTTTGTTCGAGTAGGTATGAATTTTGCAATGGAGCAGCTGTTTCTTTTTCGCTATTTCGCAGGTGACCCCATAATAAAAGTTGTTCAGGATGATGAGTGAAATCAACCTGTAAAATTTCCGGTCTGAATAAAAATAACCCTGTATACGTAATAATTGTAGCTAGGTACCTAACTTATTTTAACAAATAGAGCCGTTCATAGACTTGGTGTCCCAAACGAAGATAGATGGAATAGATTAATTTACGTGTGTATTTTGTGAAACAGAATTTTCAAGCCGATTGTACAACAAAACAAGTTAACTGTAGATAAGCCAAAGTCCTGAAGCCCTATGAATCATGTCGAAGTTCTGGTGTCCTTTTCACTAATTCTATTTCCTGGTCAGTCCAGTTTCGTTTCCGCCGGGAAGTAGCAGTTTGTACATTTAAAAAAAGAAATAACAGAACATCCATTCAGTGATCTTTTTTGTTTTTTTGTTAATGTATAGGGCTACGAGTATATTTTGTTTATTTTGATGTAAACCAGATGAAGTCCTATTTTAATGTGGGAATATATTAGTCGAAATTTCTAGATGATTTTATAATTATCTATCTCGCATATTATGATAATTTATTGACTCATCTCAGCTGCTTCTGCGTACTTTATTTCTGCCCAACAAGAAGCAAGAAACCCACAAAAAGGACTGCGGGTAATATAAAGCAACACAAACACTTAGAAAAAAATTCCCACGTTCAAAAACTCCGATAATTTTGTTTATAACGGAAAAACACCAATTAATTAATTCAACGCGTGTGATCGTCTTTTTAAAAGTTCTAATGATTTCGGTAATTAACTAAAACGCAGAGCTACTTTTTTATTGACCGCAACAATTAGAGTCAGACCCATTTTGATCAGGTTAATGACATTGATTCTAATCTTGGGATTACGCAAGAAAAGATCATGTTGCATCGTTAAAAGAAATTGTGTTTAAATACCTACAAACAAAAAATATGTAAAGTCGGTTCTAGCAAATAGGGTACCAGGAGTACCCCGAAAGAACTAAATTATTTTTGTCCCCATCATTTTTTTTTCTTGATCTGAATATGAATTATTAGAAAATGACTTCTTTTATGAGAATAAGTTTAGGTTTTAACTATTTTTTAACTGGGGATAGAAATAATTCAGTTCTTTTGGAGTACCCCTGGTACCTTATGTGCTACAACCGACTGTACATTAATAAACTTACTCAAATTAAGTAAGATATGCTAAGGGATAAACTTGACATGACATGGAAATGTAATATAAATAAGGTACCATCTTCACACATGACTTAAATAGTCACTATACCGTTAAAGCCGCAAGAAATCTCGGTTGCGGCAGATCGACGTGACCGCACCGTGAAATGTTATACTCATGTACAGAACGCTGATGTCTATTCCCTGGATCTTCCCAAATTTTCCCCTGGTTTTTGAGACCAATAAAAGAAATAAAGATTTAAATTATTTTTTAGAGATTTTTAACTATATTATTCAAGTATTTCTATTATAAAATTTAAAAGGTAGGTATACTATATTTATGTCATTAATTTTGCTTATTCTTGGTGTACATTCTGTTGATTCTTATAATAGCACTATATCCACTCGAACTATATTAAATGTAAAAACCTTTAATTGGCATTACAAAATTATGTTTCAAGGGCTTTATTTACAAATGTAAGCTGTTTGTTTCTCAAATTAAGATAAAGTAAAATGTTAGAAAAACTGGCAAATTAACTGGCCATTAGTTGCAATGTAGATCTTCATGCTCCACAGAATATATTACATACCTAACATTAGACAATCTTATCATCAGACAGTAGACTGATGTAAGATTTGAATAAAATGTGTTCATCTCTTAATTACAAAAAAGTATTAGGTAGGAACTTGATTTCACAACTATCAACAATATTGTTTAAGATTGCCCAATGGTACGAAAACAAAAATTCAGTCGGATAAGATAATTAAACTGTCAATTTAGTTCTTTGTAATTAGCAATATTTTTCCATATAATAGGTATGAAAATAATTAGTTTGACAGTCCAGTCTAGGTAGTCCTCTTCTAACGTGTCGGTGGTCGAGTCGCCTTACGACCCGATCAACTCTGGTGTGTCAAGATGAATGAGTACTACAGTGGACATAATGTTAGTGCCCTTTCAAGCCCTATGGAATTTACCAAAGGGATAGGGCGGATGTTCTACGTCATCAACCCTAAGGAATCGTACGAGGATATTGAAGATGTGCCCAACTTTTATGTTCAGGTAAGTAATCAATAAAATAACCAACTATTACAAACTACAGTACCATTATTATTTTTGGTTACAATTTTAGCATAGCTAATGAGGATCATGAATGCACTATTTCTATAAAAAATACTTAATTTAAATTTGTAAATCAACTCCTTATTCAAAATATATCGGTCCCTATAAATTAATTATGTTTATGAATTTCACGTTTCTACATTGTGTTTATTGCGTACCCTGGAGGAGACCTACGTCAGCAGTAGACTGCGATGTGACATTGTGTTTATTTCCACATCGCAGAATAAACCGTCAATATAAGGGCATACCTATGACAATTCGATCTTTTTCGGAGCCTTTCATATCCCTTTGACGATTTTCCCGTCCAATATTTTCTGAATATATATCATTTTTATAGCAACCTTGCTTAATGTCTTCAAAGAAATAGTAAAAAGGTATAATCAAAGAAGGCTTTATTTATTTTACTGAGTTTCATATACCTAACCTGTAGAAATCGTAAGATACTTAAAAATTATTCAGATTATGTATTACTTAATACACAACGGAACAATTATCTACAAGACAAATTCGAAGTCACGTAGAAACGATACCAAAATGGAAGCCAATTTCTAAATTGAATATACCTAAGAGTTTTTCATTCCACTCACGTTTATACGAATAATGGCAAAATGGCCTTCGATTATTAACTTTAATGTTTTTATTTTACTGTCAGTTGCGACAATGTATCTAATTAATAAAGTAATTTTTCTTCAATTGAGGATAACTATATGTTTGTAATTTACATGTTTACCAACCCATAGAAGGAACAATAAATATGTTTGAATCTTAAGGTTTCTCACATTCATGATTCATTTATTTTGTTACTCACCGCTATAAGCCCCAATATGTGAAGGTTTATCGTCAGCAGTACATCACCTACCCTTTTAAGCGATCTACCAGTTTATAAGATTAACTAGTGTGCAGATTGATGACCTGCTGATAGTGAACCTTTGCTGCTGTTTCTGACGTTGATGGCCTAATTTTTATCGTAAATATACGACTTTATTTTGTTTCAGGCATGGCCTTACTTCCTTATGTTCATGGTGCTGGAGCACATAGTCTTGAGGATGAAAGGGAAAAGAGGCATTCGTTTGAGCGATGGCATCACTAGTCTGTCAAATGGATTGTTCCTTGAAGGCGGGAGGTATGCTAGACTAAAATTATATTACTGGTTAGATTCTTTGATCCTGCATCGGTAAAAGAGTGTTTGATTATACGAGTATGAAATTAATGTTACAATAGGACCAAAAGTCTTAAATGAAAAGATAGCAATTGACCTACGGATATTAGATTGTTTGAATATGACATCAAAGATCATACCTTGCAAGTTATCCTGGTTTTACAATGTACCTATTTCATACAATAAAAAATCCCTTGACTTAATTATACGCAGGTAGAATTCGGTTACAAATAATTTTTGATTTCGTTATATAATATTGATTTTTTTCTACTGATGTACCTAGATATCATATATAATCACGTTATATCAAAGCGCGCTTAACATTTTATCGGAAAATGCGGCCTGCATTTGATGCATGACATTATACGAAATAAGATTCCTCCGCTTTCGCTTTGAGTCCGTTTCTGCACTTAAACTGAGCATTTTATCCAATGAATATGAATATATATGAATACTGACTGCAATGTCAAAGGATATTCATAATTTACTTTACAGAGTTCAGGTATTCGATTGCTTGTTCATTTAATGAAAAAATTAATGTAAATAATTTCGTGTTTTTTATTACAAACAGTGTCCACTAAAATACGCTTTGCAAACCATAAGAGTGGGTACAAACGTACGGAAGCTATACGCATTATGTTGTGTTAGGGCCTTTGAAGTAACACGCGCACAGCATTCGGAGAATCCGTAGAGGCCATGTAGAGAGCCTGCGTAAAGCCCGCGTAGAGCCTGCTTAGAGCCCGCGTAGAGCCCGCGCTGAATCTGCTTAGATCCCGCGTACGTCCGATTGGAGTCATAGCCAAATATACTACTTTACTAAACAAAATCACGGATTTAAAAATGTATTTACTCGTCTGCCACTCAGCTTAATCTTACAAATACTCCTAATCCGATGCAAGCCTGGATTAAGACAGGGCTTTGACCTCTGACGCATCACGAAACAAACAGCTACATACAAGCGGATTGAGATGAGTTAGAATTGAAACGTTGGATTTAACACTGGATCTACATGTTATTGGTCGTGTTAGAATAGTTTGGGTCTTACACTGGTAGCTTTTCAGACTTATAAGGTCTCACTGACGCTATTTTTATTGAGATCGTCGCTGTAGGTACATACAACATTCGATCAACTAATTTTAACTTCACCTTTTAAGCCCGCCGAAGCTCTATTAATAATTAATTACCTGCAATCAATACGGGTTTCAGTTTATTCCAAAGAGATGAGTTGAAAAGTAGGTTGATATTTATATACTGAAAATAAACAAAATATTTAAATTCAATTTTATTTTTTCGTCTTAATTGTTTATTTACCGTTAGTAGAAACCTGCCGATATCAAACTTCTTTATCACTTTCTTGTCCCACAATCACTGCTTTTCCCTTTTTTCGAATCAGAGCGAGCTTGGCTAAAGTTGTTGGTATTCATTAAAACTTTGCCAACTTGCAAATCAGTAATATGGAGTACATATGAACCGTTGAATCCGCGTAAGCAAGGAAAATTGAATTGAGTGTGCACTGGAAGTGAATCACAAAAAATTGGAACTAATGAATTTCGAAATGTTCTAAATTACTTTGCGGGGTTTCCACCTTGTGATACCCGAGGATAGCTTAAAATCACCGTATCATACAAAAATATCAATTCCTACCTATTTCAGATTGATATGGCGTGGAGCTGAATCATATCTCTACACCTGGATCTATACAAACTGGCGACTAGTAGACCTGCCATGGGATAATACGTGGACTTGGATACTGGCTGCTATTGGCGTTGATTTCTGCTACTATTGGATGCACAGAGCTTGTCATGGTGGGCATTCATATCAGGCATTAACTGTTAGAACAAATGTATAAGAAGAACCGTGATGCTTAAACTTGAGTACAGAAAAAAAGAAAATATGTTTTTCCTAATGATACCTAATTAATGATTTTCCAGAGGTTCATGTCCTATGGGCTCAGCATCAGGTGCATCATACATCAGAAGACTTCAACATGGGAGTAGGCATCAGACAATCCATACTTCAAGGCTGGTGTGGCTTTGTAAGTATGACTATTTTAAATGTATTCCTTCAAACTAGCACACTTTAAATTCAAATAATATTTTTGTATCTCTACGCGGAAAAAAGCGTCTTTGACCAATCACCCTTAAAATAAGTATTTGATCAAAAACTGATGAATGTGTGGAAAATGTTAGGGGTAAAGTCTGTTACCAGCATCAACTAGGTGCTACATACCAAAACAAACTCACCACACCAAGTATCAGATTCAAAACGTAGTACTAAATAAAGTCACGTATGCTTCGATCTTTAAAATTGAAAATTACGCTACAGATTTTAATGCGGTTTTTTAAATATGTGGTTTTCCACCACGAAAAAGTTGTATAATGATTAACACATACTGGAAAAAGGTCCTATTTTCGTGGGAAAACTGTAAGCAGCGGGTGAAACCGCTGGACGTGCCCCCTATTAATAATATTTTTCGCATATTCATACCATTACTAATAGCTCATCTGTCAATAGAGATAAATATTAGTTCTATCTTTCTATATGCGGTTCTCCTACTTATCGTCCGTCATTGCGTAACGCACCATAACGCCTGCGCCTTTCAGAAGGGAAATTGTGAATTCAAATCTTATTTATTTCCATACAAATACGACAAGTGGGAGAACTTCCATACTTGGTATAACAGACCTTCACAAGGAAAAGTCATACTGAACTTCAGCGAACTAAAGTTTTTCGATTTAGTAGATGACGGAAGCACCTTAACTCTATCTTCGTCTTCAAGTAGCGACAACTTTAGGGCCAGTTTCATTTCAGTTGAAAATTTTTCCTCTCAAGCTGTTGTTTAGTTTCGCGACTAAACTATTCGCAGCACGTATCCAACTCATTATTGTAAAATAAAAAAAATACATTTAAATTACCTACTCCTACGCATAGGAGTATATTTGCCTACATGAGGTTATATCTTCATTAGTGCAAGTTTTCCAGTCCCCCTACATTAGGCACTCAAACTGAGATTGATAGAGTAAGCTGGAACGTTAGCGAAGATAAATGAAGAAACTTTTTTCATATTATTACAGAAAACTGGCGTGAAGTTTTGTGGCGTACGTGCTGAAGTATGTTTCAGACATTTTAAGTGGAATGTACAAAACTTCTCTAAAGTTCTGGCAAATACCGTGGTTACATTCGCGAATCAGAAAATTTGCGCGGTTTCTATGTCCCGTACTGATTTACTATGTACCAAGCTTCCTTTCTCCCTAATTCAAGAAATAGATAGAAAATAAGGAATATAATTTTAATTTTAAATCATTACGCCCAACACCTTAGTGATCCGTGACCACGGACTCTGTAAAGAGGCCGAAGCGTAAGAATTGTAAAATCCAAAATAAATAAATACACCGTAAATTGTTTTATTGTGATGAGTAACAGTAATTTTTAGTTATTTATGCATTACAAAGCATAAATACAACGTAATTATTTATACACCATTAAACCTAACCACAACATTGATCAAACTGAAAAAAATAGTATGGAAAATATGAGATTCCCCCAAAATAATGTAGGTGCTAGGTATCCTTTTGACTCTTGTCGAATTTAATAACATGTGTGAAGGGCGTATAATACTTTGTAGAACCTAGCATCGCAATATTCGCAATATTAAAACAGAAAACAGTTTAGACGTGTAATTTAAGATAATAAGCATGTGGTATTGACAACGTTTGATGCCATTTTAAGCATCATATGTCGCAATTCGTAACGCACCTAGTTAAGTCGGAGAATTTCGGAATATCTGAATATGACATCGAATATTTTTTTCACTCATTAACATCTCACATTCTCTATTTGAACCTAAATATTCCGCTAGACTCTTTGTCATAGCAAAAAAACTAATCTGATAATTGTATTTTAGATCTTCTACCTACCTCTGGCCTTAGTGATTCCTCCGGCGCAGTTCGTGATGCACCACCAGTTCAGCTACCTCTACATGTTCTGGATTCATACTGAGACCATCAAAACCCTAGGACCTTTGGAGCATATACTCAACACACCCAGTCATCATAGGATTCACCATGGTAAGTAATGATTGATATACACAAGTGTACTTTATCCCAAAACGTCTTGTCAAGTGAGTCTTCAGTCCGGTTATGTTGTGATACCTTATGATTATGAATACGACATAAAGTATCTTATCACTAATACTTGGCTACATTTGGCTATTTGACTAGTCCGATAGCGCATTTAATAGTCCCCCTGCCTGCAGTGCTCAAGGTTATGGCTTCAACATAACTAAATAATAAGTAAGTATTTTGGACAATTCACACAGCGCCATCTAGCCCCAAACTAAGAAAAGCTTGTACTATAGGAACTTGATAGTTGATATTTATACGTACATAATTTTTTTGTAAATAAAGACATATTATACATAGAAAACAATCAGCCTTTACATAAATATGTAAAAAATGACTAAACAAATATTGTGTATTGTGGGGATCGAATCCACGACCCTCGTCTACCACTTTCCGCTACGCCATTAGACCAGTCAAATATTACAAGTTACTTCCGTAAAATTACTGTTGTCTCTTTGTACAATATGACCGTTGAGTCAGTAAAAATTTCGAATATAATTGGCCTAGATGGTGCAGAAAGTATCGTCCGTGGAAGTTTACCAAAATCCACACATATTATATCATACCAAACATAAACACGTGCTGTTGATCTTGACTCAATTGGCAAAGATCCTACTTTATAACAATGTTGTACGTCATTCGGCATAACACAATGGCTAGTATGCTAAAATTCAATTAAATATGAATAGCAGGTTCACGTCCTCAACCACAAGAAAGCCTTGAGTATGCCATAACCTATTAACAATAAACTGATCAATAAATTAGTAAGTGTGTGTTTTGCAAACAGGACAAAGTACTTATATTATAGTGCTGTTATTCTGTCGCCACAGACTCGGTCATAAAATTATTTGAATAGTGACACAATGGCGGGGATCATACTTGACATCCGTTGCTGCGTATTTATAGCGCATTCTTAACGCATCCATCTGTCAGTTAAATGGAAATTGTGAATTCACATCTTATTTGCTTACGAATACGGCAACACGACGACGGTGCGATTAGGATACGTTGTCGGATGCGTCGTTTGACAGACGCATCAGTCAACGTACCGTCGCCGTGTTTGAATGGGAATAAGGTTGAAATTTGCAATTTCCTTTCGTCTGACAGACGGATGCGCTAAATATACGCAGTAACAGACGTCTAGTGGTAGCACCGCCGATGACTGCTATTACACACCCTCACGGCTTACCTGTTGTCAACAATAAGCGAGTATTGTTATCAACAACATGATTTATGACCAACTCTGCGGTAACATTATAACAATGCTTACAATCACCTTTTTGTGCACAACAAGACTCAAGAGACCACAAAATTACATGGTATAATTGACATTACTATCAATTTTAATTTGTATTGACTCACCTTCACTGAGCATTTTATGGTGAATTCATTTTTCCAACTCCATACCTGGCTTTCTGCCAACGAGCATTCGGTATATTACTACCTTTTTATTAATGCACTAAAAATTATAAACACTCAAGAATAGGTAAGCCAAATATTATATCAAAGAATTAGTATTATTATTTGTTTTAAATTTTTCATATCCATTTAATTATTGCCATCAAAGAAGTAACATAGGTATTTACTATATCTGTCGAAAGTTATGATCAGTCCATGGCAATAGTATTGTTCATGATGTATAGATGAATGCGAATTGTTTTTTGTTTATCAGGTAGCAACCCCTACTGCATAGACGTGAACTACGGAGGAGTGTTGATCATCTGGGACAAACTGTTTGGGACCTTCAGACCCGAAATGGAGGGTGATAGGATAGTTTACGGACTTATATACCAGCAGCCATCGTTCAACCCCATTCATTTGCAAGTAAGTTCATTTTCCCTGTTGTATTTAGTTTTGCAGTCTTAATTTTTTTGACTGATTTTTGCACAGTGTTAGCCGAATTCCATGAAAAATAATCTAAAATAATCTTACAAGCAAAACTTTCCTTCCGTACAAGTTTATAACAAGTGTTGCTATCTGTCAATAGAAAATATTCACAAGGCTTGAGATGGGGATGGTTTTCCCCATCAAATAACACCGGAAAAGTCAGAAAGGAAATAAGATACATATTGTCGACATTGTTCCCAATTTCGAAATAGTTGATTCTTCTTTTATTTTCCCGTAATATCCTTTTATATAGTTTGTGTAATAAATATCGTAATAAAATATCTAGACGAAAAAGTATGTGCTATCACTTATCGAAATAGAAATGTACATAAAGAAACTGATATCAGAAAATTACAATTCGAACACACGGTTCCAGAGATCCAGTTAGTTATCGTTTATCATTTAACAATTCATCTCCTCAAAAACGATTTGGTATAAATGAAGGTGTACCTACGTACGTACAAGGTACAACACGAAAAAGCATTAAGAAAAACTTTTATTTAAATATGAGGATAATAAGGATAAGGATGTTTCCTCCATAAGTAGATACTTTCCGCGCCAAATAAATTGGATTATTCGACTGCCTGGTTTTTGTGGTTACTTGACAGCCTTTATTATTATATTTGGCATTATTCAAGGTAGCTTAACCTTACCCTTATCCTCCAAGAAAAAGAATACATTCTTTCCAAAAACAGCTTCATTCCACATATACATAAGAGTTAAAACATCATTTATTTACTTACATTATCATTCATCACATAAAAAAAAGTTTTTTTGATAAAACTAAAACCTTAAACAAAATGATGACATTTAACCAGTTCATCGATCAAATACAGTAAGGTTAAAAACCTAAACACTATTAATCCACATCATTTTAATAAAAAGGCTGTCAAAAATATAATTTCTTTTCGATTTAAGCAAAATAATGTGTTTTCTGAATTACAGAAAAATCTTTTATTTACCGTAAAACATCGAATAACAGCTATGCTTCTATTTTTTCTTTTTACTAATTTTAATTTTGTCTGGAGTCTAGGGAAGATTGCAGCATTCAATATTTGCTATTTGATTCAGATCAGGCGTATCTTATGAAGTATTCGTGTATTTAAATTTAGGCTTTTTTTACAGACATACTACACAAAGTACGTAGTCGCCAAATACCGGTCATATGACAATTGGGTCCACAAACTACGCGCTGTGTTCGATAGGCCGAGCTGGAAACCCGGCCACTGGGTGCGATTCAGGGATATGGAAGAAGACGTAAGTATTCACAGTGCTATTTGTTCAAAGGGCGGCATTGTATAGATCCGAAAAGAAAAATCATTCCGTGCTTCGGAGGGCACGTTAAGCTTTCGGTCCCGGTTGCTGTCTATGATCACTTAGATGGTGGTCGTTACACAAACATGTCAGAGGCCTAGTTCTAGTTGTAGGCGGTTGAAAAACTCTGACCAGGTTTCATGCGATTGTTGGATGACTCGGTGTCCCATACGAAAAGAAGAAGAAGAATTGTATATGTCAAGGGCGTCATGCGTCATAATATAAGTAGGAAGGATTGGCTGATAAATGTTGAAGTTTGCCAAAATTCATAATATCTGAGTCTGTTCTTGATATGAAGTAACCAATTTTGCCGAAATAAAAAGGCATTTATGTTAGAGTTTTTCATGAAGAAAGGCATTTGATTTTGCTCGTTAAATCTCAAAGGAAAATCTTTCGTATTGCTCATACAAACAGACTTTACTTTTTGTGATAAAAGGTTAATAAAATTGTTTGTTATACCAGTATAGGTGATCTCTTAGCTAGGCAGTTGAAGTGCTGCTGATTGCTTACATAAAAATCACGTTTCAAAGCAGCAAAGCAAAATTATAATTAACTCTTATTTAAAATTCGTATTCAAATGATGTCGATTGCGCAGTTGCCTAAAATGAGTTATGTTATGTTATTCTACTAAGTTATGTCTGCATAAATAAACTCAGACTAGTTCCAAGTTTATCAAACTTCTTAGTAACATTATAACAAAGCCAACTTTTCAGACATCGCTTTGCTGTCTCACTACTTTCTATTAACATATTTTGCTTCTAATATTTATAACGTACATTTGTAGGAATAAAAAGCGTAAAAAGGAATGTTTGGAGTTCCAAGGATCTCATATCTCTTGAGATAGCAATTTGTCGTCATATTTTCAGTATTTATATTCCATTTTCTCGGAAATCAGTTATGGTTTCGCGAGTCCTTAGCTTGCTCTTGACTTTAAAATATTTAATTTTTCAGCCTAAAATCCACCTTCAAATCAAATACAACGTGGTCCTGCCAAAGTGGTGCACAGCGTATCTTCTGACTCACTACAGTTTAGTGCTCTATGGATTTTACCAACTATTCTTGACTCATTTGGTAAGTAATTATAGGAATCAATGCAGTGTCTTTTTTTGAAGAATTTAAACCTTTCCTAAAATTCGTGTGAGCCGATTGAGGTATATTTTTCGACCTATGTTTCTTGAAGAACGATTTTTCCTGACACCTCAAAAACATTCTAAATTCATCCTTTTTTGTGTTTTCCTAATATGTCTATTCGAAAAATATATTGACATCCTCTATACTAAAAGATAGTAGAAAATCGAGTGAGCTTTCTAGGAAATTGGGTCTTCAATCTTGAATTGGAAGGGAGACCCTTTTCAGTAGATGACGGCGTTATACCGATAAAAAATTAAACGGATCGACGATGACAAAATGCTTGTGGAAAATGAGAGTACCACCTAACGCATTCACATGAAATAAAAGATACCTGCATACTTTTAAACGAATTTGGTTTTTACCGAATTATTGATTTTAACTGTCATAGTAAAGTTCTAAGACGATTGCTTAAATCTAGATGATACTAGTAAGGGTTATAGAAAAAAAACTTAATACATGTGTTGGAATAGATATTTCATTTACATACAAAACACGGTCATAGCACAAAATGGCCGCAGTAAAAAAGAATAACATTGAATTATTTGATGTTTAAACAGCATTATTTAATTATATTTCGTTGACAAAGGAAACAATTAGCATTAGACTAACAATAAGCAAAAATTAGAGACATATCTGGCGACTTAGGAACTCGAAGGTTACATATATACTGCAATTTTAGGCAATGGGCTGACAACCAGTCACTATGGTGATACACCATTTTCGGAATGACCCTCAAAATGTTTGTCAGACGCCGCGTAAATGTCTATTTTTTACGGCCGTTTACGCTCTCTCCACCCCGCAAAGGGTATAGGCGTGATATAATGTATGTATCTATAAAATAAAACCTGGAAAAAAACTACGTATCAGTCAATCTGTCTTTTACATGAATATATTAATAAATCGTATATGCCTTTCATTCTGTCGTATTTTTAGAATTGGTGTAAAGTTCTACCGCAGAATCCTAAATTTATAACAAGACTGGAGAATCCTTAATATTATAGTAGGCGTTGCGGTGTGTTTTGGCGAATAAAATTAGATCAAGCGCCACACATTTATAAATAAGTACCTACAAACTAAAATTGTTTTGTATTTCAGGGTATGTCTCCATTGACGGTGCTCCTCCTGGTCTTCTACATCTTGAGCTCCCTAACCGTCTTCGGCATGATCCTGGATGCGTCTCCAAAAGCCCCAATCCTGGAGATGTGCCGGTGCCTGGCGATGCTGGTGGTCGCAAGACTGCTGTCTCCTCATTGGGGCATCGTCATCAGCCCCCCATTGCAACTTTTCTACGTCATATCAGGACTGTTTTGGTTCTTGTTCGTTTTCAAGGCTATCGATTTTAAGTCTATGAAAAAAGATTGAGATATAGCTTGTATTTTGTATGCGTGTGTATATTTTTACTGAGAGAATCTTATATACTGTTTTGTAACTCTACCTAGTGTTTGTGATTTCGTGTTTTTACTGACTGTATCTAAATTAATTAATAATATAAAAACATACTTTAAATTTGTTTTATTAACTTCTTCTATGCACAACATTGTTTAATTTCCATCCCAGTTATACAATTAAAATAGTGTGTTACCTAATAACAGTTCCATGGATTGAATTTGATCAAAATACAGGTTCAGTTTGAAATTACTAGCCTGGAAACCAATGGCCTCTAATTAGTAACTAGAGAAATGCGCTACAATGCTCCTATTAGAATTTGCAAATTGCAAATGCTATGTGTGGGTTAGAATAGCATCACCCCATTTCAGTAAAAGGCTACTAACGGATGAATCCAGGAAATGGGCGGCAGCGTTCCCAGTGAATACAACACCTTGCACTGCGCTTGCCAATCCAATTGCCAAGCGTTGTGGCTGTATAAGTAAGTTAAGTTCAAGCAGAAATTGCAAATTTTGAACTCACAGTTGAAAGGGTATGCCATCAAAATAAGGCCTTTTTTGACAGCCGTTTAAAAGTAATAAACAACTAAAATATCATCGATAGCAACGCCAGCAAGGTAACGAGGAAGAACATAGTTCACTACTACTAGAACGTTTATTATATTACCTTGCGTGGAAGCTGCGAGATATTTTCAACGCCATTAGTAGGCGTAAAAAGCGTAATTTTTTCAAAGTCTTTACAGATACGTTTTTTATAATTTGAGTTATCAGTCTACAAAGATTTAGACTTCAGAGCGGTACACAAAATTTGGGTTCTAAATATTTTCTGTTGGTATGAGTGAGTAACATAAGGTACCTACTATTAAAATTTCATCTACAGCAATTTTTTTAGGGTGAGTTTTATCAACTTTGCAACAGAACAATTTTTCCCAATAAACACAGGTAGAAACTAGAAAAAAAATATGGACCACCAATACAAAAAAATATAAAAAATTTATCACTTTGAATGGAAGGTTATTTTTTTTCTTCATATTTCTATCTATGTTTATTAGAAATAGTCATTTATGCGAATTTACACCTGGATATCGACCATAAATTGCAGAGTTGTATCTAAAAACTATCGTAATCACACACAAGTAAATAACCATAATGTAATTGGAAGTTACCTTTTACGCAAAAATACAATTCTTCTTTTTATTTGATTTTGATTTCTTGTTAATAAGCCGACATTATGGCACTTCATCGAGTTGATTTATTCTCTGAAACACTTTTGCCAGTTTCCAAGAAAAAAAATATAAAACCTACCAACCTAAGTTTTAGACAAGAGGTTTATAAAAGTTGCAGAATAGAAGCAAGTTAAATGGAGCGAGAATTTAAAAACGAGTATTTTCCAGATGAATTATTTCTGAAAATTAGGCGACTCTCACACTTGCCGAATGATATTGCGCTATACAAATAAAAAACCTGTAACAGCCGCAAATATTATGCGGCTACGATACTCTGTTATCCGGTTTTTGTATTGTATTTAGTAATTTCCTGTCATCTTACAACTGTCCGGCAAAAAAACGGTAAAACATGCGGAAGGTGTGAGAACCAACTTTAGGATTTTTAAATTAATAACTCAGCCAAATATTTTGGTGAGCGTAGCTAATTAACAATCATAATCAAATGTACTATGGTTGATTTTGCACTCACAGTGCTATATTATTTTCATAAATGAAAATAAGAAATTGAAAGAATTGCCCGCCCGTCGCTGTTATATTTTCAATTTCTTATTTTTATTTATGGATTATAATCAAAGTTCAGCAGTACTGTTGTGGCTGTTGAAGTTGAAGTTGAATCAAAGTTCAAAATTATAAATTATTTCTCCAAAAATTTCAGATCATTCAGAGAAAACAAAATCCAGCGCAAAAATAGAATATCATGACATACGTTGTCGCACCAAATTACGAATTGAAACGCAATATCATCCGGTGGTAATAAATAATAGAATAAAAAAAAAAGAGCCATATTCTTTTTTTTTCTGTGGGACAACGAGTCGTCGAACAACCCGACAAACTTATGACTTGAGGTGTATCGTACCGAAAAGGGACTCCAGGGTGTGTATTGCTATTTTAAGCGATGGGCTGACAACCTGTCACTTTGCAATACACAATTTTCCAAATGACCCTTAAATATTTGACAGACGAGGCGTAAATGTCCGTTTTTTGCGGCCGTTGACGCTATGCCTATCCTGCGAGGGATGATATTTGTATGTATGTATGTACCGACGCTCTAATATTAGGTAATAATAAAGTTACCTCTCCTAGGTATATTATTATTCACGGTATAGTATTACAACAAAAACGGAGAAATTATTAACTCTCACCGATGATGTCACCAATGTAAAAGGTGTTTTTTTTAAATTTTCTCTTCGACTAGCAGTCACTTACAATTTATAAGATTTTCTGTCTCAGCTTTTCCAAATTTAAAAATTAATAAAAAAGAACCTAGCTTGGAATTATTTACGGTGTAGGTACGGCAGTCAAAATTGAAATTCCTACTGTTTTGTGTGTGTAGTATGTATGTTTGTAACCTCTTCACGCTCAAAAGGCTTAATGGATTTGGATGCAAGATAGATTGTAATCTGGAATAACACATAGGCCACTTTTTACCGCAGGAAAACAACTATTACCACGGGAAAATGAGTGGCAGGGGGTGAAACCGCGGGGCGGAAATCTAGTGTATTAATATCTTAGGCATTTTGATTTTTGGGATAAACAAAGCAAGATATTTCTTTTTAGAATTTATCTTGACCTTTTCTTTAATTTTGCAGCAAGGGAAACGAAATTCTGTTTATAGAGATCACTTCAAGTAAGGTTTGAAGTACCTTAAGCTTCTATTTTTGGTGAATTGAATTGAAACCTTCTACCTAAATGCCTTTAACTTTTGTTTGAGCAGTTGCTTATCTAATTAATAATTACTTATCTACTGATCTTACTTAATCATTATGGATATTTTAGCACTTATCTGCATAAGTATTATTTGTAAATAAACAAGTTTTGAATATTTTTTGAAATCGTAAGCACAAATTAGGTGAATAATAAAATAGGTAAGTAAATACATACCTATGTACATGCATCGTCCATGTACATTTCAATATTGCAGCAAGACCTTTTGATATAATTTTTACCCCCAAACACTGAAGCAAAACAAGTTTTTCTTTATTATCATCATCATTTTATGTAAAAATTTAACGGAAATTTTTACATAAAATGATGATGAGTCTCGATGCTAAAAAACAGAATTAAATTAGGCAAAAGTGAGAACATTTTTCCCTGAGGCTTATTCTTAAAATAACGAGCATTTTTTTTAAACTTTCGCGGTCACACATAATAAGTACAGGAATTTTAATCGTGACAACGGCTTTAAGGCGAGTGTACCCGTGAACGACCTCGACTGTGGCGCCACTTCACAAAAGTAATATTTTCTCTTTATACAAACAATCTCTCAGAATGTCCGTTGCCCAAGTTTTAAGTATTATCCTAAAGTAAAATAAGAACCTGCAAACTCAATAAAATAATCGCAAGTGACCGTTTTCAGGCACTTATTGCCATAATTTTAATTGCAGCGAATATTTAATTAAGTTTGCAGGTTCTAATTTTACTGAAGGATAATACTTAAAACGTTGGTAACGGTCATTCTTATAGGTAGATTGTTTGTATAAAGAGAAAATATTTTTTTGTGAAGTGTCGCCACTGTCGAGGTCGTTCAAGAGTATACTCGTTTTAAATTACCTAATGCGAGGAATACAGTGATTGAAATGTGCCAAAATAGTGGTCGTGCAAAATAGAGTGTGTTCGTACTGTCGTAACTTTCGAGTAAGTTCCGATAGTGATCGACGAAATTGAAGAAAGAGGCTATGCAGAAATGCATAACTATATTATGAAGACTCCATCTACCCATTCGCAAAACAGTAGTTCCCTCATTGAAAACTTGCAAAATTTTCAAGCGCGGGCATGATTTGAACCTGCGACTTTCGCATTACTAATGGCGACGCCTCTTTCATCTGGGCTACCGCAGCTCGTTCCTTGCCCGAAAACCTTCCTTCCTTTTCCTTGCAAAACTAACCCGGTAGATGGAGCCGTGCCACGCGTTACCGGCAATAAAATACACTTGCAAAATTGGCGGGCAATGAACGAGCTGCGGTAGCCCAGATGGAAGAGGCGTCGCCACTAGTAATGCGAAAGTCGCAGGTTCAAATCCTGCCCGCGATTGAAAATTTTGCAAGTTTCCAATAAGTATACCTAACATGGGAAGTGTTTTAAAATTTGGTTTACAATAGTTCCCTTATCATGGCCCATGCAACTGGGCCAAAATGGGCTATCCAATAAAATTAAGTATCGCGGTAAGAACCCCTTTTTAGTATTTTGATGCATTAGTGATAATCAAAAAAGTTATGTTCTATTTAACCTTTCCTATTTAATTAAAATATCATTAATTAAAATCCAAACTAAGGTAGATAAGGACGGATTCACTAACTGGGCGAACAATCTGGAACTTTGTCTTTGTGAAATGAACTAAGATAAGCCGGCCTTGACCCTCCATTGATAACAGCAGTCTTGTGTACGAGTATTATCCATTGTTAACTTCTGTACCAGGGTTTCTTTACCTTTTTGTAGCTATGGACTACTTTTAGAATTTGAAACACTACATGGACCCACCCTTGACATAAAATATATAATATAACAGACCATTTATTTTTAATTACTTTTATTGTTTACATCCGTTGGTAAACAGTTCTTAAATCATTTACCGAGAAACATAAGCACTTGCCGGGAATGTAAAACAGTTTACCACCGACAGTGAGGTCGATACTTCACGCTACAGACAGGGCATAGAGCTTTAGCACAAGCCGCACGTGTAAACAGCCTATAAGTATTCGTATTTTACGCTTTAAACGGTCAACCGGTTCAATAGCCGTAGCTCTTGCAGCTAGTTGTGCAGCTAGTCAGTTCAAACAGCCCACAACCGACACATATCGCGAGCGAAACATCATCTGCCTGCCCTTATCCCAATTTATTTGGGGTCGGCGCAACATGTTTTTTTCTTCCATTCATCTCTATCAGCTGTCAAATCTTCGTTTACACCCTTTTGCTTCATATCATCTTTTATACAATCCATCCAAACTTTTTTAGGCCTTCCTCTCCTTCTGCATCCATCCGCGAGCGAAACAAGCTCGACAATTCACACTGTAAATAGGCGAGGACCCTTAACACCAGCCAAAAGCGTAACACAGATCACTTTCACACACACACACATATCACGCCTATTATCCCTTGCGGGGTAGGCAGAGCGTAAACGGCCGCAAAAAAGGGACATTTACGCAACCTCAGACAAATATTTTAGAGTCATTCGTAATCGTTGTGTATCGCCACGTTGACAGGTTGTCAGCCCATCGCCTAAAATTGCAATACACACCCTTAAGTCCCTTAGTCGCCTCTTACGACTCCCATGGGAAAGAAATGGGGTAGTGCTATTCTAAGCCGGCATCACACGGCAATATTAAACTTCCTATATATTTTGTTGTACCTAGTGCTATCAACGATCTTCTAAGGTTTTAAGTTCCAAAAGTTACTTAATTTCGTTAGGAAATACGCAAGATTGGGTATGTACATAATTACAAAAAAATATGTAAGGGTAGCTTTGCTTAAAAAATAAGTTTTTTTATCAATAGCCGGATCATTAAAGAAATTGAAAATAAATAAGGAAAATGAGATACTCGGCAAGGATTATAAATTTAAACTTAAGTAATCAGTGTTTTGATCCTCAAATCACTGAGGTATTCAGAATTGAAATTACTCCCAATATTAGGGACAAATATTTGTGACCTTCAACTGTCTCACAAAGGGAGAGGGTCCTGTAATTCACCTTTTCAGTTGATTATACCTTTGTTCTTTTTTCTTTGATGGCTCTCAATTAATTACTTGGGTCGAAACTCAACTGCTTTTTGTTAAATCGTGAAATTGGAGATTGTATGAGATATGTATGACAAATACGCGGAAAATCTTTGATGTAGTACTCCAACTACTTAAAATCTGTGAATGAAATGAAACACGTAGATGTGCTGCGACCCTTTGTGTCAGTTCTTTTTGTAATGCTGGATGCATTTCGTCACGTTACATTTATTTACACATACATACACATACACATATCACGCCTATATCCCTTGTGGGGTAGGCAGAGCGTAAAAGGCTTTAACGAACACTTACGCCACGTCTGACATAGGTATATTTGAGAATAATTCAAAATATTGTATATCGCCATAATTGACAAGGTTGTCAGCCCATCGCCTAAAATTGCAATACACATCCTCAAGTCCCTTCATCGCCTCTTACGACTCCCATGGGAAATAAATGGGGTGATGCTATTCTAAGCCGGCATCACACGGCAAACATCACATTTATTTTATTTACTTATTTATTTTTATACATTATTGCACAATACGGCTCATAACTGTTTACCAACGTCGTCGCGAAAATAAATTTAAAAACATTGCATCTTCACATTGCCACTTGCCACAGTGTGTCACAATTAGTAAAAGTTGTTCAGTTTCATGGTCTGATCATGCCTGCAAAGTTTTCGGTACACCGTCCCTTACACCCTGTATACTTGATACTCTGATGGCAGCAAAATGGATGAAATTGGACGTTTTCTTTACGTCCGACAAAACATTAATGGGATGTCTCAGAAATTATATCTAGTTCGTGAAAAACATGTAAAAAAGGACATTCAAATAGGTGATGTAGTGCATACGTGAGAATTTTAATCAATAACGTGCCTAAGTAAGTAGGTACTTGCGGATTTTCTAAGACTTGGCGTACTACCTCTTTAAATTTCTAGCATACCTAATGCTATAGGATTATACTAGAATCGTATTTCCATGTACGGAAATTTAAATTCCATTTAAATAATCTTTTGATCTTTTTCTGCGTTATTTGATCAATATAATATTCCTAACAGACGTGATACTTCTTAGTACCTTGAGGAAGACTACAAAACCGCAACATGTATAGATAAGGATCTACAATATTATGACGCGTACAAAAGCTGGGCCTAATGATTGCCCTGAGAGTATTTCCTGATTGTCGAATAAATTAATGTTAGCCGATTTATCCCTTATAATATTATTGCAAATGTAAGCCGCAACCAATCGTTACAATGACAAACTAGTAGAGACTCTCCAGAGGGCGCTAAACTCCCTCGGGAATTAGTTTCACAAAAAAAGAGAATAGAGGTCAATCTCGAAATATACGTAGGGCGCACTAAAAGTTTTGCGGTACTGGCCTCTCATAAATGTTTGAATTTCGAATGCTATATTATTTTAATGAAGAAAATTCACTTACTTATTGGTAAAAAAAGAATTAACGGGAAAACGCTTCTCAATTGTTTCTTTTTATTCATTGAAGTACGCCATCCGCTATCAAAATTTAATCAACGCTAAAAGATTTAGGGCGATGATATTTACGATTGTAAAAGTGCAATCTCTCCGCAAGATTGCTACGCTCGTCTTCAAAATGCTTTTGGAACAGATGCACCTCATTCGGTAGGCAGAACATTTGCATTTAAAAGTAAGAAAACTTTGTAGCCGATAGATTCCTCATAAGCTCACACCAAAACAAAAACACGCTCAAGTTGATTAGTGTAAAAAATGCCCCTTAAGTATGATTATGGACTCTCTCTTCTGTCTATGATATAGTGACAGGTGACGAAATATGCATATTTATAGTTACCTTGCAGAAAGAAAGCAACAGTTTTCTGTATGGGTGTTTAAAGGCGAGGACAAACCAACAAAAATAAAGCAGGCAAGAAGCAATGGCATAAAAATATTGCGTTTCTTTCTTTCTTTCTCCTCTGACCATATGATTTCTTTATTTTTCCAAAAATGAAAGATTTGACGAGAAGGATGACATTCATGGAGCCAGAAGAGAAACAAAACAAAAATGCGAATGTAAGTTGGGACAACGGAGTGAGGAATGGACATGATTTTTTACAGCGAGATACGTACTTAGCCGAGGGCTGAAAGCAATTCGACGTTGGTTATTTTTCAGCCAAGGACCCTTCGTCTACTTGTGTATAGGGACAAAACGAGTGAGCCGTGGGTGATACTGATATATTTGTTTAAGACTTTCGCGCTTCTTACACAAAATTACATAAGTTTATAACGGGTCTGATGAATGATTTTCCTTTTTAAAAATCATTCCATCTTCATTATAATAGATAATGCGGATACTTCAAAAAGCTTCTTGCGGACTGATTTAAATATAACTTGGCATTAACGAATAACTTCGTCCGATACAAATCTGGGTAGGTTCATAAAATATTAATTCTAAAATTGCTTCAAATATTTTAGTAGTTTTGCAGCCGTTGACATTTTGTTTATCCCACAAGAGACTAAGGCGTCCTTATTTTACTTTGTTTTCAGAGTCATAGGTTCATAAAATATTAATTCTAAAATTGCTTCAAATATTTTAGTAAAGTTTTGCAGCCGTTGACATTTTGTTTATCCCACAAGAGACTAAGGCGTCCTTATTTTACTTTGTTTTCAGAGTCATAGTTTCTTTCATAAATAACACAATAATTGCAAACACACAATGTAGAATCACGGGTGATAGAACAGCGGGTTCTGTAAGTCTTTTCAATTGTAATTTTTTTGTAGATATAAATAATATATACAAAAGTAATTATTTCTTTGTTTGTTTTTGTGTAGGAACTCTTTTATTGATCATTCGATTTAAAACATAAACAAAACTTCCTTGCATAAATTTTAGTTCTGTCGCTGAATTGAAGATCAGTTTGATTTGACAACTTGCACAACAAGTAAAAATCTCTGTCATAACCAAACAGTTTTAAATTCCGTTACTAACTACCTATACTGGTACCTATTAGAAAGTTAAGTTTCAAGACAAAAATGGTCGTTTTCGGGTGCGTAGGTGCGTATATTTCAATTAAATTTTAACATTTCAGAAGATTAATGAACCACGCTGTACCTAAATGAAATTTATCTTGTTATTGATACGCGAGATTTACGTATACATCGCAACACACAGTTGCTAATTATTTATATATTGATAAGTGTTATCATTGCCCGACTGCGTGTGGTTATTATTATGTATCACTTTTCATATTGAGTTTGATATAACTTTGACCCTTTAGTTGTCCTTATGTAATAACAAAGTTGCAGTTATTTTATTGCCGGAAACATACTTAGGCTACGTCGTACGTGCAACAAGCTTTGCACTAAAAATAATGTGCGCAGGGAGATTGTGCAACGAACAAATGCATATTTTCGTTCTCGAATGTATGGCGGTCACTGTTTTATTGTTGCACATTCTAAATATGCACTTTGTTTTTCGAATAATATCTAACCTAACATTACTCCTCATACAAGTAAAACGCAATGTTGTCGCGCCATGGAAGCGCCCTATACTTCGAGCGATTCATAATTGACAATCAATTCAGCCAATGTAAATGCATCATGTATTGGAACGAACAAGAGCTTCACGACCTTATTCCACCGGCTCCCTTCTACCATCGGACATCCAGACGCACCGCCGGATACCATCCATACCTGGTTGCCATTCCACCAATTCGGACTAAGCGCTTTCAGTCATCATTTGTAATGCGCACTGCTAAAGAGTGGAACTCACTGCCTGCGTCTGTTTCTAAACGCATACAACCCTAACCTCTTCCAAGAAAGAGTGAACAGGCTTATTTTGGTTGAGCTCGCTCCATCTTAGACTGTCTCTGTCCTATGACCTAGACTAGAGTCAAGAGCAAACCCATCATTTTAAACATCCTGAGTAAGTCAAATGATTAACATACATACATACATACATACATAAATCACGCCTTTATCCCTTACGGGGTAGGCAGAGCGTCAACGGATATTAACACCACGTCTGACAAAAGCTTGAGGGTCAATCAGATAACTGTGTATCACTGTAGTGACACCTTGGATATATCCTGGAAAAACGTGCCCATTGCTCATTGCTCTCATCCAAAATACCTTGGTATCACATTGGATAGAGCACTTACTTATAGACAGCATTGCAGCAACACCCAGCAGAAAGTGGCCTCACGCAACAATCTTCTACGCCGCCTCACATCCACCAATTGGGGAGCATCGCCCCAAGTCCTAAGGACTACTGGAATGGCCTTATCTTTTTCTGCTGGCGAATACGCTAGCCCAGTATTCGCCAGCATTAAACGACACATGCCGGATAATTACAGGATGTCTGAAACCAACTCCTGTTGGAATGCTGTATCCTCTGGCTGGTATTGCTCCTCCAGGTGTCCGCAGGGAAGTGGCGAGCCGATGCGAAAGGACGAAAAAAGAGGCTGACCCAAAGCACCCAATGCACCACTATACCCCGGTGCCTCAAAGGTTAAAAAGCCGGCATAGCTTCGCGAAAGAAGTGCCCCCTCTAGAAGGCGAAGCGTCATATAATCGCCTAAATCTCTGGCGGGAGGTGTACCCTGAAGCAACAACAATGCCACTTTCCGAGCAACTGCCCCCTGGGCGCCACCTTGCCTGGCCGACGTGGAAGTCTCTAAACAGACTCCGGACCCAAGTCGGCCGGAGTAAAGAAAATATGTGTAAATGGGGATTTAGCTCGGAAAGTACTTGCCAGTGCGGTACATCACCCCAAACTATGGCACATCTTTTGTCTTGCCCCGCGTGCTCTAGTACCTGCACACGCGAGGACCTGTACAAAGCAACGGACAAAGCTGTGCGTGTGGCTGAGTACTAGTCCAAATATATATAAAGCGCCAGAATCGATTCGCTAAGAAGAAGACTGTAGTGACAGGTTGTCAGCCCGTCGCCTTAAATTGCAATACACACCCTCGAGTCCCTTAGTCGCTTCTTACGACACCCATGGGTAAGAAATGGGGTGATGCTAATGATTAAATTGACAAAATATAACTAAAATATTGTGGGAATTTTTACTAGTGACTGATACGGAAAACTCAGGATGGGCTGGTGATAAGGAACAACTTTATACTAGATGCATATAGGTCGGTGCACTAGCTAACCAGGTGATAAAAAACAACCCAAGGTAAATAGATAGAAGTATAAAAACATTGGCCATACAAATTGACTTGGTTAGCTAGGTACCTATATGCATCTAGTGGAAAGTTGTTACTTATCACCAGCCCATCCTAAATTCGCAATTTCAGGCACAAGTAAAATTTCACTTAGAATTAAATCTGTAATCTTATATCCAACTGATTTGGGCTGTTTTACAAACTCATATTAAATAAAACTAGCAGGACGGTGTGGAACGCCCGGTCCAAGTTTTTCCATTGAGATATCCCATAATGGAACAATTCAATGGAAATGCAAGAAACAAGCGGATTGGAATTGGAAGCTCCTGAACTCAGAGACGGAAAATTCGTGTTTTTTATCATGTGTCAAATCTTTTGATATTTTCTTACAATACAAAATGCTACGACACTTACATTACATAGATTATACAGATTAAAGTGGAAGATTTATAACACCAACTGTAAAATAATGTTGCAAGAATACATAATTATCACTGTTAATAATAATGGCCAATGGCCATTGACCCAATATGTTAGTACACGACTAAACAAAATGCTTCTTGATAATCTTATTCGGTTTTATTACAAATAAGTAAAACATGCATTTAAACAGTGTTAAAATTATATTTGTGAAACTTTTTGTTAATATTACACGGATTATTTTCAAAAATTTACTTCCAAATCTATGTAGGTACTAAACAAGGATGGGCACTTTACCTCCTGACAGGAATCCTCATAACTTTTTTTTATACAAATATTATGATAACGTATTTTTTAAGATACAGCAACATGATTGAATAAATGAATCGTCCATTTATACGCGTCAAGGCACCGTATTGTCGCAGCGTATGTCAACGTTTGCATTTATTCCACCGGCTATTTATACAAATACGACACACACTAAGCAAGCGCAGCACTCGACACTTCACGCATGAACGTGCCGCATGCGCCGCGCACTCCAAACAAATCGATCGTATTCGATTTTTAAAATAACAAAAATAATACCTCCGCCCCAGAAGCCAGCACGCACTGGCTAGAAGTTTTTGCTTTTTTGCCCGCGGTTTTGGGGTTAACAAAACAATAGAAAGATAACAGTGAAGTGACACTTTTTTGTTGAATTTGTTTTAGTTATGATGTGAGTTTTGCCGAGTTGAGACATTTGCGCGATCGTCTTTTTAAACGTGAGTACCTATTTGTTTTCTTTTAATTGGTTTATTTTAAGGTAAGTCACAAGTTGTTATTTTGCTAAACAAAACAATGTCAACAACTGATTATAAGTAGTACCTACCTATCTCTCATATCTAAAAATATTTTATTACTTATGTATCTTTATTACCTACTTTATAATCTTAAAAGATGATTAGATTTATCTCATATCTCTTATGAAGGTGTTCTTGATTATCGGTTAATGTAAACATTGCAGTCACACTGAGTAATAATAGTCATAATATTTATAACATACTTATATTTTATTATGCCTCCGATGTCAAAGCGTGTCGTCTAATTATTGCAGGTCACATTGAGGTCAATTCGGGATTTCAATTTTCCTTACTTGCCTTAAATTAGTGCTGTCACTTACCGTCAAATAGGTTTAGAAAAGGATAGAAGATATCTAAGTCCTGTCATTTTTAAAAACGTCAAGGGTTTCTTCGCCTTTCCTAGTCAATTTTGTCGCCATTGTTTTGATCGTCGCCTTATTTTGACAGATAACACGTATTTTGCATGAAATTATAAGACATGACACGACTAAAATATCTCCTATCCTTTTCTAATTCTATTTAATTACTCCGCTCGTAACAGCACACATGTGTGCTTGAAGTACAAATACAAATCTATTGTTGCAAAATTCGACCTGAGTGAAGTGGTTAACGGAAAATGACAGCACTAATTTAAGGCAAGTAAGGAGAATGTACATCCCGAATTGTGGTCATTGTCTTCCTTTACTTCGATTTTTAAAATTTATACAATTATTTCAAAATAATATACGATATTCAGAACGAACGTCCTGATTGTCTGTAAAAAAAGTGGTTGGTTGCTGTCCGAATTAAAGGTGTGCGTTTAGATCATGAAACTGAACCACTTTCCCCTTGGAATATATTCCAGGAATCGGTAAAAAAATAGACTTCATATAGTAAAGGCAGTCAGCTAATCGTGATTTTGTACGGGAGGTCGCCTTTTGACCTATCCTGACATATAATGTTCCTAAGGGAAATGTGTTTAGGCGGATCACTCACTTGTCGTCCGTCGTTCCGATTTTTAACGCAACATAACGCATGCGTTTGTCAGACGGAAGGAAATCGCGAATTCCAATCTTATTACCATACAAATACTGCTAGGGTGGGTTTATGGTGCGTAACGGGCTTTTACGCCCTGTAGATGGTATCTGTACCCGATATTATCAAACTACAGGCTACAATTTTACAGGTGAAGTTTGAAGTTCATTGCGTAGTCGGTTAGCCATTATGATACCAGGAATATAACCGGCTACGCAATGTACTAAGAATTTCACCTGTACACTTATAGACTGCAGTTTAATGACATAGGCACCTAGTCATCTTTACCACAGTACAATGTGTGACCAAGTCTGTTATATTTGGCGGTTAAAAACCTCTGACATTAGGGTTCTTTAGGTCAACCTACCTACATACTACGTTCGGGTATTTTATTGATAAAAAACGAACTACCTTAAATGAGTCTATTTTAGTATTTATATGAATTGCTTGCGGGCTTACAAAGTAATCACCCTAAACAACTTTCCCGGACCTTGAAGTTAATTCATTCAAATGAATGAATGACAGTTGGTCTCGTCACTGAGACGCCATGCGCCAGCCAAGTAAAGTCACGTGTTGTCTGTAAGGACGGTATACAGTTGTTCACTCATTAGACCCACTGCCAACTAAACCCAGTGGGTTTTTCTTGGTGACATTGCATTTTACTCAATGAAACTGCCACTAATTAGACCCACTTACAAAATCAGGTAAAGTTTGGTCCATATATACGGATAAAAATAAAATAAGTAATAACTATTTTAAAACTCACAAACTAAACAAAAAGGAAAAATTCTAAGATACATAAGTATTTAGAACTTTACGTGGCATTGTACCAAGCTACACCTAATTTTGCAATGTGTCTAATATAAGTTTGGTTCACTAGGTGAAATGCAATGTCCCCAATTTGACCCACTGGGCATTATCGGAAGTGAGTCTCATAAGTGAACGAGTCTTTACAAGGACACTTTATAATAACTTACGGAGGAGAGTGGTATTGTAATCGAAAGAAATATATTTAAATTCCCACCAAAAATATTATTCTTCTTGGATTAACATATGACTGATTATAAATTATTTCCTTAATCAATCGTAAGTTATGATTATGAATGATCAGATCCACGTTTAAATATAATACCAAAGATTTTTGATGATAGTTTTATAATCTGGCTCGAAACGATGTATCCACTAAATAAGACACAGTAGGATAGACAAATCGACAAACTTGACCTAATTTTATCTGTGTGTAATTGGTGACAACTTGACAAGTTTAGTAGGTAAAAATAAAAGTAAATAATTAGACCCACTGGGCCTTATCACAGTGGGTCTAAATGGTGATTAACTCGTTGAAACAACTTACGGAATGTTTGGCGCAATTTTGCAAAAGGTCCTGTTGAATACAGAATGTAAACAAACAAGACAAATTGACCCGGTCGGCTGGAACATTTTGTATGAGTGGTCAAATAAATAAAAAATATTTCGATTTTCTTGGGGAAATTTGTTCAGAATCATAGGTTGGTTTAACCCTTAAAATATTTGCAGAAAATATTTTAACATACATAGGTAGAGCTAGCGATGTTTAAGCAGCTGGTGAAAAGTGCGTATCCAACAGAAAGCTGATTATGTAATCAGACAGGTTGAAGCACCTATAACCCTGAAGTATTAAGTTAGTTTACCAAAGTACGCGAAACGATAGGAGGATTGCGGAAAAAAATATCTACAGATAGATCTGCCTCATTGCAAGCACATAAAAGTGTTCAATAGTGTAATTTCACGTCGCTACAGATTTTCTCTTTGGATAAAAGCGCTATTATATAGCACCGTCGACGGGACTACTCTTGTCTCAAAGTACATGTAGTTAGTATAAAATAAAGTCGCTTTTTGCTGTCCCTATGTATGCTTAAATCTTTGAAACTACGCAACCGATTTTGATGTAGTTTTTTAAATACGAGTTGGAAGGTTTTTAAAGTACCCTTGAGTTTTTTTTTCTTATAAACGGAAAGCAGCGGGTGAAACCGCTGGCGGGTTGTTAGTAATCTATAAAATAATGTAGGTAGATGCCAACACACTTCTACCGCACTTCGCGGTACAGGTAATATGATCCTCTGCAGGTTATATTTTGTTACACAAAAGATTACATAATAATATCACATAACTACTTATTTCTTGCGGTGCAATTTTGCAAGTTCTCAAAAAAGACTACTTATTTCTATAGGTGCAAAAGAGCGGTTGAAAAACTCTGACACCAGGGTTCATCGGGTTGTTGGACGACTCGGTGTCCCACACGAAAAGAGAGAGACAGAGCACATGGTGGTAAATTTTGTGTTTACCTCCTTTTCTGAAAATGGTTACAAATATTTTTATTCGTTAGATTTTCTCATGGGAAATTAAGTCGATCCACAATTATAGTGGTTCACAAGTTCGTATCAACCCAACGAAGTAAAAGAATAAACATAATCACAGGACAAATCTCCGAGGACTGTTTCCCCTATCAAAGGATTTTGATTGCTTTTGCAAAAAAAGAGTTGTCTAGGCATGCCTTAATATATTTTTCCTAAGCAACATAAAACGCTCGTAAAACCGAACAACAACCATACGATATCATCTGACAGGTGTGGCGGAATATGTCGGCAAATTTGAGTATTGGCACAGAACACTTCGTTTCAATTCCTGTTTTCTCGAAAGGCTTAGATTACAATATCCCTAAGACGTTATGTTGCAGCAAAGAAAACTGTAGGCAGAATGCATAATGCAGGTGTTTATACAACTATTTTCGAGTTTGTAATCCGAATACGAGTGTAGATTAAATCTTTAAACACCGTTTTGTATCCCGTACTTTCCTCAAATATCAACAACACTGGTAGGTCTACGTACGTTTTATAAATATACGGGTTGTAAGGGACATCCTATTTAATACTTGAAAGGGTGCATGCAGACCATGAAACTAATATAATAGTTGATCAGTTTAATGGTTTGAATGCACTCTATCGGTATTTGGAGAGCTGTGTGTTCTACTCTGTAAATGTTTTAAAAATTGCTAAACATATTCCGGTCCGTGTTCTATAGGCAAGTGGTTCAGTTGCATCATTGCATGCGCTAGTTCGCCATTTGAAGTACCTATTTTTTTAGGATAGTTTTTACAGTTTGGGACGTTCAACGGTTGAAGTTGAATGAAGAACCTATTTAAAATGAAGCTATACTTTACTGTAGGCACATAATTAAAGGGTCTTTTGTTGCGTAGATAAAAGAGGAAGACGCTTCTACTTACGGGATCCTATTGATTCCAGATACTTAAAACTGGGCGATTGAAGTTAGTCGCTCTATAAAAGTAATTGATTACTATCCATAGAACAATAACGTAACACTTTATTTATATACTTATGTGTTCGTTCCTACACAGTGAACTTTTGTTCACAAATGCCATATAAGTACAATTCTTTCATTACAAAAATTATAAGTATTCTTGGTGATTGTCAAAAACCTTTTTCTTTGAAGTATATTCCTTGGAGTAAGACTAAAGTTATCGCTATCGTCCATTATGAAAAAACCTACTTACTTATGCATTAAGTACTTGAATATATTATGTATAAAACGCGTCACATTTTCTTTGTTGATTTGAACACGAAAATGCCTTACCTATAATACCAAAGACAATACGACTCCATTTATAAAGGCAGGCATAAAAACGTTACGTCATTATTATCAATCGTGATGGCGTATTTGAAATTAGGTACGTCTTTTCATCTGATTGCCAGTAATTGTTATGCCGCCCATTTTTATTCACATTTTTGTTTCATTAATTGATTCCCGTACGCTCGATTTATATCATTCAGATATGTAATTGATAGCTATGATTTAGGGTTAAACAAGCAAATTACATAAATTTAAGTGAAATCAGGAAAATTTTAAGGTTTTGTATAGCTTTGTATGGAAATTATATTTGAAGAAAAAAATATTTAAAATAACTGTCAACATGCTGTTGGAACATTGTTTTGTGACTGAGTTTGACACACATTTGACACAACTTTTGAGACTACGCTACGGTATCAAAAGAACTGTTTGCGGTTACCGAAAGCCTGATTGAGATGAAAACCAAAATATAACGCATGACAAGTACAGTCAAACTCACATACGGATAGACACTGGAACTGCAAATGTAAGTCTTATGAGCGCAGAACAAGAACGGACCAAAGTCCAAACTGTCTAACCCAGCTTGATCTTGACTGTTTGACGACCTAATTACCATATACAATCATCGTTTTTTTTTCTACGATTTTTCGACTTTTGCAGCTCTCTGTACCTCTAGATTCAATAAAGAGCTATGATAATATATTTTTTTTTGCGTGGATATTCTGTGCAGTATGGAGTAGCATGACTATACAATGTAATGATGTTTTACTCATCCTGTAATCACTGAAAAACTTTTACTGTATTTTCGTATCTTTTGATATGTTATGTAGAAAAATCCTTTCATTGGTCTCAAAGCCGTAAACGGGTGAATCCAGTGCTCATAGCTTCTTTTGATACGTCTGTTACGTCGCCGCCGTAGTAGCATAAATCGTAAATCAAAATTGATCAGTTATCCATTTTAGACGTTCGTTTTGTACGGCGAACTGCATCGAACTGATAAATTCCGCGCGGAATTTTATCCGCAGTGCGTATAGGTGTAATTTTGATCGCGGAATAAAAATCGCGCGGATTTTATTGGCGCGGAACATATCCGCAGAGCGGACACGGCCTAAATCTCAAACATACAACATGACATTGACGGTTCGCAACAGCCCCCATACTAATGACAACCTGTCACATCCTTCATTTGATGTAGCGACGGCGTGTGCCATAATATCCAGTTTTTGTATCGGATTTCGTAATTTACATTTCAGAAAACATGGAGTGTGATCGAATGAGTACCGACATAACTATACGGATCTGACTGCTTTCTCGGCGATTATTCAATTCCCAATTTTATTCACTGAAGGTCCCTCAACGACATCATGTGTAAACTTTGCGTGTTAGGTAGCTGAATGCGCTCGTTTGACATAGTTCACGACTGTTCCAACAAACTTTGTGTGAATAGGATAAATCTGTGTGATTATGACCTATGTATACTAGATAGTACAAATGAAGGAGAAAATTGAATAAAGTTCTTGAAGAAGACATATTAGGACCTAGAAACCTTTGAGGTGTGATGCTGGCTTCGAATAACTTCACCCCATTTCTATTCCGAGGATGTCGTAAGAGGCATGTAAGGGACTCGATGGTTACATGTGTATTGCAATTTTAGGCACTGCGCTGACAACTTGTTGCTACGTATAGCGATACACAATTTTCAGAATGATTCAAATGGCCGTTTTACGGCCGTTTGCGCTCTGCCCATCCCGCAAAGGATTAAAGGCGTGATACATAATCAAACAAACTTTGGCATAGTTTTGAGCTGAAGATCGGCTATTACAAAAAAGTCCGTTTCCGTCGTTCTTCTTGGGAGGTCCCAAACTTATATTCCATTGGTCCGGAATCGTACCTTACATGGGCTGCTATATACGTGACAGCTACATCAACCAAAACGTTTTCTTTATCCAATCAGCTCAATCACCTATATTTTTAGATGTCATATTAATTTTATCAAATATGATTCTATAAGTGCTCCTATATGCTCGTATATCATTTCTGATTCACATTACAAAAGTGCAATCAATGATTGATTACACAGTAACAACGTAGTGAAATTTCAATCAATTTTAAATTGAAATATTGACAATCTCAGAGACCAAGGCGTGATTAAAATTATTTTCATTCAAGTAAAACTTGAAACCCATAAAAGTTATCTCAAACAAATTTAGTGCTTCAGAAGGCAAATTATTTTTTTTTGATTTGCATTTTGAAATTAAAATCGAAAAAAACTTAAGATTGATATCACTTTTGCCTTGTTTCTTTCCTATGGTTTCTTTTGCACCTGCGTACTTTTAAGGCGCAGAATTTTTGATAGTTTGTAAATTAACATCAAAGTTTTTTGCACAAGTTCTCATATTATATGTTTATTATCTACATACATACATACATAAGCCAATTTTGAATTCTCATTCGCCTTGGCGTATTAACAGTCCCCTGCCTGTACATACTTGAGGTGGGCAAGTACGTGAGGTCGCACATGGCTGAATTTCCTGCCACGATGAGGTTCTCTGCCAGAGGTGGACAAAGACTGGCGCCTACACGTCATAGACTGGAGAAGACTGGAAAGTCACTATCCGTTATGGGGCCAAAGATTTTCAATAAATTACCATCAGACATAAGGGATGCAAAGACTTACCCAATATTTGTAAACAAACTCAAAAACTTCCTGGCACAAAAGGCTTATTATAGTGTGAAGGATTTCATTGACGAGTGAATTACATATTTGAATCTAATTATAAATGATTTTATTTAACTGTAAGTACCATATACATACTTACAGAATATGTTATCTTACCTATTACTTGATTTTATTTTACTTACTTATTTGTTTGAATATAAATGCAATGTATGTACCTATGACATTTCTTGACAATGTAAAAATCTTACTATTTAATAAATGAAATGAAAATAAAAAAGAAGACGCCAGGGTACGCCATAGGGCAAGATCTCTTGTTTTCGTCATCCAGTTGCTACCAGCCGCCCGTTTAAAGTCATTGGTCCATCCAATCGACTTAGGTCTCATACCATTAAAGCGTAAATGAAGGAAGCGTCACGCCGCTTCTTCGACAACGCTCCCCACCATAAAAACCCCTTAATAGTTGCCGCGTCCAACTACTGGGGGAAGTAGTTCCAACCTCGCATATTAAACACCGTCCGAGACATTACGAGACAAGTGTTTTAAACAACATCTTTTCGGAAGAGGATGACGAAATCACAGTAGCCACTGCTGCAGCCATTGCGAGGAGATCACACTCCATAAGCTCCTCAAGCAACCGACGCCCCCGCCGGCGGGGGCGCGGAGGTCCCTCATTTGTTCCCTATTTTGGGAACTACCGGCACGTGCCGGGTAGATTCAGTCCAATACGTTCTTCCCAAAACTACTCGTAAGCCCAATCGCGCCCACAACCACAAAATTTCTGCGGGTGAGTTCCTGCTCCCCACCATACAGTCAGGTGTAGATTTTAATAGCCCCGGGGCTAAAAGCATAGGGTCCAGAACTATAAAAAAAAATTGATTTGATTGATTGAATTGGCCTCCACTCGAGATTCCGCCTACTCCACCGTTCGTCGGGTCTACGACAGCCCACTGCCATTGCAGTTCACTGCATTTCCAGACGATGTCCGTCGCTTAGGTCTTCGGCGGATGGTCTCATTCTGAACATTTTTGATTAAAGAAATACCGAGCATAGACCTTTCCCTACCTCTGAGTGACATATAGCCGGTGGCCTAGTTTTACCTGCAGGTTCCACGCGTCTCTTTCATCCCTTTAGGAGCTAAAATTACAAAACCCTTAAACACGTATTCAACTACTTTTGCCTCATGATTTAATCACCAATTTTAAAACAGATCACAGCAAAGACTACAAATTCTACTTTCTTACAAATTTCTAACCTCTTCGTAACCTACCTAAAATTTGTAAATGCGGAAACACGTGTATTAAAACTTTTACTATTTAGTCTAATTACTTCTTCCAAAACGGATCCCATTTAAAAACCACAATCTTCCAAATTAATATTTTACCGATTTAGGGGCTGAAATTAACAAAAACTAGTAACACGTTTTTTTATTATTATAGTTCCAAAATTAGAAACAGATCGCTTCAAAGACATACAAACATTTAACCCTTTTTCATCTCATCAGGGGTTCAAATTCTATAAAATATTTCTTACTGGATGGTTATATATTAAAGTCAGTCAGTGAGTGAGGACATTATTATCGTTAAAATCAGTGTAGATTGACGATGAACAATTTGTCCATCCCAAAAAACTGTAAACCTTAATAATCTTTAACTGCAATACCAAGCGTGTTTTTGTGTCCATATCGGTTTGATAATGTGTCTCCCTCTGCAAGTAACATGTAAATGGTAATGTAGAAAATACTGTTTTAACAAGATACTCTATAAAATACTATACTATATAAAATAACCAATGAAACACGTTCTCTTATCGCAGCCAAAGATCTTCTAACTTGATAGGACTTTCAGTTATTTATGACGAGTAATAATACTGACAAGCATAAGATCCTTAGCTGAACGAGATAGTATTGTTGCGTACATGGGTAAATAAAATTCCTTTTGGAAAATAACCGGTATTGGTTCTACCTATTTAGTTCTACTGGCAAAAAATATATTTTTATACTTGCGTTATTTTGTGACTAAATGATACGTAATTTAGCACTAATTGGTCTTTAAACTGTATTATAAAAAGTGTTTTTAAAATAGGAACGACTGACACACAAATTAACAGATAAAACATGATAGTAATGTTGTTCCTAATAAAGATCATATTTTGCTATATCTGAAATTAAGAAAAATCTAAAAATGAAAATGATAATGATTTTTCTTTATTCAATGTAGGATACCTTGTAAAAGAAATTTATATAACACATTTTTTTATAACAATTTTTATTGTCCTAATAGAAAACCTGCTCGGGCGGGATATAAAAATTAATGCCTCGGTGCTGACCAGGTTAATCACACGGCATGTAACTTTACGCAACCACCACCTATCAAGATTTTCAATGCATGTTATTTACATGCGTATAATTAACCGGACCCACTGAACAGGAAAACTCCCTAAAAACCTGCCCAGAAGTGCTACTATAAATTAACAAAAATTTTGCCTCTATGTTGGTTGAACTTTCTGCGTCAGTAGGTACCATAATGTAGTTCAGCGTTCACCATCAGTAGATGCTAAATGCATACATATATATATCACGCCAATTATCCCTTGCGGGGTAGGCGGAGCGTAAACGGCCGCAAAAACGGACATTTACGCCACGTCTGACATATATTTGAGGGTCATTCGGAAAAACGTGTATCGCCATAGTAATAGGTTGTCAGCCTTTCGCCTAAAATTTCAATACACACCCTCAAGTCCCTCAGTCGCCTCTTACAACTCCCACAGGCAAGAAATGGGGTGATGCTATTCTAAGCCGGCATTTATTTATTTATTCATTTAAGTTTACAACATAACAGTTACAGACACCAAATCGTTATAAACATCGTCTTATTTAATTAGGGGAAATATATTTTCTGTCACCAACATTTATATTTGTCATCAAGTAGTATCACCAAATATTGAGATCTATCGTCACGAAATATTTTTGTTCTCAGATAAACAAATGTGTTGCCAGGTATGGATCACCAAATTAATGTTATATAATGTGTAAAATAAAAGATGGATTACCAAAGAAATTGTAGTGCATTGATTGAATTTATACTTCGTTCTCATAGTAATAGTTTTGTTACTTATATAATAGGTTAGTACTCAAAATGGTAGATTTGTCACCAAATAAATCAATTTTCGTTCCCAGACTGCGAATGCCTTTAATTTGCTATTTTATCACCAATACAGTGGTAACATTTTATTTCATTAAGTTATCAAAATAATATTGTTCGCTACCAATTTATTACATCAATTGTCAATTTGAATAAAAAAATATTCAAATAGGCGGAGCCAAATCGGCGCGCTTTAAAAATATACCAATCAGACCTCAGCAATAGGTCGTAGGATCATACGACGCGTGGCGCGGGCAGCGAGGTGCAACTTTACTTCATTCGCGTCAATTTCATTGCTGAGAGTGCATTACCTTTTTTTATGGTATAGGCTAACGCTTGACTACAATCGCACCTGATGGAAAGTGACGATGAGGTCTAGGATGATTCGTGTTTGCCTAGAAAATGTATTCTTTTATTAAAAAGGAATAAATGTTGACTATTTCACGAGAACTATGTGTTTTACTATCCTACTAGAAATTATATCGAAATACTGCTTTTTCCTGTGGGAATTAAGCTCCTTCAGGGAGGCATAATATGTCCAGTAATGTAGCAAGTAGACTGTTTTCGTTGAAACGATGATGACGATAATTTCTAATTTTTTTTTAACTTTTTGAATTTTTTCTCGGGACAAAAATATGATTTATTGGTGATCACTTTTATTTATTTTCTTCAATACTTCTTAGGACAAACCTATTAAAATACACTCAAAAATATTAATTTGGTGCTAGACCTTATATCTCCATGATTTTAGGTCATTTTCGTGGAACTTATTTTATATTGTTTGATGACTAGATTTTGGTGACAAATCTATTATTTTGGGGGCAAACTCTATTATTAAGGAAACAGAAAACTACTTAAATTGGTGACAGCTTAAATCATACCCTTTAATTAGGTATTAATAATAAATTAAAATAATTATATCAATAAATGTCAATAATATTAGCCTATACTTAAAAAATTCAGTCGCATTTACTTAAATTATTTTATCATTAGTCATATTATAATAATATTTTTTTTTAGTGTAGGCATCACACGGCACGGCAATAGATGCTAGATGAATAATGAATAGGAAAAAACGTCTCCAATAGCTCGACGAAGAATTTTCATAATATTCCGATAAAATGGACTGAAAGCATTTTCCCCCCTTATTTTAATAATGCGCCGGTTTCGGAATTCTCTCTGAATGTCAAAAATGTCAGTACCTGTTTATTTACTTGAATTTGTAGATAACGTGTTTTATTCAATGTACTTATTGAATATTATGCTAATAATGTTTTGAATGTCAAGACAAACCAAGGCCACATTAATATATTCTGTGCCAAGGTACTCGTACACACATTGTAGATGCGCAATGCAAATTCAGTAGAATTTTCATGAAATTACGTCTTATTGGTTAAAGAGGTGCAAAGTTAGTGGATGGATGGTTCTAGTAGCAGAACAAGTAAGACGCGTAACACAACCAACGCATGATTTGGATATATTTTTAACAGTCCGGTTTTTTGACGAGAGCAGTTTACGATGTTCCAAAAAAGACCGAATGTCAATGGAATGGTAAGTGACAGTCGCAATTTCATCTTTGAACTCCTTTCTTCAAAATACCATAAATATATATATCACGAATATATCCCTTGCGGGATAAGCAGAGCGTAAACCGCTTTAAAAAAACAAACGTTTACACCATGTCTGGCAAACATTTGAGGGTCATTTAGAAAATTGTATTCTAAGCATGCGGTGCGTGTGAATCCCGCCTTATTATTAGTTCGACACCTAGATGAGCAAAAACCGGTCGGTACATAAATAGAAAAGTCAGTATCTGGTGAGGCTAGTTTGGAAACTAGCCTCACCAGATACTGACTTTGACTGAAGAAATCTAGACGATAAACTGGAGTTTATCATCTAGATTTCGTAAGGCTGATAAAAAAACGATATACACTTTGTGTAGTGATTTCTTCATGGAACTCCATGTTCTAGTTAACAAAAGCACTTTTCTACACTAGTTTTTCTATTATTTTAATTAAAATGCTTTTAAAGCGACTAGTCGCGTTACTTCATCGTCAGGCAACAAATTCTAAAAATCGAAACAACAATCGCAAAACAACGTAGGTAGCGCAATTAATAGCATTTTAATTAAAATAATAGTGGAACTAGTGTAAAAAAGTCTTATATATGATATCAAATAAATGAATTATTAACAAGAATGATAAGAAACATCTTTATTTATTTTGTTTCATCTACAAAAAAAAACTAATCTAATTGCACGTTTTAAAGGGTCAAATATTACCTCCGTATTGTATTTCGGATTCTTCAAATATTTCTTCAAAGATTTTCCGCATTGGTTTTTAAATTCTGCAAATGAACATTCTAACAGGCGTGACAACCTATTTGCACTTTTAAATGGAATGGTATTAATATGTAGGTATTTACATTAATAGTCACAACAGTCATTTTGTGTCTACTTAAATTTTAAGGCGGTTCTTCCAAAATGTCGTCCGTCGTTGTGTATTTTTAATACGTCTGTCCGATAAAAGGAAATTGCGAATTCTGATCATATTTATATACCTATACGGCTGTATTTGAGTGGGAATAAGATCGGAATTCGCAATTTCCCTTCGTCTGACAGACGCATGCGTTGCGGTTCGTTAAAAATATGCAACGACGGACGAAAAGTGGAAGAACCGCCTGCATATATTTAGTACAACATGTAAGCAGAAATCCAGAAATAAATCATTGAATTGAAAATTGGAAGGTATTTGTATACTCACCACGCTTGGCAGGCGGATTGGCGATAGCAGTGCAAGATTTCCTTGATGAATTTATCGCTAAGTCGCTTTTTATGACACCCACGTGTAGAATTGGGGTGATGATATTTTAAGCCGACATCATATGGCAAAAGCTAAAGATATAGTCATTGTATTTATTCAACCCTGATCAGAATTCCGGATAAGTTATGAGAAATTGTAAATGTTTCCGGTTAAAATTTTGTATCACCCTATAAATACACGTATTTATATATTTCCTGATTAATCCATATTGCATTGCCATACATTTGCTCGTCATAATGAGTCATACTTATCATGGCTTTACCCCTTACTTCCACGTTGTTTAAGTGTAGAACCAATGTTCGAGGACTATTATGCAACATTGACATCAGGGTTCATCGTGTCGTAAATCGCCTCGATGTCACACATGATAAGAATTATTTGTAACCAAACTGGAAACATTCTGCTTTGGTCAGGACATTGTCAGGGCATTGCCACATGACCGTCCGTAAGATAGATGGCTCTGTCGGTCCCGGTTGATGTCTATGACTACGTAAGAGGCCTACTAGTAGTAGAAGGTGGTTGAAAAACTCTCACACCAAGATTTTCGCGTCGTTCATCGACTCCATGTCGATTTCGAGAATTGAAGATTGCCAGTAGATAGATCTAAGTAATTTTCTAGCTATCCACACATCTTCATTTGCCTCACTCACCAGAGATGGAAACTAAATTCCTACCGACCCCTACCCCTTCCTTTCCTTCCTATTTACCTACTTTTTTAGTTCAGAAACCACAGTGGACGACTAATAGTGACGACGCCACCGGTTTCCAGTTCAATTTGCTGAGCTTGTGATGAATTGCAAAACGCTGACACTGGACTTGAGTTTGAGCAAGCTGACTAATCGACTTTTGTCGGATATTGAGCAATCAATCCCTCACTGTGCAGAAACGTCCCTATACCTACCTACCTACACGCATAACTGATAAAGTCTATACGAGGCTTATTTGTGTTCGATTGGTAATGACTCTTAAAAGTTATTTATCTTCAGAAACTACCATGGCCCAGTAATAATGTTGATTCAAAAATACTCGTAATATTGGAGGTAAATGTGCCTAGTAAACTTAACAACTTTGTTAACAAACTACTAACAGTCTGAAAGTTATTGTAGTACATTATAAGTATTAAAAATTAAAAATCGTCTGCACTGTTAACAGGCAAAGTGGTAGCTTGAATCTACCATTCATTCTGGTTATTAAAAAAAAGGGAATTGAAACATAAAATGCGCAATAGCAAAATTACTTTATCGTTCTGTCACCGTTCAACCATAAATATGAATCATTCATTCGTGTTTGTTTTTACAAAAAAACGTTATATTATTGCTTAGCAGGCTAAAATAATAATTTCTGCTTTGTATTTTCTGCACACCGTTTTTTTTTTTTTTTTTTTTTTTTTTTTTTTTTAGTTGTGGACCCTACGATTTTGAGCCCCGGGGCTTTTAATCTACACCTGACTGTATGGTGGGGAGCAGGAGCTCACCCGGAAAAGCTTGTGGTTGTTCAAACAACCAGCTCAATCGCGCGATTGGGCTTACGAGTTGTTCTGGGGAGAACGTATTGGACTGAATCTACCCGGCACGTGCCGGTAGTTCCCAAAGTGGGGAGCAAATGAGGGACCTCCGCGCCCCCGCCGGCGGGGGCGTCGGTTGCTTGAGGAGCTTGTGGAGTGTGATCTACTCGCAATGGCTGCAGCAGTGGCTACTGTGATTTCATCATCTTCTTCCGTAAGGATGTGTCTCGGACGGTGTTTAAAACGCGAGGTTGGATGAGGGAAGTAGTTGGACGCGGCAACTATCAAGGGGTTTTTATGATGGGGAGCATTATCGAAGAAGCGACGAGACGCTTCTTTCATATACGCTTTAATGGTAGGGAGGCCTAAGTCGATGTGGAGGTTGGCGTTACGCATGTACCAGGGCGCCCCGGTAGCTTTGCGCATGAAACGGTTTTGGATGACCTGCAGCATTTTCAGATGTGAATCGAAGGTGTGAGCAAAGGCTTCCCTGGCGTAGGTCATAATAGGCCTTACGCAGGTGGTGTAAATTCTCACCTTATTTCTAAGGGAGAGTTTGCTCTTTTTGTTCAACATCGGATGTAATCTGCCCAAAACGAACGCGGCGCGGTCGCGGACTCTCATAATGTGGCTACGGAAGCTGAGTCTTGAGTCGAGGGTGACTCCTAGATATTTGGTCTCGTTGACCCACGGGATGGGTCGGCCGAAAAGCTTTACTGCGGGGACGTTTAATCGGTGCGAACCTCTACGAAAGTGCACGGCTGCACTTTTTTCCGGGTTTACCTCGATTCTCCATTTACGGAACCAGCTCCCGAGGGAGTCTAGAGCGTTCTGGAGAATCTGAACTAATTTTAAGTGGTTACGGTGAGACGCGTAAATGGCAGTGTTCTGCACACCGTGTGATGCCGGCGAGTGGCGTCAACCGATTTCTACCCGTGGGCATCGTAAAAGGCAAATAATGGATAAATCCAAGGAATGAGCAAAAGCACTCCCTATGGAATATAATACCTTGCATTGCCGTTATTAGAGTGGCATAACCCCCAAAAAAGGAGAAGCCTATGTCCAGTAATAAAACCATAAAAAGAAAAACTAAAATATAATGGAGCTGTTTACACTGCATCTTAAAGTTCAAAACGTTTAATCCACAGCTCAAGGCAATTTTACTCTCATGCATGTATGAATTTCAATAAGGGCAATCTTATTCCTGCCCATCCCTCGGTGATTTACAATCTTATATCGAGCTTATTATTTCCCTACAGGGTAAATACGATAAAGGTAAAGTTGTAGTATATAATACAGTTGTCGGTGAATAATGCAGTAAAAACATGTCCTAGTTTGTAATTCGTGGTATAAGTGCATTTTCTATTGCGTACAAATTCTGGACCTTATATTAGATATTTATGTTTATTTTTACTTTTAACGAACCCTTGGTTTACTTCAAATTGTCTCAACAAATATGTAAATTGTTTACAAGCATAATAAATTTTAAAAATTAAAAACACGACTGCTTACTTAGATAAAGCCTAACCTATGACATTCGGGATAATGTAAGGATTTGTCCGATACAATTCCCATTCGAATCTGTTTAGAGATTAACGAATTTCAGTCCTTTAAAAAATTGCAAATATATACATGCACTGCATGAACACAAAAAATATTACACTTTTTTTGGTTGGGAAGTCGTGTAAAAAAACAACTAACTGTACTTAATATATGTTTCTATCAAATTCTTTTGAAATTTAGTGCTGCTCTCCGCGCAAAAAGTAATGAGATAAAGTTATTCATTTAAAAAATATAAAAGGTATATTTGTCCGCTTTTTATTGATGGTCTTGTATACTAACATTTATGTTGACATACATTGTAGGTACTTATATTTATCAGGTCAGGTAGCGGATATAGATGAAGGTAAAGTCATTTATGTGCAAGAGATCGTTTCCATAATTAATTAGAAAACTGGTATGATGAAATAGACGGTACTATTACATACCAACACATGTGTTTACTGTACATTAGAGTATATATGTCATCTAGTGGCTAAGTGATCAATTAGAGTATTCAGAGTATCAATAATTTTGTGGTAGGTTATAAAACGATGAAACAATTAATGATTCAGATTCGACAATGCAACAATGGGCTGTGGTGTCGCAATTTGACAATTGAATCATATTCCTCATCTTTTACAAAAAAAATTGTTTATATACGTTTAGTAACAAGTGCTCGTACTTTTTTTGACATACGCATTTAATTGCAGAATATAAAAGTGTCCATATTATTAGTATGCTTCATTTCATTTTTACTGAATACAGACTATAAACTGTTTTCACACATAGTAACTCAAGATACTGAAACGGGGTTCTTATCGCGATCCATATTTTTTTTGGAAAGTCCGATATTTTGACCCAGGCCATGACTGATGATCCAACAAAAATGAGTATCGTGGTAAGAACGCCGTTTCAGTATTTTGAGTTATTGAATACAGACATTGTTATACGATGTTCAAGCCATGGGTGTAGGGAGCAGCAGTTACAATTGTTAAGCAATAACACGGTTTAATATTATCAAAACATAAGTTTTATACAGCTAGTTATAAATGAGACAAGATAGGAGAATGACATGCTTAGGAAAATATCGAAGTCGACCTGAGGGAAGTCAGAGAGTAAAATAATATCTTATTCGTATTCGAGTTAGAAGACTTCTAACTTAATTTGACATGTTTTTAAATTTAAATGATTGTATATGTATTCAAATAAAATGACATTTAATTTTGCTGAAATGAAAAAAAATATATATATTTTAAAACACACAGCTGTTGATACAGTTCCTATGGGAATGATGTCAATGTCATTGTAGCTGTGGCGGTTTCTACACGCGCCTCGTGGATGTTCGCCAGATCCAGCGTTTGATGATAGAAATTTACGAAATTGTATACAAAGACCAGTTATCTACCTAAACATGTCGTTACTGCTTCAAATTTCGGCTGTCACAGATTGATATTTTGTATGGTAGCTGTCGCAAACCGCAATACTGTCCGGTGCGTGTGTGACTCACCATAATAGTGCGTCGCCCGCTACAATATTATGTAAATACATTTAAATATAATCATCAGCCAGGATAATGTATATAAAGCACGTTTATGGGTAAGGTTGTTGTCTTTTTGATATTTATTCATAATCATGATGTAAAGACAACTTTGGATTGCTCTTTCTATTATTAGAAAATTTGCATAAATCGTAATTTATAATCGGTTTAACATCGTTCAAACACATTATTCTAACCATTTACCTTAGTACTTTATAAATAACTTACTATTCTGCATTTCATAAATATGGGCTTAGCCCATTTTTTACATGCCACTTTAAAAGACTCACTTATTAAGACATAATATTAAGATACTTAAGAAAGCATCTTCAGTTGTATAGTAGATTGTAGAAAGTAACTACACTACTTACTTTGCTAAGACCATCAAATACAAAAGTAATTGCATTTAGGTTTGCGAAATTTTGTTTCTAACTATGCATACCAGTTAATGTTGTTAATATCTTCACAGTTTTTGAAAATTACCAAAATTTTCAAGCGCGGGCAGGATTTGAACCTGCGATTTTCGTCTTCAAAAAATTTATACCTAACACGGGAGTTGTTTCATAATATGGTATTAAATCTACACAGTTGTTATTCATTCATTACCACTGCCTTGTCAACATGAATTGTGACCTAATTTTATCTGAAGTTATCGTGTTCGTTGGCAAAAAACGGATATACTTTGCACGTGTTTATATTTAAACTAGTTGTGTCACGTTACTGCTCTCGTGTGGAAGTTAAGTGCAATCACCTTCACCTTGGTTACTCAATCAGGTTCTGAGTGTTAAAAAATTTGTTTTTGACTCTTTTGAAATTGTGTTTCCGTTATTGCAAAATTATTCAATAGACTTTTACCAAAACGTAATATTTAACAAACATTTTTTCCCATAGGTGGCATACGGGGCGACTATGGGACTCGAGGGTTATATGGTGTTTTACAATTTTAGGCTATATTTTATTATTATCTACCTCTATATTTTCACTATGGTAATACACAATTTTCCTAAGCCCTAAAATTGTTGTCAGACGTGGCGTGAATGACAGTTTTTATAGCCGTTTACGCTCGGCCTACCCCGCAAGGGATATAATCGTGACATATGCATGTATCTCAATCTATATTATAAATATTTCTTTACTGTCATAATTCAATTGGAAAACATAGGCGTCAAACGCAATTATTTTCTGTACAAAGTCTGTTTCAGTTTCAGTTCATCACTTCACACATTAGTGATTCTCTTTGAGTCATTTCTTACACATAAACAGGAATACTATCAAGTATCACTGAAATTAACAAAATAATGGGTAGTTTTTATAATATATAAAGTGTTATTACTTACTTACGTACATCAGCCTATTGCAGTCCACTGTTGGACGTAGGCCGTCCCCAGGATACGCCATAGTAGTTGATATTACACAATTAATTATTATTACTCAATTTATTTATTAATTCTTATAATGTTTTAATTATAATCTTCACCATAATATGTTTATCATAACAACTTAACTAACGATTATTTTAATTTTCTTGTGTCAGTAATCATGCAGAAGTAATAAAAATAAATCTCAATTGAGTCTAATGTTAAACGGCACGTGTTCTATTTTCTATCCCGGGCCATAATACTGACTCGGAATTGACTGTTATTACATATATATCACTTATAAAAACAAATGTCCTCTCTGACAGACTGACCCATTTAGCAAAGCACAGCCTAAACTACTAAAGCAAGAAACTAGAAATTTGGGCAGTAGGCGTTAAAAACTGTTTTGTAGGATTTTAACCCGTGAAGGGGTAAAACGTTATTAAGGTTATTCTTTGAAGCGATCTGTTTTAACATTTGGGATTCGATTAAGGAACTAAAATCATCAAACACGCGTTTCAGAATTATCTTAATTTTTTTTTGTGTTTTAAAAATGTGACCTGTTTAAGAAAGTTATAACACTAAGGATTTAAAATATTAACGTACGTATTTGAAAACTCTTAGTAGGTTTGACGGATTGAAACTCTTAGTAGGTTTGACGGACGGCGCCAGTTAAACCACGGGTGGAAATGTTAGTTCTTCATATAACGCTAGTAGTTATAATGAATAAATTTATATATTAATCAATTAAGTATTCTTAAAGCACAGAGCATTGTTAGTAAGGTTGTTAATACTTTATTATTCTTATCAAGTTTGATAATGTGACATACTCCATCCATCCTACAAAACTTGAAGTAGGGTAACTAAATACTTCGGTACCTCAGAGAATCAAAACTTTTTGAATCAAGAGTTTAAGATACAGTTTGATCTCAAAGTAGTTTAAATTTATTTTATTTATTTAAACGGATAAACGTTTATTCACTCAATCCTAGTACACTCAAACCGAGCTCAAGTTGTTTAATCAAAACATGAACTCAATGTGTTTGAGATAAGAAACTTTACCCGACGTAGGTATTTTGCAATTATTTTTATAATACTGGACTCCGCAATTATAGGCCCGGGGCTTTGAAACCTACACCTGACTGTTTTATGGGGAGATAGGCTTAACCCGGAGAAGTTTTTGTGGTTGTTCAAACAACCAGCTCACAGTCCTTGGGCCTGACTGGGCTTAGGAGATGTTCTGGAAAGAACGGATCACACTGAATTATGCCGGTAGTTCCCAAAATGAGAAACAAATGCCAAACAAATGCCGGCGGGGGCGATTATATATAATTTGCTCATGACAGTATTGGAGGGTGAGTAATTATATTATCATGTGTTTACTCAAGCAGAGCGTCAACGACTGACAATTTTTTTTATAGTCTTCTTCTTTTTCGTGTGGGACACCGAGTCGTCCAACGACCCGATGTACCCTGGTTTCAGAGATTGTCCAACAGCCTACTTCTAGTAGTTTCTTGACAGGGTTGTTTAACGAACGCCGTCGAAGTAATCATAGACAGCAACCGGGACCGACGGCTTAACGTGCCCTGCGAAGCACGAAACCATCTTTTGTTTTCGGACAAACAGGTGGCTCAGCCTGAAATGTCCTGACCAGACTGGTAACTAACTCACAATGTGATTAATATTAACTTGGAAATGCCCCACCGAGAATCGAACCCGAAACCTTTTCGCCGCAGGCAGTCGCACTAACACTGCACCCCATTAGCCATCAAGAGAGTTAAATATTTCAGAAAATTGGATCGCTCTTAGTGACCATCGCCTAAAAAATAAATACACACGATACCCTCAAATCTACTCATCGTCTCATAAGTGCACTCGCAGAAAAGAAATGGATTCCTAGCCCGATGCACATCAATACAAAACTACTCGCTCGATGTATTTTATAAAAAGAACTCGTTACGACCGACATAGAAGCTTACTAAGGATCTATCCACTAACGATGCCGGTAGGAGCTTATTAAAGCGGGAATGTGAGCTTGAACCAACCCGGTGATCCGATGTTAGGAGTGCAGGAAGATAATTGGCTGTTCCGATGTGGCATGGAAATTAGATGTTAAATGGATTAAGGATGTTAGATGTGGAGTCGTGAGTTTGAATCAAGTATACTATAACATTATTTTCTATTTGCAAATAATTTTCCTTAAAGATGCATCGATTAGTAGGCCATTTTTATAATCGGCGACTAGTCGACTGCATAGCCGATTCAGTCAGTTGTAATAACGACTTTGAATTTTAAAACAATAATAATTTTAACACGTTCACAGACTTGTGATTTCTTTACTCATCGTCACCAAAGTAATGATCGGCTCAGCCAATCAGTCAGTCATTTTTTGTCAGTGACTAGTCAGCTGGCTTGAAGCCAACTAGTCTGGTCGACTAAAACCATAGTTTTAGACCGGGTCTATCGCGATAGTATTTAGGTAAATATTAGTAATTTACCTGTGTCCGGACGTTAATAAATTACTAATATTTACCTAAATACTAACGCGATAGACCCGGTCTAAAACTGAAAATGAGTGAAAGTGATCGCGAGTGCTTAAAAAGTTATAAAACCATAGTCGTAGTATATCTCTTATTTTCATCCATGTATGACTTGTCATAAAACTCTGATACCAGGGTCCATCGTGTCGTTGGACGACTCGGTGCACCAGACGAAAAGAGAGAGATCTATAAATTCTAAGGACGGATTACACTTGAAACAAGAAAATGTGCGCTAGGTTAAGCTGATCCACCGTTGGTAGAACAAATAGATAATGGGTCGTCCCTCTGGGAAGCAAAATGTGTAAAATATTCTTAACCAATTATTATTGGTTTGTTGAACTGGGAGTGTACCGTGTGATGCCGGCTTAGAATAGCATCACCCTAATTCTTTCCCGTGAGAGTCGTAAGAGGCGACTATGGGTCTCGAGGGTGTGTATTGCAAAACTAGGTGATGGGCTGACAACCTGTCACAATGGTGATACACATTTTTCCGAATGACCCTCAAATATTTGTCAGATGTGGCGTGATTGTCCATTTTTTGTGGGCATTATCGCTCTGCCTACCCCGCAAGGGATTATAGGCATGTTATGTGTATGTATGTATTAACTAGAAGTATAAAGCTAAACATTATTTTGCAACGAATGTGTTTTTTTATATCTTCAGTCTACGCAATATTAGCGGGGAAGCACTTTGGCAAAATACCTTGAGATATATGGAATTTGTAGAGTTATGTCGTCGACTAGAAATTAACCCTTATCTTTGTCTGCCCGTTCGTCAGGCGGTACGTATACAAACGTATGCCCCGCAGAAATACTTTGGTAAAACATAGTTCTGTCGTATAGTTGTTTTCTTTGTGCGTTGGTAGGGGGAAATACTAGTAGTATACCTAAGGCCTGGGAGTTATGGAATGCGTGACTCCGCACTAAAAACCCATCCTGCGTAATATTATGTAAGAAGTCATACCGAGGTTTTAGAAATGTCACAAAACTTTTACTTGTTAGCTAACATAATAACATTCGTTTACCTTATTTTCCGAAGTAGAATGTAAACATAGTTGTTTTTATGAATTTGATGTATAAAGTTGACATTATTAATAAAAAGAAATACGATACTACAAATGTGAGTGTGTCTGACACGCGTTTGCCAGTTTTTATGTAGCGTAGTGTATTTCTTTTACTGTTTGCAAAAGGTACGGAATAATTTAGTATTGACTTGACAGACAGCCGGTAAATAATGAAACACTCCTACTTCTTAGTTAGAAGGAGTGTTTTATTATTGAGTGATGATAAAGATTGTTCGTTGTTGGGAATACGTCCCAACGAACGATGAATGTTTTCGTCGTGCGTGTTATCTCTCTTAGGTATTTAATTACCTAAATAGGTGTATTTATTTGTTATTGGCTTTTACGCATGATGGAAATGATGTCAAATTATTTATTTATTCTGATACTCATTCAGCAGTTTAAGGATGTCAAAACTATATATAGCACAAAAAAAAAACAAAAAAAGAATCGAAATTCTTTAAAAAATTTAATACTTTTCTAGTTGTAAACAAGAGTAATGACTTTTCGTTATTAAGAAAAATTCTTGAAACTGCAAAAGTTAGATTCTTACTATCTGTCCGTTTTTGAACCCTTGAAGAATATTTAAGGTCTTATTGGATAGTTTTTTAATGGATGGATTTTTAATAGACCTGCTGCTTAAATGTTATGTTTATAGTTCTGTTACTTTTTAGGCTTTGCGTTGGTCAATTACTGAGTCAGTCAGGACATTCGCTTTTGCTAAATCTTTGATGACAGTTTTTTTTTTTCTAGATAACCAAAATGGCGTCGGGCTTTACCTTCGCCAATGCCACGGAGGAAGGAGGATTATCAGAGATCCTCGCCGACCATCTGAGAGGGGTCGGCAGAATGTTCTACCTGCACTCGCCCAAAGACACTATGTATGAGAGGAAGGAAGATGTGCCTAATTTTTTTAAACAGGTAAGTTACTTTTTATATTAATCAATACACACCATGCGTAGCCATACGTGCAATGTACATCTTTTGTAATAAAAAGCATTTTAAGCTTCTTTTTTATCACAATAAAGTAGTGTTAATTTATTAATGTAGAGTGTAGAAATATGATTAACCCAAAAAATGCACTTTCATATTGTTATTGTTCAACGGTTTACTCGCTATGAATACAGAATAAAAGTGAGTAAATAAAATTGCGAATGTAGGTACCTATTGTAACCTATTCTCAATAATTATTCTACGCAACAAAAATTACGTTGCGCAATTCAAAGAAATATAAACAAGGTGTCATAGTAACAAAAAGTAGAAATTATAAAAACAATTATTGTAACAATAACATAACATTATTGTCAACAACGAATTTGCTCAGCAAACAATTTTTTGTGTCGCAAGTATTGTGAAATGAACAAAATGCTTATATTTAGGTAGGCATAGTAATCAAGGCTATATTTGAAAGATAATACTTATAACTGCTACAATTACTTTCACATACTTTACGCCCTTGCATGTTTATTATAATTGCTAATCTAAAGAAATAAAAAGTGGAGCTATGTCTGATTGTATAGTAAACGAATTTCAGCTAGCTAGCTAATAAACAAGATTTAGATATTTTTGCCTTTGTTTAGCATCATAATGCCGTGTAATGCCGGCTTAGAATAGCATCGCCCCATTTCTTTCCCGTGGGTGTCGTATGAGGCGACTAAGAGACTCGAGTGTTACATGTGTTTTGTAATTTAAGGCGACGGACTGACAACAGTGACAACCTGTCACTATAGTGATACATAATTATCTGAATGACCCTCAAATGTAGACGTGGCGTACGTGATGGATTTTTTTGCCGTTTACGCTCTGTCTTCCTCGCAAGGGATATAGGCGTGATATATTTATGTATGTATGTTTATTCCTTATATCAAAATATGCCGAAAATCCGCGTCAGAATATGGTCAACGAACTTGGTGCTCTGATTGTTTCTGCATAAGTACCTCTTTAGCACATTGATAACAACTCGTAAACATATTCTGCCTCTAAAATCACACGCGTTACGCTTGTAGCAACAAAAATAGTACCTACATTAACGTTATACACACATTATTATGGCTGTCATACGAGCTTTGTACGTAAACATTAATGATGCTTGGTTGTCAGAAGCGTCTCACCCTATAGTTAATACTTGCGATTGTTGGCGTCTCGTCTCACCCTACTCATTATAAGGGATAAACATTTATGCCGGTTATTAATTTTAAACAATGAATACGATCAATATAACATTATTTTAAGACGAGTGTAACCGTGAACGACCTTTATACAAACAATCTATCAGAATATCAGTTTTTAACATTATCTTTAAGTAAAATTTCAAGCTGCAAACTCTATGAAATATTTGCTGTAATAATAGTTGGCCATTAATACCAAAAGTGGCCGTTTATGGTACTTTTTTATATAACTTTAATTGCAGTGAATATTTCATAGAGTTTGCAGGTTCTATTTTACTTAAGGATAATACTAAAAACTTGGGCATCGGATATTCTGATAAATTACCGTTTTTCACGGCCAATTATGCTCTGCCTACCCCGCAAGGGACTATAAGCGTGATATTTGTATGTATGTATGTAGATAATGTTAAGAACTTAATTGGGCAACGGATATTCTGATAGTTTGTTTGTGTAAAGAGTTTTTCTTTTTGTGAATTGGCGCCACTGTCGAGGTCGTTGAAGGCTACACTTGCCTTAATATTTTTACGATCAAATTAAGTTATTATTATATTACTTACATATTATAACTGCATGGAAAACCAGTGTACATAAATCCCTTAAATATGTATCTACCTAGTAAGAGATGCAACTTATACTAAACTACCTAATAACCAATTAAGCTTTACATATAGTGGTCTTTTGTTCTCTATCATTACTTTATTGTATACCATTATGTTAATTTAAAACAGTATTCATCAAAATAATGATTACCTGTTTATTTATATTCCGGATAAATGCTAACAAAATGACATAAATCGTCGATTATGTCAGGCATTTCCGTAAGCCCTGAAAGTGAACCTATTTAATGAGTCAAATTCAAATAAAAACGTAATTTATGTCCGGTACAGAACCGTAACCGTAAAATGTATTCAAATGAGTTGTAGTTTTAAGGAAGGTTTCATTCATTTTGATATGCATATTGTGTAGACTTGCCTCATGGGAATTGGATTGCAGAAGATCTACAATTGTTATAACTTTATTATATTGATAGAATAAAATAATTTAGATACCGACAGTTCAAAGCGTTACGTAGGTCCAATATAAGTATTAAAAAGAATTGAGAAGTATTCTGAAAATCAAACCAACTACTTCGTTTTACTCTGCATTGGCTATCAATTTGTCGTAGCAATAGAGAGTTCATAGGAAGCCTAATTGGGGCGAGGTTGTTGCTCTGTAACTCGATCTACTGAATAAGCTGGCTGGCCGCATAGTTCTGTAACGGTGCAACGAAAGACTCGGGTTACTTACCGGAGTCCGTGCCACTAAATGAGTCTCACAGAGTAAATATTAACTAAAATAATGTTCCCGATATCAAGTGGCATAGAGTGTTAAATAGTGGCATTCCACGCGAAGACAAATTTTAGGTATCTTTGGACAACACCGCCGCCGCGCTCCCGAACTCCTTTCGTAGCGCAGACTCTAAGTTGACTTACACACACGACATTGCTGTTGTTTGGTCACCCGTTCTGTTCACATTACACCCAAGCATGTTTGCGCAGTCAGGTGAAAAGTCGGGGGTATTTGTGTATTAGGGAACCATAAAAATGCATTAATATCATTACGGTCGTCGTTGCTATGAAGTATCTACAAACTCCTACAGACTGTATTCGTATATTTTAAAAAAACACTATAAAAATACCACACATTTATACCTAACTACAACAGGCAAGCACTCCCAAGGCACTTTATACGCACATCATTAAAATTTACAGAAATATTATACTGTTATAATCTGCAACAACATAATATTAATAAACACTTTTCTGTTGTTTCAGTCATGGCCGTATTTCTTCGTATTTATGATAATAGAACATTTACTTTTAAGACTAGAAGGAAAGAAAGGAATTCGACTGAATGATGGAATAACTAGTGTATCACATGCAATTTTGCAAGAATGTGGCAGGTAAAAAACTTTATGACTAATAGGTAATAATAATATGACAACACGGTCGAATAATTTTTGATGTTATATTCAACAAGCGGAGCTAAAACTACTTGCAGGTAGGTTTCACCGCTAACTAAAATCGGTTACAGTCCTACTGCAGTAAACCAAAAATAACACACAGTGCTTTTACACGTTTTCTATTTACCGTAAGTTCTCTTCTCTTTTCGTGTGGGACACCGAGTCGTCCAATGACACGAACCCTGGTGTCAGAGTTTTTCAACCGCCTACTACTAGTAGTAGTTGATGTAAGTTAGCCATGCGTTAAATTTGTCCAAAACTATGTAGAAACCGCTTTATGTGTGGCCACCCCAAGGTCTATTAGCTTATGATATTTATTCTGCGAAAAGGGCGGAAAGTCGGTTTCATTTAAAATTCATTTGCTTTGGGGCACCCTTTAGAAAATTATACGATCCTTAAGTTTGTTTAAAAGTCAGAAATTACTTCATCTTTTAATTTACTTTCACTTTGATAAAGTAAATAAACATTTGTGTAACAACCTTTTTTTTTGCATATTTTGATTAACAGATTAATATGGAGAGGGGCAGAATCCTACCTATACACATGGATATACGTGAACTACAGATTAGTGGACTTGCCCTGGAACCACGTATCGACCTGGTATGCAGCAGCTCTAGGAGTAGACTTCTGTTACTACTGGATGCACAGAGCTTGCCACGGTATGTATCCAGTCTTCTCCAGATAGTTCCTTTTAAGGCGAATGTAGCTGTCAACGACCTCGACGGTGGCGCCACTTCGCAAGTTTGCGCTTTATACAAACAATCTATCAGAATATCCGATGCCCAAGTTTTTATTATTATTCTTATGTAAAATTAGAACCTGTAAACTCCATAAAATATTCGCTGTTATTAAAGTTATGGCATTTAATACCAAATGTGGCCGTTTTTAGGCACTTTTTTCCATAACTTTTATTGCAGCGAATATTTCATTGAGTTTGCAGTTTTCAAATTTTACTTTAGGTTAATACATAAAACTTGGGCATCGGACATTCTGATTGATTGTTTGTATAAAGAGAAACCTTTTTTTGTAAAGTGGTGCCACCGTCGAAGTCGTAGACGGCTACACTCGCCTTAACGATGACTGACGAAGCGCAGTCGGATTGAATCGGCCTGCGGAGGTCCCAGATACGATTATTGGTCAGGGCAGATATGTCAATGCTAAATTTAAATATCTCTGCTCGAGTCTAGGTGTTCTTTGTGCTTGACTCTGTGTCTGTGTATCACGGCCGATGTGGCGCAGTGGTAGTGCGACTGCCTGCGACGCAAAGGTTCCGGATTCGATTCTCGGTGGGTCAATCACAAAGTTGATATTTATCTTTTTGTGAATTGGTTCCCAGTCTGATTAGGACATTGCAGGCGGAAACACCTGATTGTCCGAAGACAGTTGGTTCCATGCTTCGGAGGGCACGTTAAGCCGTGGGTCCCAGTTGCTGTCTAGAGGTCTTAGACGGAGGTTGTAACACAGCCAATTCAGAGGTCTTCCTACTGGTAGTAGGCGGTTAAAGAACTCTGACACCAGGGTTCCCTGGGTGGCCCTCCCACTCTAAAAGAACAACCGTGATGTTCCTCTCTTACATACAGGTACTAGTATCTAATGCGGAAATTGAATTGTTGAAATATTATATCACAAATTAATCATCACACTTTTGTATATTTTAATAACAACGTGAAATAATTTTGCAACAGAGGATTATACGAGGGATAAAAAGCTACGACATAAGCTTTGATGACAACTGGACCTGCTAAAGTGGAACAAGTTATTGAATTTTGTACACACGCCTTTATCACTTACGGGGTAGGCAGAGCGTTAACGCCACGTCTGACAAATATTTGAGGCCCGTTTCAGAACAATAGTGAGAGGTTGTCAGTCTGTTGCCTAAAATTGTAATACAATGAAACCATCTAGTCTCTTACTGCACACAAGGGAAAGAAATGGGGTAGTGCTATTCTAAGCCGGCAAAGTTTTGTATTTTGTTTATATTTATTCCAGAGCTTAATAAATGCAGAAGAACTCGCTTGCCTGCCATAAAAATACACCTTTATAAAGCAACAACAATAAAGCTTACTGTAGGTATTTACTGTGGTATTTGCTAGCACTTTCACGGAAAATGATAAAAGCTATTGCAACGGCGCGGTCGTGCAACCCGACACTAGCGTGTATTGAATCCATAGATTTCCACCGCAAAGTGCCTCCGCCAAACCGACGAGATATATTTATCATTTATAGATAGGTATGTGTACTGCCTTAATAATGCAACCGATTTGGCACGCTCTAGAAAACAGGTCAAATAAATAATCAAATCAATAATAAAATACAAAAGATGTCAAAATAAATTAAAACGTCCAAATATGCTCTGCCTTGCGGCGTACAAAATTAAAACAAAATAATATACAACATAATTCTATAACAAATGTCATGCTAATATTTACTATTAATTAGTTATAAAATACATGGCCAATATCTAAAAAACTATAATACTCTGAACATACCGTCAGTTAAATTAATTAAAAGTCTGTTAAGTTAGGTATATACCTGTTAAAGTTAGAAAAGCTCTACTTACTCTGCCGTGTGATGCCGGCTTAAGCTATTTTAGGCAATGGGCTGATCACCTGTCACTATGGCGATACTAAATTTTCCGAATGACCCTCAAATATTGTCTAGCAGTTTTTTGGGGCGTTTCCGCTCTGTCTACCCCGAAAGGGATTAGAGGCGAGATATGTGTATGTGTAATATTTATAGCTCAATTATTTTAGCCTCGATTTTAGGATATACATGATAAAACTCATTTTCATTCTTGTGAACTTCTTGACCTCTGAAAACACTTACACAATGGCTAGAATTGGATTTACCTGTTTGTAGGCACCTCTTGTTGAAAAGGTACTTACATTGTTGAGATTTATTTGTAGGAGTCACTCGAACTTGACTTTCTAGTACATACTTACATTGGATATTGAAGAGTGGTGTAGATAAGTGCTTAAAAGCAACCTTTTTTTGATCAATTCTCAAAAAATCTGCTGAAAATTAACTAAATATTCAATATTCATATGAGTAGTGCTAAGCGATAAAACCTTTGAAATTACTTTGTTATAAATTGCTGGAAAGGTAACAATTATTTATTTTTAACTGTTACATAAAAAATCGTAGACTTAAAACTTCATTTTGTTACGAGTTTCATGCACCGACAGAACCTATTCAAGTAAACGATGAATTAATGTTGGTTATATAACTATAATGTGAAAACGATTTTTAACCCCAAACTTTATTCGTAAAGAGTTCCGTACCTTTTCTAATTTTCGTGTGGGACACCGAGTCGTCTTACGACCCGATGACCCTGGTGTCAGAATTTTTCAACCACCTACTAATAGTAGTAGGCCTCTGAAATGGTTGAGTAACGACCGCCGTCTAAGTTATCATAGACAGCAACCGGGACCGATGGCTTAACGTGCCCTCCGAAGCACGGAACCATCTTTCTTTTCGGACAATCAGGTGGTTCAATCTGCAATGTCCTTACCAGACTGAGAACAAATTTACAAAAGTGATAAATATCAGCTTTGCGAGTGCCCCATCGAGAAACAAACCCGGAACCTTTGCGGCGCAGGCAGTCGCACTTCCACTGCGCCACATCAGCTGTTAGGCTCCGTACTAAACATTAGCGACATAAATTATTCTATGTCTTAACTTTGGATTATTATCCTGGGTCGGATTAATGACATCAGACGCCTAAATATTGAGCCTGAACGTGACAGTAAAATGTTTCATTTCCATAGATAACAATTTAATTTAACGAGTAAGTATGACGAGTTTTGCCGTGTGATGCCGGCTTCGAATAGCATCACCCCATATCTTTCCCGTGGGAGTCGTAAGAGGCGACTAAGGGACTTGAGGGTGTGGATTGCAATTTTAGGCGATGGGCTGACAACCTGTCACTATAGCGATACACAATACTCCAAATAACCCTCAAACATTTGTCAGACGTGCTGTTTTTTGCGGCTGTTTACGCTCTGCCTACCCCGCAAGGGATATAGGCGTGATGTGTGTGTGTGAGTAAGTATGACTAGATTTTGAGAAACATAAATTTGTTGCCTGTATTTGCTCAGACTGTTTTTCTTCGTTTTTGTCATTGGAATTAACAAAGTTGAAAGGCCTTCATTGTTCAAGCAGATTTATTGAGAACAATCAGATTCGTAATTATTTGTTCCTGTTACGCAAAAACAATAAATTAAAAAGCACAAAAGAAGAGCTGATATAAGAATGATTTTCATTTTCTGTTGTTGTTGTTTTTTATATACATACACATATCACACCTTTGTCTCTTGCGCGGTAGGCAGAGCGTTAATGACCGTAAAATACGGTTGCTATCGCAACGTTTGACAAATTTTTGAACGCTCTTTCAGAAAATTATTGTATCGCTATTAGTGACAGGTTGTCAGTCTGTCGCCTAAAATTGTAATATACATGAAACCCTCGAGTATCTAAGTCGCTTCTTACGGCACTCAAGGGAAAGAAATGGGGTAATGCTATGTTAAGCCAGCATCACAAGGCCAATATTTTATATCTTTTCTTACTTATATACATATATAATGCCGTGTGATGCCGGCTTAGAAGAATAGCATCACCCCATTTCTTTCCCGTTGGTGTCTTAAAAGGCGGCAAAGGGACTCGAGTGTGTGTACTGCAATTTGAGGCGATGGGCTGACAACCTGTCACTGTGGCGATACACAGCTTTCCGAATGACCCTCGAATGTTTGTCAGACGTGGCGTAAATGTCAGTTTTTACGGCCTTTCACGCTCTGCCTATGTATGTATATATACATATAATTAGGCAGTGCGTACTTATGATTATCGTTATATCATTACAGAGGTGCATATACTCTGGGCGCAGCACCAAGTGCATCATACATCTGAGGACTTCAACATGGGTGTTGGCATCCGGCAGTCAGCCTTACAGGGATGGTGTGGATTTGTAAGTACTATATAATGAACCAGATACTCGCTAAAAGATCCGATATAAAGAAGTCTGGAATAAGATTATCCGCCAAAAGACCAAAGTAACGGATAGTCTTTTTCTTTTCAATATAAAACAGGCCCGCATTTGTCTGCTATCTCACCTGATGCACACCTCGGACACTGGCGCTCAAATGTATGAAACAAACGCGATGCTACGCACACAGTCTAAGTTCGCGTAGGTGAACGCGGACCATGATTGTGTGTGTGAGACAACATGTCAGGGTTGCCGCCATTTTGCGTTCGCGAATCGGGAATGCAATGTGCGGCAGTATGAAATGACCTTCGTCGTCGCGTCCTTGCTAGCCGGTGTCTGAGCGTCCTCCGAGCGCGGGTGGGCGGCGCTTGTAGGGGGAGGCAGGGAGTGACCATACTGTACGCTAGTACTATTAATTATACTGTGCCTGATGTTAAGTGACGATACAGGCGATGATGGTACATTCTTGTCTAGATAATGCCTATTCACTCTTGCCTTTAAAAGGCCCATGTTATAATGTTCTGGAAACAGATCCACCGGCAAGGCATTCCACTCCTTAGCTGCTCGCATGATGAAGGTGATGAAATCGCTTCGTGCGACATAAAGGTATATCAACAACGTAAGGGTGGGTGGAGTCTAAAAGTGTAGCAAGCTGTAGTTGCAGTGGGCTGGTCACTTTTGTAGTAGAACTGATGGACAGTTGAGCAAGTGGATTCTCGAGTGCAGGCTACGCCTCGGTAGGCGAAGCGTTCATATCCCTCCGGCCAGATGGACCGTTGTAGAGACTGAACGGCGAAACAAGAGAACCCTGGGGGAGGCCTACGTCGAGTAGTTGAATGCTATAATATGCTGATGTGATATTTATTATAATGTTTACTCTAGAATAAACTAAGCTAGCTCAGGGATGCAGAAACGGATAAAACACAGTCAAATAAGAAGCGAACTTACCCAATTGCTACGTACTGGTATCCTCACATGACGGAATACATTAAACTATCATTAAACGGGAAAAAAAATAACTTCGCAGTGGAAAAAGAGTGACTTTATAGACAATTTGTATGGAAGTTATTTTTTTATTATTATTTTGACCTAGGTTTCTTGGGGAAACTTGTTTAGTTTCATGGTTAGTTGCGCCCCGTAAAATATTTGCTGCCATTAGTTTGTAGGGCAAAGTTGCTGTAGTTTCTTGAACTATATACGAGAAATATTCATGCATACTTACAGACTTACTTACAAATTCGATGGTATCTTTATCTGTCTGTTTGCGACACTTTCACGCCTGAACCACAAAACCGAATTAGATGAAATTAACATAAACATAGATAATACATTGGAGAAAGGACACAGGCTACTTTTTAACGCGGAAAATTTCTCATTCTAAGGGGATAAAGTAAAATAGATAGTAAAAGAGATACGTGCAACTGCGTAGTTTTCTTCGAGTGAGTGACACGACGTTGATACCATGGTCTAAAAAAGAGTCATTTATATAGACGATACTGTAAAAAAACAATGGCTACTTTTTGAATGTTTTGACGAACACTCTTTGGAACCAAATTTCTAAAAAACACCAAATCAAATTCATCAACTTTTAATTGAGACTTGTTACTAATTAAAAGTATGCTAACCTTAAAACTCAGTCATAGCGCCCCTAGACAAATTAATTTCATTATTACCATCAGTTGAGCTGAAAAAAATCATATGTACAACAGGAAAATGAGGCAGAATAAACGCCAGAAGCTCTATATTTTCTTCCTTTTATACTTTTCCAATAAATTAATAATAGAGCAGGTATTTCCAATAGAGCGAATCGAGCGATAGCTGGTTCTTGTCCTCGGCATAATTATTAGAAAAATATAATTGCCAATACACAGTTGATTGAAAATAGTTGACTTGTCTATTTGTACTGTCTTGTCAAGTAGTATGTCGAGCTCAATATTAAAATATTATATCATTTTCGGTTTTTGCTTTTCGCACGTTAGCTTGAAAATACAACATAATGCTCTATAATATAAACTTAATCACAAGGTAATATCCATCGTAATTAGTTGGTGAGTAATTTATTCGGGGATGGTATTATCACTAATTAGGCTGGTTACCTAATATAGCGCCAGTTAATTACTATCTACCTACGTATCAGAATAAGCTGATTACTCGCTTCCTAGATAGATTATTAGTATTAGTTTACAGAAAGCATCAAAACTTTGCCAAGCATAGCGAGTTTGGTGGCAGTAACCGAAGAGTTTGACCTTATGGTGGATAAGAAAAGCATCACCCCATTCTTACCCGGGACTGGCGACTAAATAGCGACTAAGTGATGATGAATATTTTCAAATCGTGGTGACGGATGAAAGACGATTACATGTATCTGAATGAGCAGGCTAAGATAGATGTTCGGTGTGGCAAGAACGAAATGGAGAATGGATGAAAAGAGGAAGTTTAAAAGTAGCGCCAGTTACAGAATAGATAAGGATTAGATGTTTATCTTGGTATGGGCATGTTATGAGGAGGGATGAAAGTTATGTGACAAAAAAGTATTGAATCTGAATGTGTATGGATGCAAAAGGAGAGGGAGGCCTAAAAAGTTTAGATGGATTGCATAAAATATGATATGAAGCAAAAGGCTGTAAACGAATATTTGACAGCTAATAGAAGAAAAAAAACATGTTGCGCCGACCCCAAATAAATTGGGATAATAGCACTGCAGGCAGATGATGATGCGTGTTCTTAATGTTTATTTACCATATGATATTATCTTCCTAAATATATTTGTAAACTATTTATAAATCCACGACCATATCCAAACTGACGAATGTTGAATTCATTTATTTAGCGGATAGATAACTATGCAGATTCGGTACTGCCCCACCACAAACAAAAGCTTCTATGAATAGAGCAGTCAAAGCGGTTTTTCAAAGAACACACATTGAGGCTGCATTTTGCTCCGCCAAAGTTAGCAAAAATTAAAGTAGTAAAAATTAAATATGTTAGAAATGGCATTTTGAGGTATTTTGGATAGATCATTTCATATAAAAAATCAAAGAGAAGGCGGAAAAGAAAGAAAAGTAAAAAAAACACCACCAACAAGAGCAGCGTTAACAATACAACGTTTATCAATGTTTTAGTCATCCATCATTTTCATTTAAGATACTTTTGTCGCTTCTAATATAAAAGATGATAAAAGCAAGAGAATTGAGACATTTTGAACTGCCATTTAAATAAATGAAAATAAGAAATTGAAAAAAAGACAGCGCCCGCCGTGGGGTACCTTCCCACTGCTCTACCAACTAAGCTACCGGCGCCCCGACTGACACGCCATTTAAATGTGATATTTTATTCTTGTACAAAGTTTTGTAGATCTAGAAATGTATAGCGTCACTTTTAAACCTTTACTTTAATTGTAAAGTAACATAGTATCATTTATAATGCGCACTGCTGAAGAGTGGAACTCACTACCTGCGTCTGTGTTTCCAAACGCATACAACCCTAATGTCTTCAAAGTAAGAGTGAACAGGCTTCTTCTGGGTGATCTCGCTCCATCTTAGACTCTGTCTTTGTCCTATGACCTAGACTAGAGTCAAGAGCAAACCCATCATTAATAATAAAATAAAACAGTTTTCTTTCTTTATCAATGTTAAGATAGTTCCATTGATAAAATTGAGTACTTGTTACACAAATAACTAATAGAAAAGAAACCATTTTTACCAATATAACACTTATAACTTTTTAAGCACTCGCGATCACTTTCACTCATTTTAAGTATTAGACCGGGTCTATCGCGATAGACCCGGTCTAATACTTAAAATGAATATAACACTTATTTTATTTCTCCTCAGATCTTCTACCTGCCGTTGGCGCTGGCAATCCCCCCGGCGCAGTTCGTGATGCACCACCAGTTCAGCTATCTCTACATGTTCTGGATCCACACGGAAGCCATCAAGAGCCTGGGACCGCTTGAATTCATCCTGAACACGCCTTCTCATCACAGAGTGCATCACGGTAAGGAATAGTTTCTTTTTAGATTTTACCAAACTAAATGACAGGATACGGATTCCGCCATAGACTAAGTCGGAATAACTGTTATAATTGTCATAGCTGTCAAGCTAATTTGACAAAGTTGATGGCGACTTAAAATACATCCTTAAATGATGGTGAATGATGCAGATTTTCATTTTGCCACAGACCAAAGAAATTGCACGCGCAAGTTTCGGTGCTCAGTGCATTTTGCATACATTAATTATAGCAAATATTTTCAAACTAAGCAGTTAGTCGGTACACATATTATACAGGGTGTAAGCGTCAGCCTTCCGAATACTGATAAGATGCATGCATGCAGACCATGGCACTGAACAACTTTCTCCTAAGAATATAAGTCAGGAAACGACCCAAAAAATTTGACCTGCCACACCAAATAACGATCAGCTGACTGCATTTACTATGAGAAGTCCAAAAATTTTTGAGGTTTCCTGTTTTTTTTTAATGGAAAGTTTTAGGTTCCATGGATTGAATGTACCCTACAGTATTCGGAGGGCTGTCCCTCATACTCTGTATAGTAAGAAGCATGCATGCATAGCAAGCTTCTACGTAAACATTTCCTGACAGGCACTTTGCGAATGAAACCAATGTCAACAAGGACTTAGATTGCTCTCCAGCTATATCGATCCCTTTAAACTCTATTGTGGCTGATAAACCAACACAATACAATTAGCTCGGCCTTCCATTAATGCTTTGTTGTAACTGTGCTGCACGAACGAAATATTTACTTGGCAAATAACCAGCATTTCAACCTACTTATCAAAAGGATCAGCAGAAATCGGTCATTTTAAATATTTGTATATCTTATCTAGCCGTCAGGATCCCACTGCTGGGCAAAGGCCTCCCTCCCATTCTTCCACTGTTCTCGATCCTGTGTCTTGCAAAAAGAACCAATATTATTTTGATCCCTTAAATATCTTGAGGACGCTGATTACCTGTTATTTTTCTACCTGGCACGTTTTGACTTAAGAAAGAATTTGCAATTTCACGCGTCATTTCTTATCGTACACGTATTTTTATTCAGCCTATAAGCAGCTTAGACAAACGAAATAATGCAATAAAAAACCTAAACCTCCCCGTGTCATACCGTCATATATAAAAAGTAATGTTTTGCCTAACAAATAAAATGATTTGCCGATTCAGGACTATATGAAAATTACCTTTGAGGTATTTAAGTTTTTTTTATTGGGATACAATGAAACCATTTGTAACTGCCATTTTAATTATGTTATTTGACGTTGTAAGAAATGAACCCTTTTATTTTCAAATGGACTGAACGATATCCGTCTTAAAAGTAAGTAGTTATAATATATTAAAAAATCGTGGAATACATGAGCCATCTTTTGTTTGGCGGTGAAAGGCTTACTTCCTTTTCCCAAAAGCTTTTTAACCCCATTCTACGTAAATGGGAAAGATAATAGCGTTGTGAAATCACAAACAACGCTGGAAAATCGAGTTTCCCCACATAATTTCATAAGCTCGTGTATTATATATGATGTTGGAAGTCGATACTAGTAACGACGTAGGTTTAACCCCAAACAAAACGTATTGTTTACTAGACAGGGCTAAGATACCCCATCTAGCTCAAAATGTTAAATTGAGAATGAATATCAGCGCGGACGGAATTTGCACCTGCGACTTTCGTTATCAGTACTAGCGACGTATCTAACCACTAGGTTAACGTAGTTATATATATCACTTATGCATGTGTGGGTATCTTAATACCGATTACCCGTGGAGTCATTAGACTCTTGTGTTCTTTATCTGCAATCCCTATTTTACTTATTTATAATATAATTTTGGTAATTAACTGAAGTTTTAACATTTTTATTACCCAATGCGCTACTTATTTATTAGCAAATTTTCACCCATAAAGCTGCGCTGCATAAGCCAAAAGCTCTGATAGTTTAACCACGTTAAACGTTCAAAAACTCGGCAAATTAATTTGAACACAAGCTGCTATGTTCGATATAATTTTCAACGAATTACTTATGTTGTTACTTATTATGAATCGCTTGAAACAGAATCGCTTTATCAAAATGCTACCAAATAAAATATATGCAACATAACTGATATGGAAAATATTATAAGATATTTGTTTTATTCTACCACTTACGATTTGCAACAGAAGTTGGTACTGGTTATACTGAACCTTCTGTGTACTAAGGTGCACTAATCTTAGAAAGTCTATACTAATCAATAAATCGGAGCAGTACATAATGTGCAGTATCTTTAAATTCATATGTGACGTCACTCCCGAAAGTTCCCCTAGATTTGTAAATGAGTATACAGAAAGCTAAATAAGTTCCAAATTTTAAAACACTTCCCGTGTTAGTTAAACGATTTTAGAATTTGGTATTCAATTTATCGTGGGTTTTCATCGCTTACTTACTCACTACATTCAATGTTTAAAAAATGAATTAGTTGCAAAACTAATTTGGTTGATGCTGCGGTAGTCCAGATGGAAGAGGTGTCGCCACTAGTAATAGCAAAAGTCGCAAACAAAATTTTGCAAGTTTTCAAAAATTGCACAGAAAGTATTTAATGTTTCAGCTGAACAGACAGCTACTTTACAATGCGATAGTAGGTACAACCTACTGTGGTTTTGGCAAAGCGACGTGCAAGCGCGATGTAAAGTTTAATTAATTTACAGTTTGAATTTGTTCTATGCTAACTACATGTTAGCTACGCCGAAGTTGAATACTTGATTCATGCAGAATGTGTGTAGTTTGTGTTTTCGATTAATTAATAATATCTGCTGCTTATTTGCCTTTATGGAAATTCTGGGAAACAACAAGCTAAATTAATTGTACCTTAATTATATATTTGTGTTATAACCTAATTGTGAAGATAGGGCCAACTCTTTTGACGTATGATCTACTCGTAGCAATCACAATGTGTTAATTTAAATGCATTAAAATAAAAACCAATCAGATTCTGTTATAAATATTGGTTCTTTTTGTTGCTCATTATGACAGTAATATAACCTCTTCGCTCAGGTCGAATTTTGCAACAATAGATTTGTATTATACTTCAAGGACACATGTGCATGCCATGTGTGTTGTTACGAGCGGAGTAGATAAGAATATAAATAAACTGCCATGAATTAAAAATCAAACCTTTTCGCTACGAGAATACACCTACGCCGTAGCAAACTCGTAGCAAAAGTAAAAGCAACATTGTAATAATTTTAACAGTTTGTATTATGTACTTTTGGCTACTGTTTATAAGGATATATTTTAAACGACAGGTAGCAACAAATACTGCCTAGACGTGAACTATGGAGGTGTTCTTATCATCTGGGACCGGCTCTTTGGTACTTTCCGACCTGAGACGGACAAAGTCAAAATCGTGTACGGGCTGATCTACAATCAACCGTCTTTCAACCCTCTCTATTTGCAGGTTAGTAATGTTTAGATGACATTAACGGCCACAACAACAGTGCTGGACATAGGCCTCTCCTATTGGGCGGTATTGCCATACTGACCACGTTTGGCAAGCGAATCAGCGTCCGAGTATAAGATGTCTCTGTCCTATGACCTAGACTAGAGTCAATAGCAAACCCATCATTAATAAAAAAAAAAGATGTTGCTTTCACAGGGAACGCTGCTGCCCAATCACATGAATTTATCCCTCAGTCGTATTATACAACACCCACGGGTAGCACAATACATACATACATAAATCACGCCTATATCCCTTACGGGGCAGGCAGAGTGTTAACGGCCGTTCAACGGATATTAACACCACGTCTGACAAAAGTTTGAGGGTCAATCAGATAACTGATCAGGTAGCACAAAAGTGATGCTATTCTTAGCCAGCATCACACGGAAACCTACTAGGTCATGTTTTAAAATGTTAAAGTGAGTTTGATTGTGTCTCTTTCATTCTCGCTAGAAAATATAAAAAGCACGATGTAATATAATAAAAAAATTCAATTGCTAGAGATATAAAAAATATATATTTGCATTTCCGAGGTCGATTTCACTTAGCTGCGGTTAAAACTGCGAGGTTGAAATCTAGTGCTAGCATTAAAAGGTTTAAAGATCTTTTTTATCTACATATAGTTTTTTGTATTTAATGGTCCCTTTTCGAAAGTTTTTATTAAAATTTTACTACTGACTGCAGCGTTCAGAATGAAAATTCAATATCCTCACAAAAAAGAGGATGCCACAAAAAATGTACAAATCACATATCTATCTAAAAGTATTCTCTTAATAACTTCCTTTTATAAAGTAGTGCAATAGTTGATAAATATTTTTGGTCGTTCAGCTAAAGACGTATTATTCAATAATAGTGCCTACTTGATACATTTTAATACTAGTTTTAAATGTCCTTAACTAAAAGAAGAAGAATATGTTATGCTCACAAGTATATCATAGAGATATGACCTGTTTCCTCTGCAATTTATTTATTTCTATGATCCCCCGAAATAAGATGTAAGAAAGATCTCTTTAAATCATTGTGTAAAATTCTTACATACACATATCACGCCTATTAACCCTTGCGAGGTAGGCAGAGCGTAAACGGCCGCATGAACGGACACTTACGCCACGTCTGACAAATATTTGAGGGTCATTCGGAAAATGGTGTATCGCCATTGTGACAGGATGTCAGCCCATCGCCTAAAATTTCAATACACACCCTCAAGTCTCTTAGTCTCCTCTTACGACTCCCATGGGAAATAATGGGGTGATGCCTATTCTAAGCCGGCATCAGAAAAATCATAAAAATTACATTGCATGATTTTGGAATGAATTGATTGCTTCGATGATAAAAGAAACGTAATCTCAACCTTATTTTTATTTTATGCAATTGTTATATAAATGGAGAACATTAATTTTGAAAAAATCAATTCGAGACCTTACTATATTAAGCGAAATTGGATGTAAAATTTTCAAAATTCAACACGAGAACGTATAATATAGCTCGGAAAAAAATTAAGTAAAAAGTAAGTAATTAATTAGTATGGGATCTGACTGAATCATAAAAAAAATTTTGCTCTGCGGTAACATAGTGAGATGTTCTCAATTAGCTAGAGGCACAATGCAGCAGGTTTTTTATTTATTTGTAATACTAACAATACGAAACGAATGAAGATGAAATTTAAAATTGTCATGAGTTTCCTTCACCGACGCGACCGTATAGCAGGGGTAGATTTTTGATATAGTTACCGCGCGATGCCGGCTTAGAATAGCATCACCCCATTTTTTTCCCGTGGGAGTCGTGAGAGGCGACTAAGGTTGTGTATTTCAGTTTTAGGCGGTCGGCTGACAACCTGTTTTTATAGCGATACACAATTTTCCGAATGACCCTCAAATATTTGTCAGACGTGGTGTAAATATCCGTTTTATGGCCGTTTACGCTCTGCCTGCCCCGCAAGGGATTATAGGCGTGATATGAGTATGTATGTATGTAGATTTGATATACGCTTTACTACGCCTTGCTAACAAACCTACATACAATAATAGTCAACAGAATCAGCACGTTTTGCCGTGTGATGCCGGCTTAGAATAGTATCACCATGGTATCACCCCATTTCTTACCCATGGGTGTCGTAAGAGGCGACTAAGGGACTCGAGGGTTAGATCTGTATTGCAGTTTTAGGCGATGGGCTAAAAATCTGTCACTATAGTGATACACAGTTATCTGATTGACCCTCAAACTTTTGTCAGACGTGGTGTTAATATCCGTTTTACGGCCGTCAACCCTCTGCCTGCCCCTTAAGGGATAAAGGCGTTATTTATGTATGTACGTATCAGCCTGTTGCGTCACAGTCTGCTGGTTTGGCCTGTAACCTGTTACTCGATTGCAGATCTTCTACACTGGCTACGTGGTGGATAAGTTTAAGGATATGAAGACCTGGGGTGACAAGTGGAGAGCCGTCTTTTATGGTCCCAGCTGGTTCCCTGGCACTGCGAGACTTGGGGACGACGACTTGAAAGAAACAGTAAGTATCGCTTTTATTAAATGGTTCACAAAATATTAGTGGATGATTTTACATGGATAGTATTAACGTCAAAAGATGATGTATAAATCTACACAACAATCACTACATAGTATAAAATAAAGTCGCTTCCTCCGTCTGTCCCTATGTCTGTCTGTTTGTAGGTATACTTAAATCTTCAAAAAATCCAAACTGATCTGGATGGGGCTATAAAAAAAAAATCTCTTCCACACAATACAAGGTACAAAAAGAAATAACAATTTGAGACATGGAAGACAGAAGCTCAAACTAGGTTTCCCTGTGTCTTGAGTCTCCTGGTCTCCCCCAAGTGGTAAAGTATAAGACCAGTTAAAAACAATAAACAATGAGGAAATTTCACTGATAAATAAGAAAAGGTGAGTGATTCATGAGGAAGATTTTTATGTATGTTTTATGCCGGGAGAAGGTCTGTTTTCCGTAGCGTGTAACAGCGGGTGAAACCACTGAGCCACTAGTTCAAATATAAAGTAAACACACATTGAATTAAGTATGTCCAATAAAAAAACTAGTAAACTAGTAACGTATCTAGTGCGAGTGCGAACATTACTTGTTATATTTTGTACAATAATTTTTTGTTATTTTCTCATGTAACTAACTGTATTTTGTCTTTTATGAGAAAATAAATGTCTGATTTTCTACTACTAACTTACTTGACGGCCGATGTGGCGCAGTGGTGGTGGTACGAATGCTAAGTTGATATCATCACTTTGTGAATTTGTTTACAGTCTGGCTAGGTTCGGACATTGCAGGCTGAACCACCCGATTGTCCGTAAAAGATTATGGTTCCGTGCTTCGGAGGGCACGTTAAGCCGTCAGTCACGGTTGCTGTCTATGATTACTTACTTACTCGTTGAAAAACTCTGACACCAGAGTTGCTCAGGCCGTTCGTCGACTCGGTGTCCCACACGAAAAAGAATTTATTTTTATTACTTAGAACTCATCTTAGATGTTAACCAATGTAGGAAACGGAACATTGTTGGTTTTAAGACAAACATAAAAAACAAGAACATACATAAACGCCTTACTGAAATGTTTTATTTTTATTGTTCCTTGCAAATTGTCTGCTGGTGGAGTAGAGTGTGTATTGTACGCGAATGACCAGCAGAACTGAACTGTAATAAATCATTTGTCGATAAGATCTACAATGACATAGGAGCTTTATTAGTGGTAACGGTAACTTATTTCAACGATTGTCCGAGTGGCTAGCAATAGGCTTTGGAAAACAGCATTTAGTTACCCATTAATCATTAAAATGAGGTAAAATAATAAATATTAATAATAAAATAAATAAATGTCCTGGACCATTCACACAGCGCCATCTAACCCCAAACTAAGCAAAGCTTGTACTATGGGAACTAAATATGTGATATATACTTTTTTTTTCAAATAAATACATATTATGTAGTTTTGTTCAGTATTTACGCTGATCTGGTCAAGAAAACGTAGAAAACACCTAGACTCAACATAAATATCTGATAATTTATTTAACAAACATTTGTGTCTTTCTGGGGATCGAACCCACGACCCTTAGCGTAGAAGGCAGGGATACTATCCGCTACGCCATCGGGCCAGTCAAAGAGAATAATCTCGAACGCTTAGTAAGTTATAGTTTTAACTTATTAGGTTTAATTAGTAGCTTAGATTTGGATTTCACTTGCGTTCGGTTGGTATGTCGTTCTTGGATATTTTATACAAATAGAAAATTTCGCGTGACTGGTCTATGCAAAGTTGATTTTCTTTCAATCAACCATGTTTCAATTTATTTTAAGGCATCAAATAATCAATTTTCTACTCCAGAATAAATTGTTCATGAATGGTTCTTGGTTATTTGACCGTTCAAAACACCATATCATTTGCTCTTTAATTAAATATACAAAAGGATATGCAAGTTCAGGCCATTTTTCAGTTAAACATCATTAAATTTGACATATCTAATGAAAATATGTTAAAAATTCGGAAACCTAATAATCTAAAAAAAATACTGCTAGTTTTTGAAATAATGTGTTATGTTGACAAGACGAAGGAAGAAGGACTAAAATGCGCTAAATTTAAGTTATTTCCATACCTTTCCTTTCTTAAATTACAGAGACAGTGCACGTTGGAACAACCTGGCCGAAACTCCCTTAATTAAGAAAATTTTCAATGATACCAGGTTAAAATTCACAATTAAAATTTATCATGTTCCAATGAATGAATAAATTTATTTTATTAATCAAAATACGGAATCCTAATGGTATCTTTTACTAATGACCGGTTTGGACAAACCTAACATTCAGTCCGACTAATTAATTATCTTGTTTGCCCTAAGGGACTCGTTTACATCAAACAAAAAGACCCAAAGGAAGTTAGACAATTCGATTGCCTGCAAAAGTTTCAGTTAAGGGCCTGCCTCGAACTTTTAAACGTCTCTTTCCCTCTGATGGCAAATCATGTGTGTGAGAATAGAGCTTAATCGCTATATTTAGACGATTTTTCACGCTTTTGGAAATTTCTCGCCAAATAAACAAGTAATCATGAGAATTTACGACAAGAATCTATAAATGTGCAGGTCGTATCGTATTCGCAAAATATAAATGTGTTATGTTCATAAAATTGCTAAGTACATTATACACTACGTAAAAATAGATCAAACTTTGAAAAATGAATCTTTCGAGCAAACTTTCTTTGAGCATATTTTTCTGCGATAAGAATCTAGATAATGTAATGAAAAATCATTTTACCTAAAATAAAGTGTTTTACGTATTCACCAATGAAATTGCGTGCATCGAAGCATACCCATTTTTTACAAGTGAACTATATTTTAGTTACCTATTTACAGCTGCAACTTCTACTCGTTTCACATACAGTTTAGTGTAGCATGACCCTGAGGTGGTGCTGATACAATGTCCTGTTTCAAACTTCTAGCCGTGTTTGTTGGACACAGAGTGCACGGTAACACAATTTGAACTTATGTAACTTAATTTTGTCTCAAACTTTGTTGTTACTCGAAGCGCTACCGTCATGTAATTGAAAACTATTTTGTATAGAGTAAAAAGAATAAGGGTTTTAATTCACCTGCGTAAAGTTTAGTCGTGGAATTTAAGACTATACTATCCAGTAGAACATTAACCTACTCATTTAAGAGATCTACTTAAGGGCGGAGCACACCGCGTCCGTAGGCGTATATCGTATGTGATCACGCGCGTACCGTGACGTTGTAATGTATGGGACTGTATGTGATATGTCACACCGCTTGCGTGCACTACGCAACGCAACGCATACGCAAGCAGTGTATCAAATGATCACGCGAGTGTACACGCATACGCAAGCGGTGTGCACCACACATTATAATTTACTAAGTTTTTTATTTACTTAACTTGGTAAATTAAATATTTGTTATGCTTAGGTAAGTACATCACAGAACACTTTATGAAGTACATGCAAAAGGCAAATTCCTCTTTTACTCTGAAATCCTAGTTAATGGTTTTTTACGCTAAAAATGAATATGTCTTTAATTAACGACACCGGGCTAAATTGACCTTGTTACTCAGTCGGGGCAAAACGGTATTCCGGCCATTTATTTTTACCGGAAGGTTGTGTTAATATTTTTATTTCATCGTCCAGATTTTTCGCAATATTTAATATAATTTTTGTTCCGTATTGGCCCTACGGGTATTATTTCCAATTAGAACTGAATTAACAGTCAAAGTCACAACAAGACAAAAATCTGTACCTAAAAATAAAAATTCCGTAATAAATAAAGTTTTAGATTTGATAAGCGTATAATTTCTTTATTTTTATTAATTCTGTAAAATATTCTAAAAGTATTCTACGTTAAACTGTTTTTACGGTGAGAGAGTGTCAAAAAATAAGAATAAAAGAAACAAATTATTTGTTTAAGCTTTCAAATAATAAATCCTTGATTAAAATGTATTCAGTAAAACAAACGGCCATGTGCGGGTCGAACTTCCTCTCCGAGGGTTCCATAGCATGCACATCAAGCCCTTTCACATGATATCCCACTTGAACCACTAACCTCAAATAAAAAAAATTGTTTTCAGGGTCCCTAAAAACATATATCTTTTCAACAAAATGTTTGTAATTTGTTCTAAACTTGTACTTTAAAAACAAACCAATATTTTATGGTTCTAGGTCCACTGAAAGTACCATATTAAAATGGATTCTGTTGAACATACGCGTTTTTTACAGCATAAACGGCCTTATTATTTTTAACACGAAGTTAGGATTTTGATTTTTTAAATCTACAAGTGGCCGTGAATCTGAGTATATGTTATTAATTTTAATTCGATATATCTAACCTTCCTGAGCGAAAGGGCACGACACGACGGACGGACGGTCAACAAAGTGATCTTATAAGGCTTCTTTTTTTATTACGTAGATACGGAACCCTAATTATTATTTTATTTTCCTGACAAGACTAATTGAATTTCCAAAAAGTCAACAAACATTAAAAAGAAAAATGTAATAAGGACACTGTTCCTTTTCCCAAATGTTCTTGACACTGTGACATGTTTATGTTACTGGTAATATTAATTAATAACATAAAGTATAAATACATTTATTTTATTTAATCGTGTTTCATAATCTAGGCGTACCGCATTGTACACGTGTAACGAAAAGGGTAAAACTACTCATAGGAGGGATAAAAATCTCATTAAACTGAACTTATTTATCCAAATTACGCAGTTACTCGTAATTTCGCGTTTTTTTTTAAATTGCTTCTTCCATACTTGATAGCTCTACACATTGTATATTCTTTCTTTCTTTTTAATCAGTAAATATTTTTTTTACAATATTAAAATGGTCGAATTAACTAATTAATTATTGTTAAATGTTAAATTGTTAAGTAAATGTTAGAGGTTGAAAATTTGAAAAGCGGTGAGACGGTACTCGACAGGTCCCGGGTTCAATCCCCGGCCGTTGCTAACATTATTTCTAAAACTTTTTAAGAAATGACTTGCAACAATTTTTCTTGTTAAGATAGCAAAAATCAGAGCATAAAAAGAAAGTTACAGAAATTAAATAAATTTTACGGAAGATTAGTCAAGTCACCGCCTCCAATCCAAAAGTTGGATTCGCTCGAAATGTTCACTGGAACGTACAAACGAAATATGTGATTAAAAGATGAAATTGTGTCACAAGCATATTATTTAGAAACATATTTTTTCTTGCCCTGTGATGCCGGCTTAGAATAGCATCACCCCATTTCTTCCCGTGGGAGTCGTAAGAGGCGACTAAGGGACTCGAGGGTGTGTATTGTATTTTAGGCGATGGGCTGACAACCTGTCACTATGGTGATACACAATTTTCCGAATGACCCTCAAATATTTGTCAGACGTGGCGTAAGTATTCGTTTTTGCCGCCGTTTACGCTCTGACTACCCCGCAAGGGATTAAGGCGTGATATGTATGTGTATATTTTTTCTTCCCATTATTATTATTCTACTTATATCACCATCAAGCTTTAATGCGGCAAAGATCTTTGAAAAAAAAAAACAAAATGTTTCTCTGGTCATATTTACGTTACCATTCTCACACCTAAAATATGTGTTTTAATGTAACCACACAAAAACCCTAAAATGAAAATGCCAGTTGATTTCATGACAGATGTCACACAAACTCATGGAGACCTACTTGCGAATAATCAAATCCTGACACAAAGTAAGTATTGGCGGCTGCGCGCCGAATATCCTGACATCTGATTCAAACACTTCCGTTATATGACTTTGGAAAATTATTTGATTTCTACGAACGATCACTCTTGTTTCTTGTTTACAGTCGTTTTACAACAGGAGTAAGTATAGTCTTTGCAGGAAACAAATGACAAATAAATAAAATAAGATATAGATTTTTTGGTGTTACTGTTCGTGTTCTGTTTATTGAATCTTGCAGCGTTATTTTTATATTGCTAACAATGATATATTCATTAGTATACTACAAGAAAAAACATTTTTTTCATTGATGTTGGTTAAAATAACTTCCACTAGATGTAGCTTGTACGTCGCTTCGAGACGAGTATCAAGAGATTGAAAATTTGGAGGTTTTCGGTCGAAGCGCCCTGTAGCTCAGTTGGCAGAGTGGTGGGATGGCACTCCACAGGTCCAGTGTTGAAGCCCCGGCCAATGCTAAAAACTATTCAATTACATATTTTCAGCTTCCTACAGTGACTTATAGTAACGGCTCGATTGATCCATTGCAAGGATCAGCTTATGTTTTTGAATAACCATTATTAAATTGATGATTGTAGATACCTACCACAAGAGTTAACTAAACATTTGAAGCGGATAAGTACTTGTTATACCTACATACAATGGTTTTAAAGCAGTCTCTATTGATTACCGTATTGGCATAGTAACTTGGATACCTGTATGCACCTACTCACAACAAATTGCTTTTACGAGTTAAATCGTGAGTGTTTTCAAATCTCTCTGGAAATCTTACAAAGTGGCAGTAAAAAGCCGTTACTGAAAAGTGTATGCAAATGTAGACAGCCCCAAACGCTTACCTTATCTGAAAACTTTGTCTTACTCCACAGAATTGAAGCAAAACCTACTCAACGGGTCCTTATTGCTTTAAGATTAGAATTCGACACCGTAATCCTAACAAATTTCCTACCTGCCAGTCTTAGGCTTGTTCTTTCGGGTTTCATACTGATTGCGATCGTTATCTCAATACATTATTTCTGATGTTTGCTCGTCTATCAATTCGAGGAAATAAGGTTGGGTTTTTTAAGCTTTTGATCCTGGCAGGAAATCAAACTTTCTTAGAAGAGCAAAACAGAGACACTAGTTCAGTCATTTACATAAATTCATAGGTACATATATCACGCCTTTCCCTTGCGGGGTATTCCACGTTTGACAAAAATTGAGGGTCATTCAGAAAAATGAGTATCGCCATAGTGTCAGGTTGTCATTCCATCATCTACAATTGAAATACATTACATTGAGTCCCTGAGTCGGACCACTGGAAAGAAATAAGGGTGATGCTATACTAAGCCGGCATCACACGGCATTCAATCATTTGTCTGCTAAAATTACATCTTTTTTTTTTGTTATACGGCTAAATTTGCGTTCGTCGTCAGTACGTGAGTATAATCACTGATTGAGAAATCAAACGTCACTATCTCAAATGCGAACTGAAAATGACAGGCCTAAAATTAAAACTAGAACCTTTTAATTACAAAAAGAATTTGAAACGCGTTTAACCGCTGTTTGAATAATTTGTCTATGGATTTGACATTGTGAAACGACTTACACTGTTTTATTTTTTGTAATATCATAATCGGCTCTATTTTATACTCTTCCTGTTGTTTTTTTTTATATTGTATGATTATAAAAATATATTTTACGCATTTGATGAAGCATGTAAAAGTTGGTGGGAAAATATATAGAAGGACAACTTCTATTCTCACAACTTTTTAATATCATTCTATATTGCATATATTTACAAAGTGTTAAACTTAAAATGAAATACATAGGCGAGGTTATCTCTGTACGAGATCTCTTCCAGTCAATCTAATGACGGTTTGTCTGTTGTCTGGGAAAAAACCACAGAAAATGGAAATTGCCACATTTGATTTATTATATGATTTTTTTACTATTGTTTTCTTTAAACTTGACTCTGGCAGAATCATGGTCCAAAGGCGATGGAAGCCAAATCTTGAAAAAAATATGTGTCAAGTAGCGCCACAATCTCTCACTTTTTAAGCGGTAGATATAGAATAAAAACTCATACTCAATTTTAATTTTTCCTATATTTAAAATCTACTGATTTTAGAGGTGTTTGCGGAAGCAACTCTACTACCAATAAGTACTTCTTAAAAATAGGACAAAATAACCACAAACAAAGTTAAGTCATTCGTTAGGGTAAGGTTAGGGTCATAGGTTAAATTAGCGACACCTATATTCGGTTCGTGAGTGAATGTTTGGTGACCGGTCACCTTTCCAATAACTGGTTAATAACTGGTTATTGGAAAGGTGAACAGTTATTGTGCTCACCTCGTCAAAATGTGTATGTATGTGTATTTGCTTTGGTAGATTAGAGCTCGTTGGTCGAAGGGTAGGAAGAGTTCACACACGTGCCGCATATCTTTAAGTAATTTAGTTTTTGCCGGTACGTTGTTACTTCTTTTTTCTTTTTGTGTAGGACACCGAATCGTCAACGCTTAATAACCCGATAAATCCTGGAGTTTTTCAACCGCCGACTACTAGTAGTAGGCCTCTGACATGGTTGTGTAACGACCGCCGTCTTAGTAATCATAGACAGCAACCGGGACTGACGGCTTAACGTGCCCTCCGAATACAATCGGAGACTTTTCGGACAATCAGGTGGTTCAGCCTGCAATGTCCTAACCGTTGTTACTAAAAGAAGTTGTATTAAATTGCAAGTAGAGGCACAACACGACGCAATCTTTTTCAGATTGTCATTTGCCGACTGACTGTTAAATACCACTCATCACATAATCTGCCTCACTATAATAATGAGATCTCACTACCCAAGGTCTGCTGGAAGAGATTACTTTTTAGAAATAAGTAGACCTGTTTTGAGTTGTTCCATATATGTAGGTATGTGTTCTATGTGTTATAATGAGGTCAATTCGGGATTTAAATTTTCCTTACTTGCCTTAAATTAATGCTGTCACTTTCCGTCAAATAGGTTTAGAAAAAGCTGGAAGATATCTAAGTCCTGTCATTTTTAAAAACGTCAAGGGATTTTCGCCTTTCCTAGTCAATTTAGTCACGATTGTTTTGATTGTCGCCTTATTTTGACAAATAACACGTATTTTGCATGAAATTATAAGACATGATACGACTAAAATATCTCCTATCCTTTTCTAAACCTATTTAACGGAAAATGACAGCACTAATTTAAGGCAAGTAAGGAGAATGTACATCCCGAATTGTGGCCATTGTGTACAATAAACGGTATAATAATTAATATCAATTACCGGTTGCCTTGAAGATATTGATACCAGAGGAATAACAATACGGCCGCTAATTGTATTTTTTTTATTATTTTATTTTTAGTTTTATATGATTCTCATGTGCAAAATGAATTGATTTTCCATAATAGTAGTTTATGCAACTGTCGTATAATGGGGGTCATTAGAATGCGAGTGTCTGTTTATAATAGTTTTATAATAGTTTGACACGAGCATTCTAATGCCTAATTATAGTTGCATACACTATTTTATCTACACTCTCAAAAAAAACTCAGAAACACTTTTCTAAACGTACGCACCGGCCATTGCAAGGCCCGATACAAGGACAAATTCAATACGAGAAAGTAATATGGCTTGCTATGAATTTTTGAAAATTCTGTAATTTAGCAGTTGTTTAGATGTGGAGTGACTTACCTAAACAACTGACAACATCTGAACAACAACTGAACAACATCTGAACAACAACTGAACAACAACTGAACAACATCTGAACAACATCGGAACAACATCTGAAAAACAACTGAACAACATCTGAACAACAACTGAACAACAACTGAACAACATCTGGACAACATCGGTACAACAACTAAACAACATCTCAACAACAACCTTATAAAACAAACGCAACATTACCATACAACAACAACTGACAGGTGCAGAACTCTGTGTTTCCAAACGTTTGGAAACAGGCGGAAGTTGGCAATAAGAGTATTGGCAAAAAAAAAACTTTGTTTCATTTCTCAACTTTATCGTATTAAGAGTTTTCTCATTAAGTCATTACGCTTCTGTAATGTATAGTAAACCCTAGTTTTTATAGGCAGAATGCATAAAATAGGTCATTATGCATCTGTTTTCGAATTCATAATTCGAACATTATGAGACGAGTGTAGATAAAATTACATATTATTTGTTAAATAACCCAACATCGTGTGGCACGTGTGATGACAACCATAGAATGTGCGAACGTTGACAATAATCCTATTGATTCACGCACCAGCTGTCGTTGTATACGTAAATTGGACCTACGTGTTTTGTATAAATACGGCCTTTTTGTTACATCCTAGAAATGTGTAACTTTCATTTTTACACGACTGCGCAACCAAAAAAGGAGTGTAATGGTTTTAGAGTTCATTTATGGATATATTTGCGATTCTTTAAAGGACTCAAACTCGTTACTTACTGAACAGATTCGAATGGGCATTGTATCGGAAGAATCCTTACATTATCCCGAGTGTCATAGGCTAGGGTTTATCTCAGTAAGCAGTCGTGTTTTTAAATTCATAATGCTTGTTGTACGTAATACGTAGGACTAATCTACATTACTCGATTAAGGGACTCGAGGGTGTATATTGCAATTTTAGGCGATGGGCTGACAACCTGTCACTATGGCGATACACAATTTTCCGGGTGACCCTCAAATGTTTGTCAGACGTGGCGTAAATGTCCGTTCTATGCGGCCGTTTGCGCTCTGCCTACCCCGCAAGGGATTATAGGCGTGATATGTGTATGTATGTATGTGTAATCTACATTACTAGATATACTTCTACGCACTACTGGACATGGGCCTCCCCATATCGGTCTTGTCCCCTTTTGCCATACTCACCACGCTTAGTCGGCGGATAAGCGAGCGCAGTGCAAGATGTTGCATCCACAGTAAATGTCACCTTTTCCGACACCCACTGGTAGATTCGGGGTGATGCTATTCTTAACCAGCACCACACGGCAAATTATGATCAGATTAGATACGCATAAGTGTTAGCTTATAGACTAAGACCAATAAGTATTATGATTAAACATATCATGGTCGAAACTAACTTGCTTAAATACAAGAAACAGGTATCTGTGACTAATGGCAACTTACTTACTCCAAAAATAATTGAAGATATCGGAAATACCGCAATCTAAACTAGTTGGTCGCTTGGAACTAAGTGCAATTTGACTCTTATGGGTCAAGTCCGCATGTATTTATCTAGATGACTTTAGGTATGATGGCAAATGTTTAATGTCAAATTTCGTAGATTGCATTGCTTTACTTGTAATTCTCTTTTACAGATCGACGTGGATCGGGAGAAGTATGACGTCCACCTGCCTGCCTGGCTAAACACCTATCTGGTTCTTCACTATACTGTGGTCCTGTACGGGTTCTTCGAGCTAGCCTCAAAACACATGGTAAGAGCAGTTAATAATTAATTTTACCATAAACAGCCACAACATTCCATTACTAGACTGCTGTTAAAGCACCAAAGACAAGTTACCTATTTATGTTATTAAAGAAAAAAGTCGTTACTTTTTCATGCAATAAATTAGAATAATCGGTACTCTTAAATAGGAAACTCAAAATAAATATCTTACTTAGGTCCACCTACGTTAGTCTAGTCACACTAGACCTCGATAATTTGAATCTGGTCACTCAAATAACCTAAATTGTATAGAAACAGAACATATTGCATATAAATTTGTTTAATTTAGCGTTGCTATGCTGGGGTGAGTTAGGTATTAATGACGGTCTATGAATGCGCCGCGATTTCGCACGCATCGCTCTGGGCATATGTTGTCCTTTTCTCGCTCGCGGGGCGAGGGGGCGGCGTGCGCGCGGGCCGCCTGGTAGACGCCAAGCGGTGATTTCTGCACCGCACTCAGTCACTCAAAACCGTTCGGACGGGAGGGTATCGCGTATTGTGCGGATTTCCCGCCACGCGTTTTGTGATGCCGCGTGTAATGGACGATTCAATTTGAGATCGCGCGTGTTGATGCATCGTATTATTGCGGTTCTCCTGGGTTATACTAGAATACCAGGCTTAGTGATTGTTGGATGTCTCGACGTCTTCCACGTGAGCGTCGCGTTGAATAGGCATCAAGTGGCCATATCGGCTCGCGTTTTGTACGGCCCTAATTCGTGTTGGGTCACGCGTAATGACTAATATCAAAGTGAAATACGAACAGAAGCTGTGAGTGGTTTGAAGTGAATAACGCGCCAAGGCTGTAGTGGAATGCTGGGTGTCGATATCTTTTCCACCCAGCCCTGTAAGTACCAACGGAATTCCTATTTGATCCATTCCCTGAACTTCCTTTCTCCGTTGGGTATTTATGCATTTGCGCCGGCACGTGACTGTAAGTGTTAAACCTAGTTGTTTTAGTATAAAACTGTTTTTTTGTGTTAATGGTGTGTTCCCTTTAGTCATATTTGTTGTACCATATCATTGTGACTCCTTAGTACGAATTGCGGAATTCGTGGGGTGATATAATTTGGAGGTACTTACTTATAATCTAGTGCTTATACGTGTGACGTAACGCCAGATCGGCAGACGGTATTTACTACAGAATTGAGTTATGTAAAGGTCAGACAGAACACATCATTTGCCAATTTCACTCAACTTAGTTAATTAAGTTAAATAGATTTAGGTTCACGTTTAGTTCATAGTATGCGCTGCTATATTGTGCAGCGTATGCTATTTAGCGCTGCGTAACGCGGCCATTGTCTGCCTTCAGTTGAACTCCTGGTATTTTACTAGAAATTTACCTGTGTAAATCGCTTCCACTGCGGGAGTTTAGCTTGGAATTAGACAAAATTGATGCAAAAACGTGGCCAAAAACAGCCCAATCGTTTTCCGCATTTTATACGCTCGAATAACCCTACACGGTGTGAAACGAAGCGTACTTTTACGCTTCACTAAAATAGTTATATTCAGTATGAAATCACCGTTTACCATTAAAGTTAAAAACAGTTCATCCTCCGGAAAAATTCCAAGAATAACTTACTTTAATCATACAACAAACTTGTCGCTGAGTTCTTATTCAGAACTCATAAAACTTTAGCAAAGCCGATCAGAGCTTTATAAAAATACAGAATGTAAAAAAGTGCTGAACATATTTCAAGGGCTGGACTACCCCACAGAACAAAACACCTTTCCCAAGAAACATAGATCGAAATAATGTTTTTCTTTTTTTATCGCCAATGGAATAGTCAGTCGGTTATGCTTTTGTATAGTAGGTATAAAATATATTTTAATTAATTTTACTCATGTTGCCTTGGTGAAAGTTGATGAGTTTAATGAACTGATTTACTCCTTGGAATATTTTTAAAATTAACGATCTCTTATACTTATACCGTATTCCGTGTGATACCGGCTTAGAATAGCATCACCCCATTTCTTTCCCGCGGGTCCGCTAGTACTATTAATTATACTGTGCCGTAGGAGTCGTAAGAGGCGACTAAGAGACTCGGGGATGTGCTTTGCAATCTTAGGCAATGGGTTGACAACGGCGATATCACTATGGCGATACACAATTTTCCGAATGTTCCTCAGACATTTGTCAGACGTGGCGTAAACGTCCGTTTCTTGCAACCGTTTACGGTCTGCCTACCCCGCAAGGGATTATAGGCGTGATATGTGTATTTGTACCTATACTTATACCGAAAGATACAGACCTATATACTTTCTCTCTGTTGCCTCCGTGATCAATCCTGAAAATCCTCTCTTGTTTGCAAATTTGTTTCCCGTGCGACTTTGTTCCAGGCTCTGTCTATCTCGAATAATGAGTTGCAGTAGCAATGTATTACCATATCCGCATCGTAATTTTGGTTCCAGTAGTGTGCACTGCGACCAAAGCGCGGAAACCAATATACTCATAACTTATAGGTGCATATAGGGATTTGGTGCGTTCATATTTCTCAATACAGCTTTACCAGCACTGTGAATATTGGACCTATTCGTTAAGCTATTTTGGCCTGCGGGCCATGCGGCGTTTTTGAGGTTATTATTATTACATAGATAGAAATGAAAAGCTCCCACGCTTCTACCAAAATAAATTTGTTTTCATTCTTTTTAGAAGTTTAATGAAGTCCTTGTTGATAATAACGGTGCTAGCTTTTGAAAGCTTAAATGGATTTAGGTCCTCCAAATGTAAGAAACAAAATACTTGTTTCATTTTTAATTAAAGTATCTGACACCTACGCACTACGTAGAAGAAATAAATATAGGATGACAAAAGTAGAAACATCTGATTAGAATCACAAACGCGTTGTACTATTAGCAGCACATCAAGCTTCCCTTTCCCATTCAGGGATCAAACTTTTCTTATAAACTGTATGAAAAACCAATTAAAGCTAATTCCTGGAAGTGCCTACCCTTTTAAACGATCTGAATATTAATACGTGTTAGATGTAACGTGTGTGTATCTACAAAATTGAGATAGCGGTATCATTTCCAAATAATTATGTAAATTCTGTTTGTTGTCAGTAATTGTTAAAATGGAAATACGCACATCATTAATATTGGAACACACACGCGTTCAATCGCGGTATTTTGGATTGATAAAAATATAACATCAAAGATATCTCATGCAATCTTAAATATTGCCGGTGAACTAATGACATACATTTTGACCCTTAATAATCACACACACACCCATATCACGCCTATAATCCCTTGCGGGGTAGGCAGAGCGTATACAGCCGCAAAAAACGGACATTTACGCCTCGTCTGACAAATATATATTTGAGGGTCTTTCAGAAAATTGTGTATCGCCATAATGACAGGTTGTCAGCCCATCGCCTAAAATTGCAAAACACTCCCTCAAGTCCCTTAGTCGCCACTTACGACTCCCACGGGAAAGAAATAGGGTGATGCTATTCTAAGGCAAACATGGCACAAAAAAAATGTTGTAAAGGAGCTAGTAAAATCGTTTCAATACTAAAATATTCATAACTTTTCCATTTTAGGGCCTGACACCAATCTCCGTATTGATCTTCGTGCTCTACATCATCACGTCACTCACCATCATTGGCATGCTCTTCGACCAGTCCAAGTACGCGCCCATTCTTGAAGTTATCCGATGCTCAGCCCTGGCCTTCTTAACCAGGAGTCTAGCCAACCAAGGAGTGGGCACTATTCTACAGACGATGTATGTTACATCTGCCATGTTCTGGTGTCTATACACCCTGAAACTGGTGGAGATCAAGAAGACCAGTAAAGTAGAATAAGGTCGTGAAAAGTTTTATTTGGCAAAGCGAGTTAACACCAAAGACTGAATGCATTGTAGTTTCAAAATCTGTTCATAAAAAACTCTACATGGATGATCAAACATAACTGAATGAAGATTTGGATTGTTCAAGCGCAGGCTGGAAAAACGGCGAAATCAGAGAATTTTTCAACGAGAATTCATTCAGCTAGTATACCTAGTTTGTTTAGCGTTCAAAGTCGAACCAAAGCTTTTCAAATATTGCTTTTGCCAAATAACAGTCACAACGGACATTGGGCACACCAAAAAACATGCAGACAGTTGTAATAAGTTTTTTCGAAAGCTTAAGAAAATTTGGTAACGCGTGGTCCAATATTATGTGTTCCTAGTAGTTTAACAATGCTCTCGATTCTGGCAGGATTTTTCCTTAGCTACTTCTTAGCTTTTCCTGTCATCCTCCTATCCTTTAAATAAAATGTTGGCTGGATCTACCCTTGAACGCAAATGGCAGCTGCAGATTTTCTGGACTTTTGTTAAGAATATGGCTTAAAATAGCTTAAATTTGGTAGAATAGACCTACACTAGAATCGAGCATATTTTGTAGTTTATCCTGATATGTATGTATGATAGAGATGTTTTTCTCAACAAATCGATGGGCATTGAGTGGTTATTATACTTTTCATCATTATGTAGTGTTATTGTAATTAATTATTGTACTTTGCGAATAAACGTAAGCATTCTCATGAAGAAAATGTAGAAAACTGTATTTGTTTATAGAATAATTGAGTAATTTTATATTTGATTCATTTGCATGTATGTGACCTATAGGACCTCGTCATTTATATAAGTGCAACTTTTTAAAATGTAAAATTTTATATCATTAATTATATTTCATACGGTTTTACAATAATTACGTTTCATTTCCTTTATACATTTCAAATTAATGTTTTGTTTATTTGTTCATCGGGTCTTTCGTTGACTCGTGTCTCACACGAAAATAATGAAACCAATAAATTTTTGTCTATTTGTAAGGATTTTTTTTTAAATTGCTACTTACTGCTATCAAAAAACTATAATTGAGTGTTTGAATTTCGAACGCAAAACTAAACTGTTGACGTAAAAGATGTCGCGAAAAGTTTGTAATTGGAACTACATACATACAAACAAACAGACATAGGGACAGACGCGGGAAGCGACTTTACTTTATACTATATAGACTAAATATTACTTTATCATTATGAATCACAAAGAAGACAAATTTTTCATTCGTTTAGGTACCTACTAAATTTGTAAAGGGCGCCTTATGAAAATTTAATTGTAACCTTTTCAGTTATTTTTATTATGATACTAGCAGCCCGCCCAGCGGTTTCACCCGCCGCTAACAATTTCCCCCCGGGAATAAGATAGTTTAATATAGCCTATGTTCATCAGGGATAATGTAGGATTCTAAAAATCTTGACTTCAATTTGAAACAAATACCGTTTTCAGATGGTGGTGGCGTAAAGTTACATGCCGTGTGATTAACCTGGCCAGCCCCATGGCAGTGCCTTTATTTTTATTTTTTTTATTCCGCCCGAGACGGTTTTCTATTAGGTCACAAAATTGTCATAAAAAAAAAGAAAATTGTGTGATAAAATTTCTTTTTTAGAATGACGGTTCATGCGACGTCATTAAGTGATAATACTATCCCACATTGAATAAAAAAATTCAATTTCAATTATTAACGGTAAAAGAATTTTTTAAATCGGTCCAGTAGTTTCGGAGCCTATTCAATTCAAACAAACAATAAATAAAATCTTGTTTCTAATATTAGTGTAGATTATATTATTATTATTTTAGTGTGAGTTACGTTACCGTACCCGTGTGATGCCGGCTAAGATTCCCGTGTGATGCCGGCTAAGAATAGCATCACCCTATTTCTTGCCCGTGGGTGTCGTAAGAAGCGACTAAGGGACTCGAGGGTGTGTATTGCAATTTTAGGCGATGGGCTGACAACCTGTCACTATAGTTATACACAGTTATCTGATTGACCCTCGAACTTTTTGTCAGACGTGGCGTAAATTACCGTTTTTCACGGCCATTTATGCTCTGCCTACCCCGCAAGGGACTATAGGCGTGATAAATGTATGTATGTATTTTAGTGTGATGCCGGCTTAGAATAGCATCACCCGATTTCTTTCCCGTGGGAGTCGTAGGAGGCGACTAAGGGACTTGAGGGTGTGTATTGCAATTTTAAGCGATGGGCTGACAACCTGTCACTATGGCGATACACAATTTTCCGAATGACCCTCAAACATATGTCAGACGTGGCGTAAATGTCCGTTTTTGCGGCCGTTTACGCTCTGCCTACCCCGCAAGGGATAATAGGCGTGATAAGTGTATGTATGTATTATTTAAGTGTACCTAGATTTTTTTAATGCATTATTTAATGTTTTTTGTCGTCTTTTTATACCGAGTAAGGGACAGCCCTTCGAATACTGATAGGGCTCATGAAACATAAAACTGGACAACATTCCCCTAGAAACATATATCAGGAAATGCCAAAAAAATTACCTTCCATACAAAATCACAATCAGCTGACTGCATTCACTATGGGAAGTCAGTTTTTTTACGTTTCCTGAAATATATTCCTAGGGGAAAGTTGTTCAGTTTCATGGTCTGCATGTACCCTATTAGTATTCTGAGGGCTATCCCTGACACCCTCTAATACAGTAATGATTAAATGTAATCATTATACTGGTACGAATAATGTCGCGTAGTTGGTACATTTTTAAATGAAAAAGTAGTTATTGTGGCATAACTGTAATAGTTAGACATATGGTATCGCGGACATTATTATAGATATTGATGTCCTCTATAAAACTGTTGTACATCACTTTGCTCTATTGTCAATAATTTCCACAGCGTACGCGATATAAGATATTTTTTTGGTACATTTTTCACACGTTGGGTTACATTATCGAAATTTTCACGCGGATCCCTATTTTTTTCTCGAATAAAATATAGCCTATGTTCATCAGGAATAATGTAGGATTCTAATGGTGAAAGAATTTTTAAAATCGGGCCAGTAGTTTCGGAGCCTATTCGATGCAAACAAACAAACAAACAAACAAACAAACAAACAATCAAATCTTTCCTCTTTATAATATTAGTGTAGATGAAATACCTACCTATTCACTAAAATTCACTTGAAAGTTACGCCAAGAAAGTTGAAAAGATGTTGAATCCTTTCAGTCTCCAGTCGAGTCAACTTTTAAAAGAATATTTATCTTTTCGTGAGCAGACATTACTTTACCTATTTTCGAGGAGGATGCCTAATACTGACAGCTACTAAAATTCACAGTAGCTCCGCCAACTTGGTAGAATTTGCCTAAAATAATAAAACAGTACGTACAATATTAAAATTGTGCAAAAAAAACGAACCTACTCAACTAGTATACAGGGTGTTTGGGACAGCCCTCCGAATACTGCTAAGGTGCATTGAGACCATAAAACTGAACAACTTTCCGTAAGAAAATATTTCAAGTTTTTTTTTATTTTCCTACCTGAATGCAGTCAGCTGATCGTGATTTTGTATGGGAGGTTGTTTTTTGTCGTTTCCTGACATAAATTTCTAGGAAAAAGTTTTTCAGTTTCATGGTCTGATGCACCTTATGCGGATGGCTGTCCTTTACACAACCTTCCGATAGGTATAATAATATTTTTGTATAATTTTTGGTAAAAAAAAATAATCCAATCCTAAAGCAGTTGTATTTAATCGCATGAAAAGCACGTACAAAGCCGGACCACCGTGCAGCAAATGACAGCCGAGCGGCGATGCGGCATCGTACGTGCTTTACATGCGGTTTCTACGACATTTTTTGACATTTACACTGGAAAATACAAAAACTACGTGCGAAACGTGTGAAGACATTTTTATCTTAGACTGACTGCCTTCTGCGCCGTTTTCTCGCCTATCTTTTGACAACCTACACAAATGCACCCCTGAAGCAGAGAAATGGCAGAAAACCAGAGACAATGTCCTCAATTCGGGATATAAATTCTCTTAACTTACCTTAAATAAGTGCCATCACTTTCCGTAAACAGGTTTAGAAAAGGATAGGAGATATTTTAGTCATGTCATGTCTTATAATTTGAAGCAAAATACGTGTTATCTGTCAAAATAAGGCGACGATGAAAACAATAGCGACAAATTGACTAGAAATTGCGAAGAACCCATTGTCAATTTTAAACACGACAGGACTAAAATATCTTCTTTCCTTTTCTAAACCTACGGACAAATTGGACGGAAAATTACAACCCTTATAAGATAATTTATATCCCGAATTTAGGGTATTGTCAATCATCCGAGCAGGGATTGCCATACGATATGATAACCTTCTTAGTGCAATGTAAAACGTCGCTGCGTTATACTACTACAAAATGAGAAATCTATTTATTTTCCAAAAGAACGAATTTGGCAAGGCGAGTACGGATTTTCGCTAAACCATTCTAAATTGCATTTCGCGGATCTAAAGCACACTTGCGGCAATCTAATTCACATTTACAAATAAAGGTGGTTCTCACACGTGTAGCACTTATCTTGGTGTTTTGCTGGTCCGGTGCTAGGTACTGACAAGAAGTGATGTAAGAAACCGCATGACCGGCGTGTGTCCACACACAGTCGACGCCGCACCGCCAACGGATGTCACAGGCTTTTATTTGTTGGCTGGCTGTCGTTTACGTTTGTGTGTGAATGGCCATCTTCTTTCACTTCTACATCATATACCTATCACTGGTCCTAAAAAAGATTTGCCAATGGTCATAGGTAGGGAGTAAGTATTACAAGTAACGGAAACAGCATAATTTCTCGTAATTAACTAAAGCTTTGCACGCCTTTAAAAAACTATTTAAGGTATTTATTTTCGTTAGGTTCTTTGGGCTGTTCATACTGAGTTATCTCTTAATCTTCCAGTGTATATCCTGCGTTATCCATCATGTATACGGAACCATCTAATTAGATCAGTCAGCGAAATACCTACCTACTCTAGATTCTAGTCCATTAATTAACTTGAAACTCTAGTAAACCTAATTGCGATAGTAAATGACGCGTGCAATCAAGCTCATTAGCTTAATGTAAACACTTGAGATTTTGACCTGTTTTCGTATTTGTATTACAACCTACCTATGATCATTCGCACACGTGCCACACGATAATGCGGTAAGGGACAGCCAGTAACGGACGTTAAGTGGGAGAATCACCTTAAAGCGATTGTACTCGTGAACGTCCGCGATAGTGGCGCCACTTCCCAAAAAAAAATCTTTATACAAACAAACTAACAGAATGTCAGTTGCTGAAGTTTATAGTATTATGCTTAAGTAAAATTAGAACCTACAAACTCAATTAAATATTCGGTAAAATAATTAAATTTATGACAATTAATACCAAAAGATGCCGTTTGTAGGCATTTTTAGGCACTTAAAAGTATAGCAAATATTTCATTTAGTTTGCAGGTTTAAATTTTACTTAAGGCACAGTATAATATTAATAGTACTAGCGTACAGTATGGTCACTCCCTGCCTCCCCCTACAAGCGCCGCCCACCCGCGGTCGGAGGACGCTCAGACACCGGCTAGCCAGGACGCGACGACGAAGGTCATTTTATACTGCCGCACATTGCATTCCCGATTCGCGAACGCAAAATGGCGGCAACCCTGACATGTTGTCTCACACACACAAGCATGGTACGCGTTCACCTACGCGAGCTTAGACTGTGTGCGTAGCAACGCGTTTGATTCATACATTTGAGCGCCAGTGTCCGAGGTGTGCTTAAGGATAATACTAACAACTTGAGCACAGAACACTCTGATAGATTGTTTGTATAAAGAGTTTGTTTGGATAAACAATTTTTGTGAAGTGGCGCCACTGTCGAGGCCGTTCACGAGTATACTCGCATTAAAAGCATTTTGCCGGTTACGAATGAGCCGTTGCCCGCGGTAAACCACGAGAAGTTAGTTCTGGCCCAATTTCCACCCCAGCTTCCGAAGAATGTCTGAAAAACCTTAAATATACTATGAAATGGCACATGACATGATGATGTCTCACTCTGTTATTTGGGAGTAATCCATACTAATGTGTGCATGTTTGTTACCTCTTCACGCTCAAACGGCTTGACCGATTTGGATGAAATTTAGAACACAGGTAGAGTATAACCCGGAATAACACATAGGCTACTTTATACCGCGGAAAAACAATTATTAACACGGGAAAATGAGTGGCAGTGGGTGAAACCGCTGGGCGGAAATATAGTAAATTATTATTCGACAATCAACCTACCATCAAAATACTGAAGTGCTAGCAGGTGGTAGTGTACTTATCATAGTGAAATTACTACCTACTTTAAACCAAAAAAAAGCTTATACATGTGTTGAACGCGTGTTCAAATGAAAACTTCATACAAAAAAAAGTTTCTGGCAAACGATTGGCGAGAAACCACACAAGACCGAGACAAGTGGCGAAATCTCGTATCAGGGGCAAAGACTCACTTTGGGTCGTCGAGCTGGCGAAGTAAGTAAGTAAAAAAAGAGTTAAACGCAAGTAATTTTTTTTTGTGGTAAGGCACATATTATCAACCTGAATCATGAGATTGCCGGCACACTCTGTACAAGAGGAAGGTACCGAACGACGAACTTGCCCGAAAACGCTAAGCTCAATAGATCAAAATGAACAACTTTTTCCAAGAAACATGGATCAAAACATTTTAAAAATACCTCCCTAGCATTTTTTTATACATTGACCTTTACCTCTTTGGGGAAAGTTTGGGAAAGTCCGTCGTTCAATACCTCCCTGTATTATGTGTGTGTCTCATCATAACATAACTTTCCTAGCAAATAACGTGAAATCAAGTCTTCAGCTTAAGGTCGATTTAAGCAAGTTAAAAATAATACAAAGATATAATATAACAACTTTAATTTCAATTAGCGAATCGGAGATATTATTTACAACTTAGGTAGGTAATAAATCCAAGCTCTTATTGCATTTAGATAATTGCTGTGGGTTATAAAGGTCTGCTGGAAGAGATTGTAGTTGTAGTGTTCCCCTTCAGAAGTACAACTGTGATAATTTTCTACCAATAAACTAGGTTATTCATCTATAATGTATAGGTACGTAGGAGAATTTTGTATGCAATTTGACAGTCTATCAAGTTAATATCTAGGTATCTAGTTAGCTATATATATACTTACATTCTCTTTACCTTTTAATTATTTGTTTTCATTATCAAAAGTCCTTAACTTTCTTGTACTTCAAATGTTTCCTATAAATGTAATTCCATAGTTTATTTACAGTCACAAGTAGAACTAACAGAAAGTCTATCTTATAACAAGAGTTACAGATTCACTTAATTATATATGTATAGATATGATCTATTTAATACACTAAGTGTTTATCAATGCTTTGCACGCACTCACAATCCATAGTCATAACACGAGAATGTCAGTTTATATGAGCCAAGCAACTCGACTGCCCTTCTCTCGCTCCACCGTGATGTCATCGGGTGTGTTCACGGTGGCGGCATCGGCGGCAGCGGAAGTAGAAGCGGCAGCGATAGCGGGCGCCTCGCTGACTCGCCGGCGCGTGAGCGTGCGCTGCGGCTCGTACCGTCATTTGCAGCAGTCGATGCGGGCGCAAACTGCCGCGCTTAGGAGGGTAGCGATGGCGAGAGCGATTTGGACACTCGCAATCACAACTAAATCCCGTGACGATGGTTTCGAATCTTCTTCTACGGGTATTGCTCTGGAAAGGAGCTCTAAGTTAAACAAATAGATATACATGTCCAGAATAGATATAAATAGATAGGATGATATATCTATAAATATGACTTTCTGACTACATGTCTGTGAAATGAACGGGTTCTGTTCGGTAAATGTATAGTTAATAATACACTTTTTGTAAATTTCTGCTGCACTTACCCGTACTCGTATCCCGGCGGATCTAATATAGTTTTAAAACTCTGAACTACCAGAGCAATCAACAAGCAAACTGCTGATGCCCAGAGGAAAATTTCTGTTCCTGCACGAATCGCCAGTCCCTGCACCCCACCCCATCCTCGGGATGTGTGTATTGAGACGGCTGCAAGGAAAGAAAATTTAACTTTATAAGGAGAGAAAAAATAAGTTATTTTATGCTAAATGAACTTTTACGCTACTATAAACAGTCAAAATCGCGACTGGCTCCAAATTTTTTTTTCTTTAGCTCAGCCAACCTCGACTTTTTTCCAGTTGAAATTACAGAGTAACATTGTTTTGTCTTGGAATAGATTAACAAATCATTGAAATTTCATGTGAAAATATTATCGCGTCGCTCATGAATGTACACCGATACCTGAACCTCAATTCTCGCGTATGGATTGATACGACTAGACGCAAAAATAATTGAGCTATAACGTTGGACGTGCAGGCAGGGTGATCTTATAGATTTTTATTCAGTTTTCTCGTCTACACAAGTAGGTATTGTAGTCTTGTGGTTAATAATGTATCAGTAAGTTTAGAGAAAGCATCTGTAAGTTTAGGTAGGTAAAGTTCACCTAGCAACTCACTCCTAGAAAGGTACACGTATACAAAAGAAAAGTAATAATAATAGTTAATCGATAATTTCAAGACACGGGTAATCCAGTTTCTTATTGAATTGTACTCAATATCAAGAAAAAGAGCTATTTGCCCTCAGACAAAACGAAACCTAATCTAATTATTTGGGTTTCAAAGCCAAAGAGCAGTGGAATACGTTTCAGAGAAATATTTTATTTCGAAAATAACAATTATTTGAGAAACAAACAGACTGCAGAATTGTACTTTATTTCTACATGGAACTTAACAGTTGAAAAAATCTTAGGAACTTATACAATTTTTTTTAATACCAAGGTATGCCTTTTAAATCAAACTGCATAATCTCTCGCAGTATATGTTTCGAATATGAAAACACCTTTATGATTTTAATTGGCTTCCTTTACACCATCAGGAAAACCTGGATAAAACCCGCTACAAAGACTTTATCGTTTTGTTTCTTTAATATCTTTGTTATGTAAAAACAAGAGGTGAAACTATCAATGTAAATTCAACCTACGAATGAGGGTTCAAGCTCAAAAATGTGAGGTATAAAAATATCTATGGGATTGTAATAAATAATACACACTGAGTCATAATCTTATCGTATCAACGTCATGTTTATAATCGACTAGCACTAACTCAGTTTGCAAGAAGGTAGCCTTACACACACCTATAGTTCAAGCGTAGCCTGTAACGTAAGTATCACGCCTTTATCCCTTGCGGGGTAGGCAGAGCGTAAACGGCCGCAAAAAAACAGACATTTACGCCACGTCTGACAAACGTTTGAGGATCATTCGGAAAATTGTGAATCGGCATAGTGACAGGTTGTCAGCCCATCGCTTAAAATTCAGCCCTCGAGTCCCTTCGTCGCCTCTTACGTCGCTGGGAAAGAAATGAGGTGATGCTATTCTAAGCCGGCATCACACGGCTAACGTAACGTAAGCACACGTGGTAAATGTCATGTTTAAACGTTACCATTGCACAAACTGCATTGTATGCTGGTACAACTTCCCCTTACAATACAGTGTATAACGCTGTATATTAGGTAGGCACAGACCTGCAGCTAAAACGCTGCTGAAACCAGCTGGAATTCCGAGCCCCATGTTGAATTTCTGCCTCTCTTCGATGTACGCCACACTGCCCATCACTATTGCAGATATGCCGCATACAATCTGAAAAACAAAAAGACGCGTTTATACAGGGTATATTGTAAAGGTGTTGCGTGATGCCGCCTTAGAATAGCATCACCCCATGTATTTCCCGTGCGTGTCGAAAGAGACGACTAAGGGACTCGAAGGTGTATATTGCAAACAAATGCGATGGGCTGACAACCAGTCACTATGGCGATACACAATTATCTGAATGACTCTCAAATGTTTGTCAGACGTGGCGTGAATGTCCGTTTTTTGCGACCGATTACTCCGTGTCTACCCCGCAAGGGATTATAGGCGTGATAGTATAATAACGAGTAAGTTTTTATACAGACAATCAATTTTTGCTGGCTTTGACAAGATTTCGTTTGGCGTAGGTTTTATAGCATAAGAAAAAGCTACGAGTATTATCTACACCCACTCCCTAACGAAAAACTTCAGATCTGTATTAAATAAAGAAATTATAGCTTTTTGACAGAAATAGACATAAATAAACATGGAATAAAAACAATGCAGCATTGCAAATCAGCCTTTGCTATACAGGGTGTACGCGGCAGCCCCCCGAATACTGATAAGACCATGAAACTGAACAATTTTCGATAAGAAGATGTTTCAAGAAGCGTCAAAAAAAATTGGATTTCCCATGGTAAATGCAGTCAGTTGATCGTAATTTTGTATAGGAGGTCGAATAGTTTTTGTGGTTTCCTGACATATGTTCCTATGGGAAAGTTGCACAGTTTCATGGTCTGCATGCACCTATGAATATTCGGAGAACTGTCCCTTACACCCCGTACTGCTACGTAGGTATGCAAAAACACCAAAACAAATAGAGATAAAATGATTAAACCTCTTAAACAACACTACGGCTCAGTGCTTGCCAAAACTTCCTATTTCGCATACTCGTATCACGTATTGGCCGGCAGCCAAACTTTTGTACTTAAAGGGCCATTCTTATACTATTAACAGAGTTTATTGTTTGAAAATGAATTTAATATCAGAATTTCCCAAAGCCTCGCACGTATCGATTTCATATTAAGTTTTATAGGTTAGCTGGAAGAGATCTCTGGATCTCTGTATAGAACTAATATTTGTGAAATACTTTAAAAACAAAAAATATTGTATTGTCAATGCACAATATAGAATATATATCAAAGTCACAGTGTGTTTTTTAATGTTTTATCTTAGTGTGCAGGGTTGCCTGGAAGAGGTCGCTTAAAGCAATAATGCCACCTTTACTGGTATTATGTTGTTTGTTTTTGTTCTTGTATCAGTTATAACTATTAATGTAAGCAATAAAGGGTTTGCCTGTCTGTCACAGTGGAGAATATTTATAATTTGACTAGATTTCCGCCCAGCAGTTTCACCTGCTGCCACTCATTTTCCCTTTTTTGATAATAGATGTTTTCCCGCGGTAATAAGTAGCCTATTGTGTTATTCCAGGTTATTCTCTACCTGTGTTCCAAATTTCATCTAAATCGGTCAAGTCGTTTAAGCGTGAAGAGGTAACAAACATACATACACACACAAAAACTCTCAGATTTTTAATATTAGTACGGATAAGAATGTTACAACTAGTGAAGTGCCGTACTAGTACAGATATAAAAATACGAGTACTACCTATTTCGGAATACTTCTATTTGTTTAACAACTGGGTTATACCCGCCGGGAAATTTTCATGAAAGAATCAGGTTTCATAGGTTGAAACCCGTACTGTGTTAAATTTAGTTGGCAATTTATTAAATTATCCTATCCTATCTTATCCTCCCTAACACTATTTAGACAAACTCTGTGCATAAATCAACTGTGGTTTTGGCTCAGAGTTGAATGTATAAGTCGGTTAATCCGTCAGTGTTTCATTTCATAAACAAGAATTAAATATTTTTAGCATAACAATCCACAACATTTCAAAATTCTAACAAGTCTTTATTATATTATTTTGAATAGATAGTTTATCGCGTCATTAAATAAAAGGCTAGTTCTCTTGGTTTTTTTATGTTTCAAAATCAGAGATTTTAAATTTTAAAAAGTGCCTTAGTTTAGCTCCAACAACTAAGCTGCTGAAAACAAAATTCATTTACCTACTTCTTATATGACGTTTATAAAAAACAGATGACAGATGAATGAATTAAGTTTTGGTTGACTTGGCAGATAGTGCACGTGTCTGTCATTGTTTTTTTAATGGCTATTGAGTTTCTTTTTTACTTTGTGTATTCTGGACAGGAGAAGATCCAAGACCATGCTGCCTCAATCTGTTTTTTTTTTCTACTATAAGCAAAGGATATTTTCAGGATTACCTAACTTTGGAAGTTTTCTCATGTTTTAAAAATAAAGATTGCATTAAAAATAACGAGAATATGGTGTATTTTATTAAACATCCCAAACACTCTAAACGATATATATATAGATTTTTTTCTAACGTAAAATGAAATGTTGTGGATTGCTACTCTTGGGCAGTAGTTAATTTAGGCGGCTAAAAGTTAGAATTATTCAGGGAAAAGGCAGCACCGTTCCCTGAATAATAATAATAAGGATAGTACCCCTGCCTGCTACGCCGAGGGTCGTGGGTTCGCTCCCCACACAGCACAAGTATTTCAAATATTTGTGTTGAGTCTGGATATTTTCTATGTATTTATTTACAAAAAAAAGTATGTATTTATTATATCAGCTAACTAGTTTCCATAGTGCAACCTTTGATTAGTTTGGGGCCAGATGACGCTGAGTGAAATATGTAACATACATACATACATCTATCACGCCTATAATCCCTTACGGGGTTGGCAGAGCGTAAACTTAAAATGTCTAAGATATTAAAAATAAAATTAAAAACCTTACACTGCCCTCGCCAATTCGCCAAGCGTAGTGAGTATGGTAACACGCCAATACCTCAATAGTAGGAGGGCCATGTCCAGAAGTGAACTGTTGTGGCAGTTCATGAGGGATGAAATACTAGTACGCAAGTTCCATCGCTCCATTACGGTCCGCCGTCCCATTTAGTTTGTTTACACTGGTGTACGATGACAGTGATTGCCACCCTACCTACGCTACCACTATAACAAGCAACATAACAGCCTACAATTTTGCCCATAAACGGTCCACCCACAACTTCAACATCCTCAAAAGTCCTCTGCTGGACATGGGCCTCCCCCAATCGGGGGGTATTTGGCACAGTCCCCACGCTTGGCAGGTGGATTTGCGAGAGCAGTGCAAGGTGTTTGTATTCACAGGGAACGCTGCTGCCCATTCCCTGGATTCATCCCTTAGTCGCATTTTACAACACCCATGGGTGTAAATGGGGTGATGCTATTCTAAGCCAGCACCAACGGCCCACCAACAGCTGATTTACCTTATCTTAGATAATAAATTACTTTGCATCATTAAACTTTTAAATTTTATATGCAATGTTACAGAATACCTATAATGTTTTATGAACTACTTCTTTTTTTCCAAGGTACTTAGACTACTCAATTTAAATTAATGTTTTATGTTAAAAAAATTCAGTTTGAAAAGATTAAATGACTATTAAAAAGTATTTACGTCTATTGGTAGGTACCTACTTTTCTTCACTTTGCATAATAAAGCATGATTAAACGTTTTTACTAAGATCTATGATTAAATTTTGCGGCTTTTTTGCAATCTGCCTACCTTGCAAGGGATTATAGGCGTGATATATGTATGTGTGTATGATTAAAACAGCACAGTATCATGTCCTATTAATGAGAACTGCAAGTCTTTAACTTGTCAAAGAGAAATGAGCTACCAGTGCTTTGACATTAGACGTTCTCGGTTTCAAAGTGGTCTAAAAGTAATCCTTGTCATTTGTGTATGTGCCATTTATTAATGGTTATTTATTTTCAAATATTAGGGCAAAGGATTTCCATTCCACACAAGTCGTCATATCTCGTACTTCCATATAAATCGTATTGGCTGGGCCTTGGACGAGACGGCTACATATCGATGTATTGGTACAACATAAAATTTCACGATTGAACAATTTGCGGGTGAGTACTGGCTTTAGATTTTTTTCTTTAATTTAAATGGAATATCTTGGATCTTGTTAAGCAAAATGGAGACAGGAATAATTCAAAATGCGGGCCGGGCAACGATGTCTTTAAAGGAATTAATAAGACGACAATTTACATTTTCTTTGAATTTCGGCATCATCAAAACTGGTATAAAGGACAAATAATTCCGGAGTCAACATTTTTAAATTCGTACTAAGAAATATGGCGTAATTAATCATAATCGCCTATGAAAACTGTAGTCATTTTGAGTCAACGTCAAACAGGGTTATATTTTTCAATTATGTAGTTATCTTTGTACGAATAGACCACCAGGATTATACGTAGTAGGGCCATATCCAAGATCATAAAAATACCACGGTTCTTTGAAACTTGATATACCTATTTGAATAAAATGTATTCAAATCTTTTTTATTTATGAACAGCTTTCTTTCGTGATTTCAGAGAATAAAATTTGTTATTGAAAAGTATAGTAGTAGTTTTAAATCTCTATGTCAGAATGAAGCAGCAGATCGACATACATACATATTTTGAAAGTAAGGTACTAACTTATTTAATGCCTGCAATGTGTAGTGTAGGTACTAAAACATTAATGGGGTTTGATTAATTACTCGTACATGGAGGCGACGGCTTGTCTCGTCTCAGGCGAGTGTTGTCATCATTGAATTTAAGGGCCTTAAGAACGTTGAACATGTGTTAAACGCGTGTTTAATTGAGTGTGGCGTTCACTTTAAAAAAAATCACATATTTCTTCATGCGCATGTGTGTAATGTTTCATACATTGTATAGACGTATGTTCAATTTTGTAGACCCTGCACAATCGGTGAAATATTCACGGTAAGTTGAGTTATAATTATAAGAATTACAAGTTATTCTATCTATTAAAAAAAAACCGCATCAAAATCCGTTGGGTAATTCTAAAGATATAAGGAGACACCAAACGGGAAGCGACTTTATTTTATACTATGTAGTGATGGACGTTTTTGGCATTTCCATCCAATACTGTAGCAAATATCTATCGAGTTTGCAGGTTTTAATTTTGCTTTAAGATAAAACTAAAACTTTGTGCAAAGGACATTCTAGTGTATTGTTTGCATGAAGAGATATGAGTTTTATCGTGAAATGGAGCGGTATTTTACGAAAAAACTAATATCAAAGAACTCTTCACAAAATCTAGCGAGTTTTGCGGCACCAGTCACCTTAAATAAAAACTCCATTCAAAAAACGTAAGACGCATGTCTAACTTTTGGTAGCAAGGCCTTTAACGTTCCAAGATTCAGAACATCACGTACGAACTGCCATCAACATGGTAAGAAGAAGAAATATGACCTATAATAGATGCGGTGTGATTTGTGATTCTTGTACTTTTATTTCATACAGAATTACGTACTAAAATATTTACGTATTACATCTACATCACAGCCAAAACGTATCATAACATTTTAACAAAAATCACAACGTAGTTTCAGTACTATTTATTGCATCTATCAAACCTGCGGATAATATGAGGAATTCAATGTAGCTATGTACGACACTGCAGCATATGAAAATTTGACCTTGCCATTCACGTCACCATAAATTGGCATCGTTGGATCGTATTTCAATACTAAAACTGCCTTTGCTACATCTGTTTTGTAGTCATTTCGTAGAAGGCTCGTAGTCTTTTATATATATGCCTACGTTATCGGCTACGAGCGTTACAGCGTAGTAATCGTAGCAGAAGTTTAGACTCGTGTTAATCAAAGCAATGTAGTCGTTCTTGAATCATCCAACTTACCTAATGATAGTGTAATGTAAACAATTCGTGTTAAGATATAATTTGAAGCTTGCCGACTGACAGTTACAGTGGGTGTGTTTTTATGTCCAATTCTATTAACTTAATTCTAATTCTATTTTATTAGTGTACTATGTGATTGCTTTGTTCTCAAATTAGCAAATAAAATGAGGCCATACTAGTAAAAGACTTCCACACCCATGCTGCACACACGTCACATCACATGAACACTTAATTAACGTAAAGCAGCCGTACAAAACAGGAATACAAATTCCCATGCGCAACGAACGTGAACTATATGTGGTATATTGTCTTATCTATTATTTTTATACGTTATCGCACGCCGTCAAAAAGGTGGACCTAATGCCACGCGGAACCAAAGGGTAAACAGAGGTTGATTTTTGTAAAACTTATATGCTTTATCCACTCTCATATTAAAAGCAGATGTTTTTTTACAATAAGACAGTAACGGAAGAAAGGACATAGGTTTCTTTTTGCCGTAGAAAAATAGCCCATAGCACACATGGCTGGTTGTAGCCCGCGCACCACCCAAAACGGTAAGTTTTCTATATTTAAACAAGCACATGTTAACCTATATAAATGTTTATTGTGTAATAATCATAAAAAACAAACTCACTTCAAATAACATAACTTAGATTTTTTATCAACTACCGTTGTGGTATCGGAGAAGGCTGACGTTGAGTATCTTTTGCTGATGTATTGAATTGACGAGGGTCTTTTGCTGTTTGCCTACTTTGGTCTCCATAATACACCACAATTTATGTTTTTCTGATCAAGATACTTACCTAAAACAAAAAAGTTGAAATACTTTAGGCTCTATGTAGTTTAGTTCAGTTTTTACGCTGAACTGGTAAAGGAATACGAAAGACGAAAAGTATATTTGCAAAATAAGTCTAATCAAAATAAGTCTTTAAACTACATAAAGTTTAGCGATTGCCCCTCTCGGGTACAAGTACGAAACTCATATACGAGTTGTCGTTAGACACTCATGAGACCGATGCCTCGTAGATTCGCACCAGTAGTCCATATGGACGCAGTTTCACTTTAGGCTCTATTTGGAGTTCTGTCAAAAATATTTTCTATTCTAGTTAAGAAACATCATGATTCAATTTAAGTACATTGCGAAGCTGGTGAATCTAATAATCTTTTGATAAGTATTATAAGAGCGGATCAGCGAACTATCTACGCAACAAACATCGAATGTGTACCACTCGAACAATTTGATTCGTGATTCTATTTCCAGGTGGCAGCCCTATGGCGGTCATGGTTAAGAAGGTAAAAAAACATACCTGCAACACTCTCAACCGTAGCACAAACGCCAAGGGGTAAGACAGGGAAGGCCACCCTTCCCTTTCTTCTGTGAGCGGTGCCGCCGCCGACTCTTTGCGGCGACTCAGAGCTATCTGTAACAAACAAATATTACGAAAATATGTAAGTTAAGTGCCTGTCTCGAACTTTTGAACGTCATTTTCCCACTAAAAACAAATCCTGTGTGAGAACAGAGCGATTTAGATTATTTTTCACTCTTTTGGAAATTTCTCGCCAAATAAACAAGTAAACAAAGAAACTAAAAATATTCAAGACGTATTCAAAAAAGATTATGTATTATGTTCATAAGATTGCTGTACACTACGCCAAAAAGTGTAAAAGTAGACCAAATTTTGAAAAATAAGTCTATCAAGCAAACTTTCTTTAATCGTGTTTTCCTGCAACCAGAATCTTGATAAAATGAAAAAAACATTATACATAAAAATAAGGTGTTTATCGTATTCACCAACGAAATTGTATGCATCCAAAAATAGCCATTATTCACACGGCGCTGCCCTTAATCGACAAATTTGTTCCAGTTGACTGCTGGTAAAGTTTTATTTTTTAGGCACCAAACCACAGATAATATAATACTAACCAAACTTAAATGGTTATACTAAGTATATGTTTGGAAAACCAGCATATGATGATCCTGTAAACTCGATGCGGTTTCCGCTTTTTTATATTCTATCTTTTTCACATTATTGTCATCCATGAATAATTGTATTAAAAATGTGTTCTGTAGATAGAAAATTCCAGTACCACAACTCTGTGCTTCATAATCAGGAATCATGAAGTTTCTTACCGAGAGGAGGGCTAGATTGTTATATCGTTACTTCATAGCAACCTTTGTTGCTGTTTGTTTCATTGGTAGCAACATGTTTTAAAGCGCCTTACAGTATTGGATTGAATAAATTATGTTTATTTAATATCCCTTGAACAAATTATGGAATTTATCAAATTTCATTACCTTCTTTCATTCCAGGAAAGGCCCTAAATAATTAATTTTTTAATGAATTGAAAACACGATAGGTGGTCCGTAGGTTGCCTTGACTACGTAAATTTCTGTTTTATTAACTTGAACACACAGAACTCAACAGTTAGGAGTGTGTTTTGCTTTGATTTAAATTTAAAGGTCCACACTAGTAAATGGTAAAAACAATAACACTAACTCGTGTATTTGAAAATATTTAAGCTTACAGCAACGTTGACTTCCATTTCGAGTACTCAGTTATGATCCTGAGTAAATAAGCCAAAAGAATAAACTAGCTTAAAATAATGAGTGATTCTGATACCGATAGTGAAAATGAAAAGAAGTTACCAGATAAAGTGGCTGATTCTTCGGAATCAAGTTACGACGAAGACGAAGCAATACCAGAACCGCCATCAACACAACAAGAAAATGGTGACCGGACGAGAACCTTGGTGGAGCGTAAGAACAGTTTAATTTTTATAAGAAACACCGGGTCGTTTGTTGATTCGGTATCCCACAGGTTATGAATGATTTATTCTATAAGTGAAACTTGGTAAAACAGACGGTTTCGCATAAGTAGAATCAATTACCTACAAAGATCTGTAAATGTCATTATCTAATGTAGTGTACATAAATAAACTGATAATTTAATAACACAATAAATATCTTTCGTAGCCAACTAAAAATCCCTTACAATATGGTTAAGAAGTTAATAATCGTAACAGGAAATTACTTTTATTATAGTAGGTACTACCAGCAGCAACTCCTTGTTATCAATTTTATGAATCAACTGGTTTTTGTTTTTTCAATTATATATATATATATAGAACAGCATGGAAAGAGGCCTACTACTAGTAGAAGGCAGTTGCAAAACTCTGACACCAGGGTTCTTCGGGTCGTTGGACGACTCGGTGTCCCACACCAGAAGAGAGAGAGAGGATATGGAAAGAGACTTTTAGGAGTGGGTCGATGTAGGGTAAGTAATATAAGGAGATATGAAAAATCAGTAACGGATTATTCTATAAACGATAATTTGAGATGCTGCTGATAGTACAATACGACTTTGTTCTGTACTAGAAACTTCTTCATAAAATTGACAAATTGACTTTACGTAGAAAAAATATAACTGTGTCAAATTGAAACGTCCACCTTGACAAAGAACTGTCATTATCATTACAATACCATCATCTAATCGTCAAATATTAATTTTTCACTAATATTATTAAAATATTTCATACTAATTACAGTTGAAACCCCAGAAACGATGGCAACGGCAAGGGAGCCAAAACCTATGCCTCAGGTGGCTCCAGGTCAGCCACTTCCTCGTAGAAAAAGATTTATCCCTAAATATGAAGTCGAAGGAGTTTACAAAATTGTACTCTCAGAAGAAACACAAATAGCAATAGAAATGATTATTGGAACACACGTCAACGCTCAGTACCCATGGAAAATGGTGGAGAAAAAAAACATATTTCAGTGTCTGAAAACACAGCGGGATAACTCTGAATTCTGGCCTTTCAGAGATTATCTGGAAAACTACCCAGATTACGATGATTACATTTTGATGGGATACATAACTGATGAATCAAAAGATGTAGATGAATTCTATATCTGTGTTACTAAAGAAGCTAAAGAACATTGTTACCAACAGTCAGAAAGGTTTCTTCGAAGGCAAGAAAAGAAGTTACTAAAGGCGGTATCAAAGAAGCCTGGCCCGTGGACAAGCTTGGGAAGCGAAAAGGAAATAAAAGAGTTAATACCTGTTTACACTCGTCCATTAATGGAGATAGAAATAAAAGCTCGTTATCCTACATTATACGATCCAGAAAAGTTTGACCTTCGAGATGTACTCAGTGTAAGAGACGGATATATTGAACTGACACCATACAGACAGAAATTTAACAATGTTTATCGCAGAAGAGTTGACAATGCCACTCAAGTTGGTTTAGCGAAAAAAGACAACTATGCTCAAACGGTTTTAAGGTATCCTCAAAATATGTGGACGCAATCTATTGCTGATGCTCTTGCCGCATTCGATCCGAATGCAGATCTTGACGATTTTAATAAAACAGAAAAAGACTCTGACGAAGATTCATCTTCTGGTGATGAAATAAAAACCAAACACCCTATTGATCACACAGGATTAAAAGCTTACAGAGATGCTTTGAAGCGATTAAGACGAAATTCCTACATGAAACTGTTTTGTAATTTTTTATCTTGTAATGTAACTGACATGGAGTCAGCTGTAGAGCTTAATACTGTGATGGATATTTATATCAATGACTATTCTGATCTAGAAACTGTAAAAGCAACAAATATTTATGATACAATGACCTTTCAAGAATACATTTGTTTTACAGACGTAAGAGCTAAAGATAAGTATATTTCTTGCGCCGCGTTTCATCCAATGTGGACAGGTATCGTTGCCATTTGTTACTCAGACGGATCACCAAATATAATGAAAACTTTAAGTACTAGACCAGATCCAATACAGCGAGCTGTATATGGCTTAAATCCTGTTATGATATGGAGTCATATTGATAGCTTGCGACCAAAACTTTACCTAGAATGCTCTCGAGAAGTTAAATGTCTTGCATTTTGTCCTTTTGATGAAAACCTTTTGGCTGGTGGGTGTATAAACGGGCAACTAGTTATATGGGATATAACTAATAAATTGGAAAATGCTGAGAAAATAGAAGTTCTAAGTGAAACAAGGGAAAAATATAGGATTGCTATGAATGCTCACATGGGATGGTTTAAAAATGTGCATGATGACGCTTTCGTTCCAGCAACCGCCATGAGTAGTTTATTAACAAGTCACTTTGGAGCTATCACTGCTATAAGCTGGCTGTCGCCAAACTTTTCAGTGGCGGGAACTGGAAAACAAGTATGTCTTGATGAAGGTGAACCAAGATCACTGATGATTTTTACAGGATCTGAAGATGGGACAATTCAGATTTGGAATTTATCTACAGAAAATATATTTTTAGAAGCAAAAAAGGTGAAAAAATCCAAAAGAGTACCGGTAAAACCTGCTGGATTGCTCACAGATTTATCTCCATTCAAAATTTTGGATCGTAACCTACAGCCATGTTTTAAAGTAATATTAGGAACACCAGGTAAAGCACAGACTATGCCTCTCCAAACAATTGGGTTACAACCTCCTCCAGTAAATTATATTCATGTGCCAAGAAGTGAAGCTATGCGTACTGGCAGAAAGTATTTTAGATGTGAAATTCGAAGTCAAACTCAGTCAGACATGACAAATACCCTGTATTGTGGATCTCAACATGGAGAATTTAGGAGGATTGCATACGAAGGTCATTCTTTTAATACTGGTGAGCTTGTTAACACTGAGTATTGTGACTTATTGTTTAAATGTACAATACATGATGGCATCGTGACTTGCACTCAACGCAACCCTTTTATAGATCATATAACATTAACATGTGGAGGTAAAATATTTGCAATATGGTCTGATAGACTGTCTGGAAGGCCTTTAGTATGGAAAAAAAGACCATTTCGTTTGACAGACGCTAGGTGGTCTAGCTATAAACCTAGCCTCTTATTTATAGGCACTGCAGAAGGAGACCTAGAAACATGGGATTTATTGTTAAGAAGTGACGAACCAATAGCAGTACAAACAGTTTCTGGATCTATCCTCACAGGCGTCTCAGTTCATACCCTACAGTGTCCAAAAAATCTTACTGCAGTGTGTGATAGCTATGGTTCGTTTCAAATGTTCATAAATCCTCCTATATTTATGATACGAAGTCCTAGATATGTAACTCGCATGGAAAATATGCTAAATAGAGAGTTGAACGTAATGCAATCATTCTTAAACTGGCAAGATGCGTGGATGAAAAATAATCCTGAGATCGTGCTTGAAATGCAAAGAAAAGAAGGAGCTCTGCTAGCCGAAAAAGAAGAAGAAAAACGTAGAAAGAAAGAGGAAGAAGACGCACGCTTAGAAGAAGAAGAGGAAGCAAGAAGGCTTGAAAAATCAAAAGTAATAGGTCCAATTGAAAGATGGGAAATGATAATACAAAAGCTTATAGAAAAGACTATCGCCGTTAAAAAACGCATAAATAGGGCTGAATTGATAGAGCAAGAGAAGCCCTTAAGAGAATTAGAGACACAACGTCTCGAAAAGGAGAGAAGAATGCTTGAAATAATGAAAAACCAAAAAACTATTTTCAACGATACAGTAGCTATATTATTTCCTGAAGCCATACAAAAGCCATCAAAGGCAAGAAGAAGTTATCTCGATTCAAACAAAGAAAAACAAAAAATACTGTTTTTAGAAGACTATGATTTAATTAAGAATCAAGCTTTTAAAACTGTGAAAGCAAATCCGTACAAGGTAACATTCCAATGGAAGGCTACGTTAGCTGAGGGCAAAGAAAGAAGACAATCTTTAAATCCTTTTGACACCTATATTAAGTTGCACAAGAATAGAATAGAAGATTTTGACACTAAAAGTATAATTATAGAAAATAAGGAAGTGTTTGAAGAAGAAAAAGAGCCTACCCCAGAATAACACATCGCTTTTTTGCACGGCTTGGATGTGATCTACTACATAAGTTGTGTGTGTCTTTTGTAATAAAAAATAATAAAGGTGTTTTTGAATAGCTTAGTATTAAAAGTATTTGAAATCGAAAAAGGCTGAGTGGAAGAAAGATCACAAAACATCGTTACAATTTTTACTTTGTAACGAATGAAATTAATCGTAAGTAACCATCTGAAAAAATTAAAGAATTTAAATAGTGATAATAACTGACAACGAAAATGTTACAAAAAAGGATACCGATTATTTAACCCCATTTTATTAAACAACCCTAGGTCAACCAAGTTTCACATCACAAATAATAGGCTTCGGTAGCCGGTTTGCTTACTCCGAAAATGTTTTTCTTTGTAAAAATGTAATTAGTTTTCTAATTAAATCGATGTTTCTGGAAGTAGATCTAGCAAAAGAAGGGTACTTTACTAGTACTTATCCTTCAAACCAAATTGGATAGTTTGAAGTATCCTCTCCAAACTTGCCGGGATTAAGCACATTCTGTATACATTCTGTATAAAGGTTCATTGCACGTCGTTCGCCAGACAATTGGCGGAGAAAGCACTGTACATCGCTCGCTCCAAGTAAAAAAAAAACAAATAGCTTTCATGAAATGGGTAACTGATGATGGCGTTTCAGTTCGCCGATACCTATACCAATAAGCTGTACGTGGACCACCCTTGAAAGTTGTTCCATCAAATTAGGTACACTGTCTTGAAAATACAGAAAGGTGAGCAGAAGGGTCAAACGGGGAATCGATAGATGAGTTAATTCTAAAAAAAAGTTGAGTGATCATGCGACAATTCCTTTAATTTATTTCAAACTCAACATTTTATTAAGCTTCGAGGCATTTAAGTACCTTCACTTCAAACTTTTGTTTCAACTTACTCCAAAGTCCATGTTTATTAGCAGTTTTTTTACGGGTTTTTTTATATCTTCATAAAAATCGTAGTTTTGATCACCCTAGCTCGTAAAATAGGAAGACTGAGTTAGTTCGTGAACTTATTGATTACTACCTATATTTTGTCTGTATCTAAGTCGTTTATACGATTCATATACCTACGTATATATATATACGTTTCGAGACAAATATTTCGGAACATAAAAAAACCTTCACGCGCGCTGCTAATAGTGACGCCTTTTTGCAAATTTCATACAAAACAAGTGTGTCATTTGTCATTAGCGAGTTATTTCCCCCTGTTCCACCTATCCCTACTGGCCTATCCCCCCTAGGAGGGAAGAGCGGATTTTTTTCTTTAATGAGGTAATGTTAGCCAATCGATCAATGCTAACACATTTTGGAATGCTCTCATTCAGCTATAAAAGGTATCACCGAAATGTACCATGTTAGTTTAATTATGAAGTAATTATGACTTTGATTGAAATTCATTTTTTCATTTCATTTACTGGCCCAATTATCTATCTGCAACGTTTTTTTTTTCTTTTTTTGTCACAAAAAAAAACGTTTTTTGTGACACGCAAGGAACGAAAATCATTTTTTCATATAAAACTAGACCAGAAAGTCGAAAAATCTTATCTTTAGTATTATAAATATCCCACCGAAAAGATGGCCAACATTTTTGTGTAAAAGTAAAGATAGTGTTTTAAGTACGTACGTAAGTTGACAGAGATCCTCTAAGCTTTTCTGATAGGATGGGATCCGAGGGATCAGTGTCTCCACACGTAAAGATTGATAGATCATGTGGGATATTCTCTCATGTTTGAGAAGGTCTCCTTAAACTTTGAAGTGAAAATAGGTTAAAAACACGGTTACACACTTACTTTCTTTCCACTGATATTTTTCTACGTTTATTGTCCTACATAGTTAATGCCTCCAGTAATCATTTTACAGAGCTAAATGTTCAGCATAGCGCCGTTCCGGATCTATTACTTAATGTTTTAATCATTAAAGCATTATTACCTTTAATAAAAATTTCAATGATGATTGATTGATCATGGCGATGGAAGCACAAATTATTTGTAAGAATTTCATGGTAAACTATTAGCTGGAACCAGATTAGATATTCTATGAAAAGGTTCAATTGAAGTTTCGTAATCATAAAAGCTCATTTCTTCATAATTTCTTTATTTCTATTGTTTTTTTTGTGGTTGGTTTGGTATTGTTGATGGATGATAGATATTGGTTGGTAAACTTCTCTTTATAATGTGTTGGTAATGATGGATTAGTTATAATAAAGCAATCTTACCACATTTAACTCCTCCATTACGTCGTCACAGTTGAACGAAGGCACGGCACATAGTTTGCGCTTCATATGTGCTGGTTTGGTAGCCCTTGTTAGCTCATGGAAGCTTTGATCTGACTTCGATTCGTCGCATCTGGAAATAAAATAAATGCTTTATTTACCTTCTTTACATTGGTTAAAGCATAGCTTGAACTCCTTATCGACAACTCGCAACAGAATGCAACTGTACAGTCTCATTTCAATCGAACACACAGTGGCACGTTTAATATCAAAACCTTTGTTGCCCAACACACCGTTTCAAAGTAGCAAAACCTTAATTGTGGAATCCGATAATGTTGTGGCCGTCACAAAATAGTGGAAAAGAAAATCTAGCTGGGCTGGGTCATTAACACGAAAAAAGCAGAATTTCTGCAGATTAATTAACATTATCCATACCTAAATTTTACTTGGGACCATTACTGAAAACAGAGGATTACCGATAAGGAACAACTTTCCTCACGAAATATGACAACTATTTTGAGCTTCCTGAATCCAAATCAGCTGATCAGTAATTTTGTATGGAAGTTAATTTTTTTCTATCTTTTTTTTTTTTTACTAGTGATGGGTTTTCTCTTGACTCTAGTCTTTGTTTTAGGACAGAGACACTTAAGTTTTCCCTATCCTTCACTAGTCAAATTTCACCCTATATAACAGGCAATTCCGAAATGGTAATGGTCGAAAAAAAAGCAAATATAGGTTCAGTACCTAATCATTGAGTAACAAAAGCTCATAAAAAGGTTACATTTTCGCAAATTACTTGTAGCAGACATTTTGGCTAATGAATAACATGGGCATGGCCTTAATTACAAATCTTATTACTACAATAATTTTTAGTTACAACTTTATTTCGCCAAGAAAATATATTAATAAGTATTAATATTATTTTCATCAACTACCACAATAAAAAAAAGATGAAAGATTTTTTAAGCTGGTTGTGATAATTTCATAAAATCTAAAATTCCATATCTGAACGGAACCATACGCAGGTAAGCTACTTTTGCATATTTTCCATTTTATAAACCACTTTTCGCTCAACAAATGTCATGTAGGATGCAAAGTTATTATTCCGTGAGAATTAACTGGAACAAACGGGAAGCTGTCGTATAACTCATACATGGTTTCATAGTTTCGTAATTCAATGAGAACTTTATGAGTTCCTACGGTTTCTACCTTTAGCTGTTTGTGGAGTAGTTGTCAACAAATGAGTGCTCCACTCATCACGTAAGGCAACAAATTTACCGCGTTAAACTTTATTAGTTTACAAGGTTATATAGGAACGCAAGTTCTTCGGTGAAAGGCTCTAACCCTTTTGATTCAAGAGGATTGAACCTTAGAGCTGGAAAATGCTTAGGTCGAAAAAGACACTTTACAGTTTTTTTTGTGGAAACCAGTTAAATATATACAAAATGACGACGCTCTGTAGCATTTGCCGCTTTAAAATCCGTCTCTCTGTTTTCTACGCGAAAGAGTCCGCCTACTATTTAACAGAAAAAAACTGTTATATAAAACTATAAAATAAACTATAACATTGAATTCAAGACATCAAACAAATCTCTACATATAAACATGCCAAGCCTTCTTTTGCAGGGTAGGCAGGGCGTCAACGACCGTAAAAATACGTTCGCTATCGTCACGTCTGACAAATATTTGAGGGTCGTTTCAGAAAAATCTTGCATCACTATCGTGACAGGTTGTCAATCTGTCGCCTAAAATTGTAAGACACATGGAACCCTTGAGTCCTTTATTCGCCTCTTACGACACCCATAGAAAAGAAGTTAGGTGACGCTATTCTAAGCCGACATTACCCGGCAAAAAACTCTTACTCAAAACAAAACTCTGTGCTTCAATATTTTAAAACAGTGACTTAATTAAGCGTTAATCCCTATCGAAGTGCCCATGGGACTTTTCTTGCTCTCATTCCATGATATGGGCAAAGTTTTACTAAGTATACGTAAGGCGCGGATACCATATGTGTATAAACGCGTCGCGAATTTTTCGATCTGTATATAAATTACAACAACTTGCGCGGAAGAACTTTGATGTCATATCCAAACAGTCTGACATACTGCGACTAAAGAATCCGCGATCATATCCGACACTTATTTATAACTTGGCATCTCGTTGTACTACATAGTAACATACTCTGTGTTTGCTTGTAATTCCGTGTGTTATTTTCAAAAAGTATTTTTACTATGTATTTTGAAACTATGGTGCGAGATGAATTTTGCAATATGTTGTGGTCATTAATCAATTGATGTAAATATCCCGCGAAGATGTGTCATGATCGTATCACAAGATAGAGTATGTGCGGAAGGAGGATAAACGTGGGCAAAAAGTGAATTAATCCTTTTTTTCATAGTTTGCTATAACATTTCTCATACTGAGGCACAGAGGCGCCATCAGTTTCCACACCTATTCTCTTTCCGCACATACTGTATGCAGTAATACAGCAACATATTGTTGATATTTAAATTATTTGGTAAAAGTTGTTGTCCTCCATTACATTAGTGTCGTAAAACGTTACATGTGAATGCAAAATTTTGCTCTGCGCTTTCAGTACCACCAGAGTTTTTGTAACAAAAGATGATAATTAATTTATTGATAAATTAGTAAGTAAGTAAGTTAAAACACTTTATTGCACAAAAAAAACATATACCTATATGAGATGGCAGAGGTTTATAAGGTAGTTTGCTGACGCGATGAATAATAGTAGTTTATGCAACTGTCAAAAATGGGCGGCATTAGTAGTGTGCTAGTGTCTGTTTATCACACGAGACGAAGCCGAGTGTGATAATAGTTTGACAAGAGCATTTTTAGGTATGCTTAAATATATGCAGTTGCATAAATTTTTTATATACACTATACAAAAAAAACAACGTAGACTTTTCCAAACCTTCGCACCGGTGCGGGCTGCGGTGATCCAGAAATATTGGAAAAGTAATTAAAACAAAAAAAACACTGACCCGACATAAACAGACAAAGCTACTTCTTCTTTTTGTGTGGGTCACCGAGTCGTTGAAAGACACGATGAACCCTGATGCCAGAGTTTTTCAACCGCCTAATACAACAAAGTTAACCACACTACATAACACCGATAACACAGGTCGGATGTCAGGTGTGGCGGAAGATGGCGGCAAATTTGAGTATTGGCACAGATTAAATAAGTTTAAGCACAAAACACATTTTATCGTAAGGCCTTGAGGTGAATGAAGCCATGAACGGCATCGACAGTGGCGCCACTTCACAAAAAAAAGGTTTCCTCTCTATACAATCAATCTATCAGAATGTCTGTTGCTCAAGTTTTTAGTATTATCCATAAGTAAAATTAGAACCTGCAAACTTGATGAAATATCTGCTGTAATTAAAGTTATGGCAATTAATACCAAAAGTGGCCGTTTAAGGTACTTTTCGTCATTACTTTAAACTTTAAAGTAATGACGAAAAGTACCTTAAATTAATTAGTAAAGTAATTAATTACAGCGAATATTTCATTAATTTTAAGTATTAGACCGGGTCTATCGCGATAGTATTTAGGTAAATATAAGTAATTTACCTGTGTCCCGACGTTTCAACATAGTTTCATGTATTGTGGTCGCGGGTTGACTGACGTCCCAGCGAGTTGTCATCTAGGCGGCGAGTGACGAGATGTTCTGCTACCCACATTTGTCTTTATAATTTTAATATTATTGATTGTTTGTAAACATTGCACTAGGCTGCCGGCACACAACACTCACAGTATCCGACGATTGTTCCGATGATAAATCGCGCGGTTTCAACTTATCAATGACTGGACTGAAACGTCGGGACACAGGTAAATTACTAATATTTACCTAAATACTATCGCGATAGACCCGGTCTAATACTTAAAATGAGTGAAAGTGATCGCGAGTGCTTAAAAAGTTATAATATTTCATTAAGTTTGTAGGTTCTAACTTTACTTAAGTATAATACTAAAACTTGAACAACGGACATTCTGATAGATTGTTTGTATACTTATAGAGAAAATATTTTATTTGTGAAGTGTCTGTCAAAGTCGTTCACGAGTACACTCGCCTTAAGCCGTCATGTTATAGCGTTTGAAGAGGAACTGAATTTTTTATAGGCAGAATGCATAAAGCGGGTTATAATACAACTGTTTTCGAATTTATAATCCAAACATTATAATACGAGTGTAGATAAATATTTATTTGTACAAGAGGTAGCAAAAGATACTAAAAAAGTTGTATCCTGAGCTCAGTGAGGGATTCAACAGCTCGAGATGCGAATGAATTTGCTCTCGTGTGGTACACACAACTTTTCACCTCTACCAGTGAGAAAATTTTGCCGATGTCAAGTTTGGGAAATTGGCTGTACAGCTCGAATGCCTCAGACAAAATTAAAACTCCCGTCAGATTATTTTTTTCAAGATTTGTTCAGAAATATTACATAATAGGTATGTACCAAGATTCAGAAATGTCAGAAATATTTCATAGAACAAATCGCACCGCCGCCATTCTCACGATTAGTTCTAATAAAATGAGATGTTCAAAATTCAAATCACTTTTCTCCAACGAGTGGATAAAAAAGAGTTTTGCCCACTGAATTTACGCGGCAAAACTGAAAATAACAGTTTTGCCGCGTAAATTCAGTGGGCAAAACAAGCTGGAGAGGTGAAAAAATAGTTTCCAAAACGCACCGCCGCCATTGTCACGATTAGTTCTTATAAAATGAGATGTTCGAAATTCAAATCAATTTTCTCTATCAAGTGGATAAAAACGACTTTTGCCCACTGGATTTACGCGGCAAAACTATTATTTTCAAGCTGGAGAGGTGAAAAAGTATTTTTTGTGAACGGTAGCTATTCAGTGATGCTCCACCCATAAGCACTGAGCTGCTAACAATTAACCTATTTCAGGGTGCTTCCTATATTTATTGTTCCATGAAACACATTTATGAGGTTCAGGGTTCTCTGTAATTAATAGGTTGGTAAATGCCTACCTGCTTCGGGCAAAAAACATATTTCCGGGGTATAAAACATTCCGGGTATTTTGTTATTACATTATTGAGTATACAGGAAGAAAAAAATTTATTCTGGATGCTACTAAGCTTATGTCTAGAATCATAATTTTTGCAAATATACTCAAGCCTCTTGTCGTGTCATGCCTCTTGAAATAATCATCATCCCATTCTTTCCCGTGGGTGTCGTAAAATGCGACTAAGGAACTCGAGGGTTACATGTGTATTGCAATTTTAGGCGATGGGCTTACAACCTATCACTATAGTGATACACGGTTTTTCTGAAACGCCGTTTAAATATTTGTCAGTTACTTATAAGTGGCGACAGCGACCGTATCTTTACGGCCGTTGAAGCTCTGTCTACCCTGCAAGGGATAAAGGCGTGATATGTGTATGAGTGCACCATATACTTCAAACAAAACAAATCGTTTAATGTATAAATAAAATGTAGAGCATTTTGTATGGAATGGAATGGTTTTTTTTTCTTTAAATATTAATAAAATAGCTGCTAGGTTGGTAGCTAAGGATGTCTAGAATCTAGATTTTACTTTGGACCACTTAAAGAGGGACACTCTGTATATATCCTACGAAATAGGTATGTCTCTCATAGAAGCACCTAACAAAATTAGGGTTTTTGTGAAAAGTAAGGTGAGTGTGTACTTATTTCGGAGATTTTCGGTATTCAAAGATTTTCTTTCGAAAAAGGCACTTGAAAGCAGGGATAAAGGATTCGGCGGCGGAGATATATTTAAGAGGATTACTTTTCTTAGTCCAGCACTCTGCTCATCCCCAGTTTGGGGGGAATTGAAACCTCTTTGTATACGACTGTACGTATGTATACCGCGTGATGCCGCTTTCGAATAGCATCGCCCAATAATACCCGTGGGTGTTGTAAAAAACGACTGAGGGATGAAATCCAGGGAATGAGAAGCAGCGTTCCCTGTAAATGCAATATCTTTCACTGCGCTTGCCAAGCCAACCCTCTTGCCAAGCGGAAATGGGGGAGGCCCATGTCCAGCAGAGAACTATTGTGGCTGTTAATAAATGTACATATTATGTATGTATACGTAGGGTGTACCGTTGGGTGCCAGCTTAGATTAGTATCACCCTATTTATTTATTTATAATTTATTTAACCATTTATTGTACACATTATAACACAAAGGACATAACATATAAAACAATAAACAACAGCTTATTTCTAAAACTAAATCTCTTACTGCAGACCAAGGCAGGGGGGTCTCACTCCACGGTTTAGGTATGTTCCGCCGGCGGGTTCCCTACGGGGACTAATCTCCGCGGGTTGTCACTTGTCGTCGCCAGACCGCCAGTGTGCCGCTAGCCGCCGCACTGTTCGCACGCACGTGCTGCTCGCGCGCACACTTACTTGATTTTTTTCTGTGTTTTAGTACGTTTATTCGTTAAAAAATCGATCGGGTCGTCGACTCGGTGTCCCACTCGATACAAAGAACAGTTAGACACAAGAATAATTAATTGTTTTTCAATATAAACAGTAGTCATTAATAATTTCGTTTAGGTTTATAAATATTTACAAATCTTACAATTCCTTCCGTAGATTAAGTGAACAAATAAGATATTATAGCAAAATCAATAACAAAAAATCTTCGTGCACGAATAACATGATGACAAGTTACAACCCTTGGAGTTCGCCGGCGGCTCAGTCATAAAACTGCGATGCGCAAGGGAGATTGAGCGTTCGCGCGCGTTCATAAGTTTCAATTTTGTTTGTGAGCGGTTGGGTACACCGAGCGTAGGTATTAATTTATACCTAAACATGTAATTTCTTAGGGAGTGATTCTTCTGTACGTTAGTACTATTATATATTCTGTGACCAAGGGTAGTGAGTAGGCATACAATGAGGCAGTTGACGTGTACAACTTACTTAGTAAGATAAAAATAAAGTTGGCCTAATAAAACAAGAATACTTAGTACAATAAAGTAATAATGTATCCTAAAGTATACGTAATTATATGAACTATAAGATAAACTTACATATGATAATATTTCGTGGATAGCGTAAAAAGGGACAAGGGGTGAATCCAAGGAATGGTCCAGTATCGTTCCTTGTTAATACAACACCTTACACTGCGCTCAACAATCCGCCTGCCAAGCGTGGTAACTCAGGAAAACACCACCCAAAAGGGGAAGACGCTTGTCCAACAGTGGAAATTTGTGTTGTGGCTGACGTGCCTGTTGATGCTATATGCATAGATAGCTTAGTTGTAGTTGAACGGCAAGCTCACTTGCCCGCATTGCGCACGAGACTTCTTAGCAAAAATTGGCTATAGTAGCCATCTCCGAGCGCATCAACGCCTCTTTGATTAGGAGTTGAAGTGGTCGCCATGGCCGAAATCGGTCGGAAAGATCATCATCATCAGATAGCTTATAGAAAAGTAAAGGGCTAAGGTGGAGCTTCAGCCTTGCGGACTTTGCATGACATGAAGCACAACTTTCATAAACAAAATATGCGTAGGTATCGTCATTTATAGCGAAATTCAATAATTTAATTTCAAAAAATTTATTACAGAAGAAATAACTTAGGTTGTGATCCAGTATTTCAATAAACAAATTAATTGATGGAAAAGTAACGATGGATTTTTAAATGAAAGTAGGTATACAAGACATTCTTAAAATATTGCAGGCATTTTTACGAGAAAATTTTAATGAAATAAATTTTTGCTTCTTGTTTGTTTAGCCAAATTTAAGTTGCTCTTACCATCAAAATGAATTTTGCTCTTAATCCAAGGGATTAATCAGAACAGTAAATTATTATAGTTGGCATTCTATACATTTTAGCAAGTTGAAATGAAACACCTACACAACACCTAGTAGGTATAATAGCGGTTTTCCCACTTGCCTTCCGTTTCTGAGTATTTTTCATACACCGTAAAGCATGCGTCTGTCGGACGAAAGAAAGTTGCGAATTCCGATCTTATTCTCATACAAATAGGTACGGCTACAGAGCGACGGATGACAAGTGGGAGAACCGCCTAATTAATGTCATGTCTGGCCTTATTAACCCTGTTCAATAAATCTTTCTCGACATGTTACCCTGTCTAGTCCCTTCTACCTGAAGGGATTTTGTCCCTCCAAGATTACTTCTGATAAAAATAATTACGAATCCTATTTTTAAGGTTGTGACCAAATATTAATATACATTCTGAAATTGCATTCTGTTCGAGGATATTATTCATTCGAGTCCTAAAAATTAATATGTCGCAGTAATGTGGCAAATTCAGGAATTCGGCCGAAATTCCATAAATTTGGCCTTAAGACAAAATTTTATGATATTTTTTTTTCTTTAAAAACAAGAACAGCCTACAAAACAAATAAATGATGAAATAAAATTTTACAATGATTGATTAAAAAAAACACATCTGTTCAACGAAATGAAAGATTTTTCAGTAGGTTTTTCAGCTTTATGGCGAAGGAAATCTACCCTTCCATAACCTCTCATTACAACCAATACCTCTATTTACTATTAACTTTAATTACTCCTAAACCAATTTGCAAATTTAGATATAACTAGCTTTTACCCGCGACTTCGTCCGCGTTAGATAGTTTTTTTAGAAACAGGTTCTAAAGTAGATATGTATATTCATAGTAAGTATGACAGTGACATTAGAACAGTTCTTATCTCTACTGCTTAAGGATGACTTGCTTGCTTCTGTTGTTAAAAGGACAATTCATAATTTGCTATCCGGTGTACTGCCCTGAGAGATCAATATTTATAACCATTGAATACAAATCAGTAGATAACAAAAAAATCTTTGGTAAAAAGATGTCTTTTCTCAACTTATTCCCATCATACTGAACAACTTTTGTTTTGGAACCATTTCTGTATCTCTAATAGTTCAGGTGGGCTCCTGATCGTACACCTGGTGGTCTACATAAGGTACTCCAGATCCTCAAAATCCTTGTGAAAAGAAGCAGCCCATCATACTGAACAACTTTTGTTTTGGAACCATTTCTGTATCTCTAATAGTTTAGCTGGGCTCCAGATGGTACACCTGGTGGTCTACATAAGGTACTCCAGATCCTCAATGTCCTTGTGAAAAGAAGCGGCCCATCATACTTTACAACTTTTGTTTTAGAACCATGCCCGTATCTCTAATAGTTTAGCTGGGCTCCAGATGGTACACCTGGTGGTCTACATAAGGTACTCAAGATTCTCAATGTCCTTGTGAAAAGAAGCGGCCTATCATACTGAACAACTTTTGTTTTAGAACCATGCCTGTATCTCTAATAGTTTAGGTGGGCTCCTGATGGTAGACCTGGTGGTCTTCATAAGGTACTCCAGATCCTCAAAATGTCCTTGTGAAAAGAAGTGGCCCATCATACTGAACAACTATTGTTTTGGAACCATGCCTGTATCTCTAATAGTTTAGCTGGGCTCCTGATGGTACACCTGGTGGTCTACATAAGGTACTCCAGATCCTCAATGTCCTTGTGAAAAGAAGCAGCCCATCATACTGAACAACTTTTGTTTTGGAACCATGCCTGTATCTCTAATAGTTTAGCTGGGCTCCTGGTGGTAAACCTGGTGGTCTACATCTATACTCCAGACCCTCAAATGGTGATAAAAAGTAGCCTATGTCCGTTCTCGGTATGCTAGCAATCTCTGTGCCAAGTTTCATGAAGATCGGTTCAGCGGTTTGGCCGTGAAAGCGTAGCAGACAGACAGACATAGTTACTTTCGCATTTATAATATTCGTGTGGATTTAAGGAACTTGACCGAATTTCTGGATTTGTTTAGGAAGGTGTAGTATACTGTTTTTGCCGTATTCCGGCTTTTGGCTAAATTCCTAGCAATTATGTCATATTACTGCGACAAATCCACCGATTTAAATTCACTCGTATTCTAAGATTTCGTTCATTTCATTCACATTTCGTTTGAATAATTTAAAATAAACAACTCAATCAACTGATTGAATGTGCGGGAAAAAATACTAAACGAGATTGCACCTATAAAATTATAAGGAAAATGTGTCCCTACTGCCTGTTTTACTGATTAAGGCAATTTTTAACGGATTTAAGTTGTGTTTATTTTGAATTTTTTATTTCTAAAATTGTTTTAGTGTGATGAGTAATAGTTCGCTGGACTGGATGGACTAGGCATTAACGTCAACGGCGAATATTTCACACATATCAGCTTTGACAACGATATGGTCATAATGGCTGAAATAACAGGATCTGCAAGAAATGCTGACCAGTCTAAACGTCGCCTCGAGACGTGTTGGAGTCGGGATGAACTTGGACAAGAGGGAAGTCATGTTCAATCAATACATCATCCCCGAGTGGGTCTCCGTCAAAGGTATAGCCCTTGAAGTTGTCCAGAAGTATTTGTACCTTGAAGCTGATATTACCAGAAGAGTCCAGCTAGGCTAGGCAGTGGACTGCAATAGGCTCATATATGTATGTATAAAGTTCGTCCAATCTCAAGAAAATGTTAGTAGGGTACGTATATTTTTTCTAGCAATTTGATGGCGGCTTGGAACAGCACCATTTCTTTCCCGTGGGTATCGTGACGTAGCAAAGGGTCGCAATTTTAGGCAAAATGAGCCGACAACCTACACACACGCGACATTCTTTAGATACTTGGTTTAGATGACGTTGCGAAAATGACCATTTTAAGTTGTTAATGGCGGAGTACACGCGGTTCTCACGAGTAGTGCCGCATTTATCCTGGCGTTTTTCCGTTCCGTTTTTGATGAAAGGAATTTACCAAATTCCATACGACAACCGGATAATTATGGCACACGTCACCGCATCAAATTGCAGTCATTACAGGTAGTAATTTTCATGGTGGCTTTCACGTTTCGCAATATTTTCTGGTGCGTGGCCAAAAAACTTTCCATGCGATCTTCATATTCTCCAAGAGAGTTTGCGTAGGTATATTTGTTGGTAAACATTCCTAACATCTGACAGAAATGTTTGCAAATAAATTGCGCTACAAATCTAATTGCAAATTGCTACTTAAACCAAACTGTTGCCAAACTGAAGCTTTGACGATACCCTACAGTTCACAAGAAGACAATTATTTTAATTATTGTGCCTAATTAAAGCAGTTTAATTATGGTAAAGTATGTTAGTCGTTAAAAGATTAAAAAATTACTTAAATCCAAGCTTACAACAGACTTTTATTTTTTGAATTATTTTTTATTTTTTTAAATTATTTTACTAGCAGCACGTCAGTTCGGAAACATCATAAATATCCATGACTAAGCGGTATTGCCATAAAATCCAAATAATAATAGTAATGTACTATACTACTGAGGCCTACGAGAAAATGTACACTTCAAACAATTTTCATTATTCTCTGATTCAATTACAATGCAAACTCGACTACGAAATTGTGAATTGCGCGCCTGAACTTTAGTAGGCCCAAAAAAGGAGAAAAGGGAAGATAATAAAATGTTCATTACACTGAAATCAGCCATCTCAAAGCTGTCAACTTTTGTGACCCCATTTTTTGAAAATGATAAAAGGCTCACTTTGACATTTTATTAGTAAAGGGTGTTCAGTAGACCGTTATTTCTCCTAACAAAAAAAGACAGTTTATTTTCGTATTAGATCTGAAGGCTATTTCATAATACCTACAAAGGAACAGTTTAGTTTGATGAATGAAATGTTATTCATTCACGGAAAAGGCAACCTTAAATAAACTTTCTCTTGAAAGAGAACCTACACTTGAACTTGAAAAATAGCTATCACAGGACAATTCTTTTCAAAATCTTATACTATCAACAAACCAAGATAAAAAGTTATAAAACAACAAATTATAGAACAAAACTTAAAAGATAAGGTTGTGAAATGTTCACCTAACAAAATTTTAATACAAAACTAGCCTGGGACACGAATTTAAAACCGTATAGCCTACGACGTATGCTCCAGTTTCAAACTATAATTCCCAAATATTAAACTTTCGTCGTATTGGTGTGTGGCATCTTTCCATGCTCTGTGCCAAATAGACCAGCCTAAAAAAAACGTATTCACCAGAAAATTTGCCAATTTCTGAAACAATAAATTAAGCCAATTCTTGCAATCAAATGTTCCGTTCAATGCTCTCTTTGTGCACGAGTAGAGCTGTTACTATGAGCTGGATCTTGAAGAATATTATTACCAGCAAAGCCAAGTATGTGTCAGGCAACCCTATGAATTACTTACCGAAACGACCCTTTTCCGACCGACACAATGATACCCGACCGACACAATGATATCTTATTGAAATAAATTACCTACCCTTAGGTTTAGTTAAAGCAAACAAAGAGCAAAGTGTATTTTTTTACCTTTCAATAAGTACGGAAATGTGTGAAAGAGTACCAATATTATTGAAAGAATTTAACATGCGAACGTTTGCTACAGATCGTCTGTCTACCATTGACATAAACAAAATGGAGTAGTGAAAAGTGTTATACGAGTGGTTAAACCTTTTAAGGTATGATATGATTATGTTCGTTTGAATGGGTTTGTGTACCTAGGAGAACGTGTGATACGAGCAACGGTTAGATTATTAGCAAAAGACTTTCAAATGCAAAATTGTTTCAATAATACGCTTCCAGGGCACGTGTTATTTCCGTGTCCATATGCTTACCTAGATATACCGCAAATAAAAGGCCTACCGGTATGATTTACGGACCATTAAATTGGCCAATTTCAGCCCTACCGCTTCGCCCCACACTGAAACCACTTGTGCGTGGAAAACCCTTGTTGTTTTTGTCACACGATGCTGATTAATGTACTCTGTACCTCAATATGTTCGTCTAGAAATACCAAACCGTACAGCGTTAGTAAATTTAGCCAATTTGCAGGGTTCAAAGAGCGCAAAGCCACAGGAAATAAAACAATCTATCCCAAGAACGGTTCTAGATCTGGATACAAAGCTAAACAAGGTTTCATCTTATGACCCATTTTATTTTTCCAAAAACATCTCAGAGCATAAGATGCTTTGGCTTTCTGTAAAGATGTTACAACAGGTAGAGTTAATCTTACTTTACTCTATCCACATCATACCTACTATTTGCTGAATGTCAAAAAAACAGACCTAACATGGCTGAAGATTAGAGATGCAACGAATTTTATTTTGGCCGACTGTCCGACCACCTATTAATCGGCTTATAAAAGCCTACTAGACCCGACTAGTTGCTGTCTACAAAATTGACGGAGGCGACCATTACTTTGGTGATGTTTGGAAAAATAAATCGCCTCTGGACACGTTTAGAGCCTTTCTTCCAATTAAAACTGTTGTGGTTTCATTTTGAACATGATTATTGCTTGTTGAAAAAAAAATGAATGTACTATTCAGCCAAATAGTCCTCGACTATTTCCCGACTATATAATTGGCTTTCCTGACCAGTCGGTACATCTCATCTAATTCCTATAATCAATAACCATTCCTGGGATCAAAGAACACAGTCGGTGACCCTTTAATTTATTTTAGGTTTCGTTTATTGCCATTCTTTACCAAAATATTAAAATTTCTAAAAAGACAGCTGTAGGTAAATATTTTTTTTTATTTCCCTGTTTTTTCATTTTTTTGCACAATAAACATAACGACAAAGACACAAAACACATAGAAATACGACACAACACAGCTTATTTCCAAGTAGAAATTTCTTTCAGCTGACCCTTGGAAGGAGAAATTATAAAGAAACGCAGAGAAGACGTGTACGAACTGCACAGTTATTCGAACAAGTTTAGTAAAATTTAATAATTTATACTATTAACTACAATAACCTACCTGATAATAGATTTATGCATACTCGTAGATTTGTTGTCAGTAAGGAGCGTAAAACTAAATGAGACAGGTAACTCAACCTGTTTATTTCGCACTGTGCCGCATAATTTGATATAGGCTCAGATGAGAATTGGACGAACCCATTATGGAAATTGTGTTTTGGCAAACAAATGTCCCTGATTATCATTTATTTGCATTCTTACAGTTACCCAGTAAGTTTAGTTCAGTAATGGTTGTGCAGTGTCGTTGTCGTCAAGATTTGAGTTTCATTTTATTAGCAATTTGCCTTCAATCTAAAGTGCTTTACTGGCGCACCTGCCAATACCCGAGGCCATTTTTCTTTTTGGGAGCCTTCTTGCTCAAAAATAATGCTCTTAAGTAGACCTAAGTGCCTAGTTTATTCAGTGAGGTTCATTAATACCTTATTGCAGCAGAAAAATGAAATGTTGATAATATGTTCAGATGTGGGCCACTAAAATAGTTATATAAAGCCGAACCAAAATAACAAAAGAAATGCGATATTTGATAAAAAAAAATGCTACGTATTAACGTAGCTACAATTTGTTACTTTATAAAACAGGTTTTATTTAAATTCGCATATTAAACAATATAAAATCTTAAAAGGTGACTATGGATGAATACAGGGAATGTGCAGCAGTGTTCCCTGTGAATACAACACCATGCACTGCGCTCGCCAATCTGCCTGCCAAGCATGAAGCGTATGGCAAAGATCCCCCGTTTGGGGAAGGCCCATGTCCAGCAGTGGACTTTAGTGGCTGTTGAAGTCAAAGTTGAAGTAAGCTCTGCTGGCTCATACTATCTAAAATGGTGCGAAATGATAATTAATTACGGCCCTTAAAACTGAGCTAAAAATTTAATGAAAGTGATACTCACCTCAAACTAAAATGACGACCGAACCCACTTTAGTCGGAAACTTGCCCGGTAATGGGTTCTGTATTTAATTGGGCACTTTGCACACTTGCACAAAACAAAAACACAGTTAAAGTATTATATTGAAAAAGTTTTGATGACGGCACTTGAAAAATTCTGAATTTGAATGTTCGTGAACTTCGAAGCTCTCGGAGAAATATCAGAGCACGTGGCGTCGGCCTGAAAGCTCGCGTAGGACTGAAAGTCTGAAACTGTGATCAGTTGGGTGCTGCGAGCCGGAAGATGTATACAGGGGGGTTAAACGACTGAATCAACCGAAAATTGTAGTCATCTAATAAATTGGATAAGGAAAACCGGTCAACAATTCAAACGGAAAATCATCGCTGTAGAAATTCCTTTCATTTTTATTAATAAATTTTCGAAGAGGTTCTGTGGCTTTCGCGTTATTTTATTTACAGTAATCGTGTACATTTGTCTCTCTTATATCTTGCATTCGTTTTGCTGTTCAGTCTAAGACTGATAATGATAACACAAAGATAGTTCAACGATAGATCGAGTCATTCAGGAGCTTAAAAGGAATTTATTTTATTTATTTATTTATTGAACTTTATACACAAAACAGCGAACATGGGCGGCCTTAATGCCAGTGGCATTATATACAGTCTACCTCAGGGCATATGGAATCTACCAAAGCAATACTTTTGGTCTAGTTCTAATCTATTTCTGGAATAATCACACGTAAGCAATTTTTGAAAACTTGCAAAATTTTCGAGCGCGGGCAGGAAGCGTGTTGGTATTTAACACGTAAGCAAGTTAGCATCAGTGGTAGTCAGTATCTATGACAGTTTCAGCAGCCAAAATAAGAAAAATAATATTGTGCATATTAAACGCAAATAATTTCATAGAAAGACCTTATATGGAACTTCCCCTGCAACTCCTGACAAAACTTTAATGTTTCATCATTAGCTTTAATGAACTTGTCAGCTACAACATTTCCATTTTTTGCTTTATTTTTGCAGAAAAACTTGTTGTTAATGATTAATTACTATAGTTTGAGGATATTGACGAAATGCAGTGATGCCAGATATACAGATTTCTCCGTATTTATACAGATTTTCAACATGTCATACAGATTAGAAAATCAGGGCAAATTTTATACAGATTTTTAGAACCATAAAGATTTTTCATACAGATTTCCCTAAAATGGTAGATTTCAGACCGAAATGGCAACACTATTCAGTTTTGACAGTAAAATCACGGGCAATTACCATAGAGTAAATTTTCATTATCTCATTCATTTCGTTCGTTCGTTCATTCATTTTCTTTGCAATTGTTTTGTTTTGTTCTCTTCGCTGCTCGTTTGATTTCAAATAGTAAACCGCGACAAGAAGTCTATAGTTTGAGTTTGTTTCGTTTTTCATAGTTTAAAACGATGGCTAGTTCAGCCAAAAAGTCTCGAATACTACAGCGCTTTAATCGACAATGGATGGAAGAACCGGGATTTTCTGCTTGGCTGCAACCCAGCCAAAAAGGTGACACGTTTGCGTTCTGCAAGTTTTGTCAAACTGATTTATCAGTAGGATCTGCTGGGAAAAATGACATATTCCGACACAGTAAGACAGGGAAACATATAGATTCGAGTCCTAGTACCAGCAGCAATAATAAGCAAACGACAATGAGTAAATACGTTCACAAAGTAGATTCTACGAAGAGAGCGGACATTCTGTTAGCTTCTTTCGTGGCAGAGCACAATCTGTCTATGAATATAATGGAACATTTACCGCAATTAATTCAAAAAGTGTGCCCAGACTCGGATATAGCAAAAGGTATTAAATGTGGCCGAACAAAAGTTACAAAAGTATTGACGTCGGTCACAGGCGCAACCGACAAAGATAATATATTAAGCCACATTCGCAATCATAAGTTCTCTCTACTAGTAGATGAAAGCACTGATCGAGGATGCACTAAGCATTTATGCCTGGTAGTTCGTTATTACAAAGATTTTACAGTAACAGACGCGTTTCTTTGCTTGGTACCGATTCAAGATGGGACGGCCGAAGCCCTATATCTGCACATTGTAAAATACTTTGCAGACAATTATGTCCCGTACAAAGACAATATGATCGGATTTGCTGCTGACGGCGCTAGCACCATGATGGGCCAGCACAATTCCCTCGCATCGAGGTTTCTTGCAGACATACCAAATTTATTCGTGATGAAATGTATCTGCCACACTTTTCACCTTTGTGCATCATATGCATGTGCTAAACTGGCACGTGAACCAGAAGGTTTAGTAAGGGATATTTACAATTATTTTAATAACAGTCCAAAGCGAGCTGGCATCCTTAAAGAATTTCAAGAATTTCTGGACTTGAAACCCCACAAGATTCTTCATCCGTGCCAGACCAGGTGGCTATCGCTGCGCCCAGCTGTGACGAGGCTTCTGGAGCAATACGAGGCGCTTAAACTTTACTTCACAGAACACAGTTTTACAGATCGCTTGCAGACATCTGATAATATTCTGTGCATGCTTAAGAATCCGTACAACAAAATTTACTTGGAATTTTTGGAATATGCTTTAGAAATTTTTAATAATATGAATAGGTTAATGCAGTCTCAGCGTCCAGAAGTCCACAAACTCCACGAAAATATGAAAACTGCATTTCGTACTTTGTTGGACAATTACATTGACAGTTCGTATTTAATGTCAACAGAGCTGCAAGAAGTCCAAATTGATAATCCAAGGCGATACCTGCCAATCGAACAAATATACTTGGGTACAAAGGTAGCAACCTCCATAGTAACTTCCACAAACCTTGAACCAGAACACATTAAAAATTTTCAACTGCGGTGTCTTGAGTTTTATATCGAAGGCGCCAGACAAATCAGGAACCGATACAACTTCAATAATAAAAAAATAGAAGACTTGCAATTTTTAGACCCTGATGTTATAAAATCACGCAAAATAACATCATTAGTACACGTTGCTCTTCATTTTCCAAATTTGATCGCAACAAATGACGTTCAAGATTTAGATTTAGAGTGGAGACATTTGAGAAACAATTTAGCTCTACATCCTGAAGGGACCAATGAAGACATGGAAAGATATTGGAGTAAAATTCTTCAACAAGTAAAGCCCAGCGACGGGACACCTTTATATCCGGAATTGTCAAGACTCATATCTGATCTTTTATGCCTACCACACTCCAGTGCGGCTGTTGAGAGGATATTTTCATCCATCAATCTAATCAAAACGAAACAAAGAAATCGATTAGAAACCAGTTCAATAGAGGGCTTGCTGCATACTAAGCAGTTACTAAACAATAAGCCCTGCTATGACCTAAATGTTGATTCCACGTTATTATCTAAAATGAATAAAGACATTTATAGTTAATTGGTCGTACCTTTTATTGATTTGACTACTTGAATCCTAACCTATTAGGCCAAATATGACAGCAGTCAGATCCATCCAAAGCTAATGGCCGACGTGCAAAATACGTGCGACGCACGCAACGTTGGGCCGTAATTTAGGATCCTGATCTGAATTCTGACAGAATTCTTTAGCTAAAATGGCCCTGAAAATGATAAATATAAGCTGCATACAGATTAAGTTATACAGAAAACAATTGATCAAATACAGATTTATACAGATTTTCTTGAATTTGCTCCATACAGATTTCATACAGATTTTATAAACACTCAATACAGATATTGCCTTAAAAAATCTGGCAACACTGACGAAATGTCGAAGCATGGTCTTAGTCGAAAAGTTATAATTTTTAATGAGGTGTCATGTTTTTTGTGATTTACTTTTTACATATATAGTTATTTATTTATTTATTTAACTTATATTACATTTGATCTTATAATCTATAAAAATCGCCAAACTGCTATGCAGTTTGTTGGCGATATAATGCACTCTTACTTACTACTGCTTTATACCTACTTTACTTTAAATACTTACATATAATCAATACAGACACTACTAAGTAACTTTAAATTATGTAGACTTATCTAATAGAAACATTTTTAACTTCTTTTTCAAAATATATCTGCTAAGTTTATTCTCGCTTTTTAACCAGTCTATATCATTAAAAATCCCAGGAACTAAATATTTGGAACATCTTTTACCATAGTAATTATTTGTTTTACACTGCACCAATTTGCCCTGTCTCACTCTCTTTGTCATGTACTTATTTTTGAGCTGTAGTTAGAACAGTGGTTTTAAAAAGCATATTGAATATCTGTTATGCCTATATCTGCAATATTTACAGTAAGTAGAGGGGCATTTGGGGACGGGGTACTTGGGTAGTAAGACATCTTTTACCACGGTATTTTATTAGAAACAAAACTAGTATTTGCGGTTGAAACCACTGGGTGGGCCGCTACCATCGATATGTAGAAGTTTCCAAGGCCAGCCTACGATTTCTATGGACGGTTTAGCCTGTAATCTTGCACTGCACTCACCACTCCCACTAAGTAATGTTTATTGCAAACGTATGTTATGTTACACATAGTAATAATAGTACAGAGTAGCTCAGGCTGGGTTAGACAGTTGGGATTTTGGATCATTCTGAAGCTAAATTGCCAATTGAACTACTGAGAATAGACAGGAGGTTCTAGAGTCTAATCAGACGTGAACTTGACAGTTTCACTGGTTAGAGGGTTTAGACTAAACTATAAAACATAAAAAGGTCATATTATAAATATTCATCTGATGTAATGAATGACGGTGAATATAAATATTTGGAGACGAAGTTTATTCAGATAACTTCGCCTCTTCTTTTCAAGTCATTAGCTTTGGAGCAGTAGGTAAAGTAACAAATAATGATGTTCGCAGAGCGAGCAGAGCTAGCAGACCGCCTGCGGTTTTACCCATTAAAAAGCACTATTTTAGATTTAAATCTGTTATAAAGTAGTATTTTTGTGCTTGTTGTTGTTATGTATTCATGTTCCTAGAAATGTACAAAAGATCCATTTTTAATCAGTGATGAACTAGATGGTATTTCCTTACAATATCTACGTGTATCTTACAAAGTTTATATTGTAAGCACAAACACCTACATATTCAACAAAATAATGTAGTGATTTGATAGTAGTTTAATAGGTTTAGCGCAATTTGGTGAGGCAACACGAGTAATTTGAAAATTTCAGGGTAAGTTCTCGCCCGCATGTAGCTACAGTTTCGTCATTATCCTATCAAGTGTAGAACTAAGTTTTGGGTTTAATGGTGTAACTTGACGATAGGAATGTCAGCTTTAAGTTAGCATAGTGGGCAATTGGACTCTAATACTATTCGGTTTAGTGCCACTTGTATTAATTGGATTGGAGCCATCTTGAATTCGAATACGCATGCGGAATCACGCTGAATACCAATGGCAGGTTAAAATCGGATTGTCTTAAACCCTTTTGTCTTGAGCCGACTTCTAACCAACAGCTGTCACATTATCTGCCTGAAAGGCAGGGTAGCCTTCTGTCGTTATTCAGTAGGAATATATCCCGAATCCTACAAAGAAGACGCAAAATGTTCTCATTAATTAGTAGTGGATCTTCTGGACAATATAGCGCTAAATGAGTCAGGCACCTCAATTATCTTAATTATTCTATCTGGGAATAAACAAAAGAAACAACGATGAAAATGCTGCTCCATTTCCAGAAGTTTCTTCTAAAGTAGGCAATTGTTGCTGTGTGATGCCAGCTTAGAACAGCTTCACCCTAATACAGCCCGTGGATGTAATAAAAGCGACTAAGAGATAAGTTCCTCCAGGGAACGGGCAGCAGCGTTCCCTGTGAAAGCAATGTCTTGCACTGCGCTCGCCATCCGCTTGCCAAGCGCGGTGAGTAAGGCAATAGGTCCCTTTATTTCCAGCATTTACTTTGGTGGCTGTTAATGTATGTGATGTAGGCGATTATTGAGTTGGGATAAATTGCGTACTATTAGCTGCACCTTAGGTTATCCATACAAGGGCTCAACATGCACTAGCTGTACATACAGACAGATAATGAAGAAGCACCAGTATAACTTGATCCTTAAATATGCTAATACTTTTTGATAGTGCCTATATCTTTTTTGCAGAACATAAAGTAAATAAGTACCGGTTATAAATTCTTCTTACTTGCCTTAAATTAGTGCTGTCACTTTCCGTCAAATAGGTTTAGAAAAGGATAGAAGATATTTAAGCTTCATGATGGAAGCTTTCATTCAAAAATGGGTGCCTAATTTATTAACAAATTAATAAGTTATTAGACATAGATCGATATGTATTAAGGTGATCGTAGCCATCAACGAACTCGATATTGTCGCCACTTCACAATTATATATTAGCTGTAATTAAAGTTATGGCAATGAATACCAAAAGTGGCCGTTTTTAGGCACTTTTTTCCATAACTTAATTTGCAACGAATATTTAATTGAGTTTGCAGGTTCTAACTACTTAAGGATTAAGACTAAAAACTTAGGCAATGGACATTCTGATAGATCGTTTATATAAAGACAATATATTGTTTTTGTAAAGTGGCGCCACTGTCGAGGGGTGAACTCGCCTTATGTAAATATATTCATTAAATCAAAATAAAAAATGATACTAATATTTTTGCAAGTTTACAATATAAATAATATTAAAATTTGTTAAGTAGGTAATTTAAATGAAAAATGTACACGTAAATACATACATACATACATTTATCACGTTCACGCCTATAATCCCTTACGGGGTAGGCAGAGCGTAAACCGCTGTAAAAAACATTTACTGGCAAACATTTGAGATTTTTTGAAACATTTACTCGTAAATAATATTCATTATTCATTGGGAATAAATAGCTTTGAAATTATTTGAATGTTTTTGTTGGTGTAAAGTAAATACAAAACCATCAAAACAAAACTTTCATATATCAAATCAGACCATAAACACAACGGACTGTACCTATAGGAACGGCGCAGAAACTAGGTTGCAGTTTACTATTGACTCTAGGGAAATTACAGTTGTATTGTAACACTAGAAAATATTGCAGTTTTAAGAAATAAAATCAACACAAAAGTGCTTTCTGCGCTTTAAGCATTTTCTTCATAAGTAGTTTTCAAAGTATTTTTACCTTGGTACGAATAAATAATAAGTAATGACTTTGAAAATAGTCTTTGAACTTTGTGAGAAATTTCAGATGAGACTAAAGTATTTTCAAAGTCTGCGGCTATTGTATAATAGGAACGATTTTTTAATCTGTCATTTTAATTTTAAGGCACACCCAAGGGTATATATACCCTACATAAATTAACGTCTTTTGTCGTCTCTAATAATGCCAATATGATAATTATTTAATAATGTCTTTTATTGATAAAATAATTATTATTCATAAAAAAAAAGTTGCGCGTATAAAATGACATATTATGCTTAGGCTATAGAATAATATACGAAACTGAAATTGATGGCGTGTCAGAAAGCCGCCAGATAGCGTCTATCTTTTGTCGTGTGGGACACCTGACACCGAGTCAATCAAGGACATTATAGATGTAGCTAAAAATCACACTGATATTGTCAAGCTGTGAGATGCTTTCAGGCGTGAAGTCTGTACACGACATGACGCAAATTCAAAGCGCTCTGGTGAATATAAGACCATCTCAAAAATAATCCTAGTATAAACAAACAAAACAAAACCCAAATAAATACCTACCCACATTTACGTAAACATAAGGCGCTTATTAAATTGAGTGACGGTAATCTGTGGGATTTTGTTGAATAACTGATAAGAATAGACTACTTGGTAAACAAGTTGGTGCACGTACAGAGTATTTATGTGTGTTATGATACAATGAGAAAATACCAGAAGGACGGCACGGTTTAAAATAGCTTTTTGTATAAATTATTTATTTATTTTGATAAGCCCACGTTGTCTCAATGTATAAATAATTTACTGAAAATGGTAGGCACCTGAAAATGTTGTCATTTGTAGTTGAGGTATGAATAAAGTTGATAGACTGCTTTTACACGTTTAGCCAGAACGGTAAATGTAATGAATGGAAGGGTCGAAACATACCTGCGTATAATTTTACCACCGAATTTCAGGTAGGAAGTATAAGATTTGAAAACTTGCACTGAAATCATTGATGTCATCTTATAACAATTCTTAATTCTAAGACTGAACTATACTAGTTATAAGAACCTCAATTGTGTTGGCGTAAGCCTTTATTAATATAGTATGACCTTTCCTAGTACCTTCAAAAAGATTTGTCTGGATTCCATTGAGTTTGCAACACCCACACAACATTTTACCTGGTATCGCCCTGTCTGAATCATTAAAAATATTTTGCATTTTAAGCAATAACCTTGAGTTTGCTCGATCACTAATAAAATGGTATTTGTCAAAATTTTTGGGTTCAGGTCAATCGATTAAATGTGGGAGATTTTGCAAATATTGCCAAAAGTCGCAGACACGCAGTTTGGGAGCACTTTATTGAACAATAATTTTCCCAGTAAAGTGAGCAAAGTCACGGCCGCCGTGTCTTTTATAATGCCATAACGTTTACTGCCATTGACGTTTCGTAATAGGCTTCTAACCGCTAAAGTAAACCATACACCTATTTTAATGTTCATTATAATATCAAAACAGTTTTACGAGTATGTCATGCCGCTGTCACTCACATACGCGTGAGAGTAGCTTTATGAAACGGAACACACTTCAAATAAAATGGATATATGAATCGGTGTTGCGAGAAATAAAAACAATTTGACATACTTTTCATCATGATAGCGTATTTTATCGCAATGGTTTGTTCTCATAATATGGGAATTCCCTCTCAAAAATTTGAAGCATAAAAACCAGCAGTTTCAATTAATTAACCTTCTTGTAAACACTTAAACATCAAACATTATAAAAATGGTTTGTTAAGGATTACTCGATGAGTGACTAGTAATTAAGTACGCAATATTTAATGAACTTCAAATTAAATCGTTTATAAGATCAATAAAAAAACCGAAATTATTATCTGCAATACAATTATTTTGAGGTAAAAGAACTGTAAAAACTATCGAAACGTTTTTATTGTAGTGCTGTAAAGTTTCAAGAACTTCAAATAAGTACGATTATTTTCTTCAAAAGTTGTATCGTTTTGAATCAGATACATATTAATTAAACTTTTGGAAATAATATGATCCAGTACGTTGATGCAATTGCCAACAAGAAAATTATACAATGTGTAAAAATAACAAATACAGCGCGATGCAAAAATTACCTAACATTAACAAAAATTTCAAAATCTGGCTGGCAGCTTTTAGCGCATAAGCCTGGCAATCGAAAGAGGGAATACTGCCAGCATGTTGGAGACCCCACCTCTCGGAGAAGCATTGGAAGACAGACGTTTTTACCACTAGCTCCTATGTAATATGTTGAAATATTAGTTTATTTTATCTTTAATCTTCATTGTTTGTGTAAATATTGTGTGAATAAAAGTATCCAGATCATTGATATACAGAGATAAAATTACAACCAAATTAAATATATTTTAGAGTGGACCGTATTTGCCGGCGTGCCTGATCAAATATAGGTAATTATAATATGTACGCGAGATTCAAAGAATACAAACGTAATTAAAATAGAAAAGAAAACGTAAGGTAACCCAAATAACAATATGTTATATGTTTCCTCTGAAGATACCCACGCCTAAGCATGTACAATTTTCATAAACAGAAGTTTTAAAAATAATACTCTGATTAAACTAACCAGATTCATGCAAGTACAATCATGTGTTTCATTTTTGTAGACTCATGCATAATGATAAAAAAATGGGTTTTTTCCAAATCCTCTATAAACAATTAAGTCGTCACAATAGAGGCGTGTTTGAGAGACAGAGATTCTAATCCATTAGTTAACATATTGAGACTAAGTAAACATAAAGTAAATATAGACGGTGCCGTATAGATAGCTGAAATTATATAAACTGCTATAAATTCATTCAAACTCCAGTTCACGATACGCAATCAAAGCGGGTTTATTTATTTATTAGATATAGTAAAAAAGAAAAAACTAGAAAACAAATCAATATGAGATCACCAAAAATGGGCATAAAAATAGCTGCAAGCACTCGAGGGCCTGACAAGACACATGTTTTAGAAAATGCAACTGCCAGTGACAACAAAATGAATACCAACCGAGTCGACTTCGATGACTTGCTATCTGCTGCTGGAGAATTGGGACGGTACCAGATTCTATTATTCTTCGCAACATGGCCGTTCTATATATATGGCGTCTTTGTTTACTTCACACAGCTCTTCATCACTGAGTTACCATTAAACTATTGGTGCCGGATTCCAGAGCTTGAACACTTGTCTCCGATAGAACGCAGGAATCTGGCAATACCTTCGGATTCCAACGCGAGGTTTGGATACTCGCAATGTCATGCTTACGACGTAAATTGGACGGAAGTATTATCAACTGGGATACAACCCGATTATTCTTGGAATACAATACCATGTCTTCATGGATGGGAGTTTAATAAGACTGAAATACCTTACGCTACAATATCAAGTGAAATGGGCTGGGTTTGTGATAAAGACAGCTACCAAGCAACAGCACAGTGTATATTTTTCCTCGGCTGTATTATTGGAGGTATCATTATTGGATGGGTAGCTGATCGCTATGGGAGATTACCAGCAACAATCATGAGCAATCTCATTGGTTGTTTTGGAGGAGTGATTAGCATTTACGCAAGAAATTTCCTTGAATTTTCTATATGCAGATTTTTCATGGGAATGGCATATGACAACTGTTTTATGATGATATATCTGCTGTTTTTGGAATACACTGCCCCTGAATACAGAACAGTGATGGCAAACCTTTCATTTTCAGTATTCTATTCTTCGGCAGTAGTTGCGTTACCTTGGATAGCTCTTGCTGCCGGCCATTGGAAAACGATATCATTAGTTACAAGCCTTCCAATGGCATTAGCTATATTTACACCACTTATTGTACCTGAAAGTCCAAGATGGATGCTCTCTAAAGGACGTGTTGATGATGCTGTTAACAAAGTGCTGACAATCGGTCGAATCAACAAGAAGGATGTCCCAACGAAACTAATTGAGAGTTTCAAGGAATCAGAAGCAAACAAAACGCAGGAAGAAAGTAAAAGTATTTTGGAAGTGTTGAAAAGGCCAGTGCTGAGGAAGCCGTTTATTTTAATTTGCTTTAGTTATATATGTTGTTCAATGGTCTTCGACGCATTAGTGAGAAGTATTGGGACTTTAAATTTTGATTTCTTCATATCATTCTCAGTAGTATCAGTAACCGAGTTTCCGTCAGTGTTGCTGTTAGCGTTTGTTATGGATTGGTTGGGTCGTCGTTGGATGACGACAATAACTTTTACCATCAGTGCTATATTTTGTTTTCTGACGGTGGTGTTTGGTGGTGGTTTATATGCTGTGATGTGCGCCGTAGTGGCCAGATTTATGGTAAATATGGCGTTCGGTGCTGTGATGCAGTGGGCAGCTGAACTTCTACCGACTCCTGTGAGAGGCTCCGGCGTTTCAATAGTTCATATCTGTGGTTTTATAGGAACGCTTATGTCGCCCTTGATTGTGTATTTAGAAACGGTTGTATACTGGCTACCCTTAGCTGTGACTGGGACCGTTGCATTCATAGGGGCAATATTGGCATTCTTCTTACCGGAAACTGCAAAGATGGATATGCCGCAAACATTTGACGATGCTGAAGAAATGTTTAAAAATCAGAGCTATTGGAATTTCCCATGCTTAGGCACAAAAAATAAAGAACATAATGGTCAGGTAAATGACTGTTTCGAAATGTAAATTGTTCGTCCCATCGTCTAAATTAAAATGGAACAGAACTATTTTAATGTGCAATATATCAACAGAATTAATATAAATAAAAGAATAAGTACCATCTAATCTTTTACTCACTTCACTGGTGTAAAAATAAATTGTATTTCCGAACTACTTACTTTGTTTTATTTACTTACACGGTCTTCTCTGAAAATAGAAATGTGACACCGTTTTCCGCGTCATAGGCGAAACAATAAGCAAATATTTCATTTAAACACGTACTAATAACAAAACTAATCACTTTTTGGAAAATCTGTGATGTCATATTCAAATTAAACAATTTTAAATTCTGTGCCTGAAAATATTTTTACGCAATTACGCTGCGACTGCGACGCTAACACGAGACATGAAAGTTTGTTAAAGTTCTAGGCAAATACGTTATTCAGATAACATTTTATACATCTATACCTACATCACCGTGTCCACAAGTTTCACTCAAATACTTTCACAATTAATATCAAAATTAGTACACTAGGTGTTACAAAAATAATAGTATTATTTATGATAATGAGTCGATGAAATAATCAAATCACTAATCCAGCTGAGTACTACACTTCTCTTCAAAGAATTTCAATTTGGTATACATTGCTAGTTATCTTCAGTTTATTGAAATAATAAAATGGCAAGCAATGTATACCGAATGTCGCTGCCCCGCGTTGGCAACTCCAGTTGAACTTAAAATTTTCAAAAAAGAGCTGCGATGCAACGATAAAAATGTTGTGTATTTTGATTTAAAAACATATTTCCGTAATTTTAAAATCGTCTTTAGATTTATTGCCATAGACTCTCTATTGAAATTTCACACCCTTTAGGTTTTACTTGTTATTCTGTAACACGCGGTATAATAAAGTCGCTTCCTGTATCCGGTGTCCTGGGTGGGTGGGCTATATATGCTTAGATCTTTAGAACTACGCAACGTATATTGATGAGTTTTTTTTTAAAGATAGAGTGATTCAAAAGGAAGGTTATACGTACTTATAGTACAATATATGCCAGGAAAAGGTCACATTTCCACTGAGAAAAAGGTAGAGCGGGTAAAAGGGGTTTGACGTTGGTATGAATGTTTGAGGTCCATGAGGCGATCTCTTTGAAATTTTGAATTCGATTATGGAGCTAAAATAATTAAATAAATACGTGTTTCAGCAGTTTCTAAATTTTGGTCCCTGTAGGGGCAAAAAATGGTAAAAATAAAAATGGGAAAATCGTAGTTTCTAGATGCGATCTAGATAATGTGGTTAGACTAAAAAGTGTTTCAGCGTTTACAAAAAAATATATATGAAAGCTAATTTTAGCGTTATTTTTGATGTAATCTGTTTTAAAACTTGTGATCAGGGTGATGTAAAAAGAGTTAACCGTTTGTGTAGAAATTTGTGGTCATTGAGGCGATCTGTTTAAAACTTGAGAATTTTTGTAGAGTTAAGGATTTAAAAAGTTGATGAAAAGGAGCTAAAATTTTAAAAAGCGTGTTTTAATTTTCAAAAAACAGCAGAAAAACAGTTAACAGCTGGTGAAACCGCTGGGCGGTAAATTATTAATAGCTTAGGGATTGTAAAGATTGTTAATTTAGAGTAGGAGTACTTCTAGGCAGGTTTTTGGGGGAGTTTTCCTGTTCAGGGAGTCCGGTTAATAATAAGCATGTAAATAGCACGCTTTGAAAATCTTGACTTCAATTTGGAACAAAATGTCGTTTTCGGATGGTGGTGGCGTAATGTTACATACCGTGTGATTAACCTGGTCAGCCCCAAAGCAGTGCCTTTATTTTTATTTCTTTATCCCGCCCGAGCCGGTTTTCTATTAGGACATTACAAAATTGTTATAAGAAAAAGAAAATTGTGTTACAATGACGGATCATGACGTCAATAAGTGATAATACTATCCTCCTACATTGAATAAGGAATTTTAATTTCATCATTAAGTATTTTGTAAATAACTGAATATGAGTGCAAAAAACTGGTCCTGTGCCTGAATTGTGGGATATATTTAGGATCCCACAATTCTAGCTAGTACCCACCGAGGAAATTACACATGTTCTTGTAAATAAAATCTTTACTTTGTGTTTATTTTATGTTTGCGTCCGTTCCGCGTACCGTATTTTTTCATGGAAAAGGAAAAATAGGACTTTACGTCTGAGCGCACAATAGAAAGACGGAGGGACCTTTGTATATAGCTTTTTTAGGGAGGACAAACAAAATTAGGTTTATTTGTAATACAAGTGACATCTACGTATCACGATACAGTGAGTAAGGCAATGACTGTACAATTAGGGTGTGTTCTAGACGTGAAACTGAACAACTTTTCTATGTACAATTTTGACAAACAAAACAAAAAAAATTATGGAACGACCAAATATTACTCATATTTTGAAAAAATCATGTAAGGAATAATTGTTCAGTATAACATCTAGAACACGCATTGAAAATTTGTACAGCTATTTCTAGGACTTGTAGATTTGTTGCTGTAGAAGTTTATTTCGATAAAGCAAAAAAATACCACATATATAAGTTCTATTTGTACTACTATTGAAGGATAAAAACTTTACTATAGTGCTTTCGATTTCATCTCGTGAAAAAAGTTATTGACCCGTCATACTGATGATCATAAACTGACGCAAATCATGAAATTACAGGCCGGCTTAGGTTAGTTTCTATGAGGGGTCAATGTCCACTATACCTACTTATTATTGTATAAAAGAAAATAAGAAATTGAAAACATAAATGCGTCGGCCGGGTATTGAACCCAAGACCTGTAGAGTACCGTCCCACCGCCCTGCCTCTGAGCTCCGGCGCCTCCAATGTTTTCCAATGTTCCAAATTTTTAACCTACTCGTCAATAAAAGCGACGTACACTCAAACCGGCAATGTCTTATTAAAAAGTCTTATGCGCGCAACAAAGAACGGTCCAAAGTCCAAACTGTGTAACCCAGCCTGTTCTTGACTGTACAATCGGCTTCAGTCCCCGGCAGACGCTACCAATTTTTCAGTTATATATTATCGCTTAAGAAAATATGTAATATAACACTGTGTGTGGAAAAAGGACTATAGTTCCTCCTATTATTGTACTTCATAGACATAACAAGGTCATATTTATTTTACCTAATTTGAAAGACTGCGATACTGGATCGAGTAGCAGCGCGAGTAACATGTTTACATGCTTTCGCTGCCCACTTTTTACTATTTCCCTGCCCATAGATCGAGTATGTGAACGCGGCAATAAATTTAGGAGATTTGTTTTGCTGATTTTATGCGTAACATGATGTCGGGCATACGAGTATGTAGGTAGGGTCAGAAACTCAATGTTATTTTTATCATAGAATTTATTCGTGCAAAGCAAACAGGCACTTTTCAAGGTTTAAATCATGATAGTTAAAGCTCAGTAAATTGTCGCTTGCGTCTATTGCACAAATGCATTTAGCATACTTTAGATTACCTTCTCAGAAAATGTAATTCCAACTTTAATAGCTGCATAGGTAACCAACCCCTTGAGGAGGTTCATATTCGACAAAGCTTAGTTTACTAAGTGAAGGTAAGTAAAACAAGTTGTTCGTAACATGAAAATGTTTCCTTGGAACATTGCTTCAGCTACACCTACAGTGTGTTACGGGGACAGGGACAACAATATTGTATTTTTAATAGATTAAAAAGTGCCTCTTTTTACGCCAATAGATGGCGTTAAACATTAGCTATTAACCAAGCAATTCCATAAAATTTGCGTTCTAGTAGTAGTGAACTGTGTTTTTTTAAACCATGCTGGCGTATTTTTTTTGAACTCGTAGGTAGACCTTCTTCGTTGTTAGCGATATCAAAAAACACCTAAAAAGTAAGTAGGCGCCCATAGTACCGCAAAGATTATTTTCAAACATACAATCAATCTCCAATTATAACTTCTTAATAAATTTTCAAGGACGTTCATTGAGTTCTTAGACGACTCGGTGTCCAACATAAAGCAAAAAAAAAACATCAAAAAATCCTTTCCGAAGTTCAATGCCATGTATCGTATGATATTTAGTACATTTTGTATTTTATTTATTCATTTACGGTTTATTGTACACATGAACATTAAAGAGAAAACACATAAATAATACAGACACAACAGGCACTGCTTATCTCTAATAAGAAATTTCTTACAGCAGACTTAGGAAAGAGTAATGGTCTTTCATCAAATAGCTGGCAAGTTTGAGGTTGTTTTAAGATAAAAGTAAGTATATGTATAGTAAGCCGAAGAAATCTCACACTCAAGGCATGTATATTTATTTCATTTTGCAATCCGCAGCTTATAAAAAGTTATCTGTCCTAGGTGCACCATAGTCCCAACTATTTAATCGTGAGGGTCACCCGAAAGTAATAATGCCGATTCAAGGTACCTGTATAAGTGAACTTATCAAACGTTTTAAATTTTTGTTATATTTCTTTTTAGCTATAAGTGTTGTTCAGTTTCGTAATGTTCAGTATCACACTGTATAAATAAAGTAGCTTGCTGCTCACCTGTTAAGAACGAGTGGGAGTATTCTTAGAACTTTTGATGCCTTACACTACAAGACGCCTGATAAACAAAGACTTTATTTGTTTGTTTGTTTTACATTCCTTTCAACTCACAACAACAGCTACGTAGAAAAAATTACAAGAAAATTGTGCAAATACGGTTTAAATAATTTAATATAGGTAATGTAATTTACATACATAAATATGTATGTAAATTACATGTAAAAATGTAAATACATTACATTTACGGCCACAACAGTACACTTCTGAACATTGGCCTCCCCTTATTGGGGTGGTATTGCCATACTCACCAGCTTGGCAGGAGGATTGGCGAGCGCATTGCAAGATGTTGCATTCACAGGGAACTGGGACATTTACGCCACGTCCGACAAACATTGGACGATCATTCAGAAAAATGTGGAACACATTAAACAACAATCAACATCTCATTTTAAGTATTAGACCGGGTCTATCGCGATAGTATTTAGGTAAATATTAGTAATTTACCTGTGTCCCGACGTTTCAATACAGTTTCATGTATTGTGGTCCAGGGTTTACTGACAATCAACAACATTCAATATAAGCAAACATTTAAAGACTATCGGGATAGACCCGGTTAATCAACGTGTAATCTTCTTTTCAAATGGAACACAGAGTCGTCCAACGACCCGATGCTGAGCAACTATAATGCGCAAAGGTAATCGCAATTGCGTTAATGTGGTTAGATGCCTCTCAACAAAAATATCACATCAAGCTTTTTATCAAAGAAACAGTTCGGTTTCTAAGCCCAATGTATGCTGTTTTTCCTAGTATTCGTATAATTTTCACACGGTCGGTTTTTTGACATGGTCGGGTCAAGATATATACTTATGCATAGAAATCTGTATTTATTTGTAATATTTTCTATTGTAGTTTATTATAATATGGTATGGTATGATTTAGTATATTTATTAATGTACACTGTCTAATTTTACCTTTATTTTATGCACTACTCTCTTCTTCCTGTGATTTCTCCTCCACCCAAAGGTTGTCTGGATCGATAAGGCCGCCTTTGCGCATTTTTAGTTTATGTTTTCTTGTTATTAATTTGTGTTTTGAATGTGCTATAAATTGTTTTTACTTACACCATCCCACCGAAGTCTGGCGCCAAGTAGCTTGCTGCGTTCCGTCAGTGTGTGGGAGTGCCAGTGCCTTAACAGGCTTCTTCTGGGTGAGCTCGCTCCATCTTAGACTCTGTCTCTGTCCTATGACCTAGACTAGAGTCAAGAGCAAACCCATCATTAATAAAAAAAAATAACTTACTTACTTCCGTTTCTCACAAGAGATTTAGAAAAACATGACTACATAGGTATAATACAGTAGGTAATGAAAGATATAACAGACTATTAAATTATTACCGAGAAGTTGCCGGTGAAACTATATGGCATGTCATGTGCAAGAACACAGCATCTGCCTGCCCTTATCCCAATTTATTTGGGGTCGGCGCAACATGTTTTTGTCTTCCGTTCATACAGCCGAGTGTGATAATAGTTTGACACGAGCATTCTAATGACCCCCATTATACGACAGTTGCATAAACTACTATTATACAATCCATACAAACTTTTTTAGGCTTTCCTCTCCTTTTGCATCCATCCACATTCATATGCAATACTCTTTTGTCAAATGAATTTCATTCCTCCTCAAAACATGCCCATACCACGATAAACGATTACTTCTCATCTTTTCTGTAACTGGCGCTACTTTCAAACTTCCTCAAATATACTCATTCCTTACCCATCTATTCTTGTCACACCACATGTGATGCTGGTTTAGAATAGCATCACCCCATTTCTTTCCCGTAGGAGTCGTAAGAGGCGACTAAGGGTCTCAAGGGTGTGTATTGCTATAATAGGCGATGGCCTGACAACCTGTCACTATGGCGATACACAATTTTCCGAATGACCCTCGAATATAATATTTTTTTTTATTAATAATGGGTTTGCTCTTGACTCTAGTCTAGGTCATAGGACAGAGACAGAGTCTAAGATGGAGCGAGCTCACCCAGAAGAAGCCTGTTAAGGCACTGGCACTCCCACACACTGACGGAACGCAGCAAGCTACTTGGCGCCAGACTTCGGTGGGATGGTGGTCGCGAGCCAGGCGGCCCCTTACGGAGCCTCCCACCGCTTGGTGGGATCGTTCAGCCGGACTTATCCACAGGCAAGCCTGTGTTGCCGTTGCCCGGGGTGGACCGCTAGGAGGTAGATCCCATACCACCCCAAATATATATATGTATAATCATATACAGGGTTTAAGGGACGGTGTACCGAAAACTTTGCAGGCATGATCAGACCATAAAACTGAACAACTTTTACTATGGAGCCTATGTTGGGAAACGAAATATTTTTTTCGAGTTTCCATAGTAAGTCAGTCAGCTGATCGGGAATTTAGTATGGGAGGTAAATTTTTTTTTCTCGTTTACCAACATATCTTCCATATAAAAAGTTGTCCAGTTTTATGGTCTGATCATGGCTGCAAAGTTTTCGGTACACCGTCCCTTACACCCCGTATGGCGTAAATGTATGCCATTTATGCTGTGCCCACCCCACAAGGGATTATAGATTATAAGCGTGATGTGTGTATGTATGTGGATGCATTCCCGTTAATGAATGCTTGAAATCTGGTATAGATGACATGGAAGGAACAACCCTTTTTATTTCAGAAATGGGTTTAAGGTTGCTAGGAGACAATCATCTTAAAAGTACTTATACTTGCTCCTTGAGTTATCATTCATATAAGCTTTAAAGTTGCCTTAGATATTTTTTCTTTTATAGCTATAGTTTTCGAGTTATGAACAAACTTTAAAATAACGTAGCATTAGCATTTCAGGAGTGATGAATTCTGGAGCAAGACTTCAAGACTCGGGTACTATTATTTTAGGATGATGGTTTCCTAGCAACCCGGGATAGACAATAGGGAGTTTTCTTTTTGAAAATTAATAAAATTATGTAAAAAAAACTTTTAAAACAAGCTTTTATTTAAGTGCTCTGAAAAGATGAAAATAAAATTTTGAATGACATAAACCACATTCATTTATGACTTTACAGAAATGAAAATATAATAAAAGCTTGTCGCGATGCCTAGAAGAAACTACCTAATTACAGTTAGGTGCGTACCTAATTACAAAATTTCAATCACAAATTGAAAGTTTCGCGACAAGCTTTTATTATATTTTCATTTCTGTAAAGTCATAAATGAATGTGGTTTATGTCATTCCAAATTTTATTTTAATTTTTTCAGAGCACTTAAATAAAAGCTTGTTTTAAAAGTTTTCTTTACATAATTTTATTTTATATTTTTTAATTTCAATCGATAGTTATTGATCAATAGGATGTAGCGTCTAATTCATGGTGGGCCTACCAACTGCCTATAATAAACGAATTCGTATACAAAATTGCAAGTCCCAGCAGTTGAATATTGAGGAGTTCCATAGTTCGAAGACAACCCTGAATGTAGCGTCTAATTCATGGTCGGCCTACCAACTCCCTATCATAAAGAAATACGTATACAAAATTTTGTGTCCCAGCTATAAACCGCTGAGGGGATCTCTCGTACGGAGCCGATCCTGGCAGCAGCATCAGGTCAAATTTATGATTAACATGCATTGTCATCGGTTCTGGACCAACATGCAAAATTTCATTTCAATCGGATACCGAGAAGTGGGTCAAATTAAACTTGCAAGATTTGTTAACATACATACAAGTAAAGTTAAATAAAAGCTTTTAAAAAAATAAGTTTAGTTTCCAAGCGCTGTGTGGTGTGGATGGCGTTGAACTGACTATACTACTAGATTTCAAAGTCAAAAGTCATGAAAAAAGTAATTGTTCTTACCGAATCTATCCTCGTTTTTCGCGCTTTGATATTAAATAATATTCTGTTTTGTTTGTACTTTGTTTTCGTTAATATACAGGGAAAGCCATGAAAGTATATATTTTTTTGAGAAACGAGTGATGTTACAATGATAAGTTACGATTGGTTTTACGATCTCATACATCCAAGTAAAAAAATCGAAAAATTATGTGATGTTCCATTTCTTACGTTAACGTACCAAGTAAAGCGCCATCTATCCAGCGACTAGAAACCAGATGAAAATAAATAAAAAGAAAACTCCCTATTATGAAGTAAAAAAAGTTTTTCTATCAAAAGGAAAGTTGTTTAGTTTCATGGTCTGCACAGACCCATTCAGTACTTGGAGAGCAGTCCTTTACACCCTGTATAAATTTCGCTACGCAAACACCTTATTTATTTAGTTACCTATCTATTTCCTTATTCAAACATAACAGAGATATTCCTATCTCCTATTTATGGAGATGGAAGCATTGAATAGTCTATTTGGAATAACTAAATACCCATGTTATCATATAATAACAAACAACTTCATTACGAGTAACAAGTTACATTTGTCGTTACGTTAATTTTGTGATAATTTCTCGATGAAACACAGTTTGCCGTGTGAAGCTGTCTTAGAATAGCAATTTAATTTATTCCCAGTCTGGTTAGGACATTACCTGTGCTAAACCAACCACAGTCGAACGACAACCAGCGTACTTGCCATACTCTCTCTCTTTTCGTATGGGACACCGAGTCGTCCAACGACCCGATGAACCCTGTTATCAGAGTTTTTCAACCTACTACTAGTAGGCATCTGACATGGTTGTGTTTCGACCGTCGTCTTAGTAATCATAGACAGCAACCGGGACCGACAGCTTAACTTGCCCGCCAAAGCACGGACCCATTTCTATTCTGACAATCAGTTGGTTCACCCTGCAATGTCCTAACCAGACCGGAAACTAATTCACAATGTGATAAATATCAACTTTGTGTGTGTCCTATCGAGAATTGAACCTGGAACCTTTGCGTCGCAGGCAGCCGCACTACCACTGCGCCACATCGGCCATCCACTTACCATACTTGGAGGGAGTAACTGATAAGATAGGTAGAATTTTGAAGCGAGCTTCAATCAAAGCCATCTTCAGGCCGAAGGAAGATCAGCCTGTACATCAGATCAGTCAAATGCAACATCACTCTCCAAGACCCTGGTGTTTATAAGCTTGACTGTGACTGATAAACAAAGATAAATGTATCTACACATAAAAGAACATATTGCAGATGTAAAAAACTGTCGTTACAGACAGTCTGCAGTGTGTGAACATATCATGGATAACCCCACCCATTATGTCAGGTTCGATATGGCGATCAAACCTTGACGCCGACAAGGACCTATGGCGAGACAAGGGATTCATTCCTGGGAAAGTACGGGAAGACATAAAAATTCAAAAACATTCGAGTTTCAACAGAGATACTGGATGGGGAATCTCATCAACTTGGACTCCGCTGATTACACGGCATAAGAACCAGATCCAACATACTGTAAGACCTACTACATAAGATACGCTTTCAGCATTTTACGTGGACGGCCGTTACACTAGGCAATTAAAAAATAGATGGCGGTAGAACAAAAATAATTTATGCTCTATATAATGACGTCTACGCCCTTAGCCTTTGCTTATATTGTGTTGTTTGTTTTTATTCTTGTATATGTTATGATTATTAATGTGAGCAATAAAGTGTTTCTGTCTGTCTGTCTGTCTGCCTGTCTTAGTCATCCGTGACCCCATGGGCTCTGTAAAGAGCTCGAAACGTAGGAATTGTAAAATCCAAAATAAACACAACTCAAATCCGTTGTAATCCGTTTTATTGTGATGAGTAATAGTTGTGCAAACTCAAGAAAATATCACTAGTGAAATTTCACCCTATATGACACTTTGGTATGATAATGACATACGTTAAAAGTTTACCTAATTACTTTTATTATGTAAGAATACAATAATAGCTAATGAACATAGGTGGAACTACCCTAAAAGCTACTATGACATTCGGTGGGCTAGTTAGCTGGAGCTCATTTGTCAATCCGCCTCTCACAACATGACCGATGTAGAATAATATGTATAGAGTATTTACTAGGATACGTGAGGGCCAAATGAACACAAAATGTGAATTGTAATAATATCTAAAGCTTTTGAAGAGGCCTTAATATGGGACCTGTTTAGTGACGTGTTTAATTTACTGGAACAAGCTTTTCATTAATATTTGTAGTTGTAAAGAAAAAGATTCAGAATTCAGATTTTACAAACTTTCAATATGAAAATAGGAAGTAAATCTGAAATACAGATGCGTAATACTTTATCACGGCATCATAGATTTGCCGTGTGATACACAATATTCCAAATGACCCTCAAATGTTTGTCAGACGTGGCGCAGATGTCCGTTTTTTACGGCCGTTTACGCTCTGCCTACCCCGTAAGGGATTATAGGCATGATAATGTATGTATGTATGTAATAAGTTCTAAAAACAGATATTAATTTATAGCTCCTTCGAGCATAATCGTAGCACGTGCTACGAGCTACGTCGTAGCTGATCAAAGGTCAAGATAAGTTCACGATAGAATCATTTATAAAAAGAATAATATCGAATGAATGAACCAATCGCTACGAGTTAAATAAGAGCCATTTCTAAACGTAAATGCGATTTTTCTTTTTGAATTGACCTGCCCTTTCACAATTCGTGGCTCGTAAGTATTCCGCGCGCTGTATATTAATGCTGTAGTTCAATAATAGAACTTCTACAACTGACATGACGTGAATGTGACATGAAATAATGACTCACTTACAAATTTATGACCACTACCTAAAATTACGTGAGTACGTACCTATTTTTTTTATGTAAGTATGCACAAACATTTGATCGTAACACTGAATCGTAATTTTATCTTATTTAGCATTTAGTATTCATTTAAAAAAAAACATTTATAAGGAAAATTAACAGGAAATAACCTCAAAGCTCTAAAAACAGCCCACTAATAAGTCGAAACCTTCAATTTGTATTCCAAACTCCTTCAGGCGTTCCAATGACAGGGGTTTCACACAAAAACCTCAAATTTACTGTACAAAGGGTGAACCATAAATCGTGGGCGCTTTCTTGTGATTGTGAACTCAGCTCTATGTAATTCTCAAACCCTTTTTGATAGCATTAGTCTAAGAGATAGCTACATGAAAAGCCTGGCAGTTTATCTGCTATGCCACCTCAACATTTTTGATGAGGTTTATCAGAGATACTACCAGGCTGATAACAGGCAACCTAATATATTCTTCAATGGCATGCCTAGGGCAATCGATCTGCACTAATTTCGTCGTAAGCATATTAGACCACACGAAAAATGAAATCGTACATCTTTACACGTACCTTGCTCTTACACTAAAATCTCGTTACACCTAGTAAACAAAGCTAAGTCTCCAAGTCATACACCCGAGGGACAAAACACGGCTAAGTAAAACTTAATACGATACTACGATAATGGTATTTATTTCTCTTCAGTCGCTGTATTTTCCTTTGTTTCGTTAACTTTTGTGATGTTGTAGGTACTTTGATGTAGGTAGGTACCCTTGAAAGAATCTCTTCTGTTTAAATTGGAGCTAATTTAATGTTCTTTGAATCTGAATGATGATTCATAGTTATAATTTAAACAAATTCTTACCGACGAATTATTTACCCGTAATCATGACGGTTGCAACAGCGTCGAAATATTGGGAACTCGCATTATTCGTCGGTAAGAAAATAACTCGTTTAAATTATAACTATGAATAGTGTAAACAACCGCGAAAGTTTAAAATTTACTGAATTATGATGTTTTAGATTTGATAAAGAAATAATATTTTCTTGAATTTGCACAGTCAAGTATTAGGTAGGTACTAATCACAATAAAAATAATGACAAGGTTCTTACGACATATATACGCTAAGATTGATTTATTGTGATTGACGGATATGAGAGGTTCATGGTACCATTACTACTGACTGACTAGTCCTCTGCTACTTCTTCTTCTTCGGGTGAATGGCAGAGAACCCCACGTTATAGCTTTTCAGTTCCAGTTTTCACCTAGACGCGGTAAGGACCGCCGCAGAGCCGCCGATACAGCTCGAGAACTTTTGGTATCAAAAAGTAATTGAAATAAAGATAAACATTGGCTAGATGACAAATGGCTTTCACGGTCCTGCCGTCCCCCAACGGCAACCGGCGGCGTTTGTCACTCTTGGCAATGTCACTTTTATTTTTGAAAACTTGCAAAATTTTCAAGCGCGGGTAGGATTTGAACCTGCGACTTTACTAGTCCATTACTAGTCCTGCCCGCGCTTGAAAATTTTGCAAGTTTTCAAATATTGTGTACCTAACACGGAAGTATTTTAAAATTTGGTATTCAATTTATCGCGGGTTTTCATCGCTTAGACTACATTCAATCTGTAAAGATAGAATTAGTCGCCGGGTATTAGTTGCAAAACTAACCCGGTATATGAAGCCATGCCACGCGTTACTGGCATTAAAATACACTTGCAAAATTGGCGGGCAAGGAGTGAGCTGCGGTAGCCCAGATGGAAGAGGCGTCGCCACTAGTAATTCGAAAGTCACAAGTTCAAATCCTGCCCGCGCTTGAAAATTTTGCATGTTTTCAAAAATTGTATACCTAACACAGGAAGTGTTTTAAAATTTGGTTCTCAGTCACTTTAATTTCAATTACATGTAGTCCTTTTTTTAAATTTCACTCGCAAAAACTGACTTTTGGTCTGCGGCGGCTGCCATTTCTACTACCACAATGGCAAACCCCCAAATAACTACTAACTAGTAATTAAAGTACTTATACTTTACCGTGTGATGCCGGCCTAGAATAGCATCACCCCATTTCTTACTCATGGGTGTCGTAAGAGGCGACTAAGGGACTCGAGGGTGTGTATTGCAATTTTAGGCGATGGGCTGACAACCTGTCACTATAGTGATACACAGCTATCTGATTGACTCTCAAACTTTTGTCAGACGTAGTGTTAATATCCGTTTTACGGCCGTTAACGCTCTGCCTACCCCGTAAGGGATATGGGCGTGATTTATGTATGTATGTATGTATACTTTTGTTCCAAGTAAATTGCACCCTTCACCATTTGTGTGGACGTTACGATAGGATCTTCGATATCTACGTACATGTTTGACACGACACGACGACTCTCATTTTCATTTCACCAGTGGTATTTAGGAATTCTCAAGCAATTTTCGTTTATGCCTTCCCTTTTGATCTTTGACGTCACGATCACGAGGCAATAAATTTGTCTGCTCACCGTTCATAAACTTTAATAGTTCTCTGCTGTAGTAAACCATCCCCGAGGAGAGAGGGAGCACGCTGTATAAAATATTCAGCCGTTCAGACGACTGCTAGTGCGGGCACGGGCAATGTGTAGGTAGCAGTGGGAATTATTTAGTATCACCTGTATACCTATATGCACTATGCAGCTTGTGCAAACAGTTTGTTGGGTAACCGCAGCTCTAGGATAGCAGCGAATTCTGAACGGTAAAATAGTAAATGTCGGACTTAATGGGTTTATCTTTGTTAGGTGTACACTGTACACCTCTATACATATCGATTATGTTGCTATTTTCAATCTCAGTTATGGGAAAGGTGCGGTGCGGCCTACTTTTGACGGATTTAATAATTGCTTAGTAGAAATGTTTAATAAAATAATATTTCTATATGAAACCTTTATTGCATTGTATTTTCTCACCCGAGCTTAGCGCCAATTAATAATTCATTGTTACAAGGGTGACTTTGTTCCGATTCCCAAGTATTTTCCACGTCGATAGAAATAACTTGTCTTTGGGACGTTTTAAATACAAAAGTTATATAGACTTTTTTGTCTAGGAGGCAAGTCTTATTTTAATAATCTCGCTTGCCTTCCCTTTTGCACATAAATCAAAATATTTATTTAGCTATTAGATTTTCATGTTAAAACAGATTCGGCAATTTACTTTACGCCAACAGATAGAGCTACTGCTATAAAATGATTGATTTTATTGTGGAAGAAATAATACCTACTCTTTATCTTAAGGCGGCATCAGTCCCAAAAAGTAAGTGCCTTTCCTTTTCGCTGCGTTAAAGAGAAACAGACGATGACGGCTCAGATTTGGAAAACTAAACATTTATTTGAATTTTAAAATTAAACAAATATTTCAAAAAGTAAGCCCATAGATTCAAAGGATTTTATACTTCAATCTTTTCATAAACGCAAAAGAAGAATTTATTGATATCGAAGCAATATCAATAAACCTTTTGACGCATAAGGTCCCGCTCGCAAAACGTCCCTGTACTTGTAACTGATGCCGTTCTCATAAGGTCCCCTTCGCAAAACGTCCCTCTCTCGAAATGTCCCTCTCTCGGAATGTCTTCCTCTCGAAATGTCCCCATCTCAAAACGACCCATTCGCAAAAAGTCCCGAGCTTTACTAATACTTTCATGAACAACTTTTTTACCCGGCCTACGGCGGGTTACTCCCAACTGCTACCGAATGCATTAATGTCCTTAAATTTAAAAACGGTGGCAGGTGGGAAAAAAATCCCACCTGTCACCGTGGTGGCCAATCCGCGGTGGGTGGGAATAACCGGCGAGAAGGGAGGTGACCCACGGTCGGGCTACTTCCTGGCCGAGAGAGTCTCTCTCACCACGATCCAGAGAGGTAACGCGGCCAGTATTATTGATTAGGTTAGGTACATATGTAAATAATTTGTATTTAATTAGTTTTAAGTTTAATTTGTGTAAATACTGTACTTTTTCTGTAAATACAATTGTTAACTTAATAATATAAAGAAAAAAATCATCTTAGGAATTATACCGTTTGGTCCTAACGGTAAAATGAGACATAATAAAAAAATATAACATTAAATAGATTTATTACCAGGGATACATAAAATAATTATATTCATTTTACTTTTTTTATCATAAAATTCATAAAACCAAATTATTCATTTCTTCTTAAAACTAAAAATTATCTGAGTAACAACAAAATTATTTTTTCAAGTAAGCTTGCAATAATATTATTCGGTGTAAAAAATGGGAAATACTGGCGCGACCTGCAGTTAGTGATTTCACCAATTTCTTATATTTTCTATTAAAGTAGATATATATCACAATTCCTTCGGTTCTTGTTTATAGGATTGAAAACACTTTGAATAATTCTGCGTGTGGATCGTCGAGATTCTTTCCTTATTTTTTGTATGAACCAAAATAGTCCCGGACGTTTCGGCAACTTCTTATTGAATCTACTAATCCAACCTTCCACTGCGTTTGTTGTTCTGTGAAGCTGGTTTGAACAGCTTATTACAGCAGGTCGCAATCTTGGGTACCATTGTTTCTGGTAATAATTAATAAACATTTCCATTACGTCCGTATCCGGAATATTTTGTAAGATATAGGACCAAGCTTCTCGAATAAAGTTGGCAGGAACTAGTGGCAAATTTGCACACCAGCGAGCTATCGTTCTCCCTTTCTTAGTAGAAGTGACGCTAAGAGATTTGCTTTTCTTCCACACTGCGGCGTTAAAATGCCGATAATTAACTTGTGGGAAAATACTATCTGTGGAAATCTATAATTGGCTGTTTGTTTCTATAGTTTTTAAGTAGGTACGTTGTTATGTTCGCTGTTGGTTTTCCTATCAAAATAAAATAAATCGTGTTTTGAGCCCCATATTTTTGTAGTTGTTGTATTTTGAATTCTTACTAAGGAAAATATCTTCTCATAATTTATCAGGAACTTATATTCAAGAAAAAGATACAAAATTCTAAACACTATCCAACCTTGCGCGGTTGATTTCTAAGCCCATTTCACCTTAACCATACATTTCACTTGAGCCATCAATTCACATTCCTTTTTGTAAAAAAATCTCTGAGTATCATGTTTGAATTTCCCGAGCCGGTTTTATATTAGGACATTACAAAATTGTTATAAAAAAAAGAAAATTGTGTGATACAAATTTCTTTTTTTTACAATGACGGTTCATGACGTCAATAAGTGATATGATAATACTATCCTACACTACATTGAATAAAAAATTTCAATTTCAATTTCAATTCCCTTTTTGTTTGTTTAAAAAACGCCCCATCTAATAATTTATTCGTGAGTTTTATTTTCAGTAAGTCAAAATTAAATTATTCATTGATTAACCAGGAACAAAGGTTTGACTTGAGTTTTTACTCTTTGTGATTTGACCCTGCTCGACGTGATCCCTGAAATTCATTTTTTTATCGATATTTAAAACCAACCGGTTGACATCGTAAGATTTTAGAAGATTGATATCAAAATAACAACGAAATAATCAAGTTCATTAAGTATTTATTTTCACAAGATCAAGAACATCAACAAATCTCTTAAAAATTACAATAACGAAAGAGTTATAATTATAGCTCAGCTAAAACTATACTTGCTTTATCGTAATATTTACAAGTTAAGCTCTTTGGCCTGTACAAAAAATATATAAACACAAAATCAATAAAATTGTGAACCAAAGACAAGGTAACGAACGTAAAAACTATGCAATATTATGTCAACAGACGAAATTTACAAAAATCAATATTAAAAATTATACAAGTGCGCGTTGCGGATAGCGTGCATTCTATACAAACCTCAAATACTGACATCGGTAAATGATTGAATTCTAAATTTACAAAAACTTAAAAGAAAACAAACAATTTTACAGAATGTGCAACGGCAAATTTTAAATATTTAGTAAATAAAAGCTACTTAATGTATAAAATACTATAAACAAGTGGTAGTAATAAATAATAGCTGTCTTTTTATTAAAACATGCGCCAGTGTTTTGAAGAAAATAAGACACATTAATATTATTATTATATTATAATAAAAAACGTCTAACTGCCACAAAAATTTGGAGTGCTACTAAATGCAAAAATTACTGTATTTACCTACTGTAGGATTTACCTAAGAGCTATGCATACAAAGTACAATTTTACATTGAAACACCAAAGTGTAGTCTGAGAGTGGACCTCAGAAAATAATCTCAATTCACTATAGCTCCCAGACTACAGTTTGATAGAGAAGCGTTAACTACGGCACACGCTCATATTCTGAGCAAGTATGGAGTACTGTTGCCTAAGTCTTCACTAGATGAGAAAACTTTTGAATTAAATTGAATAATGCCCCTTGGCTATTTTCAAGCTATTTGAAAGAAACTGTAAAATGAAAACTCTAAGACTTTAAAAGCTAAAGTCACTTAAATTTGCTCAGAATAAGTGCGCGTACTGTAACTAAAGTAGGCACAGAAGGGTTCAGTACATTTGGCTTCGTAACGGGAAAACCTTAGGAGTATCACACCAACTATTATAACCCTTGGGTTCGGTATCCTAAATTACAGGCGAAGGGTGTTTTGTTTGAACGCAAACTCTAGAGTTTGATTGAACTATACTTAATACGTAACATATTAACATGGAATGTTCTAGTAATGAGTTTCAAAGATATGAACTGTCAGAAACTATCGATTTATATAAAAAAGTAAACCAACCACCAACCAGTGCAGTAATATTTAACATCAAGAACTATACGGAAAATGCTTAGAATTTGGCAAAATTTGCGAAAGTTTTGAATTACCCAAGGGCAATAGGGTAACTAGGGGGTAAATTACCTCTAAATTTATACTAATTATATTTTACCCTACAAATAGCATTGAGCTGAGATCTTGCACCTAATTTAATACTTTATAATTATTGTAGCATATCTATCAAAACAGCACAGAAAACTGATTTATAGAGAATCTTCATCATTAATTTAGATATAAATTCTGAAAAAGAATAAAATAAAATTAGTCGCTAAAAAGATTTATAAATAAGTAACGTAGATAATCTCCACCAATGAATTGATCGCAAATGATTTAAAAATTGACAATGAAGTTGACCAAATAAACGGCCGAGAAGTAAAGTATTCTACCTTTACGCTATCGAATAAATAGTGCTATTTGTGAATTCTACCCTACGAACAAAAAACAAAACTAATTTGTGTGGATATGTATGTAAACGAGAACACTATTCAAATATTTTTTCTATAACAATTTTCTAGAAACTGTAATTTACTTAGCTTTAAATTGACAGACACGAATTCCTAAGTACATTTTTCGAAACATTTTGCTATAACGTTATACAATCGTTGGGAAATCACATTTTACGGTTATTTACTATATATTCTATTATTCATTCAGTCAATTTTAGCTGCGATACGAACATACCAATTTTGAATACAGAGGTAATACCAAACATTCAGTATAATAAACCCCTACGCCTACTCATGTATAAATGGAAATATTGTTTAGATTTGGTGGTATAGGTATCAAACAAGATTCTTGGAATTTAGACTAAGACGGGTTTTCTATGTGGAACTATCGATGGGAACTGTATGGTATCACGCTATAATAAGACGATATTATTACCTAGATCAATTCTTTCAAGAAACACGTAAGAAAACGTAATTTCACTGAATATAAGCGACACGGAATCTACTTGGTCTCTATTGCCTAAACATGTAAGTGCTACACTGACAATAAAAAGTATCTGTGCTACGTAATAATTATAACACCAAAAATACTATGAACGAATTAAATCTAAGAATAAATTACACATCGAGGTGCGTCAAACGACAAAATACGAAATCCCAAATTGGTAACTATTTTACATAAAACGTACTAACTTTCAGTCGCATTTCATAACCACAATTTTAATACGAATGCAGATGTATAACATTACAAATACATACACAATTACGTATGTAAACGACAGAAGTTCAGACAATCGTATTTATGTCAAACATATACAAACATCACAAGGGAAAGTATTTTGAAATTATTTTAAAAGATCTCGTCGTGTCATCGTATACTTTTTCATTATCTACGATGTCTTTCTCTCGCCATCAGTACAAACACAAGTCTATATGCATAATGCACTATTTGAACGTGTGAGAACAGAAAGTCATGATTGCAAAAAGCCATCGCTGCGAAATGTCATCGTAGTCGTAGTTTCTGAATGTCATACAGTTCTATGAAATTGTGCAACTATGACATTCTGCAACCACGGCTCTGTGCCACATGGCATTGTTCAAACAGGGCAATCTGCAATAAAACGGCATGACAGTGTGTGTTTTGATAAAAGTGTATTGAGAATTTAGACTATACTTCCGCATTTCCCGTTGGTAAGGGACAGACTGGGCCCCAAGGCCGGTCGGCCGAGCGTGCCGTGGCTGAAGGAGCTGGAGATCGCGCCGTTCGCGTCAAAACCGTTATTCATATATTGGTTGTTCTGCAGACCGATCAGTAATTCTACAAGCGCATTGGCCGCGCTTTGGGCGTTCAGTAGCTCGAATATTATGCAATTACATTCCGGCTCTGGGTTTTTCACATTGCTTTTCGCGCTGGAAGTAGACGATGTGGAGTTCGTAGCGGAGGAGTTGTTCGACGGTGGGTTGGGGTGTAACGGGCAGGTTAGTTGGAGGTTCTTGGGGTATTGCGTGGGGATGCCCGACAGGTGGTTGGCGGCGGCGCGCGCGTAGAACACGCACGTGTGCCCGTCGGAATCGGGGAAGTTCGGGTTGCCGTTGTGCTGGAAAGAGAAGGCTATGTTAGTTGACAGTCGAAGGTACGCCAAAAATACAGTCGATGATACTGCAAATGTGGGAAGATTATGCTGGCGATATGATAAGAACCAACTTTCGTCAAAAAACGGTGTCGAAACATGTCAAAAATGATCGTTTTATGGCTTCTTTCGTCGACAACAACAAGGTGTGGTGGAATAAGGGTTCAACTCTTCTTATCACCCATAATTTTACGCGAAGATATATTACACAATGGTTTTTTTTTCTACCGTATTAAACGGCGTTAAATAACAACTAAGAACTTCTGGTTTTACATATTTTGTTGAGAAGATTATAACTCTGTTTTGTTTCAAATTTATAAAACTCGTAGTGCGTAGAAAACTTGAATGATAAAACACCTGCCTTGATTTGTTTACAAAAGATAAGTAGGTAGTAACCATACATATATCACGCCCATATATATCCGTTGTGGGATAGGCAAAGCGAAGAATTGCATTTACGTCACGTAACACAGTTAATAGTGTATCACCTTAGTGACAGGTTGTTAGTCCATCGCCTAAAATTGCAATACACATGTAACCATTGAGTCACTTAATCGCCTCTTCTAAGCTGGCATCACACGGCAAGATAAGTGCCTATCCTTATAGCACGTTCACACCATGCACCTGCTCCTGCCGCTGTCGCGAATATTGCTTGAAATACTTCCGCGGAAGTATCATCGCGAGTGAGTGTTCACACACTGCCGTTATACACTTCTCGCACCAATACGAGTGAGCGAGATAGCAATACACCCCACACGCGTTCGTGCTGCCATTCCTTTGACTCGCGCACGAAAAGCCGACACTCTCGAAAGCATCGGGTAGTGGCAGCGGCATGGCTACCTGCGTCTGTGTTTCCAAACGCATACAACCCTAATCTCTTCAAAGTAAGGACATGGCATGAACAGGCTTCTTTTGGGTGAGCTCGCTCCATCTTAGACTCTGTCTCTTTCCTGTGACCTAGACTAGAGTCAAGAGCAAAACCATCCTTGATAAAAAAAAAGAAATATGACGAGTGGCAGCGGGAGGAACCATTCAAATGCTCGCGCTGCCCACTTCCCTTACTATTTCCCTGCCCATAATGGCATAGTCTGAACGTGGCATTATAAATTATAGATAGGGTCATCGATTTCGATTCAAAGTTAAAGCCCGGTTTACATTGTCTTAGTGTTTAGTCGAGTGCTTTAGGATAGTACTTTAGTTGAAACGTGTAAACGCTACTTGCTTTAGTACATTTTAGTACAGTTCTACTTGAATTGAACTTGCCTTTCAACTTGTACTAAAGCACTCGACTGAACACTAAGACAATGTAAACCGGGCTTAACAGTGGCTCACCCATATGAGCAGCTGCGCGGCGCTGAGGTGTCCGGCGGCGGCGGCGGCGCGCAGGGCGAGCGCGCGCTCGGCGGGCGCGGGGGCGCGCGGGGGCGGCACCGCCAGCATGCGCGCGAGGCGGCTCACGTCGCCGCGCGACGACGCCACGCGCAGCGCGTCCATGCCGGTCGGCACCTCGGTCGCCGAGAGGAACGCCCGCCGCTCGTACTTTAGCCGGATCCATCTGGAATACAAGGATTTTGTAATACTTTGACATTTGCGATTCTTGGATAAGGGTGTTTGCAGACTGTTTCTTTCATCCGGCTTTTGACAGTATTTTATGAAAGGCCACGCGAAAAAACGCTACAACAGTACATTGTTGACAAAGTCGGGATAATATGGCTGTCCTGGACGTGTAGAGTTTGAAGCCCATACCGTTGGTAAGGATCACGGTTAGGACTTCAATTATAAGAGTCAAGCAAAGTCATTTTACCCGAAGCTTAAATAGTGGTTTTTAAAAATTGCTTTTTTAAATAGTTGCTGGGTTTATATTAAACGTATTATTAATCATATGACCGTAATATTAAAAAGAAAAATAATAGATTTCCAGACACGCTAATATTTGTTTCCGAAATAGTATTTGTCTTGTTTTCTATGTCATAAACCCAGAAGTATTTTACTCTGCATATTTTTGGCAACAAATTGTTCATTACTGTGGCGTGCGAGCGATTTTCATATCACTCTCATCTTTACTCATTTAATTTCTTTAAAAAGAGCGTCTATATACTAAACAACCAACCTATGAAAAAATTAAGTTTCCTTACTAATTTTATATTTTTGAAATAAATCAGCCTGAAATAGGGCAAAGAATTATTTGATATTCAGTCATGTTTAGTTCATACCTTTCATACAAAACTACTTTATTTTAATCTGTTAGTAGTATTTACGAGTAAACTTTTAATTACGTTCCGTTTCAGAGAGTTTATTATTTTTAAAATAGATACTGGGGGTTTAGCGTGTAACAAATTTACTTTTCTCAAACATGCTAGGAAATGTGTTCATTTCTTTCAAAAAAAGAAACCGCGAAGTTTCACATTGTTTGTCACGTCTCAGATCACGCCAGCAAAGTTGTATGGAAATCCTTTGCTGGTGTCCATTAAGATAAATTCGTTATACGCTAAACCCACATAATTTGATTTCAAAATTATCTCGATGACTCTCATAGAAACGGAACGTAATTTTGTATGAAACAGGTACTAAAGACGAGGCTGTATGATGTGAAGACCCTTGCCTGTCCAGAATTAAAAAAGAAAAGAATGAACTAAACATTTAGTATGGCTGAATATTACGTAATACTGTGCCTACAGGCGAATTTATTTAAAGAAAATACAATTGGTGGGAAAATTGTAAATTTTTATTTGTTTCGTTGTGTTGTGGTCGCTAGCTAACTTTTATAAGAAATACAATCTTTCATTTCCTAGCCTTTTTTTGAGAAAAGCACTATGTAAGCCTCGGGGAAAATTACTTTGCTTGACTTGTATAATTAGTCCTCGCCTGCGGCTCGGACTTCAAACTATACTCGTCCAGCAAAGTCTTATTTTCCATACCTCGACAACAATGTACTATTGGAGGCGCGGATTTCCATACAACATTGCTGGCGCGATCGGATACGTGACACACAATGTAAAACATTGCGTATTCTATTTTCGAACGAATAAAAGCATATTAGAGAATAAAAACTTTTCGAACATATATTTTTTAACAACTAAAGTGTACTACTTACCGTTCTTTCTCCTCCCTTGTAGAGGTGGCTATGGGTTTGATGTGCCCGCGCAGATCCGCTTCCCATATAGAGTTGGCGAGCGTATTGCCTACCGACACCATGACGCTCACGTGACCCAGACTGAAAACGATCATTTTGGTGGTAAATCGTTTTGTAGTATATTAAAATAATTAATATAGTAAATATAATTTCACTGTAATTTATTGATTGATTGATTTAGACTCGATTGAAAAAAAACAGCCCTCAAATGTTTGTCAGACGTGGCGATAGATAAATAATTTAATAGGCCTTCAATAAGAGTTTTTCTGTTGACTGTTTTTTTGATAGTTTTGAATGTCAAACCAGAGGGCGCTGTGCTAAACTGAAATTTTGACGTTTCAATTTGGCTGTCGGCAGCAATTATTTTGTCACAGGTTCCGTTTCACGTTGTGTTCATTACAAATTAATTATGTTAGTTTGATTTACTACAAAATAAACTTATCGCCTTGCTATCATATTAAGTGTCATTCGTGTAAGTAAACAAATAACCAATAATAAATTTAGACCAATTCAATATACATAAAATAAAGAATAATTTATAAAGTGGCACAGTTTCTATGTAAAGAAACGTTATTTCACTTAAGCTCAGCGCCCTCTAGATGACACTCGAGAATCCCTAGAAAATTTCCCATTGACGCGTAGCCAATGATTTGAAAAGAGACTGGATTGTGGAATCGGGGTCTTGTATATAAGCGTATCCTAGGGGAGACCTACGTCCAGCAGTGGACAGGTATAGTGTTACTCACGGCCACTCGTCGAGGTCGAGCGAGCGCACGCGCGAGATGTGCGAGCCGAGGTTGCGGTGGATGCCGGAGCACTCGATACAGATCAACACGCCCAGGTTCAAACTCGCCCAGTCAGGGTCTGAAACGAAAGATTATATTATACATTTTGTTTTTAGAACAACTGATAAGCCGGCATATTGGGCCGAAATAAAAAAAACCTGTAAATAATGGAACTCGATGTGTAATGTGTGTATCGTAGCGTAGGACGACCTCTAGCCAGATGGACCGATGCCTTCAAAAGGCGGCTGGTAGCGATTGCGAAAATGGGAGATAGTGCCCTATGGCGTACCCTGGGGGAGGCTTGCGTCCAGCCACACCTCGGGCACTCCATACAGCGACTCTTTATAGACAACTGTCATTTCTACATGTGCATGTGTGGGTGATCACAGATGTGTGAGTGCAGGGTTGGCATGCAGGTTGATTTTTATATCTAACCTGACGAATACATACAGTAACTACCAATGAGGATTTAACAAGCCTAGCGCTAGTTTCTTCTTAATTCTCCACTAATATTTTGTCATTTCTCGGGTGAGGGCGGGTCGGGGGCTGGGTGCGGGGAGGTGAGGTGTCCGTTCTGTATGTATAATGTATACAATACTATTGGTTATTATGTAGTCCACCAGTGGACTGCAATTGGCTGATGTATGTATGTATGTATATAAGTACGATGCGTGCACATTTGCATTACGAATCTTGCCGTGGCTTCGTCGTGCGGCGGATTGGAAAATAATTCACACACAAACGAGCCATGACGCCTGAGGTTCAAAAAGCTTGACTTTTTCGTAGGAATAGTATTAATAGCACAACTTTCCACTGCATTAATACCTAGAAACCTAACTACTCATTAAATAATAATGTCAATGATATATGTTCTTACTGTAACTTAGTATTATGGTACCGAAGTGTGACATCACTTGAATTACCATCATCCAAAAAAAACTAATTTGTTGACATCCCTGCTAATGTAGGTAGTTTTAGGCGGAAAGGTGCTTGAGTTAAACTACTGCTCCTTGGTATATTGTGAAATAGGGCATGTAATTTCAATAATATATCATATTTTTACCTGCGGCGCCGCAATCACAGCACTTGTCGTTGCCTTTCACCCGACGAATGTAATAGGTAGCCCTGACGTCACCCGTTGAATTTGCACCAGTAGGGGCGGGCTGTCGAGACGTCTGAAAATTAAGTGAAAATTGACCATTACAATTCTTCATCTTGACGTGTGGTACACCGAATTGACAATGAACCCAATAGTGTAAGTGTTTGAAACCGCCGTGTGATGCCGGCTAAGAATAGCGTCACCCCATTCCTCAGGGACTCGAGGGTGTGTATTGCAATTTTAGGCGGTGGGCTGACAACCTGTTACTCTGGCGATACACAATATTCCAAATGACCCTAAAATATTTGTCAGACATGGTATGAATGTCCGTTTTTTGCGGCCGTTTACGCTCTGCCTACCCCGCAAGGAATTATAGGCGTGATATGTGTGTGTTTAAACCGCTTGCTTATGTTTGATACTGCTTGTAATGCGGTTCTTGGTGATGGTCTGTAAGGACTGTAATCTGTGATAGAGCTTTGTAGATCTAAAAATATTGCGAGAATTGCGTCTTCCTTTTCTGTTGTTGACACTAAACAAGGTCAGATCTAATGACACGTTCACACCATGCACCTGCTCCTGCCGCTGTCGCGAATCAGTGTTTAGTATCAACGCGAGTGAGTGTTTACACACTGCCGTTATACTCTTCTTGCGCTAATCTTCTTCTTTTTTTCGTGTGGGACACCAAATCGTCTACGAGTGAGTGAGATAGCAATACTAGCGCTCGCTCGTTCCTTTGACTCGCGCACGAATAGCCAACACTCGAGGGAGCACGGGAAGTGACAGCGGCATGACGAGTAGCAGCGCGAGTAACCTGTTCATACATTTGCGCTGCCCACTTCCCTTACTATTTCCCTGCCCATATTGGCATTGCGTGAACGTGTTATTATATTATATCTGCTAAAATATTACCGACACGTTCCGTTTTACGAAAGTTTTGACTGTTGCATCTTTTACTCACAAAGGTGAAAGATTATTCCTTCCCGCTAATTTGAAACATGGCTCACGTTCCGTATTATGTTTGAAAAAGCCATAGGGCACTTTCTATGTATGTGTAGCCGTACTAATATTATAAATCTGAGAGTTAGTGTATGTGCGTGTGTATGTATGTATGTTTGTTACCTCTTCACGCTCAAACGGCTAGACCGATATGGATGATATTTGGAACAAAGGTAGAGTATAACCCGGAATAACACATAGGCCACTTTTTACCGCGGGTAAACAACTATTACCACGGGAAAATAAGTGGCAGCAGGTGAAACCGCTGGGCGGTAATCTAGAAAAGAACTATGTTCTTGTCGATTGCAATGGGACTCAAATCCCTTCACACTGACCCGGCCTTGCAGCGAGGCGAGGATCTGCGCCTCGACGGCGGCGACCCAGGCGTCGCGCTCTGCGGCGGCGGCGCACCCGCCCGCGCCCGCGCCCCCGCCCACCTCCCAGCGCCATCTCTTGCCGTCCAGGCTAACTATCGTGAACTCGCACGACGTAGCGCTCTCGCCCTCTGTGGAAGAATTGAAAGGGTTCAGAAGTAGCTCATATGTTACATTCTCCAAACAATAACAAAATTTATAAATAATAATAAGAATAATTAAGTGAATAAATAACAATGAGTAAAGGAAAAGCCATTATTGTATAGTACTAACAACATGAGGTAATCAAATTAATTAAATTGTTTTGTACTCCTGAGTGGCATTGGAAAATACAAACAATTGTTAACTAAAGTTAGATCATGAAAATGAGACAATTTCAAAGTATAGCATAATGTTAACGGACAATAGAATTCCTAAATAGGCAGATAGGAAATAGTAAATAGGCTTGACGTCAGCCAGAGTGACTGTTGTAAAGTTAAGCCAACTCTTACAGCATAATGATTTGTTATAGTTAATACTTGCGATTGTTGGCGCTTGATGAAACTCCATGTTTAATTAATTTTGACAAAAACACTTGTACTCGTTTCACAGTTTTATTGTGGGTCACCCCGCAATAAAACTGTGAAACAAGTACAAGTGTTTTTTGTCAAAATTAATTAATGATTTGTTCTTTGTTATAAATTAATAAGATAACACTTAACTTGTGTCCCGCCTTGTGGCGTGGGACACGAGTCAACAAACAAGGAATAGACGAGTTTCCTACCTTCATCTCCATCCTTCTTGACGCCGCTGCTTTTCATCCGCCGGTGCCGTTTCTTTACATGTGGCGTGTCTTTCTCTTGTCCGTTGGTGGAGCCAACCTCCGCTTCCGACGCGAGCGACTGTCGACTTGACGCTGGCTCCTTCATCGCGTCGAACGCAGACATTAACGCCTTGTCCGTCACTCTTGTCGGTTTGTCTTTGTACCCTGGACATATATTGAAGGATTAGAGAATTAATATTCTCTTGAGTATGCACATCTTTTACTCATTACAATGAAACAATTTTAAACGGATTTAAGTCGAAACGTAGGAATTGTAAAATCTAAAATTAACACAACTTATATCCGTTTAAAATTGTTTTATTATGATGATTAGAGAATTGATATCAACAAGTAATGCGCTTTCAGCATTATTTTTAGGCAGTATCGTATCAAACATTTAAATGTGTGAATATATAATTATACTATACTGTAGGGCCTTCTCAAGCAACGCGAAAATAGCAGCTGTTCCAAAAATACCAACTCGACAAAAATATAGAGAACTAGAACATGTCAAAAAAATATCTATGTTGCGTTCTCTTCCAGACACGAAATGTAAAGTAAAAGAGTGGCGAGATGTGTGTGAATGGCCCTATTATGAATCTTTTGCGTCTAAATGTTTCGTATTAGAAACAAAGTACAGTGGGTAAAAGTCCGAAGGCACGTTACGCACGGACTATACGAACCATAGATATAGAATCTTTTTCGAACGGATTTTCCTGTGAGACTGTTTGTATGTAAATAATCAATCAACCGTTCCGAATCGTGCGAACAGTTGTAACAATAACGAGTTGAGAGTTGAAAGACCTCGGGGTAATAAATCACCGACTCGGGGTCACGGTTTTTTGTCAGAACCAAACATAAAAATTGATAATGGGAAAAAGTTACTAGCGTTTCGCGTGATCTTCCAGTACAATTCTCAAGACCCAATAAATATATATACATAATTTTCTTGTAGTCAGGGACTTGTAGTCGACGAACGCCTCAATGTATACTTGCCCAAATATCTTATAGGACTTTATGTATAATTCGGAAAGAGGAAGTGTCTCAAACGATTTGAAAAAACGTTTCAGATTTGACAAGCGTGGGAATCCTTATTCACGCACGTTTGCACCTTAGCGCAGTCTCAAAATGCTTGACTGAATACTTCGATTTGTTATCGGAGTTAGAAACCCTTACTCTTACTGAATACAGTCCAGTTGGACTAATGATTTATTGCTATCACTGCCTTTACAAGAACTCGTATGAATTTAAGCCATTTGTACCCAATTGCAATCCTACATCACGTTTTCTAAGCTGAACTGAAGAATACTAAGATGCAAAGTCGAAAGGTTAAGACTGTTTTCCTTACTCTGTGGAGTATTTTCTGAAAGTGCATGTCATATCTGAATGATAGTAGGTTTTTCTGACTTTATTGTCATGCTAAACTGACTGTTACTCACCAAGTGAAAGACCTCCAATGCTATCGTGGATGTCGAGACTGCTGTAGCCGTTGTACCCTGGCACCGTCGTGATGATGGACTTGGACCCTCGCGGCTTCTGACCTGGCACCTTCACGGTTACATATTGTAGAGATATTTCTTTGCCATTTACATCTTCCATGTAGTCCTGAAATATTTTCAAGTTTGTTTACTATTTAAAGTTCTAAAAGGAAATTTATAATAGCCAGCTTATAAATGAATGCAAATCAGTACTGACTTGAATAAAACAAGCATGATAGAATAATCTCGTAACAATTATGTAAATCAATAACAACCAATTACAAGAAAGTAGAACAAGACGGAATGTTATTTATGAAATAAACGAGTACTTACATGTAAACTGGGATGATACGTCAATCTTCCATCGTCACATAACGTCACATACTTCTTCTTCCATTCCTTATTCAAAGCTTTACTACTCTTTTTGTACAAATAACCCTGCTTCAAAGGGATCGCCCGCCCCGACCCTAGCTCCCCATTCTTTAGTCTATCATCTCCTTTCTTTGATGGAGTGAACAGATTAGATCTTCTTCTCGATTTCCTTGAAGTCGTAGGGGTTGATGAAGGGGTAGGTAGGTCTTTCGAGTCGAGAGACTTCGCGGGTTGTAGGTTGTCCAAGCAGTGGGGGGCTGTGAATTTGACGTTGTTGTTCTCTGTTGCTATGGAGACGAGCCCTGAAGAAGACCCATGGCTGCCTAGAGAGTTGCCCCATCGTGAGGAGGTATCAGATCCGTTGGCGCTGTGGATTTCTACCACGTGCGTTGACGATATGCCGCTGCTATTCGATGACGCGTCGAACGATGAGGCGCCTCGGTGTAAGTGGTGGGATGATGCTGATAATGTGTGATGGCCTCGTGGTAATGAGTCCTGGAAAACCAATAAATATTGCTATAGAACATATTGTATAAATAATAATAAAATAAGAAATACACACAAACCGTATTTACATAAAGTTATTGTTAGTAGCTTTCTGATTGTGACTTTAAACTTATTAAATCTATTTTATACAATGTTCAAAACCTGCCAAGTTTTACCATTTGAAAGCAACGAAATTCAAAACAGTAGGCAGTAACTGTCGATGGAAATCACGACTAAGATTACCTAGTTTATTTGTGTACATTGAAATACAATTGAAGTAGAAAATTGGTTTATTTAAGACTAGCAGCCCGCCCAGCGGTTTCACCCGCCGCTAACAATTTCCCCCCGGGAATAAGACAGTTTAATATAGCCTATGTTCATCAGGGATAATGTACGATTCTAAAAATCTTGACTTCAATTCGAAACAAATATCGTTTTCTGATGGTGGTGGCGTAAAGTTACATGCCGTATGATTAACCTGGCCAGCCCCATGGCAGTGCCTTTATTTTTATTTTTGTTATCCCGCCCGAGCCGGTTTTCTATTAGGTCATAAAAAAATTGTTATAAAAAAAGAGAATTGTGTGATACAAATTTCTTTTTTTAGAATGACGATTCATGACGTCAATAAGTGATAATACTATCCTACATTGAATAAGGAATTAAAATTTCAATTAACGGTAAAATATTTTTTTATATCGGTCCAGTAGTTTCGGAGCCTATTCAATTCAAACAAACAATAAAAAAACCTGTTTCTATTATTAGTGTAGATTATATTATTACTATTTTAGTGTGATGTCGGCTCAGAATAGCATCACCCGATTTCTTACCCGTAGGAGTCGTAGGAGGCGACTAAGGGACTTGAGGGTGTGTATTGCAATTTTAGGCGATGGGCTGACAACCTGTCACTATGGCGATACACAATTTTCCGAATGACCCTCAAACATATGTCAGACGTGGCGTAAATGTCCGTTTTTGCGGCCGTTTACGCTCTGCCTACCCCGCAAGGGATAATAGGCGTGATATGTGTATGTATGCATTATTTTAGTGTAGATTTTTTTGTATTATTTAATGTTTTTCGTCGTCTTTGTTTATACCGAGTAAGGGACAGCCCTTCGAATACTGATAGGGTGCATGAAACATAAAACTGGACAACTTTCCCCTAGAAACATATGTCAGGAAACGCCAAAAAAATGACCTTCCATACAAAATCACAATCAGCTGACTGCATTTACTATGGGAAGCAGTTTTTTTACGTTTCCTTAAATATGTTCCTAGGGGAAAGTTGTTCAGTTTCATGGTCCGCATGTACCCTTTCAGTATTCGGAGGGCTATCCCTTACACCCTGTAATACAGTTATGATTAAATGTAATCATTACACTGGTACGAATAATGTGGCGTAGTTTGTACATTTTTAAAAAGAAAAAGTAGTTATTGTGGCATAACTGTAATAGTTAGACATATGGTATCGCGGACATTATTGTAGATATTGATGTCCTCTATAAAACTGTAGTACATCACTTTGCTCTATTGTCAATAATTTCCACAGCGTACGCGATATAAGAAATTTTTTTGGTACATTTTTCACACGTTGGGTTACATTATCGAAATTTTCACGCGGATCCCTATTTTTTTCTCGTATAAAATATAGCCTATGTTCATCAGGAATAATGTAGGATTCTAATGGTAAAAGAATTTTTAAAATCGGGCCAGTAGTTTCGGAGCCTATTCGATGCAAACAAACAAACAAACAAACAAACAAACAAACAAACAAACAAACAATCAAATCTTTCCTCTTTATAATATTAGTGTAGATTCATCAAAACACAAAATCAACTATCATTGTTACATTTACCCATTTATGATACACAATGGCAGATAAACCAAAATGAAGATAAGATTATACAGTTCTGATGTTGCACTTATTTTCTATCTGAAGTGGAGTGGAAACTACTAACTATGGAACAGCAGTATTTACCATTCCAATGCAGATAATTGCCATGAGCGAATTTTTGAACACATTTTGCCATTGAACACATTAGTGTGGAAACTAATGTTTTATTGACAGAAGATAAGTTTTCTGTTTGTGTGTATGTAATCGGTAAACTCCAAAACAACTGTACCAATTCCAAAAAACCTTTTACCTAAGGAAGCTTTAACCCCCTACGTAACATAGAGCACTTTTTACCACGGGAAAATCTTTATTCCCGCGGGAAAACGGTTACCAGCGGGTGAAAACGGTTGACTGGACTCTAGTATATTATAAAGAATTTTGAGCAATATCTGGAATGAACTGCTTTCCATAAATCCCTTGGCTAAAAGTGAGCCATCCTTTTGTAAAAACATGCACATACATAATGTCACAGATTTCCTCAAATAGGTATTGCACAAATTACATAAATAATGTGTAAATTAGAAAGAAGTATTGGTAGTGTTCAATTTATTATGTAATGAGCTGACCTAAAGATGACCAAATGGCACACATTTCATTGCATAAATAAAAATATTCATATTTCTGACACAAACACATTCACTAAGATAAATTGACACCAAAACCTGTTGCCTGATAGAGTTCTTCCTGTAGTCTTTATTTAAAGTTTTCAAAATAATAGTGTTGTTTAAAAACACCAAGTCAGTAAGGAATTTGTAGACAGCTGTATATATTTACAGGTCATGTCATTTCTAGTACAAACTTAGACAAATACAGAAAAAAGTTATGGTAAGAATTAAAATTACTCCAGCAACAAGAATCAAACTCTAATGTCTAAAGAAGAAGATAGAAGCAATTGCTCAAAATGTTATAAGAAGATAGAAGTAACTATAATAATTAGTTGAGGAATATGTTCACATGAATTGAGGCCACTATGTCATCATAATATTAATCTCCATATCTTTTTTAGGTATTAAATCAAATATTATTGTTGATTCAATAAGTTCTCAAAATGATAAATATATGAAACATGATATAGCAAATTCCGCAATGAATAATTTATTCTGCAATAGATTATACAGTCAGTTATCAGCTTTTTCTTTCTCCTTGTTTGTGGCACTATGATGATACATCATTTTTTTTGATTGACCCTCATTGTTTGTCTGAAGTGGCTTAAATGACGTTTTTTACAGCCATTTACGCTCTGCCTATCCCACAAGGAGTACAGGTATGATGTTGTGTGGAATACTGAATTTATAGAATAACCTGATCAACCATAGTGTCAAGTTTTGTAACTATAGATCACAACAATAATGACCTAATAGCAAAAAATTCACTTATTACATAATTAAATTAAGTAATTAATTATAAGTACCTGATTGTGAAGTACTTAGTGATTTATATTTTAACAAATAATAATGGACTTGATACCCTTGTAAGTGCATCGGAAAAGAATACTCTCACTCACTGGAACAAACATATTCTTACTTATTAAAAACCTAGCTATTGCCAATATTTTCACAACTGTTAGCTCAGCCCGCCCCAGAAAAAAAAAATACCGGGCAAAGTACCTCGGAACCCCGAGGTCGATCCTTGAGGCACTCAGTGACTTGGTAGAGTTGCTTAGCTTCCTCAGGGAGCTAGGATGGCTCGAGTAGTGAGCCCCCACCCTTTACGCAAAATAGGCGCAAGAAGACGTCGAGTTGCGGAAACCTGCCCGTTTTACCATTACCATTACCGCCCCAGAAAAGATAAAAGTTTGATGTGCTATGTTATGTATCTAGTTATACCATCTGACTCAGTTTTAGATACTCAGTTTACTGTATAAAAAGTAGCTCCATATGGTGACAATGTCACCGTGACATCCCTCAGGAATGAGGCATCAACTGAGAAGAAGAAAGTATACAAATATTTTATCCAGATGTTACCATAACTTTTCCTATATCATCCATCACTTATGTTATGTGTGTGTAAATATACGAACAGAAATGTTGCGAATACATTATGTAAATTTAACTACTTAATACATTTACATATCAAGTTTGAAATGCTAGGCTATAAAGAAAACATTCCTCGCTGATTATTACCTATCCATCCATCCTTTATGAGATTCCATAGAGTTACATACCTTGTAAAGAAATGTGGAATGATTGTGGCTAGGCGAATTGGCTACGGGCTGCGGCGTGACTGGTCTGGAGCCCGCCGAAAGACATTGCGAAGATGAGGAAAGCCTCGTCCCAACGATCTTCTGACAAGCTGTAACACAACGAAAATCCTCCGTGAAACACCACACAGGTCTCGAGATACGAAGACAACACTAGTATCAACAAAAACAATCATTTTCAAACAGTAAAATATTCACGCACACTCAAATTTAGCTGATTTTCTACGGTCGCGCTCCTCCGCTCTTTGTATGTTGTAACACGAACTTCTTCGTCTCAAACTCGATATCGGCGACATGTTCGATTTGAAAATAAGCGTCCGCTCCATGATTCCATTCAAAATCTAAATTAAATCACGATTTAACGTTTCAAAGCACTCACGATCAACTCACGATTATTTTATGCGAAACCGAAAATCGCGACTAGCGATGCGTCAAAAAATGTAAACAATGCGCGAGAACGAACGGACCGAACGAAACGCGACCGCGCGTCTGGGGGTCGGTGTTGCCACTGCCGGCGATAAGACTCCCCGCCACGCGCTGGATCCTCGTAAGCACGCGACCGCGAACGCTTACCAAGATCTATCACTTTTTTACACAACGGAACTATCACATCTCATCAAAAATATTTATGTTATGTAACTGTTTTGGCTGTTATATTAGTAGTAGTACCAAAGTTATTGGCCTTTAGTAGATATATTATTACTATGGAACTTCTATAATGTTATTATATTATTCGTTAAATAATTAAGAAGTTCTATTCCAACTTTCTCTTACACCACTAAAGCAGGTGAAGTCAGATTATTTGTAAACAAGAATACTGTTGAAATCTTTTCTTTAACTATTTAGCTAACCAGGTTAAAATTTACATTTTAATTAAAACAAACAATGATGTAAGCTAGGTATGAATTATTGTGGTATTATTTAAAATATATAGCTATTTAATTTTTTACCCTTTACCTACACACTAACCTATTCAACTAAATACTTACAGTTAACGCAAAAATAACAAACTAGAAAAAAAGTATAAAATGTACCTACTTCCCAATCACGTAGGTTCAACCTTAAACCCTTAAATAAGAAACGGTAACGGCATTCCGAAAGATTTTTTGTCAGCAAATCGAAAAAACTATAATAGACGTGACATCATCTTGTCGGCATAAAAACATCGCGTACATTAAAATCGTTACACTTACCATCTTGAAATACTCGCTCGACATTCAAGCCATACGTAGCACAAGTTTCATAGTATGAACATCTTCGCAGTTCGTTTGTCAGCTTGCGAGCGCGGTTGTCGTCAACCACTCGTGGACTACTTTCACTTATGGCATCTGGAAGAGTAGTTAATGATTTAAATAGGAAATAAATAATGGGTAGCGAGCATCCAACTACATTTAAACCAGTGTAATAGTGATCTTCAGAAACCTTTATTTTCATTTCAATGTTTCAAAAATGTAATTCGGGCACATGCAAGACAAAATGTCGTAAAAATAAGTAAAATATCTACTAAATTGTCTCATTTTTTATTTCGATGAAAATGTAGTTGTTATAAAAATATCAAAGTCAATGAAGCCAAATTTACGAATAGTAATTTGATACATATTACCAAAGAATTAAAGATGGGGCCATACCTTGGGTTCCAACCAATATGATAGGAATCTCCGCGGAATTTCGGTAATGGGACATTTTGTTAAAGTAATTCGAGACGGTGTTATAGCTGAGCTCGTTGTCCAGGCTAAAAACGAAGATTACGGCATCAACCCACGCTGTGAACTGGAAAGAAAAGAAAAATATATTTAGCCTATACTTACTCACTACTCTATATTTTATATCAAAATAAATAGACCTACAAAGGGTCAAAATTAATTAATTAATTTACTTATTTATTTATTAGATTCACCAACAGGTAAATACATATCAACTTAATTGACACGTATGTAACTTTTTATTAATTTGTTATCATAGAATACACAAAAAACTTCGAACGAAGTTCAACGACAAAAAATATAATTAAGATAAAATTTCTGTTCATGAAAAAATATTGCTCTGGCAGACCCTTTTACACAAACCTAACACAAAAACAAGTCTCGTAACCCGTTGCGAAATTATTACACAAGAAAAAACCGCACCCTTTTGTAATTGCTGGGGTAATTTGATGCAGTCGTAGGGGTTTATACCTGTAAGGGTTGTGTGGTAAACTCAGACGTACCATGCATGTCTGTCAGTAATACACCTACTAATCAGATTGGTCCAACTTTTTTCTGAATGAATATTATATTGGGGTTGGTGGCCCAATAAAGCAGTAAAGTATGAGCACTTACTAGTGTACATATACATTAATGAAACAATAATTCCAAGTTTAAGTAAAAAACAGACTATCAAATCAGGTACTTGAACACCTATCAGATCAAGTATTTTTGGTATTTAGAAACATGATGTTGAATGGTAATCGTAATGATAATACCTACATAACACATCATAACAATACCTACCTACATAACACATAACCTACAGCACCCACTTGAATAGAAGCGTGCGTAGGAGGGTGTCACCCCTTTCCTCTGAACAACCATCAGACATATGAGTGTCTCATCCGGAGTGGGAAAACATGATGTATTTAAAACCCTACACTAAAGGCCGTCTGCTATATTCGTCACAAAATGCAATATGCAATTGTAGCAACTAAAAAAAGCCGAATCAAATAAATAGGTAACAAAAAAAAACTAAAGCATTTGAATACAATTGAATTACTCTCATTGTCTCATTGTAGTTATAAATTTCAGAAAACTCTTTTATCTTGACTTTTATACTCTTCGTTTTGGTACACAAACCTAACAAAAATAACAAACCCTAATATTTAACTTGTCTTTTTCGATGGCTATCATTTTGGAATGTTATTTTATGAATGTAATATTGACAAAAACTAAATAAAATCTATTCTTCGAAAAGCTGACTGAACCCTCAAAAACGTAACCTCATGACAATAGAAACACCTTCATCAGATTACTTCTTAAATGCCATGTAAGCCTGTGCTTATTACTTTTGTGAATACATAATTATGACGGCAAATCAAATACCCTTCAATTCGAAAGAGGCATATTATTATGTAGATACGTATACTGTTATGATTAGTAAATGAAATACAATACTAGGTACCTATATACTTCTTAATAAGAGATAATAATATGAAAGAAAGTACATCGTTACATGGTACCTAAAAGTTAACATCAAAGTAAACGTTTGGGTCATGAAAAAAGGGATAACGATAAAAAAATACACTAAAAAGAAATAAATGAATAATATACATCCTGAAATGCATAAAGTGGCTTATGCATAATATGGATGAAAAAGTCGTTTATTTATAACAGTAAATAACTCACCTCTGCTGTGGTGACTCACAAATCGCCATTATATTGAATATAGTAAAATTATTTCACTTCTGTTACAATGATTACAATTTTTCATACACGATAAAGATATGATATTGCCTTCATGTATTCAGGGCAATGCTCGAATAGCAACTGGGCGGGCGGGCGCTGGGCGCCCTCACTTAGTCCTCATGGGCGGCGAAGCCTTGGTTGCATGCTATTTCATTCTAACCGCTTAACTTCACATGCCAACGAACAGGAGGGAAATATCGCATGCAATACCGGTGCAAAGCCTGCAATATAACCTTTTGCGTATCGAAGTTGGCATAATATCCTAGATAACTAAATTTGGAACTGTGACCATCGATTAAAAGGGCTTTGGGTCAGACTATTTCTATAAATGTCAGATCTAATATCAAGATCAGTAAAGTAAAGAAAGAGCGAAGTACTTAGCTGACTTTAACTTTATAATCATAGGATGAACGGAGGAATAAAATATCATTTATTACCATTTTGTAGAATTATCATCTCTAGATATTCTATAAAATAATCAAGAGATTTTCGTTTGGATTTTTTATGCATTTGCGTGACAGTCAGTAAAAATAATAATAATTATTATCATCTCATTATTTCTGAGTTAGCAGCGATTCGCTGAATCAATACTAACAAGAAATCAGTCGACGCGCACGATGGGTTTCAAACTATTATCAAAAAATCTATTATATTATTTGGGACCCCCTTGGTATTTTTTGTTATAAATAATTAATCTCTGAAAATTTCTACAGTTCCATCACTATACCGTCGGCCGGCAGTGAAAACCACGTAAAGGCAAAAGCAACAATTTTACAGGAGACAGTAAAAACCGTCTGGTGAAAAAATTGTATGAACGGAAGAAACAAGTTCTGTTGTTTTATGACAACCAAATGCGTATATTTCAAGCGGTAGTAGAAACACAGAAAATCTAATAGCGAAAATAGATTAAAATGGAGTTACGAGGAATTCATACTGATAAGGTTATGGCGTACTATCAAATACGAGGTTTGACAGTAAGATTTACAGCGGTTACCGTTGCGTTTGCTGCCACAGCAGCTTTACCGATGCTGCCTATTTATTCGTTGCTTCCAAACCTTCAACGTGAACCGGTTATCTAAGCAGCAAGACCTCGCTACACTATAGACTAGCGCCGTCTCTCGTCACGAAGCCCTGAATGCTGTCAAAAAGAGAGCAGCTGCCATGGCGCCTTTGCAAAGAAGGGGAAGGATCTTCCTCCTTCTCCACTTCACCTCACAGACACCTCCGCCGTGAATTCACTCAGTTTCGGCAGTCATAGCAGACCCAGCAGGATCTTTCACACCCCGGTAACTGACCAACTGCTAAAAAGAAACCGCTGATGGTAGCGGACTACCTGGCGGTTTAAGTTTCGATTCGATAACCTAATCTAACAGGACACAACACCTGAGAGAACTCAAGCAGGCCTTCGGATACTCGTGGACAGTTACGCCGTATAGACCGGTGGGTTCCAAATGCCTGGCAAAACGAGGATATATTCTGAATATACTAGAGTCATTTCACGGCACTGAAAGGCATCGGTACCGGAAACAGGCGTCCAAAAGTGGCCCTTAAAGACTGCCAACACATTGCCGAAGTAAATAATAATAGAACTGCTGACCACCCTGAGCTACGAAGTGATACTTACTTGCGGCAAATCAAGGCGCGTGGAGGACACCTAGTCGCTGCATGCCCGGCGTGTAGATTGAGATATAGCATGGGGAGTACCAGAACAGCCAAGTGCCTCCGCTGCCAGCAGTTCTGGTACATCTAGAGGAACTGTCGCCGCAAGCTCGCCTGCGTAAAGTGAAGGACCTACTGCTTGCTAACTCGTGTAAGCAGCCGACCACCTTCCACAACATGGCGACGCGTCTCTCGCTAAATACACCGAATCATGCCGCGAAGGACTAAACCGATAAGAGCGCACAACTCCGCTCACGAATCCCATCGATGTGGAAAGAAAGGAGTGTAGCGACCTCTGGGAGCTACGACAAGAAGCTCACTCAAAGTGGTTTACGAACATACAAGACGCAACAGAAGTTCCAACATATCTGCAAGATGGCGCCACGTGACAGAACAAAGAGCCTGAAACGCGGTATCGAAGTGTTTCACCGCGCAACGCATATATACAACTTCCAATTCTATTCAGGTGGACCAGTCGGTCCCCTGGCCACAACACCCGGCCAGGCGGGCCTTTTCCCGACTCCACCTGGAACCCTCCATTCTGCCTTTTGGCATCACTCCTGTCACCCGCCATATTGGTGACCCCTACCTTGGACTTCGCAGCCTTCAACCACGCTTCAACCACTACAGCATGCAGCCAACTACTACGTCATCAGCACCCACCGCAGTCACAGCACGGCAGCTTCACTGGTCTTCCATCATCGTCTCGACTCACCGTAGACGTCCCGACTCACCGTGGACATTGGAACCAGCACTGCATCGCCACGCCAGACTGCATCATCACGCTACATGACGTCATTAGCCCCACTTCGCTCGCTGACAGTATCGACCTCCGGTCTTGAGGGGGAGTACTGTAGCGACCTCTGGGAGCTACGACAAGAAGCTCACTCAAAGTGGTTTACGAACATGCAAGACGCAACAGAAGTTCCAACATATCTGCAAGATGGCGCCACGTGACAGAACAAAGAGCCTGAAACGCGGTATCGAAGTGTTTCACCGCGCAACGCATATATACAACTTCCAATTCTATTCAGGTGGACCAGTCGGTCCCCTGGCCACAACACCCGGCCAGGCGGGTAGCTACCCTTTTCCCGACTCCACCTGGAACCCTCCATTCTACCATAGGAGGCTGCACTGCTGGAAAATATAATACGGCTGGTTCTGTCTTGGCAGCTGCCCCTAAACTAATGCAATCAATGAAAACGAAGCGGAAGCGGACGAAACTCGCTCCAGCAGGACAAGAAAACTCCGAGACAGCCACGACAAGAGCCAACTAACGGCCTGCAGTAGGCGTCCCATTGCGGTATTGCTTACGGGACAGATGCCGATGTGTCAGCGGGATCCATGACAAAAGAGTCAAAAACATCCGCCGCTGAAGAATCCAAAAGGCTCTTATCAAAGGCTTCAAGCATCGTCAACAGGAGCCATTGCGATCTGATCTCATCCTACGGCTAGGCCCTTGCTGTTGAGAGCAAGCTGGAGGTTCTTTGACTCAGATAAGGCTTCATAAGGCACTGTTGACTTGGCCCACAGCTCTGCTGTCCATATCCACCACTGCTCGTCGCAAAGTTAGAAGCGTGGGCCCCTTCACTTTTATATCTGGCACCCGCGCTACATTTATAGGACAAAGCAACATGTGCCTCTCCACTCCATTTCTTGGAGGATAATGTAGGCCATCACTGGAACAACCACAGGATATCTTAGTTAGATGTCGTTGGCTGATGGACACTAGAGAATCACCCGACTGCACTGGTTCGACCTCACCACAGCGCAAAAGTGGACCTACTCACCCAAGAAGTACAGACTCAGCAGCCTATGTGACACCCCCGAGGACCCTCGTGCCTTTGAAGGAAGTGAGTTGAATTAACGGCCAGGTGGCCAGCCTAGGTTAGGTAGCGCAATGCAACATATTGATTGATCACCTTTATGATACTCACGGGTACAAACAAGGTGATGCTTCCAAGCCCGCACCACATGGCGCTCTAGTAACCTTATCTCCTAAGTGTTATAATGGAATTATACAATAACGAAAACCTCGCCAAAGTTTATATAACAATGCTTTTTAATGTTCGGTAGTAACAATGAAAAACTTGCAACCGCACATTCGAGATTATTATACTCTTTCTTTAATAAAATATACTTGTAAAAGTAATTACGTGTTTTTCGCAACATCCTAGAACACATCGTAAAACACGGCTAAGCAAATGCGAGGTTTTAATCGACAAAATGTGCATATCGATCGATACCGAGGTTCTCATTTTCATCGATAGAAGGTGTTCCCGGTATCGCAGCCCTGCCTACGTTCGTCGTAAATGTGTGTTACGAGCTTTTCTTCCCAAAAATAAAATAAAAGAAAAATCACGAATTTGTGCTTTACGAGGTTTTCACTGCCGGGCGACGATACATAGTTCAAAATGAACTCAAAAGTACGCAACGTATTCTGATGCGTTCTGTTTTAAATAGATGGAGAGATTTAAAACAAAGGTTTATGTAAATAATTTATGCGGGGAAAAAGTAAGATTCCCACAGGAGAACGGACAGCAGTGGGTGAACCGCTGCTGGGAGGGCCGCTAGTTATCGGTAATATAGAGCAAAAAGAACCCAATTTTCGTATGGGAGCCCTTATTTATTTCTTTTATTCTGAATTTTAGTATTTGCAGTTATAGGGGCAACATAAATACAACATCTGCTTGAATTACAACTGTCTAGCTATCACGATTTATGAGATATAGCCTGTTAGACAGACGGGCAGACAGCGGAGTCTCAGTAATATGGTCCTATTTTGTTCCTTCGGGTAGGGAACCGTGAAAACATTCAAACTAAGAAAGTAATATCTAATTATTTATCTATTAAATGGTAGGTCTTTAAGTCGTAATAGTATGACAAGTTTAAATTATGAAAGTACCTAATTAATTACATTATTACTTATCAAAACTTATATAATAAACTAATTGATAAACCCTTACTTTAAAAAAACTTTGGCATGATATCAATAAAAGGTTAAAAGGCTAACGCTCTCTAGATCTAGACGACCAAAATCATTCACGCTATGCCGCTATGTGCATACCAACCAACATGTTCTGATTGAAATGAAATAAATTATACGACTCAATCATATGTTACGAAGAACGCAAGTACTTTCATCTTCGATCGTCCAAGCGTTAGGAAATGAAATCACGAGGAAGTAATCGAACGTTGCTCGGTAAGTGCGTGTAGTCATCGGCAGTGGGTGGAGTGGAAAATCGTTCGAAATTTACCCAGGAATGCGGGTGACTTTATACTTAGTATATCTGCAATGAGAACATTGTATTGTTTGTATGGAAAGGATATGAATGTACCTAATGTATTAAAAAAAGGATATGAATGTACCTAATGTATTATCATGATCACCTTAGCCTACTGGATTTTATTTTTATTGTTGGGTTAGGTAGTAAGCTTTTTTGAATAAGAATCTAAATTTATTACTTATGCATAATAAAGTAATTAGTAATAGCGACATAACTTCTGTTCTATTTATTTCCATTTTCACTATCTTTTGGGTGCATTGCACTAGAATTAAATAACAATTCATCCATCCGCAAATGATTTGATAAACATTTCCTTCCTGTGCTGTGTAATAATAAGTACCTAGGTTACATTAGTGACGTTGCCTATAAAGCAGTCAGATAAAGTAAGGCCATCCCATTAAGCCATATTTGATAGTTTTCATCTCCATTCTAAAAGTGACGGCAACAAAGGAAAGTGTACCCTCTGTCACAGTAGACATTGGACCTTTTGCCTCAGCTGACAGCTGTCAAATATGGCTTAGTTTTTGTGTTATGTTTATTTCATAGAAGTCATCTAAGTAATTAGTACCCATTGCACTTTTCATATCATTTCATATCTATGGAAAAAGCTCTTTCTTACTAGTCTGGGAGTTAATTTATTCATTGATTTTTGTGCTTTTACTCTTAAAGTTCTTAAGAAGTAGTTGTTACTTGTTCATACTAACTCCATACTAACTTAATAAAAAATAAAAGAAAGAACGGCCAGCATGTAAAGGTACCTACCTATATTCGAAGTCTTTTGTTGTCTTGTTAAGTAAGTATAGGCACTTGAGGTGCCTTTCATACTAACAACTATCTTTGCTATAGCCACTCGAGAACAGGTTTTTGTGCCCCCACAACCGGGGTGCGTCTCGAACAAAACTAGTCGAGTCGAGAGTCGAGACTATGAATGTATGTAGTCAGTTTTTTTATAAAACTTGAATAGTAAGAGGTGGGGTAAGGTAACGCGATCCACGGACGTGACTCTTGTTCCTCCCACCGGCTACATTGTTCTTGCGACATGATACTTTTGCAGGACTCTGGATAGCTATAGGTAGGTACATCGTTATTTAAAAAAAGGATATGGATGTGGTTAGGGAGTCCAATCCTGCAACCCTGCGGTTCCGCAGATGAGGATTTCCGGTATTACCGTTTTATTTTAACTTTCGAAGGTAAATAAGATTTAAAAAAACAATTATTAACAAAAACAAATTTTTTATAAGTTTCAACGTGATTGTAGACATTTAATTAGAAATTGCACTGTAAGTATTTTCTTGGAAATAAGGTGGAAAATACTTTGTTGAATACACTCGGATTTGACGCTGGTTAAAGAAATAGATTTTATTTACATTATTTTAAACAGTTTCTTAACATTTTCCTGTATTTTCGCCTTATTCAAAGTGTCGAATTACGTTTTTATAATAGACCAATCACATAAATAAACACCTATAACAGTTTTCAGCTTGCTGTGCATTACTTAAGTACTACGCTTGTACTTAGATCAACTAAAAATGCTTGAAAGTAAGCCGTAAATGTACAGAAAAAAAATCCAGGGCATTTAACACTGATGAATCTGCACATACCTAATCTTGTGATTGATAAATAAATAAATGATTAATAAATAAATAAATTCATCAATTCATTCAATTAGTGGTGTTTGGACAGCAGAAATTTCCATCCAGTCCAATCCAGCATTTGCGAGATTGGATTCCCTAGATGTGGTAATGTTGCGCGTTTGCTTGTCTACCTGCGGGTAATTTATTTTTTAGGCAACACTGATTTCATGTGAATGATTTGGCCGAAAGACGATTTGGCACAGGAAATGCTGGAAGCGGAATTGAGATCTGTGAAATTAGTTTTGCCGGATTCCGGATTGACTGATAAATTCCAAACATAAATTCATTCCATAAACTGAACCTCGCGAGATGACAAAACTTATACAGGGCCGTATGTAGGTCTAAGTTATTGTGTTTGTTTCAAAATCTTATGTCATGTGATGTGAACCATTTGTAACCACATTTTGTAAAACTAATAATATATACATCTGTGTAGATACGTCTCCGACAACGTCTTCCTCTTTGTAAATCTTCGTTTCAATCCACTACAAAAAAACTCACTATAGACTGTTCTTTCCGTATGTCTGTCTGTACGTTGTACGGCTGTACCTATGGCTGTCTACTACCTACCTATGATACTTCATTCTGCTGATTTATTCAGTTACAAAAATTATGACTGCGAATAAGAAACAGCAAATTATTATCAAATCCTACCACATTTTTGGCTGAATAAGTTATTTATTTTAGGTCAAAACAAAATCAAAACACAGTTATACCGCTGCGCGCTATACAAATGCTTGAATAACTTTACCAATTCGTTTTGAACAGGCCTTTGAATGCCACTCAGTTGTGCCTCAGTGTCTTTGCCTCTATTCAAAGGGTAAGCAAAACGTGACTGACGGATCTAGGTGGGAGCATAGGTAGGTAGGTACCTACCTATTTACGGACTTTTTCTAAAGGACGAAAAGAGCGATATATATTATATATTTTTTTGTAATGTTAAGGCTATGCTGTATAAAAACTTAGACTTGATTATTTAACAAATACAATTAACTAAACTTCAAAAGGGGAAGACAAGTGGATAGCTCTTTTTTCACTGTTAAATTAAAATCATTTTGTCAACGCAATCGTCGTCTAGCCAGAGTGTCCCCGCACGCGACTTCCGTGTTCCGCCGAGCACGGTCGATGGATAGAGGGTCTTTAATAATACAACACCCAATCAAATTTTGTACTTTTTACAGTAAAAACGAAGTGATATATTCTAAACGATTAATAGTTTTCACAGATTAGCTGTCCAACAAGCGGACAGTAACGTAGTTTGCTTGCTTGTTTATAAATTGTCGCAAGCTTTGTTTTGTTTTGTAGCTTAAGACTATACTGCATTTTTTTTTAGTTCTGGACCCTATGATTTTAGCCCCGGGGCTATTCAAATGACAGTATACACGAAATCCAAAAAGCTCATGAGCAAATTCAAAAAGCTCATGAGCAAATTCAATAGAAGCTGCCAAGCGGACAGCTTTTTCCCTAACACCCCCGTAGGTGGTACAAACCAGTGTAGATTGTAGGGAGGTTCTAACCTGGCGCCACTCAGTCGCGTCATACCCTGTCAGGCTATGAGGGGTAGCTAACTCAATACAACAGGCGATAGGAATCACAGCTCTACACTCTAGCGATAACATAATAAAGACTCATATTCCATGGCTTAATGGATAAGGTACCAAATAATTCAGTGGAGTATAAACTAGACATGGTAATAGTACAATTAAAATAATGCTTTGATTACAGGCAGGATAAGCCAAGGGCGGTGAAAGAGAATGCCACACGTCAATATTGAACATTAGACAAAGTGAAATGTGAAAGATAACGGAAGTAAAAAGGATAACAGAAACACAGACTAACATTATAATAACCGACTTGATTTTGTGATGTAACTTCGTTGTCATTCATCTTTTATTGATTTAGAACACAGATATGAATGATAACCATATTGAACCAACGTATGTCGAAGTATACGTACCTGGGTACCTTTTCATTGAAGTGATGAAATGATAGGGCGACTTTTATCAAGTGTTATATTCACTATAAACATTTCTCTATTTATTCACTATAATGTAAGCGAAAATATACTGCCAACAAACCACACCACAACCCAGTCTTATTCCCACACAGTCCTTCAGTGGCATACCCTCGCTTCTCCTGTGCTATTTCATTACTTTCCTTTGCCACCTTTGGCTACTTTGGCTAGTCTCAACCACAGTAAACGGGTGAGTATACCACGGGTTCTTATCATTTATTCATAAAATTTCGTCAGTAGAAAATCCCCCTTTCCACGCACGAACAGTGAACAAGAACAAGCTCATAAATATTTCACTCATCATGGCAACAAATTAACTGTTGTTGTATTTATGCCTATTTCTGGAATTAACTTTGGAGAGAACTCAAGAAAAATAAAAAAGTACAACATAAATAAGTTTTATGTAAATTCTATATTATATACATCCATACATACATATATCACGCCTTTTTCCCTTGCGGGGTAGGCAGAGCGTAAACGGCCGCAAAAAACGGACATTTACGCCACGTCTGACAAACATTTGTGGGTCATTTTGGATAATTGTGTATCGCCATAGTGACAGGTTGTCAGCCTATCGCCTAAAATTGCAACACCCTCGAGTCCCTTCGACGCCTTTTACGACACCCACAGGAAAGAAATGGGGTGATGCTATTCTAAGCCGGCATCACACGGCAATATTATATAGTAAGTACTTATATATTAAACTTATTTTTGCTGCGAAACCGTTCACTAATTTTATTTAATCGAGTTCTCTCAAAAGTTGATATCAGAATCAGGCTTAAATGCAACAGTTAATTTGTTGCCATGATGAGTAAAATATTTACTTTTTATTTTTATTTTATTTTATTTGGCTTGTTCTTGTTTGATATAAATACTATATTTGTAACATTATGTACGAACTACGCTACTTATGAACTTTAGGAAAGGTAAAACAAAATACCCATAAGAAAATTACTAAAATTTTCAATGCATTGTCTCCAGCATAGGAACTAAACTGGCTGCATCCACAATACTGTTTCCGAAGCTCACAGAATTCAGAGGCTATTAAAAAATGCAATACGAGTGGAAGTAGGTCGGAGCGTTGCAATTACCGCACGAGGCAGCGATGAAGTCAGGGAGGATTCTCATCCTAAATAAAAGGTAAATATAAACTTATTCGAATGTTTACCCAAAAGACTAGGTACTACTAAGATATGAAGTCAGGTCATACGACCGCACAACAACAATGCATTGGATGGAATACTCTAAAATTATGCGCATAACTCTCAAAAGATTTCAACGTTTTGTTTAATCATTGGCATTTGGCATTGATATTTTAGATCATTTACGTAACGTTCCACGAATATTGTAAGCTGTCTGCCTAAACATGGAATTTGATTTATGTTCATTACAAAACGCATTGATACAATACATGTTGAATCGATTCGGACGATTTGAGGGCATGATCTCTGTGAACTTTTGATATTGTTGTACACTTAACATGTTATGAGATACTTTATGTTATGTTGTGATGTGATCGAAATAATGCATAGCTTTGTAAATATTGAAAATTGCATCACTCACTGTCTTAGCGGATCCTGGTTTATCATTGATTTAGTGAAGCAAGACAATCAAACAAACCTTGGTATAATTTTTAGGTAGCAGTGGTGTTTCTTTGATAAGCAAAACTATATAAAAATGAATGGTAAATAGTTTAGAAGATAAAGAAGCTTAACATGCAGGTAATACACATATTGTCTAGAAATTAATGTATAAGAAATCTGATTCCAGCCCTGGACACACGGTGTAATTCAAACAGGACGTCCCTTGGATAGCTGCAGGGGATGAAGGGGTAAGTGGGGAAGAGGGGGAAATGGGAAATGTGCTCTATGCAGATATTATCGTACCTACCTCCTCTTACCTACGCTCAAGTCTAATTATGGATATTTGCCCGTAGGCAACACGCTTCCGTTACTGTTTCTTATAATAAAAAGATAGAAGCTTTTTAAGTCTGTACAACATTTACGTTGCAACTTTGTGTCTAGGTATTTGCCTACTTACCTACTCAGTAGGTAGATACGTATGTACTAATTCTGTACCTATCTATTAATTTTGAGTCTATGTCTGTGTGTAGGTGCTATATTTCATGCATTACCTATCAATTTGATTGTCGCAACTAAAATAAAACTGAAACTGATCAAGCCATCCTGATGGTACTTGAAGAACATCGAATTACTATGTCGTGCATTGTCATGTTGGTATTAATGAATGTCGTGAAGTCTAGTGAGTGTTGAGGGCGCCACCCATCTTTACCTGCATCTCAGGAGGTCCACCTTCATCCCGAATGAGGAGCAGGTAGCTATGTCCGTCGATGATGACTTCCTTCTTGAAGCGACCACCTGTAGACAAATTATATCGATTAGAAAGTGGATAGGGAATTATGGAACAATCAAATATTAGGTATTCCTGAACGTTATAGGTCTAGTGTCTATGTAGGTAGGTACTCTGTCTGCACTGTCCAGTTTCCTCATAGCTTCCTAGGTAAAATATGTACTGTGCCTATAGCAAGAAGCTAGGTAGAGGCATGTGAGGTACAACAAACGACAGGTGTGCGCGTCATCATTTACATAATCTAAAACTCCACAATACATAATAAAATAGAAATAAAGCAAATAGCTAAGTGTCCGTCTATTTGAGCGTGAGATGGATGTGAGATTTACAGATGGTGGTTAACCTGGCCAGCCTCGAGGCAGTGCCTTTCTTCTTATTTTATTATCCTGTCCGAGCCGATTTTCTATTAGGACAATACAAAATTGTTTTAAAAAAGGAAATTGTGTTAAACAAATTTCTTTTTTTTACAATGATGGATTATGACGTCATTAAGTGATAATGATAATACCATAATACTATCCTTCATTGATTAAAATAATTTCGTTTTCATTTTCAGCGTGGGCAGAAGCGAGAAAACTTAACTTACAGGAGCACGACCACCTTGAAAGGGGTTCAATAACCAACAATCCACCGTAATATATATATTTGATAACTTTAATAACGTTATAAATCTCTGAACAACATGCTAGCACCATCTGTTGAATAAAAGAACAAGAAAATTTTGTTATCACCATCTGTGAGTGACAAGCGAAACTAAACTTATTACCGCCATCTATCATCACGTAGCAGCAATGCATCAATGCCTGCCATCTATGAGTTTCATAAAGAACTTTTAGAGCACGTTACGCCATCCGGCATAGTATTTTAGTACTACAATACAAACAAGCGACATCTTGTAGAGAACAGAAAAATGATTAGAACTGTTATCCGACGCGAGATGGCGGACAATGAAATTTTGTGGAGCTGAGAAATAATTCAGAAAATTACCTTCCGGACTTTCCTCCTGCATGTAAGCGCCAGTGAGGTATCGGTGGACCAGCGCCGATTTTCCACTGTCGGGCGAGCCAAGAACTCCCACCCTTAGCTCGGTCACCCCTCGCGCTGCTGTCCATTCTTGGCTGTTTACGAATGAATCTGGAAAGATGGAAAGAATAAAGTTAGTTACTATATAAATAATTCATGAAAAGGATATTTTCATGCTTTTATTGGCAAACTTTTTGGGAACTTGATATTCGCAATATTTTTAATGGTAGAGTTAACGAATATTGTCATGCTCATTTCCATTTAAAGATTTTCTTTCGTTTGAGACGCTGATTCGACGAACAACCCAATGAACCCGGTGTCATAGTTTTTAAACCGCTTACTACTACCTACACCTACTAGTAGCCCTCTGACTTGGAAACAGGTAAACACACACGCAGGTCTGAAGATAGTTACAATATTGCAATATAGGGTGAAATTTTACTAGTGACCAATAGCGAATTTTCCAGACGGACTAGAGTTAAGGTGAGTGTACTCGTGAGCGGTTTAGACAGTGGCGACACTTCACGAAAAAAACATATTTTCTCTTTATACAAACAATGTACAAGAATGCCCGTTGCTGAAGTCTTTATCATTATCTTTTGGTAAAATTAAAACTAACAAACTCAATGAAATATTCGCTGTAATTAAAGTTATGGCATCAAGTGCCTTAACACGGCCACATAACTGCAACTACGGAGAATATTTCATTAAGTTTGCACTGCAAACTTAACCTAACCTGCAAACTTTGCAGGTTAGGCACAAATTTCCCGAAGTTACAGTCGGTTGTAGGCTTGTAGTACATAAGGTACCAGGGGGAACTCTAAAAGTAGGTAGGTACTGAATTATTTTTATCCCCAGTTAATACATAATAAATTGTTTAACTTATTCTCATAAAATAACTCATTTTCTACTAATATACCTCTAAATTCATGACAAGAAAAAAATATTGCAGGGGCAATAATAATTCAGTTCTTTTGGAGTACCCCTGGTACCTTATGTTATGTGCTACAACCGACTGTGCATAGGTTGAAATACGAAAAAGCACCCTGTCCTGAGTCGGTTACTAGTCAAATTTCACACTTTATAGGTAGGTATGTTTTAAACTAAGTTTCTAGGTATGTCTAGATATGCACATACTGTTACAAAACGACACTTTCACTTGTTTTCCAGCATCCCAGTGGTTTAGTTAAAACTACTGGACGGCACAGATATCTTATTACAACATAAAACCTGATTTTTCTACTAGACTGTAGAACTATGACTACAATTTATTATTTAGATTCCTGCTGTTTTTTTTTGTCGAGTGTGACACCAAGTCGATGAAAACCGACTTCTAAACCACGGAGGCAAATTAACACATTTTCACACACATACTGGCCATATTATAAAACATAACCTTGCAGACATTCTGCCATTTGCCGACACAACGAATTTTTTGAAAATACCTAGGTACCTACTTATTTTCCTACAATTATCTCCGACTTGTGCAAATCTTACCGCCACCATTTCCAGACCATAAGGTGAAATGAGGAGCTTATAGGGGGGCTCGTAGAAGCCCTTCGACCCTCTTATCTGGAGAAACGAAGGTTATATGGCAATCCCTTTCTTATATAATGGAATCTGATGTGCGTATTCCAAGAGGTCAGGTCAGGGTAGCATGCGTGCACCTTTTTTTTTTGGCTTTTTTAGTTCTAGGGAAATGTGCCGAATATATGACTTCAACCTAAATAGTCCGGTTCAAGACTGATAAAAATGATAAAGTTTTAGAAAAAATATATACTACTAGTTTACTATCGTTTTTCGTCATAATCAGAGACCTTTTAAAATGAATGAAAATCGTCAAAACAGCAAGAATCCACTCTATAATCATAATCACGCAGGTATTTCTATTTGCCGTGTGATGCCGGCCTAGAATAGCATCACCCCATTTCTTACTCATGGGTGTCGTAAGAGGCGACTAAGGGACTCGAGGGCGTGTATTGCAATTTTAGGCGATGGGCTGACAACCTGTCACTATAGTGATACACAGCTATCTGATTGACCCTCAAACTTTTGTCAGACGTGGTGTTAATATCCGTTTTACGGCCGTTAACGCTCTGCCTACCCCGTAAGGGATAAAGGCGTGATTTATGTATGTATGTATGTATTTCTATTCAAATTTTTATACAATAGCTGTTTTAGGTAGGGGAAGGTGGTATAAGATGGGGCCTTTAAGGAAAAACAGAAAAATAACTACGAAGTTTTTATGCTAGGACATAGGTACTTTAATTGAAAATCCGTCAGTCTATACTCTTTCATATTATAATCAACAATAACGCAAAAATAAACCACTTCTTATAAAAATAATTAAAAAATCAAAACATTACTTTGCCCCATCTTGCCCCCACCCATGGGGTAAGACGGGGTTTCCCCTTGGGGCATGATGGGATATAGATTTCTCATACACTTCTTCATTAATTAATCGCTGTCTTCACAATTGGGGCAAATATCATTGTCGTTCTTCTTATTCTATTTTGTACAGAGACTCAGTAATTATAGCAGTTTTTCCTCTTCTACGGACTTCTCTCTTGTGTTTCTGAGTCATACTTGGGTAAGACATCAGTAGTTTTAGGCTAACTTAATGAAATTCATTTAGATCAGATTGGCGGCTTGTTGGCTGTGAAGATATACCCCATCATGCCCCAAACGAGAATTTTTCAAACACAAATTTTTTTGAAGTTATAAAACAATACCTGTCCGCTTGAAGCAACGCTCATAAAGTAGTAAAATATCTCAGCTTTACGAAAAAATTACTTCCTCAGCTATGCTGGACATGTATTGAATGCAGTCACGTAGTTTACTGACCCTAAATATTACATCAAAAGTGTTAAAAACAATAAATTACTCACGAAATCATATTAAAAGCACTTTCCGCCATGACACTTGCGGCACTGGATAACTTCACTAAATGGCCGTAAGATGGCGTAAGCAGTCATTTGAAAGCGCGTTTGGAACATAGTTTTTTGCTTATTTCTCATCTTACCCCCCTACCCCGTCTTATACCACTTTCCCCTACTAGATTTTTGTTGGCAGGTATTCAATCAACTGCAAGCAACATTTTTGCTAACAAAATAGAGAAACAATCGTATGATAATGTGACAACGATCACGCTCGCTCCGTGCTCTCTCATCCTACAAACTTTGATTAATTTAACTACTTACCTAAGTACACATTAGCAAATGAATCACAAGCATACAGCGCAAGAATGTTTAACAGAACATAAAATTGTGAACAACTCATAAAACACGACCCCAAATACATTAAGCTTTACTTACGATTCAAGTTAACTCGTTCACCGCCGCTATTCCCGTAGTAAATTACCATTACCCCTTTCAAAGATGACCATAAATCAGACCTCAAACGTCCTTCTGGGTTCTTTTGACCCTAGCGTTAATCGCGGTAAGGGGTTATTAAAAAAAAATGGAATAGCACTATGTGAGTGTAAAATAAGTTTATAATCGTTTATGGGTGCTTCGTATGAGATATAACGAGGGCTTGGAGTGGTATTGACGGTGTTAAATAATGTTTAAAATTACTTGCGTGTGACGTAGTCAACAGCTACATTGTAAAAACGTTGGAGTTTCTTTTTATTACCTACTAATTCATCAGAAGAAATGTTTTTGATAATGAAGTGGAGATGTTTATTACCACAGATGTTTAACACTTATACGTAATCTTATTTCAAATGAAATAGCATAGTGACATTTTTAGAGGTATAAGAGGGTTATTGATGTAAGTAGGCAGATTTTTATTCAATGTAACTCAAGGTGCTGCTGATAGGTAGTGGTGGGAGCCTCTTAATGGACAGAATACAAGCGCCAAATATTTGAATTTGCGAACTTTAACACTTTAGTCAACGAGAATGTGGCAAACAGGAACATGTGACATGCTTGTCTTGCCATCCTGAACGGAAGGAAGTAAGTATAACGAGGGGCTTGGAGCGACATAGTGCCACGTCATGGCGAAAACACATGTGCGAATACCACGAATAGCATGGCAAAATGTTGCGAGTTAGCGAAGTAACGAGTATTTAGTACTCGAATCTGTAAATGAACGCTATTTGACTTAAAAGTAAATACAAGGCAAATCCAGATGAGCCCTAACTCCCCAAATAGTCTGGTGAAGACCAAAATCGAAACATAAAAACCGTAGGAACCTAATCAGTAATCACACAAAAATACCACCACCACACAAACACATACATTTTATTGATGTTGGTTTCATGTTATTATCAAAGCTATTATTCTAAAGCTAATATAGTATTGTGAAAACAACACTTAATGAGGCTAATATGGTTAGCGCTGGAAAGGGGTGGCCAAATGGCCTACATAGACCGAGGTTGTAAAATGTATCATTCCTAACTATTATCACTGCATTCGCGGGGAAAGCGGTTCGCGTGTTTTGGTGGTCAAGGGCATCAAAGGCGCCTAAGTAGGGTGTTGGGCACATTTCCAACTAGACTGTGACATGTTATTGTCTACTGTATAGCCATAGTATAGCTGTACCTACTATACGTTAGTACCTTAAATGGGAAGGTTGAGACGCTGCATAAATAATTATAGTATTTAAATGTTATTATGAGATGTCTACATTATCTTGTCTGTATTTTTTATTTATTATTATCATTAACCATTTATTGCACACAAGAAACGTTAAAAGAGACATACTATACAAAAAATGACGACACAACATGACAACTTATTTGTACTAAGAAATTTATATTTTATAGTTCTAAACAATACATTGAAGCAAATAAAAAAGTTTGCGTGGGTGGTCAAGGACACGACACAACACAGGTCAGCTAGCTGGGTTGGGCACATTTCCAGAAAATAAAATGTTATTTTGTTTAGGGATCGTCCACAAATTACGTAAAGCAATTTAGATTGGAGGGGGTGGACAAGAGGACTGACCAGGCGCTATCTTCCGTACTTCTTCTTCTTCGTCGAGTCAATGGAAACAGTAATCATAAACAGGATCACAGTAATTTGGACCAATGTGTTGCTACGGCGATGGTATTGTCAAAGAGGACCGTTTGTTTTTGTTTGTTTCCATTGTGGTGAAAGGATCAGCCAGTCTGCGTTACCGACTTGCCGTCCTCGCAGACTGTTGCCCAGGATGCGCCGGACGCATACAATATCGATGCGCCACTCGGGGAGGCTCCTTCCGTACTAAAAGTCCTTTACGTCCATACTAAGAGATTTTTCAAAGAAAAAATATTTACTCCTTAGTAGCTATTGTTTGTTTGTTTGTTTAGTACCTATGTGGTCACACTTTGCTTGTGAGTACAGTGTTGTATTTTTCTCTCATTTTGTAACGTATCTAATTTACCAACAGTATTTTATTTCTAGGATAATAAAATATCATCTGTTTCTGACATCGGTACTTGTGTAAGTATAATACCTCTACAAAACATATTTGCAGTCATGACGTTCTGTTCGGATTTCCTATAACTGACTACAAAGTTACGTTTTTTGCTCCAAAAGATGGCATTAAACATATGGGTTTCTCAACTAACCACGCAAGGACGTCCATTGGGTTGTTCGACGACTCGGTGACCCACACGAAAACAAAAACAATCAAACTTCCCAGTAAAAATGTTTAACGCTATATATCAATGTTTATAGTACTTTTTGTGACGTAGGTAGAGACTATCCTAATGCACCACCCCAACCATTAAGAAGACCCTGTCCCCTCGCAATTCAGTCAAAACGGATTAACAATCGAAGGTCATCATTCCTTCCCTATAGACGTCTAAGGAACTTACCTACCACACACGAGGGGAATCCAATGCTTTTAGTAAGTATCCAAAGTATAGGATTTCCTATTCGATCTACCGTAACTAAATACGAATCCATTACTGAAGTACACAACTTCGCTATGGGGAAGAACAGCTGATAAAATCTCATACATACATAAATACATATATATAACTCCTATATCCATCCCTGCGGGGTAGGCAGAGCGAAAACGGCCGTAAAAAGCGAATATTTACGACACGTCTGACAAACATTTGAGGGTCATTTAAAAAATTGTGTTTAGCCATAATGACAGGTTGCAAGCTCATCGCTTAAATTGCAATACGCATGCAACCCTCGTGCCCTTAGTCGTCTTTTACGACACCCGCGGGAGAGAAAGCACTAAAATAAAATAAAGATAAAATCTCAGCTGAGATATTTCAAATGACAACTTGAACGAACTGATCCAGGTAGGTTATAATTATAACCCACAAAGATCCCAAGAAATTATATCATTTTACGTATTGGCATTGCCTAAGCATTTGTCTCACACAACAAAGTTACGCAAGAGCGCTAACTTTGTCCATACTCCATGGTTCCATACCCAAATAATGGTATTCATGTCTATTTGCCGGACAATGCCTCCTATTTGCTCAGAAAGGTTGACGTGAATGGTCACATTGAGAACATCTGCTAGTTCATTCTACTATAAAATATAGAGCAACATCTTATACAAATTGTAAAGATATTTTTTTCAAGTGGTCTCGTGCTGTGATAAACATGAAGGCTTGTTATTGCATAATTTCGGGGTCTCTTTCAAAATGTCTCGTATAATTTGTGTTACATTACACACCGGTCATCGTCCTCTTTATATCTTATCTTGAGATATATTTTTTGTGGAGATAGCTTTAATCAATTTATGGTTATATTATGTTTGGATTTTCTCTCTTTAACAATGGCTCTTATCTAAATAATGAAATACCTTTTTCAGATAATCACTAGTACCTACCTTCGATTTAATTAATTTATAAAGGCGATTGACGTCAGGCAGGCAGCCGGTCGTAAAACTAAGCCGAATCCCATTGCAAAATGATTTTCAGTAAAAAACATACATTGTTGCGCAGGGACTTCATCACCACTCATAAAGAATCAATCATTCTTTCCTTTCTTTTCGTGGGGGACACCGAGTCGACAAACGACCCGATGAGCCCTGGTGTCAGCGATTTAAAAGTGACACAAGGTAATCGGTAGGAAAACATAAACAATACTTAAACAAACCATTAGATATCATACAAAAAAGTAAATTACTCAATGCCGTTTAGCCAAACAGACAACAGAATTTAGCCTTGCTTTTGACAATGCTATAGATTGACCTTGTAAAGCAGTAACCCACTTCAATGGTGTTTACAGCAGTTACGCCATTTTCACGCTTAATGATTGCCGATTCCAATAGATTTAATTGCGTAATAAGAGAACTTTTCATAGGTACTACAGATTATATAGCTATTAATAAATATAGCAAAAATCTACTCTACATAACTAAGCCTAGCACAATTTTCATTCATAAGTATTCGAACAATCAAAAATTTCGCTACTGCTTTTTGTTCAAACGCTAGCTTGTAAATATCCTATCTTGGACAATACTGGTTGATTCACAGATCTGATCGCTGGACTGGATTTGATCAAATACCTTGTTCTTTTCATAGCTATGGCTTATAAATAGATAAACACACGCCTAACCACTTCAGTGTGAAGGATAGATTAGTACAATGTAAATGCAGTAGTAGGTGTGGCACTTAATGTGCGTGAACTTGACCGTGGCCCCGCTCACGTCCATGATAATCAAATCAAAGCTGGTGAAAAGATGATGTGATGGTCCGCCCCATTCGAATTCATGTCACCGCTATTAACACCTTAGGGTCGAAATACACATACTAAAACTTCAGGCTTGGACATTTCAAGATAAATTTATGAACACTCGCGCCGAAAATATTTGAATTAATATTTAGACAATTCGAAATTATAAGCTTTGCCGATTTTGGTGCTTTATGGTGATGTTAGCCTCATCCAAATATATTTATTCATTATTGAAATGATACGTAACAGCTCCTCTGAGCACGTAGGGACAGGATATAATTATCATTACCATATTGAGTCCTATGTATTGTAAAGGTATGTCTGCCGGTGGTCTATAGGACAAACTTGTTCAAGTTGTGTACAATGATATCCGCTTCCTAACAGGATAAAACTATAGGTGACATCAAAGATAGTAATGAATGATACCAGCTTCATTAATATTCCAAAGTTGTTTGTTAATGGTATCCTCAATCGTGATTCATATCCGTTATTGACTATCTTCATTTCGCGGTCTAATAGTAAAAGCCTTGGATCACGAGGCAGTGGATTCGATGGCCCCAAAAGATACAAAATCACTTGCTGTTGATTTTTCTCGAATGCTCTTTGTACCACTTATAAAAATATTCGTATTTGTACTGTACATCTTGCCACCTTTTGTTCCCATTTTATATCGGCTAGTCCTAAAGTGCCTATCTTTAGCGATAAACTGATAGATGGTTAGAGCCGTTAGAGGTATGTACATATCTAGTTATAGTTTAGTTTAGCTAGGCGCGGTGCAGATATGGGTCAGATTGAGGTCAGGCCCCACAGCATCGGATTGCAAACTCCGTTTATTGAATATCTATGTTCATCAAGCTACATATAAAAATATGGACCTTAGGAGGTGAATGCACCTTAAGACTAAAATACAGAACAGAAAGTAGGCCTTAGTAGTAGTAGCTTGAGTTTAGAGCTCATTTTATAGATACAAAATTGCTAGTAAATTGTAAATAAACTTTCTTAAACCCACAACTTTTTATGGGACGACAAAAATATTTTTGTAGTGCGGCCTATCTTTTTTATCATATCTGATTTTTAATAAGTATTGCAAGATGGTACGTTCCTAACTCAATGAAAGCAGGCGAAAATTGATCCCTTACATAAAAAGTTGATCTAAGCAATATTGGCCCATATTCGTTGTATATGGTTTTGCTAACAGGCATATTTTTTTAAAACCCTACTGCTTTCTGAGAAAAAGCTAATCCTTACACTCGGGATAGCGTAAGAATTCTTCCGATACAATTCCCATTCGAATCTGTTCAATATTTAACGAGTTTCAGTCCTTTAAAGAATCGCACATTAGGTATAAACATACATACATGAACTCTAAAAACATTAAACTCCTTTTTTGGTTAGGCAGTCGTGTAAAAAAAAACTCTTTCTTAGTTTCGAAGTTCACAAGTTTGCAACACAGGTATCAAGAATAATGTATTTAAAAATAGCTCTATCTGTACTAATGAGACTGATTTCAAGTAAAACTAGTAATTAAAGTAGACGAAGGCCATACAAGGAAAGAACACTGTAAACCTAGTAATGAGGTAGAATTACCTACTAATTACTGTTCATCATTCGTTGGGAGAAAAGTACTGAATGTGTTACTAAGGTTTTGTCACTGCGTGCCTGTATAAAATTAAAATGGTGGTTGTGTGTTTGTCTTCGCTTATCTCAAAAACTACTCTACCGGTTTTGATAATTCTTTTTGTGGGTTTAGAGGTGAAACCAAGATACACACTAGCACATTCAAATTATTTATGACTTATTTCAATTCATTCATCTGATCAACTTGTTAGAAAATTGTTTGAGCTTAATGTGCATAAACAACATGTCCGTTTCAACATAGATTTGTTAGTATTAACATTTAGGCTGAGAAACATAAATAAATTAGCAAAGTTATGCTTCTGAAGATGGTTCGATTCTCACTCACACTGGCGCCACATGTGGCTTTGGCGCCAACTGTGATGACGTAGGTGCGCAAGAGTATAATATGCATATGGGCACTTGCAATCGTTATCATTGCTTTATTTCATGAGAGAGTTTGACGCAGATTAATTGTTTATTATTCTTTGATAAGGTTCACTGCACCCTGTGTCGTAGGGTAAGAAAGACGAGATATAGTAAAAACTGTTTGGTTTTTTCAAGAGGTGATCAAACGTACCCATAGAACTGATGAACTAAATGCCTACACAAAATATTGGTCTAATTACGAAGAGTACTGCCGACCCATCGGGGTGTGCAATGGACCGTGTTCGTCCATCTGTGTCGGACCTTGGACCTGCATTGGTGCGCACTAAGCATGCTCGGATGCTCTGCTGGACATTTCGACCCACGGTGCTCTATTTAAGCTACAGCACGCATTGTTTTTTCGTCACTACGTCTTTTATATGCAACTTTTTAAACTCTTGTATTTGACTATGATTGTCAATATTGCAGGGAAAAGGCGGGTTGGTTGCAAAAAAATGTCATGGCTACATATCTAATATCAGATAACCAATCAATATTTGCAAAGATGTCTGCCATCCTCCACAAGTTGGAGAAAATACCTTTTATAAGATTTTTTTTTTAATGATGGATTTGCTCTTGACTCTAGTCTAGGTCATAGGACAGAGATAGAGTCTAAGATGGAGCGAGCTCACCCAGAAGAAGCCTGTTAAGGCACTGGCACTCTCACACACTGACGGAACGCAGCAAGCTACTTGGCGCCAGACTTCGGTGGGATGGTGGTCGCGTACCAGGCGGCCCCTTACGGAGCCTTCCACCGCTTAGTGGGATCGTTCAGCCGGACTTATCCACAGGCAAGCCTGTGTTGCTGTTGCCCAGGGTGGACCGCTAGGAGGTAGATCCCATACCACCCCAAAACTTACTACTTTGTACTTAGTACTTTGCTAAGAACTCATAGAAAAAGTAACAACGCATTTCCATAGCTAATCTTACTAAGCAAATTATAATAATAAAGCTTGTGCTGGATACAAATTATAATTAGTATCCAGGAAAAGCTTCAAAGCTTTACTGCATTCTTCGCAATGCACCGATCTTGCAAACACGGGGTCATGCGTTGGCGAACTATACTCGCAACTCGCTTCATTTGCTCCATTCCAGTCGTCTTTCAACTGATGACATTGATTGATGGACATAATCGCTTAATGTATCATGTTCTGCTTCACGAAGATCCGTAAGGATATTGAGTAGTGTTAATTAGTTTAGCAGATATTGGTCCAGCTTTGAGATGAAATAGTAAATATGTAGAAACAGTCTCTTTTGTCGTGAGGGATACCGAGTCTACAAATGATCCGATAAACCCTGTTTTTTAAACCACTCATTTCAACTTGCCTTGCCTTGCTTCAGTAGGTCTCTGTGTAACGTTGGCTTACCTAAGCGTTCTCTTCGATGCTCAGAACCATCTTCCTTGGGTCAAATCAGGTGATCCAGCCTGCTATGTTGTAAAATTTCGCAAAAAAAAATAGTTTAATAATTTTAGGTAATGTCACAGAATAATAACTAGTAACTGTAACATATAAAATGTTACTATGTGCTCTGTAATCTTTACTTGTTTAAGTAATTCTATAAACAAATATTGACACCGAAGTCTGTACTCTTTATCTTTATGTACTTACCTAAGTATTTAATGTTAGCTTAGTGCTATGCTCGTACTAAAAATAGTGCATTTCTTCTGCGTTTATTTGCAACGTGTTCTAGTTGAAAATTAATATTAAATGACTTTACTGTATTTGTCCGTTGTATTTCTATTATCTTGTCTTGACCACAGCGTAGAAATGAGCGGTATTCCAATTAAGGTGACGTTATCTAAATTCATCTAATTACTTTACAAGAGATATCATCAAAAAGGGTTTAGAAAAGGTACGCTCGTTCTTTGTAACGCACCAGCGAGCGTGAAATGTGACTGCCAAACTGTCGTCCGTCAGATTGCGCTTGCCTTAGAAAGTGGGGTCGAGGTTTTTAAAAAAACTTCTAAACGTGAAGGCTAAAAAACACACCGTGTTATTACAAAAAAGTTTGACGTGGTTTAAATTCAGTTTCAAAATATTTTTCTATACGCTTTGACGTTGTCAAAAAGCTGAAACCACGTCTAACTTTGTTTGCAATAAAAGCGATAGTTTTTATTCCTAATCAGTTTAATATTCTAGCCTTAAATTGACTAGAACGGAGTAATATTTTTAGTAGAGATAGGTAGTAAAGATTAATTTTTACATTAAATTTTGCAGTGGAATTTCGATTTTCCGTTAATGATATTCAATCATAAATTATCCTAGCTGTTTTTATTACTAGGTCTAGTTAGCAATTGCAAAAGTTAAACGAAATTATATCGAAATAAAAAGTATAAAAAGCAAATGGTAATAAAAGGCCACTAAAAAGACATCGATTTAATAGATATTTTAGAAACTAGCGAAAATTATGACTCAGAGCAACGCTTCGTTGTACGTGCAATTTGCACGGCACAAATAGGAAATAATGTAACTTGTCACACTATATCGTCACATTTCTGCTCAACTGTTGCCGATTGCCGAGTGAAAGTTCTAGAACTACTATGTCATACTTAGTGCTGGCAATTTATGTAAGTAATGTTTTGTTAGGTTGTTCCACGAGTTTTACTTTTTGCCAATGTAAAAGAATAAAATATCAATTTTCCTGGCTAGTCGCGTACTTCAAATGGATATAAAACAACTATATATTATAATATTCTTTATAGCACAAAAATACACTGATAAATTTTCAAAAAATTTTGTCGCTAAGGCGAGCTTATCTCTTAAGAAGCGATCTCTTCCAGCCATTCCATGTCTTGTGAGAGCATTAAAACTTTTGGGGCAAATAGGCATTACGAATAAATTTAACAAAATAAATGAATAACTAACTCTGTAAAATACCTATAATAACATGCATAAAATAATGTATGTAAACCTACATAAATAGATAAACAAACTTACATAAATACCATACAAATACATAATTATTTCAAGGTTGTTGAGAAATAAAGTGTTCTTTAGTAACTATGACCACAGAATATATACCTAATAGTACTACTATGACGATAAAGTAAAATTCATGCTGAGGAATACTCATGAGAAAGTTTAGCCATCCACCTAAGGATTTCTTCGCGGAGGTCGACGGGTCGGTGGTCCACCAAAAAGTCACGTAAACAAACATACATTATTATATGTATTTAGATAAGGTAGGTATATAAATTAATACAAACAATATTTTTTTATATCTGCAAAATTTTTGAAGGCGTGCAGAATTCTGCAATCTGCGAGTTTTCAAAAAGTTTATACCTATAACGGCAATGGTTTTTGGTGTTCCACTATTTTTATTTCATACTCTTTTGAGTAATATTTTTTCAAGGTCTACCTTTAGACGAGAATCTTAATTAAAGCCTTGAATCAGATACCTTGAATAAAGCCAGAGTACACAATAGAGTTTGCAACTACAAAGAAAAGAGATAAAAAGGTGAGAGCAACTTTTTTCTCATCAGTTTTCCACTTTTTTGCTTTTTGCTTATTAAAACTTTAGTTCTTAGATTCCGTATTATTTAAATAAAACAAGTAATCATATGGTTTAAAAACGTATCTACTTACACTTAAGAATTTAAATTATTTAAGCAAAGCTTGCAAAATAATTCTTACCTAAATTATTATTGTAGATTATATTTTCTTTCAGTTTTAACAAGTACTGAAAATGAGCCTAAATTACATACAATTATTACAATAAGAAAATATGTTACAGGGTTGGGTAACATATTTTCTAACAGATAGAATTGTTTTAACCAGAATTAAAATAATTTATGCCATTCCAATACAATCGTCTTACAATGAACCTAAATTAAATTTATTTAAACATCAAAACATGTCATTAGAGTGTGCAAATTGCACCCCATATTGTTGTAATAAGAACAAGAATTATAAAAAACTTGGTAGGCGTAACCGTGGCAACGAACGATAAATAAATGACTTTATAATGCAATGCTAATGATCCGCCAAACCGAAAATTCACGTATCGGAAAACATGTAATTACCGATTAAAATATACCGGAGACACAGCGCAAAGGGCGTTCTCGATAATGTTGCGCCAGTTTCACGAGATCATAAGATATTTCATCGATATCGATTCTAGAAGATTCGACTCAGTTTATCCCCTTTCACATGCTTTTTCTCTTCTCTTTTCGTGTGGGACACCGAGTCGTCCAACGACACGATGAACTCTGGTGTCAGAGTTTTTCAACTGCCTACTACTAGTAGTAGACCTCTGACATAGTTGTGTAACGCCGCCGTCTAAGTAATCATAAGTAATTCACCTGCTAATCGCTAAATATAGATTCAACTTAGCTTAATATTGTCGATGATAAACATTATGGTTAAACCAATTTTGTTATGAACTTACGAATGGTGCCATTCAAAGAATTTAGAAAAGTTATGAACCTACGTGTTATAGTAAACTCTTATATCCATAACCTGCAGTCGTATCTGCATTAAAATATATATTTTTAAATTCCACTATTCATTATTCACCCAATCGATGAACCAGAAAGAGTGGAAGAAGATCTTTCTAGAACATGAAAAATTTACCAAATATGCAATGAACAATTCTTTTATCGAAAGTGACTAATGAAGGCCCATCACTATAGTAAGGTTTTGCTCGAATTTGGCTTGCACCGTACAATTCGTAATCTATTCGCGAAGGGGAACTTAATCTTACAAAAGGAATTGCTCAAGGCAGGGCAGATGTTCAGAAGCTCAGCAGGTAAATCGGAGCATGCAGTCTGCCGCACAAGTTCTCCAACAGACTAATTCAATAGAAATCCTCTTATTGTTGGGGACAAACTTCTTGGGCGAGTATACAGCAGATGCATAAAGAACAATGTAACCGACAATCTTGGTGTTTTGTTGGTTTTAATTAAATATCAACCGCTTTAAGTGGTGGGAGTGGTGGGTGTAACTTGACTATTATTTATATTAAACATTGAAGGTTCCGTGACGTCATAATGTCGGTTTAGTTGAGCATTCAGCAGTAGCAAATACTATATACATACACATCTCACGACGCAGAGCGTTAACGGCTGTAAAATACGGTCGCTATCGCCACGTCTGACAAATATTTGAGGACCGTTTCAGAAAAATCGGTTTTCACTACAATGACAGGTTGTCAGCTTGTCGCCTAAAATTGTAATGCACATAAAACTCTCGAGTCCTTTAGTCTTACTTTACTACTTACTTTACTTTAGTCGCCTCTTACGACACCCGCAGGAAAGAAATGGGGTGATGCTGTTCTAAGCCGGCATCACACGGCAAAGAAAAGAGAACCCTCACACACACACATATCACGCATATTATCCCTTGCGGGGTAGGCAGAGCGTAAACGACCGCAAAAACGGCCATTCACGCCACTTCTGACATATATCTGAGGGTCATCCAGAAAATTGTGTATCGCCATAGTAAGAGGTTGTCAGCCTATCGCCTTAAATTGCAATTCACACCCTCAAGTCCTATAGAAAAGAGAAAGAGAGGAAAAAAGAGCTGCAAAATACGATGAAAGCGAACTGAGCCTGCGAGCTTGTGCGATTTACGTCTCCATTTCCACCCGCGCATGCGCCAAACAACGGCTTCCGTTTCCGACTGCGGCACGTGCGCGGGAGTGTTTTGTAAACTTGTGTGATTTTGAATTTGGAACGCCTATAGTAATTGGCAGGAAACGGTTCTGTTTGGTTTAAAGTGGTTTAACACTTTGTTGCTATAGCGTTTGGTCATTAGGAAGTTTTTACTTGTTATGTGTATTCGAATATTGAAAGTTGTGTCGTAATACTTGGTATTAACAAAAACGCATAATCACTTGCATAATAGTGTCCTGCTTGTTATAACTGCCGAATTTTCAATTAACAAAGTATTGCTTTTATCAAAATTTTGCAAAAAATATTTCGATATCTATGCATAACCAACTTTCAGTTAAGATTTTAACAACTATACAAATTTTATGTTGTTCCTAAACCAAGTTTAATTTTTATTTATGGTGCAACTGCAATCTAATTATCCAATCGTTTTTGATTATATTAGGAAGATTCATACCTAAACTTAGACGCAAAATAAAAAAAATTGAAGTTTACTTTGCCTCATCTTGACCCATAATGCGGGTAAGACGGGTACCTTTCCGGGGGTAAGATGGTATTCCTTTTAGCGGGAAAGATGGGTTTAAGTATTATTTATTTAAGAATAGTTTAACTTCATCTGTCCATAAAATAAAGCAAATCTATAATTTACCCGACAACACCTACCTCTACCATTCACTTAACAATCAGCGTCACTCGAAAATAAAAACAAATATGATAAAGCCAGGCCAATTTAAACTGCGGTTTTTTGACCGGTACCCCGTCTTACCCGCAACCCTGTCTTGCCCCACCTTTCCCCTACATTTTCTGTTTTTCATTTTAAGTTAGAGATTTACGAAATATGAGAAGAGAAATTCATGTAGAGCATAGAATAAATTATTATTCCTATGTTACTTTGGCTATATACTTTTTAGTGCAGGAAATCAGGCAACTTTTGATAACTCTACTATGCAATGTACATCGTTTGTGCGTATATAACAAAATAATAATAAAAAAAAAAATATATATGTCGCAGTATTATGGCAGAATTAGGATTTCGGCCGAAATCCTAGGATTTTGTCCAAAAGCCGGATTATGGCAAAATTGTAGACTACATTCGACCATCGTCCTAAGCAGGTCCAGGATTTCGGTCATAATCCTAGGATTATGACCGAAATCCTGGATCTGCTTAGTATTATGGCATTAATCGCGATTCGGGGGAATCTATGAGCGGGGAGCGGGAATCAATAAAAATAAAAGACGGATTTGATTATTATAAATATTTTTTGTGTCATTTATTTTGTTTCATCAAATTTTCTTAAGTTCTTATTTTTCTCTCCAAAAGCATAATAAGAATACAAATTAAAGTAAAGACAAATAGTAATGCACGGCGATAGTCACTATTCCGTGTAATGACGGCTTAAAATAGTATCACCCCTATTCTTTCCTGCGGGTACGACACCCAGAAGCGACTAACGGATGGAAGTTTTCATGTGTATTACCATTTTATTTTTCTATAGTCATTCTCATTTTATCTAAAATAGTTCCTCAAAATTGTTTATGGCCGTTAAAACTCTGCATACTCCCCAAGTATTTATGTATGTATGTGTAAAGTCACTACAAAATGTATAAAAAGGGTTCTGAAGCCTTCGTTTTACCATATTACTACGTAGATCCAGGATTTCGGTCAAAATCCTAAGATTATGGGCGGAATCCAAGATCTACTTAGGACGATGGTCGAATGAAGTCTACGATTTTACCATAATCCGGCTTTTGGCCAAAATCCTCAGGATTTCGGTCGCAATCCTAATTCTGCCATAATACTGCGACATATATAAATAAATGAAGTATGTAAGCACCTAACAACATGCCCTCTTTTGCCAGTCTCTTGCAGCAAAGACGATCTGAACTTGGCGACTGAGCATGCCATTGCGGTCGCTAAATACTGGCAGTCAAAAATTGACACGATAAGTATAAAAAATACGCACAAACGAATTAAACAAACTTAGTTTTAATATGCCGGGTCATTTCTGTGATTGCGTGTTAAGTCGCCCTTGAACCCAATTTCAGCTGGTTCAACGGTGCCCGCTCGACTGTAACTAATTAATTTACCCAAATTACGAAATTTAAAATACAAAAACAGAAAATTCTTGAAAAGTTGCCTTAACGAAAATTAGGTTTAAATAAAGATGAAAGTGAAACAATTTCAGTCATTCATATAATATTTTTTTACCACAATAAAACTTTGCTGATGGAGTATGTATTATTATTATAACTATGAAAAATATACTAAAGAATTGAACCGCAGTTGTAAGTATCTACAATTTCTGTGAGGCAGTTTTCCCACGTGTTGTCCGTCGTTGCGCTTTTTAATCGTAACGCATGCGTCTGTCAGACGAAAGGAAATTATGATTTCCTATCTTATTCCCATTAAATATGGCTACGGTGCGTTAACAGTGCGTAACGGATGCGTCTGTCAGGTCGTTTGATTATTTCGATCGTTTCATTGCATCTGACAGACGCATGCGTTATGATGCGTTATAAAAACGCATTCCACGTTTGTATATAGTTATAGGTTGATATCTTAAAGGAATAATGGAAGCGCTGCTGTTTTATCCGCGACTGAACTTTCCGTGGGTATGTTATTTATAAATAGGGTCACGTTAATTACAGTTTTTATTTTAATTATTATTAGACTACAGTAATTTAAGTAAGTGATTATTCACTGGGCCGTAAAAAGGTAAGTAATTAAACTAGTCCACTTAAACTTGAGCTCGTTAAGGGTAGTGCCGCGGCACTGGTGTCACTTTACAAAAATAAACTCTTTATTCAAACAATATATCAGAATGTCCTTTACCAATTCCGTGTGATGCCGGCTTAGAATAGCATCACCCCATTTCATTCCCGTGGGAGTCGTAAGGGACTCGAGGGTAACGTGTGTATTGCAATTTTAGACGATGGGCTGACAACCTGTTTCTATGGCGATACACTGTTTTCTTAATGACCCTCAAACGTTCCTACCCCGCAAGGGATTATAGGCGTGATATGTGTGTGTTTGTCCTTTGCTCACGTTTTCAGAGGTATCTGAAGGTATCAGAACCCGCAAAGTCAATGAAATACAGGTACGGTCGGATTCATAAGTGGAGTCATAGTTAGACCACTTGACAGAATGCAATACGGGTTATTATCCTCTGTACTTACTTCACTAACTTACGCACACACGTAAGATTATCGACTGTAAGTAGAAAAGTCCACCTTAAGGCGTAGCATTAAAACTTAAACAGATTACCACCTATAAGCGACATCTATGTAATCTTTGAAATAATTACTCGGTGATAGCCTATTCGCCACTACATCACCACAAAGTATACATCACACTGGTTTGTCTAAAACTGTTTATAGTTATCCTTATTCGTTCACTTGTAGTAAAGCAATAGATTACATATCTTTATTTCGTCGTATTGATCACAAGCTACCGTAGCTTAGCGGTAATAGTTCTTACCTTCTAATCAGAACGGAACCGGGTTCCCATCCGATCTCTGTATGTTGAATAATGTTTTTTAAATGTTTTTACCATATTTTCTCCAGTAATAATTATTTTATATAATAGTTCTTACCTTCTAATCAGAACGGAACCGGGTTCCCATCCGATCTCTGTATGTTGAATAATGTTTTTTAAATGTTTTTACCATATTTTCTCCAGTAATAATTATTTTATATAATATTTTTCATTAAATTCATCTATGTATTATATCTATAAATGTTTATTGTAAATTATGTATCAAAATATTATATCTAAAAACATAAACCTATAATATTGTAATAAAACAAAAAGTAAGGTAAGAAATTATTTTATTGGTAGGTATGGTATCACTTTATGTAAATAACAAAATGACATGAATGAGATCTTTTGGTAACCATAAGATACGAGTATGTAAAACTACATCAAATACTTGCTGTCGTAATACTTAGTTAATAGTTTTGTTTGAATGATAAAACACAATATTATGTAAAATGATATTAAGTGTTCATTAGCTGAAACATCGATAGGTAATTATTTATAAGATCATAGGAATGATCCAAATCTTAGATTGAATCTTTCAATAAAGTTATTTAAGTAATAATTTCGTTAGTAATTATTTTATTGTTCTATGTTTAACGATGATGCACTTTCCCCGGAAGTAAAAGTAATTGTAATAATAATAAATCAGTTATTTGCCTACATCTCAAGGTTTAAGCTTAAGTACTCGTTTTCGTAATGAAAAGATATTGAAGCAAGGCCTTAAGATAACTGACTAATAATGATCAATCTTATATAAATATATATCGATGTTTTAGCATAATTTAATTGCTAATGTAATGCTCCACAAATACCTACTGCAATAGTAGGCGGGTAAGCAGGTAAACAGAGGTTGAGTGAGCAACGATTTATCGGGCCCGCTTCGGCATACATTGCTGATTATTTTGTGTATATTCGTATATTATAATGAAATACACAAGATAATCAGCAATGTATGCTAGATCGGGTCTGATTGGAATCTTAAGTAAAAATCGCCGCTTACATAATTAGTATTTGGTGTTACCTCCGCTGTTTTCAACAACACTTAATAGACTCGATCAAATAAGTGCATATATCTGTTCCTCTGGTACTCTCCCACACTCCCAGGCAGTGAGCCTCTAAAGCTTCTGTAGTTCTTTCATTGCGCATGTCCCACCTTTGCACCATTAAACCCCATAAATTCTCTATGGGATTTAAGTCCGGAGATTTTGCTGGCCAACGAATAACTTGGATATCTGGGTGCTGGCTAAACCAATTATACACCACGGCAGCTCGATGCACTGGACAATTTATCCTGGACAAATGCAAAACGAGGAACTTCACTAGCAGGATAAACAGTTAAACATTTCGCACCGTCGGCGTCGTCGGTAGCATGCTTTCCTGTAGCATATCAACATAATTAGCGGCAGTTGCACGCCCTGTTTCTTGTGCTACTAATTCGCCTGGACCAGCGGCAGAACCATTTTCTTCATATTGTTACACCATCATCCTCAGCTGTGAATCATTAATAAGACGAGTCGAGTTTTTACGCTACCTTCCTCTTCAAAATGTGTAACCCAACGTTTAACAGTCTTCCACTAAAACAAAGTAGTATTATTAATAAAAAAGTTTATACTAATCGGTTCACAGCTACCAACATACTATGAGTCAAAGTTTTTAATATTTAAAATACACATACATACATACATATATCACGCCTATAATCCCTTGCGGGGTAGGCAGAGCGTAAACAGCCGCATAAAACGGACATTTACGCCACGTCTGACAAATATTTGAGGGTTATTTGGAAAATTGTGTATCGCTATAGTGACAGGTTGTCAGCCCATCGCCTAAAATTGCAATACACACCCTCAAGTCCCTAAGTCGCCTCTTACGACTCCCACGGGCAAGATATGGGGTGATGCTATTCTCAGCCGGCAACACACGGCAAAATACAATTGTAATGAAATAAAACTATACTTACGGCCAGACCAGTCTGATTAGCAATTTGAGTTAAATTGAATCCAATATCATGCAGCGCCACAGATAATTGCAGCGCAACAATACGCTGCTTATCCTGCAAACTGATAATAGTATGCATTTCGAAGAAATAAACACTGAAGTTTAATAAATAAACTTAGGTTAAAAAAAATCACTTAGCACACGCACTATCTCGCAAACGATCTAGCAACAACTAAAATGTAATTCAAAATTTACTAAATTTTGCTTCATTTGATAAAATAAAAATTACAACTAAGATATCGGTGTACTGGTGGCGCGTTGGGAGCTTGGAAATGAGACACGTGTGTACTCAAGAACGGCGTATATTATACTATTGAACTAACCTAAGTAGGGAAGAGGCGTCGCGCACACACCACACCTTCCCCCTTACAATAAAAAAATAAAATCATTACATTTTTATTTTTTTTTACCTAATTTATAACTATTAAAACATTATAATCTACAATATTATTTTCTAGTTTCACAATACAGTTTTATAGAATTTAAATCAACATTTTGATGTATTTAATATTCAACACTTTTACCCAAAAACTTTCATAAATATTCACGGAATAATTTTTAATATTTTACAAACTTTTTTTTTGTAGTTCATGACCAATTTTTATTTCTTTTACCTAGTTTTTGGAAATCAAAGTATATTTTTTTTAATATCTGAAACAGTCTCGTGTAGTATATATTAATTGCCAAGCAATCTTTAAGAACAGTCTTATTCTTTCGATTCGATAGTTATATCTTATAATTTTATTTTTACATAATTGCATTACCAAATTTTTTTCTTAAAGCTGAAAATAAAATTAAGATTTTTTTAAAAGTTTAATTCCTTTACCATATTAGTAATTTTGTTATGAAAATGCAATATAAACTTGTAGCTTTTCCAAATGATTAAAAAATGCAAAGTGATGAAAATTATTACACATATTCAGATTTTAAAAAAAGGGTTTTTTAATTATTTTTCACGATATTTCTAATGAATGCCCAATAAGCTGAGATGTTTCTTTAGAACATTTTATCGAAAGTCAAACTGCTTGTTTGTTTAAAAAATATATCTGCTATTATTAATAGACATTCAAAATTTAGTGTATGTTCAACTATCGGTTTTGCTTGATATTATTTGAATACTTATTTATAAATTTAAACTGAACTTGTTCTAAGACTAAGTTTATACTTAATTAATTTATTATTACTAAATACTTAATATATTAACTTGTCTCGTTACAAGTTATACACTTACACGTTATGTGTTACACGTATTATCTTAAGTCAAATCTTTGTTTTCATAGTTTATAGTAAGGCCTTTTCATAATCCGGTATTGACGTCATCATAATCAAGTTACAAGAGCTGAAGCTACTGATGTTACACATTACAACTCTATTTTTTTTTATTAGCACAATTTTTGCATTTCATTACATTACATGTTTATCGATCGATTTTGTCCATGCGCTTCTTATACCTTTTTGGTATTTACATTTATTTAAAGTCATTGCGCTTATTTATACCTATTTAAGGTATTTATTTTACTGGCATCTTTGTGCCTTTGGATCCTTATTAAATTATTATTATTTTCTATTAATGTGGTACTTATTTATTTATTTAGTCGACTCAAAATTTTACATTTTACAATAATACATTACGTATGCATACTTTTATAAATTGAGGTCATATTTTAAGTCATTTGGACACCAACTTATCCCACGGAGGACGCTCGGTCACACTATGGTCGAATGGAAGGTAACAACACTCAATGTACCTCTATTTTCATTAAATTATTAGTAGCCTTTTGCTACATAGTACAATTTATAGCTCCAGTTTTAAGACTATATACATTGCCTCCAACAGCTTTCAGTGACGAGGCTCGCTCACATCAACTTAATCTGAAGGATCTGAAATCTATTAACTTCTATATTTGTGTTACATTCACACATGTAGACACTTTTATTTTTTTTTATTCTTGTCTCCTTTCTGATCAAACATATCCTTGTTCCAATAGCACATACAAAGCAATCAACAATACGCTATCCAAATAAAAGATTAAATTACACATATTTATTTTGAATACTTTTGTTTTTCTTTCGATCAATTGCATAAAAACAACATGATAACAAAACCTTTTATTTTTCGACAATTAAAATACTTTCTTCGGTCCTTTTACAAACTTATAAAAAATACATTCTTTTTCCTTTCAAATAAAACATCAATTTGACCTTATGACAAATCTCTATAAGGCACTTTTACACAGTGACATACATTTCTTCCTTACAGAAATATACCTAATGCGCTCATGGCAGCAAAAGATTAAATCATTATTGGTAGTATATCATAGTTATTTAAGAACACGAATAATTCCTTTTTTATTCTTACACATTTAACAAATTACAATGGTTTTATTTTTAACTTCATATTTTGCAATAAAATTTATTGTTCCTATTAACTTTTAACTTTGATTTTTAATTATCTCATACTGCAACTAGTAAGTAACGACTGAAAAAAAAGCGAATAATGTTTGCTTGTACAATGTCAGTTTTATCGTCATAAAACTTTTTTTTTTAAAGTAAATAAAATAAAATTTGCAATTTATATTTTATCCGTATTCTCGTGAGGTCACATCAAGTATTCCTAATCAGTAAAGTTGGTCGATCTTATAGGTATTATACGAGATCATTTTTACCTATTCTTAATAATAAAGTTCTTTTTCATATTCATTAGCGCTAGTAATGAGCTCCACAATATAAAATATACAGTAATGCTTTTAGGTTGCCAACAAATGTTTACACATTATTTGTACTTATTTATTTTTTGTTTGTTTAAAATCATGCATGCTCTCGCTTGTTTTCAGTTTCCTATCACTTAATTCATACATCTATCTTACATGCTCTACAATTTTCACATTTACACGTGGCAAACCGTCGCGAACTGGTTTGTCTATCACAAACATACTTCTCATATTTCACTCTTTAATTTTACGCAGCTTTTAAGCAAATCAAAAGTTTTTTTTTTTTTAATTTTATTGCATGACATTTCAAATCTATGTTGTTTTTACAATAAGAGTACTTTAGTTTTATAGTAACTTTTTTAAACAATTTCATTTTACAACATGTTTAAATACTTTTTTCAGTTTTCTAGGTTCATACATTGTCTGTCAAATATATTACAAATATTTTGTTCTATATTGAAGTATCTTGAACAATCAAATGGAAACGTCGCTAAACAAAATGAAGTGTCACATTCGTTACAAAATTCTCAGATATGACATGACACTGATATCCACTGATTTTACATTTTTGTACTTGGTATATGTAATCATACTAATCATCTACATCATATTGGAACATATTTTATACTTAATATTATATTAACGTTTTATATTTTTATGGTCTACATGAACTCTGAATGAGTTGGCGCTGATACACATTTTGTCTTACATACACTTATGATGGTACATGTATGCATTCTCTATACAGGATGTGTTTTTTTTTAAAACGATCAAGAAGTCTGTCTCTCTCTGCATTAAATTTCTGGTTACACAATTCCACATGTTAGTGTTTACAGGAACGGTTTTTTAAAGAAATATAAAAGAGCTAAGTTCACAATATTTTTCTTTATATTTATCAAATTCTGAAAGAAATAGACTTCCATAAACTATGCACGCTTGGTATTTCTTTAAATTTAATTCGGACGTAAAATTATTTGTTTTGATTTAAACTTTACCATTACACTATGTTTCTGTAGGTAAGGGATTATTTAATTAGAATTTTACTGTGGACAAAAATATTTATACCACGAAATAATTTAAACGTTAAATTAATGTCACAAATTTAATTTTAGGTATATAATTCATACATTGATATGTCTAAATATTTATTTCACAAATAAGATCCTACACATAATTCTTTAAACAATTGATTAGGTAATACACAATTTTGCAAAAACAAATGTTTAATTTTATTAAATAAATAAGTTGAAATGATTTTAGATCCCTTTTTTTAGTCATTCATATATGAACTTCCTTTAAAAATAAAACGTGATATGAGACATCCTTTGTTACATTCTAATCAACATCAGCAGTATTCGACTATGTTTCATTTACGTACGTATATGATATATTATTATGCAGTCAACGCTGCTGTTCTCAGAAATTGAACCATGTCAAAGCAAACACTTTCCTAATATTACAATTTTTTCTTTTATTTATTATTTAGTTCAACAATCTGCAAAGTAAATAATGATTTCAATTACAACTCTCAGTATTTTCTGATTATTAAGTTAAAAAGAAATGAATATTTATTTATTATTTATTAATTTATAAGTTATTTCCGTTTAATTATTCAAATTGTACAATGATCATTTTGAAAAGTAACTTATCCGGCTTAAGATGATAATCAAAGGAATTATTTAAAAAAAAAAAAGGTAAAGGTGGCCAGAAAAGACTTTGACTTTTTCTACAATATCCATGTAACCCAATGGTTATTTTTACAACTAAAGAACATAAGTGAAATATTACCTGGAATAAAACAATTATAAGCTAACCGCTTTCTTTTTCTGTTATGTAGAATAAGAATAAGTGTCCAGCTGAAATATAAGTAATAAAGAAGAACCGATGTCTCTTGCTTGACCAATTTCGTGATGATAGATAACACTGAATATTTGATGTTAGTTAAACACTGATGCTGAGTTTCACTTTTTACGTGCACTGTTTACGTAATAAAATAATATAGATAGACTCACGCACTACTTTGCTTGCTGACGTTACTGTAATAAAATGAGATAAAATTTGGAGATAAAATTTCATCATATCAAGATCAACCCTGCAGCAACCTCATCGGACACCAACAGCTCCCTGCGCCCCGCAACTGCCGCAACTAAGGGTCATCATCATCGTCATAACCGCTTCCATTTTTGTTTTACTCGTCCATTGTTACATAGGTCTTTTTTTCTGATTATATATGATATTATTTTTTTGTTGCTCATTCTAGGCTGTGAATAGTCGTATAGATGTTATATTTTTTTTTTATTCATGTCGTCGTCGTTTAGGTTCCACGTGATCGAGCTACGTGGAATGTAACCCGATACCTCGGCTCGGATCTTTTAATGCGCTCTGTCTCTATGCACATATTTTCATTGTCCATTTCAAAATTCATCACACAAAACTTATCACTTTTCTCGCTGCACTTGGTTCTTTATTTTTATTGTTTTATCACTCGCGTACTATTAACCAAACCAGCTGCACAGCACTGCCGAAAGGCAGCACTGGCAGGGCCGCCATGTACTGGTGGCGCGTTGGGAGCTTGGAAATGAGACACGTGTGTACTCAAGAACGGCGTATATTATACTATTGAACTAACCTAAGTAGGGAAGAGGCGTCGCGCACACACCACATCGGGATTCGATCCATTGTCTCCACAATAACGGTCAAGAATTTGCTTGACCGCGCTACTGACCACGCTACCGAAGCTAATGATTCATGTAGTGAAATAGTCAATACTACTCATTCTATTATACAATGGTAGTTCGTCAAATAATAGTATGTTATACGTCATTTGTGTCATTGTGTGAGTGTAGCCGCGGGTGCGAGCGACTTGTTTTCTGAGGTTTGTGTTAACTATGACTCCACTTTAGGACGCGACCGTACGTACGCTGTAATTTAAGTTATGGCCAAAAGTTAAGAACTTCCTAAAAACGTCTACTACTATTGATATTTATATCCATAACTCAGTCAATATTTCATTCAGAATTACATAAATACAAAATTCTGGTAGGTAAATTGTTTGCTTAGGAAAGATACAAGATAGTCTCTTCAAGTGGCACTAGTTTCATGATTCAATGGTCTAAGAGCTGATAGTCTAGGAGCAACGTAGGTTCTGTTCGTAATGGCGTCGTGTAACGTGCAAGGTGACATTTAGAAGTACCTACCTACGTAGGTTGGTATTGGCACGTGCCGCCAGGTGCAAACTGCAGAGCCATAATAATTACTTCTATAAAACGTTAGGGGGGCGTTATAACCACAAAAAACGGTCAAGTAGAATTTAACCCTTGAACCCATGCTTGAACTAAGGAGTTATGCAAGGAGTTAATCCTTGCATATAATTATGCCGTGTGATGCCGGTTTAAAATAGCATCAATCCATTTCTTTGCCGTGAGAGTCATAAGAGGCGACTAAGGGACTCGAGGTATTGCAATTTTAGGCGATGGGCTGACAACCTGTCAATATGGCGATACACAATTTTCTGAATGACCCTCAAATATTTGTCAGACGTGGCGTAAAAGTCGGTTTATTGCAACCGTTTACGCTCTGCCTATCCCGCATGGGATTATAGGCGTGATATGTGTATGTGAATGTATAATCTTTATTATCAATCTGCTGTTGCTGTGGACGATGTCAAGAAGCACATTCTTTCTATTACTTCAACTGCTGTGGGCAATGATAACCTTTCCTCCCGAATGATCTCCCTCATTCTTCCTGAGCTCTTACCAATTCTCACTCATATTTTCAACTACTCCTTGGTAACGAGTTCTTTTCCGTCAGCTTGGAAACAGGCTGATGTAATCCCTCTTCCTAAAACATCCAGTCCTTCCTCGTACTCCGATTTCCGTCCTATTTCCATCCTACCCTTCCTTTCCAAGGTCCTAGAACACATTGTCCACAAGCAGTTAGCTGAATATATAACATCCAATAGTTTACTGTCACAATTTCAATCCGGTTTTCGCCCTGGCCATAGCACTGTTACAGCTCTTCTAAAAGTCACTGATGATATCCGTTTTGCAATGGAAAACAAGTTAGTGACTATCCTGATATTGCTGGACTTTAGCAGTGCTTTTAACTCTGTAGACTTCGATATACTTCTCTCTATCCTTCGCTCTTGTAACTTATCGTCCTCGGCAATTGCCTGGTTTAATTCTTATCTTCGTGGTCGCTTGCAGCGGATCCGCTCTGATGAGGTTTGCTCGGAATGGCGAGATCTTGCAGCGGGTGTACCACAGGGTGGCGTGCTTTCACCTCTTCTCTTTTCAATATTCATTAATACTGTTACGTCAGTCATTTCCTCAAACTTCCATCTCTACGCCGATGACCTGCAGCTCTACCGTCACTTTAATATTTCTGACTTAGATCATGCTGTTGAAAAAATCAATGCTGATCTTACTAGCATCTCTAATTGGGCTAAATCTTTTGGTCTACTTGTCAACCCCAAGAAATCCCAAGCCATGGTAATCGGCAGCCCATACATGCGCAGACAGATAGATGCCACTATGCTTCCCATCATTCAGTATAATGGTACTCCTATAGCATTCACCAATACCGCGAAAAACCTTGGGGTCGTAATGGATACGAACCTTTCTTGGTCATCTCACATCAATGAAGTCAGCAAAAAAATTCACTTTTCATTTCACTCACTTAAGCGCCTGCAGAGTTTCTTGCCCCTCTCTACTAAGGTCTCTCTTTCTCAAACGTTGCTTCTTCCTATCCTAGACTACGCTGACGCTTGCTATTTGGACGCCACTGAGGAACTTTTAAATAAACTTGAGAGACTTCAAAATTTGTGCATCCGCTTTATCTTTGGACTTAGAAAATATGACCACGTTTCTCAGTTTCGATCCCAACTCAAGTGGCTCCCAATCCGTTTTCGCAGGAATACTCACATTCTTTGTACTCTCTTTAATATTCTTCACAATCCTTCTTCGCCTTCGTATCTCCGTGAACGTTTCTCTTTCTCTCGTCCTCTTCACAAGCCCTGTCGTACAAACGTCAGGACTCTCCTTTCTATGCCCTCCCATCGTACCGATTTCTACTCTTATTCTTTCTCTGTCCATGCTGTCAGACTGTGGAACTCTCTTCCGCCCACTGTTCGAGATAGCCCCTCCATAGCTATCTTTAAAAAACGTGTTAAAGAGCATTATCTTTCCTTAATTCCGTAATATATTGTATAGGTATATATAGTTATATATATGTGTATTTTTATTTTTAGTCATATATTTATTTGATTTGTGTTTTGATCATGATAAAATTATAAGTAAACTGTTATATGTGCACGTATTATCCGTATATCATTAATCTACTCACGCTTCTTTAGGTCTGCTGGAAGAAATTTCTTTAGAAATAAGCAGTACCTGTTGTACCATTTTTCCATATGTTCTATGTTTTTGTATTTTCTTGTGTACAATAAATTGTTAAATAAATAAATAAATAAATAAATTGAATATGTAAAGACCAGCCGAGTATGAATATCTCTGGGTTCACTTCAAATTTGAACATATTGTAATCGCGATAGTTTTAAGGTAAAAATTGATAAATATTTACCTAAAAACTATCGCGATAGAACCGGTTCATGTATTAAAATGTGTAAAAGTAATTGCGAGAGCTTAAAAAGTTGAAGGTATTTTTTTATAGTATCATACATTGTCCGTCTAAGTTTATTCATATTTTGTTCAAGAAATGAATTTAAAAGAAATGATGGCGCCATAACACGGTTGACGCCCTCTTAATTATCTTTTATAAAATATACCTAACGTATCAATCTAAGTAAATATTGACAAATTAATTACTGTCGCAAATTGTCTACTAGTAAGTAATTTACCGATCCATTGCTCCGACCTGCAATTCAAATGACGGTTGACATCTACAACAACAACAACAACAACAGTCCACTGCTGGACATAACCGTCCCCTGTTAGGGAAGTGTATGCCATAGGTACTCACCACGCTAGGCAGGCGGATTGGCGAACGCAGTACAAGGTGTGGTATTCACAGGGAACGCGCCTATTCCCTTAGTCGCATTCTACCCACGGGTAGAAATGCGGTGATGTTATTTTCTTATCACACGGCAAGCAAGTTATGTTGCTGATTGCCGTGTGATGCCGGCTTAGAATAGCATCCACCCCATTTCTTTCCCGTGGGTGTCGTGTGAAGCGACTAAGGGACTCGAGGGTTACATGTGTATTACAATTTTAGGCGATGGGCTGACAACCTGTCACTATAGTGATACATCATTATTTGAATAACCCTAAAATATTTGTCAGACGTGGCGTAAGTAACCATTTTTTCGGCCGTATACGCTCTGCCTACCTCGCAAGGGATATAGGCGTGATATATGTATGTTTGTATGTATGTACGGCAAGCAAATGACCAGAAAATGCATATTACGCGATGTTACATTACTGTTCGTGCTATGAATTATGCAGCCGTGGAACACAAGGCAAATTAGCACATAATGCAAGTGCAATAGAGTTTAATTGTATTGGCACGATTATGGATTTTCTTCTTAGATCGGTGGCAGGTCATGGCGTCAGTTAGAGTAGACTAACTTTATTTAAAAAAACATTATAACTGCAGATCGCTTTTTGCGATGTAAGTGCATAATGAAATGAATGACTAAAGACATAATTATGAGCTACTAGCTGTTGCCCGTGGCGGCGTTGCCCGCAGAAGAGGTGATAAGAAAGATCATATGTGTTAATCCATGTTTCCTTCTATAGGTATGTATGCCAAATTTCATAACAATCGGTTCTGTAGTTTTTGCGTGAAGAAGTATCAAACAAAAAAACATTAAAAAAACGCATTTATAATATTAGTAGGATATTATTATTTGTGAGAATAGTAAGTACTTACCTGCAAACTGTTGTAGTGTTAGTTAGTTTCTAGTTTTAAGTTGACATGTTAATTTATATTGTTCTATAATATTATAATTTTGTATGTATTAAATATATAAGGTGTAAAAAAATTAGCTGAGAATATTTTAAGGGGTGAACCAGTACGTGAAACTGAACAACTTTCCCCAAGGAACATAGGTCGAAATATGAAAAAATAATTTGACCCTCCCATACTTAGTGTGTTACCCGGCCGGGATAATTTGTATGGGAAGGGCCAATTTTTTTTTTCATATTTCGACCTATGTTCCTTGGGGAAAGTTGTTCAGTTTCACGTACTGGTTCACCCCTTAAAATAGTCTCTGCTAATTTTTTTATACCATGTATATTATGATAGAGTTCTGAGGAATGAATTATACTATGATAGAGTTCCGAGGAATGAATTATGGTCGGCACTATCCGTGCATGGGGTGAGCAGCATCTTGGTACGAGCACTGAAATCCTTATATAAGGATTCCAGTGCTTGTGTCAGGATTAACGGCACCTTCACTGAACTGTTTAACATCGAGAAAGGTGTTAGACAGGGATGTGTTGCGTCACCATGGCTGTTCAACCTATTCATGGATAGTTGTTTGACAGATTTGAAAGAGTGTGAAAATGGACTGAGAATAAATGGGTTACTCGTCAAATGTCTTCTCTATGCTGATGACCAAGTTATCCTTGCGTCGTCGGCTGAAGAGTTGCAGAAGATGGTAAACATTATGAATGAGGCTTTGAAAAAGAAAGGAATGAAAGTGAATGTAAGTAAGACGAAGTCAATGGTTTTTGAAAAAGAAGAAGGTATGACGGAGTGTAATATTATGATAGAAGAAGAGAGGGTGGAGCAAGTGAAAGAGTTTGTATATTTGGGATCGAAGTTTACATCAGCTGGAAAGTGTGAAAGTGACATTGAAAGGAGGGTAAATGCCGGCAACATGGTGAATGGAGCGTTGCATACTTTTATGAACAGCCAGACAGTGTCTAATAAGGCACGTCTGGCTGTGCATAGAGGAGTGTTAGTTCCAACACTTATGTATGGGAGTGAAAGTTGGGTATGGCAGAAAAAGCATGAAAGTAGAATAAATGCGGTAGAAATGAGAGCGCTAAGAAGTATGATAGGAGTGAAATTGAGTGACAGGATAAGGAATAGCGTGATTAGAGAACGTTGCGGTATAAAAGATGACATAGTGACTGGTATAGAAAAAGGAATGCTGAGATGGTTTGGTCACATTGAGAGAATGAATGAAAGAAGATTAACGAAACAGGTGTATATGGCGAGTGTGGATGGGAACGTTGGAAGGGGAAGACCAAGACGCACGTACTTGGATCAGATCGGGGACGTTCTAGAGAAAGGTCAGGTCAAGAGTACCCTAAACCGACGAGCATGTATGAAAAGATTGATGCATGTTGAAGAAGCGAAAGAGGTGTGTCAGGATCGTAGCAAGTGGAAAGATGTAGTCTCTGCCTACCCCTACGGGAAAGAGGCGTGATTATATGTATGTATGTATATTATAACTGCAAAGTTAAGTGGTTGAGATGAGACTTTGTACTGTATTTTTACAAACGAATTATTTAACAGACTATGAAACTTCTTCTGAATTTTGATTTAAAATACTAACACTGTAATACATCGTTCATAAAAAAGCAAGATAACTTTGATGACGTGTGAAATGTCACATTGTTATTCGCAAGCAGAATAACTTGCCTGACTGCAATCGCAGTCATTAGTTATTTATAGTTTGATATCGTCAGCCAGTCGACATTATAAAAAATAAGTAAGTACCTATGAAATACATCTTTGGTAGCGGACACATTTGAAAATAAAAATTATAGAATCGAGAATGCATGAAAATGCATTTTGGATACAGCTTGGACTGGAACCTGGGGCCGTAGAGTATCGACCCACTGCTCTACCAACTGAGCTACTGGAGCCTCGGCAACAACATTTATTCAACTTCTTATTTTCATTTATGAAAATTATATAGCACTGTGAGTACATAAATCCTAATACATAGAATGCATTTCCAGTATAGTAAAGAAAGACTGAGACTTATTAACTCTTACCACGCATCACTACACTTACCAATATTGTTAACATTTTAATAAGACGTGTTTCTAAATAAAAACGTAAGGAAAACGGAAAGAACAATTTTAGTGTAGCCGGTAAATGTGTAAGGAAAGTATAAGACCCACTTACTTTATAAATAGATAATATCTACTATGTCACGTATTCTGGAGAAAGAGTGTTAGAATCTGCGTCATGTCAGTGTTTACCCAGAATACGTGACATATCATGAATTATAATATATATCGTCGATTATACACAGTGTGTGATTTGAAGTCTACTTAGCACCGCAGTAAGTTGTTCAGGTCCTTTTACGAATTTTATTAGCGGAAATAGCGTTCCTTTTATGAAAACGTTTAGCAGAAAGGTTTGCATACAAGGAATGAAAGCTGATATTGACGTTAAAATAGGTTCTAGATGATTTCTATCTAAAAAATATTTCTGTGTCAAATAATATTAAATCCATTAATTTTTTATACCATGGTTGGCAAAAAAAAACTTATCTGAAATGATAACTTTAATGTCGCAATCTTATATGATAAACAATGATTTATTAATTACTAAATGAGGTAAATGGCCGTCATAATATATTTTATATTACCTTCCAGGTAAATCCCAAAAGGTAATAATAACTAGTAATAATGATAATGACAGTTACTTAGGAATCATTAATTAGAACTAAATTTATTACATTCTTCGTAATTACCTAAGAGTTATGAATATTTTGAGGTATTATTTATACATACATAAAACATTATTCACAATTTATAAAACTTTGAAAATCTACAATATTTACATTACTACAATAGTCAGGTTATGCACGTTTAAATAGGTAGTTTTCCCACGTCATATTATTATGCCCGAAAATCTACACCAGAATAAAAATATTATTATAAAAAGGAAAGATTTGATTGCTTGTTTGTTTGTTTGAATTGAATAGGCTCCGAAACTACTATAGCGATTTAGAACATTATTTTACCATTAGAATCCTGATGAACATATGCTATATTAAAATGTCTTATATCCGCGGGAAAACGGTTGGCAGCGGGTGAAACCGCTGGACAGGCCCCTAGTGATAGATAAAACAAGTTTTATTAAATTAATAGCATGACGTTAATTTAATAAGATTAAGATAAAACAGCCACATCATTACTCTGTTGCCGTAATTTTTTTATCGATTATTTCGTAGGGCCCCATTAAAATATGAAAATAAACGAAAACGGGAATTTGCAAATTAAAACTTTTGTAACAACAAACGATTCGGCGTTTCTTAAAGTAGATAAAGATTCGCCAGTAAGAACTCGTTTAAATAATAACTATGAATAGAGAAAACGGGGTTTAATACACTACCGACTCACCAGACTTCCTTTTCTCACTAACGAGCACCAGCGACTTGGTCCTCTTCACCCTGAGGGACCTTCTCCGGATGGACCTCATCAGGGCTTCGGGCATCCGGGAAAAACGGGGAGAGTCCACCCGCTTCTCCGGCATAAAAAAGTTCTTCACCGCCAACATTGTAACCAGTGTCCACACACTTTACACTTACAACATAGTTTTTAAAAATCTGCACTAATCCGAGAACGAGAATCCACGTAGGCACAAATCCAAACTGAAACACCTGTTAAAACAACACTTACACCAAGGTCTCTACAAAACAATAGCACTTAATAAGTACGGTTTCTATATTATATTCTCCTGGCTATAGCTTCCGCTTGACCGTAATTTCGTCTTTTGTTTCCAGATGGGGACACTATTGTTCTATAGAATCACTATTCCGGGCGTGATTGCGGTGTCCTTATCCGGTTTGATTGGTTTCGAATTCGATCGGGAATTCGAGGGCGCGCGGCGCGGCATGCGCTCGCTGCGACAGACGATTACGTACTAAGCGCTGCCTGGCAGAGTTGCCAACTCTACCTTTGGCTAGATTTCGATAAAAGTTTTTAGTTCGTCAGATAGTTTGAAACGCTCGTGATTTATACCTCAACACAAAATCGTTTTAACTCATAAAATTTCCAGATATGACAATAAATCTTCTAGAAAATTTTATTATCGTTAGTAAATTTAAGAAAATTCAATCTGAATATTGCACATTTCTACATAACGCCTCAATTTTGTTTACAAGGAGAATATTAACTACAAGCAGTGCCGTGTTATGAAACTATAGGCTAAAAGTCTACATCGAACATCGAATTTCATTTGTTAATTGTAGCCTGTAGTTTGATAATGTCGGGCACAGTTAGGTTTAAAGGATTTGAAAATAGAAGTTACCAGAGAAACGGCCAAATTTTTGAACTACCTACTTAGGACAAGTCTGACTTTTGTATCATATAGTAAATTTTAAAATTATACCTAACTTACCACATACCACTGTATTCTTCAGATTCAGCTTAAAACAAGCTAGGTTGGCAGCACTGGCTGCTACTTTTCGCAGGAGGCGATTCCCCATAGGAGGCTGGCTTATCTCCCTTATCAGAATTTACCTAGCCTAGCCTTCGGAGAGATTTACCGTTTGTTGTTTAGCTGAGTAAGAGAAAGAAAGTGGGCTAAAAATGGTCTCTTAGGAGTAATTTTAAAGATTGTAGCGTTGGCGGTGGGCGAATATGTTTTAAATACGTAAAGTGCCTTGGCTTAATGCTTTCTAATTATGTTTCAATAAATAAACTAACGTTAGTTACCTTATGTTTGCAATTGCAACATTGACGGCATGAAGACTCACGGTTTTCAACTAATTATTTTGATGTAGTTTAGTTCAGTTTTTACGCTGAACTAGTAAAGGAATACGAAGACGAAAAGTGCATTTGCAAAATAAGTCTGCCACTGTTTCGCTTTCTATTCAACCCATCTTCTTCATCGTGTCAATGGATCATAGTTATATTTTCGACTGCCAGTATTTGGCGACCGCAATGGCATTCCACCATCAGGTTTTTATTCTGTTTAGTTTTTTCTTTTATTTAGGTAATTATTTTGATTATATTCATCTAACTAGAGTTAAAATGGTCCTTCGTCCGGTGTTCGGAATTTCGGACTAAGTCTGACATTATTACAGCCTTCTGTTTGAAACATATGTTTTCTGTTAAGTATTTATTTTCTAGTTCTTAGAAGTAAGCAAAAGGAAACAATTGAAATCATTATGATATCCTAGAATTGATTCCCGAATTAGAGCAAAATCAAGCATGCCAAGTAAACTACGTAGGTAATTAAAAACCTACATTAGTTACTTACTCTTAAATCTGACAGGTCTTATTTTAGCTAATTCTTAGTCTTAGCACTCTCTTCATTTTAGAAATACCAAATTTTAAAACACTTCCCGTGTTAAGTTTACCATATTTGAAAAAGAAAACGAAAATTACTTACTCAATCACTCTTCAATTTCTTAAACACTTCTTCTTCTTTCTATCTTTCTTTGATCGATAATGATAAAGTGTTAGAAAACTCTAATCATGCTGTTTTGGTCATGTCTGTTAAACTCATGCTATAGTTTCTTAAATAAGGCTGAATTTGAGAGGACTTAATTCCAGGACCTCGGTAAAATTGCAAAATTATAAAAATACCTTTTAGGATAAAATGAAACTTATTTTAGAAAATTACATAGAAGCCAGGGAACCGTACTGTTAGAATCGATGCTATTGTTAATAAAAGATTGATTATCGCTAATTATTTTGATTAAACAAAATACAATGGTATTTCATAATACACGATATGTCTAATTCCAAGCTAAACTCCCGCAGTGGAAGCGATTTACACAGGTAAATTTCTAGTAAAATACCAGGAGTTCAACTGAAGGCAGACAATGGCCGCGTTACGCAGCGCTAAATAGCATACGCTGCACAATATAGCAGCGCATACTATGAATTAAACGTGAACCTAAATCTATTTAACTTAATTAACTAAGTTGAGTGAAATTGGCAAATGATGTGTTCTGACCTTTACATAACTCAAGTCGGTAGTAAATACCGTCTGCCGATCTGGCGTTACGTCACACGTATTAGCACTAGATTATAAGTAAGTACCTCCAAATTATATCACCCCACGAATTCCGCAATTCGTACTAAGGAGTCACAATGATATGGTACAACAAATATGACTAAAGGGAACACACCATTAACACGAATAAACAGTTTTATACTAAACAACCAGGTTTAACTTACAGTCAACGTGCCGGTCCAAATACATAAAATACCCAACGGAGAAAGGAAGTACAGGGAATGGATCAAAGAGGAATTCCGTGGGTACTTACAGGGCTGGGTGGAAAAGATATCGACACCCAGCATTCCACTACAGCCTTGGCGCGTTATTCACTTCAAACCACTCACAGCTTCTGTTCGTATTTTACTTTGATATTAGTCATTACGCGTGACCCAACCCGAATTTGGGTCGTACAAACGCGAGCCGATATGGCCACTTGATGCCTATTCAACGCGACGCTCACGTGGAAGACGTCGAGACATCCAACAATCACTAAGCCTAGCATTCCAGTACAACCCAGGAGAAACGCAATAATACGATGCATCAACACGCGCGATCTCAAATTGAATCGTCCATTACACGCGGCATCACAAAACGCGTGGCGGAAATCCGCACAATACGATACCCTCCCGTCCGAACGGTTTTGAGTGACTGCCAGTGCGGTGCAGAAATCACCGCGTGGCGCCGTCAGGCGGTCTGCGCGCACGTCGCCAGTCTCGCCCTGCGAGCGAGAAAGGGACAACATATGCCCAGAGCGATGCGTGCGAAATCGCGGCGCATTCATAGACCGTCATTAATACCTAACTTACCCCAGCATAGCAACGCTAAATTAAACATTCACCCGCCCTAGGCCGAATCCCTTAGGCCTATTCACTACTGGGGAGACGAGATAGCGTTGCTATTGCTCGCTTAAGAACTGAATCCCCTACCTGAACTGTCGCGACTCGAGGAGTGCCATCACTACCTGGGAACAAGTTGAGAATGCGCCCTCTGCGCCATCGCAGTGGCGGCAGGTTGGCATCCTTAACCAGAACGAGATCTCCGATGCGAGGGAGTTCAGTTCTGTCCGTCCACTTAAGGCGTTGCTGCAGAATGTGCAAATACTCAAGCGACCATCGCTTCCAAAAATTCTGAGACATTTGCTGCAGCAACTCATAACGCGTCAAACGATTGCTACTGACCTCTGTGGCAAGGCGTTAAGTGGTCGGCCAATTAAGAAATGCGCTGGTGTCAGGGCCTCCAGATCATTCGGATCTGAGCTAAGCGGACACAAAGGACGTGAATTGAGAACGGCCTCAATTTTACAAAACACGGTCGCTAGCTCCTCAAAGGTTAATATCGTTAAACCTATAACGCGCATCAAATGCGTCTTAGCGGACTTTACAACCGCTTCAAATATACCACCCCAGTGGGGGCATCCTGGTGGATCGAACACCCAGTTAATGCCCTGACGGGAGAGGCTCGTGCCGATAGCTTCCTCGTTTTCCGATAAAAACGTTATAATTTCTTTCATACATCGATCAGCGCCCTTAAAGTTGGTACCACAGTCCGACCTGATCAGCGCTGGTCGCCCTCTTCGCGACACAAATCTATCTAAAGCTGCTAAGAAAGCCTCCGTAGTGAGGTCGGCCACGAGTTCCAAGTGGACGGCCTTGGTTGCTAGGCACACAAACACGCACAAATACGCCTTGATTGACTTCGCGTTGCGAAGGCGTGATGCCTTTACCATAAAAGGCCCCGCAAAGTCCGTTCCCACACCCGCAAACGTCCAGGCTTCCGTCACCCGGTCCGGTGGGAGGTCTCCCATCTGAGGTTGCATTGTGGCTGCCTTCAACCGATAGCAAGGCAAGCACCGAAACACAATGCTCCGTACCGTACGTCGTCCAGACAAGATCCAAAACTCGCGCTGCAGAATAGCCAAAAGAGCATTGCAGCCCGTATGCGAGTTTTTCTGGTGACGATCCCTAACTATAAGTTCTACCAAAGGTCCCTTCTTTGGGAGTAACAGCGGATGCCGTGCTGAAAAGGGCAGGTTAGCGTTCCGAAGTCTACCTCCAACCCGGAGCATTCCATGCTCGTCCACGAACGGGTTGAGGCGCACAAGACCTCCCTTCAGCTTTCCACGGCCATCCCTGAGCAGCCTGGCCTCTTCCTCAAAATGTTCCGCCTGGACGACCCTAACCAATAAACTTAGAGCCGCATTCCGCTCCGCAGGCGAGAGGACAGGTGCCAAGTTCCGTTCTGCTTGAGGTTTTCTACAGTTGTTCACGAACCGTTTGATCCAACCTGTCACCCCTAGAAGTTTGTCGAGGGAGCTGTATCGTTCCAGCAAGAAAGCCGCACTAGGCTTAGGTACGATCTGCCCTACGTTCACTCGCAAACCTCGATCAGGTGGCCCAAGCGGCGACCCGCACTCATTGTATGGCCATCTCTCAGGTGACTCAGTCAGCCACTGAGGTCCCCACCACAGTGAGTGACCTACCAAATCAGGGGCCCTACATCCCCGTGAGGCGCAGTCCGCTGGGTTCTGTTCTCCCGGTACGTGTCTCCATACCAACGGAGTTTCCGATCCTTTAATCTGTGACACCCGATTTGCCACGAAAACCTCAAGAGTATGTACCGACGTCTGTAACCAGCACAGAACTATCCTACTGTCGGTCCATGCGTACACCGTTTCATCCAAATTGATGGTACCGCGTAGATTACTAGCGACATGATGTAGCAAGCGCGTGAGAAGCGCTGCTCCCGCCAATTCCAACTTTGGAATGGTCCATCTTGTCCTAACCGGAGCCACCTTACTCTTGGCCATAACTAGACACACGTCTACAGTTCCCGTTGAACTGACTGTCCGCAAATAGACAGCTGCCGCGTACCCTCGCTCCGAGGCATCACAAAACCCATGTAGGGTAGCCTTACATCCCACCGATGGGAGCAACTTGCGAGGTATGGCGATGCGTACGATCCCTGGTAAGGTGGTCACAAACTTGGTCCAATCATTCAACAGCTCTCCGGAGAGCTGGTCGTCCCAACCCAAGTTTGCTATCCACAACCTTTGCAAGAAGCACTTCGCCATGAACGTCACCGGTGCGATCCACCCGTTAGGATCGAAAGTTCTGGCGATCGTCGATAATACCGAACGCTTCGTCCAAGTCTTCTGCAAAAGGTCTGGCTCGATCTGATACGTAAAGACATCATGCGTTGGCCTATATTGCACCCCTAGGATGCTCAACGTATTTGGATTGTCCGGGTTCTCGAAAAGGTGCGGGTCCTGCTGGAACTCACCTGGCAACCCGGCCAGGAGCTCTGGACAGCTGGACAGCCATTTCCGCAACTCATAACCTCCTGATTCCATGATCGCGATCAGCTCGTCTCGTAGTAGCAGTGCTTGTTGCACGCTATCTGCACCCGTGCAGATGTCATCCACGTAGACGTCGCGATCCAGTACTGCTGCGGCTCGAGGGAATCTTACCCTTTCCTGTGCGGCCAACTCTCGCAGCGTGCGTACTGCCAAAAACGGACTTGGCTTCAGACCATACGTTACCGTGTTAAGCTCATAAGTGACCATCGGCTCGTCAGGGCTCTCACGCCACAAAATCAGCTGGTACCGACGGTCATCCGGGTGTATAATTGTTTGGCGAAACATCATTTTGACGTCTGCGACGAACGCTACTTGGTGCAACCGAAAATCTGTGAGGATGTCCACAATGTCCCGGTTCAACTTGGGACCCGCGTGCAGACACTGGTTCACAGACACACCATTCGATGTAGGAGCAGAACCGTCAAACACTACCCGTATCTTCGCCTCCGGTGACTTCAAAACAGCCAGGTGTGGTATATAGTAATGCTCGACACACCTCCAATCTATGCTGGACACCGACATGTGGCCTAACTCTAGGTACTCCCTCATGAATTCGATATACTTCTGCCGAAGTGCTGCATCTCGCTTCATCTTTCTCTCCATAGCCAGTAGTCTCCGTTCCGCGATCTGTCGCGAACTACCTAAGGAGGGGCGGTTTGGGAGAAATGGCAGCCTGGTAACAAACCTACCTGACGAACTTCGTGCAGTGTTGTACTGATAGAACAGCTCGCACTCGTCATCCTCTGGCTTCCGTCTATCCGCTGTGGGTGGCTCCTCAGACTCCCAAAACCTCTGCAGCACCTCCGACAACACACTACCATAGAGAACCGTATCGCCCTCTGGTAGGTCCTGAGGTCTCCAAACTGGGCCAAAAATAACATACCCCCCTGTGGTATCAACGGCCACTAAACCAGTTTGCTGAAGTACCCGTTTTCTGCCACACCAGAATCTCCCGAGGACGTCTGACCCGAGGAGAACGTCCACCGTACCAGGAGTATCAAATTCAGGATCAGCTAACTCTAAGCCTGTGGTTAACCCTCGTACCGTTGACGGTAACCGAACCTGAGGAAGTTTCCCTACCACTTCATCCAGCACCACTGCTGAGGCATGATAGCTGACCCCTGTACCTGTATTACCTAATGTGAACTCGAAGTTCACCTGACCCCGAACGTCAGGCACATCTACACCTCCAATACCTACAGCCCCATCCGTTGTGGGCCTCATATTTAAGCGTAGCCTACTCACCAGCTTACTAGATACAATACAACCCTGAGCCCCTGTATCTAACAAGGCTCTTACCTGTATGCTGCGGCCACCGTATCCCCATACCCAAATCATTGCCGTAGGCAACAATACCGTAATTGGCCGGGGGGCCGAAGCTGGCGTGTAGGCGGCGATTACCTAGCAGGAACCTAAGCGCGGAGTGTCCGCGTCCTGCGGGGGGGTCCCCTCTCTCCGTACACCTTCGAGTGGGTCCCACTCCTGCTGATAGGGACCTCTGGTCCTGTACGCCATGGCTGGCAGCCTATAGTAACCCTGCGGCAGGCGCGCGTACCGTGGATGCGCCTGTAGCCGCGGGTGCTCAGCCAAGGGGAGAGGCATGCGTGGGTCATGGGAACTCACCATGTTGTTCAGACCCGCCGAGTACTGCATGTACTGGCCCTGGTGTTGGCACCCGCCCGTAGCATCACGTACTTGTGATGGGTGCCCCTGACCTTGGACCTGTGACCACCTACCCTGTTCCGGCACCTGCTGCCGAGGTGGTGACTGTCTCGCGCGTGGTGAAGGGGGCATCACCTGCTGATGTCCCTGGCCTCGTCCCTGAAACCCTGGTGGAAGAGGACTCCTCCTTGGAGGGGGTGGGGAGCGTTGCTCCCGTCTAGGTAGGGCAGACTCCGTCCGCTGACCCGCGTCAGCTCTGCCTCCGTAATCTCCGCTGCGGTTCATGCATAGGAGCTGATGGTGGGCACCCTGGCAGTACCTGCAGTTGGTGCTTGATGGGCACTCTCGCACCTGATGCGGCCCCATACTCCTAAAGCACCAACGCCGTTGCTGCACCACACCACGACGTTTCTGCACCCGCTGTGCAGCGAACTCCTCACACGCAGTCACCTGATGCCCCGCCTCTCTGCAGTAGGCACACCTCGATTCCAAATTAGCGACATTGTATCGCCTGGGTGGCCTACTCTTACCGTCTCGCGCCTGTGCACCCGGCCGTTCCGGGCGGCGAGCGGCCGCAGACTCCACGTGAGGCGACTCTCCAAATTGGGCATCTACCCGCCTGCACTCGGCCTCGAGGAAGGACTTGAGCTCCTCGAAGGTCGGGAGGTAATCAGATGTCTTACCTCCGTGTGACTGTTCAAAACGAGCGGCCATGTCGCTCGGCAGGCGGCGCAACAACGTGTGGACCAGGATATAATCATAGCCTGACACCGGCATCCCCTGTCTCTCAAGAGCGTTCACTGCAACGCAGACAGGGTTGAGGACCTTGGCCCTGAGGTCCGTCCCTCGTGTGATGGTCGGCACGGTGAGCCACTGTTCCAGGAGTTGGTCAATCATGAGACGTTTGTTGCTGTATCTCTCGATCAGCAAACCGCGAGCCGTCTCGTAACTTGCATCATCGACTGGTAGATGCTTTACCAGCTCATGGGGCTCACCTTGCAGCTTGGCCATCAATTGTGCCATTTTATATGCCGGCTGCAAGTCAGTGCGGTTATGAATCACACTGTCAAACAGATCCTGGAATCGGGTCCAATCCGTGTAGTCCCCGTGGAAGACCGGAATCGCCACAGCCGGCAGGGGCACTTGCACCCCCGGTCCCCGCGGACCATGGGCTGGGTCCGGCTCCCCAGCCCTACGCCTGGTGATCACAGCAGCCGCCTGCTGGATCTCCTGCCCTATCTCCAGGCACTGGGTCACATTCGCCCGGACCGTAAGTTTGACCTCCTCATCAGGCGTCCCATCAAATAACTCCTCGCATCCAGTGAGGCAATCCAACACCTCCGCGACCCGTTCGTCAATCCGTTGCGCACAAGCGATGAGTGCGTCCTCTCGGTCCCCGCGACCGACCATCGCCTGCTTAGTCGCGAACCACATTTTTGAACTACCTACTTAGGACAAGTCTGACTTTTGTATCATATAGTAAATTTTAAAATTATACCTAACTTACCACATACCACTGTATTAATAAAGTAAAGGAGGCAGAACTGCATGAGCTACAGCTGCTTGCCGGCATGTCAGCCACCAGCCCGTTTGCTCCGAGCCGCCTGTCGATCCAGCGCACACCCCCTCCCATCCTGCCCCCCCTCGTTGACCTGACGCAGCAGCAGCCGGTTGCACCCTCAGCCAAGCGCAAGATGTCCTCCCCGGAGGAAGTGCAGGAAGCGCTGAGGATGCGAATGGCCTCGCGAGCGCCGACAACTGGCAAGGCTCCGCCACCCATCAGCGGCATCGCGCATAGCACCGATTTTAAATCAGTAAGGAAAATTTTCTCTCCCCACCAGCAGCAGCAATCAACCGCCCCCCCCGCATCAGTAGTCACTACCCGTGCGTCGACCACGACGCAGCAGCAACCCATGCACGACGACCAGCAGTCATCGCGACCCCCCAGCCCCCCCCTTATAGCGGTTGACGACGAAAATGAAGCTGATGTCACAGACGAAGAGGCGCCGACTACAACCCTGGCGAAACTCTCAGTCATACAGCTGGTGAACTTGGCGACGACGCACTCGCACGAGCTTATCAGCATTGTGACAAACCGGACTAAGTCCGGCTCGACCAAGCTGAACGTGCAAGACACGCAGAGCTGCTCGTACAGCACCGAGCGCTTAGTCGCTATAGTGACTCAGCTGTCTGCAAGGTGCAGCGTTGCGCAGGAGCGTGCTATCAGGGCCGAAGGCGAGGCGAGAAGGCTATCCGACCTCCTACGCGTAGCCGAACAGCGGGCTGCAGCAGCATCCACAGCGCAACCTGCGCAGCAGCAGCCACAGCAAACATCGCAGCAACCGTCATACTCCAACGCGCTTAAGGTCGGAAAACACCGGGAACCGATGAAAGCCGCGGGCGGTCAAGTGATTCTTTTCTACCCCAAAGACGCAGAGGCAATTAAAACGGCTGAAGAGACGAAGGCGGAGTTGCAGAAGACTGTGCAACCAGGGTCGCAAGGTATTGCAATCATTGGTGTGCGCAAAGTTGGTAACAGCGGTGTAGCCGTCAGAACCATCGACGAGCAGTCAGCTGCTAAACTAAGAAGCGCAGCTCCGCCCTCGCTTAAGGTCGTCGAGCCTAAGCAGCGGCGCCCGCTAGTGGCGCTCAACTCATTGCGCTGTGACCCTGAAAACGATGCATTAGTTAATGACCTGCATGCCATGAACTTGAGCGGCGACGCGGACTGGACCCTAGAAAGGGTCAAAGAAGCTTGCAAGGTGGCCTTCAAAAAGAATCGCCGAGACGGCAAGAGGACCACCGTGGTCCTCGAATGCGAAGCGCGATTGCGTGACAAGCTGATTGCCCTGGGGACAGTTTACGTCGGCTGGGATGCGGTCGATGTTACAGATTACATCAGGGTCACGTGCTGCAACAAGTGCCAGAACTACGGGCACCCTGCCAAATACTGCCGGGCTAAAGAAATGGTCTGTAGCAAATGTGGGGAAACCGGGCACAAGCACACAGAATGCCTGTCTGAGACTGTCTGCTGCGCAACCTGTAAGCAGTTCAAGCATAAGGATGCTGCATCACACGCGACATTAGCAGCGACCTGTCCAGCCCGCCTACATGCGGAGCAGCAGGCAGTCAACATGACTCGGTATGGCTGAGTGCAAGTCTCTCATGATCGGGCAGCTCAATTTACAGAATTGCAGGGACGCGTTGTTGGAGCTGCCTCAGATCATAGCCCAGCTTGAATTGGACATGGTACTGGTTCAGGAGCAATATGCGGCAGCGCACGTCACGTCAAATCTTGTACAGGCTGGTGACGACCCCAAGGCCGGCATCTACTTAGCCAACAGACGTGTGGTGCTGACGGTACTTGACCATCTTAGTACCGACCACTGCACGGTGGCTCATGCCGCGATAGGGTCAGGCATTATCATAATATCGGCATACTGCCAATACAGTCACGATATTGCCACTCACCTACAGCATTTGACCAGGGTATTAGACCAAGTTCAGGGTACACCGGTGCTCATCTGCATGGACAGTAACGCCCACTCACCACTTTGGCACTGCGAGGAGAGGCAATACACTGGTAGGGGCCATGACACCTACTATAGGCGCACGCAAATGGAAGGGTTCATTCTTTCCAGAGACCTCATCATACACAACCGCGAAGGTCAACCGCCAACGTTTAGTGGTGCCACTGGCTACTCCAATGTCGACCTCACGCTTACTACTAGAGGCCTATCAGTATCTGAGTGGACGGTACATGATGGGGTAAGTCTGAGCGACCATCAGCTCATTTCATTTCAGCTTACATGTCGAGGAGAGGCTTCCCCAGTCCAAATGCTACAGAGCCCCGTCGTTCGGTATAGGGAGCGAGGCGTTAGTTGGGATCATTTCACCACAGTCCTCAATTTCCGCATGGGAGACCTCAGGGTCGACCGTCCGGCAAATGAGTTGTGCGGACAGTACACCGACATCGTGTCGCGTACATCCTACGAATGCCTCGGTATCAGGAAAAACGACGGTGTCTCCGGCTATGAGTGGTGGAACCCTGGGCTTGAGCGTCTGCGTAAGGGAGTCGCGGCAGCGCGCCGTAATTGGCAGAGTGCAAGAAAGCGACGCAGTCCCCTCGCTGAGCATCTACGTGCTATCCTCCGGACCAAAAGGGGTGAGTACAAGTATGCTATGCGGGCTGCGGAGATCAACCATTTTCGCTCGGTGGCGGATTCTGGGAACGAGGACCCATGGGGGTTAGCCTATCGGGCTGCCTCCGGAAGGTCGCGTCCACCCATGAATGTGCTCCATGGTGTAGACCTGATCCAGGCTTACACCACCACTGCGGACGGAACTATGTCTGGTTTGCTGACGGCACTCTGTCCGGACGACGACCCTACAAAAGACACCGATTACCATCGCGCGATACGCGTTGCCGCAGCATGTGCTCCATCAGGTGACGACTCCAGACTGCCGAATCTCAAGATGCTCGAGACCATCATTAAGGAACTCCCAAACACTGCACCAGGTATGGATGGAATATCGGCCCGAATAGTCAAGCACGCGTGGAAGGTTAGCAGCAGTGAGATGCTGTTCATGTACACGCGTTGCTTGCAGGAAGGCGTTTTCCCAGACGTATGGAAGACCGGCCAACTAGTTGTTCTGCCCAAAGGAAACGGCAAAGCCCCCTCTGATCCCAAGGCCTACAGACCGATTACTCTACTCTCGGTACTGGGTAAGATCTTGGAGCGCCTAACAATCTCTTGCGCATCCTTCCTTTTCCGCGGAATCTCAGACCGCCAGCATGGGTTCACACCCGGGAGGTCAACGTCTACCGCCCTAGGGGCTATCAATGACTTCATAGACAATTCCGCGGAAAAGTACGTACAGCTGGTGTTCTTGGACATCTCGGGCGCCTTTGACAACGCCTGGTGGCCTATGATACTAGTCAAAGTCAAGCAGCACGGCTGCCCACCCAACATCTACCGTCTGCTGGTGAGTTACTTCTCCAGCAGGCGGGTAGGACAATTTGCCGGAGACCAGGCGTCGTGGAAGGTGTCCACGATGGGATGCCCACAGGGATCAGTCTTGGGGCCGACACTGTGGAACGTCCTGCTCGACGACATCCTCAGGTTGCCAACGCCAGATGGCGTCAGTATGGTCGCATACGCTGATGACGTTACGGTCATGATCGAAGCCTCGTCGCGCGCCGCGATAGAGTCGAAAGCGCAACGTACGCTGACCCTCATCTCTGAATGGGGTGCCCGAAATCGTTTGGGGTTCTCGCCTGCGAAATCCCAAACCATGACCATCAAGGGCAAGTTGCAGAGACCTCCGATAATCCGCATGGATGGGGCTTCGATCAAGAGCGTAGCCGAGGCAAAATTGCTAGGCGTGATCGTCGATGCTTTGAGGTCATACTTCCCGCATGCTCGCTCCATCGGCGAACGCGCGTCAAATTGCTTCGGCAAGATGGCGCGCGTCTCGGCATCCACATGGGGCGTCAGGTACCGGGCCTTACGGACTCTGTACACTGGCACCTACGTCGCCACGCTGACCTACGCTGCGGGAGTATGGTGCCGTAGAGCTTCACTGGTGATCGCCAGCAACAACCTGCTACGGACACAGAGACCGTCGTTAATTCTGTTGACCAAGGCCTACAGATCGGTGAGCACCGCAGCCTTACCCGTGCTTGCGGCTGTATTTCCAGCTGACCTTGAGGTCCTCAGACAAGGACGAATCGAGCAGGAGGGACGTAGCATGCCCGAGAAGGAGCGCAAGCTGCTCAAGGCTCGATCATGGCGCGATGCGATGACCGAGTGGCAGACACGTTGGGAGACCGGAGAGAAGGGACGGGAGCTTTTCTCGTTCTTCCCAGACGTCCACACCAGGTGCAGCAGTCGTTGGATAGAGCCGGACTATGTCGTGTCACAGATGCTGACAGGACATGGATGTTTCCGTGCTCGTCTCAGTGATATGAAGCTGTCGCAAACAGCTGAATGTGACTGTGGCGAGCCACGGGAGACGCGGGATCACGTCCTCTGGGAGTGTCCTTTGTACGATGAGGAGCGAAGGGAGATGTTGCGGTCGCTGAAACCTCAATACGTTGGACCAATGTACCACGACGCTCTAGTTAGCTGCCGGGAAAACTTTCAATTGTTCAAAACCTTTGCGCACAAGTGGCACAACAAGCGAAAGGAAGTTTGAACCTAGTCAGTTAAGTTGTCAGCTAGCTGGGCGTCGAAGTCGGATGTAAATGTGCCGTTTACCACAACGGTGGCAGTGGCGATTCGCTGGATAATAGAGACTCTATAGGGATTTAAAAATTTGCGGGGAGACTTGCGTCTTTGCGCGTCTCCCCTTGTTTCGGTCCGTTATGCCGAAAGGCGGGAAGGACCATGGGTGGTGGTGGGTTTGTCCCATACCACTGTATTCTTCAGATTCAGCTTAAAACAAGCTAGGTTGGCAGCACTGGCTGCTACTTTTCGCAGGAGGCGATTCCCCATAGGAGGCTGGCTTATCTCCCTTATCAGAATTTACCTAGCCTAGCCTTCGGAGAGATTTACCGTTTGTTGTTTAGCTGAGTAAGAGAAAGAAAGTGGGCTAAAAATGGTCTCTTAGGAGTAATTTTAAAGATTGTAGCGTTGGCGGTGGGCGAATATGTTTTAAATACGTAAAGTGCCTTGGCTTAATGCTTTCTAATTATGTTTCAATAAATAAACTAACGTTAGTTACCTTATGTTTGCAATTGCAACATTGACGGCATGAAGACTCACGGTTTTCAACTAATTATTTTGATGTAGTTTAGTTCAGTTTTTACGCTGAACTAGTAAAGGAATACGAAGACGAAAAGTGCATTTGCAAAATAAGTCTGCCACTGTTTCGCTTTCTATTCAACCCATCTTCTTCATCGTGTCAATGGATCATAGTTATATTTTCGACTGCCAGTATTTGGCGACCGCAATGGCATTCCACCATCAGGTTTTTATTCTGTTTAGTTTTTTCTTTTATTTAGGTAATTATTTTGATTATATTCATCTAACTAGAGTTAAAATGGTCCTTCGTCCGGTGTTCGGAATTTCGGACTAAGTCTGACATTATTACAGCCTTCTGTTTGAAACATATGTTTTCTGTTAAGTATTTATTTTCTAGTTCTTAGAAGTAAGCAAAAGGAAACAATTGAAATCATTATGATATCCTAGAATTGATTCCCGAATTAGAGCAAAATCAAGCATGCCAAGTAAACTACGTAGGTAATTAAAAACCTACATTAGTTACTTACTCTTAAATCTGACAGGTCTTATTTTAGCTAATTCTTAGTCTTAGCACTCTCTTCATTTTAGAAATACCAAATTTTAAAACACTTCCCGTGTTAAGTTTACCATATTTGAAAAAGAAAACGAAAATTACTTACTCAATCACTCTTCAATTTCTTAAACACTTCTTCTTCTTTCTATCTTTCTTTGATCGATAATGATAAAGTGTTAGAAAACTCTAATCATGCTGTTTTGGTCATGTCTGTTAAACTCATGCTATAGTTTCTTAAATAAGGCTGAATTTGAGAGGACTTAATTCCAGGACCTCGGTAAAATTGCAAAATTATAAAAATACCTTTTAGGATAAAATGAAACTTATTTTAGAAAATTACATAGAAGCCAGGGAACCGTACTGTTAGAATCGATGCTATTGTTAATAAAAGATTGATTATCGCTAATTATTTTGATTAAACAAAATACAATGGTATTTCATAATACACGATATGTCTAATTCCAAGCTAAACTCCCGCAGTGGAAGCGATTTACACAGGTAAATTTCTAGTAAAATACCAGGAGTTCAACTGAAGGCAGACAATGGCCGCGTTACGCAGCGCTAAATAGCATACGCTGCACAATATAGCAGCGCATACTATGAATTAAACGTGAACCTAAATCTATTTAACTTAATTAACTAAGTTGAGTGAAATTGGCAAATGATGTGTTCTGACCTTTACATAACTCAAGTCGGTAGTAAATACCGTCTGCCGATCTGGCGTTACGTCACACGTATTAGCACTAGATTATAAGTAAGTACCTCCAAATTATATCACCCCACGAATTCCGCAATTCGTACTAAGGAGTCACAATGATATGGTACAACAAATATGACTAAAGGGAACACACCATTAACACGAATAAACAGTTTTATACTAAACAACCAGGTTTAACTTACAGTCAACGTGCCGGTCCAAATACATAAAATACCCAACGGAGAAAGGAAGTACAGGGAATGGATCAAAGAGGAATTCCGTGGGTACTTACAGGGCTGGGTGGAAAAGATATCGACACCCAGCATTCCACTACAGCCTTGGCGCGTTATTCACTTCAAACCACTCACAGCTTCTGTTCGTATTTCACTTTGATATTAGTCATTACGCGTGACCCAACCCGAATTTGGGTCGTACAAACGCGAGCCGATATGGCCACTTGATGCCTATTCAACGCGACGCTCACGTGGAAGACGTCGAGACATCCAACAATCACTAAGCCTAGCATTCCAGTACAACCCAGGAGAAACGCAATAATACGATGCATCAACACGCGCGATCTCAAATTGAATCGTCCATTACACGCGGCATCACAAAACGCGTGGCGGAAATCCGCACAATACGATACCCTCCCGTCCGAACGGTTTTGAGTGACTGCCAGTGCGGTGCAGAAATCACCGCGTGGCGCCGTCAGGCGGTCTGCGCGCACGTCGCCAGTCTCGCCCTGCGAGCGAGAAAGGGACAACATATGCCCAGAGCGATGCGTGCGAAATCGCGGCGCATTCATAGACCGTCATTAATACCTAACTTACCCCAGCATAGCAACGCTAAATTAAACATTTTTCCTCATTGGGTACCTGGATAATCAAATATTTATTGTTTTCACCATCTAGGCAAAAGTTTTTGCTTTTGCGAAAGTCAAAACATTTTCTTAAAATAAAGGTCTTTACCCTAAAATACGCAATTTAATTGGCAGTTGACACTCTATCTAACCTAAAACTAAGCGTTGAACCACACCTCAGTTCAGTTGCAGAATTTTAGATAGTATGGGATATGAGAACTCGCGTAAAAAATTACCGATGCGTCGTAGGTTTGATGTCAAACAATCCGAAGGAGACTGAACTACGAGTATAAGTTTCCAACTACAATGTAAGATATGATCCTGTAGGTACATTTGCATAGAAATAAAGTAAAAAGCATTTTCAATATTCTTGATCTGGTTTAAGCCGGACAGCTTATTAATCCTATCAACCTGTCCTAGGGTCTAATTGCTTCCAATATCAAGCCGTTTTGAGAATGTGGTCCTCCCACGAGCACAACCCGGGCCGGGAATCGAACCGAAACCGGTCTATCCTTGCACCTTGTACGTCGCACTTGTCTTCCTCCGCATTTGTCTTGAAGATAAAAATTGACAGGCATAAATATACATAGGATACGTAAACATAGTATACTACCGTCCGTATCCACTAATTATATTCAGTTTTATTTCGGAAATGCTAGAAACCCTAATAAATATGCTTAGATTTTGGCAAGTGATTAAAGTTTATTCGATTAGATACTTTCAAAAAATAATCAAACAAAACAAGGTTGATCGTGCACATACCTATAATATGTGTTTGTTAATTATTTAGTTGATAATATTGTTTTACGTAGCCTAAAGGCTATATCTACTACACCAACGCACTTGTCCGCCCTCAAACAAAACTGTGTTTTATTCAAACTAATGTCTGAGTTAACAACACGCGACCTAGGACGGAGCCTTGCGGTAGTACGCGTAGGAAGAAGTCAATATTGTATAAATTATTTGTCTACGCCGACTTGCTTTGGGCTACTCCTAAACCTGCTGTCGATAGACTTACTGAAAAGACAACAGATAACATAAACTCTTTATAACTAAAGCAAACTTACAGGGGAGATGATCTAAAGCTTCTCAGCAAATACTGCCTTAAATTACCTGAAAAAGATAAAAATAAATGTTGTATTACTACACCTAATGACATTTACGACAATTTTACGACCATTACGAGCAACGGGGACATATTCAACCAGATAGCAACCACAAAAAACTTAAGGATTAAAATATCGTCTAAATTCCATTAAAACACGGTCAGATAGTTCACAATGAGAGATTTTACTACCAAATAATGTTCGAATGTTCAAATAGATTACGACTTTTACGAGTTCACTTCGACAGCACCATATAAGAAGAATAACCATTCATTGTTCGAAGTTCTTAAATGTCTTTTCCGACATGGGTTCTGATTTACCGCCAAAGGAGGAGCAACTATGGACACATGGTGGTTTTGACGAGAGAATTGATGTGGAAATTGAAAACAAAACAGTATATCGGCAAAAATGGTGAAAATGATCGGTCTGTAAAGAATTTCGAGGGCATGTATTAGTGGCGCTTTAAGTTACCCATTTCAGAGATCAACGCATATTGGTTCACCTTATCGATACATAAAAAACATAGATTCAACGAATCATACAAAACGCTAATAACTTTTTTATGTATTTCCCTTGTTCTCGTGGCTAACCGCACAATAGCACTGGCCCTTTCGCACCCAATACCGAGTTGCCGTATTAGAAAAGGATAGCTACAAAAAGACCTGGTCTGATGGATGAAAATTACTGCATACAATGCAATATTTATATCACAAATTAAAAAATATTGTATTTATTTAGCTAAAATACGACACGATATTCTGTGTTTGCAATTTTTCACTGCGCACTTAGACCTGTCGATGTTTTTGCTGGCATTCGCACACTAATGAAAAATGTTGCAGTTTTCTAACTTTCGGCACAATTTGACCGTCTCACTGTTCGAACGTCTATGCAAAATCTACGGTTGTTAACCTTAAAAGCTGTATGAAAAACAAAACAGGTTGCTCCTTAAAAGTTTTTACTTAAAGTATTGGTGCTGATAATTTCACAGCTTCACAGATGTTCCTAAACAGTGCAAAACTAAAAGCAAGAGTTCATCAGGAAATAATTTTCTGATGTTAGTAACTGGAATTTATTGATACCCTAAAGTTAGGAACATAGAATACATAAAGAATTGTCATTCTTAATGTATTCTATGTTCCTAACGTTTGCTTCTTAATGTTCGTGATGTTGCAAGTTTTTTGTATACAGATGTTAAATTATCATGAGGATTCTTTATGGTAAGTGTCAGTTGTGGTTGTGACACTGTCGTGGTGAATTTAGAGACCTAATTTAGCAGCAAATAGAGGCAGACATTTCGAAATGTAATTTGAATGGAGATGAGCTTTGCTATGAAATTGCTTTTTGATTTCGTGGATATTGTGAAATTTTCATAATAATTTAACTTGTATAAGACAACAATGAAATTCTTATTCCAATTAAAATTCTCTTGAAACCATCAGATAATGATCATTATCTGATGGTTTTCTGGATCAGTATAAAGAAACAGATGCTTTGTAAGACAAGACAGATTTACTTACAGACGCCATTAAAGATTAAAACAATGAAATTAGTTATTAACACATGACACTAGTTACTCGAACAATGCAAAGCGATGCCTGGCGCGTAGATGAGGATGACATAGTTAGAAAGTATGGATCGTGGCCCTTTATGCGCGAGAGAGTCGTGGGAACCAAGAGGCTGCGGAAACACAGGTCGCGGGTTCGATGTGAGCAAAAATTCAATAAATTATCAACGTACACATCACATCACGCCTATTATCCCTTGCAGGGTAGGCAGAGCGTAAACGACCATTTACGCCACGTCTGACACATATTTGAGGGTCACTCGGAAAACTGAGTATCGCCATAGGGACAGGTTGTCAGCCGATCGCCTAAAATTGCAATACACACCCCCAAGACCCTTGTCGTAAACGTCGCCTCTTACTACTCCCACGGGAAAGAAATGGGGTGATGCTATTCTACTCCGGCATCACACGGCAATTATCAACGTGATTGTGTTTTAGGCTATTTTAATGCTATTTGAACGATATAGCTACAGCTATGGCAGGTGCTCATGTTGATTAAACCCTCGCGTATCGTACATAAGTCCATACTAATCGTTGAATGATATGTAAGTAGATAGATAAACCTCGCTGCCCATCAGGACGATGTTTGATATTGTTAGTTCTTTTGCAGTACAAAGAATACAGAAATTGTTGCTAAATAAAAATAAAATATTTAAAAAATAAAAAGGTCTTTATTTACCAACAAGCATAAATTGTACAAACAAAAGCGTTTAAAAATAAAAGTTGGTAAAAGGAGAACCGCTCAGCATTTCTGCTGTTTTTCAGTGTTATCCCACTTTTTTTTCGGCCGCTGGACCCAGTTTACAATATCATAGTATGTAGGTACTTTTTTTAATCAGAAGATCATTTTATTAATTTCAGGTACCGGATGTTTGAAGGATTTTGATTTACATATCCTTTATAGGGACATTTAGGACAAATAACTTGCAAATAGGACAGATGCTGTGAAATTATTCAAATAGTTTGACCGTGGCCTGACAAGGGTCGAATGCAACATAACTTTTCACTTACCGTACCAATTTATCCCATCACTTTAAATGCGGATTCTTCGTACCTAAATATTTCAGCAATAACAATTTTCACGTCGGGAATCCGGGTCGGCGATTCAGAATTAGCATTGAATGAAACACATAATATTGCAATTATAATTTGATTTGATATTACTGCGTATATTGATTTTTCGCGTAAGTTGTCATATTTCATACAATCAATTTCGTAACTGAGCTACTTACTTATAGGTACGCAGGTGAGTTCTATTTTACAATATAGAATAGCATCACCCCATTCATTACTCGCGGGTATCGTAAGAGGGTCATGTGTATTACAATTTTAGACAACAGGCTGACAACCTGCCACTTTATTAGTACACGATTTTTCTGAAACGTCCCTTCAACATTTGCTAGACGTGGCGATAGTGATCGTATATTTACGGCCGTTAACGATATGCCTAACCCGCAAGGGATAAAGCGTGCGTGTTATATGTGCGTGTGTGTGATTCAATATTTTATTTGACTTTTAGGACTTGCATTTTCGAATTAATTTTTTGTATTTTAAACATGCTGTTTTTTTATTTTTCACACAAAATGTTTTAGTTTGCTAACAACATTCATAGTAAACGAATACTTGTTTGCAAGCTCATGAGATTTTGTTGGCACAGTGAATATGAAATTGGAACCTTGAATCTTTGGTTTGTGACCTATTTTCCTAGATTTTATAGTTGTAAAATTTTATTTTCAGTTTCGTGACGTCAACTGAGTAATGTTATGCATGATGTTTGCATATTAGATTACCCTTACCTACTAGCACCAGTTATCTATCTACCCAACTAAACTGACCTACATCTTTATACATACATACATACATAATATCACGCCTTTATCCCTTGCGGGGTAGGCAGAGCGTAAACGGACGCAAAAACGGACATTTACGCCACGTCTAACAAACATTCGAGGGTCATTCGGAAAACTGTAAATAAATAAATAAATATCCTGAACAATTCACACAGCGCCATCTAGTCCCAAACTAAGCAAAGCTTGTACTATGGGAACTAGATAGCTGATATTAATACATATATACTTATAGTCCCTTTGTCGCCTTTTACGACACCCACAGAAAAGAAAAGGGGTGATGCTATTCTAAGCCGGCATTACAAACCCACATCTTCGTATACATTTAAGCCAGTAGTAGAAATCAAAAGCAAAATTAATGAGAAATTCTTCTTTCTTCTTCTTTCGTTTCGTGTGGGACACCGAGTCGTCCGGACGATCCGACGAACCCTGGTGTCAGAGTTTTTCAACCGCCTACTAGTAGTAGGCCTTTGGCATGGTTGTTTAATGACTTCCATCGAAGTTATCATAGACAGCAACCGGGACCAACGACTTAACGTGCCCTGCGAAACACGGAATCATCTTTCTTTTTCGGACAATCAGGTGATTCAGCCTGCAATGTCCTAACCACACTAGGAACAAATTCACTAAGTGATAAACATAAACATTTGTGAGTGCCCCACCGATTATCGAACCCGGAACCTTTGCGTTGCGGGCAGTCGCAGTACTACTGCGCCACATCGGCCGTCGAAAAATAAGGCGAGTAGCTAAGACTTTCTTCCAATCACGAATAATTTGAAGAAAAAATAATAATCTGTGAGCTAATAGCAACAACGTCTATCTAAGGCGAGTAGCTAAGACTTTTTTCCAATTACGAATAATTTGAAGAAAAAATAATAATCTGAGAGCCAATAGCAACAACGTCTATCAGATAGACTCTATCTACTATCTTTCACATATCAACGAGCTTCAAAAGCGATTTATTATTTTTCGGAATCAGAAGCAGATTTATTAATTTATTTTGGGTCGGTTTGACGTCAGAATGAACTCGATAAACCCAATATTTTTGTTATATTGGTCAACGTTCTGTTTCGGTTTTGGCAGCGTGTCCCTTTGGCTGAAAATGCCACTAAAAATACTTTGTGCAGCAACATGCAACACATTTTCTGGCCACGGTCATACAGACATAGGGAATGGTAGATAAACTACCGACTTACTTACTAAATCGACCTAGTACCTTTCAACCTAGCTAATATTGTATGTGATGCAATGATACATTTTGAATTTTTAAGTATTTTTATTATTTATTCAAACTGATTAACTTTTGTAAATAATGAAATATTTGTTTTTATTTATGTAATTTTAATATACATACCGCTATGAATCAATGATCTGGTTTAAATTAATTTTTTAATAATAAACAAGATTGGTAGCAGCACATCGAACTATCCATTTTAGACCTTAATGTCGTCAAATACATAATATATTAACGCGTTAATATAAGACAAATATCTGAAAAAACTTGTAATTAAATCAGTAAAGAAAATTTATAAAAAGGAAACTCATATTAATTGCTAATGTACTCCCTAGCGGCTTTAACGATTTAGTTTTTACACAGTACACAAAAAATTTGTTAACAATATTACTTTATTGTGTTGAGAGTTTTATTTTTACTTCGCATATTACACGTGAAAAGTATTTAAAACCCCCGAAAAACGGAAATTTGCAAGTAATGTGATATGGTGTTTCTCTCTGACGCAACAGCAATGAAAGGGACAGCCGCTTTACCCCACATAGCGCCTAAAGAGATCAACTTATACTGGTTTATACGCACTTAAAAAGAACAGCCAGTATCTTTCAATGACCTACCTTTAAATTAGCACTAGCATGTATGAATTAAATTTGACAATGAAATTTCAAATGTCTGTGACCCATTTCACGGCGTGTTCTACAAACCGTTACCAACTTTCTTCACCTCTATAACTTACGATTTCAATGAGGCGTCACTTTCTTTCCATATTGATATTTTCCCTTGACAATTGTCAACCGCCATTTACTGTTGGGTTCGAGTTCTTTACGAGCCAAAACGGAATCGATTCTTATATAGATTTATTGACGGCAGTCGACCTTTCTTCAACCTTCAAAAGGCATTAGTCACGATTCGATGATTCGGATCTATGATCTGATTATGGATTTATTTATTAGGCGGATTCGGTCGCGCGTAACATCGATTACATATTGAGTTGATTCGATTATTCGTGTCGTGTACACTGTACGGTGATTTCTCACGAACGATCTCTCTTGGTTGTCAGTTCGTTGACAGAGACACTAATTTAATTGTGTAAGTACGTACCTATATGAAACAGATAGGTATGTTCACTGTAATTTACTACGAGCAGCACAACTAAAGACATATTTGATCTATCTGCAGGGCTTCTTTTTCATGGTGCGGATTCCGTGGTACATAATAGTATTTTATTTGACATCTAAGACAGGACGTCCAAAGTTTATGAATCGCGCACTTTCTTACTCTCTTAACTTGGTAAACATAAATGAAATGGTGGACATGTTTACCCATATGGCAAGTACATTGTTGATCGTGTCGTCGTTGACTGCAGCAGGTAACAACCCTAAAATTGAAAATTGGAATTAATTTTGTGGTGATGGTAAGATGTAGGATGTAAAGATGGATATATGTGTATTATAAAGCTAAACAATCATGGAAATAGATCGATAATAATAGATGGCTGCTTAGATAAGGAAGAAAAATGTATATGCTACGGTAAAACCATCAATAATAATATACGCGTAATTTTCCTTTTCCTAGCTGATGTTGTAGTCTCAATCACAATTATGGCGGAAGAGGAAACGTCTACTTTCTAAGATAAACTCATTGAGCGTACACACATATTAAGTGTTAGTACTAGCGAAGGCCTGGGGCTTAAGAACAGTTGCACAGGTATCGTTTTATCATAAATGACAGCATTTTACCTACCAATAAAATGCTTATTAAACTACTTACCTTCCTTATAGCCTTACTTATAGAGATAGACATCTTCCTTTGCAGCGATTGGTCGCACTTATCTGTTCCAAAGCTGTGTGATTGGTTACGTATGCCCCCACACCCCACCCCACTCCGACACGGCAGGGCGGGGCGAGTCGGCCCGCTTGGCTTCATTGCGTCTCATAATAATATTCTAAATTAGAATATTATTACAACAAAATACACCAGGCAGAAATAAAAATTTAAGGCTATAAGGAAGGTAAGTAGTTTAATAAGCATTTTATTGGTAGGTAAAATGCTGTCATTAAACCACTGTACGTTCCTTATAGCCTTACTTATAGAGACATGTTTGATATCGCCTGGAGGAGTGGGAGCTATCGCCAATGTGAAAAACTATAAAAAGAAACAGGTATTATTATTCTTTAAAAAATAAAAATGAATTTCTTTATCAACAATAATGATTTTGATCCACTATACTGAAAATTTATTTATATTGTATTTATTAAAAAATACTGTAATATCATAAACTCACCCTTAAATGACGATAAAATATAATAAATTATAATGAAAATGTAATTCAAAACCTCTTGTACTATATTACGGCATTCTAGGTAAGCATAATAGAATGATGAAAATGATGCATTTGTAACATGCCATTTATAATGTCTTTGAAAAACTTTACCTCGTGTTTGATAAAAAATGCACATAATACAGTTATTCATTATGTAAGTCTCAATACGTTTTGATAAGATAGAAAGTACGCGGAAATTCATCTGAAAGTTTCCGAACAGTAAACAGAAAATTTCAAGAAAAAATAAATTTGAAAAACTCAATAGCCAAAATAGTAAAATATAAAAATATTGAACCTTTAGTTAGAGGTAAATACGCATTGCAGGTCGTTTTTATAAAACCTTTTAAATATCTATTTACTTACATAGTAAATAAATAGCTCTTTTACACAGAAAAACATAGCTTACATATTGTAATTGTGCTTGATCACTCAAGCTATAGGTAACATAATAAGTAGGTTAAATTTCCCTACTATAAGGTCAACACTACTGTTTAAGATATGCATTGACCTAAACGGGCTTAAGCAGGTAAATCAAAAAACCTGGCCAAACGACTACCTAGTTTCCCAGGAGAATAAAAGGCATATAAATTTGTTATCAAATCATACCTTCATATGATTTTTTAAATATGATTCATTTGGGCTTGCCTTAATAATATTTGCTATAATACATAATGATCAATAACTAACCTTGTTTACTTTGTCGGAGTAACGGTCAAGCTTTATTTAAAACATCACTCGGGCCTCTGAATAAACTATATTGTATATAATAATATAGTTAATTAATATCTTGGTAAATCTACCTAAACTTGATATAATAAAAGAGGCGATTATTGAAATTGTTTTCTGCCATAACTACCTCTGACCGTCCCATGCAAAGCCCAGATCTCTGTTTAAAACTTGAAAAGGGCACAAATTTGCTTTAATTTTATGTACAATCAAAAACGAGCTAGCTATAAAAGAATATGAGCTAAAGTTTAAATTATAAGAATTTTATCATTTTGTTAACAGCTTACCTACGGAGAAAATTTAATCCGAAGGTACGTCGGTAAACGACGTTATTGTCTATTAGACAGTACAAACATTGCAACATTGCAAATTAATTGTGGAAGCCTAGATCTTACGTGGGTCACCGTACAAATATTATATATCATTATGATCACCGTTGGTAAAATGTACTAGCTATTGAACGTAGTAGGTAGTTCCCAATATAATTCTCGCTAGGTATCTATTCTGAAAATATTTTACTTGATAGGCAAACTATTTACCTAGTACAAAGGTACATTCAAGCATTTTTTAAACAACGTCTTGTGCTCGACATTCAGAGCAAACATATTGGAACAACGGTATTATTATTTTAGGCTGACGTCTTACGATAGGCAATTATGTTCACTATCGTACGTTTCTAACAACCATCTAACAATGTTATACACAGGAGTAGATACTCGTATTTCAAACCCAAACAAGGCAGACAGGGCACTTACACAAATATCAATTAGCAAAAGTACCCTCTGATTGTAACCCTTTGTATATTTATTTAAAATACCCACATAGACTGTGGGTACTTGTTGTTTACTTGCCCAAAAGCTTTCATTCATTATCGAAAAAGTAGGTGTAGTAAGCATGACTACACTTGAGGAAATAAAAACTTAATATCGTCTGGCTGGGACAGTGTCGCATTATTGCTATTTGCCACTATCGCTCTAAAACTTTTCATCTCTAGAGGAGGTTGTTATACATATTACGCCATATGCATTTCATTCATAACATTTCAGGTAATATGAAAGCACCTGAAAAATATATCATGAACTTTTCATCTCTAGTGGAGGTTGTTATACAAATTACGTAATATGCATTTCATTCATAATATTTCGGGCAATATAAACGCACCTGAAGAAAATATCATGTTCAAGATCAAGGCACTCGAGTAGGTAACACAAAATTTGGCATATACCAAATAGGTATATATTACATCACTCGCCTTAGCAGCTAGACAACCTTCCACTAGTTTTGATGTTATACAGCTTGATATAGCAGAATTAACAATAGGGTGTACCTAGCTCCCAAATTGCAACATGCTGGAATAAGTAAATTACCTACATACATCTCCACCTCACGAAATTTACTCCGTACACTCAATGCACGATGAATTAAAAAGTAAAAAATATTATAGTTTCGGTGTGAGATCTATTAAATGGGTAGGTCTTCATTATTTACTTATCCATTTTGAGATGAGGCCATTACAAAAAGGCCGTTTTCTCTCCCCACATTTGTCTGTTTCCATGTTGCTAAGAAAAACGTAGGACTATTTTAGGACAACTCTGCACTTAGAGAGCTTAGATTGTACACATTCCCTTCCGTGATTGATGCCAGAATCATAGCGAGTATTTAAAGTAGGTACTCTTACGCCACTTTTTGATCATAGTTCAAAGAAGTAAACAAATGACAAGCGTGAGGGATCTCCCTCAGAAATGCGTTAGCACTACGAGGTCTGTGATAGCATAGAAATAGAAGTGAATTATTGCTACTTAGGACAGTGAGCAAGGGAAAAATTTATAAATTCAGTCGTTTTCACAGTTACCTAATAAATCAATATGTTTCTCATTTTCTTACTGCGTGGCCTCGGTAGGCCACTGAAATGATCATAAAGGAAAACTGTTTCAGACTTAAACCGTCTATAAATTTTCCTTTTAACCTGCGAGAATTTAGACTCGGCAGTAACGGTTACGAGGATGGGACTGAATGCGGTGAATCTACGACAAATATGTCTTCTGCTTAAGAATCATTGTAAAACGTTAGACAGCTCTCTAACTTTGAACTTTATTCCGAGTAGATAAAGTTCATACTTACGTAGGAATATTGTTCCCTGTACTTTCTAATAGCCAAGACTTTTTCGGGCTAGGATGTTATATTTGAAACATTTTTTCAAACATTTAAGTAGGTATATTTTGCCTACAGATAGCCTATTTTGCAAATTCTCAGTGGAATCTAGCTATCGTTATTTGAAAGCGTAAGCTCATGGAACTAAAAAGAGGGGGACCTTATGAACGCGTGCAAGGTAAAAATATTTTCAAATTAACATCTTAGGAATCCCCTCGCGTTCTATTTTCTAATACGCTCGAGGTAACACATGTGTCAGACAGTAAACTCCTTGTACTCAAGTCTGTAACACACCTTTCGAAGCTTTTATTTCTTAAATATATTTTAATACTTAATCTTAACCGTGTTAGGTAGGTATAAAATTATGGAAACTTGGCTAATTTTATACCACATGCAGGATTCGAACCTGCGCGCTTCACTATCAATACTAGTGCTACACACTACCCTTCGCTACAATTGCTTTATCTCATCGCAGGCGGTGGACCGGACGATGTACTTTCAGATAAGACAAAATTTAACGAGGGCATTTCACTGTCACGTTAGAAGACAAATAAGCATAGAAGTAAAGAAAGACTGCTTTACTTTGATCAGACAAAAGCAAATCATGCATGTGCCGGATGCCATCAAAACTTTTGGAAGTTTGATAAAAAGGTAGGTAGGTACCAAAAGTAATACCTATACTTAAAGCAATAACGTTTTATCAAAGGTGCTGGCCGACTCTTTCTGCACGAGGTATTAAAAATATATTGGTGGGTACATTTCGAAACTTTGGCTCCACTAGGACCCAGTTCTTTGAGTTGCATATCGTACCGAAACCCACAACACAAATACTTTTTAGTACTTGTTAGTATTTTTGGCAATATTTGCATCTAAACCGTCTATAATGCATGGAATTTGTATCGCATGTCGATTTATTAATTCGTCAAGTATACGAAAGGCTCGAGGACGGAATTTCAGGCCCTGCAAGTGCAAGCGAGGGCATTCTGCATGACATCAAAAGGTACAACCCCTGCGCGGGGATGTAGGAGTCTAAGGACACGTCATGCGCTGACGGCCTAATGAACTCCTGATGATGTTATAAAATAGGGTATACCTTGCGTTGCGCAGAGGTAGCTTATAAAACCGACGAAATGTAGCTTGGCTTGTGCTGCCATTTCATATCATAGCAATCAACTAGAATATATATTTTCTGCAATTTATTCTAGGTACAACGAAAAGATCCTTGAGGAGTTCTTATTACTCTATTTTATAAAACGTTCTACGGACTTGGACTTCCGTAAACTTTCTTATTACTAAGAGCATTTCACAGGGTCATGGCGGCCCCCTTTTAAAATAAAAATTGTCGCTGTTCGACTTATTTATTTAAAGAACTTTGAAGGTATCCGAACAATACCTACAGATCACGTATTTGATGCGTTACTTGAATAACACGTTGCTACGTGAAAGGAGCATCTGTATACCATTACTAGCTCCAGTAAACGACATAAAAATGTATTTATGTCCAAATAACAATTTACAAAAACACGTGTAAAAATAAAATAATCATTCACAAATGAAAATCCATAAATCAGGCACATTAATGAAAAACGTGCACGGGGGATATGTAGCAACTAGTTCGACGGGATAGTAACCTATAAATAGAAAAAAGGTATTACTTCTCTCGAGGAATACCTACCTATCAGTTCAAGGTAACTAGTTTAAAAACCTGCGAGGGATGAACATTTATATTGAAAATCTTAAAATAATGCCACTCAAAGCTTGTGCGAAGTGCACTATGATTATTGGATTTTCATTTGATCGTTCGTAAAGAATCGAACGAATTAATTACTTCCGGATTAAAAACGTTTCGTAAAAAAAATTCACTATTGTTAAATCCGGGTAACTAAAACTTCGATAGCAACCAAATTTCTATAACACACTTTGCTTATTTATTTGGGATCATTATTCTTGACAAATAATTCCCATAAATTATTAACTATTTTGTTCACAGAATTCGGATCGCCAGGAACAATTGATTTATTCGTAAACGGTCTTGACAGATTTCAATAATAATTTATTAAAATTGTAAGAAATTGCAAAGTTGTGTCCGACGGAAAACCGCCTTCAGAAATTTGATTTGCCACATGCATAATAAAATATAAAGGACTTACCCAGTTTATACACACACTGATTTTAAAATTTATTTAAATAGGAACAATTAAATCACTAAATTTATTAATTTAAAAAACGAACGGTGCAAAACCGTTAAAATTGTAAGAAAATAATTTTTCAAAGTTTAAAATTTAAAACTATATCGAAATTTAAAAAATTATTTTCTGAGCGCGACCGCTCACTGCGAAAGAAAAATCGCCAATGAAGCCAAGCGGGCCGACTCGCCCCGCCCTGCCGTGTCGGAGTGGGGTGGGGTGTGGGGGCATACGTAACCAATCACACAGCTTTGGAACAGATAAGTGCGACCAATCGCTGCAAAGGAAGATGTCTATCTCTATAAGTAAGGCTATAAGGAACGTACAGTGGTTTAATATTAGGTTTTATGGACCATGATGAGGAGTTTCAGACCGGAAGCAAACAGGGTTTGAAGGTAATAAGATAAAAGAAACGGATCTGTTTTAGAATGTACTCTACTGATACCTCATAATATGTTACAGTAAAAATCTTTCCCAATATCATATTTTTTCAATCCCAATATCATATTAGTTATTCATTAATGGATAAGTTTTTTAAAGTGATCTGAGATAAGTTGAGAAATTTGTTTGGTAACAATGTGGCATAGATACCTACTTCTACTATACTCACAATATCCAGACGCGGAGTTTAAAGATAGCGACAATTTAGCAGCATAAGCCATTTTTTAAACACCAGTCCATGTATTCTTCAATATATTAAATGTCACGTGATTTTTCGGAATAAGAACGCTCTAACTGAATTGAACAAAACCGAAATAGATCTACCGTTAGAAATTAATGATACCTCGGACTCGGAACTATCATAATATCGAAATTCCGAATCATTGAGTATTTTTACCCCATTTACGTCACTTTACGTTGTATGAGTTGCAGAATTTAGATTAATGATACAATCTTTTATATTTAGGTAAGTGTTGATATTATATTAGCCATCGATAAATAGCATTCAGCCTGACGGGGTAAAGTTTTTTGCTAAATCGTCTTCTTTGATCGATCGAGCATAGAAAAACGTAACTACTGTCCTAAAACTATACATACATACATATGTATATCACGCCTATATCCCTTGCGGGGTAGGCAGAGTGTAAACGGCCGAAAAACGGTCACTTACGCCCGGTCTGACAAACATTTGAGGGTCATTCAGATAATAAATAATGTGTCCCTAAAATTGTACCGATTAAATGCAATTAAGCCGAAAGTAGGTAAACCAAAAGAATGATATGAAGTCATTTTATAGAAATTTTTGCAACTTCACGTTAATCATATCTACAGTCAGTATCCATGTAATGTTCTTAGAACACAAAACATCAAAGTATAACAAAATGCAATAACATGTCAGAATCTGCATAAACAATGCGACTTTGTAAAGAATACGAAAGAGTTTACACTATGTGACCAATTAAAATGTCTTCAACAGCTTATCCTAACAAATATTTGTATACCTTCTTAGCCAGTTATTTTTTATGCAGAGTGTCTTGTAATTAAACATGACATATTCACCGGGGTAAGAGCCATATACATAGTATAAAAAAAAGAGAAGACAGACAGCTGGAATTTTAAATCAAAAAGAGAAAAACCTCTGTCAAGAGCTCATACTGTTCCTGTTATTATAACCATTTTGCTTCATTGTAATTTTAAAGAGGGTTTGCCGAGCACTGCAGACGGTACAAAAAATAACTACAAAAGTTCTTTACAAACAGAAGTCAAAGTTCGTCAAAAAATAATTACACAAACTCAGGTAATTGAGATTGACGAGATTTTTTATGTTTATGTTACGTACCGCAAATTTAAATGACTCGTTGGCATGGATACCATATACATAGTATTGTTATCTCTGGTAAATATGGATAAAAACGTTAAGAGTGCACTGACGTAGGTGCTTAATTTAATTACTTACGTATCGCAAGTGATCGATCAGATCAGTATCTTTTCAGAAAAGTGGAATTAGTAAAACAGATATTAGCAGCGTATTCAGAATATTTGTGAACACATAAATAAACCTACACAACAATCAACTTGTTTGCTGCAATATAAGATAGAGTATAATTAAAGAAAACAGCAAAAAAAAAAAAATATCAGTCTAGAGAGTGCTGAACAAAAATTCTGCTAGAATTAAAATTGCAAGAGACAAAAAGTCCTCTCATAAACTCTGCTTTTTGTGATCTCTTGTCTCGAGGAGCGGGCGACGATATAAAGATGCAACTTTAAGACGATACTATTGGCGGAGAAGGGAAAGGGTGACACCCAATTTTAAGGGCGGATCGAATCGGTAGGGAGACTTACAATTTATTTCGCCAAACTGCGAGAACTTTAATCTAAGAAGTGAATAACACAACAATAAAGAAGTCACTGCATTAAGGAAACAAAATTGCAGAAAACATAGCGTGTAATATAATAATAAAAATCAGTCAGCTAAAGCACACATACTTTAGAATACGACGGCAAACACTACAACTATTGGTACCTTACCTACTAATAAATTCAAATTTAGGGCAAAACTTTATTTTTCAAAAACAAAAGGTGTCGTAAATCAAAATATGCTGAAACACAATGGCTTCGGCATGCCCCCACATAATAGAACTACTACTCCTATAAGAGTTATAACAACTGAAGACTGCACTACTAAAGGCGTTAAACAAATTTATGACCCGTAACGCCACATTACTTTATAAATCATACAATCTGAATTGTTTAAATTGATATATATCATACAAAACGTCTTGCTGATAAAGGCGAAGCGAAATTTGCGCATCTACGATTTGGTTATGGGTCGTTTCACTAATGTTTGGGGATTCCTTTGGTGAACGATTTTTAAAAGAACGAACGTATTGTAGATTATGCAGAACGCATATCTATATAAAACATGGAAGTAGAACACGTTACGAATCTAAAAGGAAGAACTATTCCAATTTCGTAAATACTTATCTGCTGGAATGAAACCCATTCAATTTGTGACGGTCTTTTTTCCTGCTATTGCAAAATACGAAGATTATCATGCTAAAACCCAGTCTTATTCTATTTCGAAGACGTTTGATTGACGTTAACAATAGCATTGAAGTGTAAAATTAAACGCAAATGCATCTTAAATGGAGATGCAACGGACTTTAACAAAAGATCGCATCACAAACTGGACATGACAGATGCTAACAAGGATTGACAAGAACTCATACAAGCGGAAGATATCAAAAAGGAGATTTCTGAAGAAAACAGGAATAAGTATCGTGGGACTTGAGCTTCCGCGTTTCGAAACCGGTTCCAAAAAGTAATTGGTTCAAAAGTATAGAATTTTGAAGCCACCAAGTTCATGGGAAACAGTTCAAGGTAACCATTTTGGCATTCAAACGCAAGTTAAAATATTTTTGATAATATTTTAGAAGGGTGCGGTGACTAGTTCAACATTACACATATACAAACTTTTGCATACTATCAAACACGAAATTGAATGAACTTATAAAGTGCTACTCGATTTAAAATACACAATGCAAAAAGCATATTTTTATAAACGTTACGTAAAATCATGGTCGCTAATCCTATAGAGAAATATTATCATCAACTTCCTAATACTGATACAAAATTTAACCCGTCCATTGATCCGATGCAAGATTATATACCTACAAAAGCAATCCTCAAATAATAGCCTTAGATCACTTAGATAAACATTTTGGCCGTAGGATTGTTATGAAGCTTATTGTTGAACGTATTTTTCATGAAGGGTTCAACAACGAACCCTTTACTTTTAAGGGAGAAGGTGTAACAATGTCAAAATTGGCAAAGAAAGTCTTCTTGTGACATGCAGTCAGGGCATGTCAATCAAAACAAGTTGGAAATGCACTTTAATGACGGTTGAATAGCAGAAAGTGGCATGCAGAAAAAAAATCGTGTAACTTGATCGAGGTGGTTACTCGGATATTGTTCACACGGTCATGCAAATTTGTCCGAAAAAAATCTAGTTTGTCAGTACACAAGTAAAATGTATTGGAACATATTCTAACAAAAACGCAAGCAGCAAAGCTGTATCAAAAATGTTCAATATGTTTTTTGTAAGGGTGATCGATTTTACGAGTCTATTCCAACGAATTATAGATGGGTCTATTCATCAAACCACGGATTATATGCGAATAAAAAACACCCCAAACGATTCCGTTATAATTCTCTATCCAGAGACCACAAAATAACTTTCCTTGCATTATTCTTAAATAAACAATAACTTTGGTATCAAATGCCCCACCATTCAATTTTACCAGATAGTTTCAAAATTACTGTAGATAGACTTGCAGAAAATGATATTTATCTTGACATGTCTCATATTTAACTTCCGCCCCTCTATTTGGAGCAAACAGTAGTGTTGAGACGTTGAGACTTCTTGAATTTAGAACTTACATCCCTTTGTCAAAATTGAATAGACTAACTTAACTAAATTATGATTTTAAGTCATTGCAAGGGTACGGCTATTATTCTCTGAAGTGAAGAAAAATATTGGGATATATCGTAAATTGTGGCAGCTTGGAGTTGAGTTGAATGGAATTCGATAGGTAGGTACGCGAAAGAAAAGCAACACGAAATATTTCTATCGAACATGTTATTACGGTGTTGAATTATTAGTTTAATAAATCAATAATTACGAAGGCAATATGGGTGTCGTAGGAGGCGACTAAGGGATTCGAGGGTTATGTGTATTGCAATTTTAGGCGATGGGCTGACAACCTGTCATTAAAGTGATACACAGTTATCTGATTGACCCTCAAACTTTTGTCAGACGTGGTGTTAATAACCGTTTTACGGCCTTTAACGCTCTGCCTACCCCGTAAGGGATATAGGCGTGATTTATGTATGTATGTATGTATGCAATATGAGCTTTCTAAATAAACAAACATTTTGTAGGTACGTACGATTCTAAGATAGCATACAAGAACCAACAGCATTTTTCATTATCCTGCATTAATAGATGCAATATGTCAACAATAAGAATGTGGCATCGCAATTTTACTAAACCCAGCTTTTTAATGAAAAAAAAGGCATAACAAATTAAAAAACAGGGCATTTTTAGGGTAAGTATGTCTATTTCGCTTTGGGCAAAACATACAACTAAAGCATCGGTGCATAAAGGATTTTGACGCTGTTTGCTAAGCTCGTCTTTATTTAATTTTTAAATCTTTTTCATTTGAACAATAGTTTCAGTAGTTTTGGGGTCCGAGGGTAAGCTTCTGCATTGTACCCTTATTCGAAGTTGGTCTTATTTTTAATTGCGACTTTTGGGAAACAAGCAGATAGGTAAGTAAAGTAAGTAAGTACCTACTACCTTTCAATTCCCATTACTATTTAAAAATAAATACTGAAAATGGTTGATCAATAATGAATTTTATGATTCTGCTTCTTCTTTTCGTGTGGGACACAGAGACACTATGCTGAATTTGATAAATTGACAATGAATTATGAATTAGACTTTTACAAATTAATTAAATTGTATGAATTAACGAATCAATTAGCAATAATAAATCCCTATTTAATTGTACTTACGTGAATGATTAAAAATCGTTATTGTAACTACTTTTAAATCTTTCTTTTCGTGTGGGACACCGAGTCGTCCAACGACCCGATGCACCCTACTTTTAAATGTAAGATTGACTTAAATTATGAAGTTTTTAAGCTTTAGATGCACTTAACTTAATTTTTCATTTTCATTGTATGTTTTTCATTTGTGGATAAATATAATAAAAGAAACTAGTCTATAAAGACATTTTAGTCAATCAACAAGGTCTATTATAGATCTACAATCTACATGAAACAGTGAGATGAATCGCAAGTGCTTAAAATATTATGATCCAAGTAATTGCCAAAGTCGTCATCATCGATTATTTTTACAACATCTTGAGGAACCCTGAAAATACTTGAACTTGGTAACAAGCGGTTAAACAGGTCTTGTCACGATAATAACACCGCACTAAGAATGTGAAATTAGATTAGAGCATGAAATAAACACGGCGCATACATCTTGAAGAGGTATTCAGCGTGAGGTATTGAGACAGTTTTATTCAAATAGATGGGGAATTGGTAACTGACAAGTAACTGACATTGCAACATTTTATTGCGTGTTTTTGTAGAGTCCTTTGATTCGTAATTGAATTGAGTAAGTTCTTTATATCTACGGATGAGGAAAGGTATACCTACTTACCCACTTTAGTTTACAGGGTCTAAGGGAAGGTGCACCGACATTTTGAAAGTGTGATCAAACCATAAAACTGAACAACTTTAACTATGAAGCCTATGTTGGGACACGTATTCTTTTTTCTGTTTCTATAGAAAGTCGGTGGAGTTTTCTTAAATCATCTTCTATATCAAAGTACTCAGCTATTCCTGTACTTAAACATCAATCCCATTCCATTCGACACCGCGCTCACCGCGGTCTGTAATTTGTGTCGATACCTTGTTTTTCTTTACACCAAACAAAACAACCAGTTGCGAATAATATCGCTAGTTAGCTCGCTTTACAAGGGGTTGACATATAATTTTGAACTAAAATCTTAGCCATGTCGCACACTGCCCGCTTTTATTCTTCCGCTGTAACCTCAGAACAAGAAAAATTTCTGGAGGAACCCTATGAAGACCCAAATGTAGCTATGAAGAATTTGACTTGGCACGCACTAAAATACATCTAAACACACAAGCACAAAACTACCAAGTAGGTACTTGAATCAAGTATAGGTAGCATTGGTTTTTTCTTCTGTATTCAGAATTTGTTTTTATTTAGTCTTGTTAGCAAGCGCCAAGTTTGCCTTTGTATTAATTTTAAGTTTTAACGGTGAATTTATGCAATAAAGAATATATATCTATAAATAAGTTTCATTGCGACTTCATGCCATCATACGAGTTGTTCTTGGTTGAACCATAAGAATAGATAATAATACTACTCTATGGTTGAACACTAAACATGTCTTAGCTCTGAGGCTGAGACATGAAAAGATGTGTAGATTTTGACGTCTGGTTTCACGAGAGGATGGCCGGGTGATTTACCTACATCGGATTTTATTTATGAAAGAACTCGATTTTAAGTAGGCAGCGTTCATTCATACGTGTTATTTGGTATTATGAAGGCGTGTTACGGTTACAAATGAATCGGGGTTGGTAATGAATTGAGTAACTTGTGGACTGTGTTGTATTGAGGGTTGTGACCAGCAGATGGTCTCGTGCTAAGTGTGTATCATGCAATGTATGAAGTAAGTAGGTAATCTAGTAGGTACCTACCTACCTTTAAGTATGTAAAAAAATAATGCAAAATCTCTTAGCCTATAATATGCCATGAAACTGAATAATGTGTCAGAAATAAAAATATTCTTTGCCCAACTCTACAATAATTTGAAATCGTGATAACATTGGACAAGACTGAAGCTTAATTCATAGTACGTTTAATTACTTAAATTGTGACGTAATAAATACGTACGGGTCGGGCGGTATTCAGATTCTGATCCACTATTTCGCCATCGCCTCCACCGCTCCGATAGCCGTGATCGTCTAGTGGTTAGGACCCTACGTTGTGGCCGTAGTAACCCAGGTTCGAATCCTGGTCACGGCAGTGTCAGACACTGTCACGGTGGAGATTCTTTTTTCCTTCGTTTTTTTTAATCTTTTTTCTTGCGTTCGCGTTCGTTATGAGTACCTATCAAACCACGTGCGTGCCTAAACGTATATTTTTAGATACATAATATACATACATATATCACGCCTATAATCCCTTGCGGGGTAGGCAGAGCGTAAACTGCCGCATAAAACGGACATTTACGCCACGTCTGACAAATATTTGAGGGTCATTCGGAAAATTGTGTATCGCTATAGTGACAGGTTGTCAGCCCATCGACTAAAATTGCAATACACACCCTCAAGTCCCTAAGTCGCCTCTTACGACTCCCACGGGCATGAAATGGGGTGATGCTATTCGTAGCCGGCAACACACGATTTTTTAGATGAGCATTAATAATATTGTTTAATGAGTAAGTAATTTCTGTTTTACTTAAAATTTTCATAATTTTGAAACCCAATGTGGTCATTTGGCGACTGATTTTGTTTCCAGCATTATTAAACCGCCATCTATGCTTCACCGTTAGAACTAATATGAAGCCAACCAAGGCTTGGTTGGTATGAAGCCAACCATGGCTTACGCATTCCACGAGCTAGTATTACTACTCGACACTAGGTGGCGTCTATAGTTATGAAAAAAATCCCCAGATGGCGCTCGTGATAGTTTTAGTAAAATTTAAAGCCTGCAGGTGGCGCTCTATGAATAATCCTGCTTGGATTAGTTGCAATGCAAAGTTTTCACGGAAGAATAAACACACTACTGGTAGTTTTGGTTAGGCTAAAGTGCACAATCCGTGATTTTTGGCAGAGGTCACAATACATTGTAAGTAAGTATGACTACTGACTTAAGTGTACCTAGGTGCAGGTAGAAAAATTACCTACTTATTTTATACCCAGTTTTAAACATGCAAAAAAGCTCGATATCGAATGCATGAAATGTATTGTGCTAAGATACCTACATACATAGCATTTCTTAAAGATAACCCAAGATACAAGCCACAAAACAAGAAAGGTACCTAATCCACATTAATCCCATGTATAGTTAATTTGGGGGAAATTAGGCTGCGCATAAACGGGACTGCTCAATTTTCAGGATGTGGGTCGTGTGTAGAGAGCCTAATTAAGAATTGAGTAAGTGAATGAGCAATGCTGGAGTAAGATCAAGGCAACGACAACACAGCCTACTAGATGGCACACTTAATAAGGCGTGTACTTTTTGACAAGAACTGGTCTATATATCTAGGTATACAAAGTATAAAGTGTCGCTTTCCGCGTCTGTCCCTACGTCTGTTTGCATGTAGGTATGCTTAAATCTTTAAAACCACCCAACGGATCTAGATATGTTTTTTTAAAGATAGAATGATTCAAAAGGAAGGTTTTTATATGTGATTTATAAAAATGTTCGTAACTGACATTTCTGTTGTCTATTATTAACTTTTTCTTTGTGAGGGCAAAGGCGTTATAACACTACCACAAATTGTGACGTCATGCCCTTAAAACTTTTAAACATTATAAAAAAAAGTAATATTATTTAGAAATAATGTGTTTCTTAAAACGGCCTATATTTTTAAAACAAACAAAAATAAATTGTTTTGGCATACGATTTGTTTGCTTGGGCAAATTGGCAAAAAAGGCGTCCAGAATTTTACATTAGGCATATAGCTAGAAGGCTATGTTGTCGTAACATCGAGGGCTTATAGTGGGATTGCTTCGTGAGTGCTTCTGTGATTGAGCTCGAACTAAATCTAGGTTAGTAGGTATGATCTTGTGCTATGAAAGCAAGCAGTACAGCTTAATGACTTAGTATGGCTTCTGCTTCGTTTGCAGAACTTAATTAGGTTGGGTATTTATGTATGGGGCACTGATTTTCGAGAATAGGTAGGTGCGTAGCAGAACAGATAATATAATACTACTGTAGCAGTCAGCGAGTTATTCTTCAAAGGATCAATTTGTACTGGTTAGTCTTAATAGCTGTATGAAAATATCAATGCAAGTTGATCCCTTAAATAAGAATCATCGTTTTACGCATTCCCTACTACATTAACAGCTACAACAGTCCACTATTAGACAATATTAGACATGGGTTTCCCCATTGGAGGAAATTACCATACCCACCACGCTTGGCAGACGGATTGGCGAGCGCAGTGCAAGATGTTGCATTCACAGGGACCGCTGCTGCTCATTGCCTGGATGTTTCTTTTCTTTTTACGACAACCACGAGTAGAATTAGGGTGATGCTAATCGAAGCCGGCACCACACGGCCTCCCTACAAAATGGACTCGAAATGCTGCTGATCATGTAAAAACTAAAATGGGCTGATAGGGTGATGCAATTCTAACCTGGTACTACACATGAGTACACCTTCAAAAAGCCATCACTTATATTAACATATCGTTGTATTGCTTCATGACCTGACCTATCCCAAAGTGCCGCCGTTCACTGTAACATGCAAATATTGGTGGACTATAGGTACAGGGTGTTTCTGCAAGAAGAAGGAACTCTGACATCCGGGTTCATCCGGTGGTTCGTCGACTCGCTTTCTCACACAACAGGAGGACGACCGTTTTTTTTTATTAAGAATGCTTGACTCTAGTCTAGGTCATAGGACAGAGACAGAGTCTAAGATGGAGCGAGCTCACCCAGAAGAAGCCTGTTCACTCTTACTTTGAAGAGATTAGGGTTGTATGCGTTTGGAAACATAGACGCAGGTAGTGAGTTCGACTCTTTAGCAGTACTCAATATCCAAGAGTGACTTTGCAACTAAATAGGTTTTCCGTGAAAAATTGATTTGCGTAGTACGACCCATTCTAATATTTCTAGGCTCCAAGTAAAGTACTTTGCCGTGAGATAGTGGGGAGTTTTATTTTTTGAACTCTTCCCTAGTCACTCGATAGATAGCGGTCATAATATTTAAAAAACGAAACGTAACTTATCATTGTTACATCACATCATCAAAAAAATCATCGCATCACACAAATATTAACTTTCATGGGTTCCCCTGCACATTCACAAAAACCACAACGTAAACAACGTACATACAAAGCAACGAGGATAAATCCGGAAAGAACAAAACTTTTTTTTATACCTATTGGCTTTGGCATCTAGTGACGTAGTCAGTTCAACGCCATCTACAGAGTGCTTGGAAACTAAACTTTATTTTGTTTCTCAAAAAGAAAACTCCCTATACTCTTTTCTCTTTTCGTGTGGGACACCGAGTCGTCCAACGACCCGATGAACCCTGATGTCAGAGTTTTTCAACCGCCTGCCACTAGTAGTAGGCCTCTGACATGGTTGTGTAACGACAGCCGTCTAAGTAAACAAAGTAAGCAACCGGGACCGACGACTTAACGTGCCCTCCCAAGCACGGAACCATATTTATTTTCGGACAATTAGCTGGTTCAGCCTGCAATGTCCTAACGTGACTGGAAACAAATTCACAAAGAGATAAATATCAACCTGTCACTATGGCGATACACAGTTTTCCGAATGACCCTTGAATGTTTGTTAGACGTGGCGTTTATGCTATGCCTATCCCGCAAGGGATAAAGGCGTGATATATGTATGTATGTATAAATATCAACTTTGTGAGATTCCCACCGGGATTCGAGCCCGGAGCCTTTGCGTCGCATGCAGTCGCACTACCACTGCGCCACATCGGCCGTCACTCCCTATTCATATCACACTATTTCCAGTGTAGTAGCTACACACATGAAAGTTCACCTTGCATAATACACCCTACATGCAGTAGATGACGACGCCAGCTATTTCCCAGGAGTCATCACCTGCCTTTGTTTTGCAAAATTGCATTCTATTCACGAAGTAGGAAGGTGTACGATCTATCGAATCACTGCCGTAATTGTATGTATATCTACTTGCTTATGTAGTTCTAAGCTTGTCTCAATGAATTTGGTATTTTAGGATATGAGTCTATAAGGCAATGGTCGGGCTGGACTAGGATTAATATATTTTTTTGTATCACCAGCAGTTAAGATTCGTTAAGGGAATAAATAAGCCAATGAAGAACAAAAATAGAAGCAAATTTTTGGAGAAGTTGCAAAATTGCACCGCAGGCATTTGATCCCGCGACTTTCGCTATCACTAGTAGTGACGCCTCTACCGACTGGGCTACCGCGGCTCAGCTACCCTTAGCGACATTATGCCAGTAACAAAACCCTGTATGAAAAGTTTAAAGATGTTTTAGACATATTAGTATGTTATTAAGACGGCTGTAAGCTTCCAAAATAAAATATTTAGGTACTATTGGTTGCAACTCTTGCAATATTTTTAATAGTACCTACTACTTAACTATCAGTCAGAATTTTTGAACCGCTAACTACTAGGTACTAGTAGGCTTCTGACATGTTTACATACTTACTATTGATAACAAATTTTATGGAGGAACAGTATTTTGTTGTTGGCGAATTTGGCTCAAGCTTATCCGTACAGTTCATATTTTGACATCTTCCTATAAGTTTATGACTGTCGACGGAACACCTATAGTACTATAACATTGTTGCTGAATAGCACAAGATGGCGTCAAAACGATATAATATGCAAATTCCGTAGTGCACTCAAGCTGAGGTATTTCCCTGAGGAGACCACTTGAGCTTTGTTTAGTGGTATTGAATCCTGCACTATGTAAACGAGTATACGAACTCCAAGTGTCGGTTCATATTTTATAAAGCTGTCGTTATTTTCTGAATTGCAGTTTTGGGCGATGGGCTGACAACCTGTCACTATGGCGATGCACAATTTTCCGAATAACCCTCAAATATTTGTCAGACGTGGCGTAAATGTCCCTTTTTTGCGGCCGTTTGCGTTCTGCCTACCCCGCAGGGGATTATAGGCGTGATATGTGTGTGTGTTATTTTCTGAAACAGGGTCGGAGGAACGCAAAAAAAAAAAATAAGACGTAGTGACCACTTGTTTTTGAGTAAATAGGACCACTTGGTACTATATACTCTCATCTAGGGCAGTATTGGACTGAAGATTATTTTTTATTATTCGAAGTTTTTCTTGGGGAAAGTTGTTATCAAAGCTTTGCGTATTAACCACTAGTACAATTTTAGCCTAGGTATAGTACATACATATCACGCCCATATGCGTTGCAGGGTAGGCAGACTATTATACCTACTATATTGCATAATAACAGCTAAACTACAAAACCCTGACTGATTTAACTTCGAATTGAACTTACCCAAATCTGTTAAAGACAGTTACATGGGCAACATTTTAATTTGCGTAGTGAAGGAAAGAAAAGAATGTAGATAAATTTAGTTAAAAAATCACTTACCGACTTCTCACCCAAATTGCGAGCGATCAGTGCATATCTAAATGTTGCCGAGTGTGATGGAAAAGGAAGAGTCTCCCGAAGGTTTTCCCGCAGCTACATGGGTTGTCAAAATCGTAAGGAATGGTCATAATTAAAAATGAGCGCGCGCGTGCGTGCTAGCGTCGCAATCAATTCAATTCGAACATTTAAATTTGTTCTAGGTGTCATATTATTTGGTCGCACGGTCGCGCGCGTTCTTCAATTCTGACAGCAAGTCACGTGCGTGTCCAGCCTATCGACATACGTATCCGTCAAAACCTTATCCCATGTCATTGTTGTCATTCTGTTAATACCAGTCAAAATCGTGGTGAATTCTTCTGTCATTGTATTGCAAATAATTCCAATAGAGGTCAATGGTCGGACGCGCTCGACGCTCGTACGCGTCGGATGCGCGTCAGTGTTCAGGAGCGCGTTCAATGCACCATCTTCCGTAGCTCTTTTGTCGCTCTTTTATACTAAAAAGTCTTTCGTTGTCCATAAAAATACCGTTCAGCGACGACGAAAGACTTTTTGGCATAAAAGAGCTACGAAAGATGGTCCATTGAACGCGCCCCAGGCTATTCAAACTGACACCAAGTAGTGTCAGTTTGACATTTCAGCCGATGCTCGCGTTTGTACAGGAAGAACCTCAACTAGGCTGGTTCAAAATAGGATCTGCATCACGAGAGATACGTCATGTAGGAGGCTTATACCCAGCAGTGGGTGATTGGGTACGAGCTAAGTTGATGCTGGTAAGCTGTAACAGGTAGGCACAATTTCAAAATGTTGGTTATAATTTGTTCTCTCTAATCACAGTAGGTATGAATCACAAGTATGTGTACCATATCGAACAAATTCACCAAAGCAGCTGATAATAAAGTAAAATCAGTTAACCGCTTTTTTTTTCTAAAGTCGGTCAAAAGGGTTAAACCATGGATGGGGAGAATGAGTTCCCATATCATTGTCAGGGTTTTCTGACGTAACTTTCAAAGTGCACACATTTGTTTTCCATTCAGGTGCGCGAACCCCTAGCACCCCTAGCGGCAATTTTCCCAAGAAGATGTTTTACTTGGCGAATACGTTTATTAAAGTAATAAAGGGAGGGTTTGGTTTGTAACTTATGCGGGTAATAATAATAACTTACGGCTTTGTTTGGCGAAAACCCTTTCAGTTGTGTTTTCAACATGACCTGCAGGTGAAATCTGTTTTTGAAGTTACTTAGTCGCTTAGAGGTAGGAACAGGATCTGTATTTATGGCTTTGTGGGATGTTATAGGTAAATACATTTTTGTCGAGGTTCAAAATGTAATAAGGGTGTTGTTGGCTGGTTGAGTAGGTATGGTTTAAAGTAATTTCTGCCAACAAGGTGACGAACTGCTATACGAATGAATGTTACCAGCAAGGCTGCATAAGATAATTCTTTATTATTATACTAAATTTTAAATAGGTACACTTATATAAAACAGTCATGAGGCTTGACCTTTTCGTAGTAGTGAGAGTGACTATCATACTGGTAGCTAGGTGCCTATGTTTGAAAAAAAAAAACTGGCCAAGTGCGAGTCGGACTCGCGCACGAAGGGTTCCGTACCATCGTCTACGCGCAAAAAAAAAACGTGATTTGTGTGGCAGCCCCCATAAATATTAATTTTATTATATTTTTTAGTATTTGTTGTTATAGCATAGCAGCAACAGAAATACAACATCTGTAAAAATTTCAACTGTCTTGTTTGGTATAACGGTTCAGGAGATACAGACTCGTAACTGTAAGACGGACGCACGGACGGACAGACAGACGGACAGCCGAATCTAAGTAATAGGGTTTCCGTTATTACCCTTTGGGTACGGAACCCTAAAAATAATAACTTACAAAAAACAGAAGACTCTCCCGTAACCTATCGCACAAAGCATCGTTTACTTCCTTAGGATTCCACGCCCAAACATGCGCCTGACATCCAGACACACTTGGGTATCCCGATCGATGCAACGGGACCGATTAGGTGGTCTACCGGTAGGGACCATCGGACCGAAGTCCAACCACAGAGGTCCGATTAGAGTAATCAGGTTCACATATATATACAGAGCCGCGAAAAAACTTCGATACCGCGTTTTAGGACCGGCAGTTTTCTAGGATCACGCGAGTAGGACACGTTGCAAAGTTCATGATTGAGCAGTTGTAATTGTAGTCTACTGAGAACATTAACAGTAGTTAGGTACTTGTGTTCATGCTTAGAACTTATCTATTGAAGATATATTGCATAATAAGTACAGTAGGTATAAAATGTTTCTAGCTTCAGTAGGGTAAATTAGATATACCTTTATATTATTGTGTTAGAAAATACGAAATAAATAAAGTATACAATAAAAACAATCCAATTTTTCTCCGCAGAATAAAAATAATCACAATTTAATTTCCCTTGTTGACAATGAAAGTATAAAAGAAATTAAAAACAAGCAGAGGTAGGCGAGCTGAGCTCACTTATAAAAGGACGTTTTTATAAATTTTCCGCAAAGAAAACATATTATCCGTACCGTCCAAGGAACTTCGGGCCTGTGATAAAGATTCCCAACAGCTGCCCTTATCCCGTACTTTTAGGGGCCCGCAAATACCGCAAATTATAAAAAAAGAAAAAAACTGCCCCTACTCGTAAGTGAACACCAAGGAAAAGTTCTCACACATCTAACTCCCAAGGCGGTACAAAGTTTGTATGAACTTTCTATTTCATTAGGTAAGGTAGTTGGTACCTAGATTTGCTTGAAATTACGTTTCCGACGAAACGACGTATTTTTCAAGATTTCTTTTTTCCAATGTGACTGAAACATTACGTCTGAAAATAAACGTAAAATTTTATATCAAGTTAAATGGTATGCAAAACCATCTGAATAGCGTGACTCGTACTTGACCACTTGTCTTACAAACTGGTAAAAATTGCGGTTATTAAATGTAAATATCTTATAAAACTCCATCTAAAACACTGATCTAAAAGGACAATTTGATTGATAAAAACCCACTTACACGGGTATTAGAAGTTTGGTCACGTTGGCTGCAATAATTTGAGTTTTTCTATTAATAATAAAATTATGTAAAAAAAACTTTTAAAACAAGCTTTTATTTAAGTGCTCTGAAAAGATGAAAATAAAATTTTGAATGACATTAACCACATTCATTTATAACTTTACAGAAATGAAAATATAATAAATGCTTGTCGCGATGCCTAGAAGAAACTACCTAATTACAGTTAGGTGCGTACCTTATTACAAAATTTCAATCACAAATTGAAAGTTTCGCGACAAGCTTTTATTATATTTTCATTTCTGTAAAGTTATAAATGAATGTGGTTAATGTCATTCAAAATTTTATTTTCATCTTTTCAGAGCACTTAAATAAAAGCTTGTTTTAAAAGTTTTTTTTACATAATTTTATTTTATATTTTTTAGTTTATGTTACGATAGTTATTGATCAATACGAAAGTCTTTCTATAAAACGGAGAGACCTTCAATAGAAAAACTTAAGGCACGGGGAAAACTAACATTAGGATAAAGTATAATTATCTCTTTTATATTCTATAGAAGTCGGTTGGTACCTACTCCTCCGGCATCCCTAATAGAAGAATTAGCTTGTAATATGTTTTAGTCTTTTCATTTCATTGATGGCGTCATTATTACATGGCCGAGTCCCAGTTAATTTCGAACAGTCTAATTCTTCTATCAGGAGGCCTTATTGACGTGACCCTAATTCATGGTGGGCCTACCAACTGCCTATCATGAACGAATTCGTATACAAAATTGCAAGTCCCAGCAGTTGAATATTGAGGAGTTCCATAGTTCGCAGACAACCCTGGATGTAGCGTCTAATTCATGGTGGGCCTACCAACTGCCTATAATAAACGAATTCGTATACAAAATTGCAAGTCCCAGCAGTTGAATATTGAGGAGTTCCATAGTTCGAAGACAACCCTGGATGTAGCGTCTCATTCATGGTGGGCCTACCAACTGCCTATAATAAACGAATTCGTATACAAAATTGCAAGTCCCAGCAGTTGAATATTGAGGAGTTCCATAGTTCGAAGACAACCCTGGATGTAGCGTCTAATTCATGGTAGGCCTACCAACTGCCTATAATAAACGAATTCGTATACAAAATTGCAAGTCCCAGCAGTTAAATATTGAGGAGTTCCATAGTTCGAAGACAACCCTGGATGTAGCGTCTAATTCATGGTGGGCCTACCAACTGCCTATAATAAACGAATTTGTATAAAAAATTGCAAGTCCCAGCAGTTGAATATTGAGGAGTTCCATAGTTCGAAGACAACCCTGGATGTAGCGTCTAATTCATGGTAGGCCTACCAACTGCCTATAAAAAACAAATTCGTATACAAAATTGCAAGTCCCAGCAGTTGAATATTGAGGAGTTCCATAGTTCGAAGACAACCCTGGATGTAGCGTCTAATTCATGGTGAGCCTACCTACTGCCTATAATAAACGAATGTGTATACAAAATTTTGTGTCCCAGCTATAAACCGCTGAGGAGATTTCTCGTACGGAGCCGATCCTAGCAGCATCAGGTCTTTATGATTAACTTGCATTGTCATCGGTTCTGGACCAACATGCAAAATTTTAACTCAATCGGATACCGAGAAGTGGTTCAAATTAAACTTGCAAGATTTGCACCGAACAAACATTGTTACTTACTTACTTACTTACATACTTACATACACTGCAAGTTAAATAAAAGCTTTTAAAATACGAACATTACGAACCTTCATTGCTACGAAATGGATCTACGTAACTTTATTATGAATATCAAATTTAAAACACTTCCCGTGTTAAGTACTTTAAAAGATAAGTGCCACTAAACTTAACATGTTGGAAAACTAACTCGGTAGAAGATAAACTTGTAAAATTCGCGGGTAATGGATGAGCCGCGGTAGGCCAAATGGAAGAGGCGTCGCCACTAGTAATGGCGAAAGTAGCAGTTTCAAGGCCTTCCTGCAAAAGATTTTGTTTTTAAGTTTTCATAAAAGTTACTCTTAAGTATATTTTGACTTCCCATAATAATTACAGTCAGCTGATCGTGATTTTGTATGGGAGGTAAAATATTTTTTGTCGTTTCCTGACATAATGTTCGTGGGGAAAGTTGTTCAGTTTCATGGTCTGAATGCACCCTATCGGTATTCGGAGGGCTGTCCCTTACACCTAGTATATTCACCTAGCAGACTCCAGAAGAATGGCCATTGGTACAAATATAAAATCCATAGGTATCTGTAGATAGGAACATGTTGATAAGAACTACTAGAAGATGCTGCATAGTTCTAACAAAACAACGAATTTGCAGTTTCATTTGCACTTATTAAAGAAATTTGTGCTATTATAGGCATAAGATAGGTAGGTATTTAGAAGTAAAACAATTACTAAGTATTTATCTGAATCCGATATTTGAATCGTGACAAAAGTTACATTTCCCATTTTTTGTGTTAAACTTTTTTAATAACAGGTGGGTACATTTCTCTGTGCCATATGCTTTTAAAACTTTTCTTCGCACATTTAATTTGTTGGAAAAGTAATAAGAGAATGATAAAGGTACGCTACCTACTGCGCGTAAGTGTGTGAGTAGGTATTATCTGAATACTATCATTTCATCGCTTAGATATAATTAGTTGCAGAACTAACCCGGTAGATGGAGCCGTGCCACGCGTTATATATAACAGGCTGGGTTAGGTGATGCTCCTTTTAATGATTATTAAATAATAGTATTTCAAATGATGCTAATTGGCAACACTAAGGCAGGTTGAAAACCGCAAATTCGATAATTGCTATTTGCGTACAACAGGCGCAATTTATGCGGCGGTTTCATGCAATCGCGTCGTTTTCTACGTTTAATATGTTTTTCATAAACCGCGGAAAATAACAGGATATTAATAAGCGTACTATGGTTTATTTTGCACTCACAGTGCTATATTATTTTCATAAATCAAAATGAGAAATTGAAATTTTTTTAGGGACGGCCGGTGATTGAACCCGGGACCTGTAGATAACTGTGGAGAGCGCTGGGATGGTACTCCACAGGTCCCGGGTTCAATCCCCGGCCGTCGCTAACATTTGAAAAAAAATTATACACTTTTATAATATAATAAGCGTGTTTCAAAAACTTGAGCAGAATGTAGTTCAATTTTATTTGGGTTTATGTGCGGTGTAGTGCATGGCGTATAAAACTTTATTGCTTTATTCCAATTGACGACTTTAATAAATGTAACTACCGGGAATATTTGAGGAAGTATGATTTAAGTGTGCGTCATAAGGCCAGAGGACATAAGTATCGTATAGAATACACAAAGGTAGTATATCGTTACCTACTCTATATCTAGAAAAGTCCAAAGCGTTTAAACTCGTATGACACTATGTTGGAAGTTGATTAATTAATTTCGACTTTCTAAAAATATCAATATTTGAAACAGTAGGACTGTGTCTTCCAAATTCTTTATTAACATTTGAAACTGCGATTGCAAGCCTTGAAAACCTGACGATGTATGATCGACACCGCGCGTTAGATAACGTCACCGGCCGCCGCAATACAGGGCCGTGTGTTTCCATTTTCAGTTTTACACGGCCACAATAGGCGTCCCTATTCCTCGTCCCATTGTCCGTCAGAATCTGGCCGGGACGCTTCGTCTGGACGTAAAGCCTGTTGGGTGCGGTATAAGGAACAAACTGAAGCGAATTGCCGTGTGATGCCGGCTTAGAGTAGCATTACCCCATTTCTTTCCCACGGGAGTCGTAAGGGGCGACTAAGGGTCTCGAGGGTGTGTATTGCAATTTTAGGCGATGGGCGAACAACCTGTCACTATGGCGATACACAATTTTCTGTATGACCCTCAAATGTTTGTCAGGCGTAAATGTCCGTTTTTTGCGGCCGTTTACGCTCTGCCTACCCCTCAAGGGATTATAGGCGTGATATGTGTGTGTGTGTGTGTGTGTGTGTGTGTGTGTGTGAAGCAAATTTCAATATTTTCTCAGTGAGATCCAAATGCTGACTTGTTTAGGAAAACCAGCTTTGATTCGGAATGGGTACCTTAAACATACATACATTAACAGCCACAACATTCTGCTGCATACTGCTGCTGCTACTCACCACGCTTGGCAAGTGGATTGGCGAGCGCATTGCAAGATATTGTCTTCATATGTAACGCTGCTGCCCATTCCCTGAATTTCCCAGAATGAATATATCCCACGCTTTCTACGACACTCATTGGCTCATTGGTAGTATTGTAGTAATGCTATTCTAAGCCGGCATCACACGGAATGGGTAAGTTTAGGTTATAGGTTTAAAATTTGCAGGTAGGTACCACTATTGTCAAAGGGCATATTATGGACTGACCACCATCTGATTGGAATCGTGGTGCTGTCTCTGTACCTACTTAGTTGACGGTCGTTGCACTTGCACCAACTACATAAGAAGCCTACTAGATCTAATATTTAGGTAGGTAATAATAAGCAATCAAAACTGACAACAGGGTTTATATATTATAGTTATCTATCAAGAAAGATAGAGAAACAGATAATAAAGATGTTGAAGACCAAGTCTATGACGGAGTTACATTACATTAGGCTTAGAGTCTCAGTCCGATTTTCAGTTCGATTCGTTCTTCCCAGAAAATTTTCGAAGCCCTGTCGCGCATCAAGGGTACTAAACAACCACTCAAAATTATCCAGGTGTGCTGTAGGTTTTAAATAGAAGAGTCCAGAAGAAAGCCTTAGACCGGTCGACTGTTACCTCACTGTGGAATTGACAAGAGCAAATTTCACAATCGCTAGCTCACTTCACTTGGCCCCATGATTCCTTTCTCATTCACGGTCCAGGCTTGGCTTTTGGTGATGAGACAGAAGATAAGATGCGAACAAAGATATACTTACTTCGGATTGATGTGGGCTGAGCGGGAGGAAAGGGAAGTTGGCGGAAACGGTATGATTTTAAATCAAAACTTTGTTATCCTACATCTGTTGAAATGTTATAAATAGCAGTGAAGACTTATGAACGTAATAATATTTTATCTATACTCGTCCCATAATGTTCGAATTATGAATTCAAAAACAGTTGTATAAATATCTGCTCTATGCATTCTGTCTATAGAAATAACAGTTAAATAGAAATTACAGAAGTGTAATGTCGTAATGAAAAGGCTCTTACTTCGATAAAGCTGAGAAATGAAACGAAGTTTTATTTGCTAATACTAATATCGCTATCTTCCGCCGCACCTGTCAGTTGTTGTTGTACGGTAATTGTTCGGTTTTTATTCAGTTGTTTGATAAGATGGTTGTTTAGTTGTTGTTGAAATTTTGTTCAGATGTTGTTCAGATGCCTTGCAATCGCCGCCGGTGCAGACGTTTGGAAAAGTGTATAGCTGAGTTTTTTTTTGAGAGTGTTGGTAAAGCAGCGTATGCAACTGCATATAATAAGGCATTAGAATGCTCGTGTCAAACTGTTATCACACTCGGCTACGCCTCTTGTGATAAACAGACACTCGCATTGTAATGACCCACATTATACGTTAGTTACATAACCTACTATTTTTAAATATTTTACAGCGTGTTTAAGAAAATGGTCATCATGACCAGTAGATAACGCCAAAATTTAGTTATGATTATTATACCGTGAAAGCCCACAGCCCTGGACGAAGAATAAAGTGCCATATTAACCGAATCATTGGTCCAGAAGAGGTCAATATGTTATCTGTCTGCGGATAGTTACTTCCTTTTATTTCTTTCTATAGACGGTTTTTCTTTTATATTCATTGGGATATTAGCCAGTGTAGTGAAAATTAGTCCAACAGACCTCAATCAGGCAACAATATACTTGATGAAAACGAAGTAAAGCTTTTTAAACGAAGCGAGTTTGAGAGTAGCATAATGCCACCACAGTTTGAGGACTAATGTGTGTGGCTGTTGATATTAATATAGATGTGACATTTCTAGAATGACGAGTAACTAGCCAGCGCCAAGCCACCGTTCTAGCCACGGAGCAGAAAGGAAGGTTCTAGCCAACTGATGAAGCCTGTGTGTTATTTGTCGAATGTAAGATGTCTTCAATGTTGCCATCTTGCCAAAACTAGCCCCCTCAATGTGCGATCATCTCCCATCTTCCCCCTGTGCTTCGTCAGTTGTTTTATCATAATGAATTGTTTTGTTTGTGTGATGTCTCGTTTTCCTTGTCATGAGCCGTTTTGTGGTCTAACGAGCTGCTTGTGAGATAAGATAACATAACTACACTCACGCACATCTTCAAATAAGGAGGAAGTTTCAGATGAAGGCATTAATTTATTGAATGTAAATAAGACCATGTGTACACACGACTTCTTTGGTGTCATACGTACATCGGGGATATTTTAGCCCGCACTTAATTATTACTTTAAGTATCAAAACGTAATTTTAGAGTAAGCCTCTCTAAACGTATGCTTACATTCAACTAAAAACCTACGATTTCAAGTTTGTCACAGATCAGTTTTTCATCTTTAATAATTAAATACTTACATTTATTTTTAATAGATTCGTGATTGTGCGTCCTTTTCCCACGCTAACCACCTACCACCACCGGTCTCGTAGGAAGTCTGTTGCACGACAACTTACCTGTAATAAGAAAGGAAAATTATAAGTGAGTTTTCACATTTATATTATGTCTTCGGAGTACCTAACATTAATTTGATCAAATATGACATCATTATGTTATGATCTGCTACACACATGTATAACTGTACTTGCCATGTCTACTAAGGAACCAAAATTAATAACCATTTTACTAACCTATTTGAGTCAAAATTCTCATTCCACTTTATACGTTTTATCTTTTTTCCTACTCGAACCAGCTTTAATGTGTAAAAAATAGTCCCTAGAGGCTCAAAACAAACATATTCCATTGATTAATTATAAACATATAATGGGATGGGTGACATACGATGTCCTATTGTGATGACAAAAACAAATAGAAATCGAAGTCAAAGGAACGGAAAAGGAAATAGGAATAAGGGTAAAAATGCATTCAGAGGGGAAAAGTTCAGCGCATTACCTCCTTGTATCAACTAACTACCAATTTCGAACTCGTGATTTTCAAAATAGGGTATAAAGGAGATATTTCCCAAATAGGAAAATGTCTAGCAGGAATCAAGTAGGTATGTTTTATTTATCTCAATAAAAAGGATAAGATAATATTATGGCAAGGTTGTTTTTGTCAACATCAGATCACTATCAGAGGCATATGAAAGTGATAAGGTTATTTTTGACAAAATCAGATCACTTTCAGAGGCATTAAAAAGTGATCAAGTTACTTTTGACATCAGGTCACTCTCAGACGCATGTAAAGGTGATTAGGTTACTTTTCACAACATCAGATCAGTTTTAGAGGCATGAAAAATTTATTAAGTTACTTTGGTCACTGTCAGAGGCATGAAAGTGCTTGGCATGGTTACTTTTGACAAGATCAGATCAGTGTCAGAGGCATAAAAAAGTGATAGGATTATTTTCGACAACATCAGATCAGTGTCAGAGGCATAAAACATTAAATACTTTTGACATTAGATCATTGTCAGAAGCACAAAAAAGTGACAAGGTAAAGGTGTCGAAGGTAAGAAAATGACTGTTTTAGGTTCTGTAATGTAGACCTGTGGTGTAGGTAAACGTCTCGTAACTCGTGCTGGTAACTTCTGGATCTGGACACTGACATACGAGACAACGAGTACAAGGTGTAACAAACAGTGTACCGAAAACTTTGCAGGCATGATCAGGCCATGAAACTGAGCAACTTTTACTATGGATCTTATGTCGGGAAAAGAAAAATGTATATTTCTATACTTTGTTTTCAGTATCGGTCACTAGTTAAATTTCTCCCTATATCAAATACCATAGCCTACAGAATATGAACTGTGCTCTGGTGGTTTCTAGGCGCATCTCAACCTACCCATATCAAAGGGCTAAAGGTAGGAGTTAAATCCTTTATCAATGGGGCGTCACAGTCGACTAGTTAGGGTTGGGAGTGGCCCTATGGGGCTATGGGAGAGTTTATGGCCCGTTTGCACTCATTAATTACTTTTTAAGCCGTGTGATGCCGGTCTTGAATAGCATAACCCGATTACTTTCCCGTAGGTGTCGTAAGAGGCGACTAAGGGCCTCAAGGGTTACATGTGTATTGCGATTTTAGGCGATAGGCTGACATCCTGTCATGGTGATACACAATTTATCCAATGACCCTTTGTCAGACGTGGCGTAAGTGTCAGTTTTTTACGGCCTCTTAGCGTGTCGATGGCAGACACTACACCGTCGCAGCCCAGAATTTGGCTACGATGACAGCGCTGACAGACGCTGTAATAAGATCGTCCTGTCCTGCGTGTGGGTGCTATAGGGCACGCAGGACACGAGGTGGTTCATTGTTTGAACTCCACCGCTCTGCCTAATCCGTAAGAGATATAGGCGTAGTGTCTATCGATTGATCCTTAATGCGTTCGTTCCATTACGAGTTAAACAAACCTATTAACAGCGCCTCAAGGTAAGTACGTACGGGATCTAAAGAATCAAGTTAAATTGGTTTTACATATCTACTGTATAAAAAGCCAGTTTAAATTAATCTATTAAATAAGTAAGTTAAGGCTATATACTCATACTGTTCATTGCACAACAAATTAGTATTCAAAAGGTGAAAATGTTTATCTCAGACTGCCAGCATGTTTACTTAAGGGGATTCCGGAGCGTAACTAGCGCCTTTAGCACTTAAAAATTTGAAGCTGAAGCATATTAATTACATAATGCTGTATAAATAATATAAGTATCGCTGTAGTTACAGATAATAATTGAAACTTTTATGCCTTCGCTATCTTTAGGTAAGTAACTTGGTTTTTTTTTACTAATACCCACACACATACACATATCATCAAAAAACGGTCATTCTTACGCCACGTCTGACAAATATTTGAGGGTCATTCGGAAGATTGTGTATCGCCACAGTGACACGTTGTCAGCTCATTGCCTTAAATTGCAATACACATCCTCGAGTCTCTGAGTCACCTTTTGCGACTCCCAAGGGGAAGAAATGGGGTGATGCTATTCTAAGCCGGCATCACGTGCGTGTACTTAAATCTGTCAGAACCGTTTTTTTCATAAATTACGTTTTCATTGAGCTATACATGTTTAAGTGATGAAGGCGCTAGTTTAGCTTCGGGATCCCCTTAAGCACACTGCACACCTAACACACCGCAGCCGACGAAAGCTGGCAAATCGGTAGCACCAGGCGACAGACGAGGGTTAGGCTATTCACACACGCGCCGCACAATATTGCGGTATTTGGCAGCTTGGCAACAAATCACAACATGTGAAACAGCTGTGTGTACTTTTGAACGTGGTTTCATACAACCGTAACACCGGACCGGCAAATTCCCGCTAGATAATGCGGCACATATGAGTCCTCTAGGTACGTACTGCACTCGGTGTGGTAAACAGCCGCACTCACAGTAAGCTCGATTGAATCCGATTTGCTCGAGAACCGGTTAATGGAAAGCGAATCGATTTTGGATTGGCACCACTAACTAGTAGATGCCCTAGGTGAGGCCAATAAGGGATAAAAGTTTAGTGCCGCGTTTTCACACATACGGACACGACGACTTTAGAATAACCAACCTGTACCTAAATTATTTGTAAATTCGCCACTTACCTATACGGAGTCTCGACTTATAGGTACTTCTTCTTCTTATTTTCGTGTGGGACACCGAGTCGTCCAACGACCCAAAGAACCCTGGTGACAGAGTTTTCAATCGCCTACTACTGGTAGGCCTGTGACATGGCTGTGTAACGACCGTCGTATAAGTAATCATAGGCAGCAACCAGGACCGACGGCTTAGCGTGCCCTCCGAAACTCGGAACCATCTTTCTTTTCGAACAATCAGGTGGTTCAGCCTGCAATGTCCTAACCAGACTGGGAACAAATTCACAAAGTGATAATTATCAATTTGTGAGTGCCTCACCGAGAATCAAACCCGGAACCTTTGCGTCGCAGGCAGTCGCACTACCACTGCGCCACATTCAGCGGTCTACTTATAGGTACCCAGTTATTAAAAAGATCACACGAGCGGAATTCTAGATGATCTTTGTGCGGCCACTCCTTACGCTATTAATGTGGCTACTTTTTGCTCTAATGAAACTTAGTTTCGCCGCGATACGCTAATCAGAAGAAGCACTAACGCCATACATTGGTGAAAATAGGAGCCTCTTATTTTAACAATAGAATTAGTCCCAATCCACAGCCACAACAGTCCAGTGCCTCCTCTTATTGAGGGTGTTTGCTGAACTCACTACGTTTGACAGAAGAATTGGCAGTACAAGGCGTTGTATTTCACATATTGTAACACTACTGCTACATATTCCCCAGATTTCTATCTCTCTCCCTTTCCGCCTTTTGCGACACCCACATACAGTTATGGTGTGATGTTATTTTTGACTGGCCCGATGACGTAGTGGATAGTACCCCTGCCTGCTACGCCAGGTTCGATCCCCACACAGCACAACTATTTGTAAGTATAAATATTTGTGTTGAGTCAGGGTGTTTTCTATCTCCTCGTATTGTATGTATTTATTTACAAAAAAGAAGTATTTATGTATTACCTACATGTATAACATCATCTATATTGTTCCCATAGTACAGCTTTGCTTAGTTTGGGGCTAGAAAGCGCTGTTGTATGAAATGTCTTAGTTATTTATAATTATTTTTTATTCCAAGCCGGAGTAAGCAAAGGTAATAATGAAATGCTTATCAATCCTGTTATAGAAGTTGGTTATTACTCTTTATAATCACTGGTTTCCTTTTGGCTGCGTCACAGGTGGCGTCAGACGATTGGGCCCATAAATTGTGAACCTTATAATACGTCCCTCGTTTTCCAATTTGGCATACATTTCCCTCTTTTAGGGATCCGTATTGGGAAATGCATGGTATCAAAACGACGTGAAAACTGGTGGTGCCTTTCCGCTTTATGATGAGTACGGCAAACATCCCCCCAATCCGGGGAGGCCTAATTCATTCCAGCAATGCAATGTTGTGGCTGATATGATAAAGATGTCTGGTGATCGCAGGTCTGATAGCTTCCTGGTTTAGTGGAATAGCTGGATCCAACACGAAGACAGACTGACGGAATCGTCTGTTAAGCACCTTGGTCAAATCGTTTTAGTGTTACAGTGTGCCATGGTATCCGTTTTCTGTACGGGAATCCGGAAATTCCTTTCGTGTGACAGATGAATGCGTCAAAAATACGTTTGGCCGACATAGTGGGAGAACTGTCATAGCTTGGCTATTCAGAGAGGGAATGCCGTCAGCGTGCTGGGCACCATGCCTCATATATATTATTATGCTTTTATCTTTCACAAAATATATGACAGGATGTGTTTGGAATAAATTTTAATAGATCCATTAAATTTAAGTCCTACTACATAAACTTATGATTTTCGATTAGAAGTTCAAATTTTTTACATAAACAAAAGATTACTTTATTTTAACTATATTGGATAGGTACCTACCGCCTACGCCTTATAGAAACTTTTACAGTACCTAATTACTTTTAAATCCCATTCCAAGTAAACATACCTACCTACGGAACCCTGACCGTGGTACTACAACTTGCACCTAGCCAGTATTCTTTCGTTTTCTTGCGTCCGCGTCCCCTCGAAAGCATTTTGTAAAAAGTACTCTCGCCAACATTGTATATTTTCCTTAAATTAAGGTAATTTCGCGTCTCATGATCCAATTTGAATTACGGCGGCCGAGCTTCGAGACGTGCGCCAGGGGTTAAAATAATATATTGGGAGGCTAATATTAGATAACACCATGAAATATAGGGTCCTCGTTTTTAAGGGCCAGTGGTGACCAGATGGTGATTATGTTGTTCAAGAAAATATAGGAACCAAAAAAAACACATGTTTTATTCAACACCTTTGGGCCTAGACGAATGAAAGGAACAACATCATACCTATCTTTAAAAGGCTTAAGTGGACAAAATAGGACACAAATATATTTTTTCTGTTCTAATGATTGCTATGCAACTTGCTTGGTGCTATGCAACAGCTAAAATAGTTCGTGTATAAAAACCTGTGTTTTCTGTATCTTGCTATTCTAACTAAACGCATTACAAGGATAGTACCTTCTGATGAAAAAGCAAGTGTTAATTAAACGATGCCATAATTTTATGATTACTTTTTATAATTACTACACATTTTTGTAATTACTTTTATGTAGCTAACTAACCGTAAATTAGTCTAGACAAAATAAGAAGAACTTGAAATTGAGTAAGAAACTGTAAGTAGTAAGTAATGTTTGCTATAGGTCTGTTTACACATTACTTGCGGCCCACCCAGCGGTTTTATCCGCTGCTAACAGTTTTCCCGCAGGAAAAAGATCTTTTTCGGCATGAATTATACCTACATAAAAATCTTTCTCTTGAATCACTCTATCTACTTAATAAAACTGCAGAAAAATCCGTTGCGTACTTTTAAAGATCTAAGCATACGTAGGGACACGGGAAGCTACTTCCTTTTAAACTATATATTAGTGAATCCCGTGTGATGCCGGCTTAGAATAGTATCACCCCATTTCTTTCCCGTGGGTGTCGTAAGAAGCGACTAAGGGACTCGAGGATGTGTATTGCAATTTTAGGCGATGGGCTGCCAACCTGTCACTATGGCGATACACAATTTTCCGAATGTCCCTCAAATGTTTGTCAAACGTGGCGTAAATGACCGTTTTGTTACGGCCGTTAATGCTCTGCTTACCTCGCAAGGCATTATAGGTGTGATAGATGTATGTATGTGTTTGTATTAGTGATGATGTGTGTGTACTTTTAGCAGCAGGCCCACCTGCGAATGTCTGTTAACAGATCCAATTATACCGCACCATCCGCATAGTTCCGAATTACCGGCCACTTTTGATCGATATTGTAATATTTGAATTTCGAAGTTTAGTATTATTAGATTATGGGCCTCGTTGTTCGTGCAGTGTGTTTGTTCTCTTTGCTTAGCGGAGAGAGCGGTGATGGAGTTGCGGCGTACAGTTAAAACAACTGCTTAATGTGTCTTAGTTTTATTCACTGACATTATTCAACATGAAAGGATAAAAAACTCAATAATATTTTAAATTAACACAAGCCATACTTAGCGGCTACGAAGAGGTTAGATTACAAGAGATGTCAAAATCAATATATGACAGTTACAACAGTGTTGCTATAGTCGATAAATAATATACTAGTTAATTGTGATGCCATACAAATGAGTTTTATTTTTATTTTTATTAATGATGGGTTTGCTCTTGACTCTAGTCTAGGTCATAGGACAGAGACAGAGTCTAAGATGGAGCGAGCTCACCCAGAAGAAGCCTGTTCACTCTTACTTTGAAGAGATTAGAGTTGTATGCGTTAGTTTGATTTCTAACTAGTATCACACTAGTATAGAGTTAAGAGTAGGTTGATCGGCAGTTTACAGACGCATGCGTTATCGTAGTCTTTCATAGCGTGATGGTAAGCTTCCTATACAAGCTTAATGCGTGATGCGCGCGGAAACTGCTCTGTGCTACTTAGTGTATGATTAGGATGTGCACTCAATTATTGCTGGTTGGTACAGTCAACTGTGTAATGGGCAGCGCATTCGTAACACATACAGGGTGTACGGGTTTCCTTTCAAAGGGTGAACCGGCCCATGAAACTGGTCAACTTTTTCTAAGAAACATGGGTCGATATATTGTTGTCTACCCATCCATACAACTAGCGATAATCGGAAAATCGAAATTATTGACTCCCTTTTGTATTTTATTGGGGTTATCTTATGTTCATGTTCAAACTATTAACTGTACTATAAATTCACAGGATATTTAATATTTTGCAAGATGGAGGAAAATTGGTACCAATAACCATTCGACGAATTAAAACAGTGTGCTCAATGAACAATGTTAAGATTTTTCAATGAAGTTGCATCTGCGTGAGATTTGTGGTAGCGTAAGAGCGTTGGAAGCGTAGCGTTGGACGCCCTCTGGCTAGATTGACAGTTGACTTAAAAAAGGCGGCTGGTAGTGACTGAATGGTGAAAACGGGATATCGTGCCCTATGGCGCACCACTGTGTCGACGTTTACGTCTACGTGGACTGCGCTGCGGTATCCTAATTATATTATGTATGCAATGTATGGTAATGAAATTTACCTATTAACGGCACTATCATAATTCACACTTTTACCCTTCACACTGAGAAAAGTTTTGCCTGCGTGTAATCCATTGTCTCTGAAACTACAGTATAAAAACAAAAATATTTTACCTTTAGAATTCTTTATTATTCTTGAGAAACATAAACTACTATTCTACCTCGGAAGAATGCATATAATTACCTACGAGAAAATCGGAAGCATCAGGCGGACAACTATAGATATTACTACTAGCGGCGCGCCCAGCGGTTTCTTCCGCTGCGTCCCGTTTTCCTGCAGGAATAAAGCTTTTTAACGTGGTAAATGGTACTTTAAAACCTTTCTCTTGAATTGAACTACTCTATCTTTTATAAAAACGGCATGCAAATCCGTTGCGTAGTTTTAAATAATGCACAGGAAGCAACTTTATTTAGTAAATGAATACGTACATTAGGAAACAAGTATATATTTTCAAAGCCGCGGGGTGTAAGTCTTGACTTGATTATGAAACACACAAGTTTTAGTTTAACTAATTCCTAGAATAGAGGTTGGTTTGGTGGTATGCAAATATAATCTTAGTGGAATTTGTTAAGTAGATATAACTTCCTATTTTAACTAAAGTTGAAGTTATTTAAGTTTACCTATTTGTCGAAAACTCATCAAACTCGAGTATAGATTTCGCAAAAGTAACTGCTTTCCGGGGATGCCTGCCTTTCTTATATTCCAGTTACAATCTATCTTTCTGGGGGATAGTTGTCCAGAATAAAATTCAGACCATGCAGGTAGTTTACGAATTGAAATATTATAACGTCCTGTACAAATTATGTTCTGATCAAAAAAGGACAAAATACACATTTTGCTGAGCTGGAACAAAAATCCTAAGGGTCTTATGAAAACGGCAAAAAAATACTACTGCCAGCACTTCATAACTTATTCCGTTTAGACGATTTGTAAAAGAATATTGTTTTAGGGTTCTTTCTCGCTCTTTGAATATTATATGAACATTGCATATTTAAATACCAAAAAATTCTTTTATTGTGCCTATTAAAGCCCTAAGTGGGCATATTTTATTCCGGGTTTTATGTACTAACTATTTTGTAAATTAAATAAAAGAACCTAGTTATTAGGCGTGACACCCGAGTTGCTTTGCAACATCAACCTACTCATTAAAAGGCTTAACGTACAGCAACAGTGGTTATTCTAAAAACTGTATGATTAACCAACTTAAGTAGATCCCTTACGTTTAAAGGGTAGGTTGATGTGCCGTTGATATAATTCATTTGCGGAATTTTCTATTTGTATGAAATTGACAACATACGTAAAAAATCTTTATTCTTGAAGTCATATTCAAACAATCTTAAACTCAGTGAATGAACTATTTATACGCAAGGGTTACACAAACAAACAATTATATTTGTTGTATACAATACTATATAATATTCTTTTAGCGGTTAAAGGTTTTTCAGCATTTTAGTTTTCTGGAATAATATCACTGAAATGGCACAAATGCAGGTACTAAGGCGGTTTGCTCACTTGTCGTCGTATCGTATAGGATCGGAATTCGCAATTTTCTTTTGTCTGGCAGACGCATGCGTTACGTTGCGTTAAAAACACGGAATGACACGACGACAAATGAGCGAACCGCCTTGAGTATACAGACGGACACTAAATATGCGGCAGTTACTCACAACTAGAAGTTCCGACATTTTGCATCGTTTTAAATGACAGCGTGGGCGCGTGCGTGCTTACACGTCCCGTTTTGTTTTTTATTCGCGCGTAACACAGGATTTATCACCTAAACGCCAACCCTTTGGGAAACTATGCAGTCACACTTTTCACTTATCTTCATAGCACACGTGACAATATTTCATCTGTGCTCGCGCCGTGTTCGCTTCATAAATATTTAAACTGTACGGGACCCTTTTTCAGTTTATTTATTAACGCGCTTGAATGGTTTATTCCTTGACTTTTTTTTAACACATTATGGATAAGTTTGTTATTTATCATGATAAGAATTTTTCAGTTTATTATAATTCTGGAAGCTCATTTTGCACATTAATAATTTAAATGAGTTGAGGACCCTCTGAAGTAGGTACTAAAAGCTAACGGAATTAGCAAAGCAAATACGCTAAAATAATGGAATGCCATTATTTTATCTGTCAAAGTTCTGATCTTTTTCCTGTAACTATCCACTAATAAAATATAACTTCAATATTTAAATAATAAAATATTTTTCTTTGAACTCCATGTTCCGAGATATTTATATCGGAATACGTTTTAATTATTTAAACAGACGAATACGTAACGTATCAAATATTTGCACACCTTCAATCGAATAGGCGTAGCTCTAAGAACGTAACAGATAGATAGGTAGGTACTTTTTATAACATCATTTATTATTCACGCATGTTTATGAATATGTTGAGGAAAATGACCTACTTTTCTTGATTTTGTTTTCAGCCACACCAATGTTAGCAAAATCCCAAAAATCCGTACCTTCCTTAATAAGATTATGACTTGTAAGGCCCCGGTCACATTGGATCTTTTTAGACTTTTTTATTTTATGCCCGTAACAACTTATTCCATAAAGTAGCTGTACTTGTTTATAATACCTGGTTCTGTAATTTTTTAGGATAACTTGATGATGGAACTTACAAAACTTTTGCAGGTCTGGCTGGCAGAAGCCTATATTACTGTTTCGAGAGTATGTACAGAACTGGCATGATAATAATAATATTCTTTATTGCATAAAGTATACAGAAAAATGTAAATTTACATTTTGAAAAGGCGAGCTTATCTTTATAGAAGAGACCCATCCAGCCAACCCATGTGTTGTGAGAGATATTTTTTTTTGGGGTAAATATGCAATAAGGTTGAAATAACATATTTAACTGAATAAACAATAACTATCTTTGAAAACTAATACAATAAAATTATCTTATCACATTTATACAAATATAAATATAACACAAAATGATTAATAAAACTTGCATAAATATTATAAAAAATACATTAACATACTTACATAAATATATATCAAAGATGTTGAGTAAAAGGTGTTCTTTTACTCGCTTTTTATATACGGAAATAAAAGGACTTTCCTGTACCTATAGCCTTAGGAAGATCATTCCACAGCTGTACAGCTTGAACCGAAAAAAGTATATAAGTAGTAGGTACAAAACTTTTACACAGGCGAGAAAAATCGGATAATTTCTACTCTACATGGAACTGCTAAACTTACACGAATAAAATAAACTAAATTTCTTATTCCTACAAAAGAAAACTTACATTTTCAAAGAAAACATGGACTAAGTTTTCACATTCTGGAAGTTTTCTATAACTTCTGCTAGAACAGAAGTCATTTAGTACATAGTTTATGTCTAGAAATGGAAAGATAGCTAAGTAGTAACTGTTTTGACCCTCTACCTGTGTTTTTAACAGATTATTGTCTTTTGAATTTAGGCATAATAAAAGTTATTAAGGCGAGTGTAGCCGTCAACGACCTGGACAGTGGCGCCACTTCACAAAAAAAAGTTTTCTCTTTCAACAAACCATCTATCAGAATATCCGATGCCCAAGTTTTAAGTATTATCCTTAAGTAAAATTAGAACCTGCAAACTTAATGAAATTTCGGCTGTAAATTAAGTTATACTTTAATTATTACTTAAAGATAATACTAAAAACTTGGGCATCGGATATTCTGATAGATTATTTGTATAAAGAGAATACTTTTTTTTGTGAAGTAGCGCCACAGTCGAGGTCGTTGACGGCTAAACTCGCCTAAGTGTTTTTTTTTAAGTCGCGGCCGTATAATGAACGCATGTGAAATCATCTTAATATACTTTACCTTACCCGGATACACGGAAAATAGGATTATTAGCCGACAACATTTACAGTCACACCAAGCTGGTTTGTGTGCCTTGGACTATACCACAGTATAATTAATAGTACTACTATACCTAGGCGACCGTTGGTAGAACCTTAATGCTGACTCTGGCTTCACTGTGTGACGCTTGGACAAAAATCAGCATATCATAATATATGTAGTCGTGGGCAGGTTTTAATAAAATATATTGACACCGCTACTATATTGCGGATTTTGTCTTACAGTAGGTAGCCCCCGAACCTCTTCTAATTAATGTATACTCTACTGAAAGAAGCTAAGTGTCAAAAGCTAAATTCGCATTGCATCGTATCATTGTTTGAAAGCGAAGCCTTTTCATGCTTTTCAGCAGGTTTTTTTTTGTAATCGGTAAAACAAAGTGGTACCTATAATCTTTGTAAGGTCGTACCAATTAAGTACAATTTCTTTAAATTTTTTGTACTACAAAAAACTACTAATATCAAACATAGTCATGCTGAGAGCGCAGTTGCATTTCAAGCATGATTTTTTCAAGACCTTATGTGGATTGATAGATACTTGTCAGTTTTATAAATAGGTACCATTGTAAAGGATTAAACCTCTCTTTGATTCTGTGTGTGTATTATAGGATTTAAGACTTGTTATAATAAATCGGATAAAATGGAGTGTCGTAGTTCGGACAAATTGAGCTACTGTAAAAATAAAAGTGATATAATATTCCCGGAACAAAGAAGTAGGTTTATCGTTTAATAACACTGTTCACTGTTACGTTCCGACTATAGTTTAATCTCAGGCAGTAAGTCGTCTTCTTCGTATATAATTTAATTAATCAACTAATTCTGTACTCTGCTGTTTTATTTCACTCACAGAGGACCCAAAAGTCACGTATAATTTTATCGAATAACTTAATTCCTTACTACAAGTACCAAACCTACGAACGACCGCCGCCGCTGTCCAAACTAAATAGGTACGTCATCCACCGAGCTACCGGCTCCCAAACACCGATTTTGGAAGGAAAATAATTAATCACACTTGGGACAGAAGGGGGTTTGACAGTTGATTAATCTGGAAGCAGAGATTGCAGGTCCAGGTGTTGGGAATTCCTCGGGGAGGCAATAAACAAACGACACCAAAGTGAAAATGTTTTAAGATCGCCGAGTCACACGGCCGACGGATTTTATCGAACGAGAGATTACGAGTGCCGTGTGATGCCGGCTTAGAATAGCATCACCCCATTTCTTTCCCGTGGGAGTTGTAAAAGGCGACTAAGGGACTTGAGGGTGTGTATTGCAATTTTAGGCGATAAGCTGACAACCTGTCACTATGGCGATACACAATTTTCCAGATGACCCTCAAATATAAGTATGTCAGACGAGGCGAAAATGTCCGTTTTTGCGGCCGTTTACGCCCTGCCTACCCTGCAAGGGATCATAGGCGTGATATGTGTATGTATGTATGTATGAGATTACGAGTAGTGTTGGAGCATAAATATTTAGGTAGGTACGGATATTACCTAAGCGAAAGTGTCTATCAATATACAGCAGCGACTGCGACAAAGCAAGCGATCATTAAAGTTAGACACGTTAGTTAAATTCAATTAAAAACGCCTTGATGATTTGTTGAAAATAACTTGAATATAAACCAAGTTCTAGCTGAGGTGATTTTCCTTACGCACGAATTTTTAGGACTGTGAACAAAAATTTCTTGGAATCCTAAACCTAAATTAGATATTCATTAAAAGGAGCTTAAACGTAAAGTTCAATAAACGTTCATTTTAGTTCTTCATTCTTACGGCCCGTGTCACTCTAAAGTTCTGCAATAAGTCACGGGCAATCATTCTAAAAGATCTCGATTTGTCGTGGAACGGCTATTTCGCGAGTAATAGCTTGCTTCCAAGGGACTCAAAGGAAGGCAGCTAAGAAGCAGAAAAAGTTATCCGTCTTTGCCTCGTGCTGTCGGGTAAAATGAAAAATGTCAACTCATTGCTTTCTCGTCCTGTCTCTGTGTTTAGCCGGATATTGCTGCCGAGGAGAGTAGTGCACTTATAAAGCATTTAATTTAATATACATTTATAGTGGACTGCTTGTAAGATGTTAGTAAATAGAAAAATACAGGATGTAAGGGACAACCTTCCGAATAATCAAAGGGTGTATTCAAACTAAGAAACTAAACAACTTTCCAGTATTTTTTCAGGAAACGCCAGAAAATAATTACTTTCCTTAGTAAATGCAGTCAGCTGATTGCGATTTTGTATGGGAGGTCGATTTATTTTTGTCGTTACCTGACATGTTTCTAAGGCATAGTTGTTCAGTTTTATGGTCTGTATGCACCCTATCAGTATTCTAAGGACTGTCCCTTACACCCCGTATATTCTTTAGGGACCAGATCAAGTAAAAAAAAGATGTGTTTCAATAATGTTTCTTTTCCTGCTGCTTACGTAAACCTAGTTTTACCTTTACTTTGGGGTTATATTAAATATAATCTCCTAAAATATTAGGCATACAAATACAAGTTATATTTCCAGTAAACTAGCGAAAATAAAGGTAACTTCTTTAATGAAAACTCTCAAAAACGAACATAATACACTGTGGAAACATTATCTCATTACAAATTTTAATTAGATGTTTGCTAAACATCAGCTACGGCGGATAAAGGGAAAATGTTATTAAAAATGTAATGAGGTTTATTGCTACTCAGGTAATATCTTAATAACGGATGTTTTTTAGACTTAGGTCATTAATCTTTTTCAAGGCATGGTCCAGCTCAGACTGACAGGCTTAAGACATAACTTTAAGGGTAAAAAGTACTAATAATAATGTATTAATTTCGCTATATGTGCTTTGTGTAAAAAAAGTAAAGCAACGTCAACCTATTTCAAATATTTCCTTAAGGCCTAAATAACTTTCTAAAGAAGCAAGGGAAAAAATTTAAATTATTGGCTGTATTTTCTATCCACAAAATGAGACATTTCACACTTATCATCCCGATTCACCGCCTATATCCAATACGGCCTAAAGTGGCAAACTTCACAACTGTCATTCGATTTAAGCACAAAAGTTGTCGCGTCCGGGAATCGAATCCTGTGTCATTTGTATGCGCGCCCACGTAGCTCCACTCAGACGCACTCACACGGTACTGAGTGCGCAGGGTGTTTATGTTATTTATATTTAGTTTACTCCTTATCTAATTATGCTGAATGAAATTGTTTGTCTCATATATAATCTCGTAGGCAAATAGGATAGGAAAATTGTCAATAAAAATGCCAGTGCCGAATACAAAATGTTGTCAGATAGTTTCAAAGAAATGGGATAATAAGTTACTTAGTAAAAAATGTTTGATGGTTGTCATATTTTACTTTGGCACAAAGAAGGTCCTAGTCTTTCTTCATTAGTAGGTTTAAGTGAACCTACCTATTTTGAATTATAATAATTAAAAAGGTTATAATTATAATAGAGAAGAAACGTCGTGGACTTACAAGTTAGTGCAGGCCGGAGCCAGAATCTCGTTCGCATAATATGAGCACTGGATTCTGGCTTTTAATATGTGCTGTTATACACTCTGACTTTAAATGTCAGGATCCTGGGGTTCCGACGCTAAAAAGCTGCTCGCCAGGGCTTGTGGCGCTTATTCAAGCGTATTTTGATATCGTTAACAATTAATAAAGACTACCTCCGAAAAAGGAACGCCAGTACGGTTACGAGTATGAAAACATTTCACTACTTCTAGAACGCTTATTTTATTACCTTGCGTGGCTAATTGTGTTGAACGCCATCAACTGGCATAAAAGAGCGTGTTTAAAAATACTATATCATGATTATTTGTAGAGGAACCCAAACATGCCCCCCCCTACTGGATCACGATACAACGCGGCAATATCTGACATTATAGGCAGGGGTTACTACAACACATATCATAAGCCATAATCTGGTCCTCATATTGTGCGAATGAACTTCTTTGGCGGTCCTGATCTAAATAGACTTACACGCCAAAAAATCCAGTAGCTTGGCTTTAAGTACTATTGTGGCACAAATCACAATACTCAAAAAGGGTCGAGGGCGCCGCCACGCACCTTCTATGAATAGACCCTGTTTGTATGATCTTTCGAAATAAATGCTATCGTAATCGTGAAACTCGTTGAGATTTTTTAAATTAAATACTATGAAAAAAATAAACCTTCTATCCGAAGGGTGAATACGATTGATTAAACGTGATTCAGGTGCAAATACAGTTCTACTGCATTTTTAATGCGTATTCACTTGATTATTGTCTTGGTCAGATCTGAGTTAACTATGACATGTTAAAATTATAACAGCAAGGTTGTATCGTTAATGAACATTCTTTATTTGTACTTCATCACAACCATTCCACAAACGACTAGCCATTGAAAGGATTCACTAATATGTCAACCACATAAAGGCTGTTTGACTAATACTAAAAGCATTTTAAGCCTGCCTACCTGCCTCAGGCAAAACTTGGCACAAGTGGGCACAAAACCACGTAGTGGCACAAAACCCTTCCCAACACCGGGTTTACTCCGAGAGGCCACGTTTCACTATAATGATTAATGATATGCCGAAAATCGTAGGGGAACTATTTTTGGACTACACAACTGACATCTGTTTGATTTAATATGAGAGGTTCGCAGAAGAGGAAAGTTTTTGTTTAGCTGCATGTTGATTAATATACGATCACGACTGAGACAAAGAAGATATTAATTTCATCTCTGGCCCAAACTAGTACCAAGAGGAAATTAACCGCAAAAAAAAAACGCCGCGAATAGAAAAAGTTCAACTAATTACAGCAACAGGTGTTCATGTTTTTAGAGAACTTGGAAAAATTTACGCCGCAGGCAGGTTTTTACCGTGGAAATAGCGTAGGCGAGGAATAAAACGATAATATTTCTCGTGTTCTCTTTCGCACAATCTTCATACAAAATTTTAATTTTTTACTAGTGTCGACACCAGGTACTTAGGTAAAACTCCCGAAAAAGGGCCTAGCAAATCCGGTTAAAAGTTGGAGTAAATTCAAAACTAAAATTGCTTTTGTAACAGGCTTGGAATTCAATGTGGTAATGTTCTCGCGAAAACTAGCTATATAAAAATAGCTCCCCAGGATATTAACTTTCGGAACACCCTATAGGTGGAGGTACAGTTGCGGCAACAAATTTTAAGTTTGAAATATGAAGCGTGACATTTTGGTCGTTTCATCACTTTGTGTTTGTAATATTTGAAAGTGGTTTCAGTTAGGTGTTAGTATTTTAGTTTTCCACCTTGTTCGAGCTGTTTGGAAAATGTTTGCGGAAAATTCGTGAACCGGGCTTGTTTAGTTATTTAGTTTCACAATAGTTTTCGAATATGAAAGGATTCAAATGGAAGTGTATACTCTTACCTATTAGGTAAATTACGTTTTTGTTGAGATGAAATTACTTTTACATTTAATGGATAATGTGTAATGATGATTTGATAAAAATTTACAGGCACGGATGACTGGAGTACCTACTTGTATATACTTGCGTACCTAGGTTGGCAGATGCTAGGTTAGGAAATCTTTTGATTCATTACAGATTTGAGTTATTTTATCTTTACCTATCGTTTTTCTCATAAATGAAAATGAAATAAAACATAGTCTGAAAATAACAAATAAGATTTTCAAAAGTGATCCATTTTCATAGTTCGACACATTACAAGGAAAACAGGGGGATCCATATCCTCAGTGATAAACATCCATCAATGTTGAGAATGAGCGATTGACCAATCACTCGATTACTGATTGATCAATCATTTCAATGATATTCGACAGGTAGAGCTCTATAAATGTAATGTAAACTTTGTAATTGTAAGACAAGATAAATCATAAAAGTTTTTGAAAGCTTGCCAGCCGTACCTTTATGTTTGTGTAAGTGGACTCAGACCCACTGTCGTACCCTAGAGGAGGCCTACGTTCAGCAGTGGACTGCAATAGGCTGATGTATGTAGGTTGATTTAATACAGTAAACTCATGACAAATTATATTTATTATTAAAAATATTAAAAAGGAGATCAGACGGTTGACGCTTTGCCTAACACGATATAGGCGTGGTATTATGTATGTATGCAAAGTGAAAAACTTACCTACTCATAAATAGCTGATATAATTGTAGAAAATACAATGTTAGTGCACAGCATCAATGAAATTATGACAGCCATGCACCGGCCAGTCACCGGCTGCGGAGAGTTTACTTTGTAATTGTTTCAAGTTGTCATTTACCTACTTTTAATGAGCACGTTATGATACTTACCTAGTCATTTTCATTTATAATTTTAGACATTAGTCGCATACAACGGTCGAAAACTTTGATAGTTGGAGTTGTACGTCAAATTCAGTCTGGGGTAGACGGATGGACTTTGGACCATCCTTATTCCGCGCATAAGACTTACATTGGCGGTTCGAGTGTCTAACTGGACATGAGCTTGGCTGTACTGGCTACTCTGTGCTTGAATGTACTGACTACTCTGTGCTTGACTGTACCGACTAGTCTGTGCTCCACTCCACAGTGCTGATATAACAGGAACTCTTGAACGTGCCGGGACAAATGCAATCGAAATACACCCGGCTGGGTTTCGTAAAGTGAATAAAAAAACAACTAGAAAGTACTGCGCCTACATAATGATGACCATCGTAATTGACTATGTCAAAAATCCCTTAATAGTAAAATAGAATATTATTATTATGTTGGTACGTTTCCGAATCTCGGGCCCACAGGGACCCGGTCCTTTGAGGCATGAGTGGGGCCGAAGCCAACAGCACAGAGGCCTTTTTGCACCAAATAATGTGTTGTGATGTGGACATCAAGCAGATACTCGCTCTGTCTGCACTATAGAAGTACACCCAGAGCCAGCACCCGCCTGATGCAAGGACTATTGCAGGTGAGGGTCGGATTACTAGGGCTATGGGGAGGAATTTGCTGGACCGGTTGCTGGGCTATTGATTGAGACAACGGGACGCCTGCCAAATCAAATGTCCCAATCTTGAAAATCTCGGCAGACGGCGACTCGCCGCCCGCTAGGTGGGCCTCCACTATTGGCGGTACGCGTAGAGCGTGGTGCCGGAACGCAACACTGGCGCGGGCGACTGAAGGGGTGTCGAGAGGTGTACACCGCTTTCTGCGCAGAGGTCCTGGTCAAGGGCCAGAACATACACCAACTCGCGACTTACGCATGTTTCACTTCCACCCCTCGAGTCCGGGCACAGGCTCGAACTCTAGCGGCCCACTCTGGCCGGCCAACTAAGGCAAGCCAGAGGTGAGAGTCCTGGCCTTGGGGTCCACTCCGGCGAGCCGGAGACGGCCAGTCTACACTCTCGGGGGTACTCGGGTCCGTGGGGTCGCTACTCCCCAACAGCTCGTCACAAGCTGCCCTACGGGTAGCTCAAGGTGTAGAGAGGTGTGCTGCACTTTCAAGTTCTGGGATTTCTCCCGTCAGCATTACTCGCGGCTTTATGCCTTTAACACTTCCACCCTTCGAGTTGTAAAACTCTTGCGACTCCACTCTGGCCGGCCGGTTAAGGCAAGACAGAGGCGAGCTCCCCACTCAGGGGTAACCCAGAAGTACTTCGGGTCCGTGGTGGCGCTACTCACCAACAGCTTGCCAGAGCTGCCCTGCGGGTTTATTATTATTATTATTATTTGTAGACAGGCAGGCAGTTGGTACAACTGATAATTGCCCGCATCCAGCCGTGCTCTACTTAGGTAGTCTTGATGCCTGTAGTGTATTTATCAAGCAAATTTTTAAATTTATTTACATTTGGTGCCGAAACCACTTCATCTGGCAATTTGTTCCATCCTTTCACGACTCTATTGGTAAAGAAGTGCTTGTGCGGGTTATTATTGGAAAAAGAGGTTTGTAGTTTTAGGTGATGTCCTCTCAAACGGGTGTTGTTGCTTCGTTGAAGAATCTTGTCAAAGTCCTTTAAATCATAGTGGCCGTTTAAGATCTTGTAGGCTTCGATTAAATCACCACGTTCTCTACGTTCCTTCAAAGACGTCAGTTTTAGAACTTGCAGTCTTTCTTCGTATGATCGTCTTTTGAGTGGTCTTGGTACTTTGGTGAAACTGCGCTGAATCTTTTCCAATAAGTCAATGTCCTTGATGAAATAGGGGCTCCAGACTTGGAAGGCATATTCAAGAATGGGCCTTACAATATATGTTTTGAAAATTTTCAACATCATTTCTGGTGTGAGGACTCCAAAAGCTTTTCTGATTAAATAGATAAAACTCTTTGCTTTTTTGGTAATGGATGTAATGTGTTGTTCCCATTTTAAGTTGTCAGTAATAATAACTCCCAAATCCTTTTGCTCATTAGCTGCATGTAGCTGAACATCATTTAATCTGTATGGTAAGTGAGGGTTGTTTTTCCCAATGTGCAGCACAGTACATTTATCTGCATTCAGATTTATAAGCCAATCTTTTGACCAGTCAGCGATTTTGTTTAAGTCAGCTTGTAGTCTATCATAGTTTACTATTGGATCAGGAAATATTTTTGTGTCATCAGCAAATATACTGACGCTGTTGCTTAATTCGTGAGGTAGGTCGAATGTGTATATAATGTATAGAATTGGGCCCAACACAGAACCTTGAGGCACTCCGCTGTGAATTTCTCTATGGCTCGAAAGAACATCCCCCACTCTTACTTGGAATTTTCTGTTTCGTAAGAAACCTTCGATCCAGCGCAGTAACTTTCCTCGTATTCCGATAAATTCTAATTTATATAGAAGTCTTGTTGTCGGGACTTTATCAAACGCTTTCTCATAATCGAGATATATCACATCTGTAGGTTCTCTTTTGTTAAAACTATCTGTCCAAGATGAAAGACAAGAAAGCAAGTTTGAAATTGTTGATCGGTGTGGACAAAACCCATGCTGTTGATTGCTGATGATTCTGTGCTTGGATAGAAACATCCTTATGTGGTGGACAACAACTCTTTCCATAACCTTGCATACAATGCTTGTGAGACTAATAGGCCTGTAGTTCGATGGTTCTAATTTACTTCCTTTCTTAAATATGGGAGTGACTATTGCTGTTTTCCACAAGTTTGGTAGAATTCCCGTGTCATATGAAGTTTGCATTATTTTCGATAGGGCATCAGTCACGTCACATTTCTGTAATATGCTTGTGGGGATTTCGTCAGGTCCTGGGGCAGAGTCTGTTTTCATCTCTTTGATGACTTTAAGAATTTTGTTTACAGTAAAATCAATTTCTGGTATTGATTCCTCAATTCGTAAATAATGATTTAATTTTGGTAGTTCAGTAACATGAGGTTCTTTTTGAAAGACTCCTGCAAATTGATCTGCAAAAGCCTCCGCTATTTCGTTTGCTTGGGAAACAGTTTGTCCTTGTTTGTTTTTCAAAACTGATGGAATTGACACTTTTGAAGTTACTTGGTGCCTTATGTAGGAGTGGAATTGTTTTGATCCGGCTTGCAGTATGTTCTTTTCATAACTTATGCGAGAATTCCTGCTTATATTTGTTAATTTATTATTAACTTTTCTATATTCTGCATGTATTTTGTCTAGACCTGTCATGGTATATCTGTTCCACAATGTTATTTTTTGTTTTATCAGCTCTTTTGTTTCTTGAGACACCCATGGCTTGTTTTGAGTTATATTGTTAATTTTATTTAGAGGAACGTGCAACTGGATAGCTTGTCTGTATGCAGCGAGGAATATATCAAATTGTGTTTCTACACAGTTAAGGTCTCTAATGCCTCCTAGTATAGTATTTAATATATCATTAATTTTATCATAGTCTGCCTTTTTGAAGTTTCGTCTGTATGTAGTTTTGTGTTCCACTTTCGCTTCTAGCTGTATTGTTGATATTAGACATTCGTGGTCACTCTTCCCGATAGGAGCTTCATGTTTAATTTCTGCGATAAGAGACTCGTCGTTTGATAGAATTAAATCAAGAAAAGACGGCTGGTTGCCTTCTCGGAACCTGGTAGGTTTATAAACTAGTTGCTCTAAGTTGCTGCTATTGTACCAGTCTACAAAGTTTTGTTCCCTTGGCGTGAGATATCCGCAGTTTTCAAGAGGCCACTTCACTCCACGATAGTTGAAATCTCCTATAATTAACGTAGTTTGTGATTCTGATGCAGCCGTAAATTGATCCAATAACATAACATCTTCTTCGGGAGTAGAGTCTTGTCCTCTGTACATTCCACACACGAGGATATTTTTACTTCCGACTTTGATGTCCAGCCACAAACATTCCGAGCCTCCAGGTTTTATGTTAAATTCAGTGTTTAATTTTGATTTTAGAATGTTACTGTTTTGTGCAGCATATATAGCTACACCTCCACTGCGTTTGTCAATCCGGTCATCTCTATAAATGTCGTAGCCAGGTATTTTTATAAGTGAATCGGGTATGATAGGTTTTAGCCATGTTTCCGTGATTATAATTATAGTAGGTTTTATATTATTTACTCTTGCAATAAATAGGTCCAGTTTTGAATTGATCGATTGAATGTTTGTGTACATAATAGTGATTGTGTAAAGAGTTGGTGAGAGTATCTTTACGAGATCGCATGTGCTTCCAGTGGCTACAGTTGACACATGCTTTTGATTTTTTGATGATGTTAAATTTAGTTTTTTTTAATTTGATTTACGATTGTTGGCCGCCCTTGCACGTATTTAATAGTGAGATCCTTTTCTCCTTCGGATTTGCGTTTTTCGAGTTCCTCGCGAAGGTATTTGAGATATTCGCGTTGCATAGGAGTCAAGTCTGCAGCAATAGATGATGGCTTTTGCAGTTTGTGCTTGTTACGCAAAATATCCAGTGCCTCGTTCTTGCTATTCATTATCACTTTCAGCGGTCGCGGTGCGGCACCTGCGTCAGATTTTGGTGCACCGAGGCGGAATGCTTTTATTCTAGTGCAGTCAGCCTTGTTTGTAATTTTAGTTATCACTTTTGTACATTCTGCTATATCATGAGTTTTCCGATCTTCAGCTATGTCACTGGTGGATTCTGGTAAATCATACATTATAATATTGGTAGATCTGTTGGCCCTCTCTGATATCTCTTGTATAGCTGATTCGGTTGCGAGCATGCTCTGTCGTATGCGTAACTGCTTGACTTCCTCTGTCAAACTGTTGAGTTTTTGCAGAATTGTGGGGAGTTGCACCATTGTAGTTTTACAGTCTCTACAAAGGAAAGTCATTACCCGCGCCACCGTCTTTAGTTCAAGAACTCTAATTTCAGTAGGAGATAATCCGTGGCAGTCGCTGCACAAAAAGCCTTTGCACAAGTCGCATGTAACAGATAGTTTGTTTTTATCCGTTGCAGGCTTATTACATTTCGCACACTTTTCCTGAGACTTAGGGGTTGGTGTTTTTTTTCCAGACATGTTGATTATGTATACCTGATTTGTTATTTTGTGATATTTTTTGTTTTACTGAAATGGCAACACTGATTTGAAAACTGTCACTTTGATTTTTTCTTAAAAGGTGGGTAGGTTACATGGACGTATTATTTAAACAGGACTGATAACTGTTGCAGAAAAAACGAGCCGAGCGAGACCGCACCCACCGAGGCCTTTCGTCTCTTTCTAATTGGGCATCAATATTTTGTATTACAATGAGCTTATAGATAGGGAAATTTACATACATACGATTCACTTGGACAACCTCGAACACAACATTTTTTCACCACTTTGAGTGAGAAATTTCGTCAAATACTGATTTTAAGTAATAAATTAGGACTGTAATTTTTTTGTCGCTAAAGTTTAAACTTACCGCCAAAATTTAATCTTAAAGGGATACCATTAGAAAATTATTTGATTAATAGTTTTTACATAATTATAATTTATCAGTGTATAATTTTATGATTTCCAACATGTTTTTGATATAACTGACGCAAGTTGTTTTATTATATTACTTAAATTATAATTATATTTGTCAAAAATAAGTAAGGCAAAATTTTATCTGCAGTAATTTTCTACACTGGCAATATGAAAAAACGAGACACACAGCCTCTCTACGTGCTATCTCTCTCGGCTCGGATTGGCCTCTGGGAAAGACTTAATGTAAAATAGACCATATTCCAGTATTAATAAAGTTACTATTCGTAAATGACTGTTTTTAAAGTTATCAGTCCTGTTTAAATAATACGTCCATGGTAGGTTAAGAAGTTCCAGCTGAGAAATGTCACAGTCCTGTGTTTCTTTGTCTTTTTAGGCCCGAATTTTACTATTTTACGTTGAAATAACACTATCACAGGTGATTTTCACTGATTGCTACACTTTTATACTATTTTTACAAGTCATATCAACAAATTGCACAGTAATTCGATTAAATAGCGCGAGCGCAGTTTTGACGCGTGAAGTGGTTTTGACGAATAGGGTAGCTAAAAGTAAAGTAAGGTGAAAGGCTAAAATCAAACTTTTAGTTAATGAGATAGCATTGGGCCTACAGATTATGTGCCTTGTTTTTAGAACGAAAGGTAAACAAGGACGCTAGTACTGAAAGCAAAGGTCACAGGTTCGAACCTTGTCTGCTGCATAAGAATTCTGTTTGTTTTGTAAAACTCTTGTCTCTAACGTTTTTTCATGAATTCAGTGGAATTTTTATGGAGTCGAGTGGCAGTGAAGCTACTTGGGTCGACTTCATTTCACAAAACGTGCAAGAATGTAGCTCCCAAATGAAAAATTCTGAATGAAACAAACCATTTAAAAAAAGAACTATAGGCTAGCTAGATAAATAGTTCGAAACTTGCTTCGTGCCGCTAGGCTAGTTATTGATTTTGCACGGGAATATCCTATTATCATAATTAGGTTGCGAAGGTACTACCAACATCACCTCAAGTTACTGCTCTTTTATACAGTTACAAAGTAAAGATTGATCCGTAGTAGGCCAGATACAGCCTATTCAAAATTACTACTTTCATAATCGAAATTGGGTGAATATTTGAAAGACACAAAATATATCAAAACATACAGAATTGTTTTTGCTATCGCAGTAAGCTGTAAGTAGGAGTTGCATATATTTTAAAAAGTGAACCAGCTTATTGAACTGAACAACTTTTCCCAAGGAGCATAGAACGAAGTAAATAAAAAAAATCGCACCTCATACTACATGTTCCAGCCAACCAGAACGTTAATCAGTTTCATCGACTAGTTCACCTCTTAAAATATTTGCAGCGAAAATTATGACATCCTGTACATACATATTTCACTCCTTTATCCCTTGCGGGGCAGGCAGAGTGTAAACGGTCGCTGTCGCTACGTCTGACAAACATTTGAGGGTCGTTTAAAAAAAATCGTGTGTTACTGTCAGCCTGTCGCCTAAAATTGTAATACAAACCCTCAAGTCCTTTAGTCGCTTCTTACGACACCCGCGGGAAAGAAAAAGGGTGACGCTTTTCTAAACCGGCATTTCATCCTGTATGTAGGTATATTTAAAACAAAACAACATGCGAAGGTTTCATCTATTATATCAAATTACCCATAAACAAATAGACGGGAAACTCCTTGTATTTAGATATCAATTAGCGTTGTAATTATTTTGGTTCTATCGTAAATAAAGGTAGGATAATAAGGGATATATTTAGGATGAGGTAGAGCGAAAAACCTTTGTTTGGTGTTAGCGAAATCCTTTTGAAAATATCGATTGAGTTATACAAATAAGTGAGTAAGTATGCGTGTGTGTGAGTCTGGACAGATTCGGGCAAAATTGTAGTATAAGTACTAAGATGCATATAAATTACAAAATGTTTGCGTGACCAGGGCGTCCAATCTGGGTTGCTTACGAAATTTCAGTGACGAGATATAGCACGATATAAAGTAGCTTCGCCTATGTTAATGTTATGTTAAAGTTATTAGACAAACAATTTTTTTGAATCGTTTTACTGGTTTCGAAGATTAACGATTACATAAAAATAACTTTTTTCGCTCTTTATGTAGGTAGCAGTCTATGATCTTAACTTAACCTTTATCATGTATTTTCCCAAACCAGGATAAAATAAATATTTTTTTCCGTTTCCCTCTTCCAGGTACAGCAACCAAAAGGAAAATCTCTGAAAAAATCTCAAATCATGGCTATCATAGGGTAAAAAAGCAAAGCATACAAACATAGCTTATTAATGTAAAACTGTTAACAACATAGATCATACATAGATCACGCCTATATCCCTTACGGGGTAGGCAGAGCGCTAAAGTCCGTAAAACGGATATTAACACCACGTCTGACAAAAGTTTGAGGGTCAATCAGATAACTGTGTATCACTATAGTGACAGGTTGTCAGCCCATCGCCTAAAATTGCAATACACATAACCCTCAATTAGTCGCCTCTTACGACACCCATGGGTAAGAAATAGTGTGATGCTATTCTAAACCGGCATCACACGGCCAACTGTAAAAAGTGTTAACAAATACCGGGAAAAAGCTGCCAGAGCATGTTTCGACGAAATATTCATCTTAAACCAGCAATAAAGAAAGAGCAACGAAGAGAAAAACTCTGTATAACATAGCTTATTGGTTGTATTTTTTAAATCAATACCGGGAGAAATCTAACAAATCATGTTTTGCGAAAATTCACATCATATCTCAGCTATGTCAGTGCAATGAAAAGAAAATATCTGTGAAAAACTCAAATCGTGGCTAAAGGGGCATTGAATCATAGCATAAAAACCTAGCTTATCGGTTGTAAATCTTTTGAGCAATACTGGGAAATAGCTGCTAGACCATGTTTCGCCGATTTTTTTTATCATAGCCCGGCTAAGGCAATGAAAAGAAAAAAATCTGTGTAAAAAGCTAAAATCGTTGCTATCACCGGGCATTGAAGCGCGCCGTTCGCATGACCCACATACTGGACATAAAATAAACGAGCGCGAGCCTACACAGGGCGCCAATCTACCATGTAATCATGTTTTACACCATCTAAAAACATCACGGTTCTTTCTACTTCCCGGCGCCGGATAATCTACTTAAAATCTTATCTAGGAACCTATTTTTTTTACAGAAGATAGTTGATTGATTTTACCGGAAGCAAATACGTATCACTATTCTATCACTGTCAAAAGAAGGTTCTGCTATGGCGAGCGTTGAAGATATAGGAAGAATTTATACACCTGGCTGAAAGCTGTTAACGAAAAAAAAATTAAGGTCTTTATACAGACTACAACAGTTGTAGCCGAAAGAAAGGAGCGAAGCCGTACCGGGTATACGATACAACCTGCCTGTCACAGGTATTTCTAGAAATTTGTCGAGCACATGCTTGTTGGAAATGTTTCAAGTCATAATTTAAGTTTGAAAAGCAATAAATCCTTCCCAGAATAAGGTTAGCGAATTAACGTCAATCGTTGAGTTCGATTAAGGTCTCAGAATGAGTCCGTTTCGAATAGGGTTGCCATGAAAGAAAAGTTCTATATGTCATGTGTCAGGCTCTGTACTATTAATCTGAACTCTATCTTGAGGGTAGTTTTATAGAGACTGAATGTCGAGCAGTTTCGGTTGAGCATGATTTTTGCTTTTTTCTCTTCATAACAGAGTTAAATGTTTAATTTTAATAGTGTTTTCTTCATAAAATGCACTCACGTGAACGTTCAGTTAATAAGTATAATCAATTCAATTAATAGTACCAATGAATTTGGAATAAGAAAAGCTACTTATATCTTCACATAATAGAATTTTTCTATTATTTCAGGATATGAAAGTAGAACAGGTAAGTAATTTTTTTGTAGCTTCTCACCTTTGCCATAGAGTAGAAATCACATAGAGATGACACTCCCGCTCCAGACGCGCTCAAGGTCAATCCGTCTGGCTGTCTCTTAGCGAACAATTCAGTCGGGAGTGCGCTTCGCCGCGGAAACGTTCGTCGTGCGGGTCGAATTTTCATTTTTTGTGAAAAATTTAGCAATGCCGAATTATTGTGGTGTGTATGGCTGCAAAAGTGATGCGAGGAAGACTCCGCATCTAAGTTTTTTTAATTTGCCATAGATGAGCCAAGGTAAGTTATGATTTTACAGTAAATACCTAGGTACCTACCATTCGTTATTATACGTAATTGTTGTGTGTACTCCTATTTTTACTTACGTAGGTACCTAGTTTCCATTTTCTAATTTAAACTACCTAGGTGCCTAATTCATTGTTAGCTGATAATGATAAATAAGCGCATTCGTATCGTAGGTATGTTTTTTAACGTAGGTAAGTAGGTACCTACTTAACACCGCTCGACTACAACAAAAAGTTCAACTGCAACAATTAATTTTCATCGCAAATCTTTTAAAATTATTGCATTTTGGTCAATCGGCGAGGCGGCGAAGAGGTAGGTATCAAACGAAGGCGGCGGCGTGGTGGCGGTGTGCTTTGTGCCGTGTGCCGAGCGAGAATAACCTAGATCGTCCGTCAATACCACGCAGTAGGTAGATAGTTCGGTGAGGTAAGGTATTTAAATACATACTTATAAGCCAGTACAAGAGTAGGCTGTAATATATTACCTACCTATTAACAATAAAATGGTAAGGTAAGACTTTAAAACGGGTAAATATTTTGTTCCCACGGGAAAACTGTTAGCAGTGGTCGCAACCGCTTGATTGGCCGCTAGTCTGAAATAAAATTATTGGCACGTGACAGCCCCGACTTAAAGCGCGGGAGAATGCGGGGCGTTACGGGCTGCGGGGGGAAGTAGGTGTTTAAAGCGCGGCTTTTGGGGCCCAGACAAAGGAGTTTCGCTTCTATACGCCAGTATTATTATCTATTCTTATGCCTTTGCATTAAGTAGCTAAGTAGGTGCTTAGAGTCAGAACACAACTATTTTTAAATCAAGATCTTTTTAGCTACCAGTAGGTAGCCCTAGTATCGAATTAACCCTCCTAAACAGCTCAGATTGATTTCCCGTGCAATTTGCGTTCTGCGGCGAGTTAGCAAATAGGCAGTTGATGGAATTATGGCGCTCGTTGTTTACATGACTGAGTTTCGTATTTTTCATCTTTCTCAAGAGCGATTACTAGCTCGTTCCGATACAATATCTTCAGTAAAAGAACTTCAGGGTGCCTTGTAGAATTATGAACACGATGAACCAAGTTTATACCTATATCTTTTGACGTAGTACCAACCTACGTCGAAATAAAAAGCAAATAAGTAAGGTAGGTTACATGAAAAAAACGTAAGAGACGAACAAATTGTTAGTAACTTACTTACTTATACTTTCATAGTCAATAGAAACAATTTTTAGGACGGAATTTCTTCGAGCGACTAATAAAACAATGCGGTTGGTTGGTTGACTTGACAAATTGGCCAAATATTTTTTTCTGCGGAACAAGTAATATTGCTAGAGATCGTTCGTCAACTCGGTGTCCCTCACTACAAAGATAGTAGGTTCATTGTAGTTAGTAAGTACGTTGTATAGTCAGTATGAAGAAATTACGCTTACTTGTAACACCATGTTGCACTAAGGTAGAAATTATGATAACTTCAATAAACCAGACTTTCCACTTGAATCCAAGAAAACGATTCCATTTAAGAGTTCAAGAAAACGATTCCATTTAAGAAAATATTTTGATAACATCAAATAAATCAGCGTATATTTTGTGAGATACTCGGACAATATTCTCTATCTTTTTGCAGCCAGATTTTGTGGACGGGACATTTCCTAAACCGCCGCCACAGGAAGCAGGAAGGTTTTAAGACCGGGACTTGACGGTCCTGAATGAAGATAAAGCGATAGAGAATCGCGCAGGTGTCCCGCGCTATTTGTCCCTAATGAATACGGGGCTTTATACGGCTTAATTTCGGAATATTCACTAGCAAATGAGAACTTACAGTGCTGCGCGCCGGCTGCATTAACGACCTCGTAAAAACTACTTTACAAGAACTAAAATAAGAGCCTTTTTCGTAAGTTCGCAAAGATTTTCATTTTAAATTACTTTCCTACATGAAGTAGTAATACCTACTTACAACACACAACCTACTTTAAACGGTATACTTACCTTCACTTACCTATCTACTGCATCTATAAATTACCATAAAATTAGTATCCTGTATGTGTATGATACATACAAAGATAAGTAACCTACTTTATTTTACATAACAGCATCGGCCTGGAATAGGAAGTTCCATAGTTTTGAAACGTTTCATAAAATATGTTCAACAAAATAGCAGTCTATCCAACTGCCATGTTATGACTAATTATATCCAGATGCGTAAACATTTTATCTACACTCTATAAAAAAACAACAAAGTAATAAACTTTTCCGAACCTCCATACCGGCGATTGCAAGGTCGGCGAGTGCAAGTAAACAACAGTAGGACAATAACTAAACAATATCAGAACAACAACTGGCCAACAGCTGAACAACAACTATCAATGTTTGACTAAATATGTGATCGTGTAATAATCCTAAGACCTAACTATACCATGTTTAATGCAAATAAATAATCTGAATCTGAACTGAACTGAACAACAACCATACAACAACATCTGATAGGTGTGGAGAGAATTAGCGCCATGAGTATGGGCATACCTACAACAATTGGTTTTAATTCTCAATTTATCGAAATGCATAAAATATTTTATATACACTCGTCTCATAATGTTCGAATTATGAATTCGAAAACAGATGCATAATGACCTACTTTATGCATTCTGCCTATAAAAACTAGGGTTTACTATAAATTACAGGAGCGTAATGACTTAATGAGAAAACTCTAAATACGATAAAGTTGAGAAATGAAACGAAGTTTTTTGTTCCAATACTCAAATCGCTATCTTCCGCCGCACCTGACAGTTGTTGTTGTACGGTAATTTTTCGGATGTTGTTCAGTTGTTTTAATAGGTTTTTGTTCTGTTGTTGTTCAGATGTTGATTAGTTGTTGTTCAGATGTTATTCCGATGTTGTTCAGTTGTTGTTCAGTTGTTGTACAGATGTTGTTCAGATGTTGTTCAGTTGTTGTACAGATGTTGTTCAGTTGTTGTTTCGATGTTGTTCAGATGTTGTTCAGTTGTTCAGATGTTGTTCAGAATTTGTTCAGTTGTTTAGTAAAGTTATTGTTAAGACTCCACATCTTAACAACTGCTAAAGTATAGATTTTTAAAAATTCATATCAAGCCATATTACGTTCTCGTATTGAATTTGTCCTTGTATCGGGCCTTGCAATGGCCGGTGCGTACGTTTAGAAAAGTGTTTCTGAGTTTTTTTGGAGAGTGTAGATAAAATAGTGTATGCAACTGCTATAATTAAGCATTAGAATGCTCGTGTCAAACTATTATCACACTCGCATTCTAATGACCCCCATTATACGACAGTTGCATAAACTACTATTATATACACTCGTCTCATAATGTTCGAATTATGTATTCGAAAACAGATGCATAATGACCTACTTTATGCATTCTGCCTATAAAAACTAGGGTTTACTATAAATTACAGAAGCGTAATGACTTAATGACAAAACTCTTAATACGATAAAGTTGAGAAATGAAACGAAGTTTTTTTTTTCAATACTCAAATAGCTATCTTCCGCCGCACCTGACAGTTGTTGTTGTACGGTAATTTTTCGGATGTTGTTCAGTTGTTTTAATAGGTTTTTGTTCTGTTGTTGTTCAGATGTTGATTAGTTGTGGTTCAGATGTTATTCCGATGTTGTTCAGTTGTTGTACAGATGTTGTTCTGATGTTGTTCAGTTGTTGTACAGATGTTATTCAGTTGTTGTTTCGATGTTGTTCAGATGTTGTTCAGTTGTTGTTCAGATGTTGTTCAGTTGTTTAGTTAAGTTATTGTTAAGACTCCACATCTAAACAACTGCTAAAGTATAGATTTTTAAAAATTCATATCAAGCCATATAACGTTCTCGTATTGAATTTGTCCTTGTATTGGGCCTTGCAATGGCCGGTGTTTTTTTGGAGTGTAGATAAAATAGTGTATGCAACTGCTATAATTAGGCATTAGAATGCTCGTGTCAAACTATTATCACACTCGGCTGCGCCTCGTGTGATAAACAGACACTCGCGTTCTAATGACCCCCATTATACGACAGTTGCATAAACTACTATTTACATTAGCGTTTAAGAAGAAAAGTAATTTTATAGGCAGAATCCATGAAGCAGGTCTTCATACAACTGTTTTAGAATTTGTATTTGGAACGTTATGAGACGAGTGTAGATAAAAAATATAAGATAGAACCAAGAACACAGTACATTATAGCCAAGATAATGCCAAGATACGATTTTCTTACCGTACGAGACACACACAGATCACACTCAGCTAAGAAACAAAAGTACTTTGAAATTCATTCTACTTGTATTAAAAGTGTTCTTTGTTTAAATAACTTGTAACCCCAACCGTGCAGGTGGCTACGGATGAACAAATTGAAAAATGCGATGGAGTCTAGTCTGTATAATCTGCAACGGTTCGGCCGCCGCCGGCGGGAAGTAGGATCCACAGCGTTCCAATAGAGGTTCCATCCAATGCGGTTGTTTTCAAGTTGTTCACTAATCAATCGGAAATAATATTCTGATTGGGTAGATTTCAATGTTATTCAAGTTTTTAAATAAACTTCAGATAAAGTTTAATTCGTTGTGTCGCATACAAGCACAGGGTTCCGAACAAAATGGTTCTTTGGAAAAAAAGTGTTACCAGGCGGCAGGGACTCGCATTTTAATATTGACCTAACACTATTCGTTCATAAGTGATCGGATGCAAGGATAACGTTTTTGATACGTGGTGGATCTTCTTGTGATGTGCGCTTATTTTCATACATGTGCAGCAAATACGTTAGGTACCTACCCAATACCTACCTGCCATCCACGTATCAATGCGCCAGGCCGGACCAGCATCGATTACTGCCGGTTTCCATCTATATTGCAGCTGGATCTCTTCCTAGTTAGACAGGCCGTAGGTTCAATACTTGTTCAATAGTGAATCTATATTCCAGAATCCGTTAAATGGGATTATTTTTAGGATTTAGCTTAGTCGGGTCTACAAAATTGTTTAGTAAAACTGGTTTATAGGTTTTTTCAAAATGAATCCATTGGAAGTAGTAACTTCGATTGATTTTCAAATAAATGTTCTACATTCTTTTGCTACGCCGTAGACAGCGGTAGCACCGTAGCAGGTAAATGTGTAGCAACAACTTATGTTCATAAACAGGCTAATTAACAAATATAGTGCTTTCAATTAGGATTAAATTACAATAGTTCATTGGTGTAGACTAAATCAGATGATAGCATATCTCCATACCTATTAATTAATATACCTGTTCGTCAGAATGCGAGGTAAGAGGATCTTTCACTTCGGTCTAATCATTACCAAGACAATACCTACTTTACCTATCTACATTAATTACTTCGATGATTATTGTTCATATGCTTTGTCGTTGGACGACTCGGTGTCTCACACGAAAAGAGTGAGCCGTTTTGTCACTAAGTTTAAAAATAAAATAATATCAATTGTAAATTTCGATATACAACTGATATTATTTTATTGAAGAGCACTTTGAAAATTTTCGAAATACTCATCGTGTAATTCGCATGCTCGTAAAATGTATTCATTTGAAATTACGCCAGAAAAGGCTTTGCACCCGACTGTTTGAATGAGAAATTTTATGATTACCTATCTATGTAATCTACCTATGTATGTATGTGATGCATTTGCATACCTACAGGCTACCGGCCGTGTTTCGAAAGAGGATCATGTTTTAGTTATGAATGTATGAATCGAATATGTGGGATAGTGAGCCTGTTAATAGAGAATATTTTAATTACTAAGTGAGTAACTATGTACTCTTTATCAAATGGTTTGTAGTATAGGTAGGTTATTTATAAGCATTGCTGGAATTGGATTTCAAGTTGGTCAACTAGACAGGTCAAACTCTGTCTAAGAATAACACATCCTTCATTGCGACCTAGGCAGATTCGTCGATGAACCTAGCTCACACAGAAAATCCTAGCTTGAATTAAAATTGCAAGACACAAGTGCTTGTATCAAAAATTTTACCGTACATTCGTGTTTGTTTGTTTTGCAGGTGTTTAAACAAGAATATTGAATTTTACGTTCACTTTACAAACAGCGAAACTGCCTAACAGAAGCGCATCAGAATTCTCGCCGCGTCGCCAATAAAACACCCGTATCGCGCAATATCTCATTCCCTTTTTTTTTCTATTCCAAACCGTAATGGAGCAAAAGCTTTATTTTTATTTTTAGCGTTATTTCCCCAAAATGCCCTTTTAAAAGGGTACGGTGAAGCAGAATTTTCTGTTTGGCATTGTTCAAAATGCACGGTGATTTTATTTTTGGGGATTGGTTTTAAGTATATTTTTTCGTACTTATTTACAAATTTTATGTCTACATAAATACACATAGAGATATACGCTTTTGTCTTTTGCAGGGAAGGGGAAGCGTTATCGGCCGTAAAATACGGTCGCATATGTGTGATACTGTTCAGTGTGAGGCTTAGAATAGCATCACCCCATTTCATTCTCGTGGGATTCGTAAGAGGCGACTAAGGGACTCGATGGTGTGTAATGCAATTTTAGGCGATGAGCTGACAACCTGTCACTATGGCGATACACAATTTTCCGAATGATCCTCAAATATTGATCAGACGGCCGTTTTTTGCAGCCGATTACGCTCTGCCTACCCCGCAAAGAATAATAGGCGTGATATTTGTCGGTCGCTGTCGCCATGAATGTAAATACTTGGAGCCGTTTTAGAAAAACCGTCAGCCTGTCGCCTACATTTGATACACATAAAATACTAGAGTACCTTTGCCGCCTCCTGGGTGATGATATGCTAAGCCGGCATCACATGGCAAGATGCTCTAGGCTAGGTAATCTTATCAAGGTTTATATAAAAGTGCTCTTGGTGTTCTTTACACTGCGGCCGTCATAGGTGAAAATTTAGGGTTCCGTACCTCAATAGGACAAAAGGAACCCTTATGGGATCATTTTGTAGTCCGTCTGTCACGACCACGACCTTTTATCGATCCCTTTATTACAGAATGATATCGAGTTGAAATTACCATATTATACCCAAAGCTACGGCTGCTTGTAGTTGTAATAAAATCAAGCTCTTAACAATGTGCTTAAAAAAGGTACGGCCGCTTATGCTGTAAAAAACGCTTTTTACCAAAATTTATTGGGTGTTTTCCGAAGACCTATAACCATGCAGGTAAATAAATAACTTTGTTTTGAAGTTAAAATTTAGGACATAAAACAAAAATTACGATTTTTTACAAGAATATGTTTTTTAGGTATAAGTTTAAAATTTCAAAATTGAGCCTAGTTGATCAAGTGGGGTATCATATGAAAAGGCTTGATGTGTATGTAACGGAACCCTCGCCGGGTGAGTCCAACTCGCATTCAGCGGGTTTATTTTTTTTCTTTTGTCCACCTGCTTGCAGAAAAGTCGCTTCTGGCTTTGTAGGGTACCTTTAGATAGATTTTATCTTCAAAACCTTATCTAAAGATTTTAGTCTTAATTCAACTACTACTCAAGTAATTCTATAACATCTCTCTCATTCATTTATGATTAGCTGTTCCAGTAGAAATCATCTTTTATTCAGCTCTCAAAGGTAATTAAAGCTTAGAATATTCTATTATTTAACAATTTCTAATGAACTTGGATTAAAATTTATATTTTTTCTAGTAGTATTTACAAAGAGAGAGTTTTTCTTTGTAGTCATTTATTTTAATTAGCCCGGCGTAGTTTGATCATAGGCTGAAACAAAGGTAAAATTTTTGTCCACTGAATTGAATGGGGTATGTATGTGATGGTTAAATGTGATGTCGGAACAAGACACCTTAGTGAATTAGTGAAGGTTTTTAAAAACAAACACTAGGGATAACTTCGCATCTATTGTGATAGTATTACGTTGCAAAGCATCTGTCAAAGGACTAACATGCATATGTCAACTGGATGCGAAAACTTTTGTTGTCATATTCAAAAATACAAACCGGGATTTGAGAAGGCAAGGTTATATTATAATTATGATAATGACAAAACACAAGTTATCAGTTCAACTGGGAATGGTCTCATGGGTATTATCCTTATTAATATAGTTAGACGGCGGTCCTTACACAACCATGTCAGAGGCCTACTACTAGTAGCAGGCGGTTGAAAAACTCTAACACCAGGGTTCATCGGGTCGTTAAATGACTCGGTGTCCCACGCAAAAAATAAAAATACTTTTTATTACTCGTTAACAGCACATCCAGTTTAAGAGATCAAAAGTATTATTCTGGTTTTCCGGTGATAATAATATCATTGGAGTAGATGATGATGATCTTTCCGACCGATTTCGGCCATGGCGACCACTTCAACTCCTAATCAAAGAGGCGCTGATGCGCTCGGAGATGGCTACTATAGCCAATTTTTGCTATGAAGTCTCGTGCGCAATGCGGGCAGGTGAGTTTGCCGTTCACATAATTGTAGTTAATGGCTGCAGGTGGACGGTCTTTCAGCTCATCGCGCTTAGCGTCGAGGTCTGCTTTGCGCTGCTCCTCAAACTCGCGTATTCGCCTTTTTACCATCCCGCGCCATTCTGGGCGCTGTGCTGCCAGACCCACCCATTGAGTGGGCTCGATGTTGCAACGTTTCATGTGGCGCTTTTGAACATCTTTATATCTGAGGAGTTGTCCACCCTGCTTTCGCTTGCCCTCCTCTAGTTCAGAATAAAAGATGCGCTTCGCCACTCTCTCCTCCGCCATCCGGGATACGTGACCGCACCATCGAAGTTGCCGACGCATTAGATAGGCTTCAATGCCACCGACATTGGCTCGTCTCAGAACTTCGGTGTTACGCACTCGGTCGGACCATCTGATCTTCATGATGGTGCGAAGGCATTTAAGGTGGAAACGATCCAGAGTACGTATGTGGTGGCGGTAGACACACCAGGTCTCGGAGGAGTACAGAAGGTTTGGCAGCACAATCGCCATGTAGACAGATATTTTTGTGGCTAACTTTAGGTCGTGCGAGCAGAAAACCTTGGAACGCAGCTTTCCAAATGCTGCAGCTGCAGCACTGATTCGGCTGTTGATCTCGGCATCAAGGTCACACTTAGATGTTACAGTGTTCCCAAGATAACGGAACTTATCAACTTGTTTCAGCATATCCTCACCAAGCTTAATGGCCAGTGTCTCGCGACCATGTGTGTCTAGAGACATTACTTCCGTCTTTTTGACACTGATCTTCAGGCCGAATTTGCAGCATGCTTGGTGAAAAACGGACATCAGCTGTTGCAAGCCGTCTGGGGATTCCGCAAGAAAGCACAAGTCATCAGCATACATGATCTCTGTAATCAGTGCATACGAAACCTTAGTGCGCGCCCTAAGTCTAGCCAAGTTGAAAAGACTGCCATCTGTGCGGAATCGGATGCGGACTCCTTCGGATACAGTATTCAAGACGTCCTTGACTACTACTGCAAAGTATAAGGCGAACAGTGTAGGCGCTAGAACACACCCTTGTTTCACCCCACAGGTGACGGGGAAGAAATCGGACTGTTCACCATCTACAGAGACACAGCACTGCATATTGTCATGCAGGAGTCTTAGAAGTCGAACAAACTTATCCGTGCACCCTAGTTTTTCCAGCACCATCCAGAGAGCTTCGCGAGGCACACTGTCGAATGCTTTCTCCAAGTCAACAAAGCAGAGGTACAACTGACGCCCTTGTTCTCTGCTTTTTTCCTGCAGTTGACGCACTGAGAAAATAGCTTCACATGTGCCTCGGTCAGGTCGGAAGCCAAACTGGGTTTCGGGCAGAATCTTTTCGGACAGGTCTTTCAGGCGGTTCAATAAAACTCTTGCAAAAGCCTTTCCAGGGACCGACAGTAATGAAATACCACGATACAAGTTGCAGTCGGAACGGTCACCCTTGTTCTTGTAGAGAGCACTTATGCGAGAAACTTTGAAATCATCCGGGACTAGCTCCTCTTCCCACATTTGAACAAATAGCTTCCATACCGACGTGTGCAGCTCCATACCACCGTACTTCAGTAGCTCACCCGGTATAAGGTCAATGCCGACCGCCCGCTTATTGTGCTGCTGTCTGATGGCAGTAACAACCTCATCGTACGACAGGGGCTTGTCCAGCTCAGTGTTTAATGGGAGTTGAGGCAGTAAACTGATATGATGCAGATCAGCTGAACGATCTACGTTAAGCAAGTTTTTGAAGTGTTCAGCCCAACGTTTAAGTACATCCTCCTTGCTGGTCAGGAGTTGCATTCCGTCTAAAGACCTCAAAGGCACTTTTGCTCGGTAGGACGCACCAATCAGTTTACGCACTTCACAGTAAAACTCCCCAAGCTGGTTAGTATCGGCAAGCCACTGCATTTGACATGCTTTGTCCCGCCACCACTTGTCTTTTAACTGTCGAGACAGCCTTCGTAATTCCTGGTCACTGTCTTTGACCACCGCAACACTTCCACCTCTTCTATTGTGCTGTCGCAGGAGCTCTCGATGTTTGTCGAATGGTGCTTGTAGAACCTCGCCATTGTCATCGAACCAATCCTCGCTATGTCGGTCTTTCACACCCAAAGTAGCAGAAGCGGCTTCCATGAGATGACATGACAAAGTTTCCCAAGCAGCACCGACATCACTAGTCTCATTAGTTGGTGACAGCTTTTCTGTTAAGGCTTCAGCATATTTCACCCTGACCTCGCGATCTTTAAGCCTATCCACGTTTAGACCCGCCGGCTTTTTCACTATGGATCTACGAGGTCGACGGAGGCGGAGTCGTAGTTTGGTGACAACAAGTCTATGGTCAGTCCAACAGTGAGCACCGCGCATGACACGGGTGATTTGGACTTGACTGATGTCTCTTTGCCGCATTATAGCATAATCGATCAGATGCCAGTGTTTGGATCGCGGGTGCATCCACGTCGTCTTGTGCTTAGCGGCAAGTCTGAACATGGTGTTCGATATCGCAAGGTCGTATTGAGCACAAAGGCTAAGTAGTAACTGACCATTGCTGTTCATGTTACCAACTCCGTGTCGCCCCAGAACTCCAGGCCAAGCCTCATAGTCCCGACCAACTCTGGAATTGAAATCGCCAAGCAATAAGATCTGCTCTCTGGCGTTTATGCTGTCAAGGCATTGAGATACTTCCTCGTAGAATTTGTCCTTAATGTCATCAGACTTGTCAAGCGTTGGAGCATAGACACTGATGACATTAAGGTAGTTGTCTTTGTCCAGATGAAGGCGCAGCGTGGTAATGCGGTCCGAGATGTGTACAGGACATTCTTGTAGTCGCTTTAATAAATGATTTTTGATGGCAAAGCCTACCCCTGAACGTCGAGGTTCGGATGCAGAGGTACCCTTCCAGAAGAAAGTGTAGCCCCCTCCATCTTCCACCAGTTCTCCTTCATCGGCAAGATGCGTTTCGCTGAGCGCAGCCACATCCACGTCATAACGACGAAGTTCCCGAGCTACTATGGCGGTTTTTCGTTCAGGACAGGCATTGCCATCTCTATCAATGAGTGTTCTCACATTCCACGCGCCAAATTTCATGATAGGTGTTTTCATGTTATTATTATTATTTGTGTTGCGTCGACCACGAGTTTCGTGATGCGATGGCAGCCGTGGCTACTACCACCTTCCAGGTAGGGACGAGCATTTTCTTAGGGCACCTTTTCTAGCCCCCTCCTCGGCTGAGCGAGGAGAGCAGTGCTTCCCTGAATAGGGCTGCTCTGTCACCCCAGGTGCTGCCGAATTTGCATTGTCGTCCCGATTATCAATGCAAAAGCGACCACGGCGTGTACTCACACCCCTGGGACCGCCTGCGTGCAGGAATCAGACAAAGCCCAGCTTGCACCATGCCAGACCTCTCTACTTCAACCCATCGCCACAGGACTAAGCGTCATCAGAGTCCATTAATCGGAAGCAGTCAATTGTATTGTCAGGGATACCCATCTCAGCTTCTGGATCGAAAGTTGTGATGTGGTATACGGGTACGCGACCCCGGCTTCCCGAGCTTCTACTGGCTTTGTATACCTTCCAGTCAGTAGTATCCTACTACCTATGTTCCTGTCCCAATTTCACCATATTCCCTCCTATTCCTATTCCTAGTTCCCTTCCCTCCAGATCCAACATAAGCAGCTCCCTCCTGCTATTACAAAGTCTGTTCCGGTGAGAATGGCAACCCAATACAGATAATGTGAACGGGTTTGGCGGACTCAGCGATTCAGCAAGGCAAGGTGGATGGCTTAGGGCGACGGTAGAGGGCGCGTGTAGTTACCGTCGGCCAGACACTGCATCTGACCTCTCCTTCAGTCGTAGCGGTTTTCCGTTCCACTGAGTCGAGGAGGGGGAGGACCAGAGGGTGCGCTTGCGTTTGCGCGAACGTCTGCGCACCTAAATATATCCTGCGCAACTGACTGCTTCCGATCATTGGAGTAGAAATATTAATGTTAATCTCTGTTCTCATATAGCTATGAAGCATAACCAGTATAGGTCGATCTTTGGGTGGTTAGGTTGAGATGCTGCTGATGTATCCACGATTTCCCCAATTATCACGTATCTATCTACATTGCAGGGGTTTTAAATAGTAGCACAGTATAATTATTAGTACTTGATAGTCGGTAGAGTACGTAAACGCCATAAAATAACCAAATTGACAAAGTTTTTGATGACACACGTACTAAACTCAATAAAACTTTGTTTATAGTCCTACGTGACGATTTAATGACGAAAAGTTGGTCACGAGATCACAAATAAATAGGTTTTTAAATAGAATTAAGGAATTAACTAAAGGAAGGTTAGAACGCGTTTAAAGAAAAAATCACATGTCATTACTTATGCCTGGTTTGATTTCATTTCGTGAATAAGGGATTTGATCCCTCTGACACAAATCGTGACATAACAGGTCAGTTTGCATGTGGGGTCAATACCCTCGTTCTAGAGATTAAATCAAACCAGGTATAGTCCAAGCACCAGTTCAACTTTTAACAGATTTCGAGTCTTATCTATCGACAGAGGTCCGTCGAATTAAAACATTAAACTTATATACTATTTAAACTTAAGTGAGATATAACTAAATCATTTAAGTGAACACGGATTAAACTCACTGTTATTTTGTTGCGCGTTATCGCGACGTATTCGGACCAGTCGGTGGTCCTTCCTCAGGCTGAGTGCCGCTGCACGCTCGCGCGTCTCGCCAGGCACTCGAGTGCCTGGATATCGTGCCTGGACGTATTCGGATACGTAACGTATCCGAATACGTCGCGATAACGCGCAACAAAATAACAGTGAGTTTAATCCGTGTTCACTTAAATGATTAAACTTATAACTTAATTGAGGAAAAATAAAAAGCCTTTGCTTTAACATTCATTGGTAACAAACAGTAAGTGGAGACGACGACCCACAGACGTAATATAAACTCAAACTCATTTGTTCCGACAAGCACAATGTAAAATTCATAAATGTAAAATCTCTCTGTTTACCTTCTGGTTGGCCGGTAGAGAATGCCGTCTGGCATTAGGCCCGCCTTTTGTACGATGTGCAATAAAGTATAAATAAATAAATAAATAAATAAAATAACTCTTTTTACATACCCACAAAAATTTAATTGAATTGATGGTGCCCGTTATGGAAAATAATAAGGGCAATGAGCAAACCTAAATTGTTTTAGATCTCTTGGTATACCGGCAATGTTAGGCAGTTATAGCAAATCAAAGTGCCATTACCAATACCTTGACCACACAAAATAACTCGTTTACAAAAGGATGTTGTGTTGTAAGTTCTTACACAAACAATAAACAATTTTAAAACTGAAATAACGGACACCTCTGTCCTTTACAAAGATGTTTGTAAATCTATTTACGACAAATACGACAGCAGATGTTCGATGAGTACAAAACCTACAGAACCCTTCAGTAAAAGGACTCTACGAAACGTCCGGTTTTTCCATATCGACCGTACCATTAACGCGACGGAATGACAACGCACGCCCGCGTCATTAGAGCTCAGCGCACTGGTGCCTTTTAACAACCTGCTTCATACGAGAAAGGTTATGGTAGATAATGGCAGGGGACGTACACGGAAACACCGTAGGCACTGTTGTATGGATGAAGATAAGTAAACATAAAATATTTTAAACTCGCAAAGTAGAATTTCCGTTACAAAACTTTTTGCAGCGCAGGTGAGCTCTAACTTTTGACTGCAGCAAGCAGGCTTTAGTCAATAAAATTGTTAATTACGCATTATTAGGTATATTTTTTTAACCCTGTGGAGAACTGTTTAGTTTAGAACTAGCAGCTTTATATTTTCACCATACTTTATCTACCTGTTGCCACGCTAATGTGGCTAAAATGAAATGTTGTTTTTACAACAGGAAGCCAACAGCTAATGTAAAAATATGGCGTTATAACTGCGAACTATCAAGCAATAAGCAAAGTTGCTTTTAGAGTAATGCCTATTTGCCCCAAGTTGGGCGCCATAAAACACGAAACAGGTTTTGATAAGAGATTGTCATTACGCAGCACTTGGGGACAACTTTCTTGTCAAGTGGGACACCAAGTTGCAGAATAACCTGATGAACTTGAGGAGCTAAGGACTAAAGCGTGACCACATGCATAACCCCCTTTATGTTAGCCCGACATTTGGAACTGTCCTTCATACCCACGAAATTGGAAGAGAGCTACGCATGTCAGTTCTTCTTAAAGTCGGCTATGTACCTGCACGCGAAATAATTTTCCAAAAAATTCTTCAGTTTTATTCATATAAATAAAATAAAAATCATATTCTATTTCATACCCACAAGTAAAAAGTAAATGAGAATCAGTTAGGTTTTATTTTGATGAACGTAGTAAGAATTTCTTTTCGCCGATTATAGTATACTTTCGTAAACTTTGATGGCATTATAACTCACATTTTGATGATGATGACTTTTATGTCCAGTTTGAAACTTTTATGCGTCCGACAAGATGATACGATATGCAACGCAACAGGCAGGTAAAAATAGCTAAATGTCAATCTATAATTAAAATGATACCTAGAGGGTCGCTCTTGTTTGGCCCTGTTGCATGTTTGTCAATATTTTTATTTGTTTTATAGGTGGTTCCATCAGTCTGAAATATGATCGTTATTGTTTGTAGAAAACAAGCAAATTTTTTACAGGATTTGAACTTGCGACTTTAGCTATTAGTACGCCTCTTCTATCAGGGCTACCGCGGCTCATTCGTTGAATGCGAAATTATGCAGGTGTATCTTAATGCCAATAACGCGGGGCATGGCTCCATCTAATTTGCAACTAATTCGTTCTTTACAGATTGAATGTAGTCGAAGCGATGAAAACACGCGATTAATTTGATACCAAATTTTAAAACACTTTTGTGTTGGGTATAAATATTTTAGAAAATAAAAACTGCCGCAGACAGGATTTGAACTTGCGATTTTTGCTATTATATTTCGAGGCATCTTTTCCATCTGGCATGTGGCTGCCTTTACAGCCTTCACTGTAACATAATTAAATTCTTTGGGTTTTGGTAAATATATGATAGGCTATTTTGCAACATACATTTTCATAATGTTAATGAAGTTGCGGTTGAAACATAAAGTACGAATACTGGCGCTTTCATTTTTGTGGTTAAATATCAAATACGTTAATGTGTGTTTGAATAAGAGGGAGAAGTTTGCACAGTCCCACTTACCTATTCAGTTACATCACGTCTAGAACATTCAAGTAAATTAATGTGCAAGTTCTCCTGGACCAACGGTGGTACGAGAACACCGTATTTTCTCCTTTGACAAGCGTGCTGGCAAACTTGGGAGTTGGTCCACTGTATAGCACTGTACAGAGACCTCTGTCCAAACATTTCGAAACTAAAGTACTAAGTTCCAAAGCGCCAGTACAGAAGCTAAGCACCAGGTGAACTATTAACGGAAAATAAACATGAACATTTAATGTACTATGATTATTTTAAAGTGAAAACAGCAATTACGAAACTTGGTTTAACTTAATACAAGTTAGTCCAATGCTACTACAAGGAAATCAACTTCTGCGGATAAAATAGCATTTTAAGGACTCGCAATCACTATAGTACGAGTAAAGTTTTTTGATGCAGGTCTAGTATACCTAAACATGAACATGCAGATGAAGAAGAAAGAAGATGGACATGTATTAATGAAACCGAAGCTTAAATTACAGAAAAATATTTAAATTTTAGCTCATTTAAAATGTGCTCTGTATTCATTACAATAAAACGTTTTGTAGGGTTTCGTTGCCTAATAGAACCCTTAAAAATTTACCAACTCTGCTTGCTGTGTGGAGCCGGCTAAGAATAGCATCACCCCAAGGATACTCGTGGGTGTCGTAAAAAGCGGCTTGAGATAATCATCCAGGGAATGGGCAGCAGCGTTCCCTGTGAATGCAACATATTGCACTGCGCTCGGCAATCCACCTGCCAAGCGTGGTCCCCCTGATAGGAGGTGGGCGTGGACATGTAACGGAGAACACAAGAATATGCTGTGCTTCAAAAATTTCGTAAATTTTCACATATTGACATAAAATTTTGTGTGACGATAAGTAGAATATCTTGTGTGACACAACAAAAAAAATTCGGAAAACATACCTTAATATGAAAACTGTAACAAAAATGCTTCTGCATTGTCATTGTCAGTTTTTTCCATCAGTAATTTTGTGGAAAACCATTTTTCAAAGCTGTACCGGTTTGATGACTACGAAACTCTATATTTTGGTGTGTTCTACTACAATCTTGTCCGGTTTTTTCTATCACTTTGCGAGTCCTAATATCAAATAAATCTGTCAATAGTTGTGACGGCTACGAAACTCTATATTTTGGCGTGTCTGACACGCTTTTGGCGGTTTTTTCTGTCACCAAGCAAAACGAGCGCGGACTAATGGTCCGGGGAGCCTTGGGCGAGTCCTAATGTAAAAGTTTGTTCGCCCACTGGATGTTATAAAATATACACGTTAAAGTGTAGCGAGCGGGTAGCAGCAGGTGCTTTGCAAGATCACACTGAAAATTTTGAAGCATGTCGAGGAAATCAACAAGGTAGGTTAATACAGCATTGATGCTTTCTGCCATCAAGAACAGAAATTTTATTTGAATACCTTGGAGTAATCGAATCTTTTCTAAAAAAGCTTACCGTGAATGTAGACAATGACAAAAATAAACCGTGCTGGAAATTACCTGGAACAAAGAGTTTTTTTAATAATTGCACTGGAGTGTTGGAGCGCAGTTAAACACATACACACACATACACATATCACGTCTATAATCCCTTGCGGGGTAGGCAGAGCGTAAACGGACGCAAAAAACAGACATTTACGCCACATCTAACAAATGTTTGAAGGTTATTCGGAAAATTGTGTATCGCCATATTGACAGGTTCACACTGACACTGACAGGACAGTTAAACGCCTGCCATATAAGGAAAATAACCGTCACGTTATTATTAGGTATTCAAAGTTTTCTTTCATATATAGAGGTAACGTCACTTCTCAGAAATAACAGGTGCTTTTTTTCCTTTCGGTGCATAATGTCCATTTTGCAAAATGTCTAGTGGTAAAAAAATGACCAGTTTGCATAATGTCCAGTTTGCAATAAGTCCAGTTTGCAAAATGTCCAGTTTGTAAAATGTCCAGTTTGCAAAAACTCCAGTTTGCAAAATGTCCATTTTGAAAAAAGTTAAATTAGCATAATTGAAGTGTGAGTTCAGACCATGAAACCGAACAACTTTCCCCGAAACACATGGGTTCAGCCAAGCCAAGACATGAAAAAAAATCGACTTTCAAAAGTTTTACTTTACGAAGTATAGTACGGTCATTCGAAAAGGCCATATTTGACAGCAGCTGTCAAACCCATACAAGGAAACATGTCAACTAAGAAAAAAAAACCTTACGTCATAGCATTAACATGATTTTGACAGCTGTCAAATATAGCCTACCCGGCCATTAAACGCTCTAATCCCTTATGGTGCTTTTTATTACAAAATGTGCGAATAATCAGCTCACTATAGTACCGTCATTTGAATAGGCTATATTTGACAGCTGTCAAAATCATGTTAATGCTATGACGTAAGGTTTTTTTTTCTTAGTTGACATGTTTCCTTGTATGGGTTTGACAGCTGCTGTCAAATATGGCCTATTCGAATGACCGTACTATACTTCGTAAAGTAAAACTTTTGAAAGTCGATTTTTTTTTCGTGTCTTGGCTTGGCTGAACCCATGTGTTTCGGGGAAAGTTGTTCGGTTTCATGGTCTAAACTCACACTTCAATTACGCTAATTTTACTTTTTTCAAAATGGACATTTTGTAAACTGGACATTTTGCAAACTGGACATTTTAAAAACTGGACATTTTACAAACTGGACTTATTGCAAACTGGACATTATGCAAACTGGTAATTTTTTCACCACTGGACATTTTGCAAAATGGACATTATGCACCTAAAGGCTTTTTTTTAAGCGGCAATATAATAAGTTCTTTGACCTCCGTATAATTTAAAATACCTACCTCAATACATTTCTATAGAGCTAGTTTATTGTTAACGTAGGTGTAGGGCGGTACTTGAATATTATGTGTAAGGTAACCAAAGGTTATTTTTCCGTGAGTGGGTGTATCTTAATAATGTGTAAATATCAAAGTCCTTTCAAAGAAAATCGTATTTCCTGTCGTAAATACCAACTTATTTTTTTAACCTACTCTTACTATAAACGGTTTTAAGTAGATATCTTCAACTTCTTCTGTCGTGTCCACACGACGAACTAGGGGACGAACAACTCGATTAGCTACTGACAATATTATATGACGAATTGCGTCAGTATCTTGAGCGGTCACAGTACGGAAATTGAAAAAAAATTGCATACAGCAAAAGAAAAAGGAAATCCTAAAACGAAAATGACATTGCAAAATGACAGCCTAGGCTTCATAACGGCAAAACATTTTCACGTGAAACGGAACGACGACGTTTAGAGCGCTTTCATTTGCGGTTTGTCCATAGAGACAGATCTATTATGACGATGGTACAAGAAACATACTCTGGCGTTTCAAATAATAGACATTAAAACAAGGTTATTAAAACAGTGAATCAGATAACAGCGCAGACTAAACCATAGGCATAACAATTTTACATACCTAATATGAAAAGACGTTTGCAGTTACAGCGCCTTCATTTGTGATTTGTCCATTTTGATAGACGATGATGCAAGCAAAATGCGGTAGCATTCACGATTACGGTTTACGGTTTATTATGACAGGTATAATTGAAGCCGTTTAAAGCCGTTTTATTTAGGACTAGATTTCCGCCCAGAGCGGTTTCACACGTAGCCACTCATTTTCCCGTTGTAATAGTTGTTTTCCTGCGGTAAGAAGTGGCCTATGGTTATACACTACCTGTATTCCAAATTTCGTCCAAATCGGTCAAGCCGTTTGAGCGTGGAGAGGTAACAAACATACATACATACATACACACACACAATCTCTCAGATTTATAACTAGTACGGATTAGTACGAATTGAGATATGTTGATGGTTGTGCGTCAATCATAGAAAATTAAAAGGTTTTATAGTTTGCTTTCGCAGCTTTTTTATGTAATTTTCCAGGTGCACTCAATCTATATATTATTTTCCCGCCAACCACACACCACGGGCCACAAAACGGATATCAAACGAGCTCGCGAATGACCGCACGCCAAATGAAATGTTTACATTTCGCGGCCGGCTCACGTTTGCGACACTCGAGGCGAGTAAGAACACTTTTTAATTTCATTTTTTAAAATTAAAATGTAACAAGTTTTGCGGATTTGCTTTGCAGACCGAATTATTAATGACTAACCGAAAGCCTGCTTTAGCGGCGGACATATGCCATTTTTAAAGAGCTATACTATGCGCAAAATTTTATAATAATAATTATAATTTATAATACAGCTGGGCAAAACACAATATATATCAGAAAATAATGTTTTCATTTTGATGATTACTATGGATTTTGGGTTACCAAGGTAAAGGTAAGTAGTACAGTAGGCAGACAGCACTTTCCGCATGTTCTTCCGTAGGTAGGTAGTATTTTTACGGTAATCGTGCGTAGGTATTTTGCTAGCACATCATCATCATCATCTGCCTGCCCTTATCCCAATTTATTTGGGGTCGACGCAAGATGTTTTTTTCATCCATTCATCTCTATCAGCTGTCAAATCTTCGTTTACACCCTTTTGCTTCATATCATCTTTTATACAATCTATCGAAACTTTCCTCTCCTTCTGCATCCATCCACATTCATATTCAATACTCTTTTTGTCACATGATTTTCATCCCACCTCATAACATGCCCATACCACGATAAACGACTACTTCTCATCTTTTCTGTAACTGGCGCTACTTTCAAATTTCCGCACATCAATAGGACTAAAAAGTACTTGGGAAACTTTAATGCAGTGTCATCCCTACCTATAACAGAAACGCGTTTTCTTTGTGCCAACCCTACTGACAATATTACATCTACTTCCAACGTAAGAGGAAGCTTCAGTTATTAAATCCGAATTTATACCAAGATTGGAAAACCCTGCTTACTTACCCACCTGCAACAGCTACCTACCAACGACATCAAAAGAAACCGTATTGAATTGGTTTTTCACAAAGAAGGGCACGATAAAATTAAAAATTTCTATGATGTTTGTTTATCTCTCCCTAATCTCTTTTTTACGTTGAATAAATCATCCTTGAACGGCAATAATGAATCTCCATTATTAGTAGGTATGTAAGCTGGGTTCTTACCAATAACTGCCAATGAAAAGGGTCACATAAGTTTTACATAACTGAATATGTTTAAGAAAGGCTGTAGAGTAGATATAAATAATAAGTTATACCTATCTATTCCGCTTCATTGTATATTTTTAACTACTGAAAAATATAAGTAACATGCAGGCGCAGGCAAGGGCACCTAGACTACCTAGGTGTAGGTATGTATATAATATGTTAAAGTAACCGATATGAGTCTTCTAAGCTTTCCGTGGCTCAACAAAAGCATAGAATAAATCATTTCACAGTGCAGAAAGTTGGCTCATAAATTACGGTTTGTATTTGTACCGTTTCCAACCACTTTTAGATAAATATTTATTTGTGGTACACACAGCATATTCTAAAGGACCTTTTCAGATAAAACATCATTTTTCGTAAGACATTATAATAAAAATATTCTCAAAAACATACTATTTTCTACTACCTTACCAGAGAGCACACTTGCCCATTAAAGCAGCGGTTCTTTTTTATTTGTACTGATAAGTTAGTTAAGTAGTTTTTCGAAAGAAGACTCATACCATAAAATACTTTTTTACTGCAAAATATTAAAATTAAAGCTAAGTCAGTAATACTATATCTAAGTATTACCTACTATGGAAAATATACTGACGTTCATTAAGTGTAAAGAGTACCCAGTAAACAATAGGTATCGATTACCCCCACCTGATCTAATATGCCCATGAATTTAACCAATTATATTACTCTAATAATGTCAGATAAGTGCCAAGGGTCCCGAAGTGTCGAGCCTAAAACTTGCTCAAGTCCACAAGTTGCATCTTTGTTATCAAGTTCAGAATAGTTTCCAGTAGAGATGCACAAAGTCGGATCATTCGGAATTCGATTTATTCTTAAAAAGTTTCGACTACCTACTAAATAGCATATAGCACGTTCTTGGTACTTTAGATAATCGTCTTGCACACTGTCTTCCTAATCTGTGGTATGGGAAAGGGATGACTGCTCGCGCGGAAAATCATTGATGTCACATTAAATCCATCCAAAATAAGATTTCAATTTAAATCCAAAGATTCTAAAACATATCGAAGAAACTAGTTTAAAATAATAACTTAATTGTGATGGATTTCTACTGCGTCAAAAATCGTGGTTTGAACATTTCCCATCTCTAGCTAATAGTTTATCGTAACGATTTATAAGATCGGGATTGGTACAAAGTTTGACTCTAATCATCTGGAGCCTCGGGAAGTGATGGATAACGGTATTCATTAGAGAATGTTGGATAATTGTTGTAGTAAGTACTTACTTGATTAAGTTGAGTCTTATCGGTAGGCATGGATAAATTCAAATAATAGATTAAAGGTGTACCTAGGTAGATTTTCCATGAAATATATCTACACAATGTACTTACTTATCAAATTTCCAGAAAAATCTGATGTTATTTGTAGAAGAAAAAACAAATGTATTAAAGCTATGGTCATGATTTTATATTAGAAATAATGATAGCTAATAAATACGAAAATATGTGTAATGTGCTAAAAGAGCTTTCCATGAGGCAAACAAAAAAAAACAGCTCAAATATGGTACGTGAAAAACGCGACGCGTTGAGTATGACGTCTTGTGCAAGCTTTTATTTAGTCACTCGCCTATAATGAGCCATTGCACATTTCACTCTTGAGAATACATTGAGAAAGTTTGCGGTTACATATATAGAACTATAGGTAACAATGATTCCATTGAAAAAAAATTATGAACTCTGTTTTTGTGAGTTCACCTTCCGAATTACCATTGTTTTCATTTTTACGACGTTCTTCGCCGACATTGGACACAATAAACAATGTGCATCAGTAAATTACAATGTACACTTCATCGCAGTTCAAGGCATTGTGTGGACAGGAACCCCAAACCATGTTAGGAGTTCCTTACCGATCCTGCCTTCCTTTCATTATTACTTCGAGGTCATTGTACTGTACATGGCTGGTCTTTGTGCCAAACTCGTACTTAACAGCCTTCCGATTAATTAAAAATAAGAAACTTTTACGAAAAAAACAGTGAAAGAAATCGTGCAGATTACGGACAAAGTAGAGTACTTTACAGAACGAAAAATGCTAGGGAAACCGTGGAAAACTATGGCGTCGTTTTGGGTTAAACCTTTATTGCCCTTGCCCATCAACGTTATGATCATCAAGAGTCTAGAGACGTATTTGGCTGGAATCGGGCCGGCTTTCCCCAGGCTCTTCTATAGACTGCGATTTTGGGGGAATACATTCAACGGCTGCCCGCAGCACTTCTGTACGCCTCGTAGAATTTGACTATAATTTCCATTCAAACATGAATGAACATTAACATAATCATCTATACACGTAGCGGCCGCAGCTAGCGATAAGCTGCCCTGACACAAGCCAGATATAATCTAGACACCGTATGGAAACCACTATCTGTTATGATATTAATTAATCCCGTCTAGAAGCAGGAACAACTTGGGGAATTAGTTGCCTCGGTTTATTGTTTAGATTAGGTAACGTATAGTCTGCAGCCGAAGTTTTGACTTATGTACTTGGTAACTTGCTGAGTTGTGTGGTGGTGATTTAAAGTTGTACTGTACACTGTGCAGTATTTAATGTGTGGTGGTTTCAGCACGATTTGCGATTAAAATCTGCTTGAAAGAATTAAGTAAGATAACATTAGTTTAACTTATTTTAAGATCAATAAATTAACACAAATTACTAATACAAAATCATACCTTTATCCGTTGCAGAAATAGATAAGATTAGTAACAGATAACAAAAGATTCGTGGGCTTACTTTTTCAAAGTCGGAATATCCGCTCTGCGTAAAATATTCTAGCTGCATTGCAGTAGCTCCAAGAAGCTTTTGCAAATTAATTTCTACCTACAAGTCACTCACAAGATTTTCTAGATATTAAATGAGGGCTTTACGCTGCAGCTTTCGTTAAGCACTTTTAGTTAACCGACAAACACTTACCTAGTGTAAAGAGGTCTGCTCCGTAAATTGAGTGTCGTATAACAAGGGAAGTATGAAGTTCGTAACTACTTGGTCACCGCCTGGTTAGTCTTTGGAACCACTGTGAAACATATATTCAAGCCTCGGGCAAATTGCGAACGCGGAGTAATTTGCGGCAACATACGTCTATTATAATGTACGGATACATTGTACCTGGGGAGTGTAGTAGATAGATACCTGTTTAATTTCATTATGGGTTAGTTATTGACACACAGAGCTGGCGAAATGATAAGGGTTTGAATCACTAGTCGACTACGAACCCATAACAACGATTTACTCCAAAAACGTTTCTCACTTGTAACCAGGAGATTGAGAGAAGTGTAGAAATCTTCTGAGAGCCCTTTGTCCCAAGTGAAGGATCACAGGATTTCATCATCATCAAAGTAGGAATATCGCGGAGTGAAAAGGGTATTTATTACAAAAAAACTAAAAGCAAAACGGAACTGCCAGTGGACGCGTGAAACCAGGGAACAACCCATTAAAGTGTTTAAAGGGGCCGATGTTGGCACACGCTGGGTATTAAAATGGTCGTGGTCGCTCGTGACACACTAAGCTGGGCACTAATTGGGGGCTTGGTGTCAAATGCACTAATTGTAGGTGAGATAGTCGTCAACGGTAGGTTAGAACAATGGAAGTATTGTTGCTACATTTTGCATGCTAGTCTATATTTAGGTAGGTACCGACCTACTTACATAGGTATACGACAATATTGTTTCTTTTTTCTTTAAACCTAGAAGGCTCAAGGCTTTGGGTACTCATTAGGCGAAAGCTATGCTCATCCTTTTTATTTTGAGCGTAAATTAGGTCAAGCAAATCGACATATCATTGGATGACATGATATTCCTAGATATATTTTGTTACAGCCAAAATAACGAACTCAAATCAGCTTAGAACCTCAATCTGTTGTGTCACCTGTTTCCAATTTCCGCAACAAAACAAACTGAACGAATATGAATTTTATGTTTCAAAACGATGTTTTGATTTCGCAAGTTATTCCGCAAAAGTTTAGATGGTAACGGAAATTTCACTTTGTAAAGATACAAAGAGCTTAACCATAAAATGATGAGGGGACGTATAATGAAAATTGATGGAGAATGGGCCACTCCTGGGGAGGAAAATGAGCGTTATGATGTGATTGAGGCAGAGAGTTCGACAATAATTTGCTTTGAAGCAAATACTTGAAAGATTTATATTAAATCTGTGAAAATTCGCATATATTTTTTAAAAGGCTCTCAGTTGTGTCTCGATAGAGTGTATAGATGGTTTGGCCGTTCCGAATTTCGCATTTTTTTTAGGCATACTGTATCATATATATATATATATAATGACATAAATCTAATAAAATATAATAATAAAATTTATACTAATTTATCTGACATTTCTAATATATTTAATGATTATTTTATTAATTTGACAAACACGACAACTTCTACAAATAATTTGACATATACGCCTAATTTGAATAATAATCCTTTCTCGATATTTTTAAATCCGGTGACATCGAATGAAGTCTATAATTTAATCATGGCTCTCAAAAATAGTAAATCTTGCGGTCATGATAATATAACAACAAAAATTCTCAAACTGTGCGCTTTTTGGATATGTCATCCTCTTGCCCACATAATAAACTTATCATTTCTAGAAGGTAACTTCCCGGCACAGCTAAAAATATCTATAGTCAAACCATTGTATAAAAAAGGTCTCCACTCAGACCCTAGTAATTATAGACCAATCTCTCTCGTACCTGTAATTTCTAAGATTTTTGAGAGGGCCTTCTCTACCAGACTGGAAAAGTTCTTGCAAAAGTTTGACATTTTACGCACAGAACAATATGGCTTTCGTAAGGGAAAATCGACATCATTAGCCTGCTTTGATTTAGTGAGGAATGTTACGGAGGCTATTAATAATGGATATCCGGTTATGTCGATTTTCCTTGACATGAGCAAGGCATTTGATTTTGTAAATCACGATAAGCTTCTGCAAAAAATGGCTTGTTATGGAGTGAGAGGGACAGCTATGGGTGGAAGGTTTTCTCAGAAATAGGCACCAATGCACCGAGATAACCAGCTTTAAGACATCAAATACAGTTCTCGAGAAACAAACATATAGATCTAAATTTAAAACAAACAAATCTGGAGTTCCCCAAGGCAGTGTTCTAGGCCCGATACTGTTTCTGATATATGTTAATGACCTTCCCACTGTCACTAATCATAGGTGTATACAGTTCGCTGATGATACTACTTTAATAGTAAAATGTGACATTAAGGATCTGTTCGAAACAAGTATAAATACTGCTCTTGGTGACGTAATTAATTGGATGGATAGTAACGATCTACATGTGAATATTGACAAAACAAATGCAATACAATTTCAATCATATAATTCTAATTTTTTACCCTTAATATAAAATATAATAATTTCAATATAAAAAAGTTGACAAAATACTATTTCTAGGACTAAACATTGATCAAAATCTCAATTGGAAGAACCATGTAGAATCGGTGTGTAATAGGTTAAACCGTTTTGTTTTTGCGTTACGACGATTGAGACAGACTGTTTCTTTTGATGCGGCGCTTACAGCTTACCACGGATATGTGTCGTCTGTCCTAAGTTATGGATTGGTACTATGGGGCAACTCCGTGGACTTTGAAAAAGCTTTTAAAGTACAAAAAAAATGTCTGCGGGTGATTTGTAATGCATGGTATGATGATAGCTGCAAACCTTTATTTAAAAAGCACTCTTTATTGCCTCTACCATGCATGTACATCCGTGAAATTTGCATTTTTGTCAGGTCCCACCCTGAATACTGGAAAAAACGCGGTGATGGTATACAGAGACAAACTAGGGCTAAGTATATGGACCTTCTATATCAACCTCCATGTCACAAAAATATTTACAAGCGAAATGTTTTCAATTTGTGCATTGTTTTATTTAATTGTTTACCGGACGACTTTAAGCTCTTTGACACAAATACTCTTAAGAAAAAAATTACTAATTGGCTACTGTTACATTGTTTTTATACTATTGATGAATTTATTAACCATAAGAGTGCAACATGTGATGTATGTAAATGCTAAAAATTTGACATTTTACTTGATTATGTATAAATAATAATATAATAATAATATACTTACCTATTAATTATTTGCATGCCTGCTTGCAGGCTGAGTACACAGGGACATTTTAGATTTAAGACATTTTATATACTGTATTCTAGCAAATAAATAATTCTTATTCTTATTCATAGTAGCAAACGAATGGCAGTCGTGTGTTGCTGGAATGGCCGTAAGCAAATAATTAGAGTATCGGCACGAAAGTAGCTCAAGAGCGTCTGCTGGGTACAGCAAATATTTACATACGTTTAGTTCTAAGATGAAAGTTTATAATTTAAGCCATTATACAAGCTGTTACAAAATAACGCAAAAATAATGATATTCTTTATTTTCCATCAGTCGATGAAATAATAACAGCACTAGTCTAGGTCAGTACTATACTTCCGTTCGAACGAATTTCGATTTGGCATACATTTCTGGTTATTTTCAGTTCATTAAAATGATTACACCCATGATAACAAGCAATGTATATCGAATCTCGCTGCGCCGCGTTGGCAACTTTAGTTGAACTTTAAACTGTCAAAGTGGTGCTGCGGTGCAACGATATTTTTTTCGAGTAATTTGATATAAAAATATAATTTTCTTAATTTTCAAAATCTACACTACGGCTTTAATTTTTTGTCAATAGACTCTTTACAAGGGTCCCTTTTACACCCTCTCGGCTTTACTTGTTATTCTGTAACACGCGGTATAGATAACTCAAGGTTCTGCAGATGTTTACCTAAAATCAGTCTTCAGTACATAGTATAAAATAAAGTCGCTTCCTGTTTGGTGTCTCCTTATATCTCTAGAATTACCCAACGGATTTTGATGCGGTTTTTTTTATTAGATAGAGTAACTTGAGAGAAAGGTTTATAAGTATAATTTATTCCGGGAAATCGTCACATTCCCATGGGAAAACGGGTAGCCCAACTGGTAGTAAACTTTTGACCCCCTTTTGACACGTTTTAGGATTAAAATTTCAAAAATGCTGAAACACGTATTTAATTATTTTAAGTTATGAGTCTAATCAGATATTTTGAAACAGATCAGATTTAAGATAAAAAACTTTCATACAAAGTTTAAACCCCCTTTTCACCCACTTTAGGGTTAAAATTTCATAAATGCTGAAACACGTGTTTAATTATTTTAAGTTATTAGTCTAATCACAAATTTTGAAACAGATCACAATCATTTAAAAAAACGAACTTTCATACAAACTTTTAACCCCCTTTTGACCCTATTAAAGGTTGAAATTTCAAATATGCTGAAACACGTGTTTAATTATTTGAAGTCATAAGTCTGATCATTTATTTTGAAACGGATCACACTTAAGACAACGAACTTTCATACAAACCTTTAACCCCCTTTTCATCCCTTGGGGGATAATTAAAACCGAAATTTTATCTATAATAGTTGCTTTATTACATAAAAACTTCATGTCCAAGTTGTATCTCTCTAGCTTCAGTAGTTTAGCATTAATACTATCACGAAAACTGAGAAAAAATAATATTTTAGTTCCATAATACATGCTTCCCACGTGTCCCTGTCTGTTTGTTTGTTTGTATGCTTAAATCTCCAAAACCACGTAACGGATTTGGATGAAGTTGTTTTAAAAAGATAGTGATTCAAGAGGAAGGTTTTCATGTAAGATTTATGTAGGGAGAAGGTCTGTTTCCCGTGGGAAATCAGTTAGCAGCGGGTGAAACCGCTGGGCGGGCCGCTAGTATTTTATACAAATACCGTTTTGCGACACATAACTGGTAAAGTATATTTTTGGCTATTATCGGGAATCGACGTGTCACAGGGAATTCGTATATATTCTCTGCTTTCAGGCTCTCGGTAGTTCATTACTCGATTATGTCAGCCATTTCATCGGTAGAGATGCTGATTGCTGGATTTAATCAGGATATTCGATTAACTAATAAAATTAACATTGATATGATCATAAATAGCTACGCCTAACCAATTAACGAATCGCCACTGTTGTGTACATACATATGTTATTCAATTTAATATGACAAGTAATAGATGCTTCAACATCTTATAAATTCGTTCAGGACTTTTGTCCTAAAACTTTGATTTATTTTAGTTTCATCACATACTCTAAGATTGTATGAGATAATATGAAACCATAGGAGGATTTTTTTGATGCTATATGTATACAATTCAAATCCCCTAAGCTATACGCAGATTTTTTATATGTATATAAAATAGCCCGCATTTGTCTGCTATCTTTTCTCACCTGATGGTAAGTGTCGATTTTTATTAGGATTACCTACCTGTAAAAAGTATCTGCAATGCAAGGCATATGTCAGCGTTTATAGTCCATAAAGTCCATTAAATTACCAGTGATGCGTTTAAATGTGGTTTCTACTACATTGAAGGAAAGCCCTCAATCTTCGGACTGCCATCACTGTCACCACCAATGACAATACGTGCAAATAGTCATGCAACTGCGAATTACGGGACCGAAGGCCGTGTTGCTCGAAGACAGCGAGTATGACAAATAATCCTATTACGGACCAATACGCGTTAAACGTAAGTAATACTCACAAGACAAAAAAATATGTAAAAGTTTGTTGGTATGTGTGGGCCATGAGAGATAACATTTTTGTTGAGTCGATTCTTTCTCAGTCCGGCCACGGTTGGTCGGAGATACAGTCCCTCATTTGTTCCCCATTTTGAGAACTATTGGCACGTGCCGGGTAGATTTAGTCCAATCCGTTCTTCCCAGAATAATTGGACTGGATCTACTAGGATTGGGCTGGTTGTTTGAACAACCATAAAACTTATCCGAGTGAGCTACTGCTCCCCACCATCCAGTTAGGAGTAGATTTAGCCCCGGGGCTAAAATTGTAGAGTCCAGATCTAAAAAAAAGGAGAAACAGGTACGCAAGAGTAGGTGCACGATTCTGGCTGGTCAAATCTGAATCAAAAAGATCTGGTGAGGGAAAACGTAGCTTGAAACAACCTTGTACTGGATGGTCTGTGGAGTTTAAAATATGTATTCAAAGGCTGATGAAGTTAGCTTAAAATCGGTTACTTATGTTCAGCAGTTTGATGTTTCACGGATGTTAATGATTATGTCGATGAAAGAATGAATACAATACTATATTATATACCGATATATGTAAAGCAGTTTAAATAAGGTATCGATTTAAGTCAATTACATAGGTGATCGAGTAAGTACCTATTATGTAGAACCGCGTTTATTGGTCTGTAACCGGAGCCGTGTGCAATCAGGCCTGAGATAGGTTCTCATGTTGCCTTACGGCTCCATTAGGTCTGAGGTTCGGATCATTACCGCTTATTACTGGTAATATAATACGAGATATCAAAGATGGCAAAAAAGGACCTCGTATAGGTGACGCGAAAAAAGTTAGGAAAAAAAATTAACAAAAACATTTCCCAAGGAACATATAGGCTAAAACGAAAAAATAAAACACAAATGTAAATAGTCCGCTCTTGTGACTGTTACTTGTTTTTTAAATTAACAAGTGAAATTATAAAGTTTGAGTAAAAGAAAAGGTTAATGTCGTGTCGTATCAGGAGGTCAAATCACTGGCGGAAAGACGACAAGAATGGCGATTACTCCACCGACAAGAGCTGAGCTCTTAAATTTAAGAAGAAGAGTAAGTCATGTGCGAATGCATAAGGTTTTATAGCATCTATTACTTGTCATATTGATTGATTAAATTGAATTGAAAAAAGGTAGGTAAGAAAAAACTGAACAACAACGTTTCCCAAGGAACCTAGGCTGAAATAAAAAAAACAAATGTAAATAGTCCGCTGAGTGTCTTGTGAGTATTATTTGTTTTTTAAATGAGTAAGTTAAATTATAAAGTTTATGAAAGTCATGTGCGAAGACATAAGATTGTATAGCACTTATTACTTGTCATATTGAATTGATTAAATATACATAACAGCGTCGATTCGTTCATTGATTAGGAGTAGCTGTTCCTTGGGAAATGTTGTTCAGTTTCATAGACTGGTTTCAGTTACGAAAGGAACGAGGTTCCCAAAAGACCGTATTAAAACCTGGAAGGTAAGTGAAGTCATTTTGTTTTTGTTAATGAGGTTACTATGTACAGCAGTACATTAACCTATATCACTAAGGGATCATTTTATATTGGTTATTGTTAGGCACTATATGAAAAACCAGTATAAGATGATCCCTTAAATGTGAAGATTGATGTACTGCTGATACTACCTATCTAAGGCCGATCGCATGCTTAGAGCTATAGAAGCCCAATGGTCGATTACTTGATTACATAATGTATTCCAGCCGCTCAATTGCGGTTAATATCACTTACCAATTCGCTATGTACTGTCAGCAACACATCGACCCACCCCTTTAATGTTGTTGTTGTTGATTTTAAGAGTTAGAGTTTATTGACGTCTTTCAGGTCCCTGTAGCTCTTCATACTAGCCATTTCTTTAAGTTCTTCTTCTTGGTTTTCCTCTTCTTCTTTTACCTTCTTTTAATAATAATAATAATAATTTATTTGCACGAATACAGTAATAATTAAAATGTTACAATAGTTGTGAATGTTCTTGTATCCAACCTGTTTATACAGGTATGCAAATTTACAATGTCAATTTATAATCTAAAAATTCTTTTACAGTATAAAAACATTTTTCTAATAACCAATTTGTAAATTTTTTCTTAAATACTACAATGTTATCTAGTTTCTTTAAATCGTCAGGTAGTTTATTAAATATAACTATACACATGTGAAATACATTGTTTTTATATATATAAGTACGTCCGCGGGGCTGATAAAGATCGCTTAAGTATTTTGATCTTAATTGTCTACTCTGAGTTTCCGAGAGCTTTTGAAAGTACATCGGGTACAGTTTTACAAAGTAACATAAATTTCGTATGTAGAGACAAGCCAGAGGGAGTACTTTAAGTTTTTGAAAAAGGGGTTTGCAGCTATCCAAATACCAGGCGTTACAAACAGCACGCACACACCTCTTTTGAAGAATGAAAGCCCTCTCTACGTCTACTGAATTTCCCCATAGTATCAAACCATAATTCAGAATCGACGCCACGCAGCCATGATATGCTGTTAAGGCTGCTTCCGCGGAAACCGTTTGACGAATGCGCTTTAGTGCAAAGACAAATCTGTTTAATTTTTTGCAGACGACATCTATGTGTCCCTTCCAGTTAAGATTCTGATCAATTATTATACCTAAAAATTTGAATGTCCTAACTTCACTTATTATTGTATTATTATATTCTATTTGTAATTGTATTGGATTTGAATTATATGATAAATATTGCATAATTTTACTTTTCTCTATATTAATTTTCAAGCAATTTTTATTTAGCCACCTCACGACTTCCGCGAGAGTCTCATTAATACTTGTTTCGTAAGATATTCTAACATTACACTTTATGATAAGTGTTGTATCGTCTGCAAATAAAATTGAATTTTGTTTTGTAGCTAATGGCAGATCATTTACATAAAGTAGAAACAAAAAGGGTCCAAGAATACTTCCTTGAGGAACTCCGTTTTTTGTAGCTATGTAGCTGGATTTATATTTAGTTTTTACAAGAGATTTCCCACTCACACCGATTTTGATATTTCCGTACACTGTTTTCTACCTGTTAAATAGCTGTGTAGCCAATCATGTGCTCTACCTCGAATCCCACACCTTTCTAGTTTATTTAATAAGATTTTATGATTAACGAAATCAAAAGCTTCACTCATGTCTATAAAAATGGACATGATCGGAGTTTTATTGTTGATACTTTCTGTAACCATTTTAATCAAATTAATACAAGCAAGGGTTGTAGAGCTCCCCTTTCTGAAACCAAATTGTTCTGGACGAAGTATATTATATTTTGAAATAAAATCGCTCATTCTGTTCAACATTGCCTTTTCTAATATTTTTGAAAGTATCGGTATCAGCAATATGGGCCTATAATTATTCGGGTCCAGTTTATCACCCATTTTTAAAAAGCGGCTTTACGATACTGATTTTAAGTTTTTCTTTCTAATGTATCATAATTATCTTATCATTATTAGGACTCTCTTAACGTTTTAAACTTATCACCTACTTACGAAACCCGCAAGAAAGAAATGGCTTATCTAAGCCGGCATCACACGGAAAACGTTAAGTTCCTTCAAGATTTTTGGCTTTTCTAGTTCAAACTTATTTTTAATATTTACACCAATTTTACTTAGTATGAGATTATGGTCACTTTCTATGTTCGCTCCGGGGTAAGTAACATTTAACCTAAAATCTGTATTTTTTATTAGCTAACGGCCGCGGCCGGTGTCATAGACCAGTCGTCGGCATGGCACCTGTATGAGGACCATATTAGGACCAAGACCAAGAACCTTTTTGCAACCATGGACCCCGTTTAGAAAACTCCATGAATACCTGCCATTAAATATTTGTGGGTGTAAAACAGCTTACCACTAAACACGTAGGTAGTGCAAGCGAAGCGAACTCTACATTTCACGCTTCAAACGGACAAAGAGCATTAGCACTAGCTTCTACTGTAAACAGCCTGTAACTAACTGACCCAACATATCGCGGGCGAAGCGAGCTCGACATTTCAAGCTATAAGTGGGACCCGACCTTAAAACAGCTCACTACTTACTTACTATGCGGTATAGTGTCATGAAAGTAGCAAGTAAAATTTTTCAAGTTTTTGGGATACGTTTGAACCCTAAAACTTTTTGTAGACCCCCAAAACACATGCAATGGACCCGCAGGTATCCATGGATCACTGGTTAAGAAACCTTGCTTTAAGGGATCAACCCTTTATATAATAGTATTTCATGTAAACTCTATGAAAAAACTATTTAAGTTGACCTCTTAAAGGGGTTGGTTACCGACCGTTCGTAGACGATATCATGATATCCTTTGGATCTAAGTGGCTCATGATATTTCACTTATGGAAATTTAATTTATTAAGGCTTGTCGTCAACTTGATAGCGATGAAATTTCACACTTTGTTTGTAAAAAGGTATGGTTCTCTTTGTGGCTTTTACGAGGGGTGAATATCATTAACAGTTAGGTACAGTTTTATTATTGATCTGGTTGTTTTGTGAATAGAAAAAAAGTGGGGCATCATAACTTAGTTCAATGATATTTACTACTTTATCTATATTTATACTCAAATAATTAACTGCTAATTGAAACTCAATAGAAAATGTGGAATACATACATAAATAATTCACGCTTATATCCCTTACGGAGTAGGCAGAGCGTTAACGCCCGTAAAACGATTATTCACACCACATCTAACAAAAGTTTGAGGGTCAATCAGATAACTGTGTATCACTATAGTGACTGGTCGTCAGCCCATCGCCTAAAATTGCAATACACATCTAACCCTTGAGTAAAATGTTGATGTGATTCAGCCTTACTTAGTCAAAATTCATAAGCATATTTACTAACCTTTACATATTACAAAAAAATATCAATATAGGTAAACGTCACGGGGAAGAACTTCTTCATAACAGGATACTTTTATGAGGTTTTGTTTTTGTTTACATAACAATATCGAATCATATCAGTGTTTTGAATCTTTGTTCCATTTTTAAATTAATTATCTCTTGATAGGTACATTGTTACCTCACCACAAATAGATTCGTGAGTCTAGTTTTAGGTCAAAACCGGTAAAATAACCGTAACGCAAATTAGCTCAAACCAATTGTTAATTAATCCACAATATTCAATTATCAAATATTTGGGTCAATAAAACAATATATATCATCACACGAAATACGAATCGAAAACCACATCTCTGTTTGTTAAAAGCCATTGTAATCATCTATTTCAATTTCAAAACAGAAATAGACCACGTTGTAATTAGAGAATTATAATTAAATATGCTTGCAGATACATACGATGAAATCTAGTTAAAAGAATTTTGCTTGTTCTGTCAGTTCCGGCGGGTTTTACCTAGCTTTCATAAAGATATTAGTCGTTTTCACGCTTTTATTCCTTGCGGGGTAGACAAAACATAAGTGGTCGCTATCGCCATTAGCTAAGTTATGATTATGACATCTAGCGTGAAAGATATTTTGATGTCATATTCAAATATTTCGAAATTCCTCGGCTAACTAAATAATGCATAATAGTATAACAATAAGAGACACGGCGCGCGGGGCATGTAATAAAAATATTGCTCAACTGCACGGTGAAAAACATGTTCTCTGTATTTGAAAAAAATTACTAAATTTTGAATGAAACCCAAATTTTGCTTCTCTGACAAAATAAAATATTTTTAGCAAAACCTTTTTAATTGTAATCGTATTTTCTAAAAGTCAGTATGCGTTAATGAAATATATTAAAAATATATGTATAGGCTTGCGATGAAATCATAGTATATATTGTTAATTTTTTTAAACGTATTTAGTATTATCAAAGTTGGACCTTTTGGAGTTTCAGGAAATGAATGTACATTGTAAGTTGTAACATAACTAACTTTTTTAGTTTAAAGTAACAACTTCTTCAAAATTACTTAGGACTTTCTTGAAATTACTAACGTATTAGTTAGGTTATTATCACTAATACAATTTGTATTTCCAAGTAACCGTCAAGCAATTTCAAATATCGAACACCTTGTAGTATCGCGCATGCGCTCCATATACAAGTCCTGAAACGCGCTATCAAAGTTTTTCTTCCGATCAACATTTAATACAACTTTCAAATCTACCTTTCCTTCTATTTCTACCTTAAAGCTATATAGTGTACCTTGAATAAATTCAAAGAGTAGATGATAGATAACAATTGAACAATTATTTTGACTAGAACGTCTCTTTATAGCGCCCCTTTGTTAAATTAATGAGAACCTAACTCGTACATAGCAAACAATTGACAAACTCTTACATTACAAACCAAATCAAACAAAGAAACTAATGAAAGGAAAAACACATCGGCAAACGAAACAAACTGTGGAGTGTTTCAAACCAATTCCAGGTCCAGCATGTTTGCTCTGCGCCCATTCAAGTTGTTTAATGTGCCGTGCTAGCGCCAACACACTCTCACTGACTTTGTTTGACTTTAGGGATGGACAAAGTGTAGAATGAAAGCAAAATCGCTGTAGCCATTCAAGGGATCCAACTACATACATTGCACGCTACGTTTATTGGATATTCTTATTAACTATATGGGAAACCAGTTTATAGTGTAACGTTGTTGATTCTGTGACAACTGTGGAGTGTTTCCAAAGATTTCCGGGTCCAGAATGTTTGCTCTGCGCCCATTCATTTCTTGCGTCAACTAACTTTTGTTGACTATGTTTCAAATGAAAGCAAAATTTCTTTACCTATTCAAGTGATCAAAATACCTATATTGAGTATTCTTATTAACTATATGGATAACCAGAATAACATTGACTTGACTAACAGTGACTGAAGCTGTTATCGACGGATGTAGGTATAACCAACTTTTAACTTCTACGTTGCAATATGAAATATTTTACTACACCAAATGCCGTGTGATGTCGGCTTAGAATAGCATCACCCCATTTCTTTCCCGTGGGTGATGTAAGAGACGACTAATTGGCTCGAGGGTAACATGTGTATTGCATTTTTAGGCGACGCGATGGGATGATAACCTGTCACTATGGCGCTACACCATTTTCTGAATGACCCGCAAATGTTGGTCAGACGTGGCGTAAATGTTCATTTTTACGGCTGTTTTCTGTTTTGTTGTTTAATAAAACCATGATGTATGTATGAAATATTTTACTACACCAAATGCCGTGTCATGTCGGCTTAGAATAGCATCACCCCATTTCTTTCCCGTGGGTGATGTAAGAGAAGACTAATTGGCTCGAGGGTAACATGTGTATTGCATTTTTAGGCGACGCGATGGGATGATAACCTGTCACTATGGCGCTACACCATTTTCTGAATGACCCGCAAATGTTGGTCAGACGTGGTGTAAATGTTCATTTTCACGGCTGTTTTCTGTTTTGTTGTTTAATAAAACCATGATGTATGTAACCACACCCATTTCTAATTTGCCTACTACTTACCAAACTATTGACAAGATTATAGTTTTCTTACCTGGAAATAATGCCTACTACTTACCAAACTATTGACAAGATTATGGTTTTCTTACCTGGAAATAAGAGAAAAATACATTATTACTTTTAATAAACTAGATAACTACAACCAACAACAAAGATAAACTTGTCGATAGAAATTGAAAACTTGTCAATGACCCAGTCCTGTTTATCTATCGTAGGTACTGTTGTTATAAATATTGGCTGTAAGTTTTCCTGTTACAAGTCGATTAATACAAAAGAATAACCCTTTTACTACTTATAGGATGGTAAAAGGTAGGTACATCACTACGACGGTGAGCGCAGATAGCAAAGCTAAGCTTAGAAGGTGAGGTACCTCATTGAAGTTAGGAATTCAATTCTCATTTCAGTTGGTAGTTCAATAAAATAAAATGAAAATATATTTAATCAAATAACCTTCATTCGTTTGTAAAATATAGTGGACAGTCGTCTATGTAGGCTACCTTTGACATTTCCTTTAAGAATACGCTTGTGAGCTTATAACCTCCAAGAAAGTATGCTACGCGTAGAAGTTTTATTTTGCTACGGCGTAGGCAAACACAAACAGCGTGTAGCCAAATTCGTAGCATACTTGTCTTCTTTGCTGGCCTACAGATTAAAATCCCAGGGGGATTGACATCCTTCTTTTGCTTGCAACCACAAAAACGCGGATATTTTGATGCGACGCTGTAATGTAGGATTATTGAGGAAGTGAGTAACTATATATTTATATCTTCGCTCTACATATTCAGTAAACTTCAATCCAAGCTGTTGCGAATAATAACATCAGACACCGAACAGGTCAAAATAAATTATTTATTTTAAACCCTGATTTCAAATTCATCCCCTTAACTAAAGCAGATTACCTTCACTTAGCTTGTAAAGCTATTTCTCCGCTTTGAAGCGCCGAATTATACGTAAACCAACATTATTAGCAATGCAAAACTAATTTACACTCGGTCGACTACCTCGACAAAATTCGCGACACTGTAAAACTCAGCTAACACGTACATTGCTGACCATACGTTGTGGTACACTTGGATAAAACAAAAGCATTCCTCTAACATTGCATTCGTGGTGTAAAATATAAAGGGTATTACAAATAAAATTTCAGGCTGAATGCTAATAATAATTAAAAAACGGTCAAGTGCGAGTCGGACTCACCCACCGAGGGTTCTGTAATCATAATCATAATCATTTATATGGTAAAATAATTTACATGTCATTTGAGTACAGAGAAATACATTATAAAAATCGTAATTATTTCTTAATTATAAGAAATACAAATTCATCAAAATAATTTATTCCTATTCATATTAAATGATAACGATGAATAGTAGGTTATAATCATTTATAATACTATTTGGCTGGTACGTCAATAATACAATTGTAAAATTCATCTAAACTATAGAACGCCTGCTGAGTCAACCAGTACTTGAGTTTGTTTTTGAAGCTGTTGTAGCTTTCAGCGCTTGTGATGTGTTCGGGAAGATGGTTGTATATTTTTGGCCCTAAGACGTGAGTTAGTTTTCCGGATTTGGTAAGTCTGTTGCGTACAATAATAAGCTTATTCGCATTTCGCGTGTTTCGACTGTGAACGTCTTTATACTTAGGAAATGAACCCAGGTTTTTCCGTACGTACAGAGCAATTTGTAGGATGGCAATTGACGGAAGTGTTAGAATACGCAGTGATTTAAAATATGGTCGCGCTGATACGTCCCACGATACACGCGCAATGGACCGAACTGCTTGCTTTTGTGCTCTGAAAGCACGCTTCCACTCCGCCGCAAAACCCCATAGCTCAGCTCCATACTGAAGTACTGAGTGAACAACAGCGAAATAGCATGATCGTGCAATCTGCGCGGGCACCACTCTTGCGACTCTCCTCAGCGCATACCAAGCACCGCTCAGCTTACCACAGATCTTATCGATATGTAACATGCACTTCAAGTCTTTATTATGATACCCCACTTGAACCACTAGCCCTAGTTTTAATTTCTTTTCCCTAAAAACCACAATATAAAAAAATAAATGTTAGATTGTTTTCGAAACAATGCTACCTGCTAAATCTCAAAGATCTTGGTCCACGGGAAGTATCCAATGAATTAATTCCCTTGAAAGGTAAAAATACGCGGTTCTGTTAAGAGGACCTTGATTTTTTTATTACTACAAGCGGCCGTGTACCTGAGTATATTAGGGATTTGACGCGTTTTTATTTATTTTATTTAAATATGGATAGCCAACATGTTTAATTTAGCGTTGCTATGCTGGGGTAAGTTAGGTATTAATGACGGTCTATGAATGCGCCGCGATACTCGTTCGCATGCATTCGCTCTGGGCATATGTTGTCCCTTTCTCACTCGCGGGGCGAGGGTGGCGGCGTGCGCGCGGGCCGCCTGGTAGGCGCCAAGCGGTGATTTCTGCACCGCACTTTCAGTCACTCAAAACCGTTCGGACGGGAACGTATTGTGTTTTGTGCGGATTTCCCGCCACGCGTTTTGTGATGCCGCGTGTAATGGACGATTCAATTTGAGATCGCGCGTGTTGATGCATCGTATTATTGCGTTTCTCCTGGGTTATACTAGAATACCAGGCTTAGTGATTGTTGGATGTCTCGACGTCTTCCACGTGAGCGTCGCGTTGAATAGGCATCAAGTGGCCATATTGGCTCGCGTTTGTACGGCCCAAATTCGTGTTGGGTCACGCGTAATGACTAATATCAAAGTGGAATACGAACAGAAGCTGTGAGTGGTTTGAAGTGAATAACGCGCCAAGGCTGTAGTGGAATGCTGGGTGTCGATATCTTTTCCACCCAGCCCTGTAAGTACCCACGGAATCCCTATTTGATCCATTCCCTGAACTTCCTTTCTCCGTTGGGTATTTTATGCATTTGGACCGGTGACGTGACCGTAAGTGTTGAACCTAGTTGTTTTAGTATAAAACTGTTTCTTCGTGTTAATGGTGTGTTCCCTTTAGTCATATTTGTTGTACCATTATCATTGTGACTCCTTAGCACGAATTGCGGAATTCGTGGGGTGATATAATTTGGAGGTACTTACTTATAATCTAGTGCTTATACGTGTGACGTAACGCCAGATCGGCAGACGGTATTTACTACAGAATTGAGTTATGTAAAGGTCAGAACACATCATTTGCCAATTTCACTCAACTTAGTTAATTAAGTTAAATAGATTTAGGTTCACGTTTAATTCATAGTATGCGCTGCTATATTGTGCAGCGTATGCTATTTAGCGCTGCGTAACGCGGCCATTGTCTGCCTTCAGTTGAACTCCTGGTATTTTACTAGAAATTTACCTGTGTAAATCGCTTCCACTGCGGGAGTTTAGCTTGGAATTAGACAATTTTTGGTAGCAGAGCGTGGTTCAGAAAACCACTAGATTTAAGATTATTTTAGTATAAGATTTTTAATCTACCTACATAAAAAAATATATTTATTGTGATTGTAGTGTGCCCTGTGTAGAATATCCTATCGGTAGGATCAGGGCCAATCAATTAGTGAATTGCTTGTTATTATCGTTGTGTTTACCCTGTGCGGATATCCTAACGGTAGGATCAGGGCCGATTGTCTATTATTGTTTTTTATTGTAAGGTTCGGTGTTACTTTGAGTTGGTACCATGGCTCCCACAATTAGACAGCTTCAGGCAAAAATTAGAACGCACCTAATTTGGTTCGCGACTAAGCAGGCGATGGTCGGTCGCGGGGACCGAGAGGACGCACTCATCGCTTGTGCGCAACGGATTGACGAACGGGTCGCGGAGGTGTTGGATTGCCTCACTGGATGCGAGGAGTTATTTGATGGGACGCCTGATGAGGAGGTCAAACTTACGGTCCGGACGAATGTGACCCAGTGCATGGAGATGGGGCAGGAGATCCAGCAGGCGGCTGCTGTGATCACCAGGCGTAGAGCTGGGGAGCCGGACCCACCCCATGGTCCGCGGGGACCGGGGGTGCAAGTGCCCCTGCCGGCTGTGGCGATTCCGGTCTTCCACGGGGACTACACGGATTGGACCCGATTCCAGGATCTGTTTGACAGTGTGATTCATAACCGCACTGACTTGCAGCCGGCATATAAAATGGCACAATTGATGGCCAAGCTGCAAGGTGAGCCCCATGAGCTGGTAAAGCATCTACCAGTCGATGATGCAAGTTACGAGACGGCTCGCGGTTTGCTGATCGAGAGATACAGCAACAAACGTCTCATGATTGACCAACTCCTGGAACAGTGGCTCACCGTGCCGACCATCACACGAGGGACGGACCTCAGGGCCAAGGTCCTCAACCCTGTCTGCGTTGCAGTGAACGCTCTTGAGAGACAGGGGATGCCGGTGTCAGGCTATGATTATATCCTGGTCCACACGTTGTTGCGCCGCCTGCCGAGCGACATGGCCGCTCGTTTTGAACAGTCGCACGGAGGTAAGACATCTGATTACCTCCCGACCTTCGAGGAGCTCAAGTCCTTCCTCGAGGCCGAGTGCAGACGGGTAGATGCCCAATTTGGAGAGTCGCCTCACGCGGAGTCTGCGGCCACTCGCCGCCCGGAACGGCCGGGTGCACAGGCGCGAGACGGTAAGAGTAGGCCACCCAGGCGATACAATGTCGCTAATTTGGAATCGAGGTGTGCCTACTGCAGAGAGGCGGGGCATCAGGTGACTGCGTGTGAGGAGTTCGCTGCACAGCGGGTGCAGAAACGTCGTGGTGTGGTGCAGCAACGGCGTTGGTGCTTTAGGTGTATGGGGCCGCATCAGGTGCGAGAGTGCCCATCAAGCACCAACTGCAGGTACTGCCAGGGTGCCCACCATCAGCTCCTATGCATGAACCGCAGCGGAGATTACGGAGGCAGAGCTGACGCGGGTCAGCGGACGGAGTCTGCCCTACCTAGACGGGAGCAACGCTCCCCACCCCCTCCAAGGAGGAGTCCTCTTCCACCAGGGTTTCAGGGACGAGGCCAGGGACATCAGCAGGTGATGCCCCCTTCACCACGCGCGAGACAGTCACCACCTCGGCAGCAGGTGCCGGAACAGGGTAGGTGGTCACAGGTCCAAGGTCAGGGGCACCCATCACAAGTACGTGATGCTACGGGCGGGTGCCAACACCAGGGCCAGTACATGCAGTACTCGGCGGGTCTGAACAACATGGTGAGTTCCCATGACCCACGCATGCCTCTCCCCTTGGCTGAGCACCCGCGGCTACAGGCGCATCCACGGTACGCGCGCCTGCCGCAGGGTTACTATAGGCTGCCAGCCATGGCGTACAGGACCAGAGGTCCCTATCAGCAGGAGTGGGACCCACTCGAAGGTGTACGGAGAGAGGGGACCCCCCCGCAGGACGCGGACACTCCGCGCTTAGATTCCTGCTAGGTAATCGCCGCCTACACGCCAGCTTCGGCCCCCCGGCCAATTACGGTATTGTTGCCTACGGCAATGATTTGGGTATGGGGATACGGTGGCCGCAGCATACAGGTAAGAGCCTTGTTAGATACAGGGGCTCAGGGTTGTATTGTGTCTAGTAAGCTGGTGAGTAGGCTACGCTTAAATATAAGGCCCACAACGGATGGGGCTGTAGGTATTGGAGGTGTAGATGTGCCTGACGTTCGGGGTCAGGTGAACTTCGAGTTCACATTAGGTAATACAGGTACAGGGGTCAGCTATCATGCCTCAGCAGTGGTGCTGGATGAAGTGGTAGGGAAACTTCCTCAGGTTCGGTTACCGTCAACGGTACGAGGGTTAACCACAGGCTTAGAGTTAGCTGATCCTGAATTTGATACTCCTGGTACGGTGGACATTCTCCTCGGGTCAGACGTCCTCGGGAGATTCTGGTGTGGCAGAAAACGGGTACTTCAGCAAACTGGTTTAGTGGCCGTTGATACCACAGGGGGGTATGTTATTTTTGGCCCAGTTTGGAGACCTCAGGACCTACCAGAGGGCGATACGGTTCTCTATGGTAGTGTGTTGTCGGAGGTGCTGCAGAGGTTTTGGGAGTCTGAGGAGCCACCCACGGCGGATAGACGGAAGCCAGAGGATGACGAGTGCGAGCTGTTCTATCAGTACAACACTGCACGAAGTTCGTCAGGTAGGTTTGTTACCAGGCTGCCATTTCTCCCAAACCGCCCCTCCTTAGGTAGTTCGCGACAGATCGCGGAACGGAGACTACTGGCTATGGAGAGAAAGATGAAGCGAGATGCAGCACTTCGGCAGAAGTATATCGAATTCATGAGGGAGTACCTAGAGTTAGGCCACATGTCGGTGTCCAGCATAGATTGGAGGTGTGTCGAGCATTACTATATACCACACCTGGCTGTTTTGAAGTCACCGGAGGCGAAGATACGGGTAGTGTTTGACGGTTCTGCTCCTACATCGAATGGTGTGTCTGTGAACCAGTGTCTGCACGCGGGTCCCAAGTTGAACCGGGACATTGTGGACATCCTCACAGATTTTCGGTTGCACCAAGTAGCGTTCGTCGCAGACGTCAAAATGATGTTTCGCCAAACAATTATACACCCGGATGACCGTCGGTACCAGCTGATTTTGTGGCGTGAGAGCCCTGACGAGCCGATGGTCACTTATGAGCTTAACACGGTAACGTATGGTCTGAAGCCAAGTCCGTTTTTGGCAGTACGCACGCTGCGAGAGTTGGCCGCACAGGAAAGGGTAAGATTCCCTCGAGCCGCAGCAGTACTGGATCGCGACGTCTACGTGGATGACATCTGCACGGGTGCAGATAGCGTGCAACAAGCACTGCTACTACGAGACGAGCTGATCGCGATCATGGAATCAGGAGGTTATGAGTTGCGGAAATGGCTGTCCAGCTGTCCAGAGCTCCTGGCCGGGTTGCCAGGTGAGTTCCAGCAGGACCCGCACCTTTTCGAGAACCCGGACAATCCAAATACGTTGAGCATCCTAGGGGTGCAATATAGGCCAACGCATGATGTCTTTACGTATCAGATCGAGCCAGACCTTTTGCAGAAGACTTGGACGAAGCGTTCGGTATTATCGACGATCGCCAGAACTTTCGATCCTAACGGGTGGATCGCACCGGTGACGTTCATGGCGAAGTGCTTCTTGCAAAGGTTGTGGATAGCAAACTTGGGTTGGGACGACCAGCTCTCCGGAGAGCTGTTGAATGATTGGACCAAGTTTGTGACCACCTTACCAGGGATCGTACGCATCGCCATACCTCGCAAGTTGCTCCCATCGGTGGGATGTAAGGCTACCCTACATGGGTTTTGTGATGCCTCGGAGCGAGGGTACGCGGCAGCTGTCTATTTGCAGACAGTCAGTTCAACGGGAACTGTAGACGTGCGTCTAGTTATGGCCAAGAGTAAGGTGGCTCCGGTTAGGACAAGATGGACCATTCCAAAGTTGGAATTGGCGGGAGCAGCGCTTCTCACGCGCTTGCTACATTATGTCGCTAGTAATCTACGCGGTACCATCAATTTGGATGAAACGGTGTACGCATGGACCGACAGTAGGATAGTTCTGTGCTGGTTACAGACGTCGGTACATACTCTTGAGGTTTTCGTGGCAAATCGGGTGTCACAGATTAAAGGATCGGAAACTCCGTTGGTATGGAGACACGTACCGGGAGAACAGAACCCAGCGGACTGCGCCTCACGGGGATGTGGGGCCCTTGATTTGGTAGGTCACTCACTGTGGTGGGGACCTCAGTGGCTGACTGAGTCACCTGAGAGATGGCCATACAATGAGTGCGGGTCGCCGCTTGGGCCACCTGATCGAGGTTTGCGAGTGAACGTAGGGCAGATCGTACCTAAGCCTAGTGCGGCTTTCTTGCTGGAACGATACAGCTCCCTCGACAAACTTCTAGGGGTGACAGGTTGGATCAAACGGTTCGTGAACAACTGTAGAAAACCTCAAGCAGAACGGAACTTGGCACCTGTCCTCTCGCCTGCGGAGCGGAATGCGGCTCTAAGTTTATTGGTTAGGGTCGTCCAGGCGGAACATTTTGAGGAAGAGGCCAGGCTGCTCAGGGATGGCCGTGGAAAGCTGAAGGGAGGTCTTGTGCGCCTCAACCCGTTCGTGGACGAGCATGGAATGCTCCGGGTTGGAGGTAGACTTCGGAACGCTAACCTGCCCTTTTCAGCACGGCATCCGCTGTTACTCCCAAAGAAGGGACCTTTGGTAGAACTTATAGTTAGGGATCGTCACCAGAAAAACTCGCATGCGGGCTGCAATGCACTTTTGGCTATTCTGCAGCGCGAGTTTTGGATCTTGTCTGGACGACGTACGGTACGGAGCATTGTGTTTCGGTGCTTGCCTTGCTATCGGTTGAAGGCAGCCACAATGCAACCTCAGATGGGAGACCTCCCACCGGACCGGGTGACGGAAGCCTGGACGTTTGCGGGTGTGGGAACGGACTTTGCGGGGCCTTTTATGGTAAAGGCATCACGCCTTCGCAACGCGAAGTCAATCAAGGCGTATTTGTGCGTGTTTGTGTGCCTAGCAACCAAGGCCGTCCACTTCGAACTCGTGGCCGACCTCACTACGGAGGCTTTCTTAGCAGCTTTAGATAGATTTGTGTCGCGAAGAGGGCGACCAGCGCTGATCAGGTCGGACTGTGGTACCAACTTTAAGGGCGCTGATCGATGTATGAAAGAAATTATAACGTTTTTATCGGAAAACGAGGAAGCTATCGGCACGAGCCTCTCCCGTCAGGGCATTAACTGGGTGTTCGATCCACCAGGATGCCCCCACTGGGGTGGTATATTTGAAGCGGTTGTAAAGTCCGCTATGACGCATTTGATGCGCGTTATAGGTTTAACGATATTAACCTTTGAGGAGCTAGCGACCGTGTTTTGTAAAATTGAGGCCGTTCTCAATTCACGTCCTTTGTGTCCGCTTAGCTCAGATCCGAATGATCTGGAGGCCCTGACACCAGGGCATTTCTTAATTGGCCGACCACTTAACGCCTTGCCAGAGTACCCCTACACAGAGGTCAGTAGCAATCGTTTGACGCGTTATGAGTTGCTGCAGCAAATGTCTCAGAATTTTTGGAAGCGATGGTCGCTTGAGTATTTGCACATTCTGCAGCAACGCCTTAAGTGGACGGACAGAACTGAACCCCCTCGCATCGGAGATCTCGTTCTGGTTAAGGATGCCAACCTGCCGCCACTGCGATGGCGCAGAGGGCGCATTCTCAACTTGTTCCCAGGTAGTGATGGCACTCCTCGAGTCGCGACAGTTCAGGTAGGGGATTCAGTTCTTAAGCGAGCAATAGCAACGCTATCTCGTCTCCCCAGTAGTGAATAGGCCTAAGGAATTCGGCCTAGGGCGGGTGAATGTTTAATTTAGCGTTGCTATGCTGGGGTAAGTTAGGTATTAATGACGGTCTATGAATGCGCCGCGATACTCGTTCGCATGCATTCGCTCTGGGCATATGTTGTCCCTTTCTCACTCGCGGGGCGAGGGTGGCGGCGTGCGCGCGGGCCGCCTGGTAGGCGCCAAGCGGTGATTTCTGCACCGCACTTTCAGTCACTCAAAACCGTTCGGACGGGAACGTATTGTGTTTTGTGCGGATTTCCCGCCACGCGTTTTGTGATGCCGCGTGTAATGGACGATTCAATTTGAGATCGCGCGTGTTGATGCATCGTATTATTGCGTTTCTCCTGGGTTATACTAGAATACCAGGCTTAGTGATTGTTGGATGTCTCGACGTCTTCCACGTGAGCGTCGCGTTGAATAGGCATCAAGTGGCCATATTGGCTCGCGTTTGTACGGCCCAAATTCGTGTTGGGTCACGCGTAATGACTAATATCAAAGTGGAATACGAACAGAAGCTGTGAGTGGTTTGAAGTGAATAACGCGCCAAGGCTGTAGTGGAATGCTGGGTGTCGATATCTTTTCCACCCAGCCCTGTAAGTACCCACGGAATCCCTATTTGATCCATTCCCTGAACTTCCTTTCTCCGTTGGGTATTTTATGCATTTGGACCGGTGACGTGACCGTAAGTGTTGAACCTAGTTGTTTTAGTATAAAACTGTTTCTTTGTGTTAATGGTGTGTTCCCTTTAGTCATATTTGTTGTACCATTATCATTGTGACTCCTTAGTACGAATTGCGGAATTCGTGGGGTGATATAATTTGGAGGTACTTACTTATAATCTAGTGCTTATACGTGTGACGTAACGCCAGATCGGCAGACGGTATTTACTACAGAATTGAGTTATGTAAAGGTCAGAACACATCATTTGCCAATTTCACTCAACTTAGTTAATTAAGTTAAATAGATTTAGGTTCACGTTTAATTCATAGTATGCGCTGCTATATTGTGCAGCGTATGCTATTTAGCGCTGCGTAACGCGGCCATTGTCTGCCTTCAGTTGAACTCCTGGTATTTTACTAGAAATTTACCTGTGTAAATCGCTTCCACTGCGGAAGTTTAGCTTGGAATTAGACATATATTATACATATTAAAACATTTAAAAAATCTTACATCTAATTTACACTTGCAAATAAAAGATGGACGGACTGACAAAAGTGATCCTATAACGTTTCTTTTGAGGTACGAAACCCTAAAACGATGCAAAAACATGCATTACAAAAAAGCATGGTTAGGATCGTAAGTCATATTTCTGAGCTCACCTTTGCAAAACCAACAGTAATTTTCCTTGATGAGATTCGCTCTAAATATGTTATTTATTAAAGAAACCAGATGTTCCTAGTTCCATATTGCATTACAAGTATAAGTTGCTACAGTAGACAGTACAACAAGCTTATCTCTAAGAGATCTCGTTTGCTCCGGCCCAACGTAATCATAGAAATGTATGGTTTCTAGTTCCAATATTAAAACAGTGTAAAGGCCGTTACTGTGTAGGTATGTTTTGTGTTTTCTTTTCGAATATAATAAGTTTGCCGTGTGATGCCGGCTTAGAATATCATCACCCCATTTCTTTCCCGTGGGAGTCGTAAGAGGCAACTAAGGGACTCGAGGGTGTGTATTGCAATTTAAGGCGATGGGCTGACAACCTGTCGCTATAGCGATACACAATTTTCCGAATGACCCTCAAACATTTGTCAGACGTGGTGTAAATGGCGGCTATTTACGCTCTGCCTACCCCGCAAGGGATTATAGGCGTGATATGTGTATGTATGTATGTATGTATGTATAATAAGTTTATATCCTACGGGTAGGTATTTGGTGTAATGATCTATTAGGCTGCGCCGTGTGATGCCGGCTTAGAATAGCATCACCCCATTTCTTACCCATGGGTGTCGTAAGAGCCGACTAAGGGACTCGAGGGATGTGTATTGCAATTTAAGGCGATGGGCTGACAACCTGTCACTATAGTGATACACAGTTATCTGTTTGACCCTCAAGCTTTTGTCAGACGTCGTGTTAATATCCGTTTTACGGCTGTTAACGCTCTGCCTACCCCGTAAGGGATTTAGGCGTGATTTATGATGATCTATTAGGCTGGACTAGTCATGAGTACTTCCATCATCATCCTTGGTCCGAATCCATTCCCTGTAGGTTATCTCCCCGCTCGTATGGGTCTCTTCTTGCATCCTCCCGTTATAAATATAATGATAGATAATACATGTTTTTTCACTGGCTGTTTTGCTTTTCTTAGCCGACAAAGTTAACGAGAATAAAAAAGAACAAATGTAGAGTGGTAACTAAACCTCTTGTGCTCGTTATGTAAGTGGCGATAGTCGCAATTTCTTCCGAAGTTACGTAAAAATAAAGGCAATCTTAATATTGTGTAAAACTTATGAACACGAAACGAAAATCTCTTGAATGCACTATATTCCAACTTCATAGCGCATGTAGCACGTAGGGAACTAAACTAGGTAAGCTATTTATTTTGCATGTGGTAGAGGATGGTAGTTGACTGTATCTGTGTAAACTTGTTGGTTGTAAATGTGTTCTGTGTGCATATTGTTATTGAATACGTAACACCTTGTTGCGGTTTCGGGTTACAAACAGTAATGCGATACAAATGGAGAAATTAGTTGGCTTTGAATGGCAATGACATAATGATTATAGCATTGAATTGTAACATTGAAACTCTCACTACTAGCATATTTCGATTACTTGTCGGGTACCAGAAAAATCTCAATGATGGGCATCAATGAGTGAAATGGGCTCAATTATACGAAAAATTTAGCTACATAATCATCACAACGGGCTCTAAGTAGTCTGCACAGAGTAGCACGCCTCAAGGCACGACCCGTTTTCGCCATACAGTCGCCACCAGCCAGTCTTTGAAAGAAGCTACATAGCACCACAACTACTTATTCCAATGCCAAATTGCCATTTGAAGATGCTTTAATGATACCTAATGATGATAGAGGGAGATTAAGAGAAACCAATATAGTTGAATGCGTACGCTATGAAACTGAATAATATATGATTTTTTCCTCATAAACAAATCTTCATAAACTAATATAGCAACTTATCCAGCGTGACATTAAAGAAAGGATCATACTTTATTAACCGCTACATTGTATGATTTTTGCAGCGCGCAGCTTGTGTTTAATGAGTTTCGTCATACCTAAAGACTTTGTTGCTAATGACTGTTTAAACCCTAAAACAAGATAATCCCTTGAATATTTTCGTGTTTATGTCTTGTCTAGTTTTCTGAGAATTTGTATATTTTCTATCTATAAGCATTGTATCTTTAAGCCGAGGGTAAGCTACACTTTTCTGTTTTAACAAATAATATAAGATTGCAGATAGTAATTTGAAAACAAAAAGAGGTGCTACAAACCAATTCACTTATTGATTGTGTCCTGCTGAGTCACCGTCTGTCCACTCTTCGTTCCAATTAAGGAGCTGGCTGCAGTACTTTACGGTAAATAAGATGTTTTTTTCTGTTGTAGACAAACAATAAGACAATCCATGCTATATTTGGTAAATAATGACAATTATTTCGTAATCACAAAGAATAACATCCTGCGCTGCACTCGCCCACCTGCCCAGCGCGGTGAGGTGAGTATTAAAAAATAACTTCAATCAGATTAGGCACTTAACCAGCAGTGGTATGTTGTGGCTACCTAAGTTGTACCGGCCACAACAGTTTACTACTGGATAATATGGCCTCCCCCTTCCATGGACCTGAATCGCTATACTTACTTACACCGAAACCCTCAAGATAAATAAGTCATTGTTGCAATATAATTTAGTTTTTATTTCTATTTGTAGAGCACCTAATAAGAAACTTGTTTACTTTACTTTGTCTGTTAGGTCGTAAATCTCGAAACTTCAAAGCAGTCGTTGACGGTTCGGTGTCCCACACGAAAAAGAAGAAGAACGCAGTATATATAAAAAAGCTTCCAGTCCAGTTACATCTACTTCATTGCCGAACTACATAATATTCTGTACTCAGAGTATACTGAACCATTAAAAGGAATAGGAAACCCTAATGTATTGAATGTGTTAGCAGTTGAATGGACAGCTATATAGATTTATAGAAACGTTAGGGGGTATGTAAGAGTAAGAAGCTGTGGGAACACGATAAGATTTCTTTTCCGATGTGGTTGCAAGCAAGCTAGACAGACATATGTATGTATTTATAGTAATGGTTTAAATCTTATTAACTTTGTTATAACCTCAAATGTACTAAGTGTACGCATAGCTCATTCATAGGTCCACCTCAATGTATGACGATTTCATTAATCATCATGAATATTCATAAGTGAAACGACCACTGATGGTTACTTAAATATGGTCTTATGGCGATAGTTTTAAGGTAAATTAATACCTAAAAAAATAATTTGAAACTTACGAGTCTCGTTTAAATATAATCATAATGTGTGAAAATAATCGTGAGTACTTAATGGAATCAAAATTTACTGATTTAAAGTTATTGAGACTTTCGATCCTGTCGAAATAGGTTAGTTACAAAAGGTTTTACAGATATTTAATAGCCAATTTTAGCTAGTAATACACTAGTAATAGCATGCACCAGCTATGTCATAGACGTAGAGAACATTACTTATACACAGTTATACATCGAGAATTTTAAACCTTCTTGGATATCTATCACATTCGTCACAATGACAATGACAGGAATCATTTAAACCATAGTTTTCACACCAAAACACAAATATTTATAAATTTTTGCGTTATTTTCACTAGTGTTCTACAGAAATGAAGGCACAATGTCTTGTAATAGGTTTCCTTATACTTGTGGCTATTATGGCGATATGTGTTATGGTGAAATTCTCAACAGATATTACAGAGAAGAAAAAACTTAAGAATGAACTGTTGTTGTATGAAAAGCATGAACCAAGTCCTGTAGTAAGGTCTCTTGGTGTTATTAGTCTTGTTCAAACTACCAATAGATCTCATAAAATGGCAGATAAGTTTCCGTATACAGCAGCTATTCTTAGAAATTCGACCAACACTTGGACGTTTGCTTGCTTCGGTAGTTTGATCCTTGTCAAATGGGTGGTCACCACAGCGCACTGCAGAAAAGCCGGCTCGACTCATAGAGCACTTACTTACTTCGATTATGTAAAGAACCACACACGTTCATATCCCATTTTATTTTGGAGGGTACACGAACTATTTGACAAAACTAAAATAAGTCCAAAATACGATATTGCACTTGCAAAGTTGAATATTAAGCGAAACTTTCCGTTCGCTTTAAGATCAGCTGTGGTAGCTATGGGAGCAACAGACGAGAACGAACTTGTAGCAAGTATATGGAAAACTGTTGTTAGTATGGATGGAAAACAATATTTGACAAATGATTTAGATCATTACGACATGAGGATAGCCCAAAATTATAGATGTTATGAAAGCTACGGTATTATACTCGACGAAAGTATGTTTTGTGTTGATATGTCGGACTACGACGATTGTTTTGCCCATGATTTTGGGCCCATATACTACAAAGATAATGTTGTTGGGATAAGTACAATTAAACCAAGAGAATGTGATTCTAAACTTGCGATTTTCACTAACGTGTCGTGGTACGCTAACTGGATTTACAAGTCTACGGGCACGATTATATCTGAATAAATTGTTATGGAATATATTTTTTCAATTACGGTAAAAATATTTTTATTTTACGTAAGTACTTACTCTTTTATATCTTAGGACTCCTAAAAACTTCGAAAGCACCCAATCCATTATTCAAGGTCTAGCCCGGACGTTTAAACATCTATGCTATCTAATATAATATTCGGAGCAGCCATCTCGTTTGCAATTTCTGGTGCCAGAGAACTTCCTGTGTTTCCTGTAACTACCTGCCGTTTTGCGCCAAAACGTAATTTTGGTCCTTCTAGCCGGATACCCGTAAGATATCTGTTTGATGTAATGATAGTTCCACGGGAAGCCTTTGTTTGGCATGAAATTCACTGGATTTAGCCTTTAATGGTAAAACCCTTAGACGGCTCATTTAAGTAAAGTGAAACTTTATGCAAAACACTAAACGAAAATCTCAATACAATATTTAAATTAATGTACAAATAAAATAAATTCTATTCTTATAGATCTAATCAATAAAGTATTTTGAAATATCAATCAACCAATTTTCATTTTCGAAGTTGTTTTTCCTATCATGCACTCGAGAACCTCAATCATATTTTTTCTATCAGTTTGTGGATCACAGCGGCTTCCCATTTACACACAAAAAAGGGATACTCGGTAAATCCAGACCATAAATATCTTACATTTTCATTTGGCAGCCGTCAAGTCGATCGGAAATCAGAGTAAGACGGCAACACTTACTACTTCGAATTACGATTCCTCGATTCGAATGGCAGATTTATCACATGACCGAAACAATGAAGTTATCACGTAAAACACAGGTACGATAGCGCGTAAATTCTACTAAAGTTACTTTGCAACAACAATTATGATTAACAAATAGATGCTACGAAGTTAGAAATAGCCACTTGACTGAAATGGGACAGCAATAGGTAACTTAATTATACTGAAGTGACCGTTAGTGAGGCAGATGTCACATGTTCGATATACTATATATATAAATATATACTGTACTGTGAACATATACTTACAAATATATATAGTGATGAACACTTATAGTACAGTTAATGGGGCAGTTTTCTACCAGGTGGACCAGCGGCCTTGCAGGTGCTATGGGTAAACGTTGCATGCAATCTTCCTGTAAACGCGGTATTAACAAGGAAGGGAAGCGCCAGAATGAAAAACATGAAGGCATAGGTAGGTTTGTACTGAACGTCATAACAACAAACGTAGCTATAAAAATGCAAATATTCAATTTACTCCCTATATTTTCATATGTTGAGCAACTAACGTTTCGACGAACAAAAATTTCGATGAAAAGATCTTTGTTCTAGAAAATTGTAGGTACGACGAACCCCTTCTTGCGGATAAACCGAAGGCTTTTGGGAAATAACTAAGGTAGGGGATCGTTTCGGCCATTACCTGATTCGCCCCTTTGTTTTCCTTCCTGCACTTTCTTTGTATCCAATAATTAGCTGGTAGTTGTGGGAATTGAGTTTACTTATGCATTCTGGTTTAATTTATTTATTGTTCTTTTGTGGTAGAGAAACCATTTGCTGTTAGTTTTTTTCAGTGCTGGACTCTGCAATTTTAGCCCCGGGGCATTGAAATCTACACCTGAATATTTGGTGGGGAGCTAGGGGCTCACCCGGAGAAGTTTGTGTGGTTGCCCAAATAGTTGTTTTAGGCAGAGCAGATTGGACTTAAGGTTATTGGTGCCAGTATTTCCAAAAATGGGGAACAAAACAAATGAGGGACCTTCTGTTGCTTGGAGTGTAATCTGCTGGCAATGGCTGCAGTAGCGGCTACTGTGATGTCGTCATCATCATTCGAAACGACTTGTCTGGGTCAGATAAATTGAGATAGTTTGTATTGTAAGTAGCATGTGGATTACTTCCTGCAGATTGTGGAATAAGCTTTTATTTTTTGTAAAACACTATTCTGATGATATTCTTTGTAAAATACTACTTATTCTTTGTAAAATACTATGAAGTAGAACATAATATAGAACCAAAGGCCAAATGTCGCAGGTTTTTAAAAAAGAAAGAAATTAATTTTGACATATTTTCAAACCTAACTCACGTCAAATCTTCCTGATTTCCTACGTTTAGTTATTTCATTGTCTCCAACATTTATAATACTTGTCTCGAATCCTTTTGAACTGTCAGCGTCCCGAGTTCCAACAAAATGTAAGTCTCGTAAGAAACTCCACATAAACAAAACGAGACGTCAATTTGCAAAAGAAAACAAGAACACAGGTAATTGTGAATAAACTTTGCTGTTTGTAAACGATTCGCGGTGCTCCAGCTTCTGTTTGGTTAGTGAAACCGCATTATACAGGATTTTTTACAGGAACATTACAGATAACGTTTACAAAAAATCACACTTAGAATTCCGTCTATATTCCACAAAAATAAAAACATGATTATCCAAATATGCAGGTCTAACCCACTGATAAAATTTGAGGACTGACCAAATTTTTATTCAATGTTCTAGTTTTATCGTGCAACAATCATACTCGTAGCTGTACAAAATTGCAGATACTAGTATAAAACGGAAACGTAGCAGTTGGCGGTTTGTAGGTAATTCAAAAGATTAATTTTAGCTTTGTTTATGCTAACTTTTACCTTTTTCCAAGGATCTAGTCTTTGTTAGTATAAACATAACTTTTTATGCTAAAGGGACTCGAAGGTAACATGTTTATTGCAATTTTAGGCAATAAGCTGACCACCTGTGGTGACCCACAATTTTCTGGATAATCCTCAAATGTTTGTCAGATGAGGCGTCAATGTCCTTTTTTACGGCCGTTTTCGCTCTGCCTTCTCCGCAAGAGATATAAACTTGAAATGCCTATGTATTTTTATGAAGGCTGGGTGATGATCAAGCAACATTTGCAACTATTTTCATATTTACAGACAGACAGAAACACTTTATTTTGCACACATTAATAATTATAACTTATACTAGAACAAAAACAAACAACACAATATAAGCAAAGTGCGCATTAACGCTATAAGCGATCTCTTCCAGACAACACAGCTGCACTCTACTGGTCATTTCAGCCTCGAAAATTTTCCCAATGTATTTCTGGGTACCTTCAAATGCTGCATCATCGACGAAGACCAGGTCGGAGATGATGAGCTGATTGATCATGACATTAGTCTTATCTAAGTTCATCCTGAGTTCAACGCGTCTCGAGGCAATGTTGAGACTGGATATTACTTTTTGCAGATCCTGCAGCTATTCGGCCATTATGATTATATTGTCGACAAGGGTCAAATATTTACCGTTGACGCTGACGCCTAGTCCATCCCATTGCAGTGTTGAAGACATCCTCCAGCGCGTTGGTGAAGAGTTTCTGGGATATAACGTCATCCTGTCTTACTTCCGATGCAGTTGGATGGGTCCCGTTTTGTGCTTTTTTTGGCACTTACACCGACATCGTTTGCCATTTTATAGAGGCTATTCAGCATCTCCACGTATTGCCAATCCTCTTGGCATCGCTGCAAGGACTCAAGAACAGCTCAGGTTTTGATGGAGTCGAAGGCTGATCAGCAATTTTTTATGGATGGTAGGTCATTTTGTTAAAAATAATTTCGACCCATGTTCCACAGGAAAAGTTTATTAAATCCATGAGTACCTTGTTAATCTTGCTATACCCTGTTTGTTACTCTCTGTAGTTACTTGTTTACTTTTATTTCCCGTGATCATATCACTCAAACTGAAATCAGTCAAGCGTAGGCATGGGCATAAAGTATAACATGTTTGATTTCCATTTCAATTTAACATCAAAGCAACGGGAAATTATCACTTCATCGAAATGTTCGATTCTGTCTCAATTTCTTTGAAATTGGAGTGTTTATTTTAAGAGCATTTTTTATGACCTGTATTTGTAAGACGGAGAATCGCAATTCAGTGTTTCAAAGGCATTCCCAAAATTGTATTTTTGTTGTCTGATAGATTCAATTTGTCGTATTCGAGCAAGTACGAGTGGGTCGTGCGTATGCGAGATTGTGGGTTGTTTTTCTAGTAAATCATGTAAAGTAAACACTATTCATACATATTAGGGTTCCGTTCCGGGATCAAACTATACTGGTTATCCTTACAGTAAACAGTTATTAAAATAAACTGGTAAATCATGGTGCCGCTTATAGTACTACAAAACTTCTACGACTACGCATGAAGAAGAAAGCAAGTCCGACTTGCCCACCGAGGGTTCCGCAATATGAAAATCAAGCCCTTTCATATTATGCCCTACAGCCCTACTTGAAAGAATAGCCTCAAGTTTTAAGTTTTGTTCTTTTCTAGCCCACTAAAAAAAAGCATATTAAATTGAGTACCAAATTTTAAAACACTTCCCGTGTTGGGTATACAATTGGCGGGCAAGAAATGAGCTGCGGTAGCCCAGATGGAAGAGGCGTCGCCACTAGTAATGCGAAAGTCGCAGGTTCAAATCCTGCCCGCGCTTGAAAATTTTGCAAGTTTTCAAAAAAAAGCATATTAAAATTGATTGTTTTCCAAACATGCACATCAAAACGAAGCGACTTGCTTTTTGGCCTCCGACCCTCAAACGCCTGTAGTCTCTACCGCCACGGGTACAAACATATACAAAGACTTAAGGCAAGCTTGCTTCCTGTGCTTTAGCCTAGCAGCAGATTCATCCGCACACTCCGCCTTCCGTTTTGACTCTTACAAATGGCAAGACGCAAACGTGCAGCAGCACGTAGCATCCCAAAGGAAACACCGACTCCTCTCCCACGGAATTAATGTGAGACCATCAGGGCGCTTACCTTAGGATCTTAAAAGACTCGAAGGATCCAACACACACGGTATGTCTGCACGGTATACGCTGTGCCTGAAAACGTCCCGCTGACCGGAAATAACTAATATAGTACACTAACAGTACGGCTTATATAATAAAGTACACTGTTTAATCCCTTATAAAGGAAAAAAAACAAGCGTTTTTTACGAGTAGAGCATATACGGTCGTACCTTTTTTTATTAATGTTAATTTAGGAACTTAATTCCTTTACAAATACAAGCGGCCTGTAGAGAGGAGTAAGGAATAGATTTTAATTTCAACGCGATATCTCCGCGCGTTCGACGGAAGGACGGAAAAAAAACTGATCCTTTAAGGATTCCGTTTTTTCTTTTGAGCTACGGAACCCTAAATTATTTAGATTGGTTGTATAATAGTTAGACTGTATGTGAAACTGTTCTATCAACCTATCATTCCCCTTTGATATAGTCATATTTATGAATGAAGGTATGTGGTAGGTAGGTTAGGTACCTATTAGTGTGGCCTAGTTTATTGACGCTCCAGTTTACACCCTCAAGCCGCCTACACGCAAAGCAAAAGGGACAGTTTAAGTCTAGTCCCCTAATGTCTATATATCTAACTATAATGTTGATATTGCAGTGTTATACGTTTCCATTTAGCTCCGTCCTAGCTGAGAAAAGTATCACCCTATTCTTTCCCGCAGGTGCCATATCTAAAAGGCAATTAAATAACAAGTTAAAAAAAATTGGCGACATCTTGTCACTAGGCCACTAAACATAGCTGTAGAAGTACCAATACGTACATAATTTTCTATTTCCTTTAAATATTTATCAGATGTAAACTTGATCTGTAACCCTGCAAGCATAAGGTGCATTATGTGTGTAATTACTGCGAAATAAAGTAGGTGCGGAACTTAGGTATCGGTAAATAGGAACGTATGCTGTGGCTTAGGCCTATTCACATTTATAAGCTGATAGGATTACCTAAGATTTCTACGTCTTCTTCTTTTGTTAAGAGTTATTTTTGTCTCGATAATCTATCTGGAGTATTCTTTATCAAGATTTTATTCCAGGTTGTGTTTTCGACTCACACATCTCGCGCACAGTAAATTAAGGGAACAGTAAGCAGTAAATCTCCAGCTTAAGTAAGTCTATCTGTATGCCTCGTACTCGGTAACTATTACCTAATCTGTGATAATACTTAGGTATATTTTCTGGGACGTATATTTAATATGCGGCTTATCGTATTTTTTGAATTAACCAGTTAGCGACTTTACCATATAACCGGTGGACCGGTTTTAAGGTAGGAATCGTTGCTTTTAAGGATCCCATGCAAGCCTCAATAAAAAAACATGAAGGGCTTTTAGATTTAAAATAAGTAAATCCTCAGAAGGAGGAAGAGGAGGCCTTTGCCCAGCAGTGGGATCCCGACGGCTCTATTATAAGATAAGATAAGATAAGTCTTCAGAGCGGAGCAGACCGCGTCCGTATGCAGCTCGTGGGCGTAATCACGCGCGTATCTATGACGTTGTAATGTATGGGACTGTAGGAGATAACAAAAACAAAATTATTGTTGGTACGCAACAGACCCCTTGCGATGCGTATGCAGCACCTATGCGGAGTTACGCGCGTAACCTCGCACGTAACTCAGTGTGGCAGGGGTGCACGGCGTGATTATGCGCGTGGTTACGTGCACGTGCTGCATACGTACGCTGTCTGCTCTTTCAGCGTCGTCGCTTGAAGCAGAACTGGAGACCATATTTTATATTTTTCAAAAAACTCTATTTTCTGTTATTTTGCAGATATGACTGACTGTTCCGTATTTTTACTGTATCTTCAGTAAAGGAGATAAGAGTACAATTTCCGAACACAATACACTCGTCTTTCTAAAGGGGAGAAAATCACGTTCAGCGGATTACACCGCATCTTACTTACCATCGAATTTTTAAATCTGGCTAACTTTTGGGGGCCTGCTATGATGAAATAGGGCCTCCGTTTTTTGAATTTTTTTAATTGTAAGTAAGTAGAAACACAAAAATGTCATGAACATGAACAATTAGAAAATGTTATAACTTATCGCTAAAAGCGTTCTCTTCCAGACAACCTTTGCGTTGGAGGAGTAAGTAAGTTTTTTATCGCGAAACGTTCTATGTTGTCACCATTTTGGTTATCTATTGCGTACTACAAGCACGGATTTTGGTTTCAGGACTACCCTTCGGTGGTAAGGCGAATGCAGGCACTCAAATGTTCAACACACGATCTTAGTAGTGTAATTACTAAGCACATCGTGTGTTGAACATGTTATGGGTACGTAGCATCTAACCCAGAGACAATACCTTCTCTTACCGGTTATGATACGAATGCATAGCTGTAAAAGCTATTAAAAATTTCCTATAGTAAAAATGCCCTGTATTCCCTTTTTTCGTCACCAAACAAGGGACGCAAACAAAAGAGTTCATTGGAAGAAGTTATAAAGCAATCCTAAGCCTGCAATGTATCCCGCCACGCCCTAAGCTCCAAGCAGGGTTTTCATTTTAAAAGTTGAATCATTAGGCAACATTTGAACGGACAGGAAAGCTTTCAGAAGCTTTTTTCAAAACAATTTAAATAGAGTTTCCCGAGGAAGTAGGACTTTGCAGCAGTTGTTTCTGCATAAATACTTAACTTTGTTAAAGCGGAATATTTTTAGCAGATTCCCGTTTTGGTCTTTTAGTGTTGTTTAAAAATTAAGCTTGAAATGTTTGAAAAAGTTTTTAAAGCTTGCGACGAGAAGAGTTAATCAACACCCGTTAGTAATAAATACGGCAAACAAAAACACATAAACTCGGTATAAGTATAGCTATACATTCACTAGGGGTTTTTAATGCTTAGAAACGAAGAAAGTTTTGTATGAGTGTGAAGAGGTCCATGCGTATGCTCACAGTTTGGCAAATTTACCTTTAACGGAAGTACTTTGATTGAAACTCAAGCGCTCTAGATTCATTTATAGGTGCCAAACCATCCAATAAAAACAATCGGTTCCTTATAACAAAAACTAATAATCACATTTTTTTTGTAAGTTATTTCGTTTTGATAATTAAATTTAGTTTTGCTTAATTACTCAGGACTCAGGGCTTTTATTTTAGCCTGCAGAGCGCTTTCATCAAACCTCAGCTGGAAACATTTCTCATTATGCGGAATTTCATCTCCGTGCATTCATACCTCGCAATTTTTCCAAGCGAATGGCAGGATTTTTGTAAGCCCTCTTTACTGCTCAGCTGACCTGTGTGACTAAGGTCGTAGGTTTCGTACTTACAAACAGACAAGGAGACCACTGACCCTGATAATAACTTCAACGAAATTTCACTTTATCCTTTCATTATAGTATATCAGTATTCGGAGGGCTGTCCCTTAAACCCTGTACCTACATTTATTCTGTTTACTTCTTTATTTATAACACCGACGCGTACGTGCTCTAGCACCTATTGGAAATCCATTATGAAATAAATAAAAAGAAACAACATTAAAAATGAGTGTCTGTCAGTAAAAAATATCGTAGTTAGAAATGACTGGATACTTGCTTATAATTTACGTCGAAATCTTAAAAAAGAAACACAATTAGATTGAACGCAACACTCCAGAAACATATTTTTCTCAATTATCCTTTGATTCCTGTACAATACGTGCACATTTTTTCATCTTTCGGCAGAATATATCATCGGGAGTGTTCATAAAGCGGGATTTATTACGCAGCGTGTTTGGCATTCATCGCTCGCGTCGAACGGAACGTCCATCTGCAGATTGCTCCTTTTGTTTAAAGTGGGACTGAAATTGAAACTATTGCAGCTATTGCTGTTGGTAAATATTGCCATTCAGGTCACCTATAGAAAAGAGATATATTGGTGATTTAATAAAATGGCAACGTTTAGATGTTTATAGTAAAGTAGGAGTAGGCGTACAGTTATTTTCTTGAATTTGTTTCTATTCACTTCATTTTTGGACCTACATAGGTTTTCAAATTATTGAAAGAACTACGAAATTTACCTGATGTTTTTATTTATTTATCGGCTATCGCACTACATTCATGCTTTGATAAATGATATTCAGTGAGCTTCATGGAACGGAACCTATTGTTTCGCGACGTGTTTGGCATTCATGGCTCGTGTCGAACGAAACGTCCGCTTCACAGATTGCCCCTCTTGTTTCATTAACTTGCACTGGAATAACGGAATAGACTTCAAAAAACAAAGGCATATAATAGTCCGTGAAGAAACTCATATCCTTTACCTTGGTAGGTATCTGTCAAATATGTTAAAAATGCCATTATTTTCTAAAAGAATAACTTTAAATAACTATTGTTAAAGAAATTGTGCTAGATAAACTATCGCCAAGGCCCTTCTCGAGGGTGCCATTATTGGAGGTGTTATAACCACTCAATAGGGCTCCCATATCGCATCGCAAGTAGCTGTCAGAAATTGCATGAAGAATGGAGATATTTGACAGATACCGATATTATTTGCAATGCGATGCGAATTCGGAATTTGTAGCCACCGTAAAAGTTTTTTGAGTGGTCTACTTTTACCTTATCTGCAAAATTATTTATGTACTACATAAATTCGTGCCGAAAATTGGAACTGAATAATATAAGCTTACGCGATATTCTTGCGTATTAGGCTCTCAGGTGCTATAAGTTATTCAATATACCCGTGAAAAGGTTGTTCGCAAGCTATTCCAACTACCAGCATGCCTTTCAAAGCAGAATTTTCCATGGAAAAAGAATTCCGTACAACACAATAAAGGAATAGTGCGATAAAGCGTATACAGGATTATGGATCATACTATGTGTGGAGGTTTTTATATGCGAGTCAGATAGTATTTGATTTTACTAGCAAATCATAGCATACTACTATTATTACCATGGGTCATTATAATTAGAAATTGGTGCTCTCGTGGTAAATTGAGCTAGTAGGTTATTGTATATCGAAGATTTGAGACGAGGTCTAATTTCTCTTGCCTAAGAAAAACATGTTTATTTTCATGAAGGCATGTACTATTATCCGTGTAAGGGATTCGCCCCTTCATAGATTGACTTTGTCAACATTGTGTTCTTGTGTATATCAAATTCAAAGGTAAATCCTTCCTTAGTATCCTCTTGAATTCCATATGCCACTGGAATATTGAAGACAACCCACCAACTTCGGTTTCTGTACAGGCTTACAGTTATGAACTTTACTTCTCTCAGTTCAGTCTTACGTCGACAGTGTGAGTTCAACTTACTGGAATAAGGGGAATGCAAGCGGCAATAGATTTTGCTTCACTAATTGAAAGAGCTTCGAGCGCTAGTTGTTCATACATAAAAATAGACGGAGCACTGCTAATACACATAGTGGAGTAAAAACTTTAATAAAAAGCAGAGATGATAATATGACCTATTATATAAGACAGATATGGTGAGTTTATAATAGCATCAACCAATTATTACCCACGGGTATCGTAAAAATCCACGAAAAGAGCAGCAGCGTCTGTAAACACGATCTATTAAAACTGCCACCGCGCCCAACTAATGCTTAATTTGTGAAAGTGCACACAAGAAACCACCTGTCATACATAGTAAGTATGACAAATATCCCCATGTCTATCAATGAGCTATAGTGGCTAACAACTTAGCTATTAATGATGATGATGATGACCTATATAAGGAATACTAAATAGTGTGTATGCGTAATTCGCATGTATGTTTAATTTAAATTACTTTACAAATGTACTTTTTTCATCTTCACTAAGTAGTTTTGTAGCATAACATCTACCTTATTTATGGGTTTAACTGCTTTGAACTAATATTAGGAAGTTGGTACCAAGTTTCAGTATCGAATGTTCTCGAGTTGAGGCTTTGACGGGTTTATTGGGAGATCCTTTTAGCTCATTTAGTGCAGTCCGTCTGTAATTGTATAATATAACTGCAAGCTCAGGACTCTTTGCACTTTTAGATATTTAGTGACGAGTTTACCTATGTCAAAATGCAAAAAGTCTCATCCCAGTTATATTTAAGCAGGATAGACGAAAACATAGCTAGCCTACTGGAAAAAATACCACACATACATACATACACATATCACGCCTTTAATCCCTTGCGGGGTAGGCAGAGCGTAAGCGGCCGCATAGATCGGACATTTACGCCACGTCTGACAATCATTTGAGGGTCATCCGGAAAATTGTGTATCGCCATAGTGACAGGTTGTCAGCCCATCGCCTAAAATTGCAATACACACCCTCGAGTCCCTTAGACGCGTCTTACGACTCCCTCGGGCAAGAAATGGGGTGCTGCTATTCTAAGCCGGCATCACACGGCAAAGGAAAAAATACCTCTATAACTTTTTAAGCAATCGCGATCACTTTCACTCATTTTAAGTATTAGACCGGGTCTATCGCGATAGTATTTAGGTAAATATTAGTAATTTACAACACATGAAACTGTATTGGAACGTCGGGACACAGGTAAATTACTAATATTTACCTAAATACTATCGCGATAGACCCGGTCTAATACTTAAAATAAAAAATAATACCTCTTAAAGACAGTCTAGAAGATTAAAAATACTTAAGAAGTGAAAAATTGTTTTAAACAAAAAAAAAGGTTTAACATGTTCTACATTCTCTTCAACTCAAATTTATCTTTTCGCTAACCAAAAATTATTTTTTCCTGATTTTTCTACGAGAGAAAGTAGGAGAATGCCATAATGGAATTTTATGTTGCGGCGAAGTTTCAAAAGCTATGCTATGCGTCTTACGTGAAAGGTATTCCAGTTGACAAAGACTGCGAAATGTGTTTACGAGCGGAAGCATTTCATAAGAAAATAACTTTCTTACGGAAAATATACACACGAAAACTGTGATTCTTTTTGCCTGAAAGTAAGAAGTAAGTAAACGGACAACTGCCTATCGATGAGATGAGATTTATATATCGATTTCTGGAGTGGCAGCCATGCATGGGAAAGCGCAGCGTGGAACGGCAGTGAACCACCAAACTATAAGTTGTAAGGGTTGCAAGCAGCATTGAATGCACTCCACCCAAAAACGGTATATTGGGACTCCTTAAGGCATATTATGTGCAGCAGTGGACTGTCAAGCTTTTTGAACGTTTGATTTGAGAAGATATTCTGTTTTCTTTTTCTACACTACATTCCTCTCCGATATTGTGCGTGATGATGTAAGTAAAGTTATGCCTTCAAAAAGGAATAAACGCAATCTTTCGAAACAGAACAAAGTGAGTAAGCGTTTTTATCTGTAATTGACATAAGCAACAAAGCTTTTGTCTAAGCTTCGGGGGATTATCGAGCGCCTTCAGATAATCTTCTAGCAAATTGCCGCTCTTCATAAAATATTCAACAACTAAAGTCGTAAGGTTGAAACGCGTTCGCAATACAAAATGGAAGAGAATTAAAATTTCATTACACTCACTTTTGCAAAGTGAAAATCTCATTTTTCTGATAACTGATAGATAATTTCTACAATTCACGCAGAAACGAAAATATGGAGCTGCCGTATTATTGTGATTTTGTTGGTAGTAAAAGCTGATAATTTTGAATTTCATAATCATTATACCTGTATAAGTAGGAAGAATATCTTATAATAAATAAATAAATATTCTGGACAATTCACACAGCGCTATCTAGCCGCACAATAAGGAAAGCTTGTACTGGGGGGACTAGATAACTGATATTAAACTACGAAAATATAAATTACTTAAATACACTTTATTTTTTAAATAAATGCCTACATATTATTCATAGAAACACTCAGACTAAACACAAATATTTGAAAATGGCTTAAACATAATTTGTGTTCTGTGGCGATTGAACCCGCGACCCTCAGCGTAGCAGGCAATATTATCCGCTACGCCATCCAGCCAATCCAAGTGTACCAACATAGTTGATGGTTGCTCATCATTAGCTTCATCAATAACCCAACCCATCTCATTTCACTGATGTCGAAAAACTAGCTATGATGGGCATGTAATATCTTGTTAATTACTTAGGTACGGTACTGGTCAGCCAAGATCGGCAGTTTATTTTTGATTGGATTGTACCATGTCAGTCAAAGCTCGTATGAACTAAACGAAAATATGTCAGAAAAAGTATTGGGCATATCACTCATATCCTAGGATTTAAACGATGGAGTAAAATATTTACACATTAAAAGTTGCCCAAAGGATTAACAAACATTTGCTGAACTTCATTTTATTATTGAAACCAACCATCCAAATAATGTTCATAACAATTTAATACCGAAATATTGATATTTCGGAAACATCGTTAAAAATAAATGCTAACTGCTGTTATGCCAAATTCGACTTTATCAGGTTTAATTTAAACTTTGCATTTCAAAAGAGCAATATTTGCAGGATTCTGTTTAATTTAGGCTCTGCGTACCTTTGTTGTGTATGAAAATTAAACAAAAAAGTTCTTTGTTTGCTCCCGTTAAATTCAGTTTCATTACAGCACACGTATGAGGCCTAAACTTTTTACTGTGTTAATGTCGTCGTGAAAATTCCAAATAGGTAAGTACCTAAATATAATTTAAATAAGCAAGTATACAAAATAAGCAAATTGTACAAAGTGTACTATAATTTATTCTGTGGCAGTGCTTTACGTTAAAATTAAGAATTAGTACCAAATGAGTACCTATCGTACTACATTAGTATCCTAGTACCTACAGTAATAATCGTAATCATACCGATCGCCTTGCATACGGCTGTCATGATTCGAATCGGTAGGTATTTGTAAATTTTTGATCCGATAATCGAAGATATTTATTTTAACAATATTTATTACCTACCTGATTTTCTAAATTGTATACAAAAGTATATTCTAAAAGTATCATGGTTAATTTTGATATAAGCCTCTACCAGCTACGTCCACATTACCCATGGAACGATCGTGTAAGTACCAAATTTAGCAGGCTTTTAAATTTAGTTAAATTAGTATAATGCCTATTGCCTTTATAAGTTTACACTATATAGGTACTTATAATTATATAGCTCTGTTTACGTACCGAAACAGTAACCATCTGAAACCTCAGGTTGCACCACAGACCACAATCTCCCATAGGACATGCGTAAACAAATTTGACACATTTTTCACGAGTACCTATTTTATGAAACAACGGTCGTAACCCGGTGTATGCGGGTTTCGGCACCCTTTTTACCACACTAATACGGAAAAATGAGTACAACAGTAGGAATTATTGTACCTACTACATGCCTAAATCATGGCAAATATATTTTTGCAGAAAAAATCCCTTTTAGGGGTAAAGGACGCAAAAAATTTACTCACGCACCATAGTAAAGGTTTTGGATCCGAATTGTAAATTGGCTATTGAAATTGAAAAAAGAACATTGTCATATTTGTAACGAAATCTACCGAAAGTACTTATGTTCGGGGGCGTGACTTTACAATATGGATCAAATAACTTATATATTCTTCTGATAGAGCTATTATATATTCTTCTACTTCAACATCCCTACTAGTTAAAATGATTAACCTACACTGGTTATTCTCATTAACTGATTTGAAAACCAGTAGATCTTGATCACTTAAATTGCTAACAAAAGTTGCCAGCACATATCCAGTTATGTTGATAAAATGGTCACATTTTTTAAGTAAGAAATCTAGATTTCTGAACGAGGTCTCAGTAAACGTTACCTACATCTCTCGCTATGGTTATAGAGAAAGCGTAATTGCCTTAATGACCGCGCTAATGTATACCACGTCATTTCCATACGAGCAATCGGCGCGTTTGTTTGTGCCGCTATTAAATCCCAGGCAACACAATAAAGGTTTGAACACACTGAACGTGTTCGTGCTGTGTCTTTGATGTAATTTTATGCAATTTTAGCCTAGTCTACAACTTTTATAGGAGGACATCTAACTAGCGTACCACTACTACCCCACTCTGTCGTCCACTAACTTTGCTTATACTATTAAGCAATGTAGGATTTAAGATTTAGCAAAAATCAGCAACGTCAATCCAAACACGCCACACACGAATATAAACAGAGTAGATAGGGTAATAGATGGATAGAGTAGGGTCAATAGTAGTGATGTATACTGATCCATTAAGTGCAGGTACCTTAACTGACAAAACTACAATAATAAAAACGGTTCGCCAATAAATGCATTTTAGCAAGTTGGAATACGCTAGATGTTGTAGCCTACAACAACTATTTATATAGGTGCCTAACCACGCTTATGTGTTGAGTGTGCAGAAGCCTCGAAACCCGGCCAACAGTACAGAATTACCCATTTCTGAATGTAGCAATCAAATGGCATTCAGAATGGCTTTTAAACAATCCACCTTTGGATTGGTGGAACCGCTTTCCAATGCTAATTCAGCTTTTAGTTCCATTTGCGAATGGAAATCAGGCGCTGTCTTCACATCAAAGATAGTTTTATGCGATAACGCATTTATGGAGGGTTCTGCAATAAATCATTGAGGTACCCGTACATTCTATTGTAGAAGGAATAATTTGTATTACGTTGCTAAGATATTTTTTCGTTAGTTGCAGTAGGCAATAAGGTATCGGGCGAGACGGGCTAAGAACTGCCTGATAGAAAGATATGCGCGCCTCAAGCACCAAGAGGCATCACAATTTCAGAATTTAATTACAAAAGAAACACATATATTTTAGAAAATGTTAATAGCTTTAGGTGTAACGGTCACTTTTTAGCCGGAAGCTTAATTACTGGCATATTTTATGCCGCTATGCTCATCGATACTAGGGACCATTGTGAATGATTCCATCCGAAGAAGTGAAAATTCCATCCACAAGATATCAAGAGGGTAAAAAAATTGGACCTATCGTGTGATGTGTTAAATAAAAAGGCTATAAGATGCTACATTAACAAAATACATGTCAGCTGTTTTGTACCTCGAAGACTCCAAACAAAGGATGTTTTGACTTTTGACTACTTTAAAAAATGAAATTTTCCACCATCTTGAAATCTAGTAGATGGAATTTTCATTTCCTCAGATGAATCATTTACATTGGTCTAGGGACCTATCAATAAAAAGGCTATAAGATGCTACATTAACAAAATACATGTCAGCTGTTTTGTACCTCGAAGACTCCAAACAAAGGATGTTTTGACTTTTGACTACTTTAAAAAATGAAATTTTCCACCATCTTGAAATCTAGTAGATGGAATTTTCATTTCCTCAGATGAATCATTTACATTGGTCTAGGGACCTATCACTGAGCAAAGTGGCATAATCTCTGCCAGCAATAAAGTTTTTTGGCTATGCACTAAAACTTATTGTCAGTTTTATTTCACAATATAGAATAAAAACTTGCTAATAATAGATACGAACTTATTATAAAATACATTTTTCCATTTATTTTATTTTCTTTGCGGTTGCGAAGATAACCTTTTCTACCTTTAACCGTTCCTTCTCACGTTACCACAGAGTATAATCTGGTACCTAGAACATAGCGTGACAAACTCCAATGATATAAAACTCAGTTACTTTTCGCCTTAGTACTACAACAAATAAGGTAGATGACTCTAAGGTAAGGTTAGCTATAATATAACTCAAATACTGTCGCAATACCTACTTCTATTAGCATTAGGATCAGAACACACCTTAGCATCGAAAGACGGGTGCATTTTACAGAAGCTAATGTTTGCTTGTGTATTGTGTAAGGATCACAGTTTTCAAAAAACATGCGGCGCACGTCGGCGGAAATTTCGCTCTTTAGCCAATTAGGAAAAGTACGCGGACGCAGAGTGTGCGCTGACCCTTTGAATTTCTCTATTTTTCATACTTTACTATGACAGCCACAACAATCCACTGCTAGACATGGCCCTCCCCCTATTGCCTAATAGGGGGAGGTGAGTATGGCAAATACTCTCCGCGAATTGGCAAGCGCAGTGCAAGGTGTTGTATTCATAGAGAACGCTGCTGCCCATCTCCAGGATATACATCCCTTAGTCGATTTTTATGAGACCCATGTGTAGATATGGGGTGATGCTTTTCTAAGCCGGCACCACAGTGCTATTTGTTATGTTTGTGGGGAATGCAACACTTATTGATCGAAGCTCGAAATGCTTTTAACGTCATCAATCTTCGTAGTGTGTGTTTCTGTTACGTACTGTCGTACTTATCTACTAGTTTCTTTATTTGCATTTAGACATCTACGAGTATTATTAGAGTCTGTGCAGAAAGAAAATAGGCGTGAAATTTGAGGGCGCCTCTGCTCCTTTTTATGAGAAATGTCATAGCAACATATGAAAAATGATTTGTTCACTTTTTGCCCACGCCTATTCTATTTCTGCACAAACTCTAGTTCTTCACTGAACTGAATCAAGTGAAAAATTACAATGGTAATCTAAACTAGACGGAAATTTTTATTATTAGGATTTATTACTGTCATTTAGTAAATAACCATACTTATCTGGCAAAGGCAAATAATATTTTGTGCCACATTACAACACGTTTTGAAATTCAAGAAAATGTTACCTCATTAATATCAAAATTATGAATGGTCTGGAATTAAACTTTGGAATGTTCGTGGTTGCTTTTACCTACTGAAGCTATAAGTACTGGATGTTTCTACAAGAAGATAATCTTTTATCCTTGTGCATATGAACATAAACCGAAATAAAGAAAATAATATCTTACAAGTTATGATGTAGGTAGGACTTATTTGTTAATGATTTGGTAGAGAGTTTAGCCCTCGAGACGTTTCGGCCGGTTAAGGCGACCGAAGTCATGAACGGCCTTGACAGTGGCGCCACTTCACAGAAAAAAAAAAACTAAAAATAAAACAATCTATCAGAATGTCCGTAGCTCAAGTATTTAGTATTATCCTTAAGAAAAATTTGAACTTACAAACTCAATGAAATGTTCGCTGTAATTATATCACAGCTAAGGGGCGGGCGTATGAGATCTGTCGACCTCCATATAAAAGGCTGTAGAGGATTAAACTCTCTACCAAATTATTAACAAGTAAGTTGCGTAAACCTACATCTTGAGTGATACTTGTTCGTTAAACAAAAACCTACCAAGATATGCGAACAATATTTTTTCCGTATTTTGACCTATAGGCAAATTACTAATTATGGAATAGTTCATCAAAAATAATGCAGCACAAACTTTTAACGCGATATTAACAAAGCCAATATATTCAAGTATTCAACACTGTACAGCAATTCCTGACTAACGACAGCAACTAAGAGGGTTCCCTGACGATAATAAATCCTTATTCACAATTATTCCAGTTTCAGATGTTTCACTGTCCGAAGTGGTGGCGCTGCAGTGCAACAATACAGTGCACTCCATTTGTTAGCTGCCGGGTCATAGTTCGCACTAATGAATAATACTTCAGATTCTGTTCCATTCTTCAATGAGCCGTAGCCCGCGCAGCGCTGTGACGGACTTTTAAAAGAAACTAAAAGCAAATTCTATACATCTTTTTGTTTTTATACATTGTCTTACGCACCACAGCTATATCAGAATGGAAATAGGCACCAGTATTTGCTTTAAAATACTTACAACACCTTACACTGCGCTCGGCAACTATTCTGCCAAGCGTGGTTAGTAGGTATGGCAATCACCACCCAAATCGAGGGAGACCTATTTGCAGGTAGTGGCTATTGTAGTCAATGACGTTGCTTTGCAGACACAACAACATTATGATAATATTTATTAAATGAAATTCACCTTTTTTACAAAACTAGAAAATTCAGTGCACAATGGGAATAACACAAGTCCATTTTTACACTCACATATTTTAACTAAATGCATTTCAGCTGTTGTCTTTTATATTCCCTGTATAATTAAATGGAGTCGGAGCATTACCTGGAACAAAGAAAATAAGATATTTTAATATTTCGTTGTCCGTTTCGCGCATTTTTGCCTTGGGGGGCGAGCGCGAAGAAAAATGACAAGCTTTTACTGTTTCTACGTTTCCCCGCTGCGATTCAGTCTCGTTTTTTAACAGTAGGAAAATGAGTGGTAACCACGGAGTGTTTGTAGGATATTATGATAATTTTGGTTATAATAAGTAAATCAGAGGTATAAAATGCTGAAGTGCACAAATGGGAGGGATATATAAAATAAGTGAAAATTGTACCTCATCTTCTTCTTCATCGTGTCAATGAACCATTCATTCAGTCAAATATTTGACTGCCAGTATTTGGCGACCGCAATGGCATTCTTAGTCGCAAAAATTAGCTCGTCAAACAGGTCCACTTTAGTCACCTATGTAAGAAAACCAATTAATTGCCAACCCAGTTACGTTCCTATGTAAAAGCAGGTACCTACTTAACTAGGTTTAGTGGATATAAAGGTATAATACCTATGTAGCCTCCTAATAAGAAATTTATGTTCCTGAATAGGTAACCATAGAAAAAGAAATAACAAAAACGGCGGATCCTTTTATGCTATTATCTAACGTATGTCCCCAACTAAGTGTATCCACTGCGCTCCAAAATGTTGATGCTTTCGTATTTTTGTAGACGAAATAAGGCTGAATATAACCAAATGCACGTATTCCAGTTAATAAGTGATTTGATTATAGACGACATGGAAGGGACAAACCTTTATTATTAAAAAAATTGTTTAGGGTTGCTAGGAAACAATCACCTATATGTATCCGTGATTCTGGCAACCCGTGCTCCAGAAGTTATCACTTCCGTGTTCCAGATGATAAGAAATTCTAAAATTATCAATTATGCGTAGTGATCATTTTACAAACTTAAGAATTGTAAAGTTGATTATATAAAATTATTACATTCTTTGCCCTACCATGCCTTGACCATGCCATACCTTGTCATGTTTTTTCATTTATCTTTAAATCGTCATTTACACCTTTTTATTCATGTCATCTCCTTTACAAACCATCCAACCCTTTTTTGACCTACTTTTATTTTTGCGTCCTTCCAATTTTTTTTAAAGATAATATAACATTTTATTAAAAGCAACGGGATTGAGGTGGAACAACCCACCAAATTACTTCAGCACCACAATAAACCCGCCAGTAGCCATAACCTCATGCGCAGTGAAAGCCTCTGAATTATCTATGAGAATCGTAAAACTCTTGCACATGTCGCCGCTACTACATATTTTGTTTTATTCAGAGCTTTCGAAATTAGTCTGCTAGAGTACCTTCTACAGGTGAACGTTCCGCGGTGTGACTGTCTGTGTCTAACCAGAAAGAAGTTATAAGTGTTGAAATATTTGACGTTGTGTTTGATTTTGAACACACGTTTAACACTTGTCTAACTTTTCCGTGGTAAGGACCTCTGAGTCTTAATCTAAGTATCTGAAATAGGATAATTTTTAGTCAGTATGCAAACTTTTCAAGGTGATTTTACTCATGATTTTGAACAAGTTTTACTAACTCTTGCTCCGTACATTTTGGTCGAATAGGTAATAGGTATCAATTTTTCTATGGAACAGTTGATATTTTATCGCGATTTCGCAGGTGGCTCGAAGGTAAAAATAGTTAAGAATCATGAGTAGAATCACCCTGCAAAGTATGCGTACTGACTATTAAATTGATTTGTAGTAATAATAACTACTAAGCTACCTGCTACCTGCGTCGCGTTGGCACGTTAGAAAGTCATGAGTCGTGTAAAATTTAGAGTTCCATTGGCTCATGTTATACTGCTCGTTATAAGTCCGGTGAACATAATTATACTTTCTATAGAGGTGCACTGCACTACTAGTACCATAAAATATAAATTCATACATACATATATACACAAACACACTTCAAGCCTTTATTCCTTGCGGGGTAGGTAGAGCGCTAACGGCCGTAAAATACAGTCGCTATTGCCACGTAAGACCAATATTTGAAGGCTGATTCAGAAAAATCGTGTATGATATCGTGACACGTGGTCACTACCACACCTGTAAAAATTGTAATAGACGTGAAATCCTCGAGTCCCTCCTATTCTAAGCCTGCATCACACGGCAATTCTAAGCCGGTATCACACCGGAAACAAACTCAGTTTGAAAGTTGAATGTTTTTTGATGTTCGGAAATATTACTCCAATTTAATTTTTATCAGGATCATACTTCAGGTGCATTCACATTAATACACTTTGAATTCATTTTCGTAATATTGCAAGGAAAAGGCATTGCTGGTCATGCTGGTGGATGGAATGTTAACATTTACAGCTCTAGGGGTATTTTCAATAGTATGCATTATTGGGTTCGATACTTGGATCTTACTATTTACGGATTCATCTATATATCCTTCAGCCACTGCCGTAGATTTCCACCCACCATGTTTTTTAAGGGCTGTTATGTCTCCACCACCATCTACTAACAATGTTGCTGAAGTTCTGCGGAAGCAGTGTCCAGTATAGGAATCAGGGTTAGAAAGGTGCAGGTAGCTTGCAACAATTTTCCCATAATTTCCTAGTGTATTCAGGCCTATTCTCTGTTTAGCGCATTTTCCTCATTTTACTTTAGAAAAAAACTAGGAATTGTACGGTCGGATTCATAAGTGGAGTCATAGTTAGACTACGAGACAGATTGCAATACGGGTTATTATCCTCTGTACTTACTTTACTAACTATCGCACACACGTAAGATTATCGACTGTAAGTAGAAAAGTCCACCTTAAGGCGTAGCATTAAAACTTAAACAGATTACCACCAATAAGCGACATCTATGTAATCTTTGAAATAATTACTCGGTGATAGCCTATTCGCCACCACATCACCACAAAGTACATCACACTGGTTTGTCTAAAACTGTATTATAGTTATCCTTATTCGTTCATTTGTAGTAAAGCAATAGATTACATATCTTTATTTCGTCGTTTTGATCACAAGCAACCGTAGCTTAGCGGTAATAGTTCTTACCTTCTAATCAGAACGGAACCGGGTTCCCATCCGATCTCTGTTGTTGATTAATGTTTTTTTAAATGTTTTTATCATATTTTCTCCAGTAATCATTATTTTATATAATATTTTTCTATATATTCATCTATGTATTATATCTATAAATGTTTATTGTAAATTATGTATCAAAATAGTATATCTAAAAACATAAACCTATAATATTGTAATAAAACAAAAAGTAAGGTAAGAAATTATTTTATTGGTAGGTATGGTATAACTTTATGTAAATAACATAATGACATGAATGAGAACTTTTGGGAACCATAAGATACGAGTATGTAAAACTACATAAAATACTTGCTGTCGTAATACTTAGTTAATAGTTTTGTTTGAATGATAAAACACAATATTATGTAAAATGATATTAAGTGTTCATTAGCTGAAACATCGATAGGTAATTATTTATAAGATCATAGGAATGATCCAAATCTTGGATTGAATCTTTCAATAAAGTTATTTAAGTAATAATTTCGTTAGTAATTATTTTATTGTTCTATATTTAACGATGATGCACTTTCCTCGGAAGTAAAAGTAATTGTAATAATAATAAATCAGTTATTTGCCTACATCTCAAGGTTTAAGCTTAAGTACTCGTTTTCGTAACGAAAAGATATTGAAGCAAGGCCTTAAGATAACTGACTAATAATGATCAATCTTATATAAATATATTTCGATGTTTTAGCATAATTCAATTGCTAATGTAATGCTCCACAAATACCTACTACTGCAATAGTAGGCGGGTAAGCAGGTAAACAGAGGTTGAGTGAGCAACGATTTATCGGGCCCGCTTCGGCATACATTGCTGATTATTTTGTGTATATTCATATATTGTAATGAAATACACAAGATAATCAGCAATGTATGCTAGATCGGGTCAGATTGAAATCTTAAGTAAAAATCGCCGCTTACATAATTAGTATTTGGTGTTACCTCCGCTGTTTTCAACAACACTTAATAAACACTTATTAGACTTGACCAAATAAGTGCATACATCTGTTCCTCTGGTACTCTCCCACACTCCCAGGCAGTGAGCCTCTAAAGTTTCTGTAGTTCTTTCATTGCGCATGTCCCACCTTTGCACCATTAAACCCCATACATTCTCTATGGGATTTAAGTCCGGAGATTTTGCTGGCCAACGAATAACTTGGATATCTGGGTGCTGGCTAAACCAATTATTCACCACGGCAGCTCGATGCACTGGACAATTTATCCTGGACAAATGCAAAACGAGGAACTTCACTAGCAGGATAAACAGTTAAACATTTCGCACCGTCGTCGGTAGCATGCTTTCCTGTAGCATATCAACATAACTAGCGGCATAATTAGTGCTACTAATTCGTCTGGACCAGCGGCAGAACCATTTTCTTCATATTGTTACACCATCATCCTCCGCTGTGAATCATTAATAAGACGAGTCGAGTTTTTACACTACCTTCCTCTTCAAAACGTGTAACCCAACGTTTAACAGTCTTCCACTAAAACAAAGTAGCATTATTAATAAAAAAGTTTATACTAATCGGTTCACAGCTACCAACATACTATGAGTCAAAGTTTTTAATATTTAAAATACAATTGTAATGAAATAAAACTATACTTACGGCCAGACCAGTCTGATTAGCAATTTGAGTTAAATTAAATCCAATATCATGCAGCGCCACAGATAATTGCAGCGCAACAATACGCTGCCTATCCTGCAAACTGTTATTAGTATGCATTTCGAAGAAATAAACACTGAAGTTTAATAAATAAACTTAGGTTAAAAAAAACACTTAGCACACGCACTATCTCGCAAACGATCTAGCAACAACTAAAATGTTATTCAAAATTTACAAAATTTTGCTTCATTTGATAAAATAAAAACTACAACGAAGATATCGGGATTCGAACCATTGTCTCCACAATAACGGTCAAGAATTTGCTTGACCGCGCTACTGACCAAGCTACCGAAGCTAATGATTCATGTAGTGAAATAGTTAATACTACTCAGCCTATTATACAATGGTAGTTCGTCAAATTATAGTATGTTATACGTCATTTGTGTCATTGTGTGAGTGTCGCCGCGGGTGCGAGCGACTTGTTTTCTGAGGTTTGTGTTAACTATGACTCCACTTTAGAATGCGACCGTACATGGATTCGGGCGAAGATCAATGTAATTTTTACATATTTCAAAATATGTTCCAGTAATAGTAAAGGAGCGATCAGTTTTATTTTTGGTATTGCAAATTTACACTAAAATGGTGGACTCATAAATTTCCACATCCTTCAGTTCAATATTGTACAGTTCTTGTCGTCGGCATGCACCCATAATGCCAAAAATTACTGCAACCTGTAACAATTTACAAGCCAAGAGTTAATAATCAGATAATAGGTAAGAACTACTTAGGTACCATAGTCACTACTAAGTTTTTTATGTATTTATTTACTTAAATATTACCTTTGTGAGAAGATAGAGCTTATCAGGTGCTTCATGTATGAAAGTCTTCAGTTGATCGGGTGAAAATGTGTTGGACTTTTTCGCTTTGTAGGTATCCTTCAGATTTTCGTTTCAAGAATGCAATAAGTTTAGCATACGTAGTCACGTCAACATTATGATGTATGCTCAGAGTAGATTTCAGCATTGCATATTTTGACCATAAACTGGAAACTTTATATTTTTCTGCTAAGTGTTGAAAATACGCAAGTAAAACGTTTTCTGAAAAAGAAGGCGCCTTTTTTTCCAGCTTCCAAACTATGAAATCTTGGTACTCCTTCTCATACCACTTTCTTGATTTTAGGGGAAGTAATTCACGGGTCATATCTAACGCCGCGTCCAATATATCAGGTGGCGTAGAAATGTCTTCATCACTTTCTTCCATAATAAAACGTATGAAAACGCTAAAACCAACTTAAACTAATTAAAATAATACAAACAAACAAAGCAAAACACAAAATCAACACGGCACAGATGACAGATGCGGCGGAAGATGGCGGCAAATTTGAATATTGTCAAAAAACACTTCGTTTCATTTCTCCAATTGATCGAGGTTAGCGTTTTCTCATTAAGACAAAATGCTTCTTTAATTAAGAAGAAACTGTGATTTTTATAGGCAGAATGCATAAAGCAGGTCTTTATACAACTGTTTTCGAGTTCATAATTCGAACATTATGAGACGAGTGTATATAAACTTAATTATGGGTTTTATTAAGTACCTATTTGAACTGTTTACTGTTTGTTGTTTTTTTAGTGGTCGTACAGAGAACAATAATTATTACTAAGGCGAATCCACAGAGTTCGCACACCAACACGGTAGCACAAAGTAAGTATTGGCGCGGTGCGACGAGAGGTAGTGTTTTTTTAATTTATTCTATGGCAAATCCCACACTATGGCGGACTGACGTATGCGTCTGTCAAACACCTTGGTCAAATCGCATGCATTACAGTGTGCCATGATATCCACTACGAAAATATAGCTTTCGCCTGACAGCATCAAAAATACGTCCGCTGGTCTGTCATAGTGGGACAGTAGGGAGTACCGCCTAATTTATTATCTGTGTATATATAATAATATATTTATTTTAAGGTTTATGATACTTTAAGAGATATAAGCAAGTTCATTGATTCGTCAAATTTATAGATGGTTGAGTCCTTGTAAACACTTTTACCATCTATTACCATAATTATTATTATAACCTAGGTAATATTATTAGTATTACCTAAATAATGATAACTTCAATTTATTGTTAAACATTCCAGGTTTGCATAGTTTGAGAGCACATAAGTGTTTAATGAGCTTATAATCTATTGTGCGGGTTGCAATTAGTTCAGGAGCATTGGTCAAGTAATATGTACCTATCATCGAATATTGTACGTTAGCGCTAAGTACCGAAACAAACGAAATTTATATGATCTTAAATTCTCATTTACTAAAACATATTGTTGATCCTTTATCTCGGGATCGATTGAACATACTGAGTTGTAATTTAAACAATATACTCAGGTCTACGGCTGCATGTAGTCTTAAAAAATAGGCTCTAAACTTTAAAAAGATTAACTGCCGTTTATGGTGTAAAAAGCTTGTGTTTTCGATCCTCGTAAGGAAATCAAATTTAATAGGGTACACCGTGAAGTGTGGACCTATTTGGCAAGTGGCTTCGTGTTGAAGTACAAATATAGGAAAAAAAACTAAAAAATTACATGATATTTTTTAAATAATGTGTGTATTAGGGAGCCGAAAAACAACAAAATAGTAGTTCCTACCATATGAAAAGGCATGATACGGAACCATCTTTGGGCGAGTCCTACTCGCACTTGGTCGGTATTTTACGAAACTTCTTTGTGAAGTAAGATCTAAATGGTCTGCGTATAAGTTTCGGAAAACGTGCGTTTGAATATGATATTCTGTGCATGCACTCATAATTCACACAAAGATAATTTCAAAAACGATATTTTCGCACATGAGCATAAGTAACTGCTCAATGAGGCAGGTGCAACAGCGCCACATCCTAGACTATACATTTTCGAGCTCATTCACCTGCAATAAACTCTGCGGGTACATTACCGTTGAACTTCTTCTTTTTCGTGTGGGACACCGAGTCATCTAACGACCCGATGAACCCTGGTGTCAGAGTTTTTCAACCGCCTACTACTAGTAGTAGGCCTCTGACATGATTGTGTAACGACCGCCGTCTAAGTAATCTTAGACAGCAACCGGGACTGCCGACTTAACGTGCCCTCTTTATTTTCAGACAATTAGGTGGTTCAGCCTGCAATGTCCTAAACAGACCGGGAACAAATTCACAAAGTGATAAATATCAACTTTGTGAGTGACCCACCGAGAGTCGAACCCGGAACCTTTGCGTCGCAGGTAATCGCACTACCACTGCGCCACATCGGCCGTCACCGTTGAACTACAACACATGTTTGCGCAGGTCCTTATATTAATTTGGCATTTACCAGGGCACGTAACGGTCCGCGTAAACGGGCCGTGTCATCTACGGGCGTGTTTATCGCTGTTGTGAAACGCGCGTTAATTCGCTTCTAATGGATTTCTGCTGTTTCTGAAGATGATCTGTCCGATTCGCACTTCTAAATTCAAATTACTAGATTTTGAAATACGTAGTTGTACTTATAGAGTGGAGTATCTTTGAACCTTTGAATAATTTATGTTTGTTTTAAGTAGGTATCTTTCTGTCTTGCCGTTTGATGCCGTCTTAGAATAGCACTACTCCATTTCTTTCGGATGTTTTAAGAGGCAACTAAGGGACTCGAGGGCTTCATATTTATAAAAATTAAGGCCGACAACCTGTCACTACAGTGATTATACGATTTTTCTAAAACTGCTCTCAAATATTTGTGACACGTGGCGATGACGGATGTATTTTTACGGCCGAATAGTTATTAATTTGCCACGGTTAAAAAATATTCGTAACTGACATTTGTATTGTCTATGATATACTTTTTCTTTGCCTGTCTGTGCAGGCAAAGGCTTTTTGACACTTTACCAACCATTGCGAGACTAGACTAGACTATTTAGAAAAATATTAAAAGTAAATAATATCCTTTACAAATAATGCAATCAGTTGCAGAATAACCTATTTTTTTTTCAAAACAAACCTTAAAAAATATATCTGGCATACCCCGCATTCCGATTTGCAACTCTAGGTAGCTAAATTATATATTGAACTATGTCAGCCCCTCACCTAATAAATGCCGTTCAGTGCAGAACATTCTTTGATAGTCAAAGGCTGCAATAAAACTGAACTTCGCTATACCGATTTTCCTGTCTGTCTCTATAAAAATTCCATCGCTGCATTTTTAAAACTGTTTTCCTCGTAAGGGTTACTGTTTTCGACAGTACGAGAATTTATCAACCTTCGAATTTACCAACAGTCTGTTTTGTTTAATATTATTTGCCCATTACAAATTACCGTGTGATGCCGGCTTAGAATAGCATCACCCCATTTCTTTCCCGGGGGAGTCGTAAGAGGCGACTAAGGGACTCGAGGGTGTGTATTGCAATTTTAGGCGATGGGCTGACAACCTGTCACTATAGCGATACACAATTTTCCGAATGACCCTCAAACATTTGTCAGATGTGGTGTAAATGGCCGTTTTTTGCGGCTGTTTACGCTCTGCCTACCCCGCAAGGGATTATAGGCGTGATATGTGTATGTGTGTATGTGTATGTACAAAGTTGGACTGTATTGGTGTATAAAGATAAAAACGTCTGGTCCATTATAAAGTAAACAACAAAAAACTTGGTTGTCAAAACTTCTGCCCCCGAACTGGGTATAAATTTAGAAGTTCACGCTTCCATCGCAGCGGTCACTTACACGTTGAAATATCCTTATTCTGTTTGTAGGTAAGTATTTATCCTGTTACCTGTTGTATAAGCCTAATGAATAGAATAAGTTCTTTACGTAGTTAGATACCTGACCGCACTAGATGATAAGTTTTTAAGTGCCACCTCTCTTAAGGCCGTACGCTCGCCCGCGCGTGAGGCCGCGCGCGGGCTCGCGGGATCCGCGCGGCGGTCTGACATGGCCGCCGTTATTACCCGTCCAAATTTAGAAGGCGCATAGTGCCTAGGTAGTTGTAATATGGCAAGTGTCGTCGTGTTCGTACGGGTTATATTATGTCGCGGGTTGCTGAAGCCGCGGCGCGGGTGACCGCAGGCCGCGTCACGGGGCGCCAATCTTGTGTTTTGTCAAATCTGGCCCGCGCGGGACGTCCCGCGCGTGAAACCGCGTGAGCGAGCGTACGGCCTTATACCTATGTGTGGTTTAAAGGGCGGGGCACACCGGCTCCGTATCCGTTCCGTATCCAGCTCTCACCGCACACCGTGCAGCACGGAACGGATATGCAAAGCAAGCGGTGTGCCGTATATCATACAGTCACATACATTACAACGTCATAAGTTCGTGCGTGACTACGGACGAGAGCTGGATACGGAACGGATACGGAGCCGGTGTGCCCCGCCCTTTAAACCGAACATGCTAATTTTGGCATATATTTGTTAAAAATAAGCCAAATGATTCGCTATGCTATATAAAAAAATATAAAGCCAGCAATTTCGTACCTAGAGCACCCCAAACTTGGCATGATTTGACTACTTTTGAAATTCGTAACTTTGTTTTTTTTTTTCAAGTAGCGGAGATATATTAGTGCGATATATTTTTGAAACCGTCTTGTCATTTTGATACAACACACACCCAAACGAAAGGTTTTCTGAAAACAAAATCTTTGATCCTGCCCTCTCTCCGATTTATAAAAGTATTGGTAAAAATAAAATTCTAAGAAACAAACCTTAATTATTTATTCGCGGCAAAATGGCTCTCTCTGTGATAGGCTTTTTTTTCATGAAGTACCCTGGGTACAAATTTTGTGACCTGAAGTAAGTAAATTAAATTGTTTTGTTCAGTTTTTTCTTATGTAATATCTTCGAAGACGTAGTATGTTTCAGAAGTTGGTCTTTACTATAAGATAAATTTAGATAAGGAATGCACTAGACAAAATTAATTCACTTTCTTTTCAATAAAGACCAATCTTGGGTGAAGTGAGCAGAGCCCGCTGGCCAACCAAATCTGCATTTGAATAAGGCCGTGAATGCATTTTTAATTTTCTCGTTATCAAGTTGGCTGCGCTCGTAATTTCAGCGATGACAGTTGGTAAATGCCCATTTATTTTTCGTTTACACTCTACAAGCTCTGATACTGAAGTTTATTCAGTCGAAATGCGCGTGTATTTCGCACTCAGCGGAGTTTTATCGTCGCGGTTTTACCAATAACGTTAGAGAGTATGTACATTCTGTAAATATTCATTCAATCATTCAACAGAATTATTTTACATGATTCAGTCATATTTAGGTGCCGACCAAGAATTGATTCACCCATTTCTAACCTAGGTATCTGTGGTTGTTTTGAAAAGCGCCTTAGTGATAACTGATAAATTAATATACGGGATGGGCTTGCTGATTGTGGATGCAAAAACTTACACAAAGCTCGCCAATCCGCCTCCACGCGTGGCAAGTAAGGCATTTCCCTATATGGGGGGAGGCCTATGTTAGCAGTGATAGCTGTTGATGATGATGTAAGATGACCTACATTACTGTAAGTGAAACAAGCAAACTTTTAGTTTGTCATCACACTATCCACTTTAATTTATTTCATCCTTGGTTGTACCTTGGCAAAAGGTTCAAAGGTCAACTGTCTCTTTGTAAGGAGATCATAAAAACTCAGCTTGAGGTGACCCTTGCTATCATCATAAAGTCGGGCAAGGAATCTTGAATTAACAATCGACTTGCTTGTCTTGAAAGGTAAACCATTTTTTTCTGTGGACTAGTTTGGAAAGTATACACATTATTCAGCCCAAAGAGATTCTATGTATAAAGTGAAAAGGTTGCTTTACTAATAAAACACTTTTTCACTAGTTCCACTAATTAAATATATTTGTTTAATTTGATATTAAACTAAATGCGACCGGTTTCGAACATCATCATAAGGCAGTTATTTAAAATCGAAACAAAACACACCAATATTATATCATTAAAATGTCGGTATTACAATATTTTCATGTTGCGGTTCAGTGGAGGATCGATCAAAATTAGAAATGTCAAGTTTTTTTTTTCAAATATTACGGAATAATAAATTATGTCTATAAAATATTAGATTAAATTTATAATAACATGGAGTTCCATCAAGAAGTAACAACATAAAGTGTAACATACTTGAAAAGGTTGCATTATATTTTTTACAGTAGATAGGTATTTTAAGAAGAGGAGGGTATCGCTATTCCTTCACAATAGAAACGAAGTTGTCTAGGTATGTCTCCCTTTTGGATTAAACTTATTAGGTGCATTTATAAAAGAGAAAATCTATACTTAAATATTTTTTACTCTTGTGTGATAGATATCAAAGTGAATTGATTTCGGGGTTCTCTCATTTGTCGTCGTGTCGTTCCGTTTTTATACGCAACTTAACGCATGCGTCTGTTAGACGAAAATAAATTGCAAATTCCGATTTTATGTAAGTATGGGAACAAATATGGGTGGATTTTACGGTGCGTTACGCTGCGCAACGTATGCTGTGTCAAACTATTGACAGGCGCCTCTGTATTCGCACCGTAACATACCGTAAATCCAACGTAGCCGCATTTGTAAGGGGATAAGACCGGAATTAGCAATTTCCTTTCATCTGACAGTCGCATGCGTTACTTTGCGTTAAAAAAACGGAACGACGGACGATAAGTGAGTGAACCGCCTTAGAACCTAGGTCCTACGGATACCATTTGTATGTTTCGAAAATACAATAAAATAATGAACAAACACTTAAATAGTCTACCTATGGGGTCCTATTTATAATTTATATGACAACAGTTTGTCCAATAAAGTTTAGCAGTTACAGTCCGTCATTTGCTGTCTGACCTATACTTCACATCAAATTATACTGGCCCGATGGCGTAGTGGATAGAGTACCCCTGTCTGCTCCACCCAGGGCCGTGGGTTCGATCCCCACACAGCACAAGTATTTATAAGTTACTTTTCAAATATTTGTGTTGAGTTTGGGTTTTTTCTATGTATTGTACGTATTTATTTACAACAATAAGTATTTATGTATTAAACAGCTATCTTGTTCCCTGTGTGAAAGAATCCATGATATTAATTTATTTATTTAAACGGAATTAAATATATACTTCAAACCTCGGGCTCGCTGGATGTCCAGTCGCCAAGCATTTCATTTTGAGTCGACTGTTTAAAGAACAGACGATCGTTGTTTGTAGATTTATTAAACTGATTGCAAAAGAAATGCAAAAGGTAAACACATTTAATAAATATAACATAAATACAACAAATATATTTATTACAACTCATCGACAAATATGTTAATAAATAATGCAATGAAAGGGATGTTCGAACAATAACATTGTTGACAATATTATGTCTATTTTCAGCACAGTTCATTAGTATTAAAAAAAACAGGCAAATGCGAGTTGGACTCGCCTATCACAGGTTCCATGCACTTCAAGTCCTTTCATACGATACTCCACATGAACAACTCTAACCTCAATTATCCTTTTGAGGATACCATACCCATAAAATAACATTTCACTCCATAACATCATAAAACTTTCATGTAATGTAATACAGAAACTGAATAATTTGTTAACATATGAACACGAAGCTTTACCCAGAATACATAAAGCTTAATGTGAATTTAATTACACACTATTCGGGAACGATGGTAAAATAACTCTTCAGAAGTTCACCAATTTATCCTAAACAAACAGGTTGGACCGCAATAGGAAGTTTGTTCTCTAGAAAATAAATGACATTTGAAATATTCAATGTGCCGCACGATATTGCGGTATTTGACAGCCACACGGCGGAGGTGCGTACGGCATGTGTATTTTTACATGCGGTTTCATACAACTTCTTAAGGTCAAAAACACCGAACCACCAAAATACTGGAAAAACCGTGCGACATGTGTAAGGACCACCAAAGTAGACTTAATTTCGTCTAAATTCCGTTTTGTAAAATATATTTTAGCTGTATTCTTTCCACTCTTTCACCCTTTTCCAATCTAAGCCAAGATCAATATAATAATTCAGTTCATTCTAAAATTAAAAGTCCTTCGATCCGGGCCTCAAAATCTGATTCTCTAAAATTCGTCCCTTTAGAAAACCCTTTAACATTTAATGTGCCATAAAAGTCACAATGAGACGATACGAATCACCATCAAAGTGTAAATGAACACTATAAAGGGTGAAAGGGCGTCGCAACACACCGAGCCCTTTTGGACAATCGTAAACAATTGTCATTCTAATGTTTTTGACACTCAAACAAATTTTACAGACATGGACCATTTCGTCGGAAACAAAAAGTTAGGAAAAATAGGGAAAAATACTTATGTAGACAAATAGATAAGTTAAATAATAATAGGCAATACTTTTTTCGTGTTCACAAATAGTTACGAAAATGTATTGTGGAATTCTGCAAAGATTAATTTTGCATTGCATTATTTTCATAAAATATAAATCTGTGCTCATAATAAAATAACGTACGGTATGTAGCAGCATTCAGTTAGACTTTCAATAATGATTCTATACCTACTGGTTATTTTTAACAGCTATTAGAAAATCCAGTACTTAAAAGCTCATCCCTTTAAAGTAGCCATCGAGGCTATAACTTTGATAACAGAGAATATTTCATTAAGTTTGTTGGTTTTAATTTTACTTAAGGATAATACTAAAAACTTGAGCAACGGACATTCTGATAGATTGTTTGTATAAAGAGAAAATGTTTTTTTTTGTGAAGTGGGGCCACTGTTGAGGCCGTTTACAACTACACTCGCCCTAAAGTGCTGCTGGTCTTACGAGTACTTTATGTCGTATAAATTTGAATTAAATATTAAAGATATGCGCCATGTTATGCTGGGAATGTACCTCTATATTACAGTCGAGGTTTAAGCACGTCATAACAATATTGCTGTTTATCAACCCCCACATAAACTATTAACCCTTTCATTCCATTAACAGTTACGATGTGGTCTTTAGGGTTCACATTTAAGGTCTAACACGGTTAACCTTCGAAGGAAACAGCTATGATTTTGATGAAAACAACTAGAAACTGCGTAGGTATTTAGGTACCTAGCTATTTTGCAAGATTCAGAATAACAACTCGATAGATAGGGTTACCATAGAATATTAGTTTACAAAAAATATTCTTTCTATAAAGATAACTTTAAACATAGTTGGCCCGAGTTTATTTTTATATTATTTCATTTCCAACACTACAATAAAATTTAAACAAGTTCAGCAAAAGAGCCATGATCGATAGTTTAAAATGGCGGATATTATTCCGATCACACATATTTTATCGTAGCGAGCTGCGGTGGTCGGTCAATCTATTTTACACATTTTACCGTCATTTCACACCTAATTAATTCGGTTGGAAACCCCGAAGGTTGACGCTATGATGTGTACCAACCAACGCAACGTTATAATATGTTGAAAATAAAGAGATACCTACAAATAAAACCATTCTAGATATAAGCAATGGATATATAAGTATGCCGTGTGATGCCGGCTTACAATAGCACCACTCCATTTTTTACCCATGGGTGTCGTAATAGCGACTAAGGGACTCGAGGGTTAGATGTGTATAGCAAATTTAGGCGATGGGCTGACAACCTGTCACTATAGTGATACACAGTTATCTGATTGACCTTCAATATTTTGTCAGACGTGGTGTTAGTATCCGTTTTACGGCAGTTACCCCGTAAGGGATATAGGCGTGATTTATGTGTGTGTATATAAGTATTGCATTTGTTATAGTTGGGTCTTTATTTTCAACAGCTACAAAATTAGACCTGTCAACTGTATTGAATCTGTTTCGTTTAATAATAAAATTGTATCGTAACATTTGCACTACAAGGCTTTGTCAATAAATGGGCAAACAAAATGCCAGCACCTCACCTTTCGTTATGTTCCGGTGTCCATTGGCATTATTGTGTGTTATCGCATCTTGGTATTTTAATGGTCTGTTTTATATAAGTACCCACCTCAGTTCAGGTAAGGATTTTTGCTTGATATACTTCCGCATTAGTACGTAAACTACATACTTGTTTACGAGATGAATGAATGCATTTTATACCTAAATGCTTGTTCAAAAAACTGTGCTGGTACTAAGCAAAAACTTTACATCAAATTATGCAAGCAAGCTGCAATATTTTATTACATAACGATGAAAATATTGGCCTATTTCATGTCCAGAACTTCCTTACTGACGCAAGGTAAGACGATATTGCTCAACAGTTTTAAAACTTTTACCGATATTACTAAGCGCCAACATGCATTTACGCTGTTTATTGTGGTGACAACAAAGCTCGCTGAAATAAACGCGAAGCTATTGAACTTTAGACTGAAATAGATCGGTGTGACCCTCTCGGAGTCGCTCCCGACACACATCGAAATTGGCGGTAGATGGCGGGACAGTGCTGCGCTGGCATATCGCCAAATATACCTTTAAGTCCGCAACCGATTGAAATTATTCACTTGGCTAGTGGACTGGTAAACGATAAGAGGCTGCAAGCGGCTGTACTGCAGCTGCAGGTAGGTAATAACCTGACTGCAATGTTTGACAAGTGAAAAAGCCCTTAATAACCTATGTAGGAAAGTACTGAACTGATTTTAAGGACGTTTAGGTCTTCTAAAGATAACAATTCATTATCGTGCTTTAAAGTCCTAGTGACAATCATCAGAAAACATTTAAATCATTTTTTAATTTTGAGTAAGTTACATACACCATGGGTCGATTTCATGAAGTCGGCAAAACATTATAATAAGTAGTACATAGTACATCTATTACCTACTACCGAACATAACATAAGTACGACTTACATCTCTCTCTCTTTTCGTGTGGGACACCGAGTCATCCAACGACCCGATGATGGACCCTGGTGTCAGAGTTTTTCAACCGCCTACTACCACTAGTAGGCCGATTTACATAAGTTATTCTCATTCTTAACTGTTTCTCAGGTTGTTGTAACAAGTAAATGGGCAGTTCCGAATCCACTCAAACATAAAAGTGGGGAATTATATAATTCGGTCCATTTTCTTCAAAGAGTTTTTGCTCTAGAATCGTACATTTCCGACTCAGCGTCGAGGAAAAGAATAATGAATTGTACAACCTCTGTTTGTTTTATGGCGAGGGCGATTCGTTTTCTGAAATAATTGTAGAAGTAAGTAAGTAGTTGTTTCTTTCAAGGACATTCACTACGGGCGGGCTCTTTAAATACAAAAAGTAATTTGTTCTAGAGTCCTAATACTGCTAAATGTTTTTTTTTATGAAATTGCCACAACACACACATATCACGCCTATAATCCCTAGCGGGGTAGGCAGCGCGTAAACGGTCGCAAAAAACGGATATTCACGTCTGACATTTGACTGAATTGCTACAAGTTCTAACCTAATAGTCTATCTATTGTAAATAAGAAGAAAGTACCTACGTTTATGTAATGATAATGCGTTCGTTTTCATGCTAAAGTACTTAATTATTTGTAACTTTACAAAGGCTCAACTCTCACAGCGATTATGTTTTTAAATTTTTATGGCCTTTCAAAAGTGGCGGAACAAAAGTTGTTCAGTTTTGTGGGACGAGTAAACTTGAGAGGTTTTTCGCTGTTATCGTAGCTCCCAACACATTGCAGTACAAGTAGCCAAGGAAATAGGTATATTGCCATCCATGGACAGTCGGTTGTAGCACATAAGGTACCAGGAGTACTCCGAAAGAACTGAATTATTTTTGTCACCAGCAATATTTTTTTCTTGACATGAATGTTTTATTAGAATATGACTTCTTTTATGAGAATAAGTTTAAAAAATTACTATGTTTGAACTGGAGATAAAAATAGTTCAGTTCTTTTGGAGTACCCCAGGTATCTTATATGCTACAACAGATACCTACCTACAGGTTTGTATGTCTCGCTGCTTAAATATTGTATTGCCAGACAGTGTTTTATACTTTTATCTGATATACTTATAATTTTGACGTGTGAGCCGGCTTAGAATAAAATCACCCCAGTACAACACGTGGGTATCGAAAAAGCGACTAGAGTTATAATTCATCCAGGAAATGGGCACCAGCGTTCCCTGTAAAAGCAAAATATTGCACTGCACTAGCCAATCCGCTTGCAGCAGTGGAATGTTGCGGCTGTTAATGTATGTATCATTTAGTAAGTAAGTGGGCGCACAATTATCAAAATGTTTCTTTAACACACGTTTCAAACTCACTTTATTTTTAAATTATGATTCTAAGGGATAGTATACTGTATGTCAAAATTATTACTTTCAAAATTAATTTGCCCGAAAACTTAATAGGTACGAACCCAGAAATCTGGCATCCCCAGCCCCGGCTCTAGGTACTTGAGGGTGAAACAGTATTAATACTGCCCCGAATTTTAGAGCAAGCTTAATTAAATACCTCGCAAGTTCCCGCGTCTTTGTTCAAAGTATATTATCCCACATGTTTGTCTGTTGTTACACGCTGTAATATTTAGGTAGGTGTCGGGTTCTCAGAATATTTGACTTGGTTTGGTTGGATGGAGTGGAGGGCCAAACGAGATGCCTTTTGATTTGATCCGTGAACAAAACGAACATTCCGAACGGTGTGCTTTTGTTACGGTATGTGGTTTATTAAGAGGGATCCAAGAAGATAGAAGTAGCGAAGAGTAGATTGTGGTATAACGTAAATGAAGCGTATAGTCTGTCTAACCTATCTATTAAGCATATACTAGCCGACTGCTGGAAAAGGAATGTTCTTAATCATCATCATATTGTATGGCAATCACTGCTTAGATCAATGTCTAGGTTTTTCAGCCAGCTCTCTGCGTCAGAAGTGTACTTGTGCAGATCGGCTATACCACCAATATATATCTATATCCTTAATTGCCCCATCCATTGCTCGCCACACGCGTCCTGCCTTTCTATACAGTCGATAATAAAATGTCGTCCATATCATCATAATTTAAGTCTATGTATACTTGTTAAGTTTGGTAACTGAAAAGGAGTTTGTTACTGAAAATATATGAAGTTGTTTTCTAGTCAATAGGAGGCATGAAGTATGATGTGCGCAGAATATTTTTGCGTTCGGATGAAGAGCTCAGACGAGCTTTTGATTTGATCCGCAAACAAAATAAACACTCTACACTCTGAATGATGTGCTGTTTTTGTTTTATTATTACAATAAGTATGCTCTAGTGGAATCTAGACTAATCTTTATCCGTAGACTAAATAGCGGAATGGTGTTGGTTTGGAATGAGTTGTATCAAAAACTCCATTTGATTTGACAGTCTTTTAAAGTTGTTTACTCCATGGTACACTCGACTACTGATTAATATTGATGTTGATTTTCCTATTGAATTTGCAAAATTGTAAATAGGTACCTACTAGCTTCCTTTCTAATTTATTGCGTGAGTTTAGAGGAATAGGTCACAAGGACGCGTTATGTCAGCAGCACATAATGCATAATGTAGTGAAAGGAATATAAGCAAGATTGATGCGCTGAGAAACTTTGAAAACTCCAAAGATGTAGGCAACCAAAAAACAGTTTTTAAAAGAGAAATCCACGTAAAGCCGGCAAGTTGGCGAGGCGCTGCAGACAGAACGAAGGTTCTCTCAGCAAGTTTCTATTGCGTCTATAAAAAGTTTGTGCATTTATCACATAGAGACGGTAGTTCGAGACACCAGACACAATTGCTCGAGTTTATGTTCTGATAGGAACAGCTAAGTTGCTATTAGATGATACGAAGCGAAAACGCAGACGGTGATAGCTGAAGTTTGCCTTCTGCGTTGAGTTGTAATTTTTTGTCTCTTTACGAATATGTGCGGGTAAAACGAAAGGTGTAAGTAAACACTGATTTTTAATTTCCATCCTAGCTAGTAATCTATTGTTAGATATTTAAATACATAACCAGAATAGTTAAGGTGCTCCTGATTAATATCATGTATCTCGTAATTCTCATTAGATGCCTTGGTAAATTGTAAATAAAAGGCGATGCTGAAATATTTACTGTAATATTAGACAAATTGGAAGTGTGATCTGCAATAATCTTCAACAAGTTTGACGCCTACAAAATTAATACCAATTTCGTAGAGCTGACTCACCGTCTAAAAATTTAGAACAATGTGACACTCCGACTTGGTTATCTCATTCAAGCTTGCCAATTTAGGGTTAAATAAAATTGTTTGCTACTATATCAATAAGGCCGCTAATTGCACCAATTTGTTCTTTTGGTTTCTGTTTCTTTGATTTGTGTTTTGGTGAGAAAATAAGTTTTTTCATATAACTTTTTAAGCACTCGCGATCACTTTCACTCATTTTAAGTATTTATGTAAATTACTAATATTTACCTAAATACTATCGCGATAGACCCGGTCTAATACTTAAAATAAGTTTTTTCATGTTGGAATTATATACACCCATCCTATGCAAATTTAATAATTTATGTTGAGATGCTATTCATAGCACCTCAAGTACCGGGATCAGCATATCCTAGTTTTTCATAAAGTTTCAAAGGATAATCAGTACCAGAACAGGCTTAAGCCATAAAATACTTCTTGAAGTACTGCCGAGTAGTAACGCGGTCTAATATATATGTTTTTTTTTCCTTGACCCTATAATTTTAGCCCCGGGGCTATATAAATCTATACCGGACTGTATGGTAAAGAGCAGGAGCTCACCCGGAGAAGTTTTGTGGTTGTTCAAACAACCAACCCAATCGCGGCCTTGGGGTAGCCCTTGTAGTTCCCAAAATGGGGAACAAAATGAGGGACTGTATGGTGGGGCGCAGGAGCTGTGTGTTTTAAGATTGGACTCTTCGATTTTATCCAACACCTGACTGATTGGTGAAGATTGGAGCGCGACTGGGCTTATGAGTAGTTTTGGGATGATCGGATCGGAGCGAAACGAGGTCTTATTGTTTCAATCTCTTTGCAGAAATTATAAATGGCTTGGCTTTACTTCTGATATGAACAGGGTATAACATGGTTTTTTGTGGATATGTTTGTTTGTTACTTTGCAAGTGGGTTAGCATTGCCTCCGTAACGTTGCAAACTATTTAATTTGACTTTGAAGAGGGTTCGCTTGTCTGCTTCTACGGATAGCAATAAGTACCTACCTCTATACTACACCTACAACAGTACCCTACAGTTTTTACAAACATAAAATGGAACGTGAGTGTACACGATACAAATTAGCGGGAAGGAATATTCCATAATATCACTTTTCCCGTCGGGTGTAAAAGATGCAACTGTCAAAACTTTTGTGAAACGAAACGTCTCTCTAATATTTTAGCAGAAAAAAGACTTGGCATTTGCTTTCAAAAAGATTAATTCTCTAAATTTGCTTTGGATTTTTCGTGGTATTTATTTGAGGTTTATTGAACTGTTGTTTTTCTTTATTCTCGTGGGTGTAGTATAAAGCACCATCTATTACTTGGAAGTAAGTACGATTACTTACTCCTTGTATTAGGTACTACCTAATTGGTCTCTTTCTTCGCGCGTGAAGAATGTACAGTCAAGAAATTGACAGTCTATACAGTTTTGAATTTGGATCGCCTTATTGCCAGGCGCATAAGATTTAAATTTGCATTTGAGTGTCTAGCCTGTCAAGATCTTGACTGTACTATTATTCATATTTTTCCCGTGAATTGATGAGATGATAGGTAAATTATCGATTTGACTGAACATTCTCCGTATGTACTATAATTAAACGCAGAACGCAGGTGGAATCCACACGTTGTATGTAAACAAGTATATTAATTTTATGTTCGTGTATTTAGTAATTATATCAGTTCAATGACCGATCTGCGTTGGTGACTTTGTATAGTAATGTAGCAAAATAGAGACTAAGTGCAATAAAAATGTGGTAAGTACTTTTCTCATATTAAAGAAAAAAATATGTTAATAAAAAACACCTAGCTACAGGCTGTGTCGTTAATCTGCCAACTTATTCTTATCATTCAATTTACGCACTGATAGTATCTATCACTTTTATTTCATTAACCATTAATGTGGATGGGTAGGTACTTCCTCCATTTTATCCAGAATATGTAGCTAGATACAATGCTAGGCATCATTTATTCCCATTTTGGTTGCATGGTATTTAGATAAAGAACTTCTTTTGCTATTATTTTTGTCCACGAAAGAGCGAATCGTCTATGTGCTTATTTTTATCATTCATTCGTGCCTTATATAGCACTGTACCATTGTACTCATTTGTATCTGCATATAGGTGGGTTATACGATATATTGCGACTATGTTGAATTTCAATGGGAGTTTTTCTATTGACAGTTCTCTTGATAGTTCTGAATGTCAAACCAGAGGGCGCTGTGCTAAACTGAAATTTTGTCGTTTCAATATGGCTGGCGTCAGCCATAGTTTTGTCACAGGTTCCGTTTCACGTTGTGTTCGTTACAAATTAATTATGTTAGTTTGATTAACTACAACATAAACTCATCGCCTTGCTATTATATTGAGTGTCATACGTGTAAGTAAACAAATAACCAATAATAAATTAAGAACAATTCAATAAACACAAAACAAGGAATAATTTGTACACTGGTACAGTTTTTGTGTAAATAAACGTTATTTCAATTTAGCTTAACGCCCTCTACATGACACTCGAGAATCCCTAGCAAAATTTCCCATTAGTTTTATATGATTTATCCCTATTCCTACTAAGAACAAGTAGCTATATCGCCAACCTACTTAGCGTAAGTTGATGACATCATTGTTAAATATTCCAACGGGATATGTTACGCCACTTTGCTATGCGGCACATGTGGCAACATGGATGAAGGGAATTAAGTAGCTTATAGCGGGCTTTGTAAATACAGATAGTGGAATTACCTACAAGAGACGCTTTTAAGTACCCACACTCGGGTAGGCAGGGATTATTTTGTTTAAAACAATGAGGGTTGCCTTTTTGCTACTTATTTTTTGAGGGTTGTATATTTGGTAACTTATTATTGTTTTGATTTTATATCCTCTCTAATAATGGTTTGTCACCTGATCCATAATATAACCTAATTTTTTGATTTTCTTAATAAGGAATTAAGAAGCTTAAATCGGGCATTATAAATAAAATAAAGATAGTGGAATAAACCTGGGAGAGACACTTTAACTTTAAGTACATACACTCAAAGACGTAGACATTATTTTACATAGAAGAATAATAAGTTGCCTTTTGTTAATACAATTGCAATTTTTACATCTACATGCTAGGCTTAAAGATATTTTACTTTTGCTTGATTGTAGTTGATTTAATAGGTATAGGTTTTATGTTTTTTTTTTTTTTTTTTTTTTATTAATGATGGGTTTGCTCTTGACTCTAGTCTAGGTCATAGGACAGAGACAGAGTCTAAGATGGAGCGAGCTCACCCAGAAGAAGCCTGTTTACTCTTACTTTGAATAGATTAGGGTTGTATGCGTTTGGAAACACAGACGCAGGTAGTGAGTTCCACTCTTTAGCAGTGCGCATTATAAATGATGACTGGAAGCGCTTAGTCCGAATTGGTGGAATGGCTACCAGGTACGGATGGTATCCGGCGGTGCGTCTGTTATTATTGTTATTTCTTTTTCTGTGTTATTTCCTAGTAAAGACAAATAAAACAAATTGCCGTGCATTGGTACTGTAGATACTTAGACTTATTATAATTGTTCAGCCACTTGCTACCTGCCCATTAGCTATTATACATAATAATAATCAGATAAAAAGCTGGCATCCGGTAAACGGTAGTTTTACCCGCATAACGAGTGTGTGACACAGATAAACAAACAGACAGTACACACAATTAATGCTCGCCACTTGCCTGCATATTTGACGGATCGTGATCTGGCGACGCACGCATACGCCAATCGGAAATTCCAATGCCGAATGCGTACACTAGTCTAGTGCCAAGTAACGACAAGTATGCGAATATACTTGATAACGAGGCGAAGTCACATTTTAAGCGTCTAAGCTGCTTTGTGATCAGCAGCATATCAACCTACCCATTCAAGAGATCGACTTATTATGATTATCATAGTAACTATGTAAGTTGGTTCCTACATTTTGCAAGAAAGGAAATTATTAAATTATATTTCGACCTTGTTCATTGGGGTCTCATCTCATCCTGAGTTTTCGCTATCGGCCAATAGTATGATTTCACCTTATATAAAACCAGTATGAGTTTGTCCCTGATGATTGCAAAACGGTAAAGAGTCTACAGGCCTTCTGATAATATTTTAAGAGATGTTTCAGATATTATACTGAGGCATAAAAGTGGTAACAGAGAGATAATATTCCATGGTTTGTTGTTTTGTCCATGTGCCAGTTACTATGCTGTGGTTTCTTTACCTTTTCTCAAGTTCGGAAGAGACCAGACATATCACATTCTATTAGCCTATATACGCTGCTGTACGTTGGCTTCCAGGGTGTGCCCAGGGTACACCACAAGGCACGATCTCCCCTTTTAGCCATCCCAGTGCTACGAGCTGCCCTCGGCTGGAGGGCGTCCAACTCTACGCTGGCCGATGCGGGGTGTCCGCTCGAAAACCTACTTACTCCACTGTCCATCGGTTCTACGACAGATGTGACCAGCTCACTGTCATTTCAGCTTGCTTTTAGACTATGTCCGTTTTTGTGGTCTTCTGGCAGATTATCTTATTCCGGACTTTATCGATTAGCGAGATCCATAGAACATTGCATAGGTTCTAAGTGACATACTAGCCGGTGGTGGTCCAGTTTTAGTGCCAGGTTTCACGTTTCGGATGTAAAGGTTATCCATGAATGACTGATAGGACACTGGATAGGACGCACTGATTAAAACACCAGAAGCTAGAATTATGTTTTATTTCTCTGAAATTCTCCTTTCAACACATACATACACGCATCACGCCTATATCCCTTGCGGGGTAGGCAGAGCGCAAACGGCCGCAAAACGGACATTAATGCCACGTCTGTCAAATATTTGAGGGTCATTCGGAAAATTGTGCATCGCCATAGTGATAGATTGTCAGCCCATCGCCTAAAATTGGAATACACACCCTTGAGTCCCTTAGTCGCCTCTTGCGACTCTCAAGGGTGAGAAATGGGGTGATGCTATTCTAAGCCGGCATCACACGGCATTCTCCTTTCAAGCTGATTCTAAATCTGTTTAGTATAATAACGTTACTAACGTATAAGATTAAAACAATGCCGGTCAAACACCATTCGTGAGTAGACAATTTAAATAAGCAAAAGTATTTGAAACAATAGCTTTCAGTTCTCATAAGAATAAAAGACTACCTTACCTATAATATGTGTAAATATTTTACCCAGTTGCTTGGAATGCGGACCGTAGTTGACGAAAGTGATACCATTGTTTTTATTGGGCTTTAAAACGGGAGAGTATGGGATGTGAATTTTGAATACAATAGCAGTGAAAGTTCTTGAGAACGAGTCTTTTTGTATTTTTTTTTAGGATTCCATTTTTGTAATTACTTCTAGTTCTGACTTAGTAGTAGTTTTGGGGCTTAAAAGCTATTTTTACCTTATCGACATTTCTCACACTAATGAAAATTGCACATTTTGAAAAAGGAAAAGAACTGTGACTAACAACAGCGCCGTTAAAAATCACGCTGGCTAACCTCTTATTCGATTTTCTTTAACATTTTCTCCTCTGAACTGCAATTCCCTGTTCTCTGTAATTAGTCTTTGAAACTCTCCTCTTACAAAGCGAACCGCTCTTAAACAAATAAACCTACAAGTAGTAGCTTCAAAAGACTTTGATGATTCTCCCCTACAACAATAGCTCCTGTAGAAATAACGTTTATTCAAGATACAACGTACATTTAAATAGTGGAATTTCGGTACAATGTTCTGGGAAAATCTTAAGATAGCATTGACTTGGATCTTCGTACACGATATTGCTCTTTCTTTGTGAATAAACAGTGAAGGGATAACGAAGGTAAATATAAAAGAATAAGAAAGAAGTTATAGAACATCTACATGAGGTTAATAAAGGGAATTATCATACAATTTAGTGGAATTTCCGGTACAATGAGTACAATGAAACAATTAACGATTTAATCTCATATCATAGTTAAGAAATTCCAATCAGACACAACGGTGTCAAGATTATCTACGGATTTGCTACAATGCTCTGAGCGTGATAGATGTAAAAATTTCGGAGATATTTTTTCTCGCTTTCACTTGATTTATTTTATATTTTATGTAAGAAAGAGCAGAAGGTTTGAAATGGCTTTAGGATTGTTTGGAACTGTTGGAGTGATCTTCGAAGTGTGAAATCACCTCAGTACCGTTGCGTGCGCTGCATGTAAGTTAACGGGAGGTATCATAAAAGAACTTCACGCATCGTCATTAGGCATCATGGTATATCGCGACTCGGTGACTACTTGTTCAATTGATAAAGGTATATTTTTATGTACTATGCCGAAAGGTATTTTATATAGGGTACTTAGGAGATAACGTACGGATACAATAAGTAGATGGGATGTCAATGTACAGTCGAGCTCACGTTCGTTAAGCACTCGAACTGCAATTGTAAGTCTAATAACGGTACAAAATCCAAACTGTCAAACTGAGCCTAAACTTGACTGTACAATTTAAATGTAGCCAAAATTCAAAAATGTAGGTCTGTTTTTTTTCAGTAAAGTCCAGAAATAGCAAACGGTTCAAACTAACAGTTTATTGAAGACGTAGCAAAATGCGAAGCACGACTGTCTGCTACCATCATAGCTTGGTTTACAAAATACGTTCCGTACTTCAGCAGGCTGCAATATCTTAGGTAGATATGTTGCAGGATATCGTAAATGACTACCATGTTTGGAACTAGATAAAGCTTAGGTACTTCACAAAAAAACAGCAGTTGTGAAAATCAAATAGGTATCTATACTATTTGATTTTCACAACTGCTTTAGTCATGATGGTTTATTTCCACGGTGTTCGTTTATCATTACATGGAACCATTGAACAAATTTCTGAATACTCGTTAATATGTAGAGACTATTATAAAGGTTGATAACTCTATTTATTCATGTTTCCTTTTGATTTTATTGATTTATTCGAGTGGCTATAATAAAGCATGAATTAAAGTCATTCACGCCTAATTAAGAAGTAAATCACTTTTGTTTGCAGAAAACTTAAGCTGCAATCTCGTGAGTTAATTGACTGTTGCGCCGAGACGTTGCATAGCAAGTGCAATAGAATTGATCAACGAAAAAACGGACAGTATAATGTTGAGATTATGACCACAGATTATGACTATGTTCAAGCTGCAAGAACAGCTAATCGTACAATATTTTATGATATAACTAAACAATAAACATACTTATGGCGCGTTTAATAGGAAGATAAAGTGGTAGCTATAAATAATACCGCTCTGAAGAATGGCTTCCTAACGCATTTTCGGAGCAAATAATGGTTTATCCACTAAAATATTGACGTCAGTATGCCACAGTAATTGGAAATCGACACTTAATAGATCTTAACGACAAAATAAAGATTTGGTATGTGGGTTTATGTTAATAGATTGCATTTATAACCTAGTAAAACCAATACGAGTTTCAAAGTCGAGAAACCACTAACCATCTGTGTAAATGATAAAAGCGGTTAAAGTGGGCGGAGCGGGGTATAATAATAACTTGATACGACAACATATCGACGCGTGCTTTGTATCGCCTTTTAGAGCGTTAAGTTAGTAAAAAATAGATATCTCTTCAATATCTAAAAGCAAATAATTGAACGTCGTTTTCGTGTAGGCCGCATGTAGTACCGCACATGCATCAACGTAATACTGAAATTATATTCTGTGTGTAAGGGACGGTGTACTAAAAACTTAGTACCTAAGCAATAATCAGACCATTAAAAAACTACACCTATGCTTCTGGACGACCGATAAAATGATGGAGAGTTTCGAGTTATTAAAAATACAATGCAAATAATTGGGATAAACCCAGCATACGCTTTCACAGAGCGAACAAACAAAAACTACAAGTAACCCTTATACAGCTGAAACTAGCTATAGCGACACAGGCCTGGCCGAGCTGTGCATAACTATATTTGTTTTAAATTTTTCATGGTGTAGCGACTACAGCGACCAAACAGACTGGTTGAACGTGGACGCTGCGTGCATAATAGATCTAGCGACCAGTGCCGAACCTGCAGGAAAAAACCATCAAACCTTGTTTAAAGAGAACACGGTTCCAAATTGCTATCGACCGTGGTATTTGCTGATACTGAATATTATATCGCATATATTGACTTTACAAAAAATGAAATTTAATTGCTTGAATTGAAATTTTGCAAGAGAGACGATTGTGTAAATTTGAAAATCTTGGTAATGTGTGTCCATCAAATGATTAACATACACTTGTCACGCGAAAGGTGAGACTTAGCATTTTAATTTACAAATCAATTGTAAAATTAAGCTATTAAACAAGTACTTAATTTTCGTATGTCCATGTCCTAAACAAATCAGTTTGAAGCATGAATGGAACAAAGCAATAATTAAAACACACATATTTCGTCCGAAATTATGCAAACATTCTAGTCTACACTAATATTATAAAGAGGAAAGATTTGATTGTTTGTTTGTTTGTTTGTTTGTTTGTTTGCATCGAATAGGCTCCGAAACTACTGGCCCGATTTTAAAAATTCTTTTACCATTAGAATCCTACATTATTCCTGATGAACATAGGCTATATTTTATACGAGAAAAAAATATGGATCCGCGTGAAAATTTCGATTATGTAACCCAAGGTGTGAAAAATGTACCAAAAATATATCTTATATCGCGTACGCTGTGGAAATTATTGACAATAGAGCAAAGTGATGTACTACAGTTTTATAGAGGACATCAATATCTATAATAATGTCCGCAATACCATATGTCTAACTGTTACAGTTATGCCACAATAACTACTTTTTCATTTAAAAATGTACAAACTACGCCACATTATTCGTACCAGTAGTGTAATGATTACATTTAATCATTACTGTATTAAAGGGTGTCAGGGATAGCCCTCCGAATACTGATAGGGTACATGCAGACCATGAAACTGAACAACTTTCCTCTAGGAACATATTTCAGGAAACGTAAAAAAACTGACTTCCCATAGTGAAGTGAATGCAGTCAGCTGATTGTGATTTTGTATGGAAGGTAATTTTTTTGGCGTTTCCTGACATATGTTTCTAGGGGAAAGTTGTCCAGTTTTATGTTTCATGCTCTCCCTATTAGTATGCGAAGGGCTGTCCCTTACTCGGTATAAAAATAGACGACAAAAAACATTAAATAATTAATTAAAAAGAATTACACTAAAATAATACATACATACACATATCACGCCTATTATCCCTTGCGGGGTAGGCAGAGCGGAAACGGCCGCAAAAACGGACATTTACGCCACGTCTGACATATGTTTGAGGGTCATCCGGAAAATTGTGTATCGCCATAGTGACAGGTTGTCAGCCCATCGCCTTAAATTGCAATACACACCCTCAAGTCCCTTAGTCGCCTCCTACGACTCCCACGGGAAAGAAATCGGGTGATGCTATTCTAAGCCGGCAACACACTAAAATAAAAATAATTAAATCTACACTAATATGAGAAACAGAGTTTTTTTAATTGTTTGTTTGAATTGAATAGGCTCTGAAACTACTGGACCGATTTAAAAAATTCTTTTACCGTTAATTGAAATTGAAATTCTTTATTCAATGTAGGATAGTATTATCACTTATTGACGTCATGAACCGTCATTCTAAAAAAAGTAATTTGTATCACACAATTTACTTTTTTAATACCTAGAAAACCGGCTCGGGCGGGATAAAAAAAATAAAAATAAAGGCACTGGCATGGGGCTGGCCAGGTTAATCACAGGCATGTAACTTTACGCCACCACCATCTGAAATCGATATTTGTTTCAAATTGAAATCAAGATTTTTAGAATCCTACATTATCCCTGATGAACATAGGCTATATTAAACTGTCTTATTCCCGGGGAGAAACTGTTAGCGGCGGGTGAAACCGCTGGGCGGGCTGCTAGTGTATGTATACGTTTACTGTGGTTATGTACAAACCAACTAATTGGCATTACTATTATCATTGTTACTGCATAATATTCTCCATAAACAGTTAATGTTACATAACATAATACGGTTAAGTAATAGGTAGGTACAATGACCGTGGCCATCAAAAATTATGATCTGGTTTCTTTGCGTGTTCGACTTTGCGGTTCCGCGTGTGAGGTTTCCAAACGGGTTTAGCCCTACGTTGATGACTTGATTTGATACATCTGGTGTCAAGTGGATTTGAAATCTAGTTCACAATCCATTCGTTTACTTTTGATTGGAATGCGGAAACTCATTTACAACTGTGTGAGATTTAGACATTGTGTTAGAAAGTTGTAATCGATAAATTTATTTTAAAATTATAATTAAACAATGTGTCTCTGTTTCAAAAGCCTTTCGAAAGACAAATTTTATTCACATTAAACCATCCTTCATTTCATCCTTTCATAACAAGAGCTTTGATTAATTAGCATTCTCTTTGACAATTTTATTGAATTTCTAATAAATTAAATTCAGTCACATCTGACATTAATTAGTTATTCGTATATCAAATAACAGAGGGGTTAAGACGTGTCACCTTTAGACATGGATTATTTATTAAACCATGGAATGTACAATATTAACCTTGTATTTGTAACATTATTTAGGGGAATCGTATGCAAAAATCTTGCTTATAAAATTGTTTGTTCCATTTTGGAATACATTTCCTTTTAAATGTATCTTATAATTAAATTTATTTAATTTATGTTATGTAGATATGTGGTTTTCTTCGTTAAAAGATAACTTTTTAATAGAGTTATGAATTTTTGCATGCTCTTTAATCTCGCTTGGCAAGCTATTGTAGGTTTTGGCTGCCATTGCTAAGGGACCAGACGAGACGGTCTTTTTCTCATCTTCATTTTAGAAAATGGCAGGGCTAAACAGGTTTGGGGTCTCAAATTCCTTAGGCGAGAGTACTGTGGGAAAAGATTTTTGCATGTTTTCTTACAAAAATACAAGCTTCTAGAATATTATGTATGGATACTACTACTACTAATTAGCCTATATTAGCCCACTGCTGGACATAGGCCTCTTCTTTAATGCGCCACTCTCTTCGGTCCTGTGCCACACGCATCCAACCTTTCCCTATAGCAGATATTATATCATCTGACCATCGGGCCGATGGTCTGCCCACTGGCCGCTTTCTGTCCCTCGGCCACCACTCAGTCACTGCTTTGGTCCACCTTACATCTTCCCGCCTTACCAAGTGTCCTGCCCACGCCCACTTAAGCTTAGTTATTCTTTTACCTACATCTTCCACCTTTGTACGGCGTCGGATTTCAGTATTTCGTATACGGTCTTGAAGTTTTATACCGAGCATGGCACGCTCCATGGCTCTCTGCGCGACGATTTTGTGCACAGTTCCCTTTGTCAGCGTCCATGTCTCAGCACCGTAGGTGAGCGTAGGGAGCACACATTGGTTAAATACCCTGGTCTTAAGGCATTGTGTATGGATGGTAGAGATAAAATGTTATGCTTGATAAAGTATTGTCTATATTGGCTATCATCCGAATGTATTTCTATTGTAGAAAAAATAGGTTGGAAGAGTTTGTGCTATTTCCCCACAGTACTATGCCATACTGGAGCTAGGAATGAGCATACGCATAATACGCAATAAGTGCTGTTTTTGTGTCAGTGCATTTTTAAGCTCATAGAGTGCATATGTGAAGTTTACTAATTTAGATAATATTTTTGCTATGTGCTCCTTTCAGTTTACATTTGCATCTATGTTTATGCCCAACAGTGAGTATGACTCTATGGTTCCTATTTTGACGTTTTTAGTAGGTGGGATCCGCATTTTATGCGGACAAAACTAAGCATTTGTATCTTTTGATAAAAGCTAATTGTGAGATTTTTTTGTTTATTTTTATTGATCTTGCCAGTTGTTGTTTGACACTGCATATCCATATTAAGAATCCGGGCCTTGAAATTGTAGATTACACCTGTATTGCGCAGTTTGCGATGATGTGTGGGCGACACTGGTATGGTAGCAGAAGTATAGCATAAAACTGTCCTGCATCTGTCAAATCAAGAGCCTTGGCTGTCATAAAAACCCATAAATCTTCGCTAATGATTAGCTTCGCTATTATGTAGGTATGTTAAGTCATTTAAGTTTCCGCTCCCAATCTTGTTTCTATCAGGGCTTCCTTCTATTCATGCAGAAACCTCCTAGCTAGACATAATTATCACAACCGAAATTCCATGGATAATATAATCTTACCTGTGTGTGGGCTTGGGGATGTTCCTGACAGTTATTATTTACATTTGCTTTTGGTAAAAACAACCAGATCTTCAATAGAGCAATGTTATGCTTTACTCTTCTGAACTGTTAGCCAATTTTGACCCCGATAAGAACAAATTCACTTCACCGATGTAACTAAGACTAGAAGACAATAATAACAATGGTAAGAACAAAGAAGGGATTACACAACACAATACGGCGTCGGCTGCCTAGGCCTCGCTTGCTAGCCGCTTGTTGAATGCAGAGTCGGGGAAATATGAATTACAAGCAACGGCATACTTCATCCAACAGAACTTGCTAAAATTGCTGTAGATAACGTCTCTTCAACATAAGAAAGTATATAATTAAGGATATAGTTTGGTTGAAAAAGGGCTCGAATATAGTTCTTAATAGTATACAGTATCTTCTTCTGACAATAAGTAATTATATTTTTCTAGCAATAATATTATGTGCTTATTTATCTTTTGAGTAAGACGGATAATGTCAAGGTCAAAAACACTTGTACTATGATTCAAATTCTGTCAAGCATTTATTCAGTTCCCCGTTCTGTATTCGTATCAACTAAACAGAGCGGAAGTACTTCTTTTGATATTTGTCGCTTTTTTGTTGAGCTCTATATAAGGTCTGTTTAGCTCCATTAATTGCGTCGAAGTACGTACAATGCTTTGGATACTGCTACTGGCTAAGTAACCGTGGTGGTTTTTGCTATAATAGGCGTACACTACACCGCGTACAATGATCGTTTTTTTGGTCAAGTAAAAAAGTTCTATGAGCAAAATCGTGCAACAGCAAATATCAAGATCGTAACTTAAGCCGACACTTGCGTGGCTAGCTGAGTTGGCAGAGGCAAAACCTCCAGTAAATCTGCCTTATTCTATTTGGCAAACATATGACTTGTTATTTATACCGCACTACAATATGAGACCTGTTCCTAAAAGTATTGTTTGGCAACTACAGTACTGCGTTACTGGTAGTATTTTGCAGTTAAAGATTCACTTCTCACGAGTAAATTTTTATGTAACCTATCAAAACATGTTAATTTAGATGACAATCAAGCATAGGTATATCGTTTGATAGAATATCTGCATGAAAAACCTGTGAATCTAGCATTCACTTTGAAACATATTTTTCATTTTTTTTCCCATCTATAACTTTGTACTAAATTACCATTTTCAAAAGGTAGGTGAAGTTCCACCATCAAATTTATCCTTCTTGTTACTGTCGCTAAAGAATCTGCTTCTGTGTTTACATTTCCATTTCTGCTCATAATGTCCTGGTCCAAAGGTAGTAAGAGCCATCGAAGTTATCAACACAATGATATTGAGAACACAACAATTAGAGTTTCATAGGATATTTGGCAGTCCCACTATTATTGTTAAATTTAAAGTTATAGTTAAATGTGACTCAATTAGTTTAATAGGTTTAAAAAGGTTATTCTTACCTTTAGGTAGACCCCCGCGCCCCGTTCGGTACTAATACAAGCTGCTGCTGATAGTACATAACTTATTCCCTGTGCCACTAATAATTCATAACTCATAAGTATATGCTTCTTCTTCATCAAATTTAAGAGTCTTCTCTTGTCGGTAGAGTAACTTCTAATTTTCCCTCTTCTGTGCTAGTAACTTGACCTCCTGATACGACACAACATTTGACCTTTTCCTTTATCTGGGTTTATAAATACTAATTATTATTTTATTAACTGTGCATAATTGAAGATTTATTTGATGTTCTTAGATAAATAATGAATTCAATGTGCATAATAGTGTAGAGCAGAGGATAGGTCTGAAATGTAGACAGCAAAAGATGTAACCTTAGGAAAATATCGACACTATGATAGTAGTGCAAGGTCTCGTTAATTGTTAAAACATTGTATGATTATCTATTCGATAATGTATGCTTTGCTTCTATACAATAAACATGAAGATAACGTGAATGATAGCAGTTTATTGCAGTAAAGGCTTTTGCGACATATGTGTGATTCGTGACTGACTGAATGTCAATAAAAATGTAGATAGGTACGTACGTACGTATCATGATTTGAGACAATTCAGACTTTTTACGAACAAAGTACCAAACTGCCGACCGTATGAATAGCTAAATTTAGAAAAAAGATTGATCACAAATATGCACAACTACAGGATATTCCATATGAATGTCAATAAGTTAAACCTAAAATAATAAGTACCTGATTTAAAATGATCTATTAAATTTTACATTATTCTAGGTTTAATAACTTACAATATAAAAAGCGAAATTGACGATAAGAAACCTTACGGGGGTCGTTGACTTCTAATACCTTTCGATCGCGAGTAGTAAAGTTAAATTGAAGGTTTGGCGGAATGCGATAAAATTATTCAATGGAGTAGAAAACTAGAATCTTGAACGAATAAAAATAAAATTACTTACAAGCTATCAACTCAGTTTAGGTACCTAAGTACCTACTTATTCTGTTCTGTATGACTCAACATTCAGAAGGTAATTAAAGTAATTGATAGCTGTATAAATTATGCAGTCATTGCGGTAAGAACATTAGGAAGATTACTTGTATAATAGATGTAGGTAGTAGGAATGAGTAGGTAGTTGCTTATACAGTTATAAACTAGCTACCTATTCATTTATACATTATTGTAAATAAGAACTTACTATTTCACGAGGTTGATTTATATGCATGGATCGGCAAAGCTACTTTCCTTGCTATTCAGTACAGGTAAATATAAGACTATACTGTCAGAATTGGTTTGATTGAATCCAGATGTACTTACATAGGTTTAATCCTAGAAATACAATCACTATGGTACAATACTCAGACAATTTGCATATGAAAGGGATCGTCTTAAAAATAAAAACAAAACAACACGCAGGAGAGCAACCAAACAAAACAGGTTAACAAGCATGGGTCGTGTAACAAGAAGACAGCGTCCGTTTCCTTAGAAACGAGCCATTTATGAATGTAAACAATAGCGAAGGACCATAACAATGGGGAGCGGACGAACCTTCAATAGCCACGACGTGATCGCGGATCTGTTGGGCCAGCAACGGGTCCGGCACGAGCTCCACGAGGTCGTAGAGAGCGTAAATCGAAGGATGCACGCTCTCGAACCTCTGGATCTCCTGTCGTATGGACAGGGATGTGTTCAGACAAGCCTGCGAGTGTTGCCGGCTGCACATCGCGCCTCTCGACCCTAGCATCTAGCCAGGCAATCCCAATTACCACACCACAACACACCGATGCATTCCCATTTCAACGCTGCGTGAACGATCCGCCGCTCATCGCGGTGTCGAAAAACTTTTTATTGCAACAATTCGTTTGATTAAGACGCACTGAGAGCAATAATACACAGTAAACACTCGTCACAACTGATTTATTGGTTAGATTTGTGATGTAAATAATGTAAACAAGCAATCAGCGACGCAATGGCTGAAGCGATACGAGTCTGCCTCCCCGGTGGCGGCCATTACCGAACTGGCGTGTTCGGCCGGCCGGTTCCTCGCGTTCGTTCGTGTGCGTCCGGAGCGAGGGGACCAAAAGGAGCTGTCAAACAAAATTCAATGAAGGGGCGCACAACGCCATCTATGCGTTACTTCTGCATCTATTCATTTTTCTGTAGCGCGGTGTGAGTTCTTGCGTGGTCGGATAGATAGCGTTGTTAAAAAATTTAACACTTGCTGCAACCTGCAAATGCACTATCCTTTTGAATGCGAGCTGTATGTGAACCTGATTTTTTCAGTAGGTCGTATTTTTTGTATCTCGTCGAGTCACGTGGTGCAGTTTTAAAAATCTATTCACGTTTCAAAGTCTTCAGACACTTCAAATGTTGAAATAAGTAGGTTAGGTTCATGTAACTTAACATATTTCTACAAATTGATAGCTATGTTAAGGGCAAATTTATTAATAGGTAATCGTATCGTACCGGTTGGTTTTGCTTTTGAATATTTGCAAGTTATGCGTTAATGGAAAAAGAAAGTGCCGCAAAGTATAGTAAAAAACAGAAGTCATAAAATATCGACACAATAAAAGAAAGTAATCATAGTTCTCATACCACGATTATGTTTGCCTACTATACTACATTATCTTTTTTTTATATCCATTGTAGATTTTATGAACGGTTTTAAATCATGTTTATAGTCACATCCATATCACTGCTATAATGTAACCATGGAACTAGTATAATACTCCTACAAACGCCGACGGAGTACCGTCTTGTAAAAATTTTGGGTACCTATGACTAATAAAGACATAGTAACTATATTTTTTGTAGAAACTCAATCTCTCTCTTTTCGTGTGGGACACCGAGTCATCCAACGACCCGATGAACCCTGGTGTCAGAGTTTTTCAACCGCCTACTATCACTAGTAGGCCTCTGACATGGTTGTGTTACGACCGCCGTCTAAGTAATCATAGACAGCAAACGGGACCGACGGCTTAACGTGCCCTCCGAAGCACGGAACCATTTCTTTTCGGACAATCAGTTGGTTCACCCTGCAACGTCCTAACCAGACCGGGAACAAATTCACAAAGAGATAAATATCAACTTTTGTGAGTGTCCCACCGAGAATCGAACCCGGAACCTTTGTGTCGCAGGCAGTCGCACTACCACTGCGAAAGAAACTCAATGGAAAATATCTATGTAATTAAGGCGAGTGTACTCGTGAACGACCTCGACAGTGGCGCTACTTCAAAAAATAAAATAAAATCTTTTTAACAATCTATCAGCATGTCCGTTGCGTTTTAGTAGGTACTTATTATCCTTAAGTAATATTACAACCTGAGGACTCAAGGAAATATTCGCTGTAATTAAAGTTATGGCAATTGATACCAAAAGTGGCCGTTTCTAAGCACTTTTTACTTACCATAGCAATAATTACTGCAGTTTCTAATTTTACTTAAGGATAATACTAAAAACTTGGGCAACGGACATTCTGATAGATTGTTTGTTTAAAGAGAAAATATTTTCTTTGTGAAGTGGCGCCACTGTCGAGGTCGTTCACAGGTACACTCGCCTTAACCCTTTCCAAATATAAAGAATACTGTAAGAATACTTAGTTTTATAAAATAAAATAAAAAATATATAAACCAGTTAGTTATCCCGATCTCATATTTTATTATTAACATATACTTTCTATCCGTCGCAGTAACATGGCAGATTAGGAGTTTTCACGAATTCCTAGAAATTTTGATGAATTACTAGGAATTTTGACAAATTCCTAGAAATTATAACGAATTCCAAGGAATTTTGACGAATTTCTAGGAATTTTTCCAAAAGCTGGAATATCGCCAATTTGTAGACTTAATTCTACCATGTTACCAAACAAAACCAAAGTTTAGGAACTTCTGCAGGGGTTGAGGAATATGGTAAAACGAAGTTTAAAAGTAACTTTTTCTGATAAAATGTCATCCTGACTATTTTTAAGAACACTTATTCCTTGTATCTTAACAAAGAAACCTAACTTACGAAGCAAAAAAATTATTAAATTGAAATTTATTCCCGGCGCATGTATAGAGGTAGTAGTAATGGAAAGTTCCAGATTTATATCGCCATATTTCTAAAAAGCATCAAAAACTATAAAAAAATATGAACAATCACTGATGGATATGAAGCTCTTTTTAATTTCATTCTTTGTAAAATGTTATTTATTAATTTCCGTGTGACGCCGGCTCACCCCAGAATAACATCACCCCCATACAAACGACTGAGGATTATATATATTTATTCAAGGAATGGGCAGCAGCAATTTCTGTGAATGCAACAACTTGTGCTGCGCTCGCCCATCCGCTTAGTAAGCATGGTAAATATGACAATGCCCCCCAATAGGGGTAGGCCCTTGTCCAAAAGAAGAGAAAATATTTTCTTTGTGAAGTGGTGCCACTGTCGAAGACTGATATGGCTGTTAATGTTTGTCTTTATTTCGTTCCTTGGTAAGTTATTCTTTTTTAGGGTTTTATACTTCAAAAGAAAAAACGGAACTCATAAAGGATCACTTTGTTGTCCGTCTGTCACTACTCTTTATCTCAGGAAAGCGTAGAGATATCAAGTTGTATTTAAAAGTTTATACTGGAAGTCTACGGCCACTAGAAGTTATTAAAGAATCAAGCTTCTCACAACAAAGATACGGCTGTATGTTTATGTTGTCAAAACAAGTGTTTTTGACCCTCTCAAACAAATCAAAATTCATAGGATATTTGCTGTCGACCTAAAACTATGAAATGCGGCAAGTAGCTTAGTCTTAAAGTACAAATTTAAGAAAAAAAACTATTAGATTTTATAATATCATTCGGCAATTTTTTCAGAGACGTAAAAACAAAATGTTATGAAAAATGAAAATGAAAAATGAAAATGAAATAACTTTATTCAATGTAGGATAGCATTATCACTTATTGACGTTAAAATTGAGGCTAGAAGTTCAAGTGGGGTATCATACGAAATTAAAGTTCAAGTGGGGTATCATACGAAATTTAAGTTCAAGTGGGGTAACATACGCATTTTAAGGAACCCTCGGTTAGCGAGTCCGATTTGCACTTAATTTTTTTATGGACGTTCATTCGGTCATTCTTCTTTTTTTCATGTGGGACACCGAGTTGTCGAACAACCCGATGAACTTGGTGTCAAGAGTTTTGTAACAGCCTACTACCACTAGTAAGCCTCTGGCATGGTTGTGTAACGACCGCCGTCAAGTAATCATGGACAGCAACCGGGACCGACGGCTTAACATGCCCTCCGAAGCACGGAACTTTTTTGAATGAAGTGGTTCAGCCTGCAATGTCCTAACCAGACTGGGCAAAAATTAACAAAGTGATAATATCAACTTTGCGACTGCCCCACTGGGAGCGAACCCGTAACTTTTGCGCCGCAGGCAGTCGCACTACCACTGCGCCGCATGGGTTGTTGGACTACTCGGAGCCTACACGAAAAGAAAAAGAATCAATCTCCAAAGTTAAGATGCCCCCGAAGATGTTTTACGCCATATTTCGATGATTTTTAGTACTTTCTAAGTAACTTTTTCTATTTTAAACAAAACTTATTTTAGGAATTGATTAATACTTGTCTCCATTCAGTAATTAAGAATCACCAGATGTGGCTTGAGGTGCTGCGCAGTACTAATAGGTAATACTTTTATCATCTTGCACACCTCACTGCTACATCTTATTCTTATCTACACATGTCTCTACAAAGCAAAGAAATAATAAATTGTTATCAATCTGAGTCCCTTGTTTAGTAAGATAGTGGCCGCAATTCGGGAGAACAATTCTCTTAACTTACCTTAAATAAACGCACATAGCATCAAATAGGTTTAGAAAGGGATAGGAGACATCTAAGTTCTGTCATGTCTTATAATTTGACGCAAAAATGCGCGTGACCTATCAAAATAAGGCACCGATGAAAACAAGGACGATAAAATTGACTAAAAATGGCGACGAACACATTGAATTTTTAAACATGATAGGATTTATATATCTACGAGTAGGGACTATCCTTTTCAAAACCTATTTGACGAAAAGTGACAGCACTTATTTAAGGTAAGTCAAGATAATTCTTAACCCGAATTACCATTACCATTGGCTATTGGCCTCAAATCGGGAAATAAATTCTCTTAATTTACCTTAAACTAGAGCGCTGTCACTTTCCGTCAATTAGATAAAGGATATAACAAAATATCTCCTGTGATTAGCTCATTCCACGTGACACTGGCTGAACTGCTTGTCTGCAAAAGCCATAAATTAAAAGAAGAAGAAGAAGAAAATATCTCCTATATTTTGTTATGTCTTAAAATTTGACGCAAAATAACGGTTATCTGTCAAGTGACTAGAAATGGCAAAGAACCCAATGATGATTGATTATGATGAATGATGTTTTTATATAATGTAAAGATATATAAATATATATTTATATATATAGTGTTGACGCAAATTGACAGCGCTAATTAAAGGTAAGTTAAGAGATTTTTTTCCCGAATTGAGGCTACTGGATTTATTTATCTTGTAATCTTTAATAACATCCATAAAAGAAAAACAATGTAGATGGTTAAACTATCATACCTAGGTACTCTACAAAACGGGATGAAAAGAAAAGACACGGTGGATACAAACCATCGATACGTAGCCTTGCCGTCAAAGGCATAGAAAATGTGATTTCTATGATGCAAGCCTTAGGCCGTACGCTCGCTTACGCGGTTTCACGCGCGGGCCAGCCCGCGCGTGAGGCCGCGCGCGGTCTCGCGGAATCCGCGCGGCGGTCTGACATCGCCGCCATTATTACCCGTCCAAATTAAGAAGGCGCATAGTGCCTAGGTAGTTGTAATATGGCAAGTGTCGTCGTGTTCGTACGGGTTATATTATGTCGCGGGTTGCTGAAGCCGCGGCGCGGGTGACCGCAGGCCGCGTCACGGGGCGCCAATCTTGTGTTTTGTCAAATCTGGCCCGCGCGGGCCGTCCCGCGCGTGAAACCGCGTGAGCGAGCGTACGGCCTTACGCCGTCCGCCCCGTCACGCGGTTTCACGCGCGGCCTAGCCGCGCGTAAGGCCGCGCGCGGTCTCGTGGGATCCGCGCGGCGGTCTGACAGCGCCGCCATTATTACCCGTCCAAATTTAGAAGGCGCATAGTGCCTAGGTAGTTGTAATATGGCAAGTGTCGTCGTGTTCGTACGGGTTATATTATGTCGCGGGTTGCTGAAGCCGCGGCGCGGGTGACTGCAGGCCGCGTCACGAGGCGCCAATCTTGTGTTTTGCCAAATCTTGCCCGCGCGGGCCGTCCCGCGCATGAAACCGCGTAAGCGAGCGTGCGACCTTATGCAGACGGACAAAAGAGACAATCCATCGAAAAAAGAGAAGAAAACCCATTCATTTTGGGACGGTCTGGCAACACTGCGGCAGATACACAGATAGTTTGATTGATTTTTGTGACAGATTTGATGCACGATTTCAGTATAATTAGTATTTTACCTAAATTCTAAACAGAAAACCCTGAAACAATTTGCATATGAATTTAAGATTGGAAATCTCCAAAATGATAATTGAAAAGTGAATGTTATCTAATTCAAACTCTTATAGGTATATTCTGCCGATCATTTTTTCGCATTATTTTCTGTCTTTGGCTATTCTTCTTCTTCTTTATTGGTTTTATGTGAAATGTAGAGCGGCGTCGTGTAGTGCTACAAGTAGGTAGGTACGTATATTAATTGTTGACAATATGGTTGTAAAAGAACTCGCGCTAATGAAACGTAACGAGTTAGAAAAGGAAACAACATGTATGATATATATACAGAACGGTCCCAATGATAGCTATTTAGAAGAATGATGACCGTGGTTGCCCATGGAGCCGGTCTAATGAGGGCACAAAATGACACTATATCATTAACCCCATCGCGTCGTGGCGGTAACAAAAAGATTGTTTGCAGAGCCAGATCCTGAGAGAAAAATGTTTCAGAGAGAATAGCGATGGAAAAAACTTACTAAAAAAACGAAATATTTATGACGTTGATCAAGTAGATGAGTGCTTTTTAATTTGTCCTCAAGTAGGTACGTATATTTTGGGTTTGTGCGTTGGGCGCCAGTCAGACAAATTTATATAATGGAGACGAGTGTTTCATGGGCTCATTTATTTGTTCCAAGGGATCCAGCTGAATAATCTCTTGGCTCTGAGACCATGAAAACTGTAATCAGAATGCAACTCATTCCTAGTACACACGACACGGCGGGACGAGTCGCGTACACAATCAAGAAAACACTGTAATGTGGTGAAACCGGCCCGCTTTATCACTTTCATGATTCGAATTTGAAACTGTGTAACCCGGCGTCGTCAGTAGTCAGTTGCTATCGTTCGCTCGTAGGGGGCGCTCGTGTCGCTTGCATCAGATAATAGCCCGATCTATTTCAAAGACTTGTTATAAGTGCTGTGAACGCTCCAGACCCAATTTATGTGACTCCAATGCAATTGTTACAGCGACATGTCTAAGCTCAAGGTAATGGTTTGTGTAATTTTATTTTATTATGTATTTTAATTTTTTGTGTATTCTTCTTGTGTATTGTATAGGTACCCATAGTGAGTACTTTCCATGTTATTTTTTCGTTTTCTTTTTTGTATGCGAACCCGCTTTGCCTCTTTCTGTTTGTCCTTTGGTTGAACTTTAGTTTCTGTGAAATAAAGTTTGATAAATAAATAAATGTCAAAAATTTACGTTTTATGGCGGATGAGGAGTTTCAGATTTCTTTACTGGTGATTTTATTATTCTTTTGATGAATCGACAACTTTTTGTGTTGATGTTTGGTGCTCCCAAAAACATAAATAAGCCGATAAAAAGAAATCTCGAACACTTGTTTCAAATCTTTGTTTTTTAGAAATATAAAATACTTGTTGAGGCTAGATAAAGCAGTTTGTTTAGCGATATTTACTTAATTTATCCATTTGATATCATCTTGCATTTGTTAATTGGTCATCGCTTTACGAATTACAGATTTAGATACGTCAAGGGCGTATTAATAATTCTAATGACCAGTGAACAAGTTGAATTCAAAACTTTGCACGCTGTAGAATTACGTAGTAATACATAGAAAGGCGATATTTACTGAAGCTATATGTAGGTTGCTGGTGTATTTAGAGTCGGGAATCACATACGTATAGTCCAGGCGACAAATTAAGATAGTAAGGACGACGAATTCAAATAGTAAGGAATATAAAATATACATGCTTTGATGTCATATTCCGACAAATATAATTATACGCATGTACGTTTGCATTGATTATTTAATTTTCTGTGTTTTCAATCTAATATACCGACTACACAACTAGAATAATAATTATGAAAATTCAAAATCGATTCCAACACGTTCATTATTTTAATAATACATGTTCTGATGTGCAATTAAAACACACATAAAATATTTATCTGTGTCAGTCTTACTTTAAAGTCATGATAGCAGAACAATAAACCTATAATAATAAAAATATGACCTAATATCTTTACGTTTTTGAAAAATGTCTTATCTACTTGTCATTTTGGAGGACGGTTTGGTAAAAGAACTTTTACGATAGCGTGCTTAACTGTCACGGCGTCTTCACATCGTAGCATTTGGTGTTCGTAGCAGTTGCTACGGCGTAGCCGGAGTCGGCAGCTTATGTATTACGAATATAACGACTAAGTAGTATCTAAAGATTAGCTGATTTTGCGTACTTATCAAAATAACAACAATATTATGCTTATGACTACACTATTTCATAAATACATCATATTCAGTATCTCTTTTACTTAAAATGATTATAACTAAAAATAAAAGTCAAACAGACGTATTAAGGATAATTTGCAAAACCTGATTTGCGCTAGTATAGTATTAAGAATAAAACTATTTTTATTTATTTATTTTATTTTACCACTGAATAGTTAATACTGCTGTTATCATAATCAATAGCCACAAAAGTCCACTGCTGGACGTAAGCTTCGACCTTCTTCTTCCACTACTATAACAACCACAACAGTCCCTATTAGAGACGAATAGGGTTTTGTATACAATCCACGCTAGCCCGACTAATTGTCGAACTCAGTGTAAGATTTACAGGGAACGCTGCTGTCCGTTCCCTAGATGAATTTATACCTTTTTAGCCTTTTACAGCATAAGAAGTGATGATCATTTAACCCAGCACTACTCAGGCACCTTATAAGGCATAGACTTGGAATAATACTCGCTATAAGGTGTCGCGAATGAATGAGGTGGCGGGGGAGACATCCAACAACTGACAAGTTTATAGTATCACAGAGAGTTTTTCCGAGCGCCAGGTCTTTCCTTACTTCGGTCAGACACTTATCTATCCTTCCTTGTACATATACATACACATATCACGCCTTTAATCCCTTGCGGGGTAGGCAGAGTGTAAACGGCCCCAAAAAACGGACATTTACACCAAAAATTTGAGGGTCATTCGGAAAATTGTGTATCGCCATAGTGACAGGTTGTCGGCCCAACGCCTAAAATTGCAATACACACCCCTTGAGTCCTTAAGTCGCCTCTAACGACTCCTACGGGAAAAAATAGGGGTGATGCTTTTCTTAGCCGGCATCACACAGCAGTTAATCTTGTGTTTTAGCCATTAAATATAAATAGACACATTAATTTACTGTAAAAGTTTACATAAATAAAGTATAAACATATGCCCGAGTTATTAGCTATAAGGTTGTATATCTAGGTATACCTTTTAAAAGGTGTCTGGGCGTTACGGGGTTATACCACACATACTTTTTTACCTAGTACCTACTGTTGTTACTACTGTAATAGGAAATGTCCTACGCCTACGTTGATTAATCTCTGTGATAGTAGCGTCGCCGTCTTAGAGATTTTATTAGAGTTTTGTACTGTTCATTTAATTCATTTTTAGCGGAATATTTGATTCCCTTCATCGCCGTTATTGTGTATTTCAAGTTATTCAATTGTTGTAAGTTATAATGTACAAAACAGTCCTAGTAGATAATAGTTCGCTAATTTGCTTTCGGTACGACGAGCTGAAAGTCGTGGGCTTAAAATCCCTCATGTGAAGTGTTGTGTAATTTTTTGTACTTATACATGCTCCTTTTTTTCTGGATTATCTTTCAAACGCAGTTATATTTATTGCTTAAATTATGACTATGAAAAAGTGATTCGTTACCTACTTCTAAGTGTAAGTGACAAGTGGTTATTTTTTCCTGCTGTCGACTGATGACCTTCATTTTTTATTATAACTAGCTACGTACCATGTATTGCAACTAGCAAGTATTCATATGTCTATTATAATAATAACAGTATTCACGCTGCAAACTAGAAATACTTAACGCGAACATGTTTGCATTCTTATATGTTAAAGCTATAATATTAAATATTAATATCACTACATAGTATAAAATAAAGTCGCTTCCCGTTTGGTGTCTCCTTATATCTTTAGAATTACCCAACGGATTTTGATGCGGTTTTTTTTATTAGATAGAGTAAGTTGAGAGGAAGGTTTATAAGTATAATTTATTCCGGGAAATTGTCACATTCCCATGGGAAAACGGGTAGCCCAACTGGTAGGAAACTTTTGACACCCTTTTGATACCTTTAAGAAGTAAAATTTCAAAAATGCTGAAACACGTATTTAATTATTTTAAGGTATGAGTCTAATCAGAAATTTTGAAATAGATCACATTTAAGATAAAAAACTTTCATACAAACTTTTAACCCCCTTTTCACCCATTTAAGGGTTAAAATTTCAAAAATGCTGAAACACGTGTTTAATTATTTTAAATTATTAGTCTTATCACAAATTTTGAAACAGATCACATTCCTTTAAAAAAACGAACTCTCATACAAACTTTTAACCCCCTTTTGACCCTATTAAGGGTTAAAATTTCAAATATGCTGAAACACGTGTTTAATTATTTTAAGTCCTAAGTCTAATCACTAATTTTGAAACGGATCACACTTAGGACAACGAACTTTCATACAAACTTTTAACCCCCTGTTCATCCCTTGGGGGATTTAAAAAAACGGAATTTTATCTTTAATAGTTGCTTCATTACATAAAAAACTTCAAGTCCAAGTTTTATCTCCCTAGCTTCAGTAGTTTAACATTTATACTATCACGAAAACTGAGAAAAGTAATATTTTAGTTCCATAATACAAACATAGATGTCGCTATTCGTTTTCAACGCACTATCGTGATATGTTTTTTTAAAAACTATAAAATTTGTATTTGTTGTTATAGCAGCAACAGAAATACAACATCTGTAAAAATTTCAACTGATTTGGTATAACGGTTCGGGAGATACAGCTTCGTAACTGTAGGACGGACGGACGGACGGACAGACAGACCCTTTGGGTACTGAACTCTAAAAAACATTTTGAGATAATAAATACCTAAGTGTATATAATAGTAGGTAAGGATAAAAAATATATAATAAAAAACCTCCAATGTGAAAAAAGGGTGTAAAATTTAAAGTGCATTTATGTAAAAAATAATTGTCCACCCGTGCGAAGCCGGGACGGGCCGCTAGTATTGTAATAAAAACACTATTCTTTTTGTGCTAGTCTTGAGTATTCAACCAATTTGATCTAACCAAACCAGACTGTTTGAAATATGAGAATGAGAAATTATGTTATTAATAAATGTAGTTTGTTAAAATATATACCGCGTGTTACAGAATAACTAGTAAAGCCGAAAGGGTGTAGAAGGTAAAGAAAAAGGTGTAAAGAGTCTACAGACAAAATATTAAAGCCGTAGAATCGTTTTTGAAGTGTTTATTTTCCATCATACACCATTTTTTATCGTTGAATTGCTGCACTATTTTGACAGTTTAAAGTTCAACTGAAGTTGCCAACGCGGCGCAGCGCAATTCGGTATATATTGCTAGTTATTTCATGGTTGTCAACATTCCAATAAATTGAAGAAGCTATGTACGCCAAATCGAAATTCGCTGGCAGTACAGGGAAGTTTAGTACAGACCTAGACTAGTGATGTGATTATTTCATCGACTGATGAAAATTAGAATACCTATTATTATTTTTTGGGTTCTTTTGTAACACCTTATGTGTGCGGTATAAATGTATTCCGTGGAGGTGCACAAATATTGCATGTATGCAATTACGGCTGACATTCTATATATTTGACTTTCAGTGCTAGCGGCAAACTCATGTCAAAGGGTTATCGCATTTTCGGCCAAACACTATCAGTGGTTGTAGGAGCAATACCTACTTCGTTTAAGACTACCTACTTTTTGTAAACCGGAGAACGACATAATTCCACGAGAAAAAGGACAAGGGCTGTTTGATGGAACCGGTTATCTAGTTACGACCTTCGTGTTAAGAAACTAGAGACTAGCCGGGCAGCGGGCAGGAACTTGGTGTTATCCATTTTCCCGCTAAGATGATGGTTTCTCGTGGTAAAAAGTAGCTAATAAGCTACCTCCTTTGCACACTGAACCCCTTTAACCACCCCTGTCCACCTAATCTGCTCCCTTGCCCTACCCTCTCCATCTGCCCCACCCTAATATTAACCTATATGCACTTTAGTTCCTACTTTTATGTAAATACATAACCACCCTGACCAAGCTTTTACCATGATTAAGCGAGACTTGCTTAAATTGTTGCTAGCCAAATTCGATATGCAAAATTAGGTAAGTATGTCGTTGGTTGTTTCTTTTTTAGATTTGGTATAAACATATTACGTGTATCAGCTCCTGTTCTTGAACAACTTTCCTCAAGAAAGATAGGTATCTAAACTGAAACACAAAAATAATAAATTCAATGAGACTGAAAACTTTTCCCCTAAAAAGCTTTACGTTAATGGAAATATGACAAAAAAATGGACTTTCAAGCCTGGCGGCGCGGCGTGTGTGAATACAGCCTTAAACTAAGTCTTATAGTAATATGCAGTATTATATTATCTGTACTAATAGTACAGCTAATAATAATAAGTTAAAGTGGACGTTTTCCATACAAACGAAAAATTGAAATTCAATGGACTTATAATGAAATGGAACAATTTTTATAACAAATGCTTACGTGAAATATTGAAGGCACACGTTCGGCGCAGTACTATTTTGGTTAAAAGATAAAGAGTATTACATCCACATTACAATCAAACTCGTTTTCTGCAGCAGTAGCTCCAACTATTTGCGTGAAGTGGCGAACCACTTTTAACAAGGAAATCTTATAATTTAAATTTAATTTATATTTATCATATAGACACGTAAGTTTTCATCGAGGTTTAAAAATAATATTTTTTCTCCTTTATGGAAACAAGTCAATTTATCTTTTGTATGAAAAACATTCCACCTTAAAGCAATACTTTACCGTTTTGTCGTCGACTGATGTCTCGATACTCGTAAAGTTCATTAGATGTAGTTTAAGATTTCATTAAATTTGTGACCCTCCACTAACTAACCCAGTCCCTTTCGGTTGTAATGAACAATGAATGAAAAGGGACGACGTATCAAGTTAAATGAAGTCACATAACTTAAAGCTAAATACTGCGGAACTAGCGCCATATCTTTTCAGATTAGTTTTAGGTTAATTATTCCTATTAATAATTAAACTTTAGTTAGATGCGCACATAGACGCTTTTTAAATTATTTCTTATACAATAAATCTTTCTCCAACGACATTGTTTTTTCTTTTTTGAAATGACAATGTTTTGACCCCTAGGATTAAATTTTATCATAAATGTCCTCGATATAATTTATCTTTTATAAAAAGTTTATTTAGTATACTTTCCAAACAAATTGAATTGTTGTAAGCCTAGTATTTAAAAGTCTTACGCAGAAACAACAAACATCACATTAGTCTCCCAATATACTTTTACCTAGGTCTTTAGGGAGGAACTATTTTGAAGGAGAGAGGCTGAATTCATCTATGATGAAATTTTACGATGCGGCCTATAGCCTACGTGATGTACATATTGTATTGCTACTCAGATAACATAGAACTCTGTACAAGGTAACAGAAGATCTAATAGTAAATTAAAAATAAACAACAATATAACAATGTATAGGTAGACCTTAAAGGGAGAAAAGGTTTTCTAGCACGCCCCCATTAGATTAGACATGGGTCCGAATAAGCTGGTAGGGTATTAAGAATTGGCTAACCTATACGTTGGCCGAAGACGATACCAGATCTTAGCCTACACGAACCAATCTAAGATGTCTGTCAGGTACAATACAACCTCGACTGGCGGGATCACGTGTTTAGCTGAGATTGCGTGATCAGACCCCCGTCCTACATATTCATGAGGAGTTAGGAAGGATCCGAGCGAAACTAACAGCGACAATAAGCGATAGATAGTCGACACACGAACAATTTAGCTGTAGTTTAGAGCTATAATAGGCGAAGACTGGATTATCCCTTAATTGTCTTTATGCCACCCATAGATAGAAATGTAGTGATGCTATTATCCTAAGCTACATAGCAAAGATATTCTTCTTTGAATCGAAGCAACAGTAATTAGAATTTGTTTAACCAGTAGATATTTAGTCACACGGATCGCCAAAGAAACAAAAGCATAGGTACACAAATATTTTTTCTTGTGCTTTTACCAGGTAGTGAGAAACCACTTATAGTTTTGAAAAAATAAACACTTATTCAGAAACAAAATAATCTAGAATCATCGTTATGTAAACCAATGTCATTATGGTACTATCCACAGAGCAATTCATATCTCAAATTTCAAGTATATGTGTGTACTACCTTGTGAATACATCTAGGTATTACCAATAGCTTCTTCTAATTTTACGCCCGTTTTCCTTACAAAGTGGAGCCATTGTATCACTTTGTAAAATTTTAATCGACACAGATGTAATATGCGTTTGCTTTTCATTAAGTATGCTATGTCTGATACTTCATAGTACATACAATGCAGATATGACAATTGTCTCCTTTTACTTTTTACGATTTTATATCACAAAAAACAGAAAGTTACTATCGCAAGCACAACCTTCTTTAACTCTTACTTTAAAAAGTACAATGTAGGAACTGATGTGTATATAGGTATATGTGTCGCACCCCCGGGTCACAGGGCCAATTCATACAAGTATTTTGTACCACAACACAATAGTATAATGAGCAAAACAATAAACAAATTTCAATTTGCTACTGAAAACGGCGCGCGTTAAATGGCTCTTGAAGGCGTAAAACGCAAATTTTCAAGACATTATAGCTCATTATCACCTTATGAATGACGATGAAGGGACGTGGCTCCCATTATGGTATAGTATATTATGAATATATAGTATATAATAAACGACTCAAGAGACAGAACTGAGACATACCGTCACGCCTAACACCGACATCCTCATTTTACGCACACGTCTCAGATTCCTGTGCTTACTGTTTATGAGACCAAATGCTTCGGCAAATACTGTAACAATTTTGTAAGACTCTTGCTTTTTGCTCGGCAGCGGTTTCAACTGCTGAGCGATTTTCAGGCAAATCTGTCAAAAGAATACATACATACATACATACATATATCACGCCTATAATCCCTTGCGGGGTAGGCAGAGCGTAAACTGCCGCATAAAACGGACATTTACGCCACATCTGACAAATATTTGAGGGTCATTCGGAAAATTGTGTATCGCTATAGTGACAGGTTGTCAGCCCATCGCCTAAAATTGCAATACACACCCTCAAGTCCCTAAGTCGCCTCTTACGACTCCCACGGGCAAGAAATGGGGTGATGCTATTCTTAGCCGGCAACACACGGCAAAAGAATAAAATACGAGTAAACTTAGTTCCATACATTACTTATGTATGTATTCTTTGTATAAAGGTTGAAAAATTACCCGCTCTTTAGTTTCCTCTTTCTTGTCTTGTATCTGGGTATGGAATAAATAACTACTAAATTGATTATGAGGATTCTATCAAAATTCTTTCTTCATTTGCCTTCCGGTCAGCGATCTTACATTTTTCATAAATAGTAATACAACTATTGTCCTTTAAATTTGCGTACCAAATTATAATCGAAACGAATACTGCCGCACTTGAACAAATACGATGCAATGTTTTTAACTCATTTTTGCCAAATACTTTTTGTACGTAATTGATACGTTTGAAATTGACGGCTGAGGTGGCGCAGTGCCGGTGGTAGTACGACTGCCTGCGACGCAAAAGTTCCGGGTACGATTTTCGGTGGGTCACTCACAAAGGTGATATTTATCACTTTGTGAATTTGTTTCCAGTCTGATTAGGACATTGCAGGCTTAACCACCGAAATGTCAGAAAAGAAAGATGGTTCCGTGCTTTTTTCCGTGAATTATTATTTATTATTATTAAATTATTTAGACAGCGGTCGTTACACAACCATGTCAGAAACCTACAAGTAGTAGGCGGTTAAAAAAACTCTGACACTAGAGTTCATCGGCTCGTTGGATGACACGGTGTCTCCCAAGAAAAAATAATATAAAACCCTAACAAAGAATACATACCATAATTACCTGCTCTTTAGTTCTCTCTTTCTTGTCTTGTAGGGTATTGAATCAATAACCGCCTACTTTTAGCAGTGGCGTAGTCGCCTCAAACACGGTTGATTACCAGGATTTTTTAAAATTATTTCTTTATTCACTCATCTAGTAGAAAATCAATTTGCTACATTTTAAGTTCCTAGATCGATGCGGCTTCAATATAAATGTTAGATGACATTTATAGTCAGTCAGACAGTCTGCCGGTCATTGATCTATCATTTTTAAAAAATAGAAATACAACTATGGTGCTTTAAATTCGATGTACCAAATCATACATCGAGACGAATGTTGCCGCACTTGAACAAATACGATGCAATGATTTTAACTCATTTTCGCCAATTTTTTTTTTTTAATTAGTATTTAATCTGAAAATTAAAACTGTTAACAAGCATATGATATCATCAAATAAATAATCAAATTATTTTTATATAGTAAGCAAATGAATAGAAACGGTCGTTTAGTTTCGTGGATTGTATACGTCTTTAAATATTTCTCGCAAATTTAAAGATCTGTATCATAACCTTATGCTTTTACTTTGAACTATACCTATACGAGTACCTACTAGAATGCCTATTGATATGGTCTATAGTAACCTTCAGTATCTATTCACGAGTCGTACTCGAGGCACGTGCGATCACCGGAAGTATTAATACCTACAGAATGTGGGGTCTTTATTCGCTTTATGTACGATATCATCTACAATTGACAATGCATCGAGTCCAGTAGGTTTTCATAGTTGTCCTTTGACTCTAAATCTACGTGTTTTTACTTTTCAAACATACTTCTACTCATAGAAGCGTAACATACTTACTTCCTGTTATGCATTAAGGTGACTAAGTTATACTAAGTAGTCTTTATTACTAAATAACTGTTTGACACACACACACATATTACGCCTATAATCCCGTGCGGCGTAGGCAGAGCGTAAACGGCCGCAAAAAAGGGACATTTACGCCACGTCTGACAAATATTTGAGGGTTATTCGGAAAATCGTGTATCACCATAGTGACAGGTTGTCAGCCCATCGCCTAAAATTGCAATACACACCCTCTAGTCCCTTAGTCGTTTGTTTATAGTGTAAATTGATTCCTTTATTAGATAACTTGAGGTGGGGCTGAGATATCCCACCTGAGTTAAGACTTGCAAGGCCTGTAATAGATACCAATTGAAAATAGTATAATCTTCAATGACGTGTACCAATAAAGTTTTCGTGCATTCGCTAAACGAAAATTAGCCTCTGTCTGATACCAAAAAACGTTTTGCATTAAGGTAATACAATTGAGTGGCTTAATGCAAATCCAGACAGCATTTGCATTAATTTGCAACATTAATGAACATGTCCATCATACTAATGAGGAATATTATATCACCGATATTTTGTCGACTGATTTGTCGCAGTGCTAGTGCGTATGTCTGTTACGCAAAGGCTCCGGGTTCGATTCCAGACAGGAATGGAATAAGAAGCCTAGACGAGTTTCATCGGTTTTATTCAGGTTGTTCGTAGGTGTCTCTCTGAGAGAAAATAAAGAATTAAAAGTTAACGGAGATAGACCAATGAAAAAATGTACTAAGAAGCCAGAACCAGTGGGGATATAAGTGATAATTCGATTAACTACTTACTGCCAATCGAAAGTAACCGAGGGCTGACCGAGCGTCAACAAAAATCAAATTGGGCTCTATTAAATAGCCCGCCGTCATAGATAACGCAGGAGCCTACCAATAGCGGCTAACATACGTCATTTTAAACAAACGTTTTTGTGCCATACCTCTACATATACATAGACTATGGTTTATTTTGCACTCACAGTGCTATATTTTTTTCAGAATAAGAAATTGAGATTATGTTAGCACCCGCCGGGACTTGAACATGGGACTGTGAAGTACCGTCCTACTGCACTGCCAACCGAGTTACCGGTGCAGTAACCTTTTTTCAATTTCTTATTTTTATTTACAAACACATACTTATCCCTTGATGGGTAGGCAGAGCATTAACGGCTGCAAAATACGATCGCTATCGCTACGCCTGACAAATATTTGCGGACCGTTTCAGAAAAAATCGTCTCCCTTAGTGCTTCTTGCTTTTACCCGCGGGAAAGAAACGGGGTGATGCTGTTCAAAACCGGCATCAAACGCCATATAGTAGGGAATTTTTTTAAACTGATGAGAGTTTATGGGGTGCTAGAGGTTGATAAGAATCAAGGCTAAGTAAGTATGTGGATAGGTACATCATTTAGGGAGGTATACTAAATATTGAAGATAGCGAATTTTCCACATACGAGTAATATAAAAATTTGAAAACTCTCAAAATTTTATGTAGTTTAGTTCAGTTTTTACGCTGAACTTGTAAAGGAATACGAATGACGAAAAGTAGTCCATATGGACGCAGTTTCACTCTCTACATTATTTACCTACTCTGAACCAGTGTTACCTTCAACCAATCAAGAATAAGCCAAAGCTCTCTAAAACCCAAAAATAGGATGATGCGCATGCATACAACATTGAAGTTTATTTAAAATGAAGTACGTTGGCTAACTACGAGATCTTGGTTCACGACACACACATCGATCTATCACTGAACGGATCGACCATTTGATGATAATAATATTCAAAACTTCACAATACACGTGCCTATATCAACAAAGAAAATGAGAGGAAATTTTGGCAACTTAAAAATTATGAAACTCGAATGTAAATGACCAGTTTACGACCCCGAAACAAATACCTACCTATGTACTAAGTTGAAAGCGTAGCAATTTAGATTTATCAAAGATATGATACACTAGCTGGCACCCAGCGAACTTTGTTTCGCCGACATTAAGTAACTAACAAAAAAATTACATGCTGGTTGAAATTGATTTGAATTCAAAGGCAAGAAACACTATGGTATGCTAACCATAATATTCAGTCAGCGAAACGAAGTTTGCGGGCAACAGTTAGTTTAAAATATTATAGTATGGATTTTGCTTTGTATGGTATTGTCAATGAAGCATTTTACCTATAGACTTCTACGTAAAAAAAAACAGCTATTGTCTTTTTTCATTAACTATTATTGCTACTGTTTCTTGCATTGCACGTTTTTTATTTAATCAAAACATAAAACCTTTGAGCGAAGTGTTTTATTCCGACGTCAATAAGACTATCGTGTCTGTGCCATTGTAGGGCCGTGTGTCGAGTAACTAATATTTAACCTTATAGTGAGGTTTAATTAAACAAACACGCAAATCATAATCTCCCACACTAACTAACGGGGTCACTGGGAAAGGTTTTAGGTATGTTCTGTAAATTACTTTATTCTATAATAAAAATTAGTTATAAATTAAATTTATTTTTTGGATTAAAAGTCCATAAAATTAATTGACTAACACAAAATTTGGTTCTGGCGGAATGAACCTACTCAATAACCTTTAGTTATGTCACCAAAAGGATCTATCATTATACTGTTATAACACCACAATCTCATTTTTGATTAATAAACCGTACTGCAATGTAATGAGAATCAACAACAATACTCGATTCCACGGTTTTTAACTTACCACTGTAAATAATGACATAAACAGTATATTAGGAATAAGTACACTGTTTGCAAAGATTTATGCCTTACCTACCTACAAGTAAGTCGATACTGTCCCACACGCAAAAAAATAATTCTTCGTTTATAGACTAGGTATTATGCGAACCAGTGTATAGTTTTCTAATAGTCATCATAACATAATTATTATAAACTAGCAGCCCGCCCAGCGGTTTCACCCGCCGCTAACAGTTTCTCCCCGGGAATAAGACAGTTTAATATAGCCTATGTTCATCAAGGATAATGTAGGATTCTAAAAATCTTGATTTCAATTTGAAACAAATATCGATTTCAGATGGTGGTGGCGTAAAGTTACATGCCTGTGATTAACCTGGCCAGCCCCATGCCAGTGCCTTTATTTTTATTTTTTTTATCCCGCCCGAGCCGGTTTTCTAGGTATTAAAAAAGTAAATTGTGTGATACAAATTACTTTTTTTAGAATGACGGTTCATGACGTCAATAAGTGATAATACTATCCTACATTGAATAAAGAATTTCAATTTCAATTAACGGTAAAAGAATTTTTTAAATCGGTCCAGTAGTTTCAGAGCCTATTCAATTCAAACAAACAATTAAAAAAACCCTGTTTCTCATATTAGTGTAGATTTAATTATTTTTATTTTAGTGTGTTGCCGGCTTAGAATAGCATCACCCGATTTCTCTCCCGTGGGAGTCGTAGGAGGCGACTAAGGGACTTGAGGGTGTGTATTGCAATTTAAGGCGATGGGCTGACAACCTGTCACTATGGCGATACACAATTTTCCGGATGACCCTCAAACATATGTCAGACGTGGCGTAAATGTCCGTTTTTGCGGCCGTTTCCGCTCTGCCTACCCCGCAAGGGATAATAGGCGTGATATGTGTATGTATGTATTATTTTAGTGTAATTCTTTTTAATTAATTATTTAATGTTTTTTGTCGTCTTTTTTTATACCGAGTAAGGGACAGGCCTTCGCATACTGATAGGGAGAGCATGAAACATAAAACTGGACAACTTTCCCCTAGAAACATATGTCAGGAAACGCCAAAAAAATTACCTTCCATACAAAATCACAATCAGCTGACTGCATTCACTTCACTATGGGAAGTCAGTTTTTTTACGTTTCCTGAAATATGTTCCTAGAGGAAAGTTGTTCAGTTTCATGGTCTGCATGTACCCTATCAGTATTCGGAGGGCTATCCCTGACACCCTTTAATACAGTAATGATTAAATGTAATCATTACACTACTGGTACGAATAATGTGGCGTAGTTTGTACATTTTTAAATGAAAAAGTAGTTATTGTGGCATAACTGTAACAGTTAGACATATGGTATTGCGGACATTATTATAGATATTGATGTCCTCTATAAAACTGTTGTACATCACTTTGCTCTATTGTCAATAATTTCCACAGCGTACGCGATATAAGATATATTTTTGGTACATTTTTCACACCTTGGGTTACATAATCGAAATTTTCACGCGGATCCATATTTTTTTCTCGTATAAAATAAAGCCTATGTTCATCAGGAATAATGTAGGATTCTAATGGTAAAAGAATTTTTAAAATCGGGCCAGTAGTTTCGGAGCCTATTCGATGCAAACAAACAAACAAACAAACAAACAAACAAACAAACAAACAAACAAATCTTTCCTCTTTATAATATTAGTGTAGATAAGTACCAAATACGCCTATTAAAAGTACTTATTTCTTGTGGTTGGTCACGGAAATTTGAAATGTTTGAATAAATATCAATGATTTATTGTGCAATTTTAAAGATCCTAATCTAAATTATAAGTAACGGATTACATCGAAGCGGTATTTTAGATTTCGTTGTACAAAATATGACAAAATGCACAAAAAGTATAAAACAACAAATAAGAAAATAAAAATTCTGCGACTGATTTTCTGACTGACCAATACAAAGACCTTACTGTACCTTGGTCTTGGAGTTAATCATTTATAAGAAAATATTCTCATTCCTCTTTGAGACTTCCCGACAAAAGGCTTTGTTTACTCCAGAAACTCTCGCTGAAACTTTACCAGCCTTCTGTCATGGAAAAAGGGAGCTCTGTGTCTTTGTTTTACTGCTGAAATAACAAACCTTTATAAAATCGTTTGAGCACGATGAACAAAACAAATAAGTTTTAGTTACGTACAAAGAAACAGGTTGATGTTAAGAATCATAGGCTATATCTGTATCGTGTATCTATATTGTAACTCTATATATATATAAAATGATTTCTACATCTACCTCTATAGTACCTAAGAGTAGACTTTATTTTATTTTGTCTAAGTGTGGCCACAGACGTAGCTATAAATGTCGTAGTGTTATTATGATTACTTAGACGGCGGTCGTTACTTAACCATGTCAGAGGCCTACTACTAGTAGTAGGCGGTTGAAAAACTCTGACACCATGGTTCATTGGGTCGTTCGATGACTCAGTGTCCCACACGAAAAGAGAGAGAGTGTTGTTATCGTTCGAATCGTAGTTCAATAAGAGATTTTCGAGTATCTAAAAGTAAAACTACTAAAACACTATGTGATTTATAGCTACGTTTAATTCATAAATATTTCTTGCTTAAAGCATGGTGGATAAGAGGTATACAATTATAATAAGACAGAAACTTCTAACATGTTTTGCCAATTCTTTAGATTAGCATGCAATTATTTTATCGTGAAAATCATCCTTAGTGATCGGTTAAAAATTCATAAAACAAACCATAAAATTATTATTATTGAAGAATGTCACGTAATTATTATACATAACTAATATTAATACGTTTGTGGCCACTGATACTTGTTTAAAAAGCCAAACATCACTCCAGTAAAAATACAACTGTACTTTGTTTATCTTTAGAACAAATTATATAAATTAAACCAATGATTCAATTAGTAAGGTATTGCCCAGCTGAAAAAAAAACAATATTCTATTATAATTAACACAATGCAAAGTTTGACATTACTATTTAAAAATAGAACATGAATTTGCAGACCAACACTGTATCTTAATAAATTAGCCTTTCAAACAATTTATTTTTTACACAACCGCGCACAGTTTTTACGGCTCTCACATATTTTGCAACACCTATTTAGCACGCGGTGTTTCTATTATATTTTCTCCAGCTGATTGCAGCGTAATCAGTGGGCAGTGACTGTCTATTGTGCAACAAATACGTGTCTCGTTTAAATCACTACACAATGCAATTTATATTACAAACAAGTTGCAACACGGTATTGAACTTTTAGTTAGTTTTTTTAAAGTCGATTGAAAAACTAAGTCTTTAAAAACTTTTGCACCTCCTACTTTTTCACGACTGCCCAACCAAAAAAGGAATGTCATTTTTTATAAACTTAGCGCAAAAATAAATTTGTAGTGTGAGTCGTAGCTATAGGCTACGATACTACGGCGCGTAGAACTGTAGTGCTTCGTGGTTTATTGTGTTTATCCTTTTAGTTTTATATAAGAAATAAATAATTAAAACGACTCAGAAATGTGTGTCATGTCATACTGTGATGATGTCAAATAAAGTAAATACATCCTGAAGGTATAATTTAGACAACGCCATCTCTACCACCGCGCGATAACCCTATAGTTCGGCTGTTTTCCGTAAGATGGCGTTACGCGGGCTGGTGCTAAGATAAGGAGCAACTTGTCCCAAGGAGCACAGGTCGAAATACAAAAAAAAATGTTTCTCTCACATAACATTGCCGGTCACGACCAATGTGGCGCAGTGGTAGTGCGACTGCCTACGACGCAAAGGTTCCGGGTTCGATTCTCAGTGGGACACTCAACAAAGTTGATATTTATCACTTTGTGAATTTGTTCCCGGTCTGGTTAGGACAATGCAGACTGAACCACCTGATTGTCCGAAAAGAAATGGTTCCGTGGTGCTTCGGAGGGCACGTTAAGCCGTCGGTCCCGGTTGCTGTCTATGATTACTTAGACGGCGGTCGTTACACAACCATGTCAGAGGCCTACTATTAGTAGTAGGCGGTTGAAAACTCTGACACCAGGGTTCACTGTGTCGTTGGACGACTCGGTGTCCCACACGAAAAGAGAGAGAAGAGAAGAGAGCCGGTCAAGTAATTTAAATTACCATGGAGTTTCAAAATATGGTGTGTAATTGTTTTCTTATCACTAGCCCGTCTTGAGATTACTCTATCGGTAACAAGTAAATCACCCTTTACGCGGTGTAAGGGACTAGCCTCTGAATACTTAAAGGGTGCATGCAGACCATGAAACAATTTTCCTCTAGAAACATATTTCAGGAAACGACGAAAATAAATTTACCTCTCATACAAAATTAAAATCAACTGACTGCATTTACTATGGGAAGCCAAATTTTTATTGACGTTTTCTTATTTTTTTATTTATGCGCAGTTGTTCAGTGTCATGATCTGAATGCTGAATATCAGTATTCGGTGGGCTGTCCCTTTCACCTTGTATATTGTTTTATTACTATTTCCTACTCAATAATTATGTATAACTATTGGTCTACGTCCACAGACGGCCATATTTAATCTGCTTTTGAACCCTGGAGTTTAATGCAATCTCGAATCGCCTCGCACCGTTTATTATCTCATACAATTTTTGACATAAGGATGCGATGAGATGCGACTTCGCAATTAAGTAATAAATATATTTACTTAGCTAATGTCCAGCATCCTTGGTTTACCACAACTTTTCTCTTATGTTAAAACTACTATGCGTAATGAAATGCAGATTTTTTGTTTATTTACCTTTACCGTAAATAGATTCACAATGGTTTAAAATATTAAAATATCAAGAAAAACTATGGAATTCTGTATTTAAAATTAATCCACGTAAGGTATATAATAAACATTGCAATGCCATCTGAACGACTGAGCAGAAACGTAAAACTTTAGCTACTCGCCGTGCGATGTCGCTACTATAACATACTTTTGTAGAGTCACATACATTACGATGCATCCTGACCTGATTTAGTACTAAGACCAACATTTTTATTTTACTATTTATCTTTTTACAGGTACGGTTCGATTAGTAGAATAATCTACAAGTTTTAATTTTATACGAGTCCTCTATGACGAATAAAATAATCACAATTTACAAGAATAACAGACATCATGTCATCACGATAGCATAGTCAATTTTAGTAAAATGAAAATGCATCTCTATCTCTGTCTTTTTTCTGGTTTTCCCGCAGTGATAAGAAATAGGTATCATAAAAAGGCGGGGCAGGTGAGTCACCCATATCAAGGATATTGACCCCCGTGCGGTCACTACTCCGAAACTCGTGTGGGTCCCGTTTGACCACAACCAGTAGGATGGCATCGACTAATCACACATTATAGAAAAAAGACGTTTGTTGGCATGTAATCAAAAAAGTCCAAATCTACCGAAATGATTTCAAATGTAATCAATAATATCCGGAACTACTTTAAGGATGATTTAATAAAAAAATTACAATCTGAAAGCTTAAAGCGTCTCTGAACAAAATTATTGCGGGAAAACCCATTATTCCTACGGAAATACGGGAAGCAGGGTTTGCAATCGAAATGGTAATAAGGTAAATCAAATCTAGAGGCAGATAAATATCTTGCATAATGAAAAGATTACCTGGGTAGCATGTATGCAAATCGTTATGATGAGAAGGATGGCATATTACATACACACATACCACGCCTATTTTCCCATGCGGGGTAGGCAGAGCGTAAAAAGCCGCAAAATACGGCCATTTTTGGATGGATGGACAGACAGACAGCGAAGTCTCAGTAACGAGGTCTCGTATTAACCCCTTAAGTACGTTACCCCAAAACAAGCTAATCAGTAAATGCGATTTTGTCACTTAAATTAGGTACGCAGCGTACAACCACACATGAAATAGTTAATTCAATGTGAAACTGACGAAATATTAAGGGACTCGAGGGTGTATATTGCAATTTTAGGCGATGGTCTGACAACCTGTCACAGTGGTGATACACAATTTTCGGAATGACTCTTAAATATTTGTCAGATGTGGCGTAAATGTATTTTTTTTGTGTCCGTTTACGCTCTACCTACCCCGCAAGGGATTATAGGCGTGATATGTGTATGTATGTAAACTGGCGAAATATCCAGTTATTTCGGATTGTATGAATATGACACAGGTATTTTATATGTAGAGGTATGAAGCAAGTCATATCTCATACATTTAATATTGGCGCCCTAATGCGCCAGACCTTAAATAAAATACAGGTTTTAGTAATCTACACGAGTCGTACTATTTCATTAAGAGCAGAATTTGTAAACGACGTGATCAGCTCTGTTACTCATACGATAAAAATGCGGTCGGTGCAGGTCTAGAGTAATGATCTGTTGCCCGCGACTTATGCCGACTTCACACGTGACATAGCCACTTCAATCACTTGATTCTCGTAAAATAAGTAAAATAAATACGTGTTATATAGTTTTTTTTTAAACTTGCAAAATTTTCAAGCGCGCGCATGTTTTTTATAGCTATTTTGGAGTATTTTTTCCCTCTACTCTCAATATTTTAATTAATAATAATAAATATCATGGAAAATTCACACAACGGCATCTAGCCCCAAACTAAGCAAAGCTTGTACTATCTTCTTTTGTTTTTTTTTTAATTTAATGGATTTTATTTAAACTCACACTATGTGAAATTGACTTAACCTCTAACTCCTTATATAACCATCGTGTCTTAGCTACCTTAGCTGGAGGATTATTTTTATCTTAACGAGCCGTGGCTGTGAGAAATTCTTTTTTTAGATCTCGCTGTGATTATTCCCCCTGTATATTGTTATTTTCAAGTACATTTTCCTTATTAATAGTACCTCTTAAGTGTAGGCAGTAGGTTTAGGTAGGTAACATTACACATACATACACATACCACACATATCACGCCTATAATCCCTTGCGGGGTAGGCAGAACGTAAACGGACGTTTACGCCACGTCTGACAAATATTTAAGGGTCGTTCGCAAAATTGTTTATCGCCCTTGTGACAGGTTGTCAGCCCATCACCTAAAATTTCAATACACAGTCCCTTAGTCGCCTCTTACGACTCCCACGGTAAAGAAATTAGGTGATGCTATACTAAGCCGGCATCACACGGTTACATTATTAGTTTTATCAACAAAAAATACGTTAGGCTCATCTTGTGATCATTTTAGTGAGTAGTGTTAAAATTTTCATATCAAATTGGTATATTATGTTCGTCTTAATTACTGTTATCAGAAGCTATTATAATAACCACAAATTGAACACGTTGTGTCTCCGTGACTACTATTTCCTATGAATGAACACAATAGTAATTGCCATTAGCTATGTTACGCTACGCACACACGAGACTCATGTCATGTGTTGTTGGCTTTATATGACCATAGCATCAGACAATATTTGGTTAACCTCTGGAGTGTTAGCCAACGGTAGGTCTAGTTCAGAGAGGGAAGTTCACTATCATATAGTATCAAATCCGACAGCTGAAGGGTTAAAGAAAATACAATTTTACTTATTTATATTTATTTAATTTTATCTTTTATTTAACTCATAAAAACTATCTTGTGTTAATCCATTGGTACAATTGGTTCAGTAGTTTTTGAGTGTAACAAACAAACATACAAACTTTCGCATTTAAAATATTAGTTGGAAGTATTCGAACGAAATAACTAATTTTGAAATAAGTAGGTAAAGTTCTTTGTAGCAAACTTTTTGATACTAAGTAACTATCTTGGTTGCCTACTTAGTGTTAAAGCAGTAATTTCACTTACCTACCCTACCCTAACTGTTCGGTATACATTGCTGGTTGTTATATGGGCAGTATTAAAATAAACTCAAGATAAACAGCAATGTATGCCGAATCGGGATGTTTAATCGCCTCTTAACTTTACCTGACCACCAAGCAAAGTTTGCATTTTTGATGGCCACTTTACTTGAAAGGCCTCTTGCATGTTTGTTGTCATTAGGTGCACCGTCACTCGCCTCACACAAAGCGGCTAGCTTGCCAACAAACCGTTCACTACAGTAGTATGTTTTCTTTGGCGGTCTAAACCTGACGCGTCGGGCATGGCTGAACCCGTTTGAATAACGGTTAGTGTCTATTCCTCGTCTAGTTTGCATTGCAAGCAGCGACTGGTTATATGTCCTTGCCTATTTGTGTATTGGTGAATGTGATTGGTGCATATGAATATTTGTGTGTTTCTATTTTACTAGTGAGAGCTATTCTAACATATGGATTGGAATGAACATCTGTACCTACAGTGATGGATGTGTTTTTAGGAAACATTTACAACTAATTTATGTTGCAAAAATTATGTAGGTAATTTGTTGCATTTCGTCATACTTATTTATCCATAAGTGGTAGATAGATTAAATAGTAGTTATGTCACTAGGTACCAATTAATTTAATAAAGTCGTGTTCGTGGTAGTACCTACTACCTAGGTACTTAGTTCAAAACATAAATTTTGACATGAGTGGGATTTTCACTTACATATCTCTGGCGATTGGCACTGTCATTCCTATTCACTAAGTTAGCTTGTGTTGATATTATATTTCTTTGTACTCTATAGCATGCCAAAACTTGAAAAATCAAGGTACCTACTTTATGTTTACTGAGACTTATACCTACCTACGGAAGTAAGTCATAATGATTACAAACAAAAAGGAAGACAGTCTGAATCCCGTAATAATTTAAGATAATTTGGCTAGTTATTTCTACTGATACTTAAATAATTAAAACACCTTATAACATTGTTTTTATTTAAAAAATCTTAAGTAAGTGATACAGACATAATGATGAGATAAGAACCATAAAAGAACAGTAACAAACTCGAAATAAAAAAGTGGTTGAGGTCATAGTATCGTAATAGACAAGGTAAAAGAAGATCACCAATTCATAATTAAAATTATCTCGTCGCTTAACGGTGATAAAAACGTAATGTTGGTACGTTGGTGGTTTTAGCACATTAGGTACCAGAAGCAATCTAAATAGAACTGAATTATTTTCGTCCCAGGCAATATTTTACTTGAAATTTAATATACGCTGGTAGAAGATGACTTCTTTTATAAAAATGTATTCCAATATTAATTATTTAAACTAGGGACAAAATAATACAGTTCTTTTGGAGTGCTCTTTTTTACCTTATGTGCAATAAAGGATCATACCTAGTGATTTGGAACAGCAATACCATTCTTTATTCAGTATTCATTTATTGTACGGCAAGAACATGAGTTCTTGCTTACGCATGAGCTTGATGCTTTGTTGCTAGGATTAGCGAGAAACTGTACCATATTAAAAATATTTTACAGTATTATGTAATATATTATTGAGTCTTACGTGGATGATCTCAAGACAAACCTACTACGGGATGTACTAAAAATTGCTTTCACGTTACCTTACTACACTTTAATCACTACTTTGCACCCGATTAGATGTAAGTAGGATAAATTAAATTAAAAATAACAAACTGTTGTACACTTTCGTGATCGCATATAATGTCTCTAGTTATTAGGTGAAGCTATGAATGATCGATCATATCTGCTGTGATAGCTAAAAATTTTGGTATGTAAACCTTTGTGTGTCCAGATGGTCCAGATGCATAAAACTAATCAATCACGCGTCTGCAGTTTGGCGAGGAATCACGTCCGTCGATATCTCGATATCGATGAGCGGCGTGCGCGGGCGCTGCGCAAGCGCAAACCACTCAGTCAGAAGCCGGCGCAAGTCGGCGACGACTGCTTGTTCCAATTTCAAATTCGCCAATCGAATTATTTCAAATTTTTAATAGCAAATTAAAACATAAATTCAGTTTCTTTTTAAACTTTTACAACCGGCCAGGTATGTCTAGCTGTATTTTTTTGTTATCTTTTTAATTACTGGTAGATTTCTTCCAATCAAGTAAGTTGCGTTTAACTTAACGGTTTTGTCTGCTGTTTTTATAACGTTATTTACATTTTCTATAACTGTTGCCCTATATTATCTAACAGGTTTTTGATTATGTTCTGGGTACTTTTAATTTTTATTATAATAATTTTTCCTTTTATTGTCATAGTTTCTACAAAAACTACATATAAGTACTTTATTTATGATTTATTGGTTTCTCAACATCGCACATTTTATTCATCTAACAATTCAATGTATTAATACGTAGAGATCTTATGTCCTATATTATGTAGCTGTACGTCAGTTATAGTTAAACGCATCGTCTTATTGAAATATATACAAATTGAGAAACAAAATGAAATTATGAAATTAATACTCACTTAAAAGTTATCTTATTTTTAGAAAAGATAAACAATATCTACACCTATTTAATTGTGAGATAAAAAATTTAAAAAATCTTGTAAATCAATTCCAAAGTTTTTATATAATAATAAATACGAATCGTATTTCAATCCTGCATTAAACACGTCACGATCAAATAAAATATTAGAAATATTTCGGGGCGTGACGGTTTTATAAAGATATATTGTTTCGTTCAAAATATTCAAGTTGTAGAATTATATATGCGAAAGCAACAGATTGTTTGGACTGAGTGATTGCAATCTAATCATTGCAAAAATGTCAAGGTTCAATTTCCGGGCGGGTCAGTGTTGTGAAGTTTATAAACACAGCAAATTTGTTAAGTAGAAATGTGTGTCATTTTCACCAACAAGAGCCTAATGTGATTCAAGCTATAATTTTATTAAAGTACTTACATACACAGATATACGTTGGTACGTACCTATGAACTGAGTTTTATTTATATTTTGTATGTATTTACAATATCATATAATTTGATTTTGATAACATAGTTCATAACTTAGAAAATTGAAATAGTTTTTTTTCGCATTGTTCAATTGAGGTAATATTTTCTGATATTCAATATTTTCCCAGAAATGTAAATAACAAATGTAACAATGCTAAATGAAAAGAGTTTACTCGGCACTGTAAGTGCAAAAATCCTAAAAATGCATCAGCTATTTTATTATATCAACGTTATTATGACGATAAGTAGAACTTATTTTACTAGAATATTTCGATTTTCACAAGTGTCTATTATATGTATGTAGGCAAGCTAATTCGTAAGAGCTAGTAGGAGTATTGTTTCGTTGAAGTATCTTCAAAAACGGTGTGTCTTTACGTAAGATAAGCTGTTGCACAATTTCATAACTTATAAGAAAATTTGACCAATTCCCATTTTTTTTATAGTGTTACAAATTGATTATCTGTATGATACCTATTAGAAAATATAGTGTAGGCTTTTGTCATGCTTTTATATTAGTTATCTATTATTATATAGCGAGCATATCAGATATTGGGTGTGGTTTCGCTTGTAAAGTTGCTTGTTTGTGGTTTTAAATTACAATACGTTTTATTTCTAGATTGCCGTTGACCATATCCATACAAAATTGGCATCTGGCATAAACTTTATCTGTTGTTGTCAGTATCGGTTTCGCTGTATCAATTTACATACATTTTGGCAACTCTCAGAGTGACAATAATTACTTAGATAGACGGGCATTTAATAAGTTTATCATTTGATAATTAGTTTGGTCAACAAGTAAAAAATAAAATATCAATACTAATTAGATATCCAACTAAAACAAACTTGTAGGGTGAAGTGGTCGAAGATGAACCACTTTTTTTCAAAACCATGTAACTCTTTATAGTGAAGCTCAAATGAAAAAATAATAGAATAGCGATGTAGCCAGTTTCACTAAGTTTATAATTGCATTTATCAAAACTGTTTCTATGCGTTCAGTTTTGGTTAATTTTAGGTTTTTTTAAAAATAGGAATTGGTTCATCAAGTACACCCAGTGGTACTTTTTTAACCGGGGGGGGGGGGGTGCACTAATTGAACCGGGGGGTGGACTTATTGAACCGGGGGTGGTTTAAATTGAATATGTCGTGGTACTAATTGAAAATATCAGTAGTCTTAATTGAAGTGATGGTAACATAAGTATATAAATTTAGTATTTAATTGATTGATTATTTGATTTATGAGTTGTTACTGATGGTAACAAATTATGTTTAAATAAATACGTTTCTAACGATATTATTTGTGACGAGAACAGTGAATGATCGCAGGATAAAATAGAAATAAAACTTATTAGTTTATTAATCAAATATTTAATAAAAATCACTTTTTAACGCCTAGAAAATAAGCTCTTGTTCTGCCGTACAAACTTTTCTCATGTCATAATTAGCTTTTAATACTGTTGATGCATCATTTTTATATTTTAAGACGTTGCGTCGTAACGTAGGATATCTTTGGCTGCCTGCCTAAGACTTGCACCAGCAAGATGGAAATTTATGGCTTTTTTCATAACGCCAGCAGTAGTGCAGCCCTTTGTGCGTCCTGTTAGACCTTTTTTGTTCCGCCCCATGCTGAAAGAAATGCATAAATATTATATTCCTACGCTTCATAAAGTTTTGCTTGGTTGCACTACTTGAACCAACGCTTGGTGGCACTAATTGAACCATGGTTCATCATTGCCCACCCCAAAGTGATTCAATTACAACCACCCCTCCCTTTTCAACTTTGAGATTATATTACCGGCAGACAAAGCACTTGGCAGCTTTGGAACCTATCTCAAAGAAAGCCCAAATCTTAAGTCTACAACTACAACACATTCAAATTTTAATAAAAAGCACCCAACTGAAATGAACCAAAAAACTGTACTTACGTTTTTATCCCGTTTTATCACCCAAAAACACAAAAATTGAATTCACTGGTGTTTAATCCGGCGCAGCGTGACAGCAACTGGGGCGCGAAGTGGGGAGTTAAAAGTGCGCGGAATTATGAATATTGCAGAGAGCGGCAACGTGCCTAGCCGAAGATATTCGAGCGGTTCATCAAGTACTCTGGTTCATCATGGCCTACCCTACCCTACATACTTAACTTTACCTATCCACGTGATTCTGATCAATGTAAAAAAGTAAATTATTGAACGAATTTGACAAAGTATTAGGTCCTTACATATGAAATTGTCGTTTTGTCGTACTGGCCACTTTGATCACAAATTTCTCCTATTTGGTTAGGAATTCGAAATTAAAATTTATACAGCTATTTCCACATGTAGTTGTGTTTCGTAAACCGTCATTCATTTGTTTTTTTACTTATCTTTTTTCTGTTTGCATCGCTCAATTTACAAAATGGAAAATTTGAAATATCGCGTTATTTACGAGTACGAGTTCCACCGTGGCACCAGTGCTGCGGAAACGGCTCGAAGGGTTAATGATGTGTATGGCGGTTGTGTCGCAAAAGAAAACACAGTGCGTTTTTGGTTCCAACGTTTTCGTTCTGGAAATTTCAACCTGCAAAACAAGCCCCGTGGACGGCCGGAGACCCAAGTTGATAATGAAGAATTGAAGGCTATTGTGGAAGCGGATCCATCGCAAACCACGTCCGAATTAGCTGCAGGCTTCGGTGTTAGTGATAAAACTGTTTTAATCCACTTGAAGCAAATTGGAAAGATTAAAAAACTTGAAAGGTGGGTTCCTCACGAATTGAGTGAAGCAAACCGGCAAACGCGCGTCAACTGCTGCGTTACATTACTTGACCGGCACAATAACGAAGGGATTTTAAATCGAATCATTACCTGTGATGAAAAGTGGATTCTCTACGATAATCGGAAGCGCTCATCGCAATGGCTGGACCCTGGCAAGCCAGCCAAAGCCTGCTCCAAGCGAAAATTGACCAATAAAAAGTTACTTGTAAGCGTTTGGTGGACTAGCGCCGGTGTCGTTCATTACAGTTTTCTCAAATCTGGCCAGACGATTACGGCAGATGTCTACTGTCAGCAATTGCAAACCATGATGGAAAAGCTAGCTGCTAAACAACCGAGGTTGGTCAATCGCTCTACGCCACTGTTGCTTCACGACAACGCTAGACCACACACTGCACAACAGACGGCTAGCAAATTAGAAGAGCTTCAATTGGAATGTCTAAGGCATCCACCGTACTCCCCGGACCTTGCTCCAACAGATTACCATTTTTTTCGAAATTTGGATAACTTCTTGCAAGGGAAAAAATTCAACTCAGATGGGGCAGTCCAAATCGCCTTCAAAGATTTTATTGATTCCCGTCCGAATGGTTTTTTTAGTAAAGGGATCAATGAACTACCTATGAGATGGCAAAAGTGCATAGATTACAATGGCTCATACTTTGATTAAATAAATATACTATATTAAAAAAAATCGACTTTTTGTTCCTCCCATACAAAACGCCAATTTCATATGTAAGGACCTAATACTTTATAAATAAATCAAAGTGAACAAATTGAATGCCCTTCTTTTAAATGGAGAATTCCATAACAACTTATAAATTGATCTTTGAACTAAAAATCGTGCCTAAATGAATAACACCTGATCATCTTGAAAAAGTACAGCTCTCTTTCGGTTAAGTACCTATATAGAATGCTGTAGCTTTGTAAAAACTTATTTCAAATTTGTCTTACCTACGGAACCCTAATGATAATGACATAGGCTCTTGCCCTTTCGTAGGACATCGACTTCGTATTACGGGTTCTTGGGCGCTTGATCCTGTTCGCGTTTTTTATTTGTGGGTGATGTCATAGGAGGTATGCATTTTTCTTTTGTTTGTTTATTTTATTTCACTAAAGTTTAACTCATCAGATGTATTAACACTGGTAAAATACTGGAAATAAATTTAATTTAAAGATCTTCTAGCGAAATAAGATCGCAACGCGATAGAAAGGAAATGCACAAGAAGTAGAAGTGCACAATACATTATACTATAAAAAGTTTTTATCTTGGGTAGGACTAAACGGTGAAGTTCTAAATTCTTTAGTACTACAAATCGTAAACGTCTTACGTAAAATTTAAACAGAAACTACCAAAACCGACAAGCGTTTAAAGTAAGAAATGAATGTAGAGGAAGCGAAAGCAAGGTGCTGGGATCGTAGTAAGTGGAAAGATGTGATTTTTGCATAACCTTATTGTTTTATGTATGCATTTTACTTTTGTATATGTTTGTATCTAAAATTGTGAAATACCTTTCTTTAGGATTTATTTGTACTTGTGCTCTAAACATCTGCGGCATACAGACGCAGCGAAGCGCGACGATGCGCAACGACCAAGACCGGCCGCCGCCGACTCGTGCGCATGCCACAAGGACGAACCCATCTAGATCCGTTTCTTGCCGTGTTCAGACCCGTCTAAGAAATTGGCTGAAGTTCTTTCAAGCGACAAGCCTTTTTCTGTATTGTGACCCTGAATGTGAGTGCTTCATAGGTATTTGGCTTAAGAAAAAACAAAATCATAATCAGCCGACTCGTGCGCATCAGCGTAAACCCATTGACTGAGAATCGTTTCAAGCAGTGTTCAGTCCCGTCTAAAAAAATATCGTAAATCCTGTCAAGCAAGAAGCTTTTTTCTGTGATATTGTGCTGGTGATATTGTGCATATTTATGCGATTACGGTACTTAATAGGAATGTTAATATTTCAGAGCAAAAGCAAGAGTCTATCAACTTCTGCGAAGTCTTCATATCAAGCAAGAATTGCTAAGTTTTCTATGTATTATTTCTAAATACACAGACCTTTATCGGAATTAAGTACCTATTATGAATTCTTTAATTATTATGAATTATTATGAAAATTTAAGCAGCGAGCTCGGTTGGGTTTTATAAGAGGGCAAGAAGAGGGGCAGCCAGTGAGTATAGTATTCTTTGGGCAGCTTCTTTGTCGGTAAGTTTCTTGTTCTACTGCATACATTCTTTATGACAAGTTATCTTATCCAAAGAATACTACACTCACTTGATCTTATCCATCAGATTTTGTCATAGATGACGGACATAAAAAGTTGCAGACTTTGATTTCTTGCCATTGGCTGCAGATAAAGTAAACACGACTATGTCTTCGTATCGTAGCAGGTGCCATGAAATCTCCTCCGATTAATGTTCTTCAAGTTGAGTGTCTTGAGTCCCCTTTACTTCTCCGTCGTCAGTTCATTTGTGATCGTTTTTTCTAAAAGGTCGCTCATAATTCTAACCATCCATTAATGTGCTCCCTAAATCAGCTATCCATACATTTGTCCAATTATTGGACCCACAAAGACCATCCTTGTCTTTATAGCAGCTTTGAGGAGTTAAGGAATAGCCCTCATATTTTTAAATGTTCTGGTAATCCGATATTTTTTATAGATTTTGACGCGCTCATTTTCAAGCCTGTAATTGTTCTAAATGCAGGTATTTATAAAGACGACCGATCTTATTAAATACATTTGTCGCAGAAAAGTTTGCTGGTTGGATTACTATGTTCACGGATGCTTCTAAAATTTCTAATGATTGTTGTCTCGGTTCGGTTGGAACATATCCCTTTGTTTTAAATATCCTTTTTTTCTTCTGTATACACTGGTTATGCAATTGCTATACATGAAGCGGGTTTATTTGCCTAATCTAACAAATTTAATAAAGTAATTTACCTGTGTCCCGACGTTTCAATATAGTTTCATGTATTGTGGTCGCGGGTTGAAACGTCGGGACGGGACACAGGTAAATTACTAATATTTACCTAAATACTATCGCGATAGACCCGGTCTAATACTTAAATTGAGTGATTTAAAAACTCATGAAATCCTTTATAAGTGCCATCTGCAGGGTATCAATATAGTCTTAGTTTGGATCTCAGGTCATTCCGGCATTACCAGAAATGAACAGGCTGACTTGCTTGCCAATGAGATTATTCGCTCTGGCTGTGAGAATCACTCTAAATATTTTGCTCAGGATTTTCGCTCCTTGGTGAAATCAGATATGTTGGGTAAATGGAATAGATTGTGGAAATGTTCTAGATTGCAGAAGGGCAAACATAATGCTGGTATTCAGCCTGAAATACTCCTAAAACTCTGTTTTTTTAAATATCGTTCACGACTATCATTCGATTTCGCTTAGAAAATGATTGTAACCCACTATTTAAGGCAAAGATCATGTTTCAGGATTACTCTATATGCGAATGTGGCCTGGATGAGGGTACTTTGGATCATATATTTTTTCTTGTTTTCGTTTTCCTGTTTCTTCATATGACCTGCTTCCTGACTGTATCTCTCATCCAATTTCCTTTTACCATCTTCTGTCCTATTTTAAACCTCCTTATATGTTAATTTTATTTATGTGTATTGATATGTTTAATATCCGTTTATGATATTTATGGTCTGTTTAAAAGTTAGCAATTTTTTTATGTTTAATTTTTTGCGTAAAGTCTACAACCGATCAATTGTCAGTTTCGATCTTTTTCTCTTTGAAACCTTTGAAAGCTGTGATCAGAGTGTATCCCCCAACTTAAACATTGGCAGAATTGTCCTATGCTGACAGAGGCCATTTGATTTTTTTTATTTATATCTTGTCGAATTTAGATTTATGAAACATTGTACAAGAATTTCTTTTACCTGGTTTATATGCACAACTATTAGTTAGTAGCCCATTAACTAATGTATTGTATACATATTATTTGTCAAACTACCAGACATAACAAGATTATTAGCATTTGCGCTAGAAATTGTAAATTACTAATCGAGACCTCTTCAGACACCTTTATAATAAGTATGTCACTCAAGGAAGTCTGTGATTCTGTTTTGAGTGAGAGCCAAGATATCCTGAACTTTCAAGTTAACTCCTGTATCTGGCCTAAAACCGTTGCCCGCCGAAGGAGTTCTTGTCTTGCCGTGTGGTTCCACATAACAATGATATTTAATCCTCATGCTGATCTGATAATGGTGTTTAGATGTGGCTGACAGCACCTTAGGATAATTACTAGTTAACACGAGTTTGGGTTCATTAGACTCTTCTAAACATATAGTATTCTTTTCTGTCCTCCACATGAAGGTAAAATTAGTAGGTTCCTGATGGAACTATTGAATGACTAAAAGTAAATTTAAATGTGTGTAACATTGTGTTTGGGCTCATGTACGAAAATTATAAAGCCTCCTTTTATTTATATTTGCCTCCTAACCCGGACATTTCATATTACTTTGCTGGACCTTTTGGAATAGGTCCGACCTCCTAAGATGATAATACAAAACTGTGGGAGAGCCAAGATAACCTCAAAAAAGTAGAATAAGTTGTTTTTATTTGGTCTTAAATCGTTGTTTCTCAAACTATTTCTCACCTTATCGTGGCTCAGTAACTATGGATTGCTAACTTGACTCAAGCTTCTTAGCTTATCTCATAATTAACTTATAATAGTGAAATTATTATCTCGCGGCAAACGAAGCCACAAATCATAACAGGCAAAACTTTTGCTTGGGAAAGGGAATAAAACACTTTAAGAAACAATCTTTCCCTGTCTTACTTCTGCGCAGCCGTATTGTCAGATAGATGCAGATTCTACATACAATCATATACACATATCATGCCTTGAGCTATTGCGGGGTGAGTAAGGCGTTAACGGCTGTAAAAATCAGTCGACAACGCTACGTTTGGTAAATATTTGAGGGCCGTTTCGGAAAAATGTTTTGTAACTACACACCATTCCTTACGGGGTAGGCAGGGCGTTAACGGCCGTCAGAATACCGTCGTCATCGCCCGGTTCGACAAATATTTGAGACCCGCATCAGAAAAAGTTTATTACCTTACACCATTTATTGATGGTGCTGTTTTTTACCACGTCCCAGCAGGCACAGCGTAGGGAGACCCCCCGCAAGATAGACAGACTAGGGAAAGTTGTTCAGTTTCATAGTCTGCATGCCACCCTATCAGTATTTGGACGGTTACCCCTACACCCTGTAATGAGCTCAAAACCAACAAGTGTACTAGTTGGTTACCCAAGGTGCCATGAGCTACGATCAAGTTCCATCATCAGAGCAGCATAATGGTATCATATTATTGTAGTGTGGAGCTATTGAGACCCCCTGCCACGGCAAGGTGAGAACGCGTTCGAGAGGCAACAATTTTTGACTGAATCCATGAGTTCACCTTAAATTTTAAGGATATCTTGGCTCTCCCACAGAATCATAGACTTTCTTATGTGTCATCTTAGAATGTGTCTGAATTAAAAGGTCCCGGTCAGTATTCTAAATTTACGGGTATGGAGGCAACTTAAAAGTTCTTTATCTAAGACCACAGCCACGCTTCATAAATTTATCTCTCTTATTTAAGGTATCTTTTAATTATTTTGGGATAGTCAGATTTATTTAGACTGTGTTTGACGGGCTTATTACATTATTGTTTGTACCTACTTATCCTTGTATAATCCAGAAAAATCTGGTGATTTTTATCGTTTATTTTGTTCATAATTGTCGATAGCCAGGGTTTATTTGTATAGGGTCATGCAAGAAGTGTGGCAACTATACTTCCTCCCCAAAGTAACATGAGGTGGTTTTTGTTTAAAGACGATGCTGAAAATCGGTGGCGGTGCCGTTCTGCTGGCGGCAATCGTCGCCGTGTTCGTGGTAGCGACGCAGGGCCGAGATCCTGACCTGGAAGCCCTAGAGCAGGAAGGCAGGCATTATATCTTCGAGTTGGACAAAGCCGCTGGACTTAGGAAAAACAAAGCTAGCTTAGCAGAGTGGGCATACACCTCCAACATCACTAAAGAAAATGAGGAGATGAAAGTAAGTATTACCTTACCATAAAAGTTTTTTTAATAATCTATAGTGGGCTTTCAATTAGACTACGAAGGTAAACATTATACCTTCGAGCTAGAAAAAGCTGCTGGACTCAGGAAAAACAAAGTCAGCTTAGTAGAGTGGACTTACACCTCAAACATCTTCAAAGAATATGAGGATATGAAGTTGTACTGTAGTGATACATATCAGAAGGATGCTTTTGAATGGGGTGGAGAGCAGGTACTACATTCAAGATAATCCAAAAGCTGAACAGAGGTGTATGCTGTCTAAAGAGAATAATAACATGTCCAACTTGGCTGAGTAGGTGAACTTACATCACAAATATCACCTCCGGTATAAATAATGTAAAACCTAGTCTGCACTTCACAATTATACAAATGTTTTAACCCTACCTTACTACATTTACATTATTTCTATTGAGATTTAGAGCATTGTTAGATGTCGCGGTAAAATGGAATTTGAATTTAGCATGGTTCAAAGTTGTTACACGTGCTAAAGACAGACTTACCCGAATTATTGTTTTAAATTATGCACATGTAGGTTATGTAATCAATTTACAATCCAAAGGAAACTATGAAATTGGTGTGATGGTGGAAGCAAATATAACAAATATAACAAAAATAATAAAAATCTGAATTACTACATGAGCAACGATGTTATTATTTTGTTTGTAATTCGATAATGAAATTATTGTAGAAACTAAAAACAAGTTTCTCTTCATATTCCAGCTTCAAATTCAGCTGGAGCTGTCAAAACTAGAGAAAAAAGCATGGGAGGAGACAAAGATGTTCAAATGGCAGGAGTACCAAGACGTGTCTTTGCGGAGGATGTTTAAGAAATATTCGCAGCTGGGGACGTCAGCGCTGCCCGACGACAAGTACAAGCTATTGATGAAGTCAGTCTCAGATATGGAGGCGAACTACGCCACGTCGAAGATTTGTGACTACCATAACAAAACAAAATGTGACCTATCTTTGGAACCCGGTAAGCCAAATTCAAAAACATTTTAGCTAGAGGAAATAGACAGATCAAAAAAATTTTCTTTATATGTTTTTTGTGCTGTTAAATTCAGTACCAATTAACCGATTTAAACTACAGAAATATATCGAAGAAAAACACTTTTTATTAACAGCTTTCGTATTGTATGTATTTTTATTGTATTTCAGATATAACTGAAATATTTTCTAATAGCCAAGACCCCGAGGAGCTAAAACACGTGTGGATTGAGTGGCACAAAGCAGCTGGTGCTCGTGCAAGGGAGAACTTCACACAGTATGTACAACTGGACAATGAAGCAGCAAAACTTAATGGTGAGTATTATAATAGTAGTTTATGCAACTGTCGTATAATAGGGGTCATTAGAATGCGAGTGTCTGTTTATCACACGAGGCGCAGCCGAGTGTGATAATAGTTTGACACGAGCATTCTAATGCCTAATTATAGCAGTTGCATACACTATTTTATCTACACTCTCCAAAAAAACTCAGAAACACTTTTCTAAACGTACGCACCGGCCATTGCAAGGCCCGATACAAGGACAAATTCAATACGAGAACGTAATATGGCTTGATATGAATTTTTAAAAATCTATACTTAAGCAGTTGTTTAGATGTGGAGTCTTAACAATAACTTAACTAAACAACTGAACAACATCTGAACAACAACTGAACAACATCTGAACAACAACTGAACAACATCTGAACAACATCGAAACAACAACTGAACAACATCTGTACCACAACTGAACAACATCTGAACAACATCTGTACAACAACTGAACAACAACTGAACAACATCGGAATAACATCTGAACCACAACTTATCAACATCTGAACAACAACAGAACAAAAACCTATTAAAACAACTGAACAACATCCGAAAAATTACCGTACGACAACAACTGTCAGGTGCGGCGGAAGATAGCGATTTGAGTATTGGAAAAAAAAACTTCGTTTCATTTCTCAACTTTATCGTATTAAGAGTTTTGTCATAAAGTCATTACGCTTCTGTAATTTATAGTAAACTCTAGTTTTTATAGGCAGAATGCATAAAGTAGGTCATTATGCATCTGTTTTCGAATTCATAATTCGAACATTATGAGACGAGTGTATATAAACAAATATAAATGTTGCCTAAGAGATAAAAGTCCTGAAGCACGTGTAGATCGAAAGGCACAAATCAGCTGTTGTTTGTGTCAGGGACAACTTCACACAGTATGTGCGGACAATGAGGCGGTGAGTATTCTCAACAAAATATAATTTCTAAGAGACAGAGTCGTATTTTATTATCTGTGGTAAGAGTCAGGACCCTGAAGCACGTGTGGATCGAGTGGTACAACGCAGCTGAAGCTCATATAAAGGACAACTGCACATAGAATGTGGAGCTGAACTAAGATTTTTTAGTATTTTACTGAAACAAATCCTTTACTTACTTGCTGATTTCCAAGTTTTTGCATACAAAACCTGTACTTACTCTGTGTAGATTTCAAAAACGTAGCGGACTGGTGGACGTCAGAATACGAGGTGTCGGACTTTGAAGTGCAGCTAGAGAAATTGTGGAAAGATGTGAAGCCCTTGTACCAGCAGCTGCACGCTTACGTAAGGAAACGGCTCCGAGACAAGTATGGTGACGAAGTTGTATCGGCTAGAGGACCTATTCCTGCACATCTTTTAGGTACGTTTACAAGTAACTCGGTAACGTTTGGATCTTTCAATCCGCTTGAAACACGACACTAACTCAAAAAATTGCTGACTTGTAACTGTAAGAGGCGACGAAGGGACTCGAGGGCGTGTAAAGCAATTCTAGGCGATGGGCTGACAACCTGTCACTATGGCGATACACAATTTTCCGAATGACCCTCAAACGTTTGTCAGACGTGGCGTAAATGTCCGTCTTTTCGGCCGTTTATGCTCTGCCTACCCCGCAAGGGATAAAGGCGTGATATATGTATGTATGTATGTATTGTAACTGACAACATTAAGACAAAAATTCCTTTTACGCTTTCTTATTTGCAACTATTTATTTGGGTATATGTATGCTCTTTTCAGGCAACATGTGGGCTCAAACTTGGAGCAATATAGAGTCCTTCACCCGCCCTTATCCCGACAAGAAAGAGGTTGACATCACCCAGGCGATGCGAGCCCAAAACTACACGGCTTTAAAAATGTTCAAGATGTCAGATGAATTTTTCAGATCTTTGAACCTTACAGCTATGCCTGAGAAGTTTTGGAAAAACTCCATTATTGAGAAACCGACAGATAGAGATATTGTATGCCATGCGTCTGCTTGGGACTTTTACGATGGGGAAGATTTTAGGTAAGCATTATTCAGACTTTGATCCTAGAACAAGAGCTTTAGTATCTTTAAAAAAGTTCATGCATGAACAGTAAATGTTAAAACGCCATACAACTAACGAAATAATGGTAAATAAATATTCAATACTAATCAAAATAATTAGAAAGAATTGAAAACCATGGATCTGTTTTAACGGGATGTTTGTTGGCAAATAATGTATTGTATCACAACACAAAAATGTGAAATGAAGGTAAAAATGTTACCAGTGATCGAAACTGAAAGTTATGGATAGTCTGTGTGGTGATAAGGAACTTTTTGCTCGTGCTATAAACAAATAGATTTGTCCCATGTTGAATCCTCATATCATATCATAACAGTAATACTAAATGCTAATCAGCTGATCTGAGTTCAGTGTTGTCCATGTAACGATATAAAAAACTCACGACAAAAAATAAAGATCAAATCCCGAAAAAATTGTTCTATTAGAAATATACCTAAGTACCTATTATTTATATAACACGGTGCGTCTCAACTTAATACCACCTTTGAAAAATTCGCCTTTTTTAAACTGCACTGAGTGCTGAACTAACCTTCCAAAATATGTTTTTTTTTCGACTTCGAAAGGTTTTTCTTATTATTATTACTATCGTATGCTAAGTTCTCAGTATCGGTCACTAGTAAAATGAATTTTATTTGAGGAGTATTTGATCAGCTGATTAGGTATCAAGGGTTTTTCCAAATTATTTTTCTAACTTGTCTGGCTTTAATTTGAAGGATCAAACAATGTTCAACAATTGATTATGAGTATTTCCAAACAACTCATCATGAGATGGGCCACATCCAGTATTTCCTACAGTATCGCGATCAGCCTGTTATTTTCCGCGATGGAGCAAATCCAGGTAATTTATATTGTTTTGTATTATGGATTCAATGAAAATTATGTTTTAAGGATCAAAATGTGTACCTCGGTCAACAGAGAACATTTCCGGACTGTGCACCATGAAATGGGACATGTACAATATTATTTGCAATATAGAAGTCAGCCCGTAGCATTTCGTGAGGGTGCCAATTCAGGTGATTCAGAAAAGTATACAGCAAAAAGGGTTTACTTATAATATGTTTTGTCTTTCCAATGTTGCATTTGTATTTAAGTACTTACATATTGTATTTGATTTCGTTCTGAATAACTTCAATTTGCTTAAAAAATAACAACGGGTCTTGATTAAATATATAAATATAATACTTTGAACTAATGGGAATATTCAAATGGCATGACTTAGATGAAGGATTAACGAATAACAACAAATAATTTACATTGAACTAATTTAACATTAAATACGAGCGTAATTGTTTTAGTAGTATCATGCACTTATTTGAACTTAACCTTAGAAAGGCTGTAAGTAGTATTAAGCGTATCAAACTGCTCGTGACTAACATTAAAGACCACGTTCCCGTTGGATTCATGATAGTCATAAAATATTTTTTGCCTATAGTATAATATTTTATGTGTTTACTTGTACCAACGGTTTTATAATGTTTCATCCATATGACATTTTCTTGTACTAGTTGTTGAATAGTTATGATGTGTTATTTTTGATTTTTCTGGGTTGTCTTCTACCTTCCTTATACTAACTTCAGGTTTCATCTTGTAACCAAATATTCAATGTTTTTCTGATTTATCAGGATTCCATGAAGCCGTTGGCGATACAATAGCTCTGTCTGTAACATCGCCTAAACATTTGCGTCGCGTTGGACTTGTCAACAGTGATGCTGAAGACGAACAAACTGAAATCAATCAGTTATACAAAATGGCAAGTAATTTTTATTGCTATTTTTTAGAGTTCGAATTTTACCATACATCTTCAATAAGCGTTAAGCAATATACTTTCAGAGCCTTACAATCTTGTTCTTGTTGTCTAATACGTGCACAAAAACTGATACTAAGTAAAAGTTATCTTCAAGAAAAATGAGTAGAAGTTTCACAGAATAAGTTGAAAATCATATTCCAATTTGTTATTCTAGCCAAACTCTAATAAAATGGTTATAATATTCCAGGGTATGGACAAGATTGTCTTCCTTCCTTTCGCATATACGTTAGACCTGTTCCGCTACGGAGTCTTCCGCGGTACTACAACCCCTCAAGACTACAACTGTCACTATTGGAGACTGAGAGAATCGCTTCAAGGCCTAGAGCCTCCTGTGAACAGAACCGAGGAAGATTTCGACGCTGCTGCTAAGTACCACGTGTCTGCGGATGTAGAATACGCAAGGTGATTGAGAAACAGATTGTTAACATACATACATAAATCACGCCTCTTTCCCGGAGGGGTAGGCAGAGACTACTTCCTTCCACTTACTACGATCCTGGCATACTTCTTTCGCCTCCTCCACATTCATCAATCTCTTCATGCATGCTCGTCGGTTTAGGGTACTCTTGACCTGACCTTTCTTTAGCACGTCCCCGATTTGATCGAGGTACGTTCGTCGAGGTCTTCCCCTTCCGACGTTCCCATCCACACTTGCCATATACACCTATAAAAAAAATTTGATTGATTTGATTTGATTTGAATTTGATTGTTAACAACAGCTATAAAAAAAATAAAATGCCTAGCAGCTTAAACAAACAATCAACTGCCAATTGATTCAAAATATTACTAGTACTATTATTTATTCTGTGATATTACCTAAGTTTAGAAAGATGCGTATTTGCAATGCTATGGTGTATAATTTTCTTAGATGAACGATTGTCGTTTTAGCAAGTGCGGATGACAACATAGAGCATATATACTCATAATGACTATCTTTCTGGTGCCCATCTTAACACTACCTACGTGTAGAGCATTTACATGTTATTCTACATTTAGACATGCTTTTCACTGCTGGGTTTTTGATCTTTGGGCCTGCCCTTGTTAAATTTATCATTGTCTGTCATTCCAGATACTACGTATCATTCATAGTGCAGTTCCAATTCCACCGTGCGCTCTGCCAGCTGGCCGGCGAATACATTCCCGAGGATCACACCAAGAAACTGGTTGACTGTGATATCTACCAGAGCGTCGATGCTGGCAATGCATTAGCGTAAGTCTGTGTACTACACATAATTATGAAACAGGTGATTCCAAAAGTATAAGAAAGTTTTAAACTTGCAAAATTAAATCGTTGGCCGCTACGTGATCGTTAGGTAAGCATATGAGTAACATACAGTTAATTATCAATTTAAAACTGAAAACAGCGCGCGTCGAAGAACATGGTTCTAGCCCTACAATAAATAGGTGATAATGACACGTTTAGCTTCTTTTTCCTCGGGTTGGGACGTCAGCGGAGCTCGCAGACGGGTAATCTGCTCCGCTTGGTGGGAACTATTTCACTCAATTAGAATGCGACTAGTGTATCCTACGCCAAGGAAACGCAAGGGGTACTATTAATATATTTGATATTTCTCTATTTACAGGAACATGCTCAAGATGGGATCATCGAAACCCTGGCCGGACGCGATGGAGGTGCTCACTGGTCAAAGGGAAATGAAGGCTGATGGTCTACTGGAATACTTTAAGCCTCTCCACGAATGGCTGCAGCAAGAGAATCAACGAACAGGGGAATACATCGGATGGGAACCTAGCAAAGTCCGTAAGTAACAAAGGCATTCTACAGGGTGACCCGTATAGTCACGTCCAAAGACAAAATTTGAGTGCCTTATACTAAGGGGTATCCGAATTACCCCCATGTATGATCCGCGATTTTTGTACTTTCCGAGTTATTCAACTTTTAAAGTTGTATGGCCACCCGGTATATAGGATGAAATTTGGCTAGTAACCGATAGCGAAATCTCAAGACGGGCTGTTGATAAGTAACAACTTTCCTCAAGTAACATAGGTCGAAATACTAAAAATAAATTTGGACCTCTCATACAAAATTGCCGATCAGTTAATTTGAGTCACTATGGAAACTCAAAATATTTTTGTTATATAATGTTTTTTGAGGAAAGTTATTCTTTATCACCAGCCCGTCTTGAGATTGCTCTATCGGTCACACAGATGAATAAGATAATGTACTAGGGTACAGATAGGAATCGGACCAATCACAGGCGCAGACGCTAATTATAGTTCCATTATATCAAGTGCATGTCGCTAGTGTGCTCATAGAAAGAGACAGGTATATATAATGCTATCTCTTACCACCTGCTAGTGTTGCTAGTGATGTGCCACTACTATCGATATGCATACCACGCTGTTCACTTAGTGAACTTGAAATAAAACCATGTAAGATTTGTTAATTTGTTTATTAACTGTTACATATATCTAGACACGCGGTAAGCTTGTAATACAAGAACGATTTATTTATTTTATTTTATTGAAAAGAAACACAGTCTTATTTTCTTTTAAATATTACAACTTACATAAAGATTGGTTTGCATGTTAAAACTATTCAAGGCAAATTTTATGGTATTGTAGAATCGAAGTTGGCTATATTTTACTAATGAATGCTAAACGATCCTATACTTGAATAAATTAATTTCAGAAGTGTCTACTCAACATGGCAACCATTTAACATATCACTACTTTTGTGGGTTGTACGATGAACTTGGCTTTCAACGTTCACATTTATGTTTTTGGTGGGAAAATAGTATACTTTGTCTAAGATTTTTTTACATGATATAAAATGAAATTGACAACCAAAGATCTCTATAGAAATACTTCGTAGACTTACATTTAAATTAAATAGTCCCATATTTTACTCAAAGACTCCAGGGTTGTGATCCAGTTACGTAAGGAAGGAACAGTGATAATTTTTTGGTTATCTTGCCTATCATGTGTCACGCACGTATTTCATATTATTAACAACTTTATAGCATCTTCATCTCCAAAACTCAACGTGGCCGTTGTTGACTGCAACAGGAGTACGCATTTTTCCCTTGCATCAAAGCTCCTTTTTGAGGAATGTACCTACACTGTCGAAAAGTTTATCATAGAATAGTAGCAGAGCAGCGGTGTTACTCATCGTCGAATATTCGTCATTTTTCACAGCTTAAAAGAAAAATAAACAATTAGTAGGTACCATTAATTTGTAAAGTGGCTGGAATAGACTAAAATAAGTAAAGCAGTGTTAATTTCTAATTGACCACATTATATTCCGTATTTTAAAGTAGCGTATTATGGCATTGTCAAAACATCGATAGTCGATAATTTTTTGGACATCTCTATTTTTCATACTTTTGTACTTTTGTTTAAAATAAATATTATTATTTGAAACAAAGATGATGATTTAAATGAAACACGAATTTAATACCCTGACCAAAGTAGAAAGAAGAATATAGACAGAAATCTACTTACTTTTTCCATTTGGAAAGCCACTGCTAATTTCTGCCGCCGTAAATAAAGGGCTAAACTGTACTATATGGGCGGCAGAGTTAGGCGTTGAAATTATTATGGTCGGAAAGACTTCAGTATAGGGTATAATAACAAAAATTTTGATGTAATTTATCTTCATTTAACAATAGAAATAGCACACCACGGTTATGAAACTGCAAGTAACTTTCACCGCGATAAAATTTCAGACCACAGATAACTAGTAGGCGTCGTCTGACAGTTCGTCAAACGTCATTGCATTGAACACTAGCGCTGCCTTCTTGAGATCCATGTACTACGACCTGGTAAAAGTGATTATGAACTCTATGACCAAACTATTAATGATTAAAATTGAGTGTGGTAGATAATGTCCCCCGATTCTAGTATGGTGATTCAATATCGTGATCGGTCACTAGATAAATTTCACCTTATATTATAATCTGTCCAACCCGTTACACCATAGACTAGACCATAATACACTTTGACTGTTGAAAACTTCTGAACCTTTCTGCAGATCTGCTAGCAGGAAAATCTTTTTCAAAATATGTCAGAGGTCCACTGTTCACTGTAAGCTAAAGGGATAAATGTGATAATGCACACAGACCAATAGTATACGGATAATGGAGATAAAGACAAGATAACACTAATTTTAAAATGTATTAATCGTCTTAGTTTGAATTTACTGTATGATTAATGTCAAGTCTGTGAGTAGCATGAACATAAATTGATTATTTTTTACTTTTTAAAGTCACAAAATCAAGTTCATTCATACGTTCACATCTCATTTAAGGCAGGAATAGCGCGCGAGCATGATTTCTTAACCGGTTTTATTTAGACAATTACAGACATCATATTCTGAAAGATATATAAATATGTTACTGTGGAGGGTCTAACGGATAACAGATACCTATCGGTAGCACAATTGTATGAACGTAATTGAAAAATAATCCAAAGTATCACTATTTGAAACATTGTTCCAATATTATGTCTACAGTTTTAAAGTTATTACAAAAAATATGCTATAATTTTGATACATACCTTTTTTAGTAAGAATGGCTAAATAAGACATTGTAACGGTATTCTCTAGTTTCTCTGTCTAAAAATAAAATCTCGCGAAAATTCGGACGCAAAATGATGGCTGTTTCTCTGTGGACCTGCGCGAATTAAAGGGACCAATTTTTGAGGCCTCAAGGATCAGCTACATTCACCGTGTGTATTTAAAATGCATTATTATTATAATAATGAATAGACAATTATATAAGAGGACCTTTTGTTTAACCTTTTAAGTAAATCATGTTATTGTTCTCTTTGACTTGATTCGATAAGGGATCGATAAAGACATACCACGATTTAGAAATAGTTGTTATTCTTCTTTATTACAGAATACTGTACAGCGGAGCAGCTAGCAGCCGAGCAGGCGCAGTCAGAGACAGAGCCGCAGAAGAAGACGTGACCCGCAGATGTACTTACTGTCTAATTTAGTCTAATTTATCGTAGCAAGTGTCAGTATTCGTAAATAAACTTTTTTTAAGAACACTTTACTGGTTTTATTCAGTTAGCAGTGAGGACATTATATACGAAGGGTATTCTGATCATGTTCATCAATTAGAAAATCTTTGGCCCTTCGTGCACTTTCGTAACCAGTTTTTCGTAACTAGCTACGAAAAGACACTTTTTATTCACTGTTTCGTAACTAGTTACCAATGAACACGGTTTTTTACACATTTTATATTCACTTTATTTTAATTCAAATGGGAACGTGAAACTTCAATCTCCGATTTTTAACCGACCAAGTAGGTTAAACCATTAGTATTTGAACAATGATATCAAAATAAAGGTCAACTTGTATAATCTCAAAAACGCAAAGTTGTAGGTTGTAGGTAAAAAAATACAGCTGTCAAACAAACTCAAAACCCGTTTAAAGGAAGTTGTAGGTCTAGATGCGATTTACATTTTTGGTGACAGCTGTCAAACTCAAAACCCGTTTATAACGAAAACTATGCTAGCAAAACTATTAGTTTCTTATGGAAAGTTGTAGGACTAGATGCGTTCTACATTTTTGGTGACAGCTGTCAAACTCAAAACTCGTTTATATCGAAAACTTTGTAAGCTAGACTACTAGTTTCTTTAAGAAAGTTGTAGGTCTAGATGCGTTCTACATTTTTGGTGACAGCTGTCAAACTCAAAACCTGTTTATATCGAAAACTATGCAAGCAAAACTACTAGTATTTTAAAGAAACTTGTAGGTCTAGATGAGTTCTACATTTTTGGTGACAGCTGTCAAACTGAAAAACCCGTTTATATCGAAAACTATGCAAGCTAGATTACAAGTTTCTTAGAGGAAGTTGTAGGTCTAGATGCGATCTACATTTTAGGTGACAGCTGTCAAACTCAAAACCCGTTTATATTGAAAACTATGCAAGCAAAACTACTAGTTTCTTATGGAATGTCCGTAGGTCATAATGAGATCTACATTTTAATGACAGCTGTCGTAGTGCAGGTGCGGAGTGCACTTCATCTAAAGTTAGGTACTTAAAGTTGCACTTGGACATTTTGCAATGATAATATTTTACAACATTTTATTTCATTGACATTCAGAACCGATAACAGAATTTCCGTTCCTATATCAGAGGCTAAGAACATAGTATAATTAGTTACGAAATAGTGATTAAAAGTGTCATTTTGTAGCTAGTTACGAATAGTTACGAACGTGGAAAAAATCAGTGTTAATTCGTAACCAGTTACGAAACAGTGATGAAAAGTGTCTTTTCGTAGCTAGTTATATAAATCTTAGTTACGAAAGTGCACGAAGGGATCTTTGGGCAGAAGATCGTTAAAAATAGGCTTTTGTGACTGCTATAATAGGTTTTCGCGAAAGACCAAAGTATATAGCTCTTATATGACATGTCCTAATTTTCATGCATGCAATATACCATAGCATTAAATTAAAGACTTTTTTTATTAATTTTATAGCACTGACGTGGGAGACGTGTATAGAGGTGCTCTGTGGCAAGCTATCGGTTTGTGTTTCGCACTGACCAGACTAGTCAACATTCTTTCATCTCGGGAACTGCGTTTGCGCTACTTCCCACTTCTTCATTCCCAATAGTGCTAAGGGTTGGGGCTTTGGGGGACGGCCTCTGACTTGCATTATGGTTAAGTGCTTCAAAAACGTGCTTTAAATTTTTTTGCTAAATTTTTATTAATAAACTGGAAGAATTAATACTTTACTATTTGAAATAAGCAAAATACACACACAAAAACATAGAATGTACCAGCAAAAATCGCAACTACACAACCACAACCTAAGCAGAAACTACTAAGAAAATGTAAAATGCAAACTTCCCAAGACAACTAAAATTGCTGGGTCCAATTATTGATAATTTTAGTTAACTTGAAAAAACATGAATTGAAAGTGCTTATTAAACATTGAATACATTTTTGAATATTTTTGACATGATGTATTTTTATCGTAAAGAGCGAATAAGGGATAATCATCCAGGTAATAAGCAGCAGCGTTCCCTTCCCTGTGAGTGCAACACTGCACTGCGTTCGCCCATCCGCCTGCCAAGCGTGATCTTCCTATTTTCTTTCCGTGTGGATTACCGAGCCGACGAACGACTCGATGAACTGTGGTGAGTATGGCATATGACCCCCATTATGGGAAGACCCATGTCCAGCAGTAGACTGTTGTGGCTGATAATGTTAATGTAAAAAAATATTTTTATTATGAAAAAAAATATGAGCATATAGTGACAATTTAAAAATTTGCAATGCAAGATTTTACTTTCTTGCAAAAGATATTAGTTGTTAAGAGTAACTTGGGTGCTGTACCTAAAAATAGATCATTTTTTATCAGAGATAAAGTTAAAGATACATTTTGGGTATATCTGTTCGGTTAGTAGGTATTACTCGTATCATTTTATTTTTCAAAACGTTGAAGTGGATGTTTATCGCGTCTCAAGTGATCTTTTAGATAAAATTGTACAAAGAATTCTTCGTCTGCAGAGGTGAAAGACGGATCCATCGTAAGTAAATAAATAATATTTATATTTGTTGTACACCAGTTAATATAAGGTAATTAACAACGTTGTTGCGGTAATGCCGGTATTTAGTAAAATATTGTTCTTTGTAGTCGAGCTGTCGATATTTATAACCGGGTCGGAATTCGGATGGAACTCTTGCGTAAAGTTTAGTCGCGGAAGAATGACGATTTGCGCGGAAAATGTCTCATACTAATAATCTAAAATATGTTTTAGTTTATGGACTTTTACACAGCTTTTTACTTGGCTGCTTCTGTCATCTAGTGATGTGAGTCATGGGATCTATACCCAGAGGCCGTGAATTCAATTTGCAAATTACATTTTTATTTTCAGACAGAATCACCTATAAGATATTGATAAACCAATAAACAATAAATAAATAAAGACCATCTTTATCATCATCTTTCACGTTAGATGAATCAGGACACGTAATACCGTATTTTCTCGTCCTTGTACTAAATTGTTTTAATAGGTGAGGTTCCAAGTTTTATCGTGTCTTCGTTTATTGAATTCTTCTCCTGCGTCTCCTATCAAAATATTGTAAGCACTCGTTTTGTTTAGTATTTAACGACAATTCCGTTTTCTTTATCACGAACTTGTATTTGATGACAGCTGTTGCATTTACGATCGCCAGATTTGTGGCCTTTCCTGCAAAAAAAAAATATTTTTTATATATTTTAAAAACAACGTCTTGGCCCAAAGGCATACCTTCGTATGAATGAGTCTTGCCCTAACAACTAAAACATGTCCTTCCACCTATCAGTTTCGGATATCTTTACACAGACAAAGATTTCAAACATTGGTGTGATGGACAGTCCAATACCCTAAAATATTTGCATAATAAATGAATCTACATACTCTTTAGAAACGGCGTTCAGTTTCTGACAAGATTTCAGAGAGTTGGAAGTGTTTGTTTTTTAATTATTACTTAAATAGAAAATGCCGTGCGGTTATTTCAGTGACACAGCTAAACGGGCAATTTTTGTAAGTAGGTAAACAATTTGGTACATTAGGGTTTTTATTTGTGGAGTTTATAAGGACGTTCTTTATTTTTTTATGTTGAATATGTATGCTGCATGTCTTGTAAAAACTTCAGATAGGTATACCACTCAAAAAAGTTGAAAATGCCTTTTTATTTTTTAATACCTTTACCTAGTCGTAAACCTTTTTAAATAAAGCCTTGACCAAATGGTGATATGATATAAATCAAATACGTTGTTCTTTATCTTTGTCTTGTCTACGAGATAAATTAGGCACCTAATAGTACCCACTCAACACCTCACTCAAAACAAAACCTAGAGTCAGTTGTTTTTGCAATATCTAAATACGTCAATTTTATGGTGTGTAATTAATTATAATCACTATGACAAACAGAATATTTATTGTATTGTATGTATATGACGAGCATGCATTTCACTTAAATCATAACAGGCATAAATAGTATACATGTAAGCATATTTGATGCCACAGATGGTCCTCAAGATAGCCGGGGAGCTGGCTCTAGTTGGGGCAATAGCATCAGTCTTTGTAGTAGCTGCTCGAGGATGGGCAGAGGAAAAAGCTGCCGAGGAGGCTTCAGGTCGGGAGTACATGAGGACCCTGGATGAAGCCACTTCTAAGATGAAAAACAGGATGGTGGAAGCCGAATGGAATTACGTGACTAACATGACGCAGCACAATGGGGCGGTTCAGGTAGCAGAAATATGATTTTATTATTAACAAAACAGTATTTATATTATTTTACATCCTATCTTTATTTCAAAAACAATATTTTTTCAATAGAGATAGATAGATAGTCAAGTAAACTTCAAAAGAAAATAAAGATGATTTAATTTGCAGTTACAAGTATATCTAGAAGCAGCTGCAGAGGAGAAAGAATACTGGAAAGAGACTATGACCTACCTCTGGCACGAATTTGAAGATGAAGATTTGAAAAGAATGTTCCAAAAGTATGGTATACTTGGAAGCTCTGCTTTGCCAGAAGATTTAAATCAGAGGTTGCTACAAGCGAAGACCAATATGCAAACAACTTACGCCAAAGCAACAATATGTGATTACAAAAATAGAAATAAATGTGATCTTCACGTCGAACCTGGTAAGATACCGACTTTACCGTGATAGAATGGCAAATACAGTGTCAAATTTAGACTTAATGGAATTTTAAAAAACCTTTGCTTGCTGTGGGTAGAGCTCTATCGAAATTGCTTCTCTTGCAGAAGTAACAGACATCTTTGCCAAGAGCGATGATCCTGAGGAGCTGAAACACACGTGGTTAGAATGGCACAAAGCTGCAGGAGCTCCGTCGAAACATGACTTCTCAGAGTATGTGATGATGAAAAACGAGGCTGCTAGATTAAACGGTATGTACTTGTAAATTTAACTTAATTAGTAGTAGTAGGCGGTCAAAAAATTCTGAAGGGTTCATCGGGTTGTTTGTCGAATCGGTGTTCCACACGAAAAGAAGAAGGATTAAAATTTATAAAAAACCGATCATCCTTCATAACATTAATAATTAAAATCAAAAAACTTTTACTGCAGGAGGAAGCCAGCATGGGGTATCTAATGAGGGCTGTAAACGACAAAACAACATTTTAGTTAAAACAACATTAATTTAACGAAATTTAAATAGAGGACTCCTAAAATGCCACGTTGTACCTGTTTAGTTTAATTGAATTTTTTACTTGTGGCTAAAATGTATTAATGCAATATATTTTTGAAAGAACATTCCGCCATCTTTGATCCCTCCCATTCCACTCAATCCCAGTAATCAATGAACCACAATACAACAGGCAATATGTATGAAATCAAAGACAATACAAAACCATATACAAAACACATATCAAAATGCCGTCTCTGTTTCTCATATTATGGAAACGAACCTCCTTGGACGGCCCTGTTCTATTTTTTAAAGTATATTTTGGCAATAACCATAACTTATGTACTAACCATACCTTGATATTATGTAAGTAAAATTATAAAGGTGTAAATTTTTTAGGCTTTGAAACTGCAGCTGAATGGTGGCTCAGTGAATACGAGGCAACAGATAGTGAAGAGCAGTTTGCAAAGTTATGGAGCGGTATCAAACCTCTTTATGATCAACTACATGCATACATTAGACGTTCCTTGAGGGAGAAGTATGGAGAAGAAATTGTATCAGCCAAGGGTCCTATTCCAGCACATTTAATGGGTAATTTGACCAATAATTTATTTAGAAAAGCAAAAATTTAAAATGGAATAAATGTAAATGGTATTTATTTTAAATGCAAAAAGGTTCTGTAAAAAGTGTTGAATATTATTAATTTGCTTCTAGAGGTATTGTTGAATATTGAAATTGTTATTTAATTAATTAGCTTAAAAACTAAATACGCTTTGCTGTATCCTTTCTCTTTTTGCAGGAAATATTTGGGCCCAATCTTGGAATAACTTAGAAAAAATTAGCAGACCCTATCCTGATAAACCAGACGTTGATGTGACTAACAAACTTATTGAGCAGGTATGAATCCTTAAATAAAACTACGATGTTGTTATGTCATATAATCTACTACCTCATATTGTTTATAGTTTATTTAGGTAATATAATATACCATTAAAGATACCACATTCAGCATTTTGTATAATAATTAAATAATCTAGGTATTGTAATAATATAAATATTTACAGAATTACACAGCTGTAAAGATTTTTGAAAAAGCCGATGAATTCTTCAAATCCTTGGGTCTTATTGGAGTTCCAGAACTTTTCTGGCAAAATTCTATATTTGTGAAACCAAATGACGGAAGGGATATGGTTTGCCACGCTTCAGCTTGGGACTTCTTTGACGGAGAAGACTTTAGGATCAGACAGTGCACCAGTATCACTAGTGATTTCTTCAAAACAACCCATCACGAAATGGGGCACATCCAATACTACATGCAATATAAAGATATGCCAGTCATCTACAGAGCTGGAGCGAACCCTGGTTTCCATGAAGCCGTTGGAGATGTTATTGCTCTTTCAGTCTCTACTCCTAAACATTTAAGAGTAATGGGTCTTTTGGAAGATGGACCAGAAGATTTAGAATCTAATATCAACCAACTATTTAAAATGGTAACTTATCAAAAATTACTACCTTAAATTATTGTTAGGTAAGGATCGGCATTTCTACTCTGATTTATTTTCTCGTTCTAGGCTTTGGACAAATTAGCATTCCTTCCATTTGGATATCTCATGGATCTCTACCGCTACAGCGTGTTCCGTGGGACCACTACTCCTGACAACTACAACTGTCATTTCTGGCAATTGAGAGAGTCTCTTCAGGGCATTGAACCACCAGCTCCAAGATCAGAACAGGACTTTGATCCTGCTGCTAAGTACCATATTGCTGCTGACGTTGAATATATGCGGTAAGATCTCAAGATTTATGACAGGGTAATAATTTGTACCTGCACCTTGTCAAAACCTTAGTGACAGTTACTAAATAGTCGACCGTCTCCAAGATTTTGTAAAACTTTATTTTCTATTCTCAGATACTACATCTCGTATGTCATCCAGTTCCAATTTCAGCGGTCTTTATGCACGGTTGCCGATGAGTATACTCCGGGAAATAACACAAAACTGCTATCAAATTGCGATATCTATAACAACAAGGCTGCTGGAGACGTTTTAGGGTAAGCAATTTGCGTTCCAGGAAAGTTTTTCAGTTTCTTGAGTCCCTCCGGAATTTCAAATCCTTTTTGTTACACACACACACACACACACATATCACACCTATAATCCTTTGCGGGGTAGGCAGAACAGTCGCAAAGAACAGACATTTACGCCACGTCAGACAAATATATGAGGGTCATTCGGAAAATTGTGTATCGCCAAAGTGACAGGTTGTCAGCCCATTGCCTAAAATTGCAATACACACCCACGAGTCCCTAAGTCGCCTCCTACGACTCCCTCGTTTTTTTTTAATCTAAGCCTTATGAATTGAAACTGTGTTATCTTCTGCTCACTTTACACTTTTTACAAGTATGCTGGGTATGTAGACTATGTAGGTAATCAAATCAATCGTACCTTGGTGACTCAGTGGTTTATTGTACCTTTTTTAAATAGATTGCGCAAGTTTTTGTGCAAGGCCAATTCTTCCACAGTATTTTAATTACTTCGTTCCTGGTGTTAGGAATTAAGTATAGATTTTTTTCCATCTTTGATTAGCTTTTGATACAGTGTAAGTACTATATGAATCGTCTATATTTAGTTATATGCGAGTTTGTTGTCGTAAATAGAGGAAACGCCTTGTTAGAGATGCATTTGTCGTGTAACGTCATAAATTAGCATTGACCTGTATTAAAGGTACTTAGACCTAGGCATAACTTAGTAAAGGCAAAGGTCACCATAGTTATTTGTCTGCATGTTTCTTGTGGCCTTTAACAGGCTGTTAAATACGGGATTAAAAAATAAAGTCATCTTATTCCATTTTAAAATATTAGATGCCTGCTCTGTCCGTGTTTCATCATCAGAGTTCGGTCGTAGAGTAGAAATTTAGAAAGAGCGAAAAAATATTAAATTTTATACTCGTATTTAAGCTATCAAGAATTCAATAAAGTGGATTAGTAATTCAGTCAAAAAAGCGTCAAAAACGTGCCTCACATTCACTTGAATCATTTCGCCACTCTTCACTAAGTATCATTGGATATTAATGCTTTTTTATGTTTCCAGTAAAATGCTAAAGATGGGTTCGTCAAGACCATGGCCAGATGCAATGGAAGTTCTCACTGGCCAGCGTCACATGGATGCCAGCGGAGTGCTGGAGTACTTCCAGCCTTTGTACGATTGGTTGAAGGCAGAAAACGAACGCACCGGCGAACATATTGGATGGGAACCCAGCAACGTTGGTAAGTCGTTAAGTCCATATTAATTGTAGGTACTATGTTTTTTTTTTGCACTCACAGTGCTATATAACTTTTATAAATGAAAATAAGAAATACGCCGGGGCGCCGGTAGCTCAGTTGGCAGAGCAGTGGAATGGTACTCCACGGTCCCGGGTTCAAGTCCCGGCGCGCGCTGACATTTTGTCAATTTCTTATTTTCATCCATATTTTTTTTTTTTTTATGTAGCCTGTTCTGTGTCCCACTGCTGGGCAAAGGCCTCCCCTCTTTTACGCCACTCTGCTCGGTCTCCGGTTTCTGATTGCCAGTCACTACTATATTAATTACATGATTTAATTTTTTCTATGAAATAATTCATGAATAGACAAAAGTATCGTTAATTTTAATAAGATTTCAAAATGTTTTTTTTTTTTTTTTGCATTAAAGATGCTCTAAATTAAGACTTCTTGGGCAACGATTTAGTTTCATCATTAAATGTCATATTTCTACAACTCACAATATTCTGCGTAAACTCTCCGCAGATATTCAAACAAAATATGTTGTTTATTCATTTCAGAATATTGTACTCCTCTTCAGAAGATGGCAATGGAAAACTCGGAGTTTAGGAAAAGATTGAGAAACTTTGGCATTTAAATTACATAATTGAGTGATAACAAAGTAATGATAAGTAATGTAAGAACAGAAAAAGTTAGACTACCTACTAGTTTTAATAAATATGCTATTTATTGAATAAAATTTGTTTTTATGCGCAGTGGGCATTGTTGATGAATAACGTTAGTTAAAGACGCTAAAAGCAGCGACTTGGACGGATTCCACCTGCAAGCCACAGGATTTTGGTTAGTTCGAATATGAAATCAAACTTTTGCCGCGCCAGTATTTATAATTCGTAAAAATCGAAAACTAAGCGCTTGATAATTTGCAGATGAAATACGATTTTAAGTAAACCAAAAGATAATAACAATACTTAATACTTTGCCTTAGATATAAGACCAGAAACTAATGAAAATAATATGTTTGCATCCAAACTTAAGTATTTGTTAAGTAGCTTGTAAAATGATAATAACATTTAAAATTGTACCTAACATAGCTATTGATTAGAATACCTAGGTATACGTAAATTTTATAGAGACTCGACGATCCCACAGACAAACCTCGAATAGTGGTTTTGTGGGGCTATGTATTAGTTTGAAGAAATCCTTGATTAATAAATAAATACTTAAAAAATAAGGTTATTTGACTCTTGTCGGTGGAGTAATTGCCATTTATTTAGAACAAGATTATTTAGCCATCTACGTACCAGATTTTTTAAAAGGCTAGAAGTGCCATAATAACAATAATGACACCGTCGTAATGACACGTCAAGAATTCGTACTTACCTTTGATACTGATGTTGATGACCTTTCTGCGTTGAGGTTTTCGTTTCCGTGCTCTGATAAATTAAGGTTTTTTTTATTTGTTTTTTCTACCGCTGACAGGATTTGAACCTGCGTCTTTCGCTATCAGTCCTAGCGACGTCTCTATCATTTGGGCTACCACGGCTCAGTTATGCAAGTATATATTTTAATGCCAATATTGCTTGGCATTGCACCATCTACTAGCATAGTTTGCAACTAATTCCCAGCGAATAATTTATTATTTACAGATTGAATTAAGCCCAAGCGATATAAACCCGCGATAAATTTAATAAAAAAATCAGGCAATGAGCTGACAACCTATCACTATATGGTGATACACAATTTTTAATTGTTTGTCAGAAGTGGCGTAAATGTCAATTTTTACTGCCGCTAACGCTCTTCCTGCCCCCAAGGAATATAGGTATGATATATAAATTTTATGTATGCCAATATATACAGGCGACGATTCAGCCGTGGTAGCCCAGATGGATGAGGCGTCGCTAGTACTGATAGCGAAAGTGTCAGGTTCTTAAAAAAATTATACCCAATATATTTGCAGTGTTTTAAAAATACTTGTCTATACAACAAGTAAACAATATTAGAAGCTATAACGCATTTATCATGTCACAAAAAAAGCACAATAAACTTGACAGATTAGTGTTGTGTGCTCCATCTTAGAGGTCCGAAAAGTGATGTTTTTGTCAACGTTTTTTCATGTGGCCGTGTTTTCCGGTCCATTTGTTCGTGTGACAAGGCTAGGTGTTGTGTGATAGATCTGGACACAAAGTAATCGTCAGAACGAGGTGGATGGTTGACCATCAGATAATTTTTCAAACAGAATTGTAGCATTACCCTTTAAAAAGCGGGCTTCTGATTTATTGTTGCGGACGAACTTTGTGAGTTTTTTTTGTTAGCAGGTTGAATCACCTGTTCAGCAGTTAAGACAGTTCTGAACTTCGAATACAATATTTAAGCCGTAGCGATATGAACACAGTAGTACACAATCGTCTGGTTCTAAAATTCTGAACAATGGACTCATCGGGGTTTTATCGCATTCTCTTTTTGTCGACAAAAGGTAATCCCTCCCTCAATCCCTTTTTAACTCGTTACATTTGCGTTGTTCGCAGAAAAAAAACAGGCATGAAAATCAAGCAAAGCAGATCACAGAACTTACACTAAAATGATGTAAATATGGTGTGAAAGACGAGTACCTACACTTTGGCCGACATTCGGGTAAACTTGACGCATAATTAGAACCATAATTAGACCTTAGGGCTGTCAGGTCAAGGCCCACGAGGCGAGCGAACTCTATGCTTTGCTAATTCTTAGTTTACTCTTGTGATCGATACTGCATACTGCATTACGGTATCTAGTTATATTTTTGAGAATTGAGCATAAACCAGCAGCAGCAGCTTCAAGTTGAAAATACATTACAGGGTTAACCAACTAGGACTAGTTCACAACTTAAAACAAAACTACAAAATATGGCGTGTTACGATCTCAATGAATTCTTTCATGAGATTGGGTCATCAACTGAACCATAGGTTAAAAATATAATTAAATTAATAATGTAACAGATTGAAATATTTAAAGAATAATAATATTATGTATAGAATAATGACATTTGATATTTGACTTGTAAAATTTATTTTTACCAATAAACGCTTGAATCTTGAATCTTAGTTCAGTGGCGGATAAATTATCCCAGTTGTGAAATTCCAAACTTTGCGCCGATTTCAAAATACTTACACACAAACAAAAATCCCAGGTGTTGTAATGACCTTGGGTTTATGTTCCAAAAAATCAGTCTCGGAAAATTTGTTCAGTAAATAAGATATCTAAATACTTTTTTTACTGAAAACCATTTCAATCCAATAGTACTAACATCAAACTTTCAAAGTTTCTATTTAAGGGCTTAGCAAATACAGATCTTCATTCAGTTAATTAAGAATGTCCAGTATAAATTGATCGCTATCGATAACCTAACCTAAAATGACGATAAATTAAAAGATTAGCTCATGGCTATGATGTTGTTAATCTGTACACGCTAATTAATCGATAATCATAGTTGTTAATGGGGTTTCAATTCGATACGAAGTGATGATCAAGACGTTCAATTGAGTCATAGTATCTCAATAAAGTGGCTGATTCAGTGACTTTACCTTTGTTCGAATTAACCACTTGTTTTGAGAAGTATGTTTAAATTATTTATCTCACATGTCTTAAAAAATTTACACCAAATCCAAAGAATGTACCGATTACTTTTTAATTTAAACGCATCAAATTAAAAACACAAGATATTATGGATTACATCATTACTTTTTTGTTGATTTCAGATTGGATTAACTGAATATTTCGAAGCCGTATTTTTTTGTAATTTGGCTCGACTGTTTTTAAGGGCAAACCAATTCAGCTAGTGCACCAAAGACAAAATAATGCACTTATTTTAGATTGCATGAAACACAACTGCATCGTCACAGTTAACCTTGTCAGATTACCTCAGTAGCAGAATGTAAGCAATTTAAATGCACTCGTGCGCGTAATAAAGCGGAAACTTGATAATATGGTCATTTTCATATTTTGTGTTTTTTTCTTAGTCATGGCATTGTACTTTTTTCGTGCAGTTGAGGATTACAATCAGCGCCAACCTCTTTCCAAAAGGTTTAGTTATACCGCTTCTCGCCAATCGGCCTGCCAAGGGTGGTGAGTACCTGGTGTACATATGCATGACACAATGTGTCGATGGGAATGCCTTAAACTATCTATCAAATGTATATTCTCTTCAAATGAATAGCGCATCGAACATGGAAATTAATCTAACAGATATCATCAAGATTCCCATACCGCATTCCAGTTCATCTTTGACCTATAATCCGCATTTAAAATAAGAACATGACGCAATAAAGTACAGCCGGTTTTCCTGTCCTATTTGTCATTTATATCTAGCTAGACTCTAGCAAGTACCTTGGCAGGTAAGTAGGGTCTGATTAAGTGGGAAACAACTGAGAAACAAGTATTTTATTTAAATATAAACATCAGACTTACAACCAGAGAAACATTTTGGAAAAAAGACAAATATACTTGCAATGATTGGAAAAGTTTGTGACTATATTATTATTTAGAAACCCCTAGTTTGGTCTAATAACAAAGAAACTGGCCCCAATCAGTCACGAAGTTTTTGCGGAAAAGCACACTAATACTTCTCTAACAATAGGACCAGAAGGTGACAGAAATTTTTTGATCCCTATCTTAAGATTTTTGTTTTATTTCACACATTTTGGGTCTAATGGGATAAGTATAAAATTATTCATTTATACTTATCTCATGAATAATTTAATATTTTATGATAATGAAACGTAACGGCTGAAGGTAAAGGCTAAGAAACTAAATCAATCACCTACTAACTAAATATATATTTTTTTCATTCTAATGTTTCATAATCCATAACACTATAGAACCGAGTAGGTACTAGAAGCTAGTGCAGCAAACCACTTGTCATTTAGTATGCAAGGAGCGGCAGAGACGCACAAACACATAAGACATAACATTATGGTGGTCTAAGTACTTAGTACGCATGATTCCCACGGTAGAACTGGCACAATAGGAAAATTACGTATCGCGTATTAGGTATCACACAAATATTTATATTGAGCTGTAAATACTGTGGTTTTTTGTGACTTGGAATAAATTGATTTATAAGGTACCTCACATTTAATTTACATAAATAGTTTGAGCTACAAGAATGATTGATGAAATAGGATTAAGGGCAATAAGATACATAGCTAGGTATACCTCACATAGGAATATGTAAGTAAATTAAAATTACGAACATAAATCACATTATAGAACAATATCCGTGTCATTACAAAATATTTGGGGCTGTTTTAATTATTTTTTGATAAGATTTGATGTTGTCAAACGACTTAGACATGTTAAAGTTTTTGTCTTATAACACCGTAGCTATAATTTTTTTTTGTTTATTACATTGTTTTTTTTTTAAATATTTACACGTTTGTGTGAAATCATTGTCAAGACATGATTGTTTGATGTCATATGGTTATAACAGCTCTACACATTATTAAGAATTTTCCGACTTGTTTAACTTGCATACCGCACTGAATGAAAACTCTTGTCGTTTTTGTTCTACGTACTGGGTTTACGTAGGTACATTATTCTTCATAAATGTTGTCACAAATATGTATGTATGGGAAGACAAACGAAAAAATTTCTCATTTTGATCTCATCTCTACCAGGATTATAATCTGCATCTATTTGAGCAACATTTCCTTGACATTAAAAATACAAATAGCGAATGTCTTCTCCCCACCTTATAATAAACAACCCATCTGTTCCCGCGAGGGTCGTACAAATCAATCTCATGATTTCGCATACGTCCGCCATTTACGAGTAAGATTTTTATTCTGGGCGTACGTCCGCTTTAATTGGGCTTTCCCTATTCCAACAAAATATTTAGATTAGAAGTGAATGTGAGTCAAAAAAAAAACTATAGGATGTAAGGGACAGGTATCTGAACAACTTTCCATAAGAAAATATATAAGGCAATGTAAAACTAAATTTGACTCTCCATAGTAAATGCAGTCAGCTGATTGCAATTTTGTATGGGTCTTTGATTTTTTTTGGTCGTGTCCTGACATAATATGTTTCTAGAGAAAATTTGTTCAGTTTCATTGTCCGCATGCACCCTATAAATATTCGGAGGGCTGTCCCTTTACCCCGTATATCTTATCTTTACCTATTGTAAGCGCTCTGTTATTGCAAAATCATTAGAAACTTTACAAGCCTTATACCTCAGGGTGCGTCGACGTACTTCCCAAAGGACGTACACTACTGTTCTAAACGGTAACGTATTCCATTATATAACTAAGTAACTGTTACACAATGTAGGGAGCGTAAAAGTAGATGTACAAGTATACCTCACCTTGTTCGAACATCGTTTAACGATTAGTGTTTTCTGTCATTCTGAGATTTCTAGGGCAGTGTTGTAGAGCAGAGGAGACAAGTCAACATTTTACTACAGATAATTTCCTTTGTTTCACATCTTTGTGAGGTGAATTTTACTACGTAGAAAAATTTTATGCTTTTTGCGATGCTAAAGATAAATAAAAATGAACATTTAGTACCCAAATACTGGTAAGTTAAGCATGTTATTGCAGCAGCCGCAGTTGTAGTATAACTCAAAGGTATAATACAAGGTGTAAAGAACAGATTACTGATAGGTTGCATGAAAACCATGAAACTGATTTTTTTTTCTCAGGAACTTATTTCAGGGAACAACAATAACTTTTCACTTCTCATAGTACGGCGGCCAGCTAAACGTAATTTCTTAAGGGAGTTCGTTTTCTTTCATATGGTTCTAGGGGAAAGTTGTTCAGTGTCATTATCTAAATGTATCCTATCAGTGTTCGGAGAGTAGTCCCTTACACCTGTTTATTGTCACACATAATTGAAGAAAAATACGTTTTTCTATTCTTCTTGGATTCACGATATTTCGTGCTGATGCAAAAAAGCCAAATGCCCAAAGTAAAAGATACTTAACCGATTCTTGGATGTTTTCTTCATATAGAACATACCTAGGCACTACAGAACTAATAAATATTCGAAAACCATTACCACTTTAAAGACCCTATTGCGCATACAGGCGTGACGATAAGAAAGTGATAACGATAAGAAAAGGAAAGTGTACTTGTAACTGTTCCAAATGACGGCGGTCATAGGACTCAGGAAGTGGTGACCCCAAATCCGAACCTATACCAAGAAGTTGGTGACATAACACAAGTGGGTGTTGCTGGGTTTTCTCTGAAATGTTTCGTTTCATAACTAATGTGAGTTTTGTAAGTGAAAATTGAAAGAAGTCAAATCGACAGTGTTTTAGGGTTCCGTACCCAAGGGGTCAAAACGGTAACTCTCGACTAAGACTCGACAGTCCGTTTGTCTGTGACTAGGCTGTATCTCATAAACCGAGAGAGGTAGAGGGTTGAAATTTTCACAAATGCCGTATTTCTGTTGCCGCTTCAACAAAAAATACGAAAAAATTGAATTAAATGAAAATTAACAGAGGCTCCCAAACAAAAAACGTATTATAACTCGCGATTATTTACACACATTTACAAATCGACTAAAACCCGACCGGCCCGTCAGACGTGGTGTTAAATGTTCGTTTTTTACGTATGCTCTGCCTACCCCGCAAGGCGTGATATGTGTATGCATGCGTAAAAATGCCGGATATCCGACAATCTATGGCACTGAACTGAACAACGTTGAGGATTTTAGGTCGAATATGAAAAATATTTTAGGATCTCTAACTAAAACATGCCAGTGCCATAGTGATTTTGAATTCGATACAAAATCATACATCTGTACTGTGAAATGTAAATGCTGCTTGGATTCATATTTTGTTTGTTCTTTATAACTCAAAGAAAGGATACTAATTTAAACGAGTTATAATTTAAGTAAGTTTACAGCAAATGCCATAAAGCTAGAAATTAGATTAGTTCATCGATAACAATTAATATTTAAAAAAATTATTGAGATCTCCATTCAACCGGAAATTTAATAAACTGACTTCAATTACTTACTCATTAACAGAGCAAATTTAATCAGTGACTAATAAAAATAATACCTCATAGTCATGGATTATAAGACAATAATTTCAGATTCATCACGCTATGGGATTATAAACAACTTCAATGACAATTAATGCTTATCACATTACTTATTAACAGCTGATTCATATCATAATCAATTTCAAGATATGGTCAAATATCGGGACACTTTCAGGATCTAGCCAAATTTATTTGATCCAAGAAACTACTTCATTTCAAAGAAAGTCATTTTCTCTTAGATATGGTAATTTTCAAATTTTTAATCCATTTTCGAAATTAAATATTTTTTTGTCTACCCAACAACGTAGGAAATGGAAAATATCCTGTATTTTGACCACCACAGAACGAGCTTGGATTGTTTTCAGTCAGTTTACGTCAAACAACAGAAAAAACATTTTAAAATTATATCTTTGACAAGTTTGTTGAGATGGCTAGAGTTAGTTATACTAATTTTATTATTTATTATTCTCGTCAGCGATTAATTGCACACCATAACATACCCGCTACCACTATTACTGCAAGGGCACTCATTTTTGTACCTACGATGTACAGACAGATAGACAAAGCTATTCACACGGCCCGAGTTCAGAGGTAAGCAGCGCCGGCGCAGTCGAAACCGCGATCGCAACCGAGTAATACGCACCATTGGTTGACACAAAAAGCCTGAACAAAAATCAGGTCACCATCATGGCCTGCGCTCAAGTCCGCAGGCTTACCAAAGCCTGGTTCCAAATTAAACTAGTGCTGTTTTTAGTTAACTCTTGTTTAGCGGATCCACAGTTGGATCTACCTCCGCTATCACAAGTATCTAGTACTCAACGCAATCCTTACGGATATGGACTTTCTAGTACTCCTGGGTCAATAAATTCACCAGGAAACCAGTATGATGTGAATGGTCCTGTTCAGTTTAGTACATCGAGACCGGTCTCTACGCCGGGAGTTTATCCAGTTTCTTCAACCCCTTACAGTCGGATCAATCCAGATATAAACAACAACGGATATCCTAACCTGGATTACGGCAACGGTCGAAATCCCAGTTCAACGAATCGCCCGTTTGATGATAGGAATCGTGATGATAGGATAGATATCAATAATGACCCAAATTTCAGAAGAAACGATCCTAGTTTCGTGCGAAATGACCCGAACTTTGTTGGAGCGAATCCTTACGACTTCAACAGGGGTGTAGAAGGGAATACTATTGATGATAGGTTCCACCAAGTGAACTTGCAGCAGGTCCGAGACTTTTTGCTCCAAGCGGACGACCAGGCGTCGAAAGAGTGCACGAACAACGTCGCCGCTCAATGGAACTTTGAAACTAATGTCAACGATGCTACACAACATGCTGCGGTAAGTAATACCTTTATTTATTTTTTTGAAGATCAGTGGAAATGTGGCATTCTACATTTTATACTTAGCAAGAAGTAGCACTCTTTGTGTACGGTGTGTATTGTGTAAAGTATTTCAGTTATTCAACTTAGTTTATCAGTTCTGCATTTGAATATTTTTTTATTCACTGCTTCTTTTTCCTATTATGTAGGTATTGTAGGCAATCTAAGCAAATTTAAATTATTTTCCCTTATATTTGTTTTCAGACTATTATCCATACAATACGTTTAGTGCCATTCGCGTTACACCGCGGATGCAAAATACTCGTATGTGATCCTATGAATTTGACAGGGAGGAATCGGTTAAAAAATCTAAAATTGACCAAACAAGTCCGCCCAATTTGACATATCTCTTGAATTAATTAATTACGCGGTGAAGTTTACTGCTAAAAATAAGAAAACTAAGGATAGGAACAGCACCTTAAATTGATCATTTGAGCAATCAATCGATATTAGTTTTGTTTTGTAACTTTACGAATAACTAGTAGCTACTAGCTCCTTGCACTACCAAAATGGTTCATAAAATGTACATGCATTACTCAGTTCTACAGTAATGAGTGCGAATATTTCAAGATTTCTATCAGATAAACAATGCTAATCGTAAAAGACGTAATCGCCGCTTTACTGGAATTATTTATATTAATAATTTATATTATTGTCTTCAAACGTACTTTATGAAGACGAGGTTCTTTATAATAAATATCCATTGTTGATTATTTTATACAGACAGGCACATACCTCTAAGACGTTGATAAATTATGCCTTATTTATTACGTGCATGTGCATAAACTATTACAATTTACAAAAGCTGTGATAACTCAGTGATACCCATGTAGAGTCAAACCTTCAAAGTACCTTTATTCGAAATCAGTTATCAACATCCAAGGCTTTGCGTTACTGTTTGGTTGGTAGTAAGATCGTAATTTGTATAAAGAAAGATGAAAAAGTAGTTTTAAATCTTAGGAGAAAGAACACCTTTAGCCACACATAGTATAGGTTTCAGTTAAATCTAGATTTATGCCATAACGATAGAAGCCCAGGTCGTTGTGGCTGTTGATTTGTGTAGGTTCATGTGCCTACGCTACATCCACAAAACTTTCCTCTGATTTGCGGTTTGAATCCGGCCTACCAAGTAGGCTGGTTAATAGCCATGTGATAGCAGTAATCAGCTCCCATACACGTCCCATACAAATCTTGAGCGCTTTCGTTGGAAATTTCCGGGCATCTTTTCCCACTGGCATTACATTGTTCATGTATGAGAGTTGAGCTTACCGCCCTGCGGTTTTACCCGTAACGTACTGTGTAATAACACGCAATAGCGTAGATAGATGTCTTAAAGCTTCTGTAGTAAAGATTACTCACAAGCTTATGTTACTCAAATTAGTAGACTGTCTGCATACTTACTAAATATTTTCTGAAACTGCTTTTCAACGTGTAGGAAGATCAGACAGACACACCAACTTTCGCATTTATAATGGCAGAGAGATTTCAATAGATGTGGTACTGCACGGGCTTGTTCGTGGCAAAACGAGAATCTTCACGCGTTTTTGTTTGATACCGCGCTAAACTCCGTATTGTTCCTAGTAGAAATTATTTGCTATTACTTCTAATTGGTGTGATAGTTGGAGAAATATCAGTTCGGTATTGTATTGTAAAAGTCGGGCCGGTACTTAGTTAGGTTTCTTGCGGTTTCTGATGCAATTACCTGGGGTAATGAAAATATTATTTTTCTTCTCTTTGTGAAAGTAATTTTTCTTAGGTTATCCATCAACTACCGTCTCTCAAAGAATTACCCTACCATTTCCAAAGAGTAGATACTTATTTTCTAGGATCATGAAGATCAGGATCCAGTGGCTTTTACCAGCCAGTTCAGTCAAAGTTGCGTTATTTTAATAATAATAAAATAAATATATATTTTCAGGAAAAAACAAATTATTCAGCTTTAATATACGTTAGGTAGGTACATACATAGTAGGTATTTTAAGACACTTCTCTACACTATGTACAAAGGTACTTGAATTTATTATTCCATTCCAACATACTGGTAACCAAAGTTTGTATTATTTTCGAACATAAATGCCTATTAATGTTACTATGATCAAACCACTCAATCACCTAAAGTAACAGTGCGTTCACAATGACATGTATATCATCCGCAATACGAAGGATGTCGTCATAAAATTATATGTACACTCTTTTAATTAATCCAAGAGTCCTGGATGTACAAAGAAGTGTACTTATAATGTTATGTACTTACAGTTGCTGCTTCACAAAGGTTTTTTATATAACTGATGGAGATCATTTGAGTACCTAGATGATGTGTCATATCATGTACTTGATACTAGATAAATATATCCTATCCATCGATCACGATTTTATAAACAAACCATAGATAGGTACTATGACAGTTTATTGTTTTGGCCATACCTACATTAAAAGGTCGTCTAGTTAAAAAAAAACTACAAAAAATCCATTGTATTATTATATTAATTTGCTTATTGATCAAGTATCCTACTATTCCCACGGTATACCTACCAACAACAGATGTGATAAAAAGTTCACTTAATAATAATTAATACAGATAATGATCTATGTAGACTCATGACAAGGTATATGGGTGAGGAAAATCTTAGTAGTTTGTGTCCATACAATTTAACTTAATGATATGCCATTTATATGCAAAATGTGTTAGGAAATAAATTGGTGTCTCCTGATGATTCAAGAATCAAGAATATAACTTCAAGTATAAATAATAAAAATGTAGCATCTTAAACTTCTACTACTCCAAGAAACCTTATGTAGGTATGTACGTAAACATAAATATAAACTCGTGATTATATTAATTTATGCTTGTTTTGTATTTTAAGAAGATACCTAATAATGAACTATCCATCAAAACGATAATAATAATCTAAATAGTCATTTAAGTTTAATTATATCTACCAAACTTTAACAATTTTTATAACATTGTTAAAATTAAGTTCTAATGATAAGGGTCGTATGGGCTGCCGCGAAACAGGCTTGGCCTACTGCGGAGTTCAACAGTTATTTTCTTTTGTACTCTCTTTTGGAAAATAAATTTATTTTATTTATTTATTTTATTCACTCTGGCATTTATGTAGTTTTAATTTCATGAGCAGGTGTATCTCATATGATATTACTATTCCACCGGAATAAAATTGTTGTCATATCGAAATTCTGAAATTCTGCGCGAAACCACGTAAATGCAGGTGGAATCCGACCCAAATAAAATGTCGGCTCTGATTAATGATTCTTATTTCAGATTTCAACTCGAAATCGCAATACAATGTTTAAAAAGTTTCGTCTAGGTTCTTATTTAAATATTCTGCCATTGTTTCCTCGCTGTGTTTCCCTCGCAACGCAACCACGGATATTGCCCACAAGTACAGTAGGTAGATAGGTACTTACTGAGGCTGTATTGAAATCAATAAGCAAAGTCACCAAACACAATGGTGTCGTTAAAGCGTCCCAAATCGAACTTCCTTTGGTATTTCGGATTAGGTAGGTCCAGAGCGGCGCTGTTTAACAGCTGCTGTAATGAATACAAGTCTGAAAATAATTGACTTGTGCTCTTAATTGAATTTTTCTCTGAAGTAGGTATGTTCTTCCAAACATTTGTTGATGGGTCTCATATTTCAAAATAACATGGAATAGGAATAAAAAAGGTGAATTGGTTCTAAAAATCCTAAGATATTAAGGAATGGAACAATTTCAAATTGTCCAGATATGTCCTTTAAAAATCTGCCACCTTTGTTGCCAAAAATACCTCTAAAGGTTTTGTAAATGTTTTACAAAAAACTTCAGCCAAAGCCATAGCAAAGAAATTGCTACCCAATTAACCCTGCAACATAACACTTTGTGGCAAGGCTGCAAGCAAAATGCCCCACAAATATGGCGACAGACCGATACAAAATGGCGGAACTAAGTCGTCCTCGTCCCGTGTATTGTCATCAGGTTCGTGACCTATAAGGCCTGGGACCATGGAACAATGAGATAATTCATTACATGAAGGCCTCCCTATTGTATATCTAAGTCTATGGGCCGTTAAAATTAGGATAAGATTACCTATGGTAGTGCGTGAGGAGCATTTTATGAAGTGTTAAACCAGCCAAGTGCTCTCAAAAATTAGTTCGGTACGTAGTTACTGTTAGTGTATAGCATTGCGCGGTTAGTGGTTATAAGAGATTTAGATACTGTCTTCTGTTACTCATACTTCATCACAACAGCAGTACCTATAAAAATGTTTAGATTTGTGCGACGCCAAGCACTCTCATTCTTAATATAGACACTTAGTTTACTCACAGGGAACACTGCTGCCTATTCCTTGTGGATTTATCATTTAGTCGCCTTTTATGGTTCTATAGTTACGCCTAGTACTGTACAAAATAAAGAATTGCAATTTTGGTCTAAGGTTGTGTTACTGTTACGTCTATCGCGTGTATGTAGCCGAAGATATAGTCTGCATAAATTATTGTCCACTCTAAACGTTGCCTCAAGACGTGTTGGACTCGGGATGAACTTGGACAAGACGAAAGCCATGTTTAATCAACACATCGTTTCTGGGCTGGTCTCCGTCGAAGGTGTAGGTAGAAGGTATAGCCCTTGAAGTTGTTCATAAGTATATGGCAAACTTTTTAACTGGGTAGAACCAAGGTATTCGATCAGTGTATCTTACCAGTTATGACCCATGGAGCCGCATGAAGAAGTGTAGCAAACTGAAGTGGCAGTGGGCTGGGCACATCTGTCTTAGGACGATGGAGTAAGCGGGGTTTTGAGTGGAAGCCAGGTCTCGGCAAGCGTAACGATACGCTGCCAGCTGATGAACCAATGAACCAAAAGCGGTTGGTGACGACTGGATGGCAAAAACGAGAGATCGTCGTTCCCTAAGGTGTTTTTTGGGGGAGGCCTACGTCCAGCAGTGGCAGTGCAATAGGCTGATGTACTCGTATGTATAAAAAATGCTCCACGATCACTACGAATTCAGATCATTGTGTAGGGTGACAATAAAAAATCCTAGGCCAATAAAAGGCGTACGTGATGAAACCAGACGACACGTACAAACACGTGCAAAGGACATCCGTAAAGTTTTTACTGCATCCCCGATTGTGTAGGAAAAACTTATCCCTCGGCTTATTGAATTGACCCCAGCCTCAGTTTTTGTATTATTGTTACCTCCTTTTTTAACCCAATACATAATAATAATAATAATAATGTTTATTTTGCCAGAATAAAAGTTACAATACATAATTCATTATGCTAAAATTACAATCGGACTTCACACTAGGAAGAACCTGTGACGTGATAGTCCAGTCAACCGTTACATTATGAAGTGCGCAATTTGCATAGTAAGAATAAAATCACAAGAGTCACTTAGAGTGACTAAATTTTAAAATGTTCAACTTATTTTAATAAAAAAACACTATAAATTAATAAATAAATGTAGTGAACAATGAAGTCTACATTTTGGTAGTTTTTAGAATAAAAATATACATATAATTAATAGTTATATATAATCAAGAGGTAATAAAAAGGATTGATTCAGTGTCATGATAATCTAATGATTTTAAGCAGGATTGGAGTTTAATTTTTGCAGATTGAATATTATCGTATTTAATGTTGCAAAGTTTGTTAATTGTAGAATAAACGTGAGGGAAAGCAAAGTATTTAAATCGTTGAGCAAATTTAGTTTTTACTCGCGGAGGTTGAGTAACATATACTCGTTTATTACAAAGGGCTTTAAAATTTGATGTATTTTGTACAGTTTTATGGTGACTTAGGCTAACTTTGATAATATAGAGTTGACGAACCGATAGAACATCCGCATCTTTATATAGGATATTGGTTGGAAATCTAAAATGCTTATTTAACATAACTTTAAGCACAGACCTTTGTGCTCTTTCTAGTATAAGTAAGTGAGTTTTAGCAGCGCTACCCCAGGCTCCAATACAGTAGGTTAGTAGGGACTGGCATAATGCAGTATACACTAATCGGAGAACATCTGGCTCGGCGCTGTTTCTCAAGAGTTTCACGACTCCAACTAATCTTCTAATACGACCGGCTAATGTACAAATATGCTGTTTGAAATTGAGGTGTTCATCAAGAATAACTCCAAGATATTTTAGTTTGTCTGTCCTTCGAATCTCAGAGCAGTTACATGTGGATCTGGATATTAGTGACTGAGAATCACTATTACATGTATGGACCTTAATTGCGGAACTTAACAAAACTGGTGGAGCCGAAGCTTTAGTTTTTTGAAAGCAAACGAATTTGGTTTTATCGGTATTCAAAGTTAAAAGATTGTGGTTTAACCAATTAGCAATTGAAGCCATTGCTTTCTCAGCGGACTCGAGAACATCTTTCCATGAGGAATCACTGATGACTAGGGCAGTGTCATCTGCATAGCAGAAGATATTTATTTTAGTGTTGCCGATCAAAGAATTCGCGATATCATTTATATAAATAATAAAAAGAGTTGGCCCTAAAATGCTACCTTGAGGTACTCCATAACTTATACTCGAAGGGTCACTTAGATGGTCGTTTACCCTTATGTACTGCGATCGGTTGCAGAGGTAGCTTTTGAACCACTCGAGAGCCGTTCCCCTGACACCTATGGACTCCAATTTGTGCAAAAGTATTGTAGTGGAAACTGTGTCGAAAGCCTTAGCGAGATCTAAGAAAACACCAATGCAATGGTTTCCTTCATCTAAGGCCTTCGAAACAGAATCCAACAACACATCAACTGTATCTTCGGTAGACTTTCCATGTTGGAAGCCAAACTGACTGGGTGATATTATATTGTGCTTGGATAAATAGCTAGTAAGTCTGCGGTTAACTATCTTTTCAAGGATTTTCGAAAAAGCGGTTAGTAAGGAAATGGGTCTGTAATTTGATGGATTGGATTTGGATCCGTTTTTATGAATGGGAACCACTACTGCCCTCTTCCAACACTCAGGCAACAGTCCAGACGAAAGACTAAGGTTAAATATATAAGTGAGAGGTTCGATAACAGCAGGAAGAATAGATTTGATGAAGCTGTTATTAATCTGATCTATACCTGGTGCGCTATTGTTATTTAAGGACATAACTATGGACTTAACTTCGTTGATGTCAGTGGGAAACATATAGAAAGAGTGAGGGGAAACTGGTAAGTTCATGGCGGTAATTAGTTCTTCTTCGGTGCAGTTCAATTTAGATTTGATATCAGCCGCTAGATTTTGGCCAACGTTAGCAAAAAAGGAATTGCAATTATTTAGAGATTCTCTTGGATTTTCCGACGTACTAATTAGAGCTGAAGACTTGTCTGTTTTAGAACTTAAGCAGCATATGTCGTCTATGGTATTCCATAGTTTCTTTGGGGAATTTTTGTTAGTGCGTAAGCGATAGTTATCGTGCTGTGCCTTGAGTTTTTTACGTAATTCATTATAAAAGTTTCGATATCTTTTATAAACGTATTTTTTAAACTCATCGTTTGGATTCTGTCTTAATTCCGAGTGTAATCGGTCTCTGTGCATCATGCATCTTATTAACCCTGGTGTTACCCATTCCTTGCGATTACTAAATTTGCGGTTTACTTTAACTGTTTTAGTATGTTTGTATGTAATGTCATTTAGTTTACACGTGAAATGTGAGACAGCTTGCGAGATATCTTGAAATGAATAAAATGAACTCCAGTCTACTTGGGATAGTTCTTCGATAATGGATTCTGTGTCTCTTTTTAATTTGGTGGTGGAGCCTTTACGAGTTGGACAGTTAGTAATTATGCCTGCTAAAACAAAGTCATGATCTGTGATATTAGTTTTACAAACGATTCCTGTGGCTTGTAGTTGTGAAGAAACGAAAATATGATCGAGGCAAGTATTTTCCCTTGTGGGGATATCTGTAACTGGTTTCAGGGCTAACTCGGACGTAAGGCACAAATAATTTTGTATGTGTTCGATTGGTTCGTTTGAAATTATGTTCAGATTAATGTCTCCTGCTAATATAGTCCTATTTTTGTTTGGAAGTGAGTTTACAGTTAGTTCTAAAGAAGTTAAAAAGTTGCTTGGGTTTGAGAAGGATGGGGATCGATAGACGCATAGTATAGAGTACGAATTTGGAAAGGAAACCAACAAGTTACAAGCATCAGCCAAATCGGGTTCAGTTACGTCTACTTCAAGACAATCTCTGACGTAAACTACAACGCCGCCGTTTTTGTTAATGTTTCTAGAAGTATAGTAGTGTTTGTAACCTGCTATGCGTTTAATAAGAGGGTTATCTTTAAGATGACATTCAGTTAAAATTATTATATCTAATTCAATATCTAATCTTTGCAGGCCGATTGTAAAGTTGTCGATATTCTTCTGAATACTTCTTATATTAAAGGTTAGTATTTTAAAAGGAAAATCATTATTTAGAATGTTCTTACATTGTTCCAGAGAGTCGAGAGAAAAACACTGGACTTGTAAACAGTGATCGACTTCGGTTTCAAAGTCTAAGAGAGTTTGGGTCATTACTAAACTATTATTTTGTAATGTATGTGTGTGTTATTCAGTAATGAGTGAAATAGGTGTAGATAAGTATTAATAAATATATAAAGTAGTTATAATAATGTGGAATAAGGAAAAATATAGGTACTACACTACTAAGCTTAATTAAAAATACCTAACTAATGTAAGAAAGGCAAAAAATAATAATTAAGAATGAGATCAAAAAGAAACTAATATTATGTAATTGTAAGGGCTGGAGTTTGTCTATCTATCACGCAGTTTGATTTTATGTTCTAAGTCTGCTTCCGAGCGAATTTGGATGACAGGATAGAATTGACCATCTCCTTTACGCATAAAGATGTTGCCGTTGCTTGTCCAGGTGTGTTTGAAGTCGGCCTGACTAGCGAATTTACTTGCAGCGCGAAAAAGTTGCCGGTTTTCCTTAGTCAGGCGTTCGTTGATGTAAATCTTCTGTGAGCTTTTGCAATTTTCTATATCTTCGTTAGTTAAGTCCTTTCGGCCTTTTGAGGCCCTCATGAATTCGTCTCTGCGTGACTTCCGCGTGAATCTGACGACAACTGGTCTAGGTAGCTGCTTGACAGCCTGCTTTTCGTCAGTTCTTGTGCTGTTGGATGAGAAGCTCGACGTTGCGTTAGATTCCTGCACAGTTTGGATCGATTTTTGCTTGGGGCCAACCCTAGTGATCCAGTCAATGTCGCACTTCTCTAGGTTAATACCTATTTTGCGTGCCGTGATCTGAACGGTGTGATGCAAGTTTTCATTCGCGTTCTCTTGTAAACCGGATATTTCAATTTCATTTAGTAGGGAAGCTTGGGCTCGGGTGTTTAATTCACATTCAAGTTTAGATATCTGAGCTTTTAGTGGGATAACGTCACATTTATTGACACTTTGAACTAGGGAGTGTAATTCAGACTGAAGTTGAGAATTTGTAGTTTCAAGCTGCTTAATTTTCTGCTCAGCGCTGATAATATTGGCTTTTATGTCTTTTTGTTCGTTTGCGAGAAAATCTGTCGTTTCGGTGAAATCTTTTTTGAGGGTGAATAGCGCCAAGTTGATTGAAGCGGTAAGTTCAGTTTTGAGCTTTTCGTAAACCGTTTCAAAGAATGAAGTTACATTAACAACCACAACAGTCCGCAACAACCGAGGATAGATTATAGGAAGTAAATTATACATAAAATGCAATTTTACTACTAACCGATATCAAAAACTCAGATAGGGCTGTTAAAAGAAACAACTTTATCAAGTACTAATTTACCAATTTTGCAAGTGTATTTTAATGCCAGTAACGCGTGGCAAGGCTCCATCTACCGGGTTAGTTTTAGCAATTAATACCCGGCGACTAATTCAAATTTAAATTGACGGGCAAGGAACGAGCTGCGGTAACCAAGATGGAAAAGGCGACGCCACTTTAATGCGAAAGTCGCAGGTTCAAATCATGCCCGCGCTTGAATATTTTGCAAGTTTTCAAAAACGTTATACTTAACACGGGAAGTGTTTTAAAAATTTGGTATTCAACAAGAATTCCATTCATCTTTTCAGTGGCGTCAAATATGAATGAAGTAAGTATTACAAGCAAGACTTGTAATAATTTACTATGTAAATATTGACCATTACCTCCGTAAGTTTCACTTTCAAATCCTCCTGAGCACCGTACTCAATATTTGTATACCCTGTCAGGTATGTACTAAAACAATGGGCGTAGAAACTCACCTGCGGAACATTCAATCGTGAAATTTTCTTACTGCATGAAATAACTTGAGGGATAGATTTAGTCTTTGCCAAATGTTACATATCATAATTCTACAATCAAACTGCAGGTGCATTTCGACTGGCGGATAATGGACCCGTTTTTTTCACCCGCTAGCTAATTTTCCGGTGCAATTTTAATAGGTATTAATCTATGTGAAAAAAGTACCCATGACTAAAAGCACGGTAATATTATCTAGGTATACAGTATTCTAACTTCATACAAACGGACGGCGCGCGAGCTATACCTACGCGCTCGGATCTCGGCATGCGCTCGGCATGCTAGCAGTCGCGGGTGAGGCGGGTGTGCCGCAGTGACGAATGGACGGTGTGCGGTTTTAAATCAGTAACCGCACGAATTTTTACTTGAAATAAGTACAAATAGTATTTAAAATTACAAGTAGAATAGGTATATTGTGTGCTGTTTTTGAATGAATTCCTCAATAACGCACCCAGAGTACCTAATATAACTTTTTTTAGATTACCTGAAAACTCTGAAAGGTAAGCCTATACATTAAATTTACGTACTATTAGGTAAGTAGGTACCTACTACGAAATTTGTGGCTTGTGTCTAAATAGTTAGGTATTTCCCTGTATTTCCTTTTTATACAACCGTGTTATAGGTTTGACGCATCTGCAGGTCGGGGTATTTAATTATTTTTATTTATGTGGTTATTTCTTAATTAATAAATAGAATAGAGTGAAGAAAAGTGATTAACACGAGTGAAATGGGCGATAGTGACAGCCCCATCACATGTTTACGTACCGCGCGGCAGTAGGCACTTATTTCAAGGACACGGCCGAGTTACAATACTGTATAGATAGTATTACCGTGCTAAAAGGCCGGAAAAAACATTAATTAAAAGTAATTTTCTCCATCCCTTGTTGTATTTTATGAACAATGGAATAATTTTACATTTATTTTAGTTACATAGGTATACAGTGCAAAAATATTAATTTACCTTAAATTCCGAAGTACTTTTTCACATTCACTTGCCATCAAAAACTATATTTTGCCTGATTATTTCAGAGTTCTTTTATCAGGTCTAATGACAAGAAGTTCAAGTAATATTGTTCAAAACCATCACCACGCTGGTAAAGTTATGATGTGTGTTTTACACCTATTATATTTTTGACGTTGTGGGATCAGTCGTCCAGTTTATTCTTGTTGCAATCAATTCTTGCAGGCACTTGCTTCATTTGCTGCCCACTCACATGAATTGTAGTGATAATTGAAGAACAGTGAAACATCTGAACCTGACCTTTATTTGCACATTAGTTTATGCAAAACATCGGTTTTGGTTACTCTTCCAATATTCTCTTAGAGTTGCTCTCACACTACGGGTTGAAAACAATGAAATATCTAAACGCTTACTTTTTTGTTTCCTGTCTGCTTTCTTTTCAGTAAGTACTTATTGAAGAAAGAAACAATAATAGAAAATACGTCCAACAGACAGAGTATGTAACAGAAATAGTAAAGAAAATGTCAGGCAAACTGATTCGAGGGTAGCATACATCATAATAGCTTATGTGCGCGACTGTACTGTCAAACTGCTCGACTTGTAAACTTGAACCCGTTTCGTTGTATGAACTGTGAATGAATGGTTTTGTTTGTTTTGCTTTTGTTACTCGCTTCTTTTTTGTCCGACGTCTGTAAAGGTTAGGAGCTAACATTGAAATCATTATTTTAACGTAAATAAATCATTATGGCAATATAAATAGAATGACCAGTTCTCATCTTTAAGAACGATACAATATAGAACATTAAACAAAAAATGGCAACATTACTTCAAGGATTGGTTGGGTTCTGTTATTTAAAAGCAAAAAATAAACAAGTGTGAGTGACAACAGAAAATTTTGACCTATTTAGCTTACAAGACCGCAAATAAATAGCAACAAATTTTCAGTTGTCACTCAAACTTGTTTACTTTTGCTTTTAAATAACAGAACCCACAAAAATATCAAGTGTATGAGTAACAAAAGTGTTATTTCAACGCTTTGAAAACAAAACATACTTTGTAAAAGTTCACTTCTTTGAATGGCCGTTTTCATGGACAGCCAACGACTTCCCAGTTGTTGAAACCCTCTATTTACAAAAAACCGTCGTATTATGTACTCCCAAGCCAAGATGTTTATAATTATAGTGAGATAACGCATTTTCCCACGATACTACCGGCTTGAACTTGAAACCGTGTTTATGTCTAGTTAATTATAATTAAAGTACGACTTATAATATTATACCTACAGTAACCCACTCGCATTGACTTTGCCTTGTCACGATCTTAACTCGTCGCATAGTTTCGTCGACAAGGAAAATAAAACGACACCTATTTTATTACAATAGGGTCACTCTTTGTTTCTTTTTTGCGTATGTCAATTTAAATTTATTTTAATGGTAGTCTCGTTTTTATTTTGTTTTGACCGGTTGAGTACACCTGGCACAATATAGACTCTTTTATGCGCTTCAATCGTAGATCTAATCTGTCTGAATCACTTCTTAGCAAGAAATAATATTTATGTCACTGATGTCACTCCCTCCACATAGTTAATGTAAAAGGATTTGATCTTATCTCTTTTGATGATTTTCTAGTAACACGGCTTATTCAATGTGCGTAAGTCTTAAAATTATCTTCGGCCACCTCGCCTCCCAAAATCGCTACCACTGTTTGCACTACCTACATTATGCAAACTATTATCTATGACCGTGTCAACCTGCAGCGTGAAAGACGCGAACCTGAGTATTGTCGCCATGGATGAGTAGCGAACGAGAGTTCAGGGCCCGAAGTCTGCTAAATGAAAATCGTTTCAGTTGTATGCGGATAGCGTATAAGTGGCATGGTTTTGGGCATTTTGTATTCTGCTTACAGTTTCAAGGATCGAATATCGTGTGTCGCTGGCATTGCAAGGGTAAAAAAAGAGAATCCGGACAAGTTTTCTCCCTTCATTATTCTGAGTAAGGCATGTCAAATTGAAAAAGATTTCATAAAAAACTAGTAACGTCTTTTGATTTGAGAAAATCGAAATCATGCTGGTGGAAGTCATTCAGGCTGGTGACATTCTTATTGCTCTATACGTGGAACAGACTAAACTGACCTTCGGAAATTGATTGATGGCGCAAGATGTGCTCTACTATGATACAAGTAATGTCGTGAACTATTTAATTATTGTTATACCTGTTTGTAGATGAATGATGGGCCATTCAATTATCTCATTAAGGTGATGAGGAGGACACACGTCAAAAGTAATTGAAATATTGTCAGAAGTTAGCTTCCGTGTTGAGTACATAACAAAAACACACAAAATCACGCCTATAATCCCTTTCGGTGTAGGCAGAGAGCAAACGCCGCAAAAATGGACATTTACGCTACGTCTGACAAACATTTGAGAGTCTTCCGGAAAATTGTGTAGGTATCGTAAAGTGACAAGTTGTCAGCCCATCACCCTAAATTGCAATACACACTCTCGAGTGCTTTAGTCGCCTCTAACGACTCCCACGGGAATCGAGTGATGCTATTCTAAACCGTTTCACGTTAATAACAAATAGTGTATTAAGATAGAAAGATGCATCTGAGGTGGTTCTCCCACTGGTCTTCCGTCGCTGCGTATTTTGGACGCACCGTAACGCATGCTTCCGTGAGATGAGACGAAAGAAAGTTGCGCAATCCGATTTTATTCCCATACAAAAACGGGTGCGTTATGGTGCGTCTAAGGATGCGTCTGTCAAGTCAAATTGAATAGAAATGAAATCGGAATTTGGAATTTCTTTTCGTCTGACGGATGCATGCGTTACGGTGCGTTTAAACGTTACCAGTGGGTAAACCGCCTTACAGCAGTATATTTATCAATTTATTGTACACAAGAAAAACCAAAACACAAACCATGTATAAACATGCGTTACGTTACGGTGTGTTAAAAAAACGCAAGGTGGGTGAACCGCTTTACAGTGTATTTATTTAACAATTTGTTAAGAAAATACAAAACACAAGTCATATATAATTCATTTAAAACAGGTACTGCTTATTTCAAAACAAATATTTTCAGCAGACCTACAGAAGATGGAATTTATTTGGATGGGAAGTTGAAATGATGCAGAGATCGATAACAAAATTAACTTTTTATCCTTTGAGGCAGAACGTCAACAGTTTTCATGAAAACTTCCATTTGAGTACAAATACGCGATTACGACGAGAATTGTCTCCGGTTTGGAAAATGTAGTGTTTTCGTCCAGTGGCGTGTAATTTAAGAGCCTTATATGCAGCAGAAGAGTAATTTCATGCCTGATGTTAAAATAATGACGAAATAAAAATTTGGTTATCAGAAGCGACTTAACAATTAAAGCTAAAAGTGACATGTACCTTTTTTTATCGCAAAATACCTGAAATGCGCGTAAAACCCTACAACCTCACCTCCCTCAATGCCGCGGAACGTCCATGCCTACAGCGAAGTAAATATAATGAGGCTATTAATTCACACACAGCTGAACGTGTGTGCATTGTCGTGTGTCGTAGTCGTAGAGGACGTTCTCACAATGGCGGAATGGTGTGTCGCAACTTACACGTAACGTGATGATTCGGGAAGACTGCGTTCTATCTACGTTGCGCTGCGGGTGGTCTTATGTATTGATTGACAGATGTAAATTGAATTTTCTGTTTTATTGTATTGTATTGTAGCAGCATATCCAGATTAATTAATAAGAAAATTATATTCTTAGGGCATGCTTTTCTTGGGACTTAATTGAATGTTCCTGCTTTGAAACGGTACCAGTATCAATTAGAAAACTAGATCTCTATCGTATTTGTCTTTCTGCAATATTTATTGGTAAAAAAACTATAATTTATTTTGTCAGATTAAAATCGCAGAACTGATTGAAATGATACGAATCTTTGAACTTGACCACGCTGAGAACAGCCGTGAAGATTTTAGTGATTCTTCAAGTGATTATGCAAATACGCTTATTCAGACATAAATCAGCCTTTACCGTGTGATGCCGGGTTAGAATAGCATCACCCCATTTCTTGCCCGTGGGTGTCGTAGGAGGCGACAAAGGGACTCGAGGGTGTGTATTGCAATTTTAGGCGATGGGCTGTCACTAAAGTGATACACGGTTATCTGATTGACCCTCAACTTTTGTCAGACGTGGCGTAAATGACCGTTTTATTACGGCCTTTTATGCTCTGCCTACCCCGCAAGGGATTATAAGCGTGATATATGTATGTATGTATGTAATCAGCCTTTGCTCGTTTTAAGGGTTTCATAGTCGACTAGAAACCCTCATCATTTTGCCGCTATGTCTGCTTGTCCTACTGTATGGTCAGTTTCAACTGTTATATCTTTTGCCATGACATATAGTTCTGTTGCATACAGTTCTATGTATGTCCTATTATGAGGTTAAAGGGACTGTATACCGAGGACTGTTGCCACATTATGTTGGTAAACGACAAAAAAAATTACACGCCATAAAAAGTCAGTCAGCTGATCGTAAATTTTGTATAGGACGTCGATAAATTTTCCTCTTTTTATTTGCTTTATAGGAAAAGTGGTTTAGTTTTATGGTCCGATTACGTCTGCAAAGTTTTTGGTAAATCGTCCCTTACATCTGGTATATTTTTCATATTATTTGAATTTGTGATGACCTCTTTATATGGCGTGTCCAACACATTTTGGGCCGGTTTAATTATGATTAATTAGGATTTAATTTAAAAAATGATTGTGTTTGAACAACTTGCAATAATTAATTATCATAAGTGTATTCCTAAATTTAAACATAATACTTTACATAGCGTAGCAGGTCTCAACGCGTGCTACGAAAAGATGGAAAAATAATAAAAAACGGATAAACATTTATTCCTTTTTTGACTACTTTTGACGCATTATTCGTATCTCCTTTATTTCACTCTCATATGGAATGTTTCACGCCACTCTCATAAGCTATAAGTAGCTATGATCTTTACTTCCTATTAATTTTGAAGAATATATAAAAAAAAAAATATCGGACGTCCCAAGATCCAAAATAATGTTTATATAGTAGTGAAAAATATTAAAATGAATGATTCATCAGAATCCTGAAACTTGTTGACCATGAGAGTAACACCAAATTAGAGAACGTGAATGCCTCCAACATTAATTTTATGTCGGCTGAAAAAAGTGTGAACGAACGTTCCGGCTTTTAATTACAATATTAATTTACCAAAAAACCCTTATTAAATGGTTTCACGTCATTCGGAATTAAACTTAACTCGAACATTGTTACTCAGGATTTTTTAATGAATGACAAAAAATAATGTATTACTTAAAATCACGAAAATGTGTGTGGTTGTTTCAACAATAGTTTCTTTTACAAGTTTTTGTGGAACCAATGTAAACGCTCTACGCTACGCAATGTTACGTTGAGATTGAGTTTCAGATGTAAAATTAAGTTTACTAAATTGTATCAAAGACGCAAGACAAAGAAAAATTGGTTCAACATTAGCGTGTTAAACTGCAAAGGCATACAATGAAAATTATTATAATAAAAAATCCCTAGGTCAAAATAATTGTCAAGTTAGGTATGACGCCAACCGAGATGACTCGTGCATGACACAATGAATTATGGGTTGTTTTTATGCAGACCGTGCCGTGATCGCTGGTGAGTCAGATCGGGGGGTGATTATCATGATAACACGATAACTTCACTTGTCTGGATGAATCGACCTAATTATTATGTTATGAAGTTGTTAGATGACACACTTTGATCTCATGTTATGTCTAATTAATTTGTATTGTTCCGTAGTTGCTTCGGGTTGGATTACACCACCGTAGATATAGTTACTGCAGATATGTTTCCTAAGTTAAAGTAAGCAAAATAAGTATAATAGCAAGGGTGAAAACTTATTTACTCCTTGCATAATTTTAGAATATCCTTTCTAAAGGGATAATCTCTATACTTTGAGAAATACTAGTATTCCAAGCAGTAAGCATTTGTTTGATTTACTTCATGGGAAAGGAAGCTTACTTATGCATAAAAAACCTAAACTTCCCACGTATGGAATTTTAACGCACGTCACTGGGAAATCTAATTTTGGTTTCCATAATAATTCATATACTTAGTGTGCATGACTGATTTTTTTTTTCCCAAAATACAGACCCACCCACCTTCCTTCACAAGAGGCGTGCATTCGTAACTCAATGACTTCCATTTCGCAAAACACTGTGTTTACAATCTTATGCAAATTTCCCTCTTGACGCCATATTTGGTAGACATAAATGGTCCATTTGAAGCCTGCTTTTGAGGACAGTTAGCACTTCAACTGCCGATTGTCGTTTGTCACTTGGTGACGCTCATGCTTGGGACCTTGGGCTTTTGTTACCGTGACATGGTTTCTTCTCATCTTGAGGTATACTTGCGTCCTCAAGGATGGGAAAAGGGTACGTGCTGTAGCTTTGACTGTGAAATCCTACGTAGCTAGGTGCAATTCTAAACACATTTTGTAACATATGCTGAATACATTGCACTAATTCTTAGCTTAAAAATTAAATTTGTAGTGCATTACTAAGGTTTTTAGTTAAGATATTTTTATACGTTTTTCTTTTTTTTAACATGAATCATTTCATGATGTAGGTCCTGTTTTTTTTTATTAATGATGGGTTTGCTGCTGACTCTAGTCTAGGTCATAGGACAGAGACAGAGTCTAAGATGGAGCGAGCTCACCCAGAAGCCTGTTCATTGTTACTATGAAGAGATTAGGGTTGTTAATTAAATGGTAGAGAATAATTTCATAACATTATATCTATCCAGTTCTATTTATCTCTTTACCTCGTTATAGCGTGAGGGCACATTGTAGCGGAAGCTACAATCTAGCATATTTTCACGTAGGGGAATTTAATCATATCTCAATTCCCTACGTGATTTGCGTGATACTTTTACTTAGGTTTAGTAAGTATATAAGCTGAATTACATGTTAATAAAATGTGCATTAACTACGGATACGTCGAGTATAATTTACCGCTACCTCTAACCATCAGTCGGTATAACTGGTGACCCCGCGTTGAACATGGAAGCCTTCAGCGACGGCCGCGTTGGAGCGCTGTCCACCGCCATCTGGAGTCAAGAATCACAGCTTCGCGAGCAGCTACTTACGTCTGCGGTTATTCATCGCAAGTCCCATCGTCAAGACCACGGAATGAATCTGCCCGCTTCCTGGTCACGCTTCGACGGCAACTGCTCATCTCCATAACTCCCGACGCACCGAGGACCTGGAGACAGCATCGGCTCGGCTGTCAGAGTTCGCCCGCTCCAGCAAGAATGCCTGCCGCATCGGACTTAAAGATGACACCGCACCATAAGACTACACGAACAACTGCTCACACCACGACCCCACACGACGCCAAGCCCTGTCTGATTTCATAACATCTCTCGACGTAACTCCAATGCACCACTTCAGACAGGAATCCATCCACCCTCCTGAGAAGTAACAAGGAAGAATCATCGTCTACCTACAGGACGCCGCACGCACGCAGCCACAGAAACTGCAAACGCCAGCTACGCCGCAACGCCGCACCGCGCGGCAACTCGCCGCACCGCATCGCAACTCGCGTACCGCATCGCGCGCAGCGCACGGCAATATTCCGCGCCACACCGTAACATGCCGCACCGCAGCCCGACAAAATAAATGTATAAGCACTACGGTCGCATCGCTGCACACACAGCAAGCCTAGAAATGGAATAAGGAATATCTACGGGACCTACATAATCGTCGCAAGATGTCATGAAAATATTTATCGTCGCACACGCACTGCACTTTCCTGACACAGTGCCCCATCCATTCGGATTTGCGTAGTCGGTCGTAATTTGTACGTACCTGCTGAGCTACAGCAAAAGGCGGCCAGTCAGTTGAAACTAAACTCGCCCGATCAGGAGCTTGAGTAATTTACGCTCGTCCATGGCCCAGGACTGGAGAGCAGCAAGAAACTACGAGGATGCAGCTTTCCCTCAGTTTTGTTTAAAAAAAATTGAAGCTACGCGACGCAAGGCAACGATAACAAAAGATATCATATGATTGAACAAGGTCAATGTCACCACAACAAGCGAAAATACAAGTCGGCGAAACACGGAGTTACAGCAATCTGCCCGCACATTCCAACGAAGACGACAGTCGGCTACTAGTCGAATCAGCGGTTCAAGCACGTTTATCAAGCGTTATCAAATCATAATACTCATTGTTTGCTATTTTTAGATATTATTGTAACTTTCCTGTATTTTTAAGAGTCCGTAAAAAAAAATCTTTCTCAAAGGGGGGTGTACTGTAGCGGAAGCTACAATCTAGCATATTTTCACGTAGGGGAATTTAATCATATCTCAATTCCCTACGTGATTTGCGTGATACTTTTACTTAGGTTTAGTTACTATATAAGCTGAATTACATGTTAATATAATGTGCATTAACTACGGAGACGTCGAGTACTAATTACCGCCACCTCTGATCATCAGTCGGTATACACATCAGGGAACTATTTAAATTATAACTCTTAATCACTTATGTGATTTATAATGTTGACAATTAATGGAATATGCGCCACGCATAACACAGAAAAACACTCAAGCTTTCCAACCAAAATTTAGATTCAAGAATTGATAAAAATATTTTACAGGTCTCATTATTAAACCACAACATTTGATTTATAAATTAATTTACCACATTCCAGTTGGACGCCCAGCAGCGTTACACACTTTTCCAGCGAGGGCTATGGGAGGCTGCTCAGAACATCCCTCGAGGTGGTCTCCGGGACATCGCTGCGTTCAGGCAGCTGAGGCTCCTGTCCATCATCGGGCCTGCTGCTCTTCCTCCAGACCAGCTTGATAGAGTGAGTATAATATTACTTATTCTTCTTCTTTTGATGCCGTGTGATGCCTTATTAGAATAGCATCACCCCATTTCTTTCCCGTGGAAGTCGTAAGAGGTGACTATGGGATTCGAGGGTGTGTATTGCAATTTAATACAATGGGCTGACAACATGTCACTATAGCGATAAACAATTTTCCGAATGACCCTCAAATATTTGTCAGACGTGGTGTAAATGGCCGTTTTTTGCGACCGTTTACGCTCTGCCTACCCCGAAAGAGATTATAGGCGTGATATGTGTATGCGAATGTGTATTCTTCTTCTTTTCGTGTGTGACACCGAGTCGTCCAACGATCCGATGAACCTTGGTGTCAGAGTTTTCCAACCGTCGACTACTAGTAGTTGGCCTTTGACATGGTTGTGTAACGACCGCCATCTAAGTAATCATAGACAGCAACCGGGACCGACGGCGTAACGTGCCTTCCGAAGCACAGAATCATCTTTCTTACGGACAATCAGGTGGTTCTGCCTGCAATGTCCTAACCAGTCTGGAAACAAATTCGCAAAGTGATAAATATCAACTTTGGGAGTGCCCTACCGAAAACCGAATTCGGATCCTTTGCGTCGCAGGTAGTCGCACTACCACTGCCAACTATTATATATTCTGTGCCACTGCGCCACATCGGCCGATTAACTGATTACTTTTGATTGATAGAATGAAGGTACCTGCAAAAATCACTTATCATATAAACTTAATTATTTCAGTTTTTATACTTTATTTTAATTTCAGTATAACCGCATCATAAACGACATGCTGGCAGTGTACAACACAGCTGAGGTCTGCGCATACAACGAACCTTTCAAGTGCGGTCTCCACCTCCAACCGGAGCTCCAGTTCATAATGTCCCACTCGAGAGACTGGGACGAGTTGCAACACATCTGGACCGAGTGGAGAAGGAACACTGGCAGGCGGATTAGGGACCTGTATGAACAGCTCGCGGATCTGACCAATCAGGCTGCTAGGTTGAACAGTGAGTATTTAATGCCAGTTCATTATGCCCAATTAAAAGAGTGGGCCGATTTGTAGCACATTTTGACTGAGTGGAAATGGAACACTGGCATGAGAATCAGAGATCTGCATGAGCAGCTCACATATATTAACAATTAGGAAGTATGTGTTTAATGAGTAGAATCTGGTTTAGTTCACCATTTGTCTCTTTAGACGAGGTCAAGTTGCAGCACATCCGGACCGAGTGAGACTGAAAATGACACAAAACAATTAATTGGGTTCGGTCAATGGTCCAGAAAGTATAAGCCAAAAATAAACGACTTTAATATTTTTGAAACATAATAAGCTAGTCATACTGGGATAATACTGTCAGTTGGGCATGTAACCGGACGATCCTTCCTGCGCCTTATTCAATACAGGTAGCAAATTAAAAGAGTTAGAAGGCGTAAAGGTATAGTGTTGAGTTTTGCGCCTGGTGTGATTTGTAGAGTGATTATTCGTAATTCTGTTGCTCTGATAGTAGTGTCAGGAATTATGATAAGCTTTTCTGCAGAGTATAATCATTCATTTTTATTAAGGTGAGAAGACACCGCAATAACCTTTACCTTAAACATTATCCTAAACAAGAAGCTATAAATTTCTTTTATTTTCCAGATTTCACGGACGCTTCCCAATATTGGATGTTCCCATATGAATCTCCCAATTTGAGACAAGAAGTTGATGAAGTTTGGGAACAGGTGAATTATAGTGCTTGATATTTTTATCCTTTGAAATACTAGTAAAGGACATTGAAGTAACCACGCAAAGCTACAGAGATTGATAATTAATCTTGTATATAGTACAGGGTGTAAGGGTTGGCGTACCGAAAACTTTGCAGGCATGTTCATACTATGAAACTAAACAACTTTTTTTATGGACACTATGTTGGTAAACGTAGTTTTTTTTTAAAGTTTCCATAGACAGTCAGTCAGCTGATCGGGAATTTTGTATGGAAAGACAATTTTTACGTTTACCAACATAGCCTCCATAGAAACAGTTGTTCAGTTGCGTGGTCTGATCAAATCTGCAAAGTTTTCAGTACAACATCCCTTACACCCCGTATATACAATCAAATACCCTTGCGATATCACGATTAATAAAGCACAGAAACTAATGTGAAACCTTCTAAATTTCAGATTAAACCTCTGTACGAGCTCCTACACGCCTACGTCCGGCGGCGTCTCCGTGAGGCGTACGGTCCTGAGAGGATATCCCGCTCAGCTCCCATACCGGCGCACGTGCTTGGAGACATGTGGGGACAGAGCTGGTCAGGCATCGTGCCCTTCACGCTGCCATACCCTGGGAAGACCCTCGTCGATGTTACGCCGGAGATGATACAGCAGGTATATGTTTTGCATCTAGGACCTACTTTTCTTTGCGAGTAAATATCAAAACATAAGTGACAGGCTTATCAGTATTGGCTTCATCTAGTTAGTAGTCAGAATCAAGGACAGTAAGATATTTTATTTAACCTCTGCCACCCAGCTTTATGTCCAGGCTTATGTGAGAACAGAGAGGAGTGACATTGTGAATCTGTTCTATCCTGTGAAAGGCCAACTGTTTCACATCTTCGTATCGAACCCACTGTGGGTTACCTATCTTAATTGACACGGTGTTACAAATTGACCTTATTTACTTCCAGGGCTTTACACCACAGTCAGTCTTCCAAATAGCTGAAGAGTTCTTCGTGTCCATGAACATGTCAACGATGCCTCCAGACTTCTGGGCCCTCAGCGTCTTCGAGCAGCCTCCAGACAGACACATCCACTGCCAGCCGTCAGCTTGGGACTTTTGTAACCGCCATGATTACCGGTGAGTACCGATCGATTTGGGGGGATTTTCCTGTTCAGGAGGTCCGGTTAATTATACGCATGTAAACTACACGCTTTAAAAATCTTGACTTCAATTTGAAACAAATATCGTTTTCAGATGGTGGTTGCGTGAAGTTACATGCCGTGTTATTAACCTGGCCAGCCCCGTGGCAATGCTTTTATTTTTTTATTTCTTTATCCCGCCCGAGCCGGTTTTTAATTAGGATATTACAAAATTGTTATAAAAAAGAAAAATGTGTGATACAAATTTCTTTTTTTTACAATGACGGTTCATGACGTCAATAAGTGATATAATAATACTATCCTACATTGAATAAAGAATTTCAATTTCAATTTCGCTGAAGAGTTGTTCGTGGTCATGAACATGTCAACGATGCAATACCTTAAATACGGTGTTCTCGTCGCGGTACACGTGTAATGTGTATGTAGCCTGGTAAGAACCCCGGATTTAATATTTTAAGGCATTATGTAGGTATGGTCGCAAAAGTTTAGAACAGTTTATGTTAAGGCGAGTGTACTCGGGAACGGCCTCTACAGTGGCGCAACTTCACAAGAAAAATATTTTCTCTTTATACAAACAATCTATCAGAATGTCCGTTGCTCAAGTTTTTAGTATTATCCTTAAGTAAAATTTTAACCTACAAACTCAATGAAATATTCTCTGTGATGAAAGTAATGGCAATTAATACCAAAAGTGTCCGTTTTAAACGCTTTCTGATACATTGTTTGTATAAAAAGATTTTATGCTAAGTGGCGCCAATGTCGAGGCCGTTCACGTCTACAATTATCTTAACGATGTGACTTCTTGGCTCGGTGTGTTTGAGAACCCACACATAACCTTCAGTTAACCCTCTGGTCAGTTGTGTATGAATTAGAAATTGCAGAACATTTTGTTCCCTGACTGGAGTTATGTTAACACTAGTAATCTTAGTAGTTATGATTATTATACCCGGGAGTGTTAGCTGTTAATTCAGTTTTCATAAGATCATCTACCTTAGTACTAATACTTTACAGCTAATGTTTAATGTGTAAGTTGTATAAGTTGTTGTTTTATAATTTTGAGAGAACTGTTTTATGAAGGTTTACAATACGTTCTAACTTCCATTGTCCGGTTAGCTTTCAACTGAAAGGGTCGGCCTTAATAAAAAGCCTAATTGCCTTTTGAATGAAATGTGTGATAGATCAATCGACGGACTACTCAATTTTAATATGCATTCTCCACTTAAGACTCTTTAAAGTAATTGTTTAAGTGAAGTCCATAACAAATGAGGAGTATAGTATTCTTGTTTTTATTAAGGAATCATAAAAATATCGGAAAATTCAAGACTATTGTTTTCCTTTGCAGAATCAAAATGTGCACCCACGTAGACATGAAGGATCTAGTCACTGCTCACCACGAGATGGCGCACATTCAGTACTTCCTCGCGTACAGAAATCAGCCCAAGGTCTTCAGGGATGGAGCCAATCCTGGTAAGAAACTTGTGTCACTGAGTACAGAGTTTGTGATAGAAAGCGGCCCATCCCATGGAACTATTACCTAATCTGTGCACATGCATGGTAATTAGGGTAATCCAAAAGTAAGAGTAAATATTAACAGGGTGTTAAAATGAGATTAGGAAAAAAATATATGAAAACAGTTTCAGACAACCAAGCCCACACAAAATGAGGTAGCACTCTAGAGAACTAATGACGCAATTTTCGACTGCGCCATTTTTCTGTGTTTGGTCGAAAATTTGTCAACGCAAATTTCAGTTGCTGCTTATCTGTAGGCACAGTCGTGCCTTCAGTTTTCTTCCCGTTGTCGAGTATGCTACACACTTCCTGTAAGGTACAGCTGGGCTAAGCCATTCCGTAATATAATAACTCTTGCAGTCAGTAAAATCAAAATGAAAATCATATAAGACATAGTCAATCATCATGAACACAATTTATTTTCAACCTCTGAAACTTAAAATCTAGAACCAACAAACAATAGGGCGGCGACGACTAGCCCAACTACACTTTGGTTTGAAGTCGAGGAGTTGCACAGATCAGTGTCGCAGCTGCAGTAGGTGACGTAAAGGTCTCCGTTGCCGGACTGTCGGCGGCAAGACTGTTCCGTGTTCTCATCTGCTAGGTAGCCGCACTTGCGGACCACGCGGACCTTGCCGTATACTGAAAAGACATTTTCTGTGAGCTTCCAAAGAACAGTTCAACAAATCGTTAGACTTGGTAAGACGAAGCAAGCTAATGCTAATTTAATCATTTCTTACAGAGTGAATTAATTACTAAATTTGGTTATATAATTGCTCTATTATTCTATGGTAAATTATTAGGTAAACACTTGTTATATAGCTGCAAATATTTTAAAAGGTGAACGAGCCCATGAAAAATATTTGGCCCTCCTATACAAATTGACGCTGGAACATTTTGTATGGGAGGTCCAATTTTTTTCATATTTCGGACTGTGTTCCTTGGGGAAAGTTGTTCATTTTCATGGGCTGGTTCACCCCTTGAAGTATTTACAGGTAATACACATCAATAACTAAGCGCTATTATCCGCCTTAAAATACAGTTAATACTAAAATAAAATCGTTTTACAAAGAAGGTAAGGTTTGAAAGTAGTTGTCACAGAGCTAATACGAAACGATAAATTTTCAAAGGCCGTGATTTGTTACCCTATTTAGTCGAGCTTAGGCGCGAGAACCCTTTTTCACCTCTGAACGTGTAAATTTTTTTACGTGTGTAGGTATATTTATATGCCAAAGATTGGCATGCCGAAGCACAGGCTCCAGATCAGTGGAAAAAGGAGAGGGAAGAAGAAGAGAAGTGGGATCCTGATGGAGGGATAAGACTCATTCATGACTAACGATAGTTTTCTATTCAGACAGGATGTAAAAAGAATAGCTGCAAATATTGTACGGGGTGATCCAGCTTATGAAAGGTTTCGAGCCATTATGTAAAAAAAATCACGTTTGGTTTATGGGAGCCCCCTAAAATATTTTTTATTATGATTTATGTTCCGTGAATATTTCAACTAAAACCGTTCATGAGATACAGCCAGATTATGGGGTGGTATGGGATCTACCTCCTAGCGGTCCACCCCGGGCAACGGCAACACAGGCTTGCCTGTGGATAAGTCCGGCTGAACGATCCCACCAAGCGGTGGAAGGCTCCGTAAGGGGCCGCCTGGCTCGCGACCACCATCCCACCGAAGTCTGGCGCCAAGTAGCTTGCTGCGTTCCGTCAGTGTGTGGGAGTGCCAGTGCCTTTGGGGGAATTGGAGGATGTCAGTTGCGCTATTCAGAACCGGTCTTGGACTCTGGGCGATACTGTACCGGGTAACTCATTCTGGAGGGTAGCGGGATCCGAAGCACGGTGCCAGCCGTTGGCCGACCGCAGTCAGTAGGGGGCCCAAGTAGCACGCCAGCCACGTGCCAAAGGCTGCCCCGCCAACTCGCGAAAAATCCCGATATGATCCACCGTGCCAGCTGGCGACTGGATGGGAGGACCCGGTGGCCATATTCGGGGGGGTTCGGGCGTCCCCGCAGTCTCCAAATGAGTTTCCCATAGGTCGGTTAAGCTCTAGTGTTCCAGTGGTTAACTGAAATGCGCCTCGACAATTCAACTTTTTCCCCACAAACTCTCAAATTATGAAAAAAGTAAAAAAGAAGAATAGGTTTATACAACGGCTGCACTTCCTCCCAAAAAAAGTGCACCTCACTAACATCCGAGGGTTGCACTCCAATCTCGATCCGGTCCATCACCACCTTGAGACCGAGAAGCCGCACCTGTTCTTCCTAACGGAGACGAAGATAACAACACCGTCGGACGTGGCGTACCTCAACTACCCGGGTTACTCTCTTGAGCATAAGTTCAAGAAGCAAGCTGGGGTCTGTGTGTATGTCCGCGATGACATTTGTTGTCGTCGTCTCCGTTGCTTTGAGAAATCGGGTTTTTCTGCCATTTGGCTACTGGAGGACTCTGGCGTGGAGAAAACTCTATATGTCGGCGTCTACCGATCGCACAGCGGTGACCAGGAGACGACAGCGATTTTCAATTACCTCGTTGAAACGACAGACGTAGCACAGCAAAGATACCCGACAGCGAAGCTAACTTTTCTGGGGGACTTTAATGCCCACCATAAGGAGTGGTTGTTCCCGTTCCAGAAAACTGACCATGCTGGGCTAGAGGCGCGCAAGTTTGCATTATCGCTAGATCTGACCCAGCTGGTGAATGTAGCTACGCGGATACCGGATATCGACGGCCATACACCCAATTGCTTGGACTTGCTGCTGACAACTGATCCAGACAGTCATTCAGTTTCGGTCTCAGCTCCGCTGGGAACGTCCGACCACTGTCTGGTGAAATCCGTATCGACCTGCTCTCCTCTCGATGACAGCCCAAGGGGCACGAGGCGAGTTTGGAGATACGAGTCAGCAGATTGGGAAGAGATGCGGCACTTCTTTGCATCTTACCCGTGGCGTCAAGTGTGCTTCTCTTCGCGTGACCCCTCGTGTTGTGCAGATGCGGTTGCGGACGTGATTCGGCAGGGGATGGAATATTTTATTCCATTCTCCGACATCCCGCTCGGTCACAAAGCCCAGCCTTGGTTTAACGCAGAATGCGCCCAAGCTGAGGCGCGTAAAGAATCGGCATACCAAGCTTGGGTCAAGGCTCGCGACTGCAAATTAAGAGCACGTAGGGTTCGCGCGAAGAAAAGAACCTTCAACTCTGCCACTAAGTCCTGCAAACGGGTTTTACGTAAGGCACGTTTTGACCATAACGACGTCGGACGAATAGGGGCCAAACTAGCATCACACCCTCCGGGTAGTAAAAAGTTTTGGTCCCTGTCCAAAGCGGTTGAAACTAATTTCTGTCGTCCAACCTTACCTCCAATGCTGAAACCTGATGGATCGCTGGCTCACTCTGCAAGTGAGAAAGCAAATTTGTTTGCTTCCCTGTTTGCAAGCAACTCACGTCTGGACGCTGGCTCCAAACAACCACCTACTGTACCTCGTTGCGATTCTTCGATGTCGGAGATCGCAGTACACATTAAAGAGGTTCGAAGAGTATTGTGCAGTCTAGACGTGAACAAGGCCAGCGGACCTGATGGCATACCAGCGAGAGTATTAAGACTATGTGCGCCTGAACTGTCTCCTGTGCTGACACGCTTGTTCCGCCTCTCTCTTAAAGAAAGAACGGTGCCGGGGGCCTGGAAGCTTGCTAATGTGCAACCAGTTCCCAAAAAGGGCGACCGTGCCGACCCTGCCCATTACCGTCCAATTGCCATTACCTCCATCCTATGCAAGGTCATGGAGAGGGTACTTAACAGTAAGTTGCTGACCTACCTTGAAGACAATGATCTTCTCAGTGACCGTCAATATGGCTTTCGCCGGGGGCGGTCTACTGGTGATCTTCTTGTGTATGTCACGCACTGCTGGGGCGAAGCCATCGAGAAAAACGGCGAAGCACTTGCCGTTTCACTCGATATCTCGAAGGCCTTTGACAGGGTCTGGCATGCAAGTCTGCTCAGCAAGCTTCCTGCTTATGGCATCCCAGCTGATTTTTGTACTTGGATTTCAGACTTCCTTAGTGAACGGTCCATCAGAGTAGTCGTTGACGGCTGCTCCTCTGACCTAATGGCCATTGATGCCGGAGTTCCTCAGGGGTCTGTTCTCTCTGCAACTCTTTTCCTGCTGCACATCAATGACCTCCTTCGGCATGGTATTGTTGGATACGCAGATGATAGTACCGTTTCAGAGAGATACTTGACAGGTGCAGGGACCAGTGGGGATGAAATACGTTCGTTAAGAAAGGCCATGGTAGAGCGAAAAGATCTGACCTTAAGTCTTGTCTCCCAATGGGGCGACGACAATCTGGTCTCATTCAATGCCACCAAAACACAGGCGTGTCTTTTCACTGCAAAAAGGAGTCCTTTCGACTGGACACCTACTTTTCGGGGTACATCTGTCCTAGTCACTGACAGGCTTGAGCTTCTAGGCATGGAGTTGACATCAAATCTAAACTTCGGCGCGACCATCGAGTACAAGGCTCAGACGGCGGCTAAAAAGCTGGGCGTCCTGAATAGAGTGAAGCGATACTTTACGCCTGGACAGCTTTTAACTCTTTACAAAGCACAAGTCCGATCCTGCATGGAGTATTGCAGTCACCTTTGGGATGGCTCAGCCAAATACCAACTTGCCGCTCTTGACTCGGTGGAACGCAGGGCCAAGAGGCTCATAGGCGACATAAAACTGGTGGACACCAAGCTACATAGCCTGGCACATCGCCGCAAGGTTGCCTGCTTGTCGGTATTTTATAGATTGTACTTCGGAGAGTGTGCTCAAGAGCTTCACGACCTTGTTCCACCAGCTCCCTTCTACCATCGGACATCCAGACGCACCGCCGGATACCATCCGTACCTGGTAGCCATTCCACCAATTCGGACTAAGCGCTTCCAGTCATCATTTATAATGCGCACTGCTAAAGAGTGGAACTCACTTCCTGCGTCTGTGTTTCCAAAAGCATACAACCCTAATCTCTTCAAAGTAAGAGTGAACAGGCTTCTTCTGGGTGAGCTCGCTCCATCTTAGACTCTGTCTCTGTCCTATGACCTAGACTAGAGTCAAGAGCAAACCCATCATTAATAAAAAAAAAAAAAAAAAAAACATGGAACCATTAACGAGGTAAAATCGAGCAAAACACCACGTTTTTGTATAGGAGCCTCCGGACATTTTTATTTTTATACAAATTTTAAGTATTTTTTATTATAGCGGCAACGGAAATAGGACATATTTGAAACACTCATAGTATAACGGTTAATGAGCTACAGCCTGGGGACAGACGGACGGATGGACGGACAGACAGGCAGACAGACAGCAAGGCATAGTAATAGAGTCCTGTTCTGACAATATGCTTAGAATCCTAAAAACTACCGGCCCGCCCAGCGGTTTCACCCGCCGCTACCTACCCGTTTTCCAGTGACGTGTCACATTTTCCCGTCATAAATTATTACACTAAAATTATATTTTTCGAAAGGTATACTTACTTTCCATTTTGATAGACCGACATAGCGTAGGTTCGGTTTCTGGGATATGTTCCGGGGGGTCTTTCAGCGAACAGTTGACGACCCCCAAACTGAAGGGGTCAAACTCAGGGCCGCAACGGGGGTCGAAGGCACTGTTGCAATCGTAGCACATTATAGATGACGCTGGAAGAAAAATATATCTTCTTAACACTACTTTAACATCGTTTTTTTTTTATTAATGATGGGTTTGCTCTTGACTCTAGTCTAGGTCATAGGACAGAGACAGAGTCTAAGATGGAGCGAGCTCACCCAGAAGAAGCCTGTTCACTCATACTTTGAAGAGATTAGGGTTGTATGCGTTTGGAAACACAGACGCAGGTAGTGAGTTTGAGATTTTTTTCAAGCCTCTTTAATATTGTTTTTTGTTTAGTACAAACATATATACACATATCGCGCTTTATCCCTTGCGAGGCAGGCAGAGCGTTTACAACCGTAAATTACGGTCGGTAATGTTATACACAAATACTGTCAAGGAGTAAAATATTTTGCATTAAATTCTGTTGTATGTTTAAAAGACTCATAGTTTTCAAATTATGCTTATTTCAATTTAATTTTTTTCTAAGATGACTTCTTGTTCTGAATTAGTCATAATCAAATCAGCTTGTTCAGCTTAAATTATTAATGACACATGCGAAAGCTACAACCATACCAAGTTTCATGCTTGCTTTCAGATGGGACTGTAGTCAGAGCTAACAAACCTTGTTAGTACCAAGATATTTAATTCATTTGAACAACGTGACATTTTGTTAGTTTGAGCTGGTTGAATAAAATATTTTATCTACTTATATTAGTGGGATAAATGCGACCCGAATAATTGAAAATCAATCTTTAATCATTTAGCATTTTGCCAAATACGCGTAAATTTTTTGATTGATCAGGTAAATAAGATTCAAAGATTTTCCTGTGCAAATTATCATATCTCATACAATCTTAACGTCCGCGACTAAACTACACTAGTAAGTATTGTGACCCTTAAATTACCTTTTGTTCAGTCTATTTACTAAAACCAAGTTCAACAGCGATCAATAATCCTATATGGGTTAACGTAACGTATGTACGGCTTCTTGTCTTGTCAACTAGGTACGTACAATATAATACAGCCTACTAAACACTTTGGATTTAGGTCAAAAAGACGAGGTGGAATTTTTATATAAAAATCGATTTAACTCATCAACAGCCACAATCTGTGTGATGCCGGCTTAGAATAGCAGCACCCCATTTCTTTTCCGTGGGTACCGTAAGAGGCGATTAAGGGATTTGAGTTATTGCAGTTTTAGGCGATGGGCTGACAACCTGTCACTATGGTGATACACAATTATGTAATGACCCACATATGTTTGTCGAACGATTTGCCTACCCCACAAGGGATAAAGGCGTGATGTAGGTATTTATATACAGCCACAGCCACAATAGACAGTCTACTGCTAGAAATGAGCCTCCTTCTTTTAGTGGGTGGTCACTTTTAAAGAGAGTTACTACCATATTAATCAAGTACTTCCTACCGATCAAAGCTTGGCTATACTAGGAAGATATTTTGAACAAGTTGCTCTTTTGCATTTGGGATCTACGACTGCGGGAAAACAACCAGTAGGAATCCAGACATTTTGTGATTAAATTGGTTAAATTCAGAAACAAAATGCCTAGCACACAAAAAGCACTCGGGGAAACTAACCTTGTTTCACAAAATATAAGATCTGCAACGAAACAGCTAAAAGCACAGATTTTGAACACTTCATATTTGTACCAACGTTCCAGTAAAATAGAAAAGTTTTTCAAATTCAGAACGCTGAAACGAGTATCACAACAACTCTAGTACTGATAGACTGGCTCAATGTCGAAAGAGGAGCCTTAATTCAATTAGTAGAGGCTTGTGTGACACAAATTTCAGCGACGCGATCGTAGCCCTTACTTTTTAGTGTGAAGCGTTTTGTACATCAACGTATAGTTGTCGTGGAATTTCGGATTGTTTTAAAATGACGTCTATGATAAGCAAGTTCAGGTTTAATCTTAAATTCTGCCACTGAATCAAAGTACTGAACCAAATGCGTTTCGACTCTGTGAGTAGGTATACGTCACATAAGTTTGATGTATAGGTATGTTTAGATTTTTACCTAGGTAAAATATATATGGCAGTACTAGATTTCCGCCCAGACGTATCACCCGCTGCCACTCATTTTCCCGTGGTTATAGTTGTTTTCCCGCGGTAAAAGTGGCCTATGTGTTATTCCGGGTTATACTCTACCTGTGTTCCAAATTTCATTCAAATCGGTTGAGCCGTTAGAGCGTGAAGAGGTAACAAACATACACACACACAGAAACTTTCAGATTTATAATATTAGTACGGATTATGATTGCCATACAGATTATTTTGATCCTAATTTAATCACCATGGCGATACTTAGATATTTAAACTCGTATTTACGAGATTGATTTCCTTTTACGTTAAAAGCCAACGTTATATGACAATTTATTCCTCGTATTTATTTGAGTACGTTTTTTTATTTAATATCAAGTAATCAATGAATGCTCCGTTTTTTCAAAATATTTTGGTTCTTTATCTGTTTTAAATTAATATTATCTCAGAACTCAGAATCAGAAAACAAATGTTCAACATAGTTCTCGATCCTAACGCATTTTATCTCATTTGATCGAGTGAAAGTGAGGAAAAGATGCAATAATGATAGTGGGAACGGATAATGCATGGGAGCGCGCTGGTGCATACTAATTGCTCAGCGTCTATCATAGGCATTGGGAAATACTCGTATGTAGCAAAAATACTCAAAGGAGTATTCTAGGTTCTAGATTAGACGACATTTTATATACTGTCGTCGCAGGTGGTCCGTAAAAAAGAACCTTTGTTTTTCATCGTCCTCCTATCGTATTTATCATGTTACCTGTTTCCAAAACAAGAAGTCGTCTTTCCAATTTGTGTATTGTAACATTCAAGAATTCTAAAATATTTGGTTATCTATGGTCTGAGTGTACAAAATTAATAAAATATCCTGCAAGATTGTTTTCGATGTTTTTTTTTATTAATTTGGAAATCGTTTAACATTTTAGTCGTGAATGTAAGGGTTTGCTTGCTAGGATCGTAGTAAAAGGAAGGAAGTGATCTCTGCCCACCTCTCCTGAAAAGAGGCGTGATTTATGTTAAATACAAGTTTCATTATTAACTTTTAAAGTAGTTTTAAACATACAGGTTTTCGATTGTTTATCTAATGTAAAGTGGGTTAAATTTTTTCTTAATTACGACATGTTTTGCTTTTCCATTTCAAATTAGTTACCAAAACATAAATATTTATGTTGGTATGCTGTTAAATAACTCAAGTCTTATCTTAAAATCCACTGGCTAATCTACATAACCAAGCCTACTTACTACGATCCAATAGTATTATGAAATGTTAATGACGCGTTAAGAAACAGTGGACTGTAATAACTTTTATAGTCTGTTCGTTAAGTGTGGCTGCAATCAGAGCAAGAAATGTGTGTTGTTTACGAAATACAGAGAATATTTACATTCCTGAAACATATTTCATCATAAGTTATCGGGAATTAATAGAACACGGATTGAGAGAATCTGCAAATCTTCTTTTGATATCTGTGGTAGAGCCGGACCAAACTTGCTTGGTTGTGAAATACTTGTTTGGGTTTAGCTATATTTTCTTACTAAAGAATTAAGTACCTATGTAGTTTTATTAGTATTTTTAAATTCTACTCTCTCCCCACTTTGCTTTTAATTATTTTTTTCTAATGAATTTCCTAAAGCGTAAACTAAATCAAATTTTAAAAGCGTGTATTTCTCAATATGTGAAAACAAAACGCATGCAATACTAACATTGAGATACAACCAAAGGTGTAGACAAACAAGGAAGAAAAATTTTGTTTTTTATTCCCAAAGTAAAATGTAGTATTTTTACAAGAAAACAAAAGATTATTTTTTTCTCCCAAGTCCCAAGTAAGCAAGTACAGTTAAGTTGGGACTAACTGAGGCTGACTGTTTCCTTCCGTTCATCGGGTCGTTCGTTGATTCGTTGTCCCTCACGAAAAGAAGAAGAAAAATTTACTGAATGAGGTCGAAAATACTCTCGACATCAATCAATATGTACCAGCTACCTACACGATTTTTGAAATTGTGTCTCGTTAGGAATGTGTCCCGATGGAAAAAAATATTTCAAATGTATGCAGTACTGTACTATGCAGTTATTATACTGTTGTTTTTAATGCAATTAGGTATAGGCAACTAAATTTCTTGATTCGGTAGTTAGTTCTACATTCATGTGCAATGCAATGTGATTTTGGGTTTGTGTATCGGGGTCAAGTTTAGTATTTGTTATGTGTTGCATTTTATAGGCAGGTATTGAACAGATGACCTATTGTAAAACTTGATAATTGCTTACCAAAGTGAAATGTTACGTATTTTTACTTATTGCTAATAAAGCTTATACAGACCGTTATTAATAAATCTTACTCACCTATCTTATTCTTTCAGTTATTGATTTTTTATTTCAGTTTTAATTCGTCACTTATTTTAACTGGTAATAATTCATCTGCGTAGGAAAAATACTCACTCATTAGAATACTCTCTAAGGGTCGTGTGAAACTGCAGTACGGAAAGCTAGTATTCGAATAATCCGAAATGTAAAACTATCAGAACAAAGACAGGTGTGTTTTTGGTTGTAAGGTGCAACAAAATACGGGAACGCATTTATGTAAGAGGAAGCCATTGAGGCCCTTATCCGGACTGATAGACTATTGTTATTACCCGAGATCGTGAAGCCAAGCATGTTACCTAAGACCTCGTTAAAATACCTACCGCAAGCAGTTAAGAAGAGGGTTGAGCGGGTTTCACACGGTAATAAAGTGAGGGTTACGTGGAATAATTAACGGTTATTTTCTTCCTTTTAATTTATGATTGTAACTTAATCAAATTATTAGCTGATTAGCTAGCTAAGGAGCTCGCTCCATCTTAGACTCTGTCTCTGTCCTTTGACCTAGACTAGAATCAAGAGCAAACCCATCCTTAATGCAAAGAAAAATAAATGTCAGAGACACGTAAATAATTACGACCAAATAGAATGATTTTTCTAAATGACATTACATCCACGCTCACCTTAGGCATTTCTGACGCCCTACACCATAGTCTTTCACAATGTGTACTGAAGCATTAAAATGTTTATTTTCTTATACGGCACCGCCTTTTTACACGACTGCCCAACCAAAAAATGAGTGCAAGGTTTTTAGAGTTCATGTATGTAGGTATGTATGTATTTTTTTTTTTTTTTTTTTTATTATTATAATTTTTATTTACAATATTTAATCTTACATTCTATAAATAAAATATTTCTCCCAGAGCGGCGCACCGAGGCAAAGTTCCCAAAAGACTGGCAGCATTGCCTCTTTGGATGGTCAAGCTAATTCTTTGGCCTAAATAACTGCCAGCTCTTGGGTCACCCGTTGCCTCAATGAGACGCCCTGAAAGATCTTTTATAAAGTCTTTAGCTAATGGGCCCCAAGGACCCATTGTTTCAAACGCCAGGGGAACAAAGATAAACAACTCCCCCAGACTAGAATATTTCCTTGTCTTCAATATTTCGGCAGCGCTAGCGGCGGCACCAGCTCGCAGTGAAGTTGTGCTTAAATGGGATGGAGCCAGGGTATCTGTGCAGGTGGCATCCCAAACCAGGCATTTTCCATTCTTCCACGGTACTATGGACATGCCATCAGGGCGTTTGCCGTCGGTCCTAATTATTCCTTTTGGCTCCAGTACAGCAGGTACATTGGCTGTAACTAAAGCCCTTCTGACGATGTCATTTAAGTTCGAATGGCGTGGGATGCGACCTGCACTTTTCTGGCAGGAAAGACCATGATGCCCCAGCTGGCCTACCATCTCCCCACACTGGCAGCGATGACTTTCGTTTGTTTTGGACCCTAAACGAAGTCTTACAGCTATGGACAAACTGCAATTGTCCAAAAGCGTCCCTATGTGGGAAGACGGATAGGCATGGAGCCACATACCAGACTCCTTCTCGGAGACCGCCAATAATCGTGCGCGATCAGCAGCACTGGAAGACGAGGCAATTAAACTTTTTTGGTGTATTTTGGCTAAAGGTTCATCCCATTGTCTTTGTGAGTGACTATGAGTTGGAAACTCCTCTGAACTTAAAGTGCGCCATGCATTTCCAGCATCCGTCAAACCCAAAGCCTCCACGGTACCCAATGCCGGGTTAAGTATACTTCCGATAAGAGGGCTTAAGGCGTGAACGGAGGATAGAAAAGCTGGCAGTGCAACATCTGAAGCTCGTCTGACGCCCAGTCCGCCTAGGCGGACGGGCAGCGATGCCTGTACCCATGCTGACTCCTCCAAAGAACAGTTCAATATCTTAACGAGCGTTTCCTTTATTATAGTATCTAAATTCCGTAAATGGTTGCTATATTTCCAAAACTGCGTACAACGCAGAACGTAGGTGAATTTAGGAACGAATAGGCAGAACCGTATTATAAACAAAGCCATATGAGCGTTTATTTGAAAAAGCCGGGCTGAAGATTGTTGAAATTTGTCAATTTGTTCCTCTACATACAGTGGTATTGATGCGTCCAAAACTGGTGCCCCTAAAAGCCGCAGTGAATTTTCGTCTTCGATTTTGATGTTAGGTGCCAGTTCATTGAATTTTGTAATTATATCTTCTTTTAAAGAGTGTGAGACAGACGGGTGAATAAAAAGTTCACATTTTGAAAAATTTAGCTCCAATCCAATGGCAGCAAAAGCAGAAATCAAGGTCTTCAAATCCTCGAGCACTTCAGACGACTGACCTCCCATAGTACCGTCGTCTAAATACCACACGTTAAACCTTGACTTAAGTTCCGCTACCACTGGATGAATAGCAAGACTGAAGATGGCTGGGCCGAGAGGATCCCCCTGTTGGCAACCGGAAGACGAATTCAAGTAATGGTCCCTGTATATTAGTTTTGAAGGTTCGCTGTAGCATTGCCACGCATAAGGGTAAATCGAGGGAACCTGCTCTTTAACTTCTTTTAGTAGTGCACCCCTGTCCACTGTATTAAAAGCATTTTTAATGTCTACTTTAAGTAGGACATAATATGTGCGATTCTTTTAAGTGTTTCAACTTGTTAACCACTGAACAGATTCGAATGAAAACTGTATCGGAAGATTACCTACATTATTCCGAGTGTCATAGGCTAGGTTTTCATAAAACAGTCGTGTTTTTAATTTTTTGAATTTATTATGCTTGTTTGCGTATGGAATTGTCATCGCCAAACAATTTGCTGTGGTTCGTTATCATTAAGGAATATAATATAGCCCTTTATGGCTTCTAGGTGTCGTTGTTTGACTTTAGCTTTAACTATCTGTCCCTCAGTTCTGGGTTCTATCTGGATTAGATTCGTAAGAAAATACTTTATTACATGCGTATTTTTCTAAAAATGATCTAAAATATTGTACTATCAATTTACAATTAAAAATATACTGTCAGATGCAGAGAAAGCTAGTGGTGCGCGGAAGTGGCGGGTGGCAGAATCGAGTTCGATTGATAAACTCGGCGCGGGCGCAGCTTTAGCCGCGGAAACAGAAACGAGTCGCTACTGTTGTTTGTTGTGCAACAGGTAGCCTAACCGGGCCAGACAGTGTAATATTTAGGGTGTTAATAGTGCCAATTTTCGCGTCTATTACTGTTTTTTTTTCTCTATTAAAGCCGAACTTGAATCCTAAAACTCTTTCTTTAGTTTTAATATGTAGATAGTTATTTTTCTCCCTGTACCAGTCACGGCCTTTGCAACTCAGCAATCAGCAACCAGGGCGTGACAGACAAACAAACGCAATTTTCATATGTAGGTACGTTTCATATCTACGTCTCAGATAAAATAGTTTCCTAAATTTCAAGCACGCTTGGCACAATGCAAGCAATTGCTTTGTCTTTAAGATATCAACACGATCTATGCGAATGTCACGCAGTGAGTCTGTGTGTGTTTCCGGCGGAGTTCCTCAATGTTAAATTACTCTTTTCTTTTACTTTGATGTGAGAAGTAACACTTTTGAGAAATTTCTCTTTTGGGATGCTTGTATTAATAAGACCTGCTTCTTCTTCTTCTATACTGCCAATAAGCTAAGTCAGAACATGTGCCAAATTAGGATTTTCATCAGCTCAACAGGCGCATAGATAGAGGCAGAGAAACACTGCTGCCCAGGGTATTTTAATATAAACTTTTACACAGCGGTAGATTACATTGCGAAAGTAGGATTACAATATTTTTTTGGTAAACTTACATTAACGTGACTTAAACTGATATTTTTTTCCTTGACAGGTTTCCACGAAGCTATAGGCGAGACCATTGCCCTCTCTGTCTCCTCCCCACGCCACCTTCAGACCCTGGGCCTGGTGCAGCGTTCAGTGGACGACACTGCTCATGATATCAACTACCTGTTCACCCAGGCAATGGACAAGTTGGCCTTCCTACCCTTCGCCTTGGTGATGGACCGCTGGAGGTGGGACGTTTTCACTGGAGACGTCAGGAAGGAACAATACAACTGCCATTGGTGGAGACTTAGGTTAGTATTTAATATGTTGAAAATGCTTTTTTTCTAGCATCATCGCAAAGCCTTTTTCTTTTCCATTCATTAAGTTCTATTGTGACCTACGCTTGCTAAGAAGAAGACTATGCTGCACCTGTAGAAGAATGACGCAATGAAGCAAATACGATAGTAAAGTAGTAATAAGTAATTAAATATTTACGATACTTGCGTTATGTAGTAAAACAGTGAAATTAGATTGAGTAATATGTCTATCAACAACACAATTTAAATTCAGAAGTTGGTAAGCGTTTAGATGGCTACAAATACAGATAACAAAGTAAGTAAACAACTTGTTTGCTTCGTCGTCTCCGATTTTGATCTAAAAAAACTTTATACACAATTCGACCTAGAATTTTCTTCCAATTTGTTGGTCCGCCGAAGCGTGCCTGTTATGTGATGGTTTACGCATTACGTACTCATTACTCATTATTACTGTACCTCACAACACAAGCCAGTGATAGCAAATTGCAGTGGCCTACTTGATGACAGACGCATAAATTACGACCCGAGATTCAATAAGGAAGTGTAAGTTATGAAAGCTTCGTAAAGCATAAAGATCGCGAAGAAATATTACGTGGACATAAGAAATATCATAAACTTTAAATCTGTAACAAAGCAAAATATCTTGAAAATTTTTTAGTATTATAATGAAATAATCATAAAGATTTTTCAAAATTATTAAATACATAAAACAATATGTAAAAAATATGAATAATGACGGCTTAACGTGAATAAATAGAAGGAAGCAGGAAGTCAAATAAAATATTTCTACAGTTATCAAAGCTTTACCATACAAAGTCACCATAAGCTTCTCCACCTAGTACCCCAGATTCCATCATGGAAACCGGTGGTGATGGTACGGCAGCAATAGACATTGCGGTCGACGGTCGGCCTTGACTTCAAGCTCGATCTGAACGAAAGCAAAAGTGGTCGAGACTTGCAGTGGTGTGTGGTTCATGTTGAAGAGTATAGCGGTTTTAGTTAGTTGTAAGTCAAGTCTAGAGCGAATTCGAAAGATGAATGATGAAGATTGTTGAGCACATTGACAAGAAAATTTACCCAAATAAAAATATATTATAATGCTGACATTCAGGTTTTTCTTACAAACAGAAGTCGCGGGATTCATTTAACCAAGGTCTTAACATACAAGAACATTGAGCAGGTAAATTGTTACAGAAGAAGAATGTACATATTCAATTTAACATCACTGTGTAGGTATTATGTATACCACCCGCCAAAAGTCTTCTTCGTTTCTTAAACATCTGACTAAAAGATCCTGAATAAAAACATGCAAATATGTACTAGTATAGTTAGTTCTTGATGCATTTTTGATGCAATAATAAAGATCTTAAGTGAAATGCCAGCAATCGCTTGAGCTTGTTCTTTGTACAGCATTCATTGCATGCATTATTAAATGCGTTCAGTGTTACGTAATTCTAAAATCATGTGTGGATTGACAAACTAACCTGATTACCCATTTATTATATTTATATCTTGAAATTCTCAATTTCTTACTGTTACAAATCGTACTCGCATATTTTACGAAATTGAATAGTGAAGAAATAATATAGTTTAATGTCTGTGTTACAGCTGCTCATAAAATTACTATTTACTTTTACTAAGTAAATATTTTTTTACTGTGCGTTACTCTATCTTACTTCAAGTAATAAGTTCAATCTAATACAAAATATTTCAATTATGTCATATTTTTTAAATATATTACTATTAAGTAAATTTTAAATTATAATATTTTCATCCAAAACTAGGTACTTATTACTCGTCATACTTAAATAGTTTTAAGCCGGTTAAATTTTCAATTTAATTATTACGAGTATTTTTTTTTCTTTAGTCTGACGCATTGATAGATTTGAAGTACTCACTATCTTTAGTATTATTATTGTATGTAGGTGCTGTTTAGATAAGTTTTAAATTTTTGATCTCTTGTTAACAGGGAACAATTCCAAGGCATCAAACCTCCCGTACTCCGGTCTGAACTGGACTTCGATCCTGGCTCCAAGTACCACATTCCGGCCAACATACCCTACATCAGGTGAGACTAGCATCTAGAATTCATTCTTAGAACTGATCGTGTCTATGTTAATGCACAAACCAGGAAATATTGTGCTTTACGTGATTCAGAACACATTAGCTCACGTAAACTGTTTTCGTTGCATGCAAAGTCTTCATTTATTGGTGCTCTCATTTCTAGGTTTAAAGGAAGTGTTTTGAAATTCAAATCTAGCGCTATAATTTTGCAATTTATATGACCGATTAGGTAAAATTAATAAAATCGGTGGCAGCAGAGGTGTTGTCACGGCAGCCGGTTAGATTATAGCAGGCATTATTAAAATCTTGTTACTTGTTAACCAGCTAGTCGATGAACCCGCGTTAAGTTACGTTGCCAATTACGTAAAAAATATTATATAATACGTAGACTTTAGTGATGTTTTCTCAACGTATAATTATTTTAAGTAGGAAATTAATACTCGAACTATGCAATTTGCATCGTTAATTTTACGGTCTGAATAGAAAAACTGTCGCTTCGGACTATTTAAATACCACGACCTTGAAATTACTGAGAATTAAGAATATACCTTATGAAATAGCTTGACCTCTTGACACCTCGGTTATATCATAGTTATGATTATGTGGATCGTTAGTAGCTTCGAGATTATCCATGAGTGTTTTCTATACATGATCTGTTTTTTAATAGGAAATGCTTGTATCTTTGGATATGCTGGTGGCAATTCTGATCAGTGCCTCTTATGCAACAATCTACCTATGCATTGCTAGTTTATAGGCTTTCTAGCTCTCTCGCTATTACGTGGCATGGTATAGAGGAGGGTAAAACAACCAACGTTTATTATATTTTATCACTTTTAATACTTTGGGTACTATTTACATTAAACACAGTCCAGTTGTAAAAAACAAAAAACAATACTTAGCGAAAACTAAACACAAGATAACATTAAAGCTAAAATTGAAAAAGAGATCAGTTCTGTTTAGTGGTGGTATTCCTCGTGACCACCCTCGTAGCCTCCGAAGCTGTGACCTTCGAGGCCTTCACTGCCACCGGAGCTGTACTCTTCGTGGTGCTCCTCATGAGGAATTTCGTGATGTTCCTCATGGTGTTGCTCATGATGGTGTTCCTCTTTGTGAATGACAGGCACATGAACTTTGACTTCGTGAGGTACCTTCTTTTCGACGTGGTAAGGTACGTGTTTGTCAATGTGAACTGGGTAGGGCCTCTCGACGGGGACCTTGACGGGGTAAGGTACCTTTTTCTCGACTGGGTAAGGAACGAGCTTCTCGACGGGGTATGGGTGTACAACGGGGACCTTGACATGGTAGGGTACAGGTTTCTCTACGTGGACAGGCACTGGGTTGTCCACGTAGACCTTTACAGGGTAGGGCACTTTCTTCTCCACTGGGTAAGGCACGGGCTTTTCAACGTGCACAGGCACGGGTTTGTCGACGTGAACTGGGACAGGACGATCAACATGCACTTTCACGGGGTAGTGTACAACCTTTTCCACTGGGTAAGGCACGTGAACCTTGACGGGCACCTTGACTGGGAAGTGCACGGTCTTTTCTACTGGGTAGGGCTGGGGTACGTGAACTTTGACTGGGTACGGTACGTGTTTTTCAACGGGGTAAGGTACCTTTTCGTAGACCTTGACTGGGACGGGTCTATCAACGTGCACGTGCACTGGTACGGGAACATGCTTGGTCACCGGGTACGGTTTCTTGATGTACTCGGGAACTTTGATGGTTTCCTTGACTGGATAGTGGATAGTTTTGTAAACTGGGTAGGGATGTGGCACGGGGACCTTGACCGGTACGGGCACTTTTTTCTCGACAGGGTAAGGTACGTGTTTCTCTACTGGGTATGGGACTGGTACTTTCTTGATAGTCGTCACAGTCTTTACGTGATGTTCTTCATGATGGTGTTCTGGATGACCTCCTCCATTGTCACCACCGCCAAAGTCATGGTGTTCACCTCCTCCAAAGTCATGGTGTTCACCTCCTCCAAAGTCATGGTGTTCACCTCCTCCAAAGTCTTGTTGTTCACCGCCACCAAAGTCGTAATGTTCGCCACCACCAAAGTCGTGGTGTTCTCCTCCCCCGAAATCACCGTTACCGAAATCAGAAAGACCTCTCTTCTCTTGTTTTTTGCTTTCTTCTACTGGAGCAGCTTCAGCCTTGGTATCCTTCTCCGCCTTCTCCTCTGCCGTGGCCAGGCTTATAACCACGGCCAGGACCAAGGAAGACCTCTGGAATTAAAAAAAGATATATTAGTCTAATATATAAACTACCTTAATACGTCCGCGAGTCAGAGTACCGCGAGTCAGAGTACTGTAATCAGAAGCCTAATTCATGTAAAATTATCCAGAAATATTATTTATTCTTTCACTTCACACAACAGGAACAAAATCCAGGAACTGATTCACTTTAAAAACTGGTTCACAAAATTAGGCTTCTGGTTTACACTGTGGTCTTTTATCACTGGATATCACTGTTATCATTATCACTGCACTTCCTTGTGTCACTTTGATCTTTTTTTATATTTTTATGTGTACTTTTTACTAACCAATAGCTTCATTTTCGCCTTGTTTGTTGTTCAGCGAATGTTGCGCTGGAGTGTGGTGTAGCCCACTCCGTTCTCTGGTTTTATACTGCGTTTCGTAGATCAATGTTGCAAACACTTTCGCTCGTATAGAGGCTTCCACTTTCGATGTGTGTGTGTGTTAATATTATTAATTTAGTTTTATTTTCATTTTGAAGATGAGGGCAACACCCAAGTAACCCAGTTTGGATGTTGTTTAATTGCTCTGAATTTGTAAGTGTATCGCAATCACAATCGGAGCAATGAGCCCCCCACATGCCTGCGATTTCATAGCAATTTACCAATTTGGTTAATGGACCATCTTCATCGATACGATATTTAATAAAATTTTATCCGGCATGAAATTATATTTTATAAAGAGACATATTTAGTTACATCATCGAAAAACTGCCTTGTGGATCAGAAAAAATTACATTTCTACGTTTCAACTTAGAATATGTTTTGGAGTTGTGTTTTTTTTTTCATTTCATAAGTATTATGAGGCTGAGAGTCCGTTTCTGAAATTTGCCAAAAAAAAATAGGACGTGACTATTGAAACCAAAGAATACTATACTCACTGGCGTGGAGATTGAAACATTCAAAGACATATTGACACTACGCAGCACTGTTTAAGAGTTACAATCAAGAAACTGAAAAAGTTTTAAGTTTTTGTCACGATGATCATTTTTACGCAAACCTCAGAAACCGATTCATTACTCCAAACAGAACAACTCTAATCGTTTTTGAAAAATTGCACAATTTTTAGCGCGGGCAAAAATTTGGAGGTTTTCAAAAATTGTATACCTAACACGGGCGTTTTGTTTTAAAATTGAGTAAGTATTCAACTCGATTCGTTGTTCGTGAAAAATCCATTTTATTGCATTTTTAGTGCATTATTGGGACTTTAATAAAAATCAATTAATTTATATACCCGAAATAAGACCTACATAATTATGAATACCATGCATTTTTAAAACTAGTACCTACTAAAATACTGTTACTCGTTCTAGTAGTTTTCTTCTCTTGAACATAGCTACTTACAGGAAGATGCCTTATCTGCCGATATTAATTGCACTTTGCATAATATTTAGTGGGCCTGGTATGATTATCTCGTTAGATAATGCTGGTAGACACATTGAATTATAACTTGCATTGCAAATATATTAGAGCGTAGGGTAGGACACTAGACTTATACCTCTATACAGGGCAAAATATGTTTCATTCAAATATCTGAATGCAAATTGTGTGAATGGGATCAATCTTCAAATTTTTTAACAACAACAAAAAAAATTAATAACAAACATTAACAACAACTTTTCAAACGATTTAAAATTATTTAGTTTTAGACGACTTACACGGCAAGCTAAGGTAGAGGGTATACAAAATACTCTCCTGTTAAAAAGTACCTACGTTACAGATATAACCTGTATAGTCTAATGTGTAGAGCACCACGTCGCGTGAACCACTTACAGGTGTTAGCTTATAAGGCGTCAATCCAGAAATAACAGTGATTAAAGGTTGGATAACGCTAGGAAAATTACCTTGGGGCATTGCAGGTTTAGTTATAACCCATAACCTAAGAAGCAAAGACAACTTAGTAAATGTGAAATGCAAACTTGCCAAGTCAACTAAGACTACCCATGCAATGTGCCCAAAAATATACAACGCAATTCCAGGTGACATAAAAAACTCTCATAAGTTTATTTATAATTTGAAAAAATCATTCATTGAAGGTGCTTATTATACAGGAAATGAATTTCTTAAATAGTATTGTAATTAATGTAAATTTTAATATTTTGACATGTAATATTTTTATTATAAAATAAAGAGTATGGGTATGAGTATGAGTATGAGTTAAACTAAGGTACTAAGATACATTTACTCTCACTAAAACGGGCATGAGAACTTGGAATAAACGGGAACTGAAACGGGAGGGTTATCGGGCACGGTGACAGGGGTGGGACAGAGAGTGGGTATAGGTGCGGGAGCGGAAACAGGTACTGAAGTGGGAACGTAAATATGAACGGGAACTATATCTGGAACTTTAACGGGAATAGGAAGAAGACATAGAGCGGGGGTGTGGTTGTGGGTGGAGACTAGGAACTTTAAATTCATCATACGTACCTATTAATTAAACGTGGGCATCCATTAAGAAAAAAGAAAAAATACGTTTCTTGAAGTCATCAAACTTAATAATTTTATGTAAATAGTATCAAGAGTGACTATGTTGTTGAAGTTGCAAGAAATTAATTTTTCAAATATAGCCTCTTCGAACATGAGGGAATAATATAGTATACTTTTTGTCCCTGTTATATTTTCGCATAAAACTTTGAATTATTCGAAGAATTTTAAAATATCACATTGCGTGTTTCATTGTTTTTACATTCAATCCTAGGAAGGGGTAGGTAATAATGGAGATTATATTTATACGCAACAAATGACACCACACAATATACAACTCATTCTTACTCAGCACGCAGGCGAAGCGAAGTAGTAAGCGTTTAGGTACATAAAGTCCAATTTCCAAAATGTCCAGAGTCCAATTCCAACATTGTCAAATTCCCACAATCTCCAATTCCCAGAATGTCTAATTTCGAATATGTCCAATCAAGTTTACGTGCAAACTGTTTTCTAATGGAAACCTACTTTCAAATAATGGCTAATAAGGGCTACCGCAGACTAAACATCCGTTAGTGGTAACGATAAATATGTATTCTGGACAATTCACACAACGAAATCTAGCCTTAAACTAAGCACAGTTATGGGAAAAAGATAGCTGATATTAATATTAACATACTTTTATGCTATAAATTCATATAGTACACATAGAAAACACCCAGACTAAACACAAATATCTGAAAATTGTTGTATCCTATATGGATTGAAACTGGGATACTATCCGCAACGCCATCAGGCCAGTCAAAGTCAATATTACTTATTCTTTGACATCATAAGTTCGCGAATATCTCTTTCTGTCTTCGTGTCTCGTACACATTCTTGCTCCCATTCAAATCAATCATCATCATTTTAAGTTACGTGAAGTTCTCACTTTATACTTGCAGCCACTCATTGCTCAAACTAGCTCGTTTACATACATAAGCAGAGCTGTCATCATTAAATACTAATTACTGCAGTAGATGAGGTCTCACTTCATTAGGTCATGTTGTTAGGTTTTGCTTTAAGTAACTTGTTCTAGACTTCGTAACATAATGTAAGAAGTTATGGAAAAAATCAAGTATACCTACTAGAGTCTTTTTCTTTTTGAAAGTCTATTTACTGTCGTTGTGGATCAGCAAAAATGCAAAATATTCAAGCTAGCCACTAAATGAATCAACCTCTACTAAAATAGTTATCCTCAGTGTTTTTTTTATATAATATTGATGATCTGTTTAATGGATAACTGAGGGTTTCGCTGTTACCAATCTATATAATACACTGTGTATTTTCCATATTAACAGCCATAGCACTCTACGTCTGAGTATTTTATTTTATATCTGACCCGTGTCATCATTTGTAGGTTAAGAAGTTGACCCAAAATAAAGACAAGGTGAGGGCAATGCTGTTTTATAACAGTAACAGTTAAATCTTGATGATTAATAGCGGTCAGATGTTATATATATTAAATTGTGTTAACTATATTCGAGAGACAGAAAGATTTAATAAGTTTGTAATAATGTTGAATCTTGATTTTATCTGGAACTTTTTGTTTTCAAAACTAAATATAAACTACGAGTAAGCTGGTCTTGATATAAAAAAATCTAGATCGTATGATTTGAACTGTTTGATCTCATTAGGAAGTGAGAAGTGTGCCTCAACAAGTACTGTTGTTGTACGGATGAGAAGTAAGCAAGGAAGAAATTGTATGCGCCAGTTGGATAAAATCGAAGAAAAGTTATCGTATGTTATTTTGCACATCCATTAAACAATACTTATTACATTTATACATACATATTACAGGTAAGTTTTAACCAATGCTTCAATCGAGGGAATCACATTTAACAAGTTTAGATTTAAATTAAAATTTTAAAATTTCAACTTTCTCTCTCTTTGCGTGTGGGACAACGAGTCATCCAACGACCCGATGAACCCTGGTGTCTGAATTTCAACTAAGTTATAAATAAGATTAAGTCGTCAATATATCTGTCAACGATCTGTATATTTTTAACGTTTTAGTTTGATTGCACTTTTTTGCAGTTATCAAAATATTATTTTTTCTTTATTAATCGGTTATCTTGTATAATGCAGGAAAAGATTTTCCACAGAGGTTAAAAAACAGCCGTGTTATATAAAAAACGATAGACATTGTCTAGCCGTGTCCCATTGTCAAAGCGTATGGAAAAACGATTGAAACATCAGCTAAACATGTGTCTAGCATTATGTAATTTTTCTAAGGTAAATATTTAAATAACATTACACTAATATGTTTGAAAAGTTAAGTTGCAGAATTGACAATTGGTATGAAATATGACAGCTTACGTAGAAAATCTTTAAACTAATAATCAATTCATCTAATATTTTGAGCAGACAGTTCTTACTTATAGGAGTTCCGACACTGTGTCGGATGCTGTGTCGCTGAAATAGGATGTGTAAGCGGTTTGACAGCATGTCCTATGAGCTAACGCAAGCCCTAAATTTTAATGATAGTAGCAATTTATTGTTATTGATGCCAATATTGCCGTATAAATACCGCCCTAAAAGAATCATCCTAATTCTACCTGTGAATATAAATAAATCCAGTGAATTGGCAGCAGTGTTTCTTGCGAATGCAACATTTGCACTGCGCTCTCCAATCGACCTGACAAGTGTGGTGATTTGGGCAATATCCTCCCAGTGGACTATTGTTGCTATTAATGTATGTATGATACATACATTAATGATACGAATATTATATTTGAGAGCCTTTATTTCAGTTCTTTCTCCGAACTTAAATTTATTTCTTGTAATAACCTGTATCGTAAAATTATCAGGTATAATTATATCAACCATGAGAGGAATAACTTGGTAGTTGGCACGTAATCTTGTCTCAACCTAGACTGGATACGTAACACTAATCCTGCCGGGTGGTAAGTGCCGGCTTGTGATAATGGGTCTGACTCACTGAGATGATTCCCATGCGTGTCTCAAAACGATATGGTTAATTATATGTCTGTTTTTATATGCTGATAGTTTTCTGTCTGTATATAAAATACTCGACCACTCGTCACTTGATAAATTTTGACGCGATGAATTTCAATGGAGACACATTGCCGGGGCTGATTATATTTTGTTTGAGGATGTATCTTCTGTACCTCGAGATGATGTTATTTGTGTTTAATACACGTCTTTATATATTTATGAAAATAACATACAATCAATGTCGATGGTCATATAATAAAAAATAAATAAATAAAGTACCTAACCTTAACTTAAGTCTAATTCACCACCCCGGATCATTCCCGGAGCAAAGGATCCCAAGATGCTAGCGGCGTTACCTCGCTGTACAGCCAGGGACAAACTTTGCGCTAGGAATGAACCGGAACGGGGGTCACCGCCTCTTTCCCTAATTCGGCAGCCAATTTCTTTAATGAATTTCTTCGCTTCCGCACCCCAGGGACCCAACGTCTCAAAAGCCACTGGTACAAATATATAAGCATTGAGCTCTTTATATTTGTCGTGCTTTCTTAGAGCTGCTGATTCAGCCGCTGCTCCCGCCACGCGCGCGGTGCGGCTAAGATGACTCACCGCAGTCGTGTTGACGCAAGTCGCATCCCAGATCAAGCTTTTACCCTTCTGCCAAGGAACTAACGTTAAGCCGTCAGGTCTCTTGCCATCAGAGCGGCTCAATCCGGGAGGCTCAAGCATACACGGTATGTTTGCGGCGACGAGAGCTCTGCGGATCAGGTCGTTGAGGGCATGGTGTCGTGGAAACCTCCCTGAGCAACGACAACAACTCAAAGCGTGATTGCCCCTTTCCCCCACCAGTTGACCGCAGATGCAAGGATGTGGTTCACACACCGTACACCCTAGTCGTAGTGCAACGGCAACACGCAATGAGTCTCCGTCCAATAATGTGCCCAGATGAGGAGATGGCAAAGCATGGAGCCATGCCCCTGATTCCGGACAAGCCACTGCCCGCAGCCTCGCCCTCTCCGCTCCAGCAGCCGAACTCAAAAGCTTCTCGAGCATAGCCGTAGAAGCAACGTCGTCCCAAGAGCGCTGCCGATGGGCAGCCTCGTGTGGGATCGATTCGCCCGGAAACCGAGTAGTCCAGACCGCAAGAGCATCAGCCGCAAATGGAATGCTCACCCTGACACCATTAGTAGGTAGAATACTAGTGACAAGGTCCGCTACTCCATGCGCCGACGCCAAAAAGGCAGGTAAACCCACGTCCCGGGCGCGTCGTATTCCCAGTCCCCCGTGCCTAACCGGCAAAGATGCTTGGCACCACTGGCTGTCATCCAAGGACACGTTTAGAATAGTTTCGACGGCATCTTATGCATATTATACACGTCGATTTTATATTAACATTCTATAGAGTTTGCTTATTTTTTTTTTTGTATTAACTTGATCTATAAATCCGTTTCTATTTAAGTTTATAGTTTAATGTTATTCTTTTATCTTCCACGAAGTGTTGCCCAGTATAACTTTTATGCAATTTTCTTTGAATCACCATTTTCTATTAATAAGCGTAAGTTACGCATCACTACCGTAGCGCAAAGAATCTTATTGATAAGTATCAGCACTACCGTGCGAAGTCACGATCATTGCGGTGACGATAGCATTTTTCACATCACTAGTATTATATACATCACTACCTCTACATCACGTAAGATAAACCTTAGTCAGTGATCTCAATCCGAGATGTTACAGGTGTTATGACTTATGATTATAAGTTATGACTTAATAATCGTTACGTTAAAGGTTAGGTCTCGATATTCTTTAGAACTACTTTGTCAATAGTCAGCATAGCATGAGTTTTTCAAGTGGTTATTTTTTTTATTGGAATTAAAACTCATCTTTAGCTTTTTTACTACCCCTTTTCATGTACAAATTAAGCGTAAATTTTGCAAAGCAGGCTGAGTTTCTTTACGTTTTATGATCAATTTGGACTGATAGGTATTTGCAGTCACTTCTCTATCTAGTAATAAACTAATCTTGCACAACTTGTCTCGATTTCGCGCCTGGGAGAATAGGCCAAATAACGTTATTCGAGCTATTACTCTCGTACTAGTATGCACAGCATCAAATGTCCGTAGCTTGATAATAGCACGAAAACTAGTTTAGTGACTACGTGCAAGGTATTCGAATTGAAACTTTACCTCTTTGTACGCGTAATGTGGTTATTTGTTTAGAAATTTTCAAACAGTACTACATCTCATTGATCAAAAGTAAACATGCACAACTTACCTTAAAAATAACTCTAGTTATTTTATATCTGGAATATATAATAAATTTAAGTTAAAATAAATTAAGATAGAATACTACCTATTAGCTCTAGTATAATACAATATGGGGCCCACAATAAGGTCAAATATTTTACGGGGTGAAATTACATAAGAAACTGAACAATTTTCCTATAGAAACATAAGTCGAAATAAATATATTTTTAAATGACCTCCCATGTACCAGCCGACCGAGTCGTTTTGAATAGGAGATCCATATTTTTTAAAATATTCCGACACATGTTTCATGGGGAAAAGTGTGTTATTTCATCTCTTCAAAGTATTTGACCTTGTTGTGGGCCCAAAATTGTATTGCATCTTAGGTAGCGACTTTCCTACATACTTACTATTTATTGCTAAAGTAAATAAACTGGACTCTAATAATAAACATTTATAAAAGCTTGCGTTATAATAACGAATAAAAATGTGTGCATCTTACTGAAAATGTTTATGCATAAGTATATGAGAGGATAGTGGTGCGACAATTATTTTTATCAGACTACATTTATTTTTATTGCTAGGTAGCCAAAATTATTATAAAACAATTAAAATAATACAGCATGCAAAAGCGACTAATCTTGACCTTAATATAATTTTTGAAAGTATTTTAAGCAATTAGATGTAAGAGCGTTTAGCGATTTACTATATTTGACACGAATATAAAAAAACGCCAAACAAAAGTGTGCGTTTACCATCCATTAAAAGTCCAACCGCGTGAATCGATTTGGTTGAATGTGGTAAATGAAACAGATATATCGTCGACAAACATGCATAAAGGTATAGCATCACTAGAATTACACAGCTAATGTGATCAAAGAGGCAGCACGGGCTCTGCCGCTAGATCTAATTGCACTACAACAGCTACCTCTAACTGGGTAAGTACAGTCGATAACATAAACGACTGTCTAGTATAGATACGTCTAAATAGTGTTATACTCGGGATGACGAGCTGGACGCTTTGGTTTAGTTTTTGGTCCATACTCAGCAGCGCACAGTACAGTTGCGGAATTCAATAACAAGTGTTAAAACGAACTTCCGTATTGTTCAGTCGTGGAATTAGATTCTATGGATTTTTTTAATTTTATTTTTATTAATGATGGGTTTGCTCTTGACTCTGGTCTAGGTCATAGGACAGAGACAGAGTCTAAGATGGAGCGAGCTCACCCAGAAGAAGCCTGTTTACTCTTACTTTGAATAGATGAGGGTTGGATGTCAAATTGCACAAGAAATCTTGAATGTCGTATCCAAACAGTCAAAAATTCCGTATTTTGGTTCTTCGCAGTTGTTTTTTACACGGATTGGAATGAGTACAGCAACTATTTTCCATTTAACCTAAGATTTAAATAAGTCGTTATTATCGGTATTGTGATAAAAGAATGTTACTTTTTTCTTCCTTTTCAACTATTGTTCGAACGATCTAGAAGCATTCGGCATAGCAGGCTTTCAAGTTATATCCATATCTTAAGGTTAGAGAAAAAATGGAAGCCAGAAAAACTAGTACTACTCAAGTTATACACGCACTTCCACTAATATTCAAGCAAAAATCTATTGGTCACGGACCATGACAAAGTAAAAAGTGTTTTCAAATAGACCGGATAAAGTTGTAACATGTCTTCAACTATATAATTATCTTTGGTCAAATATCTTGGTACCAATATGAGATGATTATGGTCTTAGCAAACATAAAAGCAACACATCAAAATTGACATTAAATTAACGAAATTACTTTTACTATCTTGATGTATATTTTTGACTTCTTTAGCTTTTCTGGGTTGCTTCCTCTAACATAATTATTATTTAATCTGATACATAGTTGCGCTGCTATGGCAATTGTCTCGTTATATTGTCGACACTTTTTCCACATGACATCACTATTTCCTAGTGTTGTGCTTAGCTTGTAATGCGAACCTAATTAATAGCTACATTCAATATTGTCAGATTGAATAAATTCTTGAAATTGATAGGAAAGCAATGAATTTATTATATCAGTTCACACATTTAGTTTTGTAGATTTCTTAGCTACTTCAAGTACCTGTATTTTACCTTCTGTTAAATAAGTGTGCGTTGCATGTTTGAAACTGTTTTAAACATATATAATAACATTATTGGGTAAGAGTTTGTTTAGTGTGTAAACAACACCAGAGTTTGAAATAAAGTCTCCGTAAACTTACTTTCTGGATGTGCTACGCTGCCGTAGCAATTTGCTACGATTTTGTGAAGAAAACCTTTTTCTTTTATCACTTATAATTACAAATCAATTGTAGTTAGGTATATCGTTACTTGCTAGTATATGCTAGTATCAATCCGTCAAGTGTCGGTAGTTATGTCGGAGTGTTTCCTGAGACCCGAATGACGTAACGGACCACAGCATAACTGGGAGCGATTGATTTACTATACTGTCGCTTAGGTACTAGTTACACTGTTTCTGGGATTTCAGTTACTGCTACTATATATCATGTTTTATATATTAACTAAATAATAATTGTTTTTAATTTGATATCTCAAAACGTATATCCTATTTAAGAAAACTATGACAAACTGGGATTTTAAAATTTGAAAAACAGTTTTTAAGCCTTATTTTTTTTCAGTTTCGTATTAAAATAAATAAATGCTTTAAAAAAGCAATATGATTTGTTCAATGTATCTAAAATAAAATCGATGTTTTTACATTTTGCGTCATCACACTAGTATCGCTAGTGTATTTTGTATAATATAAAAATACGCAACGAAATATAGAAAACACACACATTAAGAGCCGGTAAACTTGTAAAAATTTAAAGTTTATGAAAATCAGCAAATTTTCCACTAAAACCTATAAACTTCGAATCATTCAACCGGATGCATTGCTACAAAACATAATTATACAATACCAGTGTTCCCAAATAACAAATAGCTCACTCTACTATTAACATAAGAATGTCTATAATTATCTAGACTGAACTATGAAACGACCTGCATTCTTGTCGATAAACTAGGTGATCTACAAATGTTAAATTGTAGCAGTGTTTGATTGATGTACACATGAAATTGATATTTCATGCTTTTGAGGCTACTGAAGCATGTTGTACTTACATTAATGTTAGGTATTCTTTACTGATATAACGTACGCAAATATGTTCTGACACAATTTTAGTATTTCTAAGTAGAACGCTAAAATAATCATAATTTTAAAATAGTAATGTACTTGATCAGGAAAAATTTCTAAAATGTTGCCTTCCAGTAACGATTTAATTTTTTTCTTATAATGTGAAAAAACGCTGGTTGAAAGAATGCGGTCATACCTACTCAATTGCATACATGTATCTTACATTACAACGTCTATTTCGCTGCACTTTGTCTACATAGAAGTCTCTGTCGAATTCGGGTTGTGTGAAGAGGTGTTGAAGTAAAATTTGTTTCATTTTTAAAGCTAACGAACCACTGCTGCTGTAACTATAATTTAAGCGTAGTCCATACATAACAACAATTAATTGCACACTAAGATCGGTAGGCACCTACTATTTTTCACACCGAGATCCACTAGGCAACCAATGTTGCCAACTTATTGATATTCTTTGAATTTGAAGAAAATATACAAGGACCTAATTATGAGTTTAGATACACGTTAGTAACCTTAAAATTAGCTGTACTTTTGTGTCTTTCTCCTCTTTTTCTGTCATGAAAGAAGATTTGTATAACATTATTCTGATCGGAGCTTATTCAGAATTATTACAAACTAGCGGACCGTCCCGGCTTCGCACGGATTGACCATTATTATTTACTTACAATGTACACCCTTGTTTCACATTGGAGGTTGTTTGTTTTTGTTTTCTTTATAATATTAGTGTAGAGGAATTTAGCACTTCAGGCTTTTTTCCTCCAAAACAATGATTGTTATGAACCTAGACCTTTGATAAAGAAGGAAGGCTGGCAAGTGTCAAAAACTAGTCAAGAAAAATTTACCACTGTTTTTGATGGACAGAATCGAAATAATCTTCTACGTTTAACTTAATAATACTAGTATTATTTATGTATAGCTCTAATTCTCATGCACTGCTCTGGATTATCTACCGTTTTTTTCTACCCAAAGGCTGCCTGGAAGAGATCGCTAGCGTTAAAACCGCCTTTGAGACTATACTAAAATTTTCTGTTTTTAAAATTATCATGAATTCGTGTGAAATGAAGAGTTTTTACTTTTACTTACTTATAACCTGGCAACACCAGCCTGTACCGACTGCAAATAGAGTAAGTGATCATTATGTACTCACAGTGTTTGATACCGGGCGGAGATTAACTTGATTGTGAGGTATTACAGCGTCGCTGAGAAACAGAGCATGCTCAATCTGCCCACTCTGATATTATGTATGTGATTTAGGAAGGTGTAGTATAGACAATGTTGATAGTATTCTTTGAATTTAAAATATGTTCAATACAAGGGAATGAAACAAATAATTACACTGTGCGAGATTAACATGATATGATGCAAAATTGAAAACAATTAAGACCGTAATAAAATTAAATTCACAAAAGATATGCTTGAATTTGATTGATTAATTGCAATACATTTGCGTATAATTCAGTTGTGGAATTTATTACGGGATATGACAACTCATGCGGAAAATCTTGGTCGTCATATTCAAATACCTATTCAAAATTTCGCAACAGATTTTTAGTGTAGGTATGTGGCAACGCTTATAGAGGGAACATATTTCAATTTACTTAAAGCTCTCTTTTAAATTTCCATGTTTTAAATACCTACTTATTTTTCGTTCCAGGTAAGTCTATATTGGCTTTCAACAAATTGGTAAGCATAAACAGATACGTGACCGCCTTTGGTAAGTATCCCAACAACAAATGCTTTAAGATCGTGCATACAGCGCCCCACCGTCGTCGCGTGTTTAAAGTTGGAACCTCAAAGTTCTTATGCGCACGAGTGTCCAACTGTTTCCTTTCACTTTCAGTAGTTTTTACTTTGCTTTGTTGTGGTCGAATAAGTTCGTCGTTCGTATTGTAGGTGGCGTTCATATTGAAAAAAAAATCAAAGTAACCATAATATATCAAACTTATTAGTTCTATAGAAAAATCACAGATGTTGTTGTTCTACTGCTTATAAGTTATAGTCAACATACTGAACAAAAGATTGAACATTTAGACGCTTCCCTAGGCTAGGTACTGCCCTCATCACCTAAAATTTCATACTGCGATTCCGCGAGCCGATATTGCAGAATAGATTCTGAAGTTTAAATACAGAACGTTGTATTAGTAAATAATGGTTCAGTGTGTGTGTGAAACTACATTGACTCGTTGACTATTAAAATATGCTGTAAATAAGGTCCATTTGTGTACTCTAATTTTTGCTCGCAGAATTTTGATAAATTTCATTTTTATCGAGTCATGAATTATTACATGATGAGGGCAGCACTTAGTCTAGGCAGGCGTCTAAAGTTAAGTGTATAAATATGAACAATTCATAAAATTTAAAATAACAATATCAAACCTTTAAACAAACAGTTTCATAAAACTTGAAAACGAATATCACACTTTTCGGCGCTTTAAAATTAACCATCAAAAATATTTACAATTTTAGGAATTTTCCTCACTAGGTACCAGTTTTCAGTATTCCGTATTTATTGCACATCATTTTCCACCATATACATCATATACCATACCATATACACCAACTATAGTATTTTGCTTATTTCTATATTGCCACTACTGATTTCGAAAGGCTTGATTTTAATGTTACGGTTATCATGTTAACCTTGACATGATGCTGCAAGTTAAAAGCCGGCTGCTGATTACAAAACCCCCTACTGCCCCTACAGCCGATGTATATATTCGGTTTTATTAAAAAAATTAAAATCTGTGATTCAGAACTGATATAGGTACTAGCTAACTATACAGGGTGTAAGGAAAAGTACTGCGTTCCTTTCAAGGAATGAACCGGCCCATGAAACTGAAAAACTTTCCCTAAGAAACATAGGTCGAAATATGAAAAAAAATAGACCTCCCATACAAAATTTAGCAGCCGACCAAGTCTGTTTGTATGTGAGGTCTTTATTTTTTATTCATATATTGGTCTATGTTGCTTGAGGATAGTTTTTCAGTTAATTGGGGTGGTTCATCCCTTGAAAGGAACGCAGTTCTTTTCCTTACACCCTGTATAGCATATCTACGTAAGTGTCGTAAATTGCGATACTGCAATATATCCAAGGAATAAACTGCAGCGTTTTTTATATGAATATTCATCTACTTGAAAAGTGCTCGCCATTTAGGCGTCGTATGCCAATAACTCCAATTTGGTAAGATCCAGCCAGGTGATTAAAAAAAGAAAGAAAACATAATGTTTATTTCCTAACGGCAGTACAAACAAAAACACACAAGAATTTGCGCTATTCCTCAAGTCCCTAGGCAAGTCTAGACCTAACTTCCTTTTCCCTCATCAAAAACAATTAACATTTCATGAAAACGTTATGCAAGTAGCATTCAAATTACATAAATAACTAATATCCATAAAATTATTGAACTTGACTTCAGTACCGTTCAAGCGCAACAATGACATAACTGAGATTTTCTACTTTGTGAAAAGAATGCGTTTGTACCACTGACCCTGTTTACATTTTGCTGGTACATTCAAGGCCATTGGTCTACTGAGAGCGACTTGACATGTAACGAAAGGAGAAGTAACGAGTGTGAAAGTGTTACGAGAGCGAGAGTAAAAACGTTGCAAGTTGAAGAAAATAGTAAGTGTCTTGTAAAATCTTGTACCTACACATGAAAAATCTACTTAGATATTTTTATTAATCGAGTAAATAAATAGTTTAGATTTCAACCTTCAAATAACCTTTACCTTGTATAAGTAAAATGAGTACTCAGTATCAAAATGATCGCGATTATATGCGATTCAAAAATATAATCACAACAGTTCCAATTGTCGAACCGTTGAGGAGTAATTCGTAAGCAGCTCCCTTTACGCACTAGCTACATATGTTGTCCCACTGCGTATCACATTCTCACTCGTAGAGCGTTCAATCACGATGCAAGTATCTCCATTAGTGTACTTAAGTGATAGAGAAAACACTCCGATAGCGCGGTTTACAAATTATACAGCGCCATCTCTTGAGGGGAAGCGGTAGCAATTTTCAGGCTAGTTGCAGTTTTACGTAGCGCTAACTTTTGCAACGCATTTCAGGTCAGCTGCTACCACACCATAGACAGCAATTTTGCTAGCCTAATCTCTGTCTGTATGTTGCTATATGAAAACCATGGCAATTTTTCGTACTTTTATACTGTGTTAAAACTATATGATTATTGATAATGGGTGCTCAGCAATATGTTATGTTAGATCTTTCTACATACATACATACATACATAAATCACGCCTATATCCCTTACGGGGTAGGCAGAGCGTTAACGGCCGTTGAACGGATATTAACACCACGTCTGACAAAAGATTGAGGGTCAATCAGATAACTGTGTATCACTATAGTGACAGGTTGTCAGCCCGTCGCCTAAAATTGCAATACACACCCTCGAGTACCTTAGTCGCCTCTTACGACACCCATGGGTAAGAAATGGGGTGATGCTATTCTAAGCCGGCATCACACGGCAAATTCTAAGCCGGCATCACACGGCAACGGCATAGATCTTTCTATATCAATCAAACATAATTTTGGTCGTTAAAACTGACAAAATAATGTAAATTTTTCTTTTAAATTGCTGGTAATTAACTGAGAACTATCATAATTGAACTAACTGTACCAAGGTCCAAGTAAAATTGAAAACAATAACATCGCACGATATCGCAAAGGTAATTTTGAGTGTGTGAACTTTACCTATAGTTTTACATGTACATGTGTGAACTCTGAGTGTGCCAGTCATTGAACTGCGGGTGAAGGTCACTAGCCATTGTGATGAAATCGTAGTCTCAGCCACAACATAAACGCACCGTAGACTGCAAAACATTGGTAGACGGATTGCCGCAAACTCACAAGATGAGGCTAATTACTAAGTTAGGTCATTTGAATTGTTAACTGCTCTTATAGGATTATTGGGTTTGTTTTTTTAAAGTCAATCATTTTTAATGCATTAATTTCGATAAGTATCTGTTCTGAAAGTATGATGAGAAAATCATTTGATCATCAAGATTTGGCATTCATAACATACCATAAAATTAAAGTATACTAAACTCTCTAGTAGTAGAAGAGGCTACAAGTGTCTATTTATCTGTTGACAAGCATAAAAGCTACACAAAGCTTTTCTTATGTATTTGACCTGAGCCTTGCAAGGTTTTTTTCTAGTTAATAGCGCTCCGTCTACTTAGTAGTTCTTTGGTGTGAGCACCAGAACATAAACGGCCATAGCGGCCCAGTCCCACGACTCTGTTGCACTACTTTTAAGTAGCTTTGCGTTTACCACATCTTTGAACGACTTCTAAATGGCGTTTGGAACACCGCGGCGGTGTACAGTGGCCTTTATAGAACATTGATGGAATGTTTTGAAACTAGATATAACATTTTGGAGTGTTGCATATTATTTTGCGTTGTTTAATTTTAGACTACTTATATGTACTCATTTCGAGAATAACCAATCAGGCTTCAAAAGCAGCATTAGGTACATATCTACTTGTCTTAATTCGATCGACTTCTCAGAATATCGTTTAAAAAGTTACTTGGTTTTTACATATTAAAATATTTTCCATCTGTAACACATTTTAACCTACCTACCTACTTACTTATAGTCTGCTTTATCAGATGCATTACAGATTATTGAGTAACTTTATAAGGTACGTACTTCATGGATTGTCATATTAAAAATTGCGTGGTCTAAATCTTTCCAAACATTGGTAATCTGTTACAAATTTTGACGTTTACATACTTAAAATGACAAATAAGAACTAAGCCTTGTCAATGTTTGTTCACAATCATGTGGTATTTTCTTGCGTTACATACTCAGAAATTTGGAGGAATTGAGAAACTCAATGGATGCAATCTAGTATAACTAGAGTTTCTTAGAGGGGCTGTAAATAACCCATAATGAACAGCGCGGTTCCATTACTACTTCTGGAAATATCTTTCGTATTTTCAGTGTATCAGATTTGTATCTCATCTACCCCAAGAAATCACGTCTGACAACATTGTGGGCAATATCTATTTTTATATAGTTTGGTATGGTTAGTTAATTGCACAACGTTTAGATTGAAATGGCTTTACGGTTCGGCTTATACGTAAATCAATGGAGTGGCCGAAGGAATGCTCTAGATACAGCCGAGAGAAAGGGATCGCTGCGAGCCATATTACGAGCTGGGAAACAATTTTTGACATCTGCCAAGAGAACTTAGTAAATTTATTGTCAAATATTTCGATGCATAATCGTATAATGATGAAACACTAAGAGTGAATGCTAACATATCAATGTATCTTGAAAACATCTTCTAATTTGGCATAAACTTCTGTCAAAAGTCATTGGCAATCATGATTTACTACTACAACAGCCATAACAATCCACTGCTGGACATGGCCCTTCCCCATTAGGGGGTATTTGTTATACTTACCACGCTTGTAAGGCGGAATGGCGAGCGCAGTGCAAGTTTTTATAGATGTTCACAGTAAAAGCTTCTGCCCATTTCCCGGATTCATCTCTTAGTCGCCTTTTTCGACCATTCGAAGCAGGCACCACACGAAACAAATCACGATTTAATGTGTTTTATAATGAATGTTCAAAAACAAAGTGACATTACATTTGCCAGATTCAGTGAAAATTAGAACTTTAAAACTGCGTTTTTAGTACATACTTATTTAAAAAACTGTGTTCGAAAATCGGTCCTCAAAAATCGGACCCCAAGTATTGCGAGGACCACAGTGCCTTAATAGATTTCTTGTTTGCAAATAAGCTAATAGAGATAGCCATCTAACGCCTGTGGGAAGGTTCGTGCAATTCCTTGTGTTTTGGCAACAAATGTGAGAATTTAAAGCGACCATTGTCACTGTGGATTGTCTGAACAAGACTGTATTTACTGAAATGATAAGAAGGAGATAAGTTTTATAGCCGTCTCGTCATTCACAAAAGTTTAGGAAGAGAATATTGTGACAAAATTCATAATGGATTAAAGCTGGTATAAAACTGGCCCGATGGCGTAGCGGATAGTACCCCTGCCTGCTACGCCAAGGGTCTTGGGTTCGAACCCCACAACACACAAATGTTTGTTAAGTCATTTCCAGATATTTGTGTTTATTCTGGGTGTTTTTATGCATAATATGTATTTATTTACAAAAATATATGTATGTATTAATATTTCATTTTATTTGGGAGTTGAACAGTAACATATCAGCTATCTAGTCCCCATAGTACAACCTTTGCTTAGTTTGGGGCTAGATGGCGCTGTGTGAACTGTCCAGGATTTATTTATTACTCATTATTATTATTTTTCTCAAACATGCTAGGAAATGTGTTCATTTCTTTCAAAAAAAGAAACCGCGAAGTTTCACATTGTTTGTCACGTCTCAGATCACGCCAGCAAAGTTGTATGGAAATCCTTTGCTGGTGTCCATTAAGATAAATTCGTTATACGCTAAACCCACATAATTTGATTTCAAAATTATCTCGATGACTCTCATAGAAACGGAACGTAATTTTGTATGAAACAGGTAACTAAAGACGAGGCTGTATGATGTGAAGACCCTTGCCTGTCCAGAATTAAAAGAGAAAAGAATGAACTAAACATTTAGTATGGCTGAATATTACGTAATACTGTGCCTTACAGGCGAATTTATTTTAAAAAACTACAATTGGTGGGAAAATTGTAAATTTTTATTTTGTTGTGGTCGCTAGCTAACTTTTATAAGAAGTACAATCTTTCATTTCCTAGCCTTTTTTTGAGAAAAGCACTATGTAAGACTCGGGGAAAATTACTTTGCTTGACTTGTATAATTGACACTCAAACTATACTCGTCCAGCAAAGTCTTATTTTCCATACCTCGACAACAATGTACTATTACTGTTGATAGCCATTTAATATCGTGCTGTTTGATGTGGGTGTGGTGGAATAACATTTCTCCATATCTTCCCATGGGTGTCGTAAAAATGAATCCAGGGAATGGGCAGCAGCATGTTCTGTGAATACAACACTTTGCACTGCGCACGGCAAAATCCCCCCTAATAGGGGGAGTCCTCTGTCCAGTAGTGGACTGTTGTGACTCTTATAGTAGAAGTAGATGTTAAATATCATCATTGGCAAGCAAAGCAATCGGCTTTATTTAATAGTAATTCATGAATTAATTATATTTCGTATTGGCCAATAATAAAAAGTATAAATTGACATGTATAGACACGTGTGTTGAAATTAAATGGCAAGGTTGATTTCGTTGATATCTTGTTTTTATTTTATCTAAAAACGCATACACCATGCACTCATATTTTTACCTTTGGTTGATGTTCTTTAGTTTTCACAAACGCTTATTTTTTTAAATAGTTTCGTTCGATTAAAGACACTGATTGATTGCAATCGCTCTAATTTCATAACACTCAAAATAATATTGCAAATAAATCGTAAATGACGGCTAATATTAGTACACTGTGTACTGGTAAAATGTTACATTAAATCGATTGTAGCTACCGCAAAACCTGTTGTTACTAGTTGTATAATGTTACAGCACCAGTAGGCAAAGGATTCAAATTTTAGAGGCTATAAAATCAGCGATTCATGATCCTACGCAAAGTAAATAAAATATAAGTAACTAATGAGGTACTAACATAGTTAATAAAATGCCGTATAAATCTTACGGTGGCTCAAATAAAATCTCTACAGTTAACAAAACGAAGTTAAAAGTTCAATATTCCTTAAAAATATCATTAATATCACATTTTATCATTGACTTTAATAATCATACATACATACATACATAAAACACGCCTATATCCCTTACGGGGTAGGCAGAGCGTGAACGGCCGTAAAACGGATATTAACACCACGTCTGACAAAAGTTTGAGGGTCAATCAGATAACTGTGTATAAATATAGTGACAAGTTGTCAGCCCATTGCCTAAATTTGCAATACACATCTAACCCTCGTGTCACTTAGTCGCCTTTTACGACACCCATGGGTAAGAAATGGGGTGATGCTATTCTAAGCCGGCATCACACGGCATATTCTTATCCGGTATCACACGGCATATACTTTCATAATCATTTATATTTATTTATGAAAGCTAAAGTTTGTGGCAACAAACATAGACGGCGTAGGCTGAATGTGGTTGGTATGTTAGATTAACATCCGCCCACTTGCATTTGTGTCATCCCGAGACCGAAGAATACTAACTTAAGCAGGTACATATTATGGAACTCATGGGTGGAAATGGAATTATGGACAGAAAATTATTTTTTTTAATCTTTGTTTTAATAAAGACACCTTTCTGAGTCTTCGTAGCCCCGCACAGGCGATCGCAAATCCGTGGCAGGAGTCACACGCCGGTGCAGATGTGTGACGAACTTGAAAGTCCGTTGGCACATCGCCGACAACGTCACATATCTGATTGTCTGTTTGTGTAGGTGCAGTACAAGAAACTTTTTAGTGCTTAGTAGCAAACAAGTGCAAAAACCTTTCTGATAAATACCTCAGTCACTGAAAGCATCAAAATTTTCTTTTCCCAAAGTTAAGTGCAACTTTTTCTTGTTTACATTTTTTTTAAAATGTAAAGATGAGCAAATGCTGAAAACTACATAGCTTAATTTAGTCATGTTATATAACAGTATTACTATTCTTCATTTAATACAGAACATATTATTTTTAAAATAATACTAAAAGAAAGCGCATTGAAAGAACTGAAAAAAATAAGTCCTACGAGGAGTGTTACGTTGATGTCTTTTATATGACTTATTTGCTACTGACGTAAACGTAATGGAAAACTTATGTGATGTATATAAAAATACACGATTTTGTGCAATTAATTAGTGTTACTCAGTTTTCGACACATTGCGAAGAAAAATACCATTGTATGTCAAATGTGTCTATTAAAGTGCCTTAATATCACAAACATGAATTGAATTCTATTCTTTAACTTTGTTTTAAACAAAGGAACCTTCTTTCCCAAACAAATGAAATTTTATGACTATGGTGCAATATTGAGAACACAATTCTACTAAATAAGTGCCTCGTTATAGCTCTGTTTTAAGGTTAGATACAGTATTCCACACAATAGGGTGCTATTACAATACTGACTAACATTTAATAAACAAAATGTCTAGGTCGTTACAATCATAAAATACAGTCAGAAACAGTTTTGATAAACTATTGTTAAAATATTTTATTCCCATCTGTAGGTATCCATTTTATTAAATATCTTGTAATGTTCTTGTACCTGAGACTTTACTTCTTACTGAAGTAAATCTGTGTATGCATGCATACAACTGGTACCTATTGTAGCACTGTAGTAGTAGTGTAGGTTAGTAACAGACAAACATTACAGCTTAAGAACTTACTGCCAAAATTAACCTCTCTTAAAACAGAAGTTATGTAAAATATGAGTTTACATTTTCGTAACTTAGGCTCAGTAAGTCATGGCGCGCATGTCGCCTCTTCTGTCGCAAACGTGGGACGTTGCATTGCCAACCGTTGAGTAAAATGGACTATTTTGTAACGCGAACATTTAAACTGCGGGCTATTAAAATTCGAAGCGAAAATCGACGTCCTTATTATGTTCTTGTGTGTCTATGATAGTCATTATTCCGCCGCCGTGTGCAAGTAAGCTGGTATTACCTGTCATACAATCCATTACTTTGTCTAATGTCTGGTCTAATGCGTGCAAGGTGGCATTTCGACACGTTGTTTTTCATACTTCGATGATCTTAAACTGCAATAATGTACTGTTGCAATAACGCATTAATGATTTTATGATGGAACTACTCGACTGGTCCTATATTAAACACTTAATTAGGTTTAAAAAAGACAGTAATAAACTTAATCGAATTTTCAAAATAAACTGTAATTAAGCTTGTGTTTAATGTTTTCAGTAGCTTTGAGTAGGTTATTAAGTGAACTTATTAGGTATAGTAATGAAGAGGTGGCAATTTATTTTTAATGTTCATGCAGTGACTCATTTAATGATTCGTTAACTGAAGAGTAAATATGTGTTTAATGTCAAGAAACAGGAGCGAGTGGCACGGAGGTTGCAACACCGGCGCAGTACCAGCGGCGATCCAAGCGACTTGCTATGCGATACCGATCTGGGTCATATTATTTCGTATTTCGCAAATACTTCATGCCCCACGATCTACATAACAACATGCCCACTAGTTAATTATCAAACAATAGGTAGGAAAGGAAAAACAATTGCAATCATTTACTGTTGGCGTCGCCAAACTTTATTTTACACTTCAGTTCGTTTAAAAATACTGGTAACTTTTCGAGGAAACTTTAGCAACTTAAAATAACAGGTACATCAACTCAAAGACTAAATAACAGTCACCGATATGGTTTAAACAAAAATCATAAAAAACTAAAAAAAAGACTAAAAAGAGAGTATTATCGCAGTGCGTTTCGAGAACAAGTCATGAAATTTACAATCCACGGATCTAGAATAACTTATCTAATAAGAGTCCACTATCCTCTCTGATAGAAAATTACACGGCTTCTCGTCGTTTGTTACTGTGCTAAGCTTAAATTTATATCACATTCAGATTTTTCTGCCTCCTGCAGCCTCTAATAGCTATCATGATGTCCATACTCGTGACCATGGTGGTGGTCGACAAAGACTGGGACGGGAACCTTGACGGGGTAAGGCACGGGCTTCTCGATGTGGACGGGCACGTGTTTCTCGATGTGCACCGGGTAGGGCCTGTCCACGGGCACCTTCACGGGGTAAGGCACGGGCTTCTCTACCGGGTAGGGGATGTGCTTCTCGACGGGGTAAGGCGCTGGTACGTGCACCTTGACTGGGTAAGGCACGGGCTTTTCAACGTGGACGGGCACTGGGCGGTCAACGTGCACCTTGACGGGATAAGGCACAGGCTTCTCTACGGGGTAGGGCACAGGTTTCTCGACTGGGTAAGGCACGGGCTTGGGAATGTGCACGGGGTAGGGACGGTCGACTGGGACCTTGACTGGGACATGCACTTCCTTGTAGACGGGGTAAGGAGCGGGCACATGGACGGGCACCTTTACAGGGTAAGGAATCTTCTTCTCAACTGGGTAAGGAGCAGGCACTGGGACCTTGACGGGGTATGGGATGTGTTTCTCTACGGGGTAAGGTTGGGGCACGTATACTTTAACGGGAACGGGCCTGTCGACTGGCACATGAACTGGGTATGGGACCTTCTTTTCTACAGGGTAGGGTTGGGGTACATGGTAAGGTACTTTGATGATCTCTTTGACTGGGTAAGGTACGTGCTTCACAACAGGGTAGGGGGCGGGGACGTGCACCTTAACGGGGTACGGGACTTTCTTTTCTACGGGGTAAGGGATGTGCTTTTCAACTGGGTAAGGAACAGGCACTTTCTTCACAACTGTGATAGTTTTGTGAGTTTCATGGTGCCCGTGGTGGAAACCGTCATCGCTGAATCCTCCGATGACGCCCTGGCCTTCCCAGCCGCCGTGTCCGTAGCCCAGGCTGATGTCCCAGATTCCCCTCTTTGTTTGTTTCTTGTCGTCGGATGCCGCCTCTTTGTTGTCGGTCACTGCCACTTCTTTTTCTGCTTTCTTGGCTTCTTCGGCATGAGCGAAGGCCACGAGAGCCACCAGACTGGCGGCCACGAGCTGTAGACAAGCAAAATCACGTTAAAATTAAACTGAAAATCTATTTTTAAAATGTACCTATGGTGCTAACGGAATACGTTGTACTATAGCCACTTTAGTAGGCGGCCGAGTCCACCGGCACAAAATGCAATTTCCGTGTTACGTAAACTTCAAAAGTGGGACAAGGAGTTTATGCGCGCAGTATGCGAATTCCAGAAAATTCCATATTTTCTTTGATCACTTAGCACTGCCACAACACTGTTTTGTTTATTCACTGTCACGATTAAAAATAAACAAAGTGAGGAACACACCATGAGCTTCATGATGCTATGCTTGTAGGTTGCACTGAAGCCAGCGAGGTCCTGAATGCGAATGATGCGTGTTGCCCCGTAGCTTCGCTATATATACGAGGTAAGAGCCGCCCGAGCGAAGAAAAAAAATGCCGCCACTCCGTAGGACTACGCTACGTTACACTTTCGCTTTTGAGGGGTTCAGTTTCGAATGCAGAGTCAAAATGCACTATATCGACTTTGCAGATATTTGCAGACGGGTTTGCATATTGTCGACAAAACTTAATTTAATCCTATAAAATCCCTACATTTGATTACTGCAACGACTATAGTTTTGTTGACGGTCACATTTTCATCTAAATTAAATGTCATCCGAATTATTATTGTTTATTTAGAGTAGGTACCTTATTAACCTTTAATCATACTTATTAATTTTGATACAAAAACAGTAACTTACATTACTGATTAAATTTTGTAAGTCCCTGTAGTGACCTATTAATTATAATGATTTATGTTATACTTAAGATTTTCAAGTACCTCTATCTTACACTACTGGTAAAAGTTGTAAATTCTGTAGATAAGGACTTTAATGTCATTATTTTGTAGTATAATTTCATTTTAATAAAAGTCAACCCTTAAGACATTAAAAAAACGTTAGTTTGATTTTTTAATTATATATAAGTTTTAATATACATTAGTAGATCTACATTTTGTTGGGTAAACGTTCGTTCTGCCATTGATATAAAAGGGTATTATTGATGAATAAGATTTTATTGTTATTAATTAAAATTTATTGCCATGATCATGCCTCGTCGTGATCTAGCCATCGTCGAGATTGTTAAATTTTATTTGGCTGTTAATCTTACTAAAAGGGCTTTTGATTTTGTCAGCTTATATTGTGATACTTTACGTTTATATTGTAGATGCATTTTAATAAATAAATGTGGTGGCATAAAAACTTGGCCATGACCAAAAGGCATATGAAGATAATGATAGAGATTTTGATACTTATTACAAAATAATTACAAAATTTTTGAGAGACATTCAGAATTGAATACCAAATTTTAAAACACTTCCCGTGTTAGGTACACAATTTTTGAAACTTGCAAAATTTTTAAGCGCGGGCAGGATTTGAACACTAGTAATGCGAAAATCGCTGGTTCGAATCCTGTCAGCGCTTTAAAATTTTGCAAGTTTAAAAAAAAAAAGAATTCAGAATATTGTTTATTACCAAAGTGACAGGCCCATCGTTTTAAATTGGAATACACAGTTATCCTCTTAGTCGTCTCTTACAATACCCACGGGAAAGCAATGGAATAAGACGATGCTATTCATTGAGTTGTTAGACTACTCGGTGTACAATATAAAAAAAAATCTTAGCTGTCATCGCACGGTTTTAACTTCTTCATGCCAAAAAATACGGTAAATTATCCAAGCTCAAAGATTATCAAAATATTTGTTAATGATCCACATTCCGCCTCTCAAGGCCCTTATTTCCTTCGTGTTTACTATGGCGGCGTTGCAAAATCAACACTATTAATTTCCTTGTGATTGCAAAGTAATTTCTCCTTGTACTAGTTATAAGATACAAATAACATATCAACTAAGGCGCATAGGCGCCAAGCGACGATTTTAGATCATTTCTATCGATATACGTACTTGATGTTTTCGCAACGTTATTAAGGAGTATTCATACTGTTTTTTAAATTTAATTCTTCTGATCATTGTACATTTTTAAAACTTCAATTAATCTGGTATTTGCGAATATAATTTATTAAAAGTTGTAATAAATGGCGACACCCTTGCCGTGTGAAACCAGCAAATAGCATTACCCCATTTCTTTCCCGTGGGTGTCGTAAAAGGCGACTAAAAGACTCGAGGGTTACCTACGTGTGTTTTGCAATTTCAGGCGTTAGGCTGAAATTTTCTGAATGACCCTCAAATGATTTTCAGACGTGGCGTAAATGTTAGTTTTTACGGCCGTTTACGCTCTGCCTACCCCACAAGTAAGTATGTAAGTAAAAAAGGCGACATCCTTGTAGAGTTGTGAGGCTTGCTCGTTGCACGTTAAACTTTATTAAAAGTTTTAATCTAATCATTTAAATAATATAGAAAACGCAGAGATTGCTATGACAAAATGGCGAACAAGCAAAAGTGACTATGAAACTTACGGTAATCATAAGAAACTAGCGAAGATTATGTGTGCGTTACATCTTGCATTGTCACTTGTGCCTGTGGCATGTAATTAAAATATTCCCATGCTGTTTGTAGTACACAATATACAATAAAAAATTGTTCCGCAGCCATAACCCGTCGCGGAGAACACAAACTAACAACTGAGGTTTATAATTGATGATGCTTTGCCTTCTTAGTGATTTTATATGGGTTATAAACAGAGTACATAACTTGATAATATTAATACCTTGCTATCTAATTCAATCAAGATGGACTTCCGCAAAGTAACGCCTGATACAATTACTTACTTGATAATAAACCATAAACAACAGAGCCAGGACTCTGTGGATTCTTTCTGATTTTTGCAACAATAGTTCAATTGTGATTACAAGTGGTCAACAAAACATACTCGCTCGCTGCGTCAAAAAGTCCAGTGTACAAGCTTATTTAGCTATAGGAACGCACTGCGCTAAGCGATATTTCGTAAACCCTCATTCACTTGGATAGTTACTACTGATTGTCGTACCCAAGGTCCTTTTTGTTCTTATACATTTCTTTGTATTGTTTTCATTATTATTTTCATCAGTACTTTCATTTTTTATTGTGTTCCTGTTGCAAAAGCTTTAGGTCACTAGCTTACCTCGAAAAGAGAAGTATAGAAGAAAGAAGCATGATGCTTCTAATCTGATTCTGAAATGAGCATTTTACCAATAAGGTTGGGTAGAGTAGAAAAATCATCAACGATACCTAATCATTTAATTTCAACAAAAGGGTTGAATTGATATTGCTTACACTGTTGAAATTTTCAGAATTTTCTCAATATTGATATCTTTGTTGGGTATGAATAATTAATGCACGTAATTGATTTGGCTATGGAGTTTCTCTTCTTCTTCTAAGGATTTTTGACTCTTTAGATTCTTGACTGAGTAGTCGTGGTCGTCGGTTGAGGGTTTAGTTGACCAGAGTTTACATTTTTCAATTATTTATTTGCTTTCATGTACAAAATATATGGTATAGGTGTTGGTTACATTTTGCTAGCAATAGTACGTGAGCCCAGTCAGCGCATTGCAAATTAGAATGGATCGCATGATAATATTAATACTTTATTCTAAATTATTTAGAAATTAAAACTGTTTATTTGATATTGTTATATTTTAGTTTTATCATTAAAAAATGATTTCATTGTATGATATCCTTTTTGTAACAGGGATTTTTTTTATTTATTATTCAACAATATTGATTTCGAGTCCTCTATTATGTTTTTCGGTAATGCGTTAAATATGGTTATTGCTTAATAGTAAGTAAGGACTAGGTTTGAAAATTTCCATTTTCGGCGCTGGGAGTTCTAATCCGTCTTTTCTTCTGGCTCTAATTCAGAATTCAAATGTCATGATATTCTTTCTCACAAATAAAGCAGACTTGAGAACTTTTATACACATATATATTATTTAAATTTATTTCATCAATCGAAGGTCTTTTTTTTAAAGAATACGGGGCTGGGGCCTGTCTAGTAAGTAGACAGTGCTACCTGTGTCAGGCAGTCTCGAGAACTTTAAATAACTAAAAACTTTTATACATATATCATTCGTCATTAAATTTTTCTAATTAGTAATCTCCTTTTGCGCAACAGCGGCACTCGAAACAAAAGGTGTCATTATATCAATCGAGAGAATTCGCGTGCAGCCACCATCACCACCAAGGACGACTTATATTATAGTCTCAGAGCTAACACATACAAAGTTATTACGGGGTGCTTCTACTCATGATTCTGAACAACTTTTAGTGGGTATGGAATCACCTGCGAAATCGCGAAAATAAATCCAGCTGTTCCATACATTTTGTTCTATGGAACAGCTGTTTTTTTTTGCGATTTTGCAGGTGCCCAATGTGACCATATAGTAAAAATTGTTCAAAATCATGAGTAAAAAATAACCCTGTAATAATGTATTTTGTGCCGACCAGACCATGTTGCATACCTATGTGTAAATGAGAATAACTTAACGACATTGTCCCAATCGTTAAGCGGTGGCATACTCTGCTGTTGACTCTACTTATAAGATAGTAGTTTTATTTCAGACATTTTTGAACTCATGAAATACTATAATATGTTTTTATTGCCTGATATGATTTGGTGTCAGTAACATGAATGAATCGGTAACGGAAGGACATTGATAATTGGTACATTTCAATCCTGATCTTTTCCGTGTAACAATTTTCATAAGCACCGATTACTGCTTCAAATCGGCTTAAGCGCTCCATTTAGCCAAACTGCTAGAAGCTTCGTTTACGTCTGGGTCTGTCTTACTTTACCAGTTGTAATGGTTTAAAGGCAGTCACTTTGTGTCATATTCAGTATATTCAGTAGGTAAAGTAATCCATTCTTAATATTTGAATAATGTTGTGTGTAAGCAAACACAATACTACGGATGGATGTGATGTGACTCCACCAACCTTATGATTTAATAAACTATTGATAGCCTCACAAATGCTGCATTTTTGTTCAAGATATGGTGTTTCGTTCTATCCAACCTATATGGTTCTTTTATTCGAGCAGAACTCTTATGATGAGCTCTTGGAATATACGGTGTTTAGTCCGAATTAGAATGGTCGCGCGTGCATTCGCTTCGCGGTGCGTGTTCATTGTTACACAATGTACGAGCAATGTCAACCGGCAAGCAGATATTATAAAGTACATGCAGTTTGCACCCTAATAAAGTACCCTTAATGAGCACCTGAACAGGATACATTAACTAAACTGTTGCCTAACTTATTTTTGTCCTTGATGTTTTTTTTAATCTTTAAGGGGTTTTGGTCCATATTTTAGAGTTAACAAAGGTGAACCGTTATTCCGTAAAATCCCTGCTTCTGAAGTCTTCAACGTGGACTATTTACACTCAAAGGTTACAAAGATAAATTTGAAGTCATATTACAATTTTGGTTCTTTTATTGATATGTCAATGTTTTTGTGATAATATATCTGTGTAGGTTTCTTTTGTCTCTATTAAAAAGTACAATTTAGTTTGCGTATAAATATGAAATACATTTTTTCCCGTTGCTTGTAACTCTAGTCGCGATGTAAATTAATAAGCTTAATCATAATCAATCTTGATTAATTACTATTCTGTTGCAATCCTTATAAAGGCTACTTAAAAAGTATACAATTACTAGTTTTTTTTCAAAGAGTTAGTTTTTTTTGTAGAATATTTTTTGTACTATGGTTTTACCAGATAATTTTTAGCATATTAATCTCTCTCTGTCTCTAGGTAATTGTTTAATCGTATGAAAAAACAAGAACAAGTGCGAATAAAACTGTTGCAATGTCACACAAGATGTCCGCTCAGGTAAACCGTATGTGGAGCAAAACGGACAGACATACTAAGAGATTCCGTGTGTGGTGTAATGGGAAGCGTTTAGCGTTTACAATAACTATAGTTTTTTGCGTAAGCCATCTTGTATTTAAAGAAGGTATAAAATTACTTTTCTCGAAAATCTACACGTCAAGAGTCAGAAAAATACTGATAACACGGATGTTGTTATGTTATATAATATTGTGTAGGTACAGTCGGTTGTAGCACATAAGGTACCAAGGGTACTCGAAAAGAACTGGATTATTTTTGTCCCCAGCAATATTTTTTGGATATATTATGAATATTAAATATTCATACCAAGGTAGTATTAATGGAAAATGACTTAATTATTTCAAGTTTAAACATTGATTATTTATTAACTGGGGATAAAAATAATTCAGTGACTTTGGAGTATCCCTGGTATCTTTTTTATTAAGGATGGTTGCTCTTGACTCTATGTCATAGGACGGAGACAAAGTCTACCTTATGTGTACAATCAACTGTACCAACCTATACCTAATTTATAGTAAAATGTTGTAATAAAATGTTTGCTAGATTGAGACTAGCTGTCTGGATAAACGGACTAATATACTATTTACGAATCTCGATGACCTTGATATCCGCTGTACTCCTATCCTCCAAACCCTACCTATTGGCAAATGAGTAAAACGCAACCACGAGATTATAATTTGATACGGCGGAATCATTTCATTGCGTCACCCTGTACGTAAAATATACGGCTTTTTATTGTACAATTGCATACAACGCTTACTCTCATTGAAATATTGCCACTGTCAAAATTTTAATAGCATCGCTGGCCAGCAATGTATTTCATGGGGCTTGAGAAGTCATTAATTTACGTGTAGTCGTGTCTTTAGAGTAAACCTTCTGGGTGATTGATTAATTATTAATCAAGATGTTAATTTAGTTTGTAAAATATGCTCCAGTTATGTTGAAACTTTTTAAGGTAAGTAAATCATTCTATTTTTCTATTTATAAAAAAACGTTACTTTTTTTCATAACTCCACAAGAATAAATTATTAATTAAAATTTTGTGGCGAGGACGTAATGGAATAAATATTAAAATTTTATGTTTCTAAACATGTGTTTATTGTGCAACGTCAAATAAATAATGTGCAAAATTATGTAGTAATGGTCCAAATGGTCAGATAAGGTATATAGTGTTTATTATTCTTATTTTAATCTAGCTATCTGAAAACATGTGATCAATGAGTTCATTCACTCCTTTTGTTTGTTCTTAAGAACAAAGAGAAAACTGAAATTTCTACGTGATATTACAGTCAATCTTTTTTGTAGGTAATGTTAAATTAAATTTTATTTTTTAATTAATTAACGTTCGTTCAGACAATGTCTTAAATAAAAACAGAAATCAAATCCATCCTTTTAAGGGATCGTAAAACGTTATCCAATTTGGTCTTACGTTATGAAAAAAATACTTGTATAAGAATTTGGGGTATACTGCCACCTCTGATAAAGCATGAGAATGGATGTAAAGAATGTAAACTAAAACGTTAAAAATGGAATCAACCAGTTTTTCGAAACAGTCCCAAAATATGAAGAAACTTAAAATGCCAAATTTTCGAGTCTTCGACCGGAATGAGTACCTACACAAGGACATTAAAAATTTTTGCAGTACATGATTACGTTGGATTCCTTTTTTTGAAATTTTCTTTGATTCTTTTTTTTTATTTGAAAATATGCTTGAAGTATGATTCAAAAACTGAAAATAAGTTCTAATTTTATAAATCTTACCAACATTTGTAACAATTTACAAGCAATTATGTTTTCCACCAATTTCAATTAAAATCATTCATAATTTAAGGCCGGAAATCTTTATGCATAATAACTATATTTCAGTTTCTTTTTACAATTGTGATAATAAAATAACTCATGCCATTAACCAAATTAACCTTAAGTACCCGGAGTTGCGCAGGCGCCGGAAACTGTGTGGCCTTAAATTAGGAAACCATCAGTTAGTGCAGAACGTTATAAATAACTTTTTTATTAATAACGGAAAACCCACTAGGCATATAGGTAGGATCATTTGATCGATTGATTTCGATTGATACAATACACAATTTGTTAAATACCTTATCCTACTAATATTATAAATGCGAAAGTTTGTATGTTTGTTTGTTTGTTACCTCTTCACGCAAAAACTATTAAGCGATTGTAATGAAATTTGGTACTCATAAAGAAGGTAACATGGATTGACACCTAGGAAACTTTTATTTTTATGCGGGCAACGCCGCATGTAACAGCTAGTACCTTAAATATCATAAGTCATATATAATTTGATAATTTTTCTGCAAACATACCAAAATTAAAAATAATTTAAAAACCTATCCGCTACACCAAGTACAAGTAAGTAAGTACCTAACCTACCCATATAGGTATCTACTTGCGTTAAGTACTTGCTATCCACAAGGTAGGGGTGTAATTTTATCCAATACATCCTAATTTTGAAATTTTGACTGCTCGTCATGAAATTTTGTTCGTCATGTAAGTATATTTGAGTTTCCTGTGCCTATTATTTCTGCATGTTTTGTAAGTAGGCATGTTAGTGAAAGGAAGCCTACACTTTGTATGTCGAGAACAAAATAAAATAAAACATATATCAATGTTACTTACTTTTTATTTTATTTGCTAAAGACGTGGTGTGGTGTAATTTAACCACTCGCTAACCAGTTTCATTTACAATCATGAATGTGTTAGGTTTAATAAGAGCTAAACTAAATACTAGCTGATCAAATTTAGACTCTACTGTTTTTTAATTAGAGCTAATGGAGGCTACTTTTTTTGATAATGACTGTACACACAGAACACCTGTTCTTCTGGTAATAAATTTACAACACCTGCTTCTGAAACTTTCAACTAGCTTAAGACAAGACACGTTTAATACCTTATTTAGTAGGTAGCTTTTCAGGTTTTATTATTCTGGTTATTAAAGGTATCAAAATAAGTCAACATCAGTATGTCAAAACAGAGGCCTACTAGAAGTAGTAGGCGTCGACTCGGTGACCCACACGAAAAGAAGAAGAATGTTTTTGTGGTCTATGGAATATAATCTTCGGGAATCAAACTGACGTAACCTATCCATTCTTGCTTAATTATTGAAAACGCAGGACAATCAAATATAATATTACTAAAGTCAAAAAACAACTTAATCAAATACAAGCAAGCGCATAACGTAAAAACATCTTGGCGTTATTGACTGCCGTAGCATAATATTTCGTAGCATTCATAGTTTACATTTTCATAACAATTTTATTGCCACTGTAGAATGTAGAAGTAACTATAAACACACAGCCCTCTATTGGCCGTTGTACGAACTTATACTAAGCCTTTCTAAAACCTTCGCTCGAACTAAGGCCTATATTGATCTAACTATACATTGTATATCTGTTGTTTATACCATTGCATGTAGATGGCGTTAATTCAACATATTAAAGATTAATTTCGTTTTGTCGTAACTAATATCACATTTTTAATATCTGATCAATCTCTATATTTACTAGTTATTTTGCCGTTTAACTAGTGAAAATTTAGACGTGGATTTTCAAATTGTACGAATATGACAGTAAGAGATCTTCTTTTCGTATGTGACACTAGTCAACGAACGACCCTTATCCCATTTCATCCGAATGAAATTTTTGAAATTGAAATTCTTTATTCAATGTAGGATAGTATTATCATAATCACTTATTGACGTCACGAACCGTCATTGTGAATTTGTATCACAAAATTTTCTTTTTTTTATAACAACGAACAAGTGACGTTATAGTCAAAAATCAAAAACAATGCCACTGAACATTTCGCAGAAGATTAGTTCCTACACTAAGTTCAATTTGGGGTCGTCACACAAGCGTATTGTTCAGCCATGGAATTTCGAATTGTTTGAGTATGACTTCAAATACTTTTCTCCTGTTATTTATCACCCATGTTGAGAATTCGATTGAACCTTCAACAGCAAAGTTTCTTCCCTTATATTAATCATTTTCACATGGGCCTCTCCCTATTGCACGCTTTGCAGATGGATTGACGCAGAGACGATGTTGCCCATTCCATAAACAAATTTATCCTTTAACCACTCCTTAAAACACCCAAGGTCAGAATTGGGTTGATGCTAATCTAAGCCGGCACCACACGGCTATAATTACTATCAATACTTACCCATAATAACTCATTTCTAGTAAATTCTATTAGTAGTTACTTTTTACTTCATCCTATTACAGTTCCAACATGTTGCGTTTTCTTGTCCATACTTTTGTACATACGAAAACAGTAATATGCGTGCGAAAGCCTACTCCCAACAATAGACAATACCTTCTTTGTTTTGTATGGTTCTTTGGTTGTATGGTCTGTGTTGTATGATGTCTATGAGGTAATGTAAGCGTTAACTGACAACGTTACGATATATGCACTAATAGCTGGGAGTTTTGTTGATGATGCTAAGCTCTATTGTCATTTAATTTGGCACATTTAACCTAGTTCATATTTGGTTACTGTCATACATCTACTTGGTATTCTACAATTTTTAAGGTCCCATTTTCAGAATAACCTAAAAGCATATTATCATTTTAGTGACTGAATGGCGTAGCGGATAGATGCCTGCTACGCCAACTGTCCCTGGTTCGATCCCCATAAGACACAAATACTTTTAAAGTCTATTTTCAGATATTTGTGTTTAGTTAGAGTGTTTTCATTGTATAATGCGAAGTTATTTCTGAAAATAGTATATATGTATTGATATCAGCTACCTAGTTTCCATAGTACAAGCTTTGCTTAGTTTGGGCTAGAAAGCGCTGTCTGCATTGCCTAAAAAAATGAAAATGCCATATTTGCATTACGTGCTCTTGAATAAAAATATATTTATTCACTATTTCCGCTACATTTTATTGGTTTACATGTTGATTTCAACCTTGACAACCAACAGTAGCGGTTATAAGTGCAGTAGCAATACCAAACTGGGCAAACCAATATCACTGTATTTGGCAGCACAAAAAAACGAAGTCAAGTTCATTTCCCACATTAGTACATAAATGTATGTAGATTAAAACAACACATACAATGAACAAAACAACAATAATCTGTAATAGGGTTATGTGTTTCGAAACTTTAGTAGGCAATGAAAAAGCCTTTGATTGTTCACAGGCCAACTAAAATAAATTTAAATCGTTTTTGTTTACCTTTTTTTTATTACATTGCCAAAAACTCATAGGTTCTTTTTTATTGTAAGGAGTTTGCTTTTCACCTAAACATTTATATATTATTAAAATTTATAAGTTTACTCACAATTTCACATTACACTGACCTATGGTGACGTTCTTTTAATTTGCTATGTTACTAAAACGACTAGTAAGACAAGGCTCTAACTCTACGTAACGTAAACAGAAACTTAACGGGTTTACGTAAAACAGTTAAAATACTACCACATAAACATTAAAATACGTACCTATGCAAAATAAAGGAGGCAGGTACCTTGTTGTATCTTTGTTCTTTTGTATTTGGAAGCTCATAATAGCCTTATTTTCTCTCTTCATGGTCGATATCATTATTGTGTTACAAATCATAAGTAGCGTATAGCGTGTGCCCAAAATACATAAAATACCATATTGCATTATTTAAAAACTATAGGAGACAACGTCAATGTAGGTATTTAAAAACTATAGCAGATATCGTTAATGTACGTATGTAAAACCTATAGCAGACATCAATAGTGGTAAAGGTAGGTAAAAAATTATACATACATACATAAACACATCACTAAATACTATACAAGAGACTACTTCCGTCCACCTACTACGATCCTAGCATACTTCTTTCGCCTCTTCTAAAAATTATAGCAGATATCATGAGGTAGGTAGGTAAGTATTTGTCGGTATTCGTACAATCACATTGCTTGTTCAAATAACCTTTGACTACATTGGTCACCCTTCACCGGATGCTGTAATAGACACCGGTTTCAATACCTACCCTTGCTGTATAATCTTGCTGACATTAGTATATTAGCAGCACTTTAGGCTACAATTTAAGAAAATAGTTAAAACTTGTTCTTCATACATTAAAATAGTATAAACAGTGTAGATAAAGCCCTGTAATTCCTTTTATAGCAGCTGATATGATACTATTAGTATTTGCGTCAAACTAAAGGGTTAAACTTATTGATTTCAATGTTCAGTTGTTTATACTAATGACGCGACCGTCCGATATTTGTTATACCTAGCTAGCACTGATTATGATATTATTATCCATAGAATGTAATTTATCTTGACATTAATTAATATAAACTACTATTATTATGTATTTTGCCTTGTTTTTGGGTTTGTACTTTTAGTTGTATCTGTACCGGCTTGCACTCTAGCAAAACCAAATATATAATCACACAAAAACTGCAAATAAAACATCAAGGGCAACCATTGTCAATTTAGTCACACAGTCACTAGTTTTTTGACCTTTATTCGTATTTCCTCCAATCAAAATAAAACCAAGGAACTAATGTTTTTATTGTATTTCTTTATTCTTTTCTCATCATCTCTCGTCGTATTTTACAATCAACCTTAAACCTAAGAAAATGGTAACCTTTTATATCACTATACACGTACGCCCATACATACATGACATGAGAAGTATATAAATATACAAAAATAAATGTACTTAATTTCGTTGCTGGCGTCCCGGCCGTGACGTAAATTGGCGACATTATAAATAAAGTAATTGGCGGATGAACACTAATTTAGTGAAACTAGTCTAATTATCCTAGTGGCTGTAGTAGTTGCCTCCGAAACTGAGGTGGCTCAGGTCGTGGCCGTGGCCGTACGAGTGTCCGTAGTGGTCACCGTGGTCGTGGTGCTCGCTCACGTACACGGGCACCTTCACGGGCACGGGGTAGGGCTTCTCTACCGGCACCGGCACGGGCCTTTCTACGTGCACGGGGTAAGGCCTGTCAACGGGAACTTTGACGGCGACAGGGTAAGGCTTCTCCACTGGGTAGGGGACATGCTTGTAGACTGGGTACGGCTCCGGGACGGGCACTTTCACGGGCACGGGGTAGGGCTTCTCGACCGGGACGGGGTAGGGCCTGTCAACGGGCACTTTCACGGGGTAGGGCACGTGTTTCTCGACGTGCACGGGGTAAGGCACGGGCTTCTCTACTGGGTAGGGCGCGGGCACGTGCACGGGGTACGGCCTGTCAACGGGCACTTTGACGGGGACTCCGATGTGTTTCACAACTGGGTAGGGCTGGGGCACGGGCACCTTAACTTCAACGGGGTATGGCACGTGTTTCTCCACGGGGTAGGGTTGGGGCACTGGCACCTTAACTGGGTAAGGTACGTGCTTCTCAACGGGGTAGGGCTGAGGGACGAGGACCTTGACGGGGTAAGGCCTGTCGACGGGAACGTGCACGGGGTAAGGCACCTTCTTCTCAACCGGGTAGGGTGCGGGGACGTGGACTGGGACTTTGACGTACTCCTTCACGTGAACAGGCACGTGTTTGATGACCTCGTAGGGTTGGGGCACGGGGACCTTGACGGGGTATGGCACGGGCCTCTCCACCGGGTAGGGAATGTGCTTCTCTACGGGCACTGCGTAGGGGATTCCCTTGACGAGTGTGATGGTCTTGAGGACGTCGGTGTGCTCGCCGAGCGGGATGGACGGGCCGTAGCCGCTGTGGGCGAAGTGGCCGTCGTCGATCACGTTGTAAGCACCACCCAAGCCGTGGCCGCTGCCGATGTAGCCAATGTCAAGACCGCTGATGCCGTATCCATAACCGAGGTTCAGGAGACCACGTTTGTCCAGCTTCTTTTCCAGAGGCTCAGCCTTTTCCTCTGTTGTCTTCTTCTTGCTGGCAGCGGCTGCTGCTACCAGCAGGAAAACTAAACAGATCTGTAAAGAAGAAAATCAACATTTAGCTCTACATTTTTCTACGAAAATACGTTAACTTATTAAGATGATGATTGCTAGTAATCACTTCCTCTGTGGAATTTTAATAGTTATTATGGAATGTTATAAATAGAGCAGAAATTAGATAACGTATCAACTCAAGTGTGTTGGAGCGCTCAAAAAAATCAGGAAATGTTACCAGTACGCCGCGGATTTCCTACAGTTAACATTGCTGCAAACAGTCGTGGCTGGAAAAAGTATCGTAATGCGTGCCTTTCAATATTTATTGTGATAGGTAATTGAAATTATATTACCGCAAAGCACGTATTAAATGTCTCTAAAATTTGCATCATAAAATCCTAAGTAAGTCTCAATACTGGATTTACTACCTGTCAACTAGCTCATAAATTTGTTAACTATGATTGAAACATTGAGGACACATACTTGATCAATATTGCAAAAAACTGGTGCGTAAATTTCTCAAGTCGCCACGAGGTAATGTGAGGTTGTAAAATGTGTAACTATGTCAATGAGTATTGATGTGTTAGATAATTTCTATTGATGTTTGGCCGACGGTCTCGCCCGAGTAAACGGGTACTTATTGCAAATCGACTAAGTATACCAGCCACATCGTGTCATCATTCTAATATCATAATGGAGTAATGACCGTGGAACGCGATGCGTTTTACTTTAAAATTCAAATCATATTCATTAAATGACTCAATTGACAATTATCGCGGATCTATATGCGGAACCAATTGACACTTGATTTGAAAGCAACTTGTGTACAAGTTTTCACACGCCTAGTAAAAACATAAAAACAACTCGTAACTTATAAACATAAAAACAGCTCGTTTGCTGTCGACGTTTCAAAATCACATCATAACGAGAACTATGTTAAACTGATTATTGAATCACATGATCGTATTGCCATAATCCTGAGTTATCCCTAAAGGTCAAGCAAGCGAAGCCGCGGGCGGGTGGCAGTATATCAAGCCGTTGCGCCAGCGCAGGTCGCAGGCAGCATAGCTCGCGCAATGCCCCATGGGGTAACTATCCAGCAGAATATGAAATTACCAGAGAATATCGAACAGCTATTTACAATGATTGTTTGTTATTAACCGCTAAAATGTGTCAGTTCTTGTAACAATCTCAATACTATATTGAAACTCTGATTTTCCTAATTGGTATTGCATCGTAATGCTAACTTAGACACTTAGCTGTAAGTGTTGCTCAACGTGAGATTGAATCTTCTGCATTTGGTTTTAACTTCAAAAATATTCTCAATTAATTGTACATGTGTTGAAAAACCCCAAAAGTATTTTTCAAATATTTCAGTGCAAATTCAATATCACACAATTTATCTTTCACCATTGTCAACCATTTTATCCCTATAATTTTTATAATTATAATTTATTTAATCCGTTATATTACCTTACGTCGATATTCAAAATGCGTACGACCTTGATCAATAGAGATATTTCTAAACCTGACTCCATTTCGTTCATTTATGCGAGAATGAAGGTTAATATTGCATCCTATTGATAATGATTGATTATTATCTGCTTTGCAAATGAGACAATAAATTAAAATAATACTCTAACATTATGTACAAAATATTTTATGCATTATGTTGTATTTTGCGATAAAAGGTTATTAATATGCTCATTACATCGTATAATATGGAACCACCCTATAATCATTTGATATAACGAGATAGGAAGTTCAAAATGTACGCATGTAAATTGCATAATATCTTGGGTTAAAATCGTGAGATATCCCACGTGAACAAGAGAACAATATCTTTTTATGTATATTTTCGAAATAAGGAACTTCATTTTTTACCAGCAACATAAGGATACCAATTGAATTTCAATTGGACGTAAACGCGTAAAAGATGCGTAACCGTATGTAACAAATTGTGGTTAAATAACGCTAGAATTTATAACATCACAAAAACAGTATTCTAAATTCAAACAGTATCATGAATCACGGTGAAAACTTTTGTTCGTAAAATCCACGAGTGAAAAGTTATTTATAAATTCTATAGGCACACCGTGATGGTACCATCTTTAACTATGCGGTGACATCAGAATATTACTTTCCTATTCTTTTAGTGGTGCTCGTTGTACCGACAAAGAGAAATTAAGTGTTATTTTATTACGACCATGACGATTTTATGTAAGATCCTTGCGTAAACCATAGTAATTCGAGATTTAATATTTGTAGTGCGTGCGTCGGGTATACACTGGAACAGTAGATATTGAAGTAATATCTAGCCAGAAAACGAATAAATTTGTAAATAAGTAGCCATTTAGCGTAAATCCACATTGTTGGCGGCAAAACGATGGCAATCTCGGAACTGGGTCGGGCCAGAGTTCGAGCCTCGTGGGATAATGCCGCTTCTTATGGCCACCGCACACCATTGGTTGTTCAGCTTGAGCACTTATTAATTAAAACCCGAAAATGACAGTTCATTTTGATTTTAATAAGTTTGTAAATTTCTGGAGAACAGACTACTCTTAGGGAGCCGGTCGCAGCCGTTTGTCATTCGGGTTGAATTATGATTTGCTGAATGAAAATTACATTTTATCTAATAAATACAGTTTATTTTCGGATTCATATTGAAAAGTTCTCGAGCCAAACGGCCGATGGTGTGCGGCGGCCCTTATGGCACTCGTGGGATAATACCGCTTCTTATGGCGCTCGGTGGTTCGAGTCGCAAGTTGCGACATTAGAAGGGTCGACTCCCGGCTACTTACTTATCTGCGTCACGAGACGAATAAGTAATTAGTGTACGATTTCATGAACGGATTTACTAGTTTCAGTTGTATTGGACTGATTTATTTAATTTAAATTATTCTTTATGTGACTTAATCGTCGAAAAAAATTTAGACTTCAGTCAGTTTTCAGTTTCGCGTGTTGGTAGGTTCAGTTCATAGAGTTAATTTTACAACCTGGCTTGATAAATTTTTAGGTATCTACACTTATATCATTTGTGTAGATACTTAATGCTATAAGCTGTAGTAAGCCTCATACAATTTTAATAGCACCGTTTATCTAAACATATTTTCACCTCGACACTACCCACAAGTTTTAAATCGTTTAACTGCCTTTTAGCACTTATTTAATGAATCAGCATTTTTAACCGCGTTTCCAACTGGCATATATTTTGCGGAAATCTCTTAGTTTTTCCTACTACTCTAGTCTAAGCAGAATTCTTCAGCTCGAGTAACTAGTTTTTAGTCAGCTAAGGCAAGCAAGTTAGGATACTAAGTAGTAAGTACTGGACTGGGACAGAATATATTAGTTTTGAAATGTAGCCAGTCTTGTTATTGGGTAACTTATGGAAATATTAACTGATTTATTGATTTTATGGTTTAATTTCTAAGAATAAGATAGCTTCTTTAATTTTAAAGATAATCTTTGTGGTTGGTAGTCTAATCATATTTGTATACTTTATAATTTATGATATTACCGAAAAAACGTTTATGAAAGAAGAAAGTCATATTTAACAGATATTTAATAATTTGATTTATTTTATTATTTGTCAGATAAAATATTGATTTCCAATCAATAAATCCTGTCAGCGATTGTGTAACTAACAAGTTGATTATTGTCGCCAATGCGGTCAACTTGTTCCCAAGAGTTGACACTTCTTCCTGGATTGTCTTCCTAGACTAGACACGGGTCAGACTGAAATCTAGACCATTGTGACGTAACTGGCTGCCTAGCAACGCCCACTTTGCCTCTTAGATAAACAACGATAAGTGCCTTGCTTGTCTATGAGTCAGACTTTGAGAAGAAATTGTTTGCAGAATCTTCTTTGCGTGCAATAGTTTTGTTTCAGTATTTTTTCACATAATTTTGTGTTTGTGGAATTAAACTGTTAATTGTCTTGATTAATGGCATTTTAGATTTTTCTGATGGCACTGTTTTTCTTGTAATTGGATTAAATTTTAATTACGTTGAGATATCTAATAAAATTAGGAAATCTCTTATCTAGATCCATCTTATTAAAATTCAGCACACTTTACACCATTTTGCATTTAAGCACGTGAGCACAAAGCGTTGACTTCAAAAAAGTGTGCCATCCCGATTCAGATCACACTAATAAACGAACAAGTCATCGAGATAAATCACTGTTTTAACGAGAACACTTGGCACGGGACACACTGCTCGATTTTCCGCATGTAACACTTTTTTGAAGTCATCACTTTACACTTCACTGCACTCCACTGGGCGGCACTCACCGTTTTTTTCATTGTGCCTCTCGTACGGTGGTTAGTCGGGATAACGACTGGATGCAGTGCAGAGTGTGTTGTGTGTTTTTATAGGTGGTTATTTGGAGTGACTTTCGCCACAAGCCCCTCTAGGCGTAGGAATACGCGTTGTGCGCGCGAGTCCTTCGCATTCGGTCGGACGCTGGGCTGTGTGGACGCGTCGCGCGTTTGTTTTAAATTCGAGTTTTGTTCATACTAATTTAAAATTTTATTTTGCTTTTCATTGCCATTTTCAGTCAACATTTTATTATCTTTTCAAACCAACTTTTTTATAAATCCAAAATAAACCGGTTGTAGACACTACATTTACACTTATAAACCAGAGGATTTTGATCCTTTGTTCGAAATAATTCATTATCAATAATTTGTCATCTATGTGATAGATTATACCTTACCTATTGAAAGAAATTTATAAACACTCGTTTCCAATTGTCTGCTATGTCTAAGTAATCATGTTTTAAAGTGCTACAGATGTTTGCAAATCTAATAATTTTAAGGTCGCTAGTCTAATCTTTTTGTCTGAAATTGATGTATACTTAAACTTGTTTTCTGCGTTTCCTTAAGTAACATTAAGCTTGAAAAAGTTTCCTGAAACGAATTGTGAGGTCACACGATATATTCAGCGATTGTTCATTATTAATTCGATGTCCTTGCGCATACGGCGATAAAATCGGCACCTGTGTCTACGCGGAAATACAAGCTTTTTCATTTGTTATATAGCGCTAAAGTGCTTGTCGATATTTCTCTCGTGTGATTGATATGTTCGAACCATAATTTTTATCAACAGTGTTGTATGACAATATAACAAGCGAGTTACACTAATGCTTTAGGACAAAAGCCTTAACGGCCTAGCATTTTGCTTTCTTGACTTCATCGCTTCTATTTCTTAGTAAAATAAAAAAGAGTTAAGTCATACTCATAATTTTAAATTGTTTAAATATGACATCAAATATTTTATCGCAAATTATTTTATCTACCTCATACCTACTATCTGATAAACCTTAAAATTTGCGCAAGTGTGTAACAGGGCTAAACCTCCTTGGAATTCTTGTCTAATCCTCATCTTTGTTTATACTTCATAGTCCAACAGAGCTATTTTTGTGATGTATCCTGTAATCTATCGTTTTGAAGCATATAAATAGCATCAAAATGTCGCGTTTGAGCTATGCACCTAATAATCGCAAAGCTAGTTCATTTCCACACGTCAAGAAGTCGTATTTTCATTGACAAAAACTGTTGTTATGATTGTATCGGTCGCATTTGTAAACCTCCTCCATCCGAGAGCCCGCGGCGGAACGACCGGTTTCGTCAGTGATGCAACGGCCTTGAACTCGCGCCGGTAGCCTAAATACAATGACAACAATAACAAACAAGATGGACGAAAAAAAAGAAAATTGAATAGTGCTTGCTTAACTTGCTTGCTTGCTTGCTTGATATAGTAAGGCTTTTCTGGCTTGTATAATTGTAAATAAAATAGATGGCGTCAGGCCAGGCGTTCCATTAGGAAATAATACAGTGAGGGTAGTGAAACTTAAGAAAAACTATCTTGCTCCTCAGATTAGGCGATAAGCGTAATGGCTTTGGGCACGCTTTTTCTACTCTGTGCACCTTACTGAGTTTTATAAATAAAAAATTAAATAAAATGTTTATTACTAATATAATTAACGTGTGCGACATTGGCAGATTTAATTCCAGATAAATCCGACTTTAATTATATTTTAGTATTGACGTTTCAATGTTATCTACCTATTTTATAACATGACATTTTCAATTTACTTCCACTCAAAACATAACTACGAAAAATTACAAGACTGAAAAAGGTTTATTGTAATATTGTGCAAGCTCTTAATGCCACTTCTTAAGAGAAAAGACATCAACGCGCGTTAAGTATCCATTTCTATCTTCTACTCTGTAACACTTGTTTTTATAAAGAAAATTTAATAATAATATCTACTAAGCTTTACATCTACTATAGCTTACGTATTCACTTACTTATTTATTATATGTACAGGGTTATTTTTTATTCACCCCGGAAATTTTACAGGATGATTCTACTCATGATTCTGAACAACTTTTATTATGGAGTCACCTGCGAAATCGCGAAAAAAAAACAGCTGCTCCATAGAAAAATTCATACCTACTCGAATAAAATGTATGGAACAGCTGGATTTTTTTTCGCGATTTCGCAGGTGACCCCATAATAAAAGTTGTTCAGAATCATGAGTAGAATCACCCTGTAAAATTTCCGGGGTGAATAAAAAATAACCCTGTATTTACGTAAACATTTCTTTGTAGACATATAATAAAACTGAGACGCTCGCTATCTGTATATGCCAAATAAATGCAAAATACTATCAAGGGGGGCCTTTATAAAGCAAATATAAAATATATCAAGACTTTTTAGTTATCGAAAATACTTCAGGCAAAACAACGAGTTTTTGAATTTACTACTTAGTAGGAATGTATCCCATTTATGAATAAAACATTTAACTATTCTTTTTTGATCCTATGGCACAAAGGATCTGAATAAGTTTCTTCCATCTTCCTCTTCTACTATTTAAAGTAAATCAATCAAACGAGATGTAAACCAAAAATCATATTAAAATACATTACAAAACCAATTTGAAATAATTGTTTTTTAAATGTATTAAGACCTGTTGAACCTTCACCTTTACATTTGATGTATCCTCAAACTAAATTGAAAACTCTGATAACAAATCTATTGTTATTAGTAATGACATTTGCTCGCTATTATTACGTTTTGTTATAAAACGCCGCCACAAGGTCACTGTTATACAATTAGGCTGAACTTGGTTCTTGACTGTTAAAGTGTAACCTTTCTAATCTTGGTTCATTTTAGCATCAAATGCGTGGTGCTAACTACCATTTTAATACCACTTGCGTCAATGGTATAGTTTGAGTAATACCAGCTTGACATAACATAACATAACATAGCTTTCCTGTGTCTTAAGAGGCAACTTAGGTAGGTACTTCAGGAATTCAAGTGTATGTATAATAATGGGCTGATTGGCCACTGCAATGATATACAATTTCTTTTTCACTCCTCACCTCAGGTAACGAAAATAGTCAAAAATAAAAATATAAGATAATACAAAGGCACTTGAACAGTGTTGTATGCATTGAAACGATGCAATCTCCAGGCCAATGCAAACCGAATGCTTTCAGAACATAGCTAGACATTAGAATTAGCTCAAAATTGATAAAATGCATTCTGTTTTAACAATTAAAAGTCAGACTTGACCTGTCTTGGTAAAAAAATTGTTGTGTCTGAAATATGACAACTTAGATAGATATCTTACAGATATAATCACAAAAATTGTGTGTGTGTGTTTCAGAAGTTTACATCAATACATAGTAGGTAAAAACCAGGTGGACCATATCAATAAAGAGTGATTCTAGAGGAAGATTTATAAAAATAAATACATGCCAGGAAAAGATCTTAGTTCCACGGAAAAACTTTAACCAGCGCGCGAAACCACCGGGCGGACCGCAACATGAGAATAAACGAGCTTTGGCACAACTGAACCTATATGACCTTTTCATGACTTATCATCAAATAACCTCTGTCCAAGTAAGTAAGTACTGTCTGTAAGATTTATCTAAATGTAACCATTTTGCCCAAGCAAAATACATATTCAAAAACGGTCTGGTAAGAGTTCATTAACGCACACTTACCATTTTTACAGAGGCAACCCACATAAACCTTGGATGAAACAAAGTTATAATTGCTGAAACTGTTAGAACCTACGGCGTGTGGCAATATCATACTTACTGTAGCAAACATAGTGTTGACAATCATCCTTCACAAGGTTGTGGTTGAGAATTGGGAAATACTGTTTGGACGTCTGAAGGTATTACATATATTATTAAATAAAATAAGAAACGTTGTGGTACAAAAGAAGACGCGGAAACTGGTTAAAAAAAGGTATGCTTAGATGGTTTGGTCATGTAGAGAGGATGAATGAAAGAAAATTAAAGAAACAGGTATATGGCAAGTGTGGATGGGATGGTCGGAAGGGGAAAACCTCGACGAACGTACCTCGATCAAGGTGGGGACGTGCTAAAGAAAGGTCAAGAGTACCCCAAACCGACGAGCATGAATGAAAAGATTGATGAATGTAGAGGAGGCGAAAGAAGAATGCCAGGATCGTAGTAAGTAGAAGGAAGTAGCCTCTGCCTACCCCTCCGGGAAATAGGCGTGATTTATGTATGTATGTGTAAATAAAATAGATTTCATAGTTTTATTCGAGTGATTAACTTTTTATATTTCAAAATATCAGTAGTGGCAATAAATCCTAGACTAAGTATTAAATGTATAATATCCTCACACGATTCCTTGTTTTAAGCTCAGAGTCAGCCATTGAACCATAAACTAATTGGATATAGTCCTTACCTTTCACCCCCAAAAGTCGAACATGCATACAAACATTGGGTAATACACCGAATAACTTAATTTAGACAAAAGCTATAAATAGAACAAGAATATCACGCCTTTATCTTTTGCGGGGTAGGGAGAGCGTGAACGGCCCTAATATACGGTCGTTATTATCAAATTTGTAAATTTTTTGAGGGCTGTCTCAGTAAAATCGTGTATCTCTGTAGTGACAGGTTGTCAGCCTGTCGCCTAAAATTGTAACACACTTGGAACCCTCGAGTCCCTTAGTCGCCTCTTACGACACCCGCATGAAAGATGTGATGTGGTGATGCTATAGAATAGATATAAAACTTTTCTTGTCTTCCAAAACTATGAATTGATGTAATCAAGGTGCTAACAGTCATAATAGTATTTTACGCAATAGCGCGTTCGTTTAATTTATGGAAGCGTTTAGCTCACGTGTACACGATGTTTACCTAGAGCGCGCACGAATATGCCTTGTCTGTAGAAATGAAACCATCTTGTCAGGTTTTTTAAATGATTAAAATGTAATATAAATATGTTAGCGCCCGCTGGGACTTGAACCCGGGGGCGTGAGACGCTGTCTCACTGCTTTGCCAACTGAGCTACCGGTGCCCCGACTGACAGTTCAACATTTTTAATCTCTTGGTACTCGTCTCAAAGCGGTGTACAGTCGGTTGTAGCACATAAGGTACCAGTGATACTCCAGAAAAACTGATTTATTTTTACCTTGTACATTTTATTTTTTAAATTTCTTAATTTATTAATGAATATTGTATAACAATGTGAGTGCATAATAAACCATAGTATTTTTTTAAGTAAATTACCTCACGTCGTTACTCAATTACAGTAAAGGTTGCAAACTTCTAGATCTTCTTTTTTTCGTGTGGAACCCTTAGTCAACGAAGGACCCGATGAACCCTGGTGGATTTTCGATCACGATATTCCTTTAGGGATTATCTGTGACGTTGAAATTCAAACAATTAATTCGGAAAAATAACGATAACAATCATTATTAGTATCAAAAACACACACATATCACGCTTTCATCTCTAACGAGGAAGACAGAGCGCAAAATACGCCGTAAAATACGGTCACAATCGCCAAGTCTAACAAATATTTGAGGACCGCTTCAGAAAAATCGTGTATCATTGAAGTGTTTCAGTCGCCCAAAATTATAACACACACGAAACTCTCGAGTCTCTTAATCACCTCTGACGTCACCTGCGGAAAAGAAATAGAGTGATGCTATGTTAAGCCGGCATCACACTGCACATTTTTCTATAAAACGAGTAAGAGCTATTACTTTATTTACGCTACTACAACTATGACTCAGTTTCCCACACAAGAGAACAGTAAATAATTAGGTATGTACATTAAAAAAAAAACATATGCCTTCTTTTCTTTTTACTTTTATTTGAAAAGTATTATATATTACAAAGCTAAAACCCTTTGACATCATCACAAACATATCAAATCACAGTATTACGTTTGTTCCAGAAAACCAGATTAACCAACCCAGTTGCGTTATGTATGTAACCCAATATGACACAAAATGTTACTATGTAACGTTATCATATTACAAGTGTTATAATATATTACGTTTCATAGACGACTCGCCCGTCAGGTATAGTTGGTAGTACCTGGCTTCGAGTTTCGGGTCAAATTTGCGTCTGGACTGACAATTTTAATTTACTTATTTATCTTGCAAAATCTCCGGATTGGCCTTTAATGAATGGTTTAAAAAAACAGTATAGTATTCATATAACTAATACGTAGCCCCACAAAACCTCCATTCGAGGTTTGTCTGTGGAGTCATCGAGTTTCTATAATATGAATATATACCTGGGTATTCTAATCTATGAATACCTAGCTATGTTAGGCATACTCATTAGAGCGTATTGGAAAGCACATTTATATTATCTAGACGTGGATATATTTTCCGAGAAGGCACCTCTAAGACTGGCCAAGTATGTGGTTTATTGGTATCTTATTATCCGTTTCGTATCTCTACAAGAAACTATTTGAGCAAGTAATCCTGAGAACCTCGGTTGAGAACAAAATGCTAAAACGGCCTATTGTCTTAAAGCCCACCCGCGATCGGGAACTGGGTCAGATGTGATTTGCAATGATAAAGTACGGACATCTTTGGTTGTTTTGTTTAGCAGTATTAGTACTTAGACAACAACACAAACAAGTGATACTTGAATAGGTCATTCACTTTAGCTATTAATTAGATAGTATCTTCGCACAATACACTAGCCTATTGAAAAAAACATAGTAAGTAGAAAACATATCACAAAATACTTAGAATACTATCTAAGCTTAACTGATCTTCTTCTTCTTCTTCTATATTCGTGTGGGACACCGAGTCGTCGTAAAGACCCGATGAACCCTGGTGTCAGAGTTTTTCAACCGCCTACTACTAGTAGTAGGCCTCTGACATGATTGTATAACGACCGCCATCTACGTAATCATAGACAGCAACCGGGACCGATGGCTTAACGTGCCCTCCGATGCACGGAACCAAAATTCTTTTCTGGCAATCAGGTGGTTCAGCCTGCAATGTCCTAACTGATTATTGTTTTTAATTAGGATGAAAAATATTTCAAGGTGAATTCGAGGTGATATTTTATTAAAAATCACATTGTTTAAAGCTACGAAGCATCATAAGATTTTAATGATGCAAAGACTTTTGGTTATTAATAACTAAACAATCTTCATTAGATAGCTCAGGCCATAAATGAAAAGTAATCAACATTAATCACGTCGTAGGGAATAAAAAACCAAGGGCAATGTAATTTTTTTTAATAATCCATCAGTACATGTCATAAAGAAAATATCAAAATGGCAACGTGCTCTTTTGGCAAAGAATAACCTGATAAATCAATCGCAAAATTTCATATTTTTTTAATAAGAGATCACACATTATAATATTTCCTGTAATCGAAATTTTGCGAATGAATAAAACCGCAAATCTGTTCCCTCTAATGTTCGCTATGTTTGTTCTAGAGTTATTTCCATAGAGTTAAATAATCACTAAACAACTTAAAGAGCACTAATTATTACAGAGAATATTAAAATCTGCCATTTTCAGTGCAGTTCATTCATTGCAGGTCACATTTAAGCATTACGACCCCAAAATTCATAGAATCGTTACTACGGCTCCTGTTTCTGTCACTCGCCTGACGATCTGAAAAAAACGTAATGTAATTTTATAAATATCATGTAATATGACATATGTCTGTAGAAATTGTTCTGCCCTTTCAGGGCGTCACATGAATCTTTATTTATAAAAACCGTATTATTGTACGAGTACTAAAATGCATGTAAAATTTAGTAACTGTCTGTATGTCAACCAGAAACGAAAAGAGGTCATATTGAGTAAAACATTTATTTTTATATTTCACTCTACTCGCAAATGCACGAAACAAAAGTAGAGAAACATTATAATTATATACTTATACTATGTTTACTCTTCAGGCAATAATAAATATATCTAAAGGTATTAACTGCGCATATTTATAGCTATTCAAATAAGGTCTCAGGAAGTGGCCAGGCCATTCACATGTAGTTAAGCAGTATGAAATTACTCAGTCCTGCGGTTTTACTGTACCACTTCATTAGCCAGCCACTTGCAGACCGCAAGGTTACTGCAGATTTTAACAAAAAATATGTAATTTCTTACCGAAAAGTAATCTGAATATCAAGTCGGCGCCGACCGTCCAGTGGCGCCCTCGCTGTTTTAATACCGTATTAAAAGGTCCCATCACATGTGAAATTCAATCGAAATCCCGTTCAGTAAGTTTCATTTCACTCCTTGTAGCTTTCTTCGTAGTAATAACCAAAGAAACCTTAAAACTTTTTTCAACCGCTACGACGATCGTAGCAGAAGCAACAAATGTTCGTAGCATTCGTAATAAATTGACTTGGTAGCTTTGAAATAAGTATACGTGGTATCAATAGATGAATTATTAGCTGATAGTCCTGAATAGATTTCAAGGTACTCGTGAATCCAGTAAAATACGTTTGTACCAGCATCGATTTGTCCTATTTCTACGACGTACCTAAATAGCTTACATATTCTACTGATATATGCTGCAGCATGAGAACCTAGTGTTACACAATTTGTGAAATAACCCTAAAATTTTAAAGGCATAATCCATTTATGGCTGTTGACGCTATGTATTTTACTCCGTACATTTATCCTGTAAACAATATGGAGTTCGCGTGTGTGTTTATGTGCGAGTACGAAAATCTTTGTGAACTCTCTTGAAATGCTAAACCTGGTAAGACTGCGTGGGTTTTATGTCTTTACATAAAACGGGTTAAAAAAATGTGTTTACATACATATATGAAAGGATAATTTCAAGGTGATTGGACTGGGTTTCCGCATTGACATGCGTGATTGTGACATTTTCTCACTATATGATTTTAATGTCAACATTCTGCTGTAATTATCTGCGTCTAATTGTTATAAGAGCTAAGATAATGTATTGCTTAATTGATTGATGTAAATATAATGTCATATAATAACATACATACTTTGTCATATATGATGTACAATAGGTTGTAGCTCGATTAATATTTCAGGGGGAACCTACATGTATCTATTACTATGTTGGTCTATTCTGTGTGGTCCCTGCAATGAATAAGTCGGAGTGCTGCTGACAGTACGTGTGGCATTTTTATACATGGCTCTTGTTTCTCAGTATAGTTTATTCATATGCATAATATTTTGATAATATTTCATATATTTTATTTTAACCAAAGCTATAATAAAATACCTACCTATATTTTTTTGCACAGTACGTAAAATAACTTTTATAAACAGGATTTAATACTACAGATTATATGAGATAAACTACCAAACGATATTTTATTTAGATCTTAGTGCAGCCGAAGTAAAAGTTTGAAGGACACGCCAGATCGTACCGGATGCTTTTGCAAGAGAACCAGTCGTAGTGTACCTTGATTTCGCTTGGTTAAACTAGGACTTCCTGTGGCTGTACCACTGTACCTATGACACCCAGAGCGGTTCACAATGACCCATATTCAGCCACTATTCAGCTGCTGACTTTGGCAAAACATTTAAAGAATCTTTTTATGGATTTGTTTTGCAGTTCTATATTATAAATTTTTTTTATAAAACATATGTTCATAGTTTACAAAAATATATTTAATCTAACGGAACACTGTGTAGACGAACGACCCGGTAAACTTTTTAGCCAATACGTAGTTATAAATTAAAGCATACAATTTTTTACAAAAGGTCACGGATTGCATTAGATACCTATGCAATATTGTTTAATAAGTAAATTTTGAAAATTACCGTACTTAACCGTACTAAATTGAACTGAGTTCTGATTTGAACAATGGTCTGTTAGAACTACACAGAGACAACATTGTAGTAAATACACAATCACGCCTTTAGGTCTTGGTTGCGAGAAATATGGTGGGTCATTTTGTATACCATCTTTATTAGTTAAATATTTTCCTTATCACCAGCCTGTCCTCAGTTTTGAGTAGTAGTACAAGTACAAAACTCATTAGTTTCTAAAACAACTTAGCAAAACTTCTGAAATCAATGGAAATTTAATAAACATTTATTCTGTCCCATTTTTCTACTACCTAACTTACTCGTATATCTCCGTTCCAAGAACTAGGACAAACAAATAGTTGGTATATTAGGTAAATCCACTGTCACATAAAATTTTCGTAGCACTACGACAATGACTCAAGCGTTTCCGTCTCTTTACCGCGGAAGTGGAGTGACGGGATTCGAGATAAAAATAATTGATGTCCTTGTAAATAGCACCCGTGCTTGCTTACTTTCACGTCTTTCAGCGGGTAGCCAGTAAACGAGGCTTTTTATTCATGTAGGTACTAGAAATTTTTTGATTTTGTTCGAGTAGGCATAAAATTTCGTTTGCTTCAACTGCGCCAATTTGTCGAAAACATAACTTCTGATTTACGCTATAAGCTTCACAAGCTCGCAACTCAACTATGTAGTATCAATCGCAGAATTAAAGTTATTTTTTTTATATCGCTTAAAAAATATACCGCATGAGTTGTCATATCATATTCCATTAACACATGCGTATTACAACTTTTATCACAATCGATATGTTTTACAATATTTTAGTGCTCAAACTTCACGTACGTAGGCATCTGGATTCTAGAGTTCAAATGTAGCCTAATCAACGCCTAATGTGGCAATTGGCAACTGGCAATGTCACCGCTGTGTGGCAACGCTCAGGCACGTTAACTGGCAGTTCCTACGGAATCACGGGTTCCGTCGTTGACCAACCGGTTGCGCGTTCGCGATTAGGCTCACGCACTTGACAGGGCACAGAAATATTCTACTAGATAGGAAAACAGCAGTATTCTCGTGTACTTGAAAAAAATAACTATATAAAGGGTGACTGTGTGAAATCTATAGAATCTACGTATGCGGTGGCAATTGTATTATGTCGTTTTCACTTGGTAAAGTAAGTGTGGTTATTTAAAACGCTTGCTCTGCCTTTCTGGCTTGAAATACGTACGCCGATATGATTTGTAATTGTTATTTCACTGACGCAGATAAACAATGTGATACTGTAACGTGATCTAGAGGTTTATTTTACTTATCATAATCAGGCCATGTCTATCCAGCTGCGTACAGACCTCATATTTTGCTTGACATCTGCACCGATCCTGTGTTTCTTGCATCCATTGTCTGTCCGCAATGATTAAGATAAGATAATTCTTTATTCAATAAACTTACTTATAAATAGGTGCACATATACAAAATAATTATAAGGCGTACTATTTCCTGAACTAAGAATATGAATTCCTGTATCTCAGGTAAACAGATAGCCCAAATAATTATCTCTTTTAAAGATTGTACTCATACTGTAACTTGTTTCTACTGTGGCTATTCAATCAGTAGCTATCATTAACATGATTCTTGATTATTCTGCGCACCTGCTTTTGAAGCAACTGAGTCACACTTATATCTACTGAATATTCCTTGCACGCCATTTTGCAATTAATGTTATTGCACCCTTTGCGAATGCGTAATAATATGCAATAGGGATTCTTCGAATATACAGTAGCAATATAGTTTAATTTCAACAGAAGCAATACCACTTAAGACCATAAATTATATCCAGCGTATGATTAAGCTTGCGACCCCAGTTTGAGGTATACTATCCATATCCAAACCAATATTATAAAATCGGAAGTAATTTTTTCTGTCTGCTACACTTTTACGCCTAAATCACTCAGCGGATTTTGATGAAATTTGGAATAAACATAGAGATAGCATAGGCGTCGGGGGTCTGGACAACGTAATGTGAATCACAAGGAACCCAGTTAAACATAAAAGATATGTAAATGCTCTAGCAAAAGATTTTTACCGTAATGGACCGCTTCTGCAGGTAAATATTTGTCGAGGTTCTGTAGTACCTGTTGTGGAACACTTGGAGCCCGGATAAATTATACGAGATACGGTAATGACTGCAGCTAGATTTGTTCAGCATGCTGGGCTGCTTCTGATACATGAAACCGAATGCGGAATTCAGATGAGTCTGCAAATTTAAAGACATGTAAAAATGCATTTTTCTTTGGAATAGGTCGACGAGCGATCTAATGAACGGTTGTATTAGGAATGCTTCTTCAGCAACAGCTTATTAGCGTTATGGATATTGTCTTGGTACCAGTGCATGTAATTAAAAAACGCTGGTGTGGAAATAGTTTTTTTTTTCAGTTACATAAAGTCAGCAAAACGAAGTTCGGAAACTTCTCGTGTTTCCGTTGTTACTCAAATCAGCTGATCGGCAAACTTGTATGGGAGGTTCAATTTATTTTTCGTATTTTGGCCTATTCCTTGGGGATTGTTGTTCCTTATCACCATCCTGTCTTGAGCTTTCGTTATCGGTCACCAGTAAAATTTTACCCCATGTACCTGAACACCTTTATCAGAATTCCAAAATAATTTTGTATATGTAATCAAAAACTTCAATGATTAATTTTCATTGGTTTAGGATTATTTAAAAATTTGCAAAAAAAATGTATTTTCAGCTTAAGTCTCCATTATGATTTAAGTTTATACTATTTGAACTTAAGTAAGACATAAACATAACTATAACTTGTAAGATCGGAGCCTGGCGCACCAGAGTGCCAGGCGGGACGCGCGAGCGTGCAGCGGCACACAGCTTGAGGATGAACCACCGCCTGGTGCGAATACGTCGCGGTAAGGCGCAACAAAAATGACAGTGAGTTCGATCCGCTTTGTTGAAGTAAGTTGAAATAAGTTGAAGTAGGTTTAATTTTTGCTTGTTTACGACCTGTGTTATATGCGCATGACCGTACAAATCGCAGGAGAGAGGTGCGCGCCCTTCAAACGAGTCCGGCACTAGTTCCGGTACCGTTGAGTGCCATTGCAACGCGTAGTCTGAAATATGGATATGGTATGGTACCAATTTTGGAACGAGTCCATCCAAACAGACAGATTTTTGTGCCTTTATTTATCTGAAGATGGGAAAATTATTGTTGTTAGTGAAACACTAAAAACTACCTCATATGTAATTTCTTATACACACACACATATCACGCCTATAATCCCTTGCGGGGTAAGCAGAGCGTAAACGGCCGCAAAAAACGGATATTTACGCCACGTATGACTAATATTTGAGGATCATTCGGAAAATTGTATATCACCATAGTGACAGGTTGTCAACCCATCGCCTAAAGTTGCAATACACACCCTCGAATCCCTTAGTCGCCTCATACGACTCCCACGGGCAAGAAATGTGGTGGTTCTATTCTAAAACATTCAACAACCTAGTTGATTAGGGTTTCGGAGCACTTGTAATCTACTTTTTTATATATTTTTATGAGTGCCTTTTGTAAAAATCCTTTTCTAGCACTATAGAGTTGGTTATATTTTCTTCTGTTTTTTATTGTATTTTTAGAGACATGCTCACAAGGATTTAGTGGTAATCCCCATATTGTCACTGGAAGATGAGATGACACTCTGTTCTGGTGATTGATTATTATGCTCTTGTCCTGTCATTGTAGGTCATTGAAAAGGGTGTCCTTTGTTCTTTTTCAGAATAAGGATAATGCGTGTTGTGTTGTTATTGTTTTACTTGGGTCTAATAAAAATTGCTCAGTCCAATATGCAGGGTGTAAGGGACATCCCTCCGAATACTAATAGGGTGCATTCAAACCATCAAACTGAACAACTTTTTCTAGACACATATATCAGGAGACGTCAAAAAAATTTGGACTTCCAATAGTAAATGTAGTCAGCTAATCGTGATTTTGTATGGAAGGTCAAATATTTTTTGTCGTTGCCTGACATGTGTTCCTAGGGGAAATTTCTTCAGGTTCATGGTCTGATCGCATCCTATCAGTATTTGGAGGACTGTCCCTTACACCCCGTATAGGGTGAAATTTTACTAGTGACCGATTCCGAAATCTCAGGACGTACTGGTTTGGTTTTATCTGGTGATAAGGAACAACCTTCTCTTAGGAACATAGGTTTAAATATAACATAAAACATAGTTTTTGTCTGTAATAATTTAGACGGCGATCGTTACACAACCATGGCAGAGGTCGTACTAGTAGGCGGTATAAAATCTCTGACACCAGGGTTCATCAAATCGTTCGTTGCCTTGGTGTCCCACATGACAGAAGAAAATATTGCACATTTTGATCGAATAGAACAAAAACTAATATTTTCTACATTAACTTACCATATCCAAACTTTATATATCGGTGTGCTTTGCAACGTATTAACACATTGCAACAAACTATTCTACATCTGATTTCAATCTCTTTCATTCATAAGTAGGTATGTTAAGATAGATTATCTAGTGAGATACCGTATTAGGACAAGGCATGTTGTTGATTACTCTTATTCAAAGCTGAATTCCAGAGGAGATTTATAATCTAATTAGTACACGTACCTATACTTATCAACAACATCATAATTTTAAATGACTTGTTTTTGTTTATGACGCTGGTACAATTAGCATTTACACAAGTAGATAGCAATTAATTATTACATATAATTAATACCTACCTACCCACTTACAATGGGTTCGGAAGATCCCACTCTTTAAAGTTTTGACTAAAACTGAGCTTATGTCATACGATAAATCTTATCTTTTGGCTCTAAATGGGATAAAATTAGCCCTCATAAAGGTCTACCTATTGTATTTCAACCAAAGAGGTCAAAATTTTAATCGATTTAGGTCACAGGGTAGCTCACTTGTTTCAGCAGGATTAAATAAAGTTTACGAATTTTAAATTTTTATCGAGAAGCTTAGCGTTGTACGACGCTCTTTGGCCAAATGGATTGATGACTTGAAGATAACGGCTTGTAGTGACTGGATGGCAAAAACAGTTGATCGTACAGTATGGCGTATCCTGGAGGATGCTTTCAGCCAACTTGGACTGCAATAGGCTGATGTGATATTGACATTTTATCAAAAGCTTATCATAATGAAAATATCACAACTTTACTGATAAGTAAAGGCCGAATGGAGGCAGAAGATTTATTAGAATGCTCAACAATAAAATAGATATCGGTTTAATAAAATTGGTTAAAGCTTAATATAGTTACAGTAGGTAAAGTTTTTAGCCTCCTTGACATATAAAACAACTTTCATAATAAACCACGTGATATGTATGAAATCTTTAAGTTGTACATCCAAATGAAAGTTTATCCAAGAATAATAATGTTAACAACAACACGAGACATGTATTAAAAACATGATCAGTCCATGTAATTTAAGAACTTTCCACAAAGAACATGCTTGGAGTACCATAGGTTGCTAGGATAGGAAACAACACAAGTAAGTACTTACCTATTTATTTCGTTTAATATTTTATTGTAAAACAAAACGGCAAAATATGAGTCGCAATGTTAATGTAAGTTGTAAAGTGCTCTGGTGCATGTCAGAAGTCATCGAACTGCAATCGATATGTCAAGGATCAAAGAGACACGCCCCACTAAATGTCATTTCGCAGAATGTTTCGCAGTACTAAGCATGGTGCCAGGCATGGTATTTCGCACAACTTCACAGGGTTCCGTACTGTTTATGGCTTTTACTATTGACATATCTGATATTCTACAAATATCAGTTTTAGTCTAGCTCTTTCCGTGCCTAGTATTCTAATAAAATCATACACACAAACATACACATTTCACGCCTACAATCCCCTGCGGGGTAGGCAGAGCGTAAGCGGCCGCAAGAAACGGACATCTATGCCACGTCTGACAAATAATTGAGGGTTATTTGGAAAATTGATTATCGCCATAGTGACAGGTTGTCAACTCATCGCCTAAAATTGCAATACACACCCTCGAGTCCCTCAGACGCCTCTTATGGCTCCCACGGGAAAGGAATAGGGTGATGCTATTCTAAGCCGGCATCACACGGTATAAAATCATACTGTGAATTTTATGGATGTAGGCGCGTATTCTTAGTGAAGATGGTGAAGTTATTTCACCTGTCTCATAATTGATTTAAAAAAATAACTACATAAATAAGATAGCTACATAACTTTGTCAACTTTTAAGCTAAGCTGATGAGTAGTACCTATCCAAATAGCAATACTGAAATGTGGCTGTTCCGCCTCCCATGTGCCTCGTCAGGCATGGACGTGTCCATCAGTAATTCAACTGGGACGCAATCCTGAAATATCTACATAATATGGAAGGTTTTTTTCCTCTGCAACTAACGCAGCAAGACCAGATACGGAAAATCGGAAGAATGTTCGTTTGCTCAATTAATTTGAGATTCTAATGGGCGCCTTGACTCTACGTTGTGCAACGCAGCATTTCTACAAACATCATCATTAATAGGTATGTGGCTGCAATCAGGTTCGAAGCGACCGTGACCATGAGGGGAAATACGAAATCTATCCAAAAAATTGTGCAATTTGATTCTAATTAACATTGAACCAGATTAAAAGTTGCTTACGTTGTTTGTTTAGTACCTATTTAGGTAAGTAGCCTTAGGTATTAAGCTTTTCAAAAATACAAAACATGTATGAAATAGAAATATTTTGATCAATGGACAGCTCATATAAACAGTGCTTGTATGGCCGTAATAAGCCAAACAATGTCTTACTAGTGATCTAATTACCTATCGAGTGCTGAAATATGAAGGTGTTACCTCCACGTTTGTGATAAATCCATTGTAAAGTAAACAAAGTCGTTATTTACTCGATTAAGTCCATATTGTACAGGTAACTTACATAATGTAGAATACGGATTACCAATAATATTGCGAATATCGGAAAGTGGAATCAAGTTTAATAAATTGTATTTAGTCTCAATTCGCTTGCGAGCCTGGCTTACAAGTGTTTCATTTGGCATAATAAATGTCGATTGCTAAAGAAGACCGTAATATCAAAATCTTTCCCAACATATTTAAAACAATTCTTGCGATTTAAAGTTCATATTCATTACGATTAAAATAATTAAGGAGTGTAATTAATTATGCACCACCTTCTCTGTAATGAGGATCAAATTACAATTCTTGCAATCTGTAATTGCATCCGTCGCATACGGTTGGGAAAACTTGAATTGCAGCTGAATAAATATTTAGGAAAAGAATTTAAACATTGTCGCTTGACATACACTAATATCATTACCTACTGCCTACATCTGACATAGAAAGATATGTTTTTACTTTCGAGCTTAAGTCGAAGACTATACTGGTCTGAACCTCCCCATGTACTGAAAAGATTAATTCTTTCAGGACAGGTTTAAGCAGTCTAAAAGAAATAATAAACAATTCTCCAGCATTTCACAATACCTATAATAAAGAAGACAAGGGTCATTAATGTACACATTGCAATCTTTAAAATAAAAACTTCATAAAAATATACTAAACCTCACCATTCAGTTCATAATGACAAACACTTGTTAACATACTGAACAACCTCATGTATTCTTTTATTGCAGTAAGCAGACAAATATTCATATTTTTTGCATGTAAGTGTCCATTCAGTATCCTGCTCACACAGTTATGGACCGGACCCTGGTTATGACCTATCACCTACCTCAGAATAGGATTAAGGTAATTTCAACTTTGACGGCCGATGTGGCGCAGTGGTAGTGCGACTGCCTGCTACGCAAAGGTTCCGGGTTCGATTCTCGGTGGGACACTCACAAAGTTGATATTTATCACTTTGTGAATTTGTTCCCGGTCTGGTCAGGACATTGCAGGGTGAACTAACTGATTGTCCGAAAAAAAATGGTTCCGTGCTTCGGAGGGCACGTTAAGCCGTCGGTCCCGGTTGCTGTCTATGATTACTTAGACAACGGTCGTAACACAACCATGTCAGAGTAGACCGCCTACTAGTGGTAGTAGGCGGTTGAAAAACTCTGACACCAGGGTTCATCGGGTCGTTGGACGACTCGGTGTCCCACACGAAAATACATATAACAGCTTGACACCTCCACCCTGATTCTTAGAGTTACAGCCACATAAAAATTAAAGATATTTAAAGACAAAATGTGCATCTGATAAAACCATGTTATTTGGTCAACTATTTGCTCCCGCACTATCGCAACCGCTTAGCTGTATGACCATAAATGACTCAGCGCAGAATCGTCTCGAGTTGACACGCGACCACATTTCCCAACGATTTAGTAACATTTTAAATTAAAGAGATGAACGAAATAGTTGTAAAGACAAGGTCGGCGAAATTATACTGCTACTGGGCGGCCTAATTTCAAAAGATGTTTCATACCTCCATACGACCTTAAGGTGATATCATTACAAAACTATCTAAAAGTAAAATGATGTACGCATCTCGAAACGAGGTAGTTAAGGCAACTTTTTTTACGCATGATTTCAAGTAATGGAACTAGTTATTTGGATTTGATCGAAAAAGTTGAGCAATAAATGATTGACTGATGGTACACCTACATAGGATGGGCAACCGGTAATACATGGAAGGTTCATTAATCGCACTTCACATTTTTTATGTCAGCTAAAATATGATCATAAGAGTCCTATAAGCAAGTAACGTACGAGTAAACGTTAGGTAAGTGATAAAGAAATGCATTGCCTAGACGAGCAAGTATACGGGGTGTAAGGGACAGCCCTCCGAATATTTATAGGGTGCATGCATACCATAAAACTGAACAATCGACCTCCCATACAAAATCACGATCAGCTGACTGCAATTGCTATGTGAATATTTTCTACCTTTCCTGAAATATTCTTTACGGGAAGTTGTTCAGTTTGATGGTCTGAATACATCCTTAAAGTATTTTTTGTGATCTTTTGATGGTTTCATTTGGGGTTTTAAACAAATTTTACTGCTGGTAGCTACAGTTTAAATAAATTTGTTGACATTGACCTGAACTTTCGTCACCAAATATTTCACAATCAAATGTTGAAATTAATATCCTCATCGTTAATCTTGTAAAAACAAGCCTTGTTACTACAAAAAAGTTTTACGCGCATTTAGACACTGTTTAAATTATTTTCCATACGAGTTTACGTTGTCAAACGACTTAGACACTTTGTAATTTTTTTGTTATAAAACTTCACGTAAATGTGTACTCTATGTATAAGATGAGGCTAATGCGGTCGTTGGTATTCTCAATCTTCCTGCATGGAGTTAATTCGTGGACAATACGTGCTACTTAAAGAAAGAAGATAGATGCATTCGAGATGTGGTGCTGGAGACGCATGCTGCACATTCAAAAAGAACAAATAAATCTATTCTCGAACAGCTGTAAATAAAAACTCGTTTATCCACCGTATGCTTTCAAAGGATCCTATGCTATTTCGGACACGTAGTGCGCAGAGAACCGCATAACTTAGAAAAGTTGGTCATATTTGGAAAAGTGGAGGAAAACGTTCACGTGGTGGATCTCCATCCAGATGGGTAGACCAAGTGTAACAACTTGTCGGAGCCTCTGTAACTGATGCCCTAAGGAAAGCCGAGAACAAAGACAAATGGAGAACCGTAACATCCTACGTGCTTGAGAAACTTTGCGGACACGACCTGCAGTAATGAAGAAAACGACTAAGAAGAAGAAAATACTCCATCTGACTACTTTTCTTTTCGTGTGGGCCACTTGTACTTATTGCTTACATTTTGAGTATAATTTATAGCACTATACAGTAAAGTACTGAAGGTTCATTGGTGGTTAGTTTGGAGGGTTTTTTGGTGCCTAATTAATATCTTTCTCTACATACCTAGGTAATATGTATGACACAACAAACACACTTGGAAGTTTTATCTCAAATTAAAATCTGACTTTTGGTTACGACAAAAGCAATAAGACAATCGTACTGAACCGCCCCTCATTCAGGGTTATTGTGATTGTGTATAGTTCATTATTGCTGCACTGTCATTATTTTGCTAAATGCCACGCAGGTCGTTCTGGCCTTGTAGCCCTTTCAAGTTGGAACGTGGAGAGCCCTTCCTTGAGGTTACCCTTTGGTTTGTATGGGTGTACAGGGTGAAATTTTACTAGTAGCCAATAGCGAAAATTAAGACGGGCTGGTGATAACAAACAATTTTCCCCAAGAAACATCTCGAAAAAAAAATTGGATCTCCCATACCAAATTGCCGGTCACCTGATTTGGGTTACGACGGAAGTTCAAAATAATGTTGTCGTATTCCGACCTATGTTCCGTAATTAAAGTTGTTCCTTATCACCAGACCGATCTGAGTAAAAATTAACACTCTATTTATTAAACTCGCCCATTTTCTCTGAATACGATCGGTACAATACAGTTGGCGGTTGAAAAACGCTGACACCAGGGTTCATCGGGTCGTTGGACGACTCGGTGTCACACGTAAAGAGAGAGAGAATACAGTTTACAGGTTAAAATATTACCAGTGAACAATAGCGAAAAATTAAGACGGGCTGGTGAAAAGAAACAACTTTCCCCAAGGAACATCCAGAAAAAGAAAAAGAAAATTGGACCTCCTATACCAAATTGCCGATTAGCTGATTAGCGGGTTTACTATGGAAACTAAATAAAGATTCGTCCTATGTTCCATAAGGAAAGTTTTTCGGTATCACCAGCCTGATCTGAGTAAGATTTCACCCTGTATTTTTTACTTGGCAATTTTCTTTGAATCGAAAAATGAAAGAAAACACATACTCGGTACAGTACATTTAATGAAACACGCGTGAATGGTGATGAAATGACTGACGCTCTGCTGACTGACTGTAGCTGATTGAGAAATATAAGTATTCAGACAATTTCATAGGAATGTGTTCACGATGTCTCGTCTCTCCTTATATATATTTACGTTCTCGCTCCTTTCACCACAAATAGCAAAAACTACCAAAATCTATCCTACATCTTCAAACAAGCCCATATTACTCGATTGCTGACACTCTTAAGAATTCGGACACAAAACAGTCCTAATCCGCCCCTTAGAAGTCTGGGCACGTATTTAGGCCCTGTCGTGTGGCCAATAGCAATAGCCGAGAATATGGTGGTTCTCACACGCGCTGCACGATTTTGTTGGTCTGGTTTTATTGACTATTTTTTTTTATGAAATCGCTTAGAAACGCCGGATATCATGACACAAGATTACGACGCCGCGTCGCCGTCCGGCTCTCCTAGGTTATTAATTACTGGCTGTTTAAAACCGCTATACGGTGCGGCGCGTGTGCGATCCTACTATTTCCCATTCAAGCATTTATCTCGGCCGGATTACCGGCATTACACAACCCAGGAAAACTATACTGTTTTGGATTATATCTACGCACATCTGTTGTGAAATTGACAAGTTGTTAGGAACATACAGTAGGTAGAGCCTTTTCTTATAACACTGCAGTTTCTAATTTCTTTCCTTCGTTATCTGCAACACTAGTTTTGTAGATAACATACTATACTAGTGACCGATACTCAAAACAAAGTACAGGCTGGTGATAAGGAACAACTTTCCCCAAGGAACATAGGTCGAAATAAGACAAAAATATTTTGAGCTTCCATAGTAATTCGAATCAGCCAATCGGCAATTTTGTATGAGAGGTCCTATGTTTTTTTCATATTTGGACCTATGTTCCTTAGGGAAATTTGTTCTTTATCACCAGCCCGATCTGAGTTTTAGCAATCGGTCACTAGTGAAATTTCACCCTATAATATATGACTTACGTACGTAATCTAGTGATCACAACAGGTTCTTTGCTAACCAAATTTGATAACCGAACTGTTGACGTAATAGGTAAATTCATAAGGAATTCCTTACTTATCAATAGCGATATACATTTTTAATACTTAGTGTGTTAGAAACTGAACCTTATTTACTACTACAACCCAGTTATGTCCTGGGTACTGCTAGGACTACTGCTAATCAAAAGGCGATTTAAGGTGCTATTCCGAAACGAACGGCCGACTGCACATGCCGCGGCGGCCGACGTCGGCCGCTCGGTTCGGATAGTATCCCATTGAAATCCATACGAACCAGTAGTGCCGCAGCGGCCAAGGTCGGCCGCCGCGGCATATGCTGTCGGCCGTCGGCCGCTCGGTTCGGAATAGCACCTTTAAAATAGTTCAAAATTAGAATCTAAACAAGATAAAATAGTAAGTAGGTGATTTTCATAATTAGTTAAACGATGTTTGTGAAACCACAAAATATTCAGTCTGCACCAAGCGCAATAGTAAATACAACTAGTTACCTACTTATTACTCAATTTTGCCCAACAATGTCTCAATAAGTAAACCTACATGACTAACAAGTCCATTTTATTGATCTTCTTAAAAGGATCGCATCATATACATACATATTAGATGTTATGCAAGTATGGTTCGAATTATGCACTATCAGAAGAACTTGGAGTTGCTTATTTAAGAGATCAGCTTATACTTGTTATTCTTCACAAATGTGTGCCAAACCTGATGATGTTGATCCCCTAAATGCGTATCTTGATGTAATGCTGATAGGACATATACAGGGTGGCCCAATTAGTAACGTCCAATGATAAATTTAAATGCCTTAAACTCCGTATCCGAACACCGAACAATTTAAAAAGTAAATAACTCGGAAACTACAAAAAATCGCGGAAATACATGGGGGTGTGTATAATACATAGGGGTGATTCGGATACTCCTCATTAAAAGGCACTCGAATGTTGTCTTTGGACGTTGCTATACAGACCACCCTATATGTAAGTACACCGATCGTTTAGTGGAGTATTTTGCGATGGAGGTGTGATCTGATGACGCAATGGACTACTTTCAGAGTGTGACAAGTTGCACGGGTAATGTTTTTGCCGATTGCAGACCGCAGCAGGTCACTCACATATTGCAATCAGTTTGCTAAACTAACAATCATAGGGTAAGTAACCGCGTATTTGAATAGTTCTAGCTATTCAACCAAAGATGGCGCTGTAGATTGGTTATATAACATTTTGCTTTAGACTAAAATTAAAATAATGTTCAAAAATATGTTTGTTTTTGTTGTATGAAATTGATAATTAACAATAAAACTACTTAGTTTAAAATTAAAAGCTACCTTTTACGCCCCGCACGCCATGTGCCTAAATTGTGCGTATACCGCAGTAAACCCCTTATTTCTCAAGCTCCGAAACAAACTATTAGCAGGGATTCGTAGCCTTCCACGGAAGACGTATAGCGATGCGACCTTATTACTTACACTTACCAGTAGGTACTGTGTCTTGGTTCTACTGTGGTGTACGTGTGGTTCGCAATAGGTAATCCAGCGTAACCGCGCGTCAGCTGACATCTCCTCGATAAATCAGTCGTGGGACCTGCGCCCGCGCGTAATTCTATCTAGTCGGGCCGCAGTATTAGCGTGTGGCTACTCTAGACGGGTCGGGCCGCAGTGTCAGCATGTGGCTACTCTGGACGGGTCGGGCCGCAGTATCAGCGTGTTGCTACTCTAGACGGGTCGGGCCGCAGTGTCAGCATGTGGCTACTCTGGACGGGTCGGGCCGCAGTATTAGCGTGTTGCTACTCTAGACTGGTCGGGCCGCAGTATTAGCGTGTGGCTACTCTAGACGGGTCGGGCCGCAGTGTCAGCATGTGGCTACTCTGGACGGGTCGGGCCGCAGTATCAGCGTGTTGCTACTCTAGACGGGTCGGGCTGCAGTATCAGCGTGTGGCTACTCTAGACTGGTCGGGCCGCAGTGTCAGCGTGTGGCTACTCTGGACGGGTCGGGCTGCAGTATCAGCGTGTGGCTACTCTAGACGGGTTGGGCCGCAGTATCAGCGTGTGGCTACTCTGGACAGGTCGGGCCGCAGTATCAGCGTGTTGCTACTCTAGACGGGTTGGGCTGCAGTATCAGCGTGTGGCTACTCTAGACTGGTCGGGCTGCAGTATCAGCGTATGGCTACTCTAGACGGGTCGGGCCGCAGTATCAGGGTGTGGCTACTCTAGGCGGGTCGGGCTGCAGTATCAGCGTGTGGCTACTCTAGGCGGGTCGGGCTGCAGTATCAGCGTGTGGCTACTCTAGACTGGTCGGGCCGCAGTATCAGCGTGTGGCTACTCTAGACGGGTCGGGCTGCAGTATCAGCGTGTGGCTACTCTACACGGATCGGGCGGGCTGCAATATCAATGTGGGGTTCACAATTAGTCATTCTCCGTAACCGCGCGTCAGATGACATCTCCTCGATAAATCAGACGTGGGATCTGCGCCCCCGCGAAACTTTATCTAGTTGGGTCAGGCCACAGTGACAGCGTGTGCCTACTATACTAGACTGGTTGGGTCGCAGTGTCAGCTTGTGGTGTGCAATACCGAAGTAGATAGGCCGGGCTATTTAGTCTGTGGGGTTCGCAATAGTCACGCCCATTACATACGGTTATAAGAAAATGCACTTCAGCGACGTTTCTTTATCAAGTTACTTTTTCTAAATACAATAATTATCTTGAACTTTTCGCATCATTCCCCTAACCAATGCCTTTGAATTTGCCAGCTTAAACTGCGGCCACACCGTCTATTACATCAAACACCTTCTGCTAGGCGATATCAGCGATTTACGATTTGTGCTCATTATTCACCGGTTCATTAGGTAATTGTTTCTGATTGATAGTTCAGACACTAGCTACAACAGCTATTTATAGGATTTGAGATGCTCCATTTACTACCCAGTTTAATGTTCCGTTATCTATCAATTTTGTTTGTGGTATATTAAATGTTGAACTAGTCTCTCGACTCGCGCGCCGGCTCCCTAAATTGTGTTTAAAGCGTATTTTCGTAATATTACGAGTACTTCACCAGCGTAAAGTTTAGTCGCGCAATTTAAGCTCAGTCATTTCAGCGCGAGTTGTCATATCTCTTCTATCTAATTAAATTCTTTGACTGAACTATTGCGTAAGTCAGTTACGGCCCTTGTTACAAGTACCTACACCACATTCAAAGTTAGTCTTACGCCTGAAAAATGTAGTATACCTATTAAAAGGAATGTTTGAAAACAAACGTTTCTGCTTTATCATTATTAGTATTTAGTAAAGATAATAGATGTGTGCGTCTCGCATCATGATTTGTGCCAGCGTAAACAGTTAACACGATCGTATAATTACAAGATAAGGTGTTAATTGTAAGTCGACATTTCTACTACTTACTTAGTTTGTGTTTTACGATACAATTATTAGATAGAGTTGTTTTACCTATTCTTTATTCTGATTGATCTCGATAATAAAATGGGATAGGTATGTTTATGGACCAAGTTAAGAAACCTTATCTTTTTTTGTTAAAGTCTCAGCTTCGAATATTTGACAAACTTGGCGACCGTCTTTTTTTGTTGGCGCTCTGCCTACTCCGCAAAGGAGGTGCCGTGATGTGTGTATATTAACACCAAGAAGATGGCGATAATCCAGGAATGATCCAGATCCACTGATCCGATGCCCGGCAAATATTAAAGAAAATATATTATATTTTTTGAAAACTTCCATAATGTTCAAGCGCGGGCAGGATTGGAAATTTGCAAGTATTAAATTTTTTTATACCTAACACAGAAAGTGTTTTGAAATTTGGTATTCAATATATTTTAATGTTTACAATTAAGATTCTTGGAAATGTTCCTAGAAAATACAATGTTGTACACCAGAAAGTAATGATCTTTGCAACGCCGTAGTGGGTAGGGTAGGGTAGTAGACAATGAACCAAGCGGCGACAGAGAGCCACCGCAGGTACACGCAGAATGCGACAATGCCAAACCGTGCAACTCACACATACAAAGCCGCCCGTTACCCTGCGCATTCCTCTCCAGTCACCGTCGAGCTCGCGACACGGAATCCTGCGCAATTCCTATTTTTGTGTTTTTGTGGATAAAAAGTAAAAAAAAATCAGGTAATTACTTTTTGTATTATATTATTTCATGAGGTTTTAGCATATTTCGCAGTTATTGTGTAGATTCTTTCGTGTTTTACGCTTCTTTTGGCAATATTTCTATACGAATAGCACGCTTGGTCGCGTCCTGCATAACCTAAAATTTTCAAAAGGGGGGTCCGGAAACATAGAGCCATTCTTTTGAAGTTGACTATGAACCGGTTCATTTTATGATTGTTTTCTTTTCTTTTAAAGGCAATAATGTTTTGCCATTAATAATCGATTGTTTTTCCATCAAATATAAGAATTTAAAGTCATTTTATAATTTTTGTCAACAATTATGTTTAATTTGTGCTTTGTCAGTTAGGGACAGCACTGTGAAAATATTGGACTGATTACATTCATAATTAGGTTAGTAGTAAGTAGTCACAAATCTTAGAATACGATAAGACATGCCATTAATAAACATAATACATTTATTTGATTGTTTTAATTCATCTAAAATACAATCTTATACATAAACAATTCATTAGATGGTGCACAGTATACTACATGGTTCTATGTATCCTACCCCCCGGTTAACTGTTCCCGCATAGGTGGATACAGGGAACCAATTGGCACTTTTTACAATAAAATGTGTTTTTATTATTAAACTTTCTGTTAAGATATTTTGATTGCTAAATTGAGTTTCTTAATTAATCTACGAGTCATTTCATGTAAAAATTATATTAATAGGACTTTTGTTTAAAAAGTTGTGGGCATTTAACAAAAACCCGGTTCATTGTCTACTACCCTACCCTACATTTCAGTTATCTTAAAACATGCTGCATTTTAGCTACGTTGACGCCTTGATTAATCACTTTACTATCAGCACATTCACTTAAAATACCACTTTACAAATGTTACACAAATACTTATTAGCAAAATAGTGTTTCTCGTGGGAACTAAAACAGTGGTATATTATTTATGCCACCACATCTTGCCACATTCGTAAATCTTTGCCGATTTATCTGTCGCCGTCAAATCTGATGTAAAACAGCATTATCGGGAACAGCTTACGGCCAAATTGCTCTCGACAGCATACAGGAAGCCGTAAATTGATAGAAATTACTCAATTATAAACGATGTCTTCGGTTGTAAGTTGGTTTATTGCAATATGCGGGTCCGACACTTAAATAAAATTTGTTTGCCTTAGGCCGACGAATGTTGCGTTTGCTTTTGTTGATGTTTTAACTTCTCATTGTTCAAGCATATCTTACAGTTGTAAAGAAATGCATGAATAAACGTTACATAGATAGGCATTACGAATTGCCCTAGCAAACTGTTTATTAGCAAACACGGAGCTTTGCCAAAACAGGACAGTGTTAAGACGTCGTCTAATTTTATGCCAACACGTAGATTTCTCTAGAATAAGAAACAAAGTTTATCAACCTTCTGAAGTGTCTTATATTTAATACCTTAGTCTTTATTTTATACTTTATATTTCTTTATTACGGTACAATTAAACTTTGTGAAATTATTTACTAATAGATTTATAATTTGTCCAGTAACATAAAACTCTGTCATAAATTTTACTTTGTTTAGTACAAACATGTTATTACTATAATGATCATGTCTTATAACTTATCTTTAAACTTATGAAATGAGGTATTTCAAGACTGAAACATATAAAACCAGTCTATTTTCTAGTTCATTTGATTATCATTTTAATCATTCAGGTCGTAATACGACCATTTGTTATAGTTATTATGTCAAAACTATACAGTTAACTTGTAGCTTGAACCCGCTCAGAATATCAATGAGTTACTTAATCGTGTTTGTATAGAAAACCAGTGGTCCGTCTGGCTAGCTAATTTAATTGTTTAAATTTTCAAATCATAAAACTATTTTTTCATTTATCGTTTTACGCAACTTCGTACTTAGACTTAGGTGATGTTTATTTTAATTCTACCTCGCTACGGATTATGATTCCCCTTATTAAAATTATTCTTTTTATTTTTTGTTTTTTCTTCTTATTTTTCTTCTTTTTGTGTTGGACACCACGTCTGCTGGTAACAGTTCTTACACCATTCTCACGATGTCTTCTCCATTGTCTACAGATACTTCGTGAGCACAGTTCTGCAATTCCAGATCTACCGAGCGCTATGCGAGCGTACTGGCCAGTTCATTCCCGGCGATCCATCACGACCTCTGCACAAGTGCGACATCTACCGACAACCTGAAGCTGGTAACATTCTCACGTGAGTACAAAATCATCACCATAAACGGGTTCTGTTAATGCTGCTGGTACACTGGAAGCCTTGCAGCGGAACATGCCCGCTGCGTACCTACGAACCCGAGATTAGGTATTCATTGACTTGAGTGGGTCCCAGCTGCCCCCCAATCTGTGTGAGTCCTAGCTCCTCACTAAATGCGAATGGCTAGGACTTGCCGGGTGGTCAGGCATAGATTTAGATTTAGTTTAGAGGTCCCGACACAGAAACCATAGTGTCCAACAAAAGGGTGGCAAGATATGCTCCTCATAAACAATGCCCTAGGAACTTCACATACATACATACACATATTACGCATATTATCCCTTGCGGGGTAGGCAGAGCGTAAACGGCCGCAAAAACGACCATTTTCACCACGTCTGACAAATATTTGAGGGTCATTCGGAAAATTGTGTATCGCCATTGTGACAGGTTGTCATCCCATCGCCTAAAATTGCAATACACACCCTCGAGTCCCTTAGTCGCCTCTTTCGACTCCCACGGGAAAGAAATGGGATGATGATATTCTAAGCCGGCATCACACGGCAATACATACATACATAAATCACGCCTATATCCCTTACGCGGTAGGCAGAGCGTTAACGGCCGTTAAATGGATATTAACACCATGTTTGACAAAAGTTTGAGGGTCAATCAACTGTGTAACACTTTAGTGACAGGTTGTCAGCCTATCGCCTAAAATTGCAATACATATCTAACCCTCGAGTCCCTTAGTCGCCTCTTACGACACCCATGGGTAAGAAATGGAGCGATGCCATTCTAAGCCGGCATCACACGGCATTAACTTAGGAACTTAAAATCGTGACAATAAGAAATTTTATCACATCTTAGATTCAGTTTATATTTCTTCTTCTTTTATTAAATAAATTATCCTTGTTACAGGCAAAAATTTGCAAAAGCTACATTCTTACACTATGTAGTTGGAATGAAAACCTTGGTAAAGGCCGGATCGCTATAAAGTACTTACGTCGATCATTATCTTAATTTTACCACAATGCTGTGTAAATTTCAATAACTGTCTCGTTTGATAGATTTCTTCCACTTTGTAGATCGTATTTGAGATAAACTTGTATTGTGTACTACTAATAAAGATTTTTCAAGGTTAACCTTAAAATGTAGACATACCATAAATAATGGCTTCCGGAAGACAATCCTTATTTCACTTTATATTCAGGAACCGAAAAATATTTTCAAATATGACAAAAGTTATAACAACCTACTCTACACAAAACTCTACTGCTTACGCAAATATATCTTAAAGAAATAGTAGGTTTTTAAAATTGAGTATTCTACACATACATACATACACATATCACGCCTATAATCCCTTGCGGGGTAGGCAGAGCGTAAACGACCGCAAAAAACGGACATTTATGCCACGTCTGACAAATATTTGAGGGTCAATCGGAAAATGGTGTATGGCCATAGTGACAGGTTGCCAGCCCATCGCCTTAAACTGCAATACACTGCATACCCTCGATTCCCTTAGTCGGCTCTTATGATATCCACGGGAAATAAACGGGAAGATGCTATTCTAAGCCGGCATCACACGGCATGGAGTAATCTGATCGCAATCATTTTTAAATAAATACAACAATTTTATTTCACATCGTTCAAAACCCTATCCAATGACACTATACCAGTTTTAAGCCAATCATGCAATTATAATATCACTCTAGTTGCTATAAACCGACGTATTATTACACAATATATAAAGGGTGCTAGAAAATTATTGCGATCCTAGTTGTAAATTATTTGATTGAACCAATACGATACTCGTATTTCGAAAAATTGATTTGTATTGGTTTGCTCGTCAGAAAAGATAAAGCCAAGTCGATCTAGAAACAAACCGTATGCACTGCTAATTCAGACGCCTGAAGTGGCTAAGTTTCCATGAATAAATGAATCAATGAAATGAAAAGTACTCCTATGTTTTAAGCAATATATGTGTTCTTTGTTTTGTAAATTTAGAACGACTTGCTTGTATATCTTTTGGTCGAAGGTTAGGCATTTTCACCCGTTTATTACGGTCTGCAAATGTCGAGAGATCTCAAACGTCCGTTCGTCAGCTGTGTGGTAAAAATTTGTGATTTTTATTACTTTTATACTAGAATAGAGTAATTTGTTATCAAGAGTGTGGCTTAAAGACCCTGTATAATAGTAACAAAGTAGTAGTGAGGTATTATTAGATAAAATTATTGGAATCGTGTAATAGGACAACCTTGACCGACACCACAAGGTTGTATTGAAATGAAATGGACCAACACAATAGTAAAGTAAGTACCTACTCCATTAATATCCGTTTGTAGTTTTCACGGATATAAGATTTTGGTAGATACCTAACTTGAAACGATTCAGTGCAGACTTAAAATGGCGTCATCCTGTATCTATCGGTTGGTCCTAAAAAGGCAACTATCGAAAGGTATAAAACCAGGGATTGAGAGCAGCAGCGTTTCCTGTTAATACAATAATACTTTGAACTGCGCTATCAAAAAATCCTACCAAAGAGCCAAGCGTGGTGTGGTGAATATCACCCAATATGCAGAGGCACCTGCCCAGCAGTAATCTGTTGATGAAGCTTGTAACTCAATTCAATTAACCCTTATTAAGACATAGACCGGATACTACTGGATTTTGGATATAGATTACAAAAGCAATGCAATAATCGGGTATGCTCTATTCTAGTAGAGTTAAAAGCATACAGTATGTAGATTTCTTAATGGCTTGGCTCTGAGGCAAGAGAATCTCAGAGTAATAATTAAAAGTATGCACCCCATAGCTTTTGAAAGTATTGATTTCTAAGCATAATTAGAAAAATTGTATGACAAATAATAATAAGCTACCGACTACAAGAAATTAAATTAAAGCTTAGCTATCGCAAGGTTAGAATTATAATTTCCTACATTAAAGTATGAACACAATAGCAAATTAATTAAGAATCATAACTATAACTCACAAGTAGGTACTTGATTATGGTTAATGAAGTCACACTTCAAAATTAAGCAAATTTCCTAGTATGCAAAAAGTTGCGGAAGTTCTGTCGATGTAGGAAATTCATGCCAAACTAAATTTAGGTGGTGGTTTTTGGAGACTGTTTAGCAATAACTTTTCTACTCAAATGCAGCAATCTTTACTGAATATTGCAAGGACATTTTCTTGAGTACACTATGGGGAACCCTCGGGAGGCCTACGACCAGCAGTGGACTGCAATTATTGCAGTCCACTGCTTATAGTTGTATGTATTTTCTTACGGCTTGTCGCTAACGATCAAAAACAATGCAACCGAAAAAAAACATACATGAGTTTTACACACCGACTGTATGTCTTAATGCTACGATACATCTTATATATAAATTTAAGAGATCCTGTGTTTATTTCATTACAAAAAAAATTTATTAGTATCTACTGGTAAGACTCATTTTCATACTTTCACAAAGTTATCGCTGCGTCCTTGCCCTAAAAGGGTCGTATAATAAAATGTCACAATCAAATAGATATCTTGGCTAGGTATGCATTTAATGTAGTAGTATAAAATAGATATGAATCTCGGCATAGTTGAGTTACCTACGTTATGTAACTCAGTCCAGCAAGTACTGATATTTGTGACCCAAATACGTAAGTTCACTTGTTTTGCTCTAGTAAGGTTTGGCAGATGTAGTAACGTTTTCGTTTCATTAGTTAGTTATTTTCCACAAAGTACTATCAGCAGCACTTCGATCTATCAGTAAAAGAGATCAACCTATCTCTTTAACATATTTATATAGGTATCTCGAGGTGCTAGTTTCGAGAGCAGCTAGCACCTATTTAATCACACACCTAGATACCGTTACCAGCGGTCCGAAGCTAGTACTTACAAATTAGTAGCTGTCATTTTCTCCGGCTGCTGGCCTGACGCTGTCAATATGCTTAACTTACGGTCTCCGTTGTACCCGTGTGTTGCGACAACAGATTTGCCCCATATCCAACCACTTCCTACACCAGTCCGCAGCTTACGAGGTAATTAGAGACGATGGGAGTCACGACTCAACACAATTCTACTTTTGAGCAAAGAAAACATCAAAACCAGTCTAAGCAGTAAAAATATTGAAGCCAAAGTCTGTTGACTAATTGAAATCAAACTTGGTCCATGTTAGATAGGGTATAAGTAGGTAGGTATGTTTCAGATTGGCTATGGAGAACACTTTTTAAGGTTTCATCAAGACTAATAGGCAAGAAACCGCACAAATTCTTGAAAAATATTGGTTCTTCGTCTGTGCAAGGTTTTCTTAAAAGGAAGCATATGGCCTGTACAACTTTATCAAGAAATATCTGTTTCGTTTCGGGAATTTCTTTAGACTGGTTTTTACATTGAAATTGTCTTCTACAAAGGCAAGTAAAATAAAATAATATGTACCTTGTAATTTAAAATAACTACCCCCCACGGGGTTTAAAACTGGGTCAGTATTGCTAGTTACAAAGTAGGTAAAACAGGGCAATCGTGACTCAGACGTGGTTATATAACGTAGGGTCGACTACCGTAAGACAATACCTGGTTCTGGCTATTGATACGGTTGCGTTGCATACGATTCTTGGGCAATGGACGGACAGTGCCTAAGTTTCCTAGAAAGAACAGTAATACACTAAGGATAATTTTGCGTCAGTCACTGACAGTAAATCGGAAATAGTATACGGGGTGAAAGAGACAGCCCTCCGAATACTTATAGGGTACATGCAGACTATGAACGCGAACAACTTTCCCCTAGGAATATATATCTGGAAACTTAAAAAAAACTACCTCCCATACAAAATCACGATCAGCTGACTGCATTTACTATGGGAGGTAATTTTTTTATTTTTTTTACCTTTCCTGGAATATTTTTTCCGGGAAGTTGTTCAGTTTGATGGTTTCAAGGCACTGTATTAGTGTTCGGAGGGCTGTCTCTTACACCCTGTATAATTTTTAGGGTTTCCTCACTCAAAGAATGGTAAAGTTATTCAATTAATCTAGATCACTACTGAAATTACTAATAAATGTTTAAAAAAAACTTATCTGCGAATGACAACCCATTCAAAAGTTAATTAGTTTTCTAGTTATTGTACTTAATTTATTAAAGCTTACTCGTTTAGTAGAGCAACGGCCTTTGATGACTATTTTAAAATTACAGTGCTCAATGAACCAAAAACTGCCTTGCTTCATAAACTTAGTAGAAAACTAGCAATTAGAGTTACTTTGAGTAATTTTTAGATCGGCAAGGTGTGTATGTGTGCATTGCATAGTTCCACCTCGCTCCAGATGTCACTGTTCTCAAATACTGTTCAGGTATATTATGCTACGTATCAATACCTCATACCACCGAATAATCTTTTTTTTTAAAGTATATATTCTGTGGACCTACAGATAAATTACAAATTTGTAATATTGCTAAGATCGAGTATGTAATATGATTGTAAAACGGCAATTAGAGCTTAGTGGAAAACTTTTTGAAATCATGAACATGAATTAAGCTCGTTTCTCAATAACTTTACAATTAAAATATCAGTACCGAGTAAAATCATACAACTATGGTCCAGAATTCTACATTTTCAACTTTGCGATCTTGTATAAAATGGAAATACGCTGCTATCGTGATACATTTCGATCCGAGGTATACCTTGATCATATTTCTTTAATATTTATAGGGTAGTATCTGTAAAAAACACGTCAAGTATTTTGTTTATTTTTTTTTTAATTTGGACCATTGTTGTCTTACGTGCTTTCAAATATGGTCCAAGTTCAATTTCCCCTTAAAAACGTATGATAACTTAATAAAGGACTATAATTGGGATCATATTGTGTGAGGTTAGGGATTTTGACAACATGTATAGCAAAAAATAGAAAACGTAAAAAAAAACGTATTTTTTATTAGTTGAAAGCTTAACATGAGATCAAATTTAACAAAATCTTCTTTCTTCTACTTAATACTTAAAAAAAAATTAACAAAAATAGTCTTCTTAAATAGGACCAAAGTTGTATGACAGGACCATAGTTGTATGGTTTTACGGTATGCAACGTGTTATTATGGCATATTTATTATAACGTGCTCCATACATAAATTGTAGGCATACAATATATTCATATTCTGTGCATTCATAGTTTCATACAAAGTGAAACAAAACTCGGGAAATGTCCCATTGCCACTTTAATTTAATTAAATTTGTATTCAAAATATTGCCGTGTGATGCCGGCTTAGAATAGCATCACCCCATTTCTTTCCCGTGGGTGTCGTATAAGGCGACTAAGGGACTCAAGGGTTATATGTGTTTTGCAATTTTAGGCGATGGGCTGACAACCTATCACGATAGTGATACGTAAATGTCTGAATGACTCTCAAATGTTCTTCTACCATCGGACATCCAGACGCACCGCCGGATACCATCCGTACCTGGTTGCCATTCCACCAATTCGGACTAAGCGCTTCCAGTCATCATTTATAATGCGGACTGCTAAAGAGTGGAACTCACTACCTGCGTCTGTGTTTCCAAACGCATACAACCCTAATCTCTTCAAAGTAAGAGTGAACAGGCTTCTTCTGGGTGAGCTCGCTCCATCTTAGACTCTGTCTCTGTCCTATGACCTAGACTAGAGTCAAGAGCAAACCCATCATTAATTTTTAAAAACATGTTTATCAGACGTGGCGTAAGTGACCGTTATTGCGGCCGTTTACGCTCTGCTTACCCCGCTAAGGCTATAGGCGTGATATATGTATGTATGTATTCAAAATAATAATAATCAAGTCGTACTAAGTAACCAAAATTGTGCCTACTCTAAAACGAGCGAGTGCTGAAAACTGTTTACATATTTATAGTGCCGATCAAAAGCTGGAAACATTTGTTTTTGCTCTTTGGACAACCCTATGCTTATATGTGAAAATAAGTGATGCTAAATAAGGATTTAATAGAGCTATGAACAGAATTACACATACCCATATCTACGCGGAATTTACCAATTACTTAGACAACAGATGCAATCGCGTACCTATTCTGCCTGAACTTTAAGTAGTCGGTCGCTTTTGCCAATACGGAAACAAACCTTGCATAAAGGTGTCTCCAAGTACCGATTTCGCAAGTCATGATTATGAAGGATCCATAAATTCAAATAATAAGTAGGTAAACATTTTGATCACTGCCGCATATCTTCTATTTGCCTAAATAGATATAAACGTTTATAGGCTAGACTCAGTTTTGTAACTTGCAGTACTAGTGAGAAATTACATTTGACAAGAAAATTGGAGAGAGAAGTTAAGGAGCGTGCAACTAATTTCGTCATTAACACCAGTGCCCGATATTATCAACAGGATACAATTTTAAAGGTGAAATACGATGTTCATTGCGTAGTTGGTTAACCATTATGATACCAGGAATATTAACCGGCTACGCAATGTACTAGAAATGATACCTTTAGACTTGTAGCCTGTAATTTCCAAATATAAGGAACAGATGGTGAAATACAGCAGCATCGACCGACACGTATAAAGACCAATATCGAATTTGATAGAGCTCACATTACTCAGACGGCGGTCGTTACACAACCATGTCAGAGGCCTACAACTAGTAGTAGGCGGTTGAAAAACTCTGGACACCAGGGTTCATCGTGTCATTGGACGGCTCGTTGTCCGACACGAAAAGAGAAATCGAGAGATAGAGCTTAAAAGTATTCACTACGTCGGCTTATAATTGTACATTGAGAAACAAGCAGTAAATAAGAAAAAGATAATGCTAGGCAGATAATCTTATAATTATCAGGTGTGAATATGTAATGTTTCACACTGTACAATGAATCCCACAAAATATAATAGACTGCTGATTTTTTGTGTTTGTCAATTAATGAAAACATACTTTTTTACAAAACAGAGACATACACATTAAAAGAGTTACCATTGCATGCTTACCAGCTTAATACAATATCCTGTACTTAACTAACAATTTTCAGATTTTCTATCTTACTAATGCGCTATAGTGAATTAAAAATCGATGGAAGACTAAGTTACTCGTAATAACTGTTACAGGCGCATAATGGAACGCGGATCCTCTCAACCCTGGAACGTCATCCTGCAACAGACCATCGGTGAATCCCGGCTGAACGGCGAGGCGCTTAGAGACTACTTCAGACCTCTGGAAGACTGGCTGAGAAGCGAAAACCTCAGGACCGGAGAGTACCTGGGCTGGAGCTATGATGGAGACTACTGCAAGTTCAGGTTGGTAAATTATCAGGCCAAGCAGAGATCTTAATCTTTACTATTCGAAGCGGTAGACCAAGGCCAGTCCAGACCTGACAGGTAGATGGAGGATATAGTGGCCAATGCCGGTAGAAAATGCATGCAGGAGGTACTGAACCGGAGGGGATAGCTTGATACTAATGTGTGTTGATTAAAATAGATAGAGAACTGTTTTTTTTATTATTAATGATGAGTTTGCTCTTGACTCTAGTCTAGGTCATAGGACAGAGATAGGATCTAAGATGGAGCGAGCTCACCCAGAAGAAGCCTGTTCACTCTTACTTTGAAGACATTAGGGTTGTATGCGTTTGGAAACACAGACGCAGGTAGTGAGTTCCACAGAGCTCTACACTGCTTAATTTGGTAGACCGCAAGAGAAAATATTAGTGTCGGGGAGTACCTACAATTCAAACTAGATCGTTCTTTATTCCCATGGGGGTCATTTGGAGTTCTAATTTCGTGTTCTCATTTCCAGCATCGAGACGGCAGGTCTTCAGGTGTACGGAGGGTTCTACAACGCAGCTCACCACCACTTCGGCGTCACAAGCTTCGTCTCCATTCTCCTAGTGTCCATGGTCACCACAGTTATTGGCATGCGGTGGCGATAGAATAACCTTAGTGTGTTTACTTAAGATACATTTTATACGGTTGGTCATTCATTGTAAGCCTTGTATTTTTTTACCACATTTGTAAGATGACATTTTGTATATTATATCGTGAAATGTTTTATTGGTTTTATGTACCTTTAAAAAAATATATAATCTTGCAGTTACTTCAACCAAAATTAATTTACGTATATCTTGCACCAAGTATCTGTAGTGTATATTATACTCATACAATTTGAAATTACACCACAAAGTTATATGACAGTATGGATTTGGGTAGGTCATCCAAACTCATGTAACACTTATTCGTAGCAATAATGTACGTAAATAATACAGCTTATATATTCTCAGGGTTAATTTCATAGTATTATGATATATAAGTAGGTATAAATGAGTTTTAATGTATATATAATAATTACTGATCTAGATTTATTAATTGATCAAAGATTACAATGTTATTTTTGTAAATAGTCGATATTCTGAAGACTTCATAAAGTTTATTTTGGATATTATTGTGATAACGATTTAAGTAATATGAGTGATTAAACATAATAAATAAGATTTTTATGAAAACTGTTATGTGTTCATTTTATCCCTATGAGTTTAATGTAAATTTCAATACAAAATAAAATTTTTAGATTTCCGTTACCTAAAACCAATTGAAAAGTGTAAATTTTGTTCCAGTTTTGGGTCCCATTAATAAAGACTACATTAATTAGAACTAAAAAATACACGAAGAAGCAAATTACATGTTAAAAGAGGTATTTTATAGAAAAGGCACTAAATTCTCATTCAGTAATTCACAGAAGTTTAAAACTCCACAATCCATTTCTTTTGATGAAAGTCTTTGTACTAACTTTGAAAGTACGTTAGTACGCTCGATGCGGGCAGACATAAAAGAATAAGTTGTAATTGAGTTGGTCAATGAACAGCTCAACTTTATTACTAAGAACCGAGTGGGGTTAAAGATAGAAAGATTTATACAGGATCCTAGAGCAGACAATAGCACCTCTAAATACTTCTGTGTAAAAAGAACTTCAAAAAGGTAGTAGTTTGATATAAAAGACTACTACTTCTTGTAGTGTGGAACATCAAATGGATGAATGACCCGATGAACCCTTGTAGGCCTCTTACGCCTCTGATATTGTTTTATAAGAATCGCCCTTCTTGAAGTAAAACTGAGTATGTAGGGGAAAAGGGGGCAAGCCGGGGTACTTAACGTTTGAAGCTCAATAAAACTGTCAGTTTTAAGGTTTAATAAACATTCTTGTTATCATTATTACGTTTGGTAATCAGTCTTTAATATTTTCATAGTTTTAGGAACATAGGTTTAGTAATTAAGTATAATACGATCAAAATGTAGAAAAAGTCCCATCACCCCGTCTTGCCCCTAGGGTGGGGTAAGTCGGGGTACTCCTAAGGGGCGAGATGGGGTATCGAAATAATTAACATAATATTATTGTTGACAAAACTCGCATTTGAGCGATAAATCTTCGTCTTCGTCCACCGGTGTGTACACCGGTACAGCTGCAGTGAACCCATTTACCACAAGCTGAACAAGCAACCCAACCTTCGTTAGACTCAAAAAATAACGTCCGTCACAGTATAAACAGGGAGCGTTTTAATCATCACTGTCACTTTTCTCCTTGGATACTTTAGGTTTCGTTACTTTTTTCTTTTTGGTTTATCTTCTCTTTCTATTGAAATGCCTTTCCGCATTCTTACGTTCTCTTATTTCTTTTTCTTCTGTCTGTCTTTTTCTGCAAGCTTTTTCTTTTGAATCGCCTCCTCAATTTCATTTTTACATGGTGATGAAGTAATAATAGCAATCTGGCCTCGTTTTTTAGTCACACGAGGAGTTTTTCATAAAAATGTTATGTGCTTTCTATATTTACTTGTAGGTTTTCTGGAACTATATTAACTTTTCTTTCCGAAGCTGTTTTTGGGACAGAAAATACCGTCGCTGCTAACATATATAAATTCTACCACAGCTTTCACTCCATTTTTCATTGCGTCTATGGACCATTCTTCTCTGTTTGTTTTGTTTTAAATATAAGTTTTTACCATTCTGTAACAAAATAAATACATTTTAAGTAACATGATATAGACCGCTACGCATGGAATTTCATAAAGGGCATGATGGGGTAATTTGGTACCCCCTGTTGCCCCTTTCGGCCAGATTAAACTAAAAAAAAACATAAGTAAAAAACGGTTTGCAATACACAAATAAACAAATACTCACCTGTTAGAATAATTATTGGCACACCCATTTAAAAAATCACGTCACTCGATTGCAAGTAGGTTAGGTAGAGTCAGGTCCCAAACAAACTTTAAAAATTGATCAAGAACTTGCCAAAAACAATATTCTTGCAAACAAAATTTAACGCGTGGTTTCACCGTGCTGTCACTTTGCTCACTAGTAGATATCATGGCGGCGCGTCAAAATGCACTAGATTGATCGTGATTGATCAGTTAGTTTTTTATTTAAAGCGAATACCCCGGTTTACCCGCCACCCCGTCTTACCCCCCTTTCAAACATTTTATATACTTATCGCTACAGTCAACGCAAATAAATGCTCAGTAAAGATATTTGGCGTCGATTTCTAATGTAATTTCAAATAAAATCAACATAACCTCTTGTCAACGATACGATTAGATAAATTATGTAACTTTTATTCCCGCCAATAAACTAATCAGCATCACCGATAAGACTCTTGTCTACGATAGGATCAGATAAATTATGTAATTTGTATTCCCGCAAATAAACTGCTATGCAGTTTAGCAGGTCTGTGTTTACTTTTTGGTAATTTTATTTCTGTTTAATAAATGCTTTTTTTATTTTTATTTTTATTTTTTCATCCCTGATGATTCGTTTGATAATATATAAGAGAAATAACAATTACCTACTGAAGTACGTATTATGATACCTACTTAGACAAATTATGTTCATAATAAATTGGTTAACTTTGAGTGTAATTTGTATGATTTGGTTTAGTAATAAATCTCGAACCAAAAGGTTAATGATGATTGATTATTCCAGGGAGGAAACACTATATTTAAGCATATTGACATAATAAATTGATAATGTTTTGCTCATGATTAGCAAAAACTGCGTTATAAGCCTAACGAATACTAATTTGTGTCAACATGTAGTCAACATTCCCATGTCCAGCCGTGGACTGTTGTGGCTGTTAATGTTTAATGATAAAAAAGTACCAATACTAGGTATGTACCTATACCTTGGTATTTAGATACGCGTAATTGACATTTATTTACTCAATAAATATAATTGACTGGAAATTCTATTCCATTAGTAAATAAACCTTACCAAAATAATGACCAAAAAATGTTTGACTGTAGAGCCATGAAACTAGTCGCGGGAGAGGATTTAATAAAATATAGACGCCACATTAAAACAGTACAGTGAGTACCACAGATAAAATCTCTGGGTGTTCTGATACAAGACAATTTTTTTAAATAAATGAACACGATATTCTCCTTTGTCAAATACTAATATAGGGTGAAATTATACTTGTGATCGTAGCGAAATATCAAGACTGACTGTTGATAAGGCACATACATACATAAATCACGCCGCACGGGTAGGCAGAGCGTTAACGGCCGTGATAAGGAACAAATTTCCCGAAAGACCATAGGTTGGAATATACCAAAAAAAACTGAGTTTAACTCAAATCGGCTGATCAACAATTTTGTATGAGGTCCAAATTTTCGTATTTTGATATGACTATGTTCCTTGAGGAAAGTAGTCCCTTATCACCAGCCCGTCTCAAGTTTTCGTTATCGGACAGTAGAAAATTTTCACCCTCTATATTTAATGTCAAAATACCAAAAAAAACAAGTCACAAGTCTAAAATAAAAATCACTGAAACAAAATAACGTTTTGCCAAGTTTTTCCATACCTACATACGGTTTGTGTTCGTCATTTTCTGTAAGTTTATTTTCACTAGAGTTGGGTTGGTCACCAAAGTAATACCAGCTGAATATGTAAACGTCAGTATCAAGTTTATCATTGTAGAACTTTTTATAAGCAACCAATCCGCTATCGCTGTGGCCTGATGCCAATAAACAAACATAGCTTCCCTCTGTATCCCCCGCTGATAAAGTAACACTCCCGAATAAACATTACAGATAGCTAACAGAGGGACGTACCGACAGTGTGGCGCGACCTTACTATATCATCCTGGTCACAGATTAACTATATGTAAGCTAGCTATCCTGATGAGTTACTGAGAGAAGCGATTAGCCGACGTAGGAATGTATATTATGAAGCAATTGTGTCACAAGATTGTTCACGAAGTCAACAGTTTCTTGTATTGGATAAAGTGTGGTTAAATTAAATATATATTGCAAATCCAGAAAATGAGAGTTCATCATAAGAATATAATAATAGACAGATCGCCTCACGAGATTTCGACTTCAAAAGTTATAATATAATTAAACTTGATTTAGCTTATATATTATCTAAGAACTATTATACTCGATATATTACCAACATTTTGAAGATTTTCTCATTAGCGTTGGCCATAAAATACATAAACTAAAATTTCTATCGTAATATTTTATTTACTATCGTTATTTAAAAAATATTTACCGCAAAGGTTATGTTATAATAGTATTAAACTTAGATTTTGCTTCTTTATTATCTTAAGAGCATTATACACGACACGACAAATAAAAAAATAATTTGCTTTTCACTTTTGCGATAGCCATAAAACACAAAAAAGCTCTATCAACGTAAAGATACTTTTTTACAATTATTTATTTAATTAATTTCGTCTTAGAAAATATGTATAAATTTCATGTATTTAATTATATCATAAGTGAATTTGGTCGGGCTACTGGAGTATAGCTGTTTACTTACACCTTGAACCACGTCATGAGTAGATTATAAAATATCTTAGAAGCCATTTGTGTAATAGGAGCAATAAAAACGTTGATCAGCCCCATAAAGTTCTCTAACAGAAATAAGCACAGTAGGTAACAATGTTACCAACTCCACCCGCATACAATCGCACATTGCAGCTTTACAAACATCGTTACGCAAGGGTCACCACATTTCCCGACAAACCAGGATAGAGTCGGGCTTTTCTGACAACTACATTGGCAACTACTAGGTAGCTCTTGTGCCCAATAGAAATTATGAGGGGTCGTGGGAGACAACAAAACTGATACGGAGTGTTGATATATTCCACCTGAAGTCAAATTACCAACTTGGTTTCATGCTAAGTAATGCAATTTACTGAAGGGAATATTTTAAATAAATGAAGCTACATGTGATGAAAGAGTACCTTTGCCAGTTTTCTATGTTATTCAGAATTTCTTCAGCTTGAAGCTTGCGCTCGAGAGTCAGTCGGACTAACAGTTATCAAAGGTGTCTGTCCGGGTAAAATATTCTGCGACGGACCCAAAATACCACCGGCGATATCACTGGGCCAGCCAACAATTATCCGGCCATTCGACTAAAACCTGGCAATCCTAGCTAGTTACGCCCGCGCCCCCTCGCGGCCATCGCCGACAATGTGTCGCCAGCTTATTGAATCTCGTGCCTTGGCTCCCACTTCTGTTTATGTGTACGAGTATGTCGACCCTACCTAGCTAGTGTTATATCAGCCCGTAAGTTAGAGAAATAACAGATTTTTGTGAATGCATGTGATTTTTATTTTATATTTGAGATTCTTTTTTTTTTCGTAATTTCTTCTTATTCTTTCATTGCATAAACCGACATTTTTATAAGTTGGAATTTTTGTGGGCTTGTCTTCAACTTTCATTACTCTAGCTAGAAATGAATATTGCCTTAGGTACCAATAAAATTTCGGCTGCGGCAAATTTAGTCACTGGATTTTAAACCTTTTTTTTACTGCTACTTATTTTTTCTACTGAAGGTGCATTCGTCAGGAGATACAACTGCGACTGCGAGGCGTGTCATATTTTCTCTATGTAAAACTGAGTGTCGATTTCCTGTGCTAGCTAACCCTTAGCTTTATGATACCCGTGGGAAGAAATTGGGTGAAACTAATGTCCGTTTTGATATATAGGTACAATATATATAGGTACGAGTACATAGACAACAAAATAATTTACACTAAAAGTAAATATTTTTCATTCAATTTAGACGAGTAGGGCAGTTGCAACTACAGACGCCTACGTAATAGGTGTAATAATGTCAGAGGCTTACTGCTAGTAGTTGGCGGTTGAAAAACTTTGACACCAGGGTTCATCGGGTCGTTAACGACTCGGTGTCCCATATGAATAAGACGAACTAACATGAAAAATTATTCTTCTCAAAACCGATTCCATAATACGGGAGATAGCGGGCAGCAGCGTTATTGAACTACCGAGTCTCCCTTGCCGACAGAATGTCGCCAGCTTTATTGAACCACTGCCTGGTTCGGTAACGCGGCGCACTATTTACTTCTCTTAGAGTCGTAAATAATCTGCGTATAGTTAAATCGCGGAATTTCGACAAAACGATTCGAACAGAAAACCTTTGATGCCATATTTGAACATTCAGAAAATCCGTCACTGAAAGTTACGCAGATGTGCTGTGTTTCTAACCTATAATACTATCCAGCCTATTACAGTATCCATAGTAAATAGTCTGGATATCAAACAAAACATTTAATCTACACTCGTCTCATAATGTTCGAATTATGAATTCGAAAACAGTTGCATAAAGACCTACTTTTTACATTCTGCCTATAAAAACTAGGTTTTACTATAAATTACTGAAGCGTAATGACTTAATGAGAAAACTCTTACTACGATAAAGTTGAGAAATGAAACGAAGTTTTTTTTTGCCAATACTCAAATCGCCATCTTCCTTTGTTCGGCAATTTTTCGGATGTTGTTCAGTTTTTTTAATAGGTTTTTGTTCTGTTGTTGTTCAGATGTTGTTCATTTGTTGTTCAGATGTTGTTTAGTTGTTGTACCGATGTTGTTCAGATGTTGAGCAGTTGTTTAGATGTGGTTCAGTTGTTATTCCGATGTTGTTCAGTGTTGTTCAGTTGTTGTTCAGTTGTTGTTCAGTTGTTTAGTTATTTGTTGTTGAGACTCGACATCTAAAGAACTGTTAGTAAAGAATCTTCTAAAATTCATATCAAGCCATATTACGTTCTCGTATTGAATTTGACCATGTATCGGGCCTTGCAATCGCCGGTGCGGACGTTTGGAAAAGTGTTCAACTGATTTAATTTTTACAGTGTAGATAAAATAATGTATGCAACTGCATATAATTAAGCATTAGAATGCTTGTGTCAATCTATTTCTAATGACCCCCATTATATGACAGTTGCATAAACTACTATTATGCCTTTGATGTGTTTTTAGATCAAATATAACACATTAATATTGGAACACCAGGGAAAATCACGAAGGAAATAATGATAGTCGGTAAAGGAAAATTCCTCGCATACCTACTTATCAAACAAATATTGGCGTCTCTCACATTTGTTCTACAAGAATGCTACGACGCGACAGGCGTAGTAACGCCCGAAATTGCATTCCTCTCCAAGCTTCTTGGAAGATATCTACAAGAAAAATCACCTTACGTTTCATTTTGTAAGCACCAATTTTATATACGATAGGGGTACCAAAGTCAAATATATATTGCTTTACCTATTTCGTACCTTATTTGTGTACGTGAAGATTATCTGACTTTCATATAAACAAAGAGATTTCCTCTGGGGAAATTAACCTAATACCAAAACATAAAGCTAATCTTTTCCTGATGAATAAATCATTTTTACCGAATGCCGAGTATTTTCGGTACCTAGCTACAATATTTCGTGAAGACCTTTAACTAATTTACGAAATAGAGAGAACATTATATAAAAACTTCAAGTTTCCAGCAAAGTAGACACATGTGACTATTCTGTAAGCACACTTCCCCCAAAGTGGACAGGACAATTTTCCATGTTATCCTTGCTAATAAAAACTAAAAGGGTCCGTGGAAACCGCTATTTTTATTCCAAACGCATACCGTGTCATATCTACCCACAGGATAACATAAAACTGCGCTCCTGTACCAACATGCTAGTCGATAGAACTCCTTCAGGATTCAGGGTAATCTAGTTACCACAACTAACTAACTCGTTAGTCGCCGCCGGTAGTCGGGAAGATTCTGAATGTACAACGTTTAATCTAAAGTCCTTACATGAGTTTAACAAACTTATATCTTGTTCTATTTAGTATGTTCAGATAGCGATGTATTTTACGCACGCTCATGCTGTCCGTGTAAGTAGTATTTATTCTCTACTCCAAGCGCGGTTCTCCCACTTTCCGTAACGCATGCGTCTGTCAGATGAAATAAAATTGCAATTTCGTGTAATTGCAATTTCCCATCATATTCCCTTACAAATACGGTGCGTTGACGGATAAGTCGTTTGCATCTGGTTAACAGACGACGCATTCCTCAAGAATATTTTATCCCTACTTTTCTTGTCAGTAGCCTAAGTATTTTCAGACCGTTGCTTGACTACCGATTGCTAGTTCCACGCTCCTGCATTACATGCACAGGCATACATCCTGTACCTATTTATATCAAAATCCGTATCAGTTTACAAATTTCAGGTTACGCTTACATTCACAGCTACAAACCATGCATGCCTACATACATAATATCCTTTAGTAATATTTATCCTTGCTTTCTGTAGCAAAGTTCAAGTATTTCTTGCCAGTATCATAACAGGCCACGCTCCCACACCCTCCCTTTACGAGCACAGCAAGTGGCATCCTGTATCCAGCATTCCGGCTGTATTATCCCTGTGCTCCCAATGTTCCCGGCGCGACCCAGTCGACTCCGGGCCGCGGCGACGTCCGCTTGTGCTCCTTACTCATTCTGATCGCCTAGTACATAGCTCAAGTTGTTTACAGTCTTATCAGTTATTATCGCGAGTGTCTGTACCTATATTAGTTTTGTGTAATGAAATAAAGGAGTTAGCTATTGTAATGTGTAATTTTACGAATTAATTTCGGCTGGTTATTTTTCATCATTAGTTCTTTTTATTAACTTTGCAACGAGAACTTATGAATTTAGAAAAACCTCAAGGATTTTGTTTTAAAAGCTTGTACCTATTTTATTACTTTAATACAATTCAAGCCAAAGTTTTCGTGTGTGTTGTGTAATTCGGCGTAAACCCAATTTTCTAGAGCAAGATTCATTTTCTAAAGCAGCCGAGTTAAGTAATAGTCCGTTTCTTGATAATTAAAGTTATATGGAGTCATTTTCCTAGATAATAATTATCTTATTCAAAAACTGTAAGACAGTACCAATCATTCATTCAAGTCAAGGAAACGGAGCTTAAAAACTTGTTTCATATAATATCCCATTCAATTCATGGAAATTAGTTACATAATGGAGTGTAACGAATGCAATTACATCTGTTCCCTTGTAGCAGCTACCAGGCGACCAGCGGCTTGTGGTATGTTCATTAGACCAATTAATATGCCATTAGTCCACAATTACTGAGCGGGCAGCTGTTTTGTAGATCAAATCTGAAATGATTTCAAGACTGAGTTCATAAAAGCTTTTTTATTGTAAGATCAGGCCTGAAATGTGATTGATAAAAAAGGAATGATTAACTGACACTATGTAATTTAAAAATATTAAATTTGAAAAATTGTTTCTTCGTACAAGTATAAGAAAAGCCAAACACAGGACAAACCACGAGATACCTAACAGACTAAGATATAATTAAAATATAATTAGATACGATAAATATTGTAGGTAAACTTGATCTCAAATCTTAAGCCCGACGCTTTGGATTTATGAGCACGTTTATTTGTCTTTTCATTCATTTTATTGTGTTAAATACTCGTATTTTCATAAATTACTGGCCACCTAATAATTGAATAAAATAAATAATCAAGATAAAAGCGTAACATTCATGCGCAGTTTCGTAAATTGCAGGAACGTTCTGATTAGACTATCAGATGCCAAATAGAGCACATCCTGTGCGCATTTCGATCATATTACACGTTCTCCAATTTGTACATACACATTGTTTAAATTCCATCATATTAATGTGACAATTGAGATATTCAGTTGGACTCGTTGCACCGATCACATAGCCGGTAATACGAAATTGAAAAATGTATGAGAATAGTACGATTAAGTACCAAATAATTAAAGTCGTTTTTTTTATGTGTCTCTTTCTAACTCTTTATCATCGAATTATATAATTCAACTGAAATAGTAGAGAAAAGGAAGTGTTATTACTGCCTTCCTCTTACAAAGTTTTACGATTATGCTAAAAAGCTTTTACATGTTAGGACAACGACACAGAGCCTAAAAATCATTTTGTCATTAAAACTATGATAAAATTTCAAAATTAAGACTACTACACTGTAAAATGTCTACATGAGGCTTTGATTGATTTATTTATATATCACACATTGTAAATTACATATATAGTTACAGATGTCTAATATAGGAATTCGCATAGTGCTCGTCAAAAATATAATAATGATGTAAACAATTTGAAAATATTCAATAAAAGAAAACAATGTCATATATGATAAAAATAAATTTTGATTTTAAAATTTAAAATCCAACATAAGATTTCTCAGTTTGGGTTCGAAATGTTTTGTCAGAGATTGAATTTCTTTATTAGTAGAACGTAGAACCGATGATAATAACAATAACAATATTTTATAGTCACTAAAAGATACAGCAATTGACGAACGGAAGAATATCGTTACAGCCCTCCCTCTAACTATTGGTGTAACCGCTCCCTGACAAAACATATAGAGCGTTATCGTTAACCCTAGATTGGTCGCGTGGGGTCTTTAAAAGCCCTGCAATTAGAAAACTGCGATTTTTTCTTTTATACGGTTATGTGGGTAGTTCGAGATTTTGTGTACCTTTCTGATTAGTATGCAGGCCAAAGCCTAGGTATAATTCGTCACTTCGCATGCATGCGTTTGGGAGGTATAGTCGTTGTTTAAGTGCAAAGGCTTTTAAAGACCCCGCGCGACCGCTCGCGTAACAGAAAATATTCGATTTTGTTTGACGAAAGATAAATATTTTGGTTGTTTTCGTGCAAAAATTGTTTGAAAATGGATGAGAGACAGCAAGAACGTATTATGGGGTGATTGGAGCAGGAAGAGGTGGAAATTCTTGGTGGATCAGAGGATGAATGTTGTGATGATGCTGATTGTTGTGCTACAAAAAATTTGGTACTTTTCATTTTCACAAACTTTATATTTTTTTGGAGGTAACCTTTCCGTTTATTTATTTTTTAGTTACTTTAATAAGAGTTAAAAAGGAAAAAATTATATATTTTTCATTTTTAGAAGGTTAAATAAAAATAACAATTCTTTTTCGATTATGGTTTCCAACTACCTGTAATAATTAACATTTGCAAAAGAACGTGTTTTTTTCCCTATAATAAATTGTTTTTTTAAACTTTATTTTTTGTATTTTATTGTTAAAGGTATTTCAATTCTGGTAAACAGTACTAAAAAACAAATAATTTATCAAAAATAACTAAATAACGGAATCAAAAATTAGGGGTCCACAAAGACCCCATGCGACCGATTGCGTAAGTTTTTAAGCGCGACTAATCTAGGGTTAAGAGATTGATTGATAACGGTCGTATATAAACAAAGTAAATATACGAGTACGAGCCGTATGTAACGAAAACTATAATTAAAACGATGGATAACATCGTTTATTGTAGTAAGTGTGACGAAACTGATGCAAATGATCACGATTCAAGATAAATGAACTGCAAGTTTTGTAACTGGGTCAGTTTTAACTAAACACGCATAAAACCTCTGTAAATCGTCGTTTATTTTTCAAATAACAATGACGTCTAGTCTATAGTAATAGTAGCTTACTTATGTTATCTTAGATTCATTTAGAACTATACCAAAAGTTATTGAAGATTGAAACTTATTCAATTTCAACTTTATAGACAGGCGATGCGGGCTTAAAACGAAGTTGAATTTAATCCTCTTTCTCTTTTATAAAGCAATTCACTTCAATCCGAAGAAAGTCAGTTGTCGCTTTCATTGACAAGTCGGAAAGAGGTCGACGGCTGAGTTGATAAAGGCGTGCGCCAATCAGCGCATCCTGCCAGCCCAATTGCCTGAGCGCATGCGAAACGACGCGTCACCGTGAGTACACGCGTACCCTAATGCTGAAACATGGACATGGAAGACCTGCTTCTGTTTTGGCAAGGTTGTATCAAACGATGCTTGTTCTGGCGGGTGGCAACGGATTAGCAGAAAACAAAACAAAAATTGAGACGAATTCAAAAGATCAAAATTTCAATTTGATTTAAACAAACACCATATTTACGTTACAACACATGACTACTGTTTGTGATAGAATTTATAAAAAGCAAAGGTTATTTCTTTTCATTGTACAATATCAATCAGTTTCGTCACACTCGACCAGTGACGTTTTGTATGATGCGGGGGGTCAACCAACTCCGCAGGATGGGGACGTAAAGAGGGCACCACAGTTAATTGTCCACTACACATAAACTGTCGTGTGATATACAGCAGTTGATAAATTAGATCGTTTCGTAATAGTCGCAGGCGCAGCCTGAATAGCTGCTACAAGTGTTTATGTTGAGAGAATAAAAAAAATTCGTTAACAAAAAACAGGCGAACATTTTAGGCGAGGCGCAAACAATATTTTAAGTCCTGTAGATAATTCATATTTTTTTTTTGCGAATAGGAAACAATTCACGTGACTGACGATGTAGTTTTGTACGAACTACCTATAATACAAAATTAAATCACAACATGGCAAAAATCGTGGGATGGAAGGACAAGCAGTGGTGAACCAAAATGACAGTGCTAAAGAATGTATTAAGAACTATAAAGACGGAATTATGGTGGACAGTGACTATTATAGTGATGGTGACGATGGTAGTGAACGTGAGCAGCCTGAGCGGGCCGAACGTGTGCATGGTGCAACAGAAGTAAGTTTATATGAAATTATAAATTGACAACCCCTAATTGTACGTTACCTAAACCAACGAAACTTTCCATCTAGTAATATTTGAGACAGAATTCAACTTCCATTCACATGCCATTATAAAGATGAAAGCTTCTACAAAAATGAAATTGTTAACTGGCGTTTAAAAGCAGCAGCCTTGCTCTAATTGATGTAATTGAATTCTACAAATGATGTTAGAAAATGAGCATCTAACAAAAAGTTATAAAAGATAATTTTACAAAAGTTTATTGTGTATTTTGGATCGGTTGTTTGATTTTTGTTAAAAATGTCTTCTGTGCTTCTATTTCTTCTAATCATTTTTCAGATACAACATAACAAAGCGCGTGAAGTACCGCGCGCCGATGTCGGTCCGCACTTACGAGTGGTGCTTCTCGATGCCGCCGAGGTGCTCCAAGTGGAACACCGAGATGAGGGATCTTACAAGACTTGAGGTGAAAAGCTTTGGACGACCCTATGTTTCGTGTCCTTTATCGCATATATTTGGATGTGATTATAATTTCGCTCTCATTTAATCATTATTACTTACTTGAATAAAATGTAAAAACTTCAATTGAAATTCTGTTTGTATTAAAGAGTCTAAAAATTCCGCGGTTGTTTGACTATGATATAAAATATTTTAGAGTACGCTGAAGTGTTTTAAAAATTAAGTACTTTACGTAAAAGATGTTCCACACGACATGTTTATATATATTTTATACTTTCTTAGTTAGTGAAAATTTTGCGACTTAACTTTAACCCCTAAACTGTAAATTTTAGACGGAAGAAAGAACTGCGGAGATGGCAGTGTGCTGTCCAGGGTACAAACTAAAGGACGTCTCCTGCGTCCCCAGCTGTCCTAGCGGAAAAACTGGACAAGGCTGCCACGACGGTAAGCGAAATATATAATTTCCTTATTACCGTTATCTTGCGTAGAATTTTCACGCATTTTTAAATCAGATTTCTTTTCTCCAATCCATATTACGCAATTACAAGTTGTCTCAATTACCCACTTCAAAGAAGTCATACAGTAATCATAACTGTTCAAATTAGATAACATTCACTTTTCAAATTTAATATTAGAGATAACCGGTGTTAGATTCATTTGAAAATTGTTTGAACTGTAATAAAATGCAATATAAACAATAGAACATGATTGATTCAATCAGTAAATTTTTTGGATGCTTTATTTGACGTAAAAGAGAAGTATAACAAAATCATTAAGATGGCTCATTTTGATGTGAAAAAGAGGAATAATAAGAAGAGTCTTTTGAAAGTAATAGCTGACGAACCTGCCCTTACAGATTGTCCATCGAACAAATGGGGCCCAAGCTGCGTGCATGACTGCAGGCGATGCACTCACGGCTCCTGCGACGCTGTGACAGGCGAATGCCGCTGCCAGGACGGTTGGCAAGGTGAGAGGTGGGTTACCACTCCTGTTACTTGTATTAGGTACAAACTGTCATCAACCAATGAAATGATTTCATTAAAATCAAGTAAACGAAACTTCTAACCACTTTTTGAAAGTTGTAGGTATAATAAATATTCAGACCACAGCCAAAGACAATATATAAAACGAACAGTCCCTAGAATTTACATAATTATAATGTCACGCTGAAATCCTCCTATAATTCACTCAGAATAAACAGTGACCTCCATTACTCAAAGTAACAAACGAGTAAACTTTCGGCTTCTTACACAAGGGAGAGATCCTATTAAAGTATACTACTAGCTGGTGCCCGCGAACTTAATATTATTGCCTACTATTAAATAAATAAAAAATATTATTACTGACTATATATATGTGTCTATGTACTATGTAGGTTTAGCCAGACCTTTGTATAGGCACTTAGGCGGTTTTCCCACTTGTTGTCTGTCGCTGCGTATTAGAAGTATAACGTAGGTCTCTGTCAAACGAAAGAAAATTGTTAATTCCGATCTTACTCCCGATTTTGGACAAAAAGTATTTTTATATTTTATAAAGGTACCCGAGAGACAATAAAGGTATTTTTATTTATTTATTAATTTTCATACAAATACGGCTACGGTACGTTTACGGTGCGTAACAGATTCGTCTGGCAAGTCGTTTGACAGACGCATCTGTTGGGTCTTTAGGAGTTGAATTTTCATAGCCTACAACCTGGCCGATAACTTTCTCGACATATTGGTAAAATTTCCATCAAAACCCGCTCAGTCGTTTTCGCGTGATGTTTTCACATGAAACATCTAGACAGTCAAAACATACCATAACTATTGGAATGTGTCCTGTTGTCAACTTTAAGTATCAGTAAACATTTTTTTAAAATATATGTTCGATGTAAATACTTTCGACTCTCTTTAGCGTTATGAGAAACATAGAGTATTGTACCTATCTTAGATCTACATCTCCTTAAAAGACAAATGAGAAGAGGACTGAAATGAGGTCAAATTTACGTATTTGGTCCTTTGGGATTAAAAACATTGAATAATGAGAAATAAACATTCATTCTCAAATTAAAAAATTGTATGCGTATACCTTAAATATAATAGATAATGAAGCATATTATAAATGTAACTAAAAATACGTTATAAAATCATTTATAAAATATACTTATTAAAATATTTGAATAGTTTAAAATTGTTACGTATTATTCTAATTTATATAATCTCAAAATTTTAATGCATTGTCAAAAGTTCCTTATCAAATGTAATTAAATTTCTCTTACCATATAATAGTATTCAGTTACAAAAGGGTCCAATCTTGTATTAAATTCCTGGGAGAGGCTCATTACCTTTGCCTAAACCGTGAATGAAGTCACCGTTCGCTCGCGTAATGACAAGTAATTGGGTTAATCAGCAATCTGAGCACGTAGATATTATGTATCCAATTACATTACATCTCACCGATATCGCTTTCAACAATAATTTGTAAATAAAAACTACATAAAGTGAAAGATAATTAATATTACAGTCGCGGTATTCGGATTCTTTTAATATTACGTCAAAGATTTTCCGCGCTTGTTACCATACCTCAAACAATCCTTTTAATTTGTAGGTAATACCTATGAGTAGAACTCGAATCAATATTATTCTGTTAAATACGGTAAAAAGATATAAAAATACATTGTAATTTTTTATTGTGTTTATTTTTTCAGTTGTGAAACCAGCATGACAACTACAGCGGCTGCTGCAATGATGGAACAATCACTAACAACTGAAACTGCCTTAACTAATGCTACTACTCAAAGTACTTCCACTTTTGCCACTAAAAGCAGTATAGTCACAACGATCGTTTCATCATCTAAAACAAGCAAGGCTACATATAATACATCTGAGCCAACTACATCGAGTTCTTCAACTTCTACAGATGATATGCAAATGATAACAAATTCTACTTCAATTACTTCATTTACAAGAACGGAAGATTTAGAAACAATAAAAACCTTTACAACGCCAAAAGCTACGGTGAGGCCCAGTAATATGTCATTGTCTACAGTGCCCATGTCTACTTTAAATACCTACAGAGCTGTATCAGATGACGATAAAACTACTAGTTCAAAAGGAAAAGAAATTATAGAAGATTTGTCAAAACAAACAAAGACGCTCGTGTACTCGAGTTACAATAGAACAGAAATACCCTCAGGAACGTCGAAAATAATGCCATCCATTTCTACAACAAAACGAACTCCTGAGTTAACCATTTCAAAAAACAGTAATGCGACAACTTTAATTTCAACTACAAATATACCGCGGTCAGAAGCAACCAGAGAACCCACACAAAATTCCACAGTTTTAACATCAACAACAATAAAATCAGAAACAAGAAAGATATTAACGACTGTTCGACAACCGATGACCACAAAATTAAAACCAAAGGAAATATGGATCAAACCAGCTCAAAAAGGTGAATCTCCGATAGTCGAAATAAAAGTCAAGCCAAGTGATGAGCTACCTTATACAAAGTTAAAACATAAAGAAGAAGTTACAACCCCTAAAACTATAATTGTTTCGATAATACCGACATCAGTCACATACGTAACTTTCAAAAAATTTGCATTAACCACAGCATCATCAATGGATCATAAAAATGATGTCTCTATGAAACATTTAAACAACAAGTCCTCAGAACAACAATTTACGAAGCCCATGATTGTCCAAACTACTTTAACACCATTCACTGTGCGAAATCAATTAAGGAAATTAGACGCATCATCAACCATAAATCCTCCGATACAACAAAATGAAACTAAAACGAACTCATACACGTCAACAACAAGAAGAGCCTTCAGTGCAACTGACCCTTCACAACAAATAACTAACAGCATGATAAGCACGGTGTATGTGGCTAACAAAAGACTGAATTCTTCCTTATTAACCACAGCTCCTTCTTTTTCAACTAATGCGACTAAATCTACGAGTAATCAGCACTTATTTTCTGAATTGAGCACAACCAAAACTATTATGTCTGCACCTAAGCATAAGATAGTTACAGTAACGGAAAAAACTACGATTCAGTCTGTTTTGGTCCAAAACCAATCTTTTGCAACAACTCAGAGAAATTCATCCTCCAGAATGCAACCTGATAGAGTTAGTAAAGGAAATTATACAAATTCTAATAAAACAACTAATACTGTAACAGATGATCCTTCAAAACATGAAGAGACTTTCCATATTTTGACAGAACCGGAGCACATAACAGCCGTGATGGGAGACAAGGAAAATGAAAGATCAACTATCGATCTCATATCAGTAATAAGCATAGCAGGAGGCGTAATGCTGGCTGTTATAACAGTAGCTGTAATAATAGTAATGCTTGAGAGATGTAAAAAACCAAGATACGAAGATGTCGGAAAATACAACGATATAAGAATGCAAGTAATGATCGGCAATAACGATGATATCCCACCACCATACGTCAGAAGCATATTTCATACTCCGTTACCAGGTAGATACAAAAGTTACTGAATGTTAAAGTTAATGAATATTATAACCCTTAATTTCGCCGGAGAGTATATCGGCCCATTAGCTCAGTTGGTTAGAGCGTCGTGCTAATAACGCGAAGGTCGCGGGTTCGATCCCCTCATGGGCCACACAATTTTTTGATTTTGTCCTTTTTTGTTTCGTTATTTATTCATTACTTTTTTTTCAGATCCACCTGCTTCCGAAAAATGTCATTACCAGCCTATCTCCACATTGGATAGGAATTTGAAGCAATTCATGCGCCCTGTAGTTGTTCAAACAATAAGCCCGCTAATGTTAGAAAACTTTAGAGGTGGGAACTTACCTACTTATTCATGACTCTGTTTTGATTGTTTTATTTACCAAGCTTATTTCGAATATTTTTTCATTTGTTTTAACAGGTATTCTGGAATGTCATTACGACCATTTACCTCGAAGGAGTACGGATATGGGAACTATGCCAACACGTTGCTCGGTGGCGCCATCTATTGATGAACGTGAAGAACTTCTACCGCCGCCCCAGAGAGTTCACTCTCTCACCGACTCGGACATTGAAGCTATGAAATGTGAAGCCAAATTGGATGTTATTGACCACACAACATCTGAACCACTTTACGCTGAAATACCTTGTTGGAGACCACCTTCAGCTCACGCTATTGAAGTTGTAAACACAAATGGCGAAGCAGTAACAGAATTATGACCACAAATTGCTTCGAATGATTAAGACGGTTCTGCTGCTGGCTGACACAGAGTCAGTTAGTTTCAAGCATATTTGGTAGATGGCGTGTCAAAGAATTAGGTATCCTACAGATTTGCATTTAACTAGCCAAAGATTTTAAGTGTGTGAGAGTCATGTAATTTAATAAGTTATCTCATTAATTAGGAAAATAAATGATTAAACACTACTGGTATTCTAATTTATTTATTTATAAAAAACACCAGCACAATCGCACAACACTAGAATATCGGAGTAAATGTGTAACATAGATAAACATAACAAAGACTTGCAATAATAGAAATATAGGGTGAAGATTTACTCGTGACCGATACCGAAAACTTAGTATCTACGGACTGGAACTGGACTACTATTCGAAACAATATTTTCTCCAACACATGTGAAAAAAGAATGGGCATGCCATACAAGTTGTCGGTCAGCTGGTGCATGCTGGGGCTAACATTGCAGAGACCAGCCCTAACAAAATATGGTGCATTATATTTTGACCTATAGTATACATACAAACACACATATAATCAAGACTACGATCCCTGGCGGGGTAGGCAGAGCGAAACGGACTCGTCTGACAAACATTTGAAGGTTTTAAAGAAAATTGGATATTGACATAGTGACAGGTTGTCAGCCCATTGCCTAAAAATTAGAATACACATGAAACCCTCGAATTCCTTAGTCACCTCTTACGACACCCACGGGAAAGAAATGGGGTGATGTTATTCTAAGCCGACATCACACGGTAATTAACCTATATTCCTTGGGGAAAGTTGTTACTTGTCACCAGCTCGTACCGAGTTTCGGTATCGGTTACGGTTTCGGTATTTCACCTTATTTACATGGTGTAAAAAAAATAGCTAAGAATATTTTAAGGGGTGAACCAGTACGTGAAACTGAACAACTTTCCCCAAGAAACATAGGTCGAAATATGAAAAAAAAATTGGCCCTCCCATACAAATTATCCCGCCCGCGTAACACACTAAGTATGGGAGGGTCAAATTATTTTTTCATATTTCGACGTATGTTCCTTGGGGAAAGTTGTTCAGTTTCACGTACTGGTTCACCCCTTAAAATATTCTTAGCTAATTTTTTTACACCTTATATATAAATTTGCCGTGTGATGCCGACTTAGAATAGCATCACCCCATATCTTTCCCGTGGGAGTCGTAAGAGGCGACTAAGGGACTCGAGGGTGTGTATTGCAATTTTAGGCGATGGGTGACAACCTGTGACTATAGCGATACACAATATTCCGAATAACCCCCAAACATTTGTCAGACGTGGTGTAAATGGCCGTTTTTTGCGGTGGTTTACGCTCTGCCTACCCCGCAAGGGATTATAGGCGTGATATGTGTATGTATGTATGTATGTATGTATGTATAAAAATATTATTTATAAAAACAAATAAGTATGAATTCGCACTCAAAAAACTCACGAGCTTTTAAATAATTCTAATAGCGTAATGATTTCGGACAACCTTTCAATGGGTATCTTACTAAGTCAGTAGGTACAAACAGGAAAACTTAATAAGTAATTATAAAATCTAGGTATTGGTATAAACTTATTTTATTAAGTAGTCATGTATTGTTGTTTATCATAACAACTTTATGTAGATAATGATTTTTAAATACTTACACTTACTCACTCTGTATCTAGAAACCGAACAATGGATAGACATGCCAAATTTCTATTAAGTAGTTAATTTCGTTTGACATGTTCAAACTAAATGTTACTTTGGAATAAATTGATTTATTTACAACTGGTCAGAAAAAATGTGGTTTATTAACAAATAGGTACGCCTCAAGTCACGCCTCGTACAAGCTAGACAAATATTAAGGAAAACCTATTGAATATCATCCAAGTAGATTGAATCATGTCCAAGTCAGGAATAACAAGTCGCGAGTTCGTGGAAATGTGGAAGCATGAGATAAGCCGCATGGAGGTCAACTCGTGGGTGTCTGTATGTGACGCCCGTTATCGCACCATATCCTTTGGCAACGCATTTGGTGACGACCATTTGCATTTTATGAACTCTACTAAATCAACCGTACCTGGGACTTCAGACTGCCCAACGTCCCATCGATCTACTAACATATAGGAAATTATAAAAGTACCTAGAGGTAGATACCTTTTTAATTGTATATCTTTAACATAGAAAACTATACTCCTGCCTGATGATCGCATAAACTGGTGTAGTTGCCCCAGTATGACCAGACTCTTAAAATTTGAAATGGTCTCCAAGGCCGAAATCGGTCGGAAAAATCATCATCATCGTGAGACCAGACCTGAAAACTGTAATATGGGATAGGTAGAATAAACTCTGATAAAATTATTTAAATGTGCAAATTGTGCAAAACATGATTGCATTATCTCATCGCGCTTCCGATACAACATGACCACATTTGCGGCTTAGGAGAAGGGTTCAACAGTAAAATAACAAAACCTATGTAAGATCATATTTTTTTGTCTTTACAGGTATTTACTAAAAAACGTTGCATATTCCGAGCGTGAGAAAACATGTCAATGAGCGTATTATGCGTAAGACCAAGAATATGGCATTTGGTAAGACGGAAAAAACTTCCATAGATTTCTATAGTGACCATCGGAAATGCACTGGTCACCTGAAAACATCAGGTACTTGAAGGTGATTTTCGAAAAGGTAGGCGCAGGAACCCAAAAACGGATGCTTACAAAGAAAAAAATAAAATACCCTTTATTATTATTACCCCTCTGTAAGCAAAAGTGTACGCACATCACACCTCGTTACTAAAATCTTTTGTCGGAATGACATAAAACAGTAAATCAATAATCGTCATGACATCTGATCAAGTCCAAAATTAGTGACAAAATCAAATTAAACAATTAAGTGTCACAATCAAACTTCAACACAAAATCAAAAGCAAAAAAATACTCAAACACAAGTATATTCCATGATTAGAAATGCAAGTATCAAAGCGTTACGGGTACATTGCAGGTTTCATCAATAGTGTTAAAACTGAATATGTACGGATCTCCAGTTTTCCTACTAGAAGATGTAAGTTGCCCATAGCTGCCCATACCTGCACTATTTCTTACAAGAGAGCTCTCTAAATACAGTAACATCACTAACAATACGTAGTTGCGGTTGTGACTATACTTACATTCTGCTCTGCTGGACCAGTCTAGAGTCAAGAGCCAACATATCATTGACAAAAATAAAAATGTAGAGGCGTAGTCCACCGTTTTCTTTCTTTTTGTTACTTTAAAAGCTACTGAGTCACCATATACGAAAAATTTATGAAGTCATTTAAGCACCTAACTATGCGGAACCTAATTCAATATAAAATGCAACCGTTTCAGAAACAAATCGCGAAGAGCGGTAATTATCATCTCAGTATCACCGCAACCGTTTGGCAGTTCACAAGTTGCTACTGGAGCCTGCAGTTTATATAAACAGTATATTATTAGCCTGCGGTGAGTTCAGATTATGTCATTATTATTATAGTCACATTACCTTGGTGACTAGCTTGTTAATGGCTTCGTATGGCGTAGTGTGGGCGTGAATCATACTTATGCTTCGATCTCTAATGCTCGTATCTCGTAAACAAATCATATTCGTAAAGGAGGAAGAACATGATGGAATCGTAAATATTTGTTATCGTTTAATATGGATCTATAAGTAATAATTAATTTATAAAATAAGGTTTCCTCACATACACATACATATCCATTTCACATCTCCGAGGTAGGCAGAGCGTTAACGGCCGTATAAATAAGGTCGCTTTCGCCACGTCTGACAAATGTTTGAGGGTTTTAGAAAAATCGTGTATCACAAGCCTGTCGCCTAAAATTATAATACCCTGAATTCTAGAAACAATTTAATTGTTTTTGAAAGCATTAATTGAGAGTCTGAAGTTAGATAATCTCAATGCTACTTATGACAAAAAAAACCTCTCTCGCTTTGTTTTTGAGATAGGTATGTGGAGACAAACTTACCTACATACTATGTACAACATATGCTTCTCAAAGGTGTACTTTGTTAGATTTGCGTCCAGGGACCTACATATTAAACTATTTTAGAATTCTAATAGTGTAAGTAGATAGATATAATTAATATGCCGTGTGATGCCAGCTTAGAGTGTCGTGTGATGCCGGCTTAGTTAGAATAGCAGTACCCCATTTCTTTCTCGTGGGAGATGTAAGAGGCGACTAAGGGACTTGAGGATGTGTGATATGTCAGACGTGGCGTAAATGTCCGTTTTGCAGCCGTTTACGCTCTGCATACCCTGCAAGGGATAATAGGCGTGATATGTTTATGTGTGTATGTAAGTAAATGGATAACTACTTGGTTGAAAGTAGGATACATCTGCATGTTTTCTCTCAAGATTGCAAAAACAATGAATATATTTTTCCCCACAGCATAAATGAAGATGCGTATTTTGTTGCTATGTGCCCTTGTGGGGTGCGCGTGCGCTCGTGCCCAGGAGGACTTCGACCAGCAGCAAGTCCAGCAGTTCGCAAAGACCGTGAAGGGCGGCTTTGCAGGCTGGCAGCAGTACAATCCGTCTTCTGCTGACCTCGTCAAGTAAGAAATACTTTAAAATTTTGAAAGTAAAATTTTCAAGCGCGGGCAGGATTTGAACCTGCGACTTTCGTCAATAGTAGTGACGACGCCTCTTCCATCTTGCAGAACTAACCCGGTAGATGGAGCCGTGTCATGCGTTACTGGCATTAAATACACTTGCAAAATTGGTGGGCAAGGAACGAGCTGCGGTAGCCCAGATGGAAGCGGTGGAAGTCGCAGGTTCAAATCCTGCCCGCGCTTGAAAATTTTGCAAGTTAATATTTTTTATACGTAACACGGGAAGTGTTTCAAAAAAATGGTATTGAAATACTTTTTGATCTTCTTCTTCATCTTCTTTTCGTGTGTGACACCGAGTCGTCCAACGACCCGATTAACCCTGTGGTGTTAGAATAATTCAATAGTAGGCCTCTGACATGGATGTGTAACGTCCGCCTTCTAAGTAATCATAGACAGCAACCGGGACCGACGGCTTGACGTGCCCTCCCAAGCACGGAACCATCTTTCTTTTTGGACAATTACTTTTTGTACTTGCTAATGACTGTTTCAACATTTTTTACAGCTTTTTCAAGTGTTTCAGTTGTTTACAAAATAATTCAATCAGCTTTTTGTAGATATACAATATCTATAACTATATTTACTGCCTTTACAGAATCTTCGAGCAACGTAACCTTTCAGACCATGGTTACAACATGCGGCCCAATCTCACAGGCACCGTGCCAAACCGTGATGTTGGTGTATGTTACATAGAAGTCCCGTGAGTACTTTATGTTATTACTTGACCGAGCTGACTAGAGTAATGTAAAACGTAACTTTACTCACACGATATGCAAGCAAGATTTGCTAAGACAATAAGACGTTTGTCTACCAGTATTACTCACTAATTTCTAAAAGGGAAAAGATTTATTTGTTTCTTGGTTTTTGTGGACCATGGGAGGGATTGAATTTTTAAGGTTCTGTACCCAAAAAGACAAATCGGAACCCTATTACTTTGACTTTGTTGTTTGTCTGTTTGTCCGACCGTCTGTCTGTGCGTCCGCTATTAACACAAAAAATATACTCCTCTTGACGCTATAATAAAGAATAAAATTAAATAACAAAATAAAATTAATATTTAACCACCTTGAACAAATACTCCCATACAACAAATGAGTTTTTATACTGTAGATGGTACGGAACCCTTCGTGCGCGAGTCCAATGCGTACTTGGCCAATTATTATTTTTACTAAGTGTGTTGTTTTTACTAATGTGTAAATTGTATTTTTCTTGCTAGGACGGCTTCTTTGGTACACGGTGGAGGCCAAATTCCAGCAGGAAACGGGGTAAGTTTTCTTCCATCTTTTCTTTAGGTATTTATTGAATTTCATTATGTAATATTAGTTTTGCTCGTTTTCTTAGTAACAATTCGAATTCTCAATATTTATTTAATTTACAGTCCCAGCCCCACTTAAGCCGCATCCGAGGCTGCTGCAGGGGGTACATCAGGAACATCCACAACTTCTGGAAATGCGATCCGATCTGCGAGACGGAATGTGTGAACGCCTTGTGCACCGCTCCTAACACCTGCACCTGCTTCCCCGACCACGTGAAGAATCTTGCCGGCTTTTGTATTGCTACTTGTCCAATTGGTTGTCAGAATGGACACTGCGCTGGAGGAGAATGCCTGTGTAAAGAAGGATTCAAACTGGATGCGGAAGGCAAATTCTGTATACCGCATTGTAAAGAAAATTGTGGTGGAATTGGTAAGTGTCTTTGATAAATGGCCCGATGGCGTAGTCTATAGCCCTGCCTGCTACGCCGAGTGTCGTGAGTTTGATCCCCACACTGCACAAGTATTTGCTTTTCAAAAATTTGAGTCTGGGTGTTTTCTATGTATTTATTTACAACAAAAAGAAGTGTTTATGTAATAAATCAGCTATCTAGTACCCATAGTACAAGCTTTGCTTAATTTCGGGCTAGATGGCATTGTGTGACATGACCAAAAATTTATTTATTAAAGCTACGAGCTACTTTATTTTTATATCGGCGTGTATTTCGTCAAGAAGGTTGATTGTATCCATTTTTTTTGTTTACCAGGAAACTGCACTGCCCCGAACACTTGCGACTGCAAGCCAGGGTTCCAGACCTCTCTGGAAGGTTCCTGCAAACCTCATTGCGACCAGTGTGCCAATGGTGACTGTATTGCACCCAACGATTGCCGATGCCACAACGGTTACGTGAAGAATCAACAGGGAGTTTGTGAATCGCAGTGTGCACCGTAAGTTCTACCGTAAGGGTATGTTTTTGATTTTGACTTTGAGTGATTACTGAAAGAAAAAGCAAGGATGTAACAAGTTAAGGTGAGTGTAGTCGTGAACTGCATCAACAGTAGCAACACTATATCAATAAACTATATATCATAATGTCCGTTGCTCAAGTTTTTAGTATTATCCTTAAGAAAAATTAGAACCTATAATCCCAGTAAAATATTCGCTGTTATTAGAGCTATGACAATTAATACCAAAAGTGACCGTTTTTAGACTCTATTTACCATAACTTTAATTACAGGGAATATTTCATTGAGTTTAAGGATAATACAAAAAACTTAAGAAACGGACATTCTGGTGTTTGTATACAGAGAAAATATGTTTTTGTGAACTGGCGCTATTATCAAGGCCGTTCATGACCACCCCGCCTTAACCCAAATTGCCAATAGAACACGGCAAGCTTTCGAAGCGCTTTGGCCATAAATCAGGGCCATTAGAGTTCTACCAAATCAGTACAATAACAATGATTGTAAGCAAATGAATTTCATTGTCAAAATAATTATAAAAATCATAAATAAATATTTTGCAGAGGGTTCAGGATGACACCTCAAGGCTGCAAGTACTACTGTGAGCAACCCTGCCGTGATAATGAAGACTGCATCGGACCTAACACTTGCAAGTGCCGCGAAGGGTATTCATTAGACCGAGGAACCAATGTTTGTGTACCGCAATGTAACCCGTAAGTAATTTAATCCATAAGTCCTTTTAATTTCTTATTCAAATACTGTAAATGATAAGTCCCGTAGTTTATCCGTAGCACATCCGTAGACTGGTTGGATAGGCAAATCTTTTCCTTGTACGGACATAGGAGAACAAATTGACAATACAAGTGACGTAATGTAGGTACCTATAATGTTGTCATTTTTAGTCATTATTGTTGTTTTATAAACCAAAAATGTTCTATGTTCTAGGGGCTGCTTGCCAACAAGTCGCTGCGTGGCACCGAATGTTTGCGACCCTCCCACTCCAACCCAGGACAGGGGTGACCAACCTAACCAGCCCTACGTGAACCCTAATCAGAGCGTGCTGCCTTTACCCGAAGGAGTTCCACAATGCGCCCAACCTTGCCTGAACGGGTTCTGCGTTGGAGGCAACCGCTGCAGCTGTAACCCTGGATATGTTCCAGACAAAACTAACCCTAACGTGTAAGGACAATTTTCTGAACGAATGACATCATATTTTAGCGATAGTTTTATATCAATAGATAGAGACGTTAGCTCAGCTGAATAATCAATAGCCGCATTGAACCGTAGTTCAGAATTGCTATAATTATGGTGGGTGTCGTAAAAGGCGGTTAAGTGATAAATTCCGGGAAAAGGGGAAGGTCAGGTGTGTGCTATTGATGCTAATGTGACTATTGATCATTACACGCGTTGAATAGATAGAATGCTTGTCATTGTTTCTATGGGCCGTCCATCAAGTAATTAATTTTATTTTTCAGGTGCGTGCCAAACTGCCCCGGAGGCTGCCCCAACGGAGTCTGCTCAGCTCCTAACTTCTGCATTTGCAACGCGGGCTATTACAAAGACCACAGCGTCAAAGGTCACCAAGCTTGCGTCAAGAGGTCAAAGAGATCGATTGATTCCACCGCCGAAGAGAAACCTATAAATGTTGCTGATCTGCTGATCTTTGAGATACCAGATGATGAGTAAATAAATTACTTAGTGTAAAAAAAAAGTGAAAATGTAAAATTTCGAAAATAAAATACTTATTCCTATCTCAATGGTGAAAATCTTATTTTAAGGGTTACGTACCTCAAAAGAAAACATAACGGAGACCTTATAGGATGCCTTTGTTGTCCGTTTGTTCATCCGGCCGTCCGTCTGTCACAACCCTTTGTCTAGGGAAAGCACAGGCAAAGCGTAAAGATATCGAGAAAAATTTCAAACATATAAAGTAGAAATTTACTAGTGACCGATAGTGATAACTCAGGACGGGCTGGTAATAAGGAACAACTTCCCTCAAGTAACATAGGACGAAATACGAAAATAAAATTTGGACCTCCAAAATTCAATCCAAAATTACCGATCAGCTGATTTGAGTTACCATGCAAAATTTTTGTCATATTTCAACCTGTGTTTCATGGAGAAAGTTGCGAAACAGTGATTAAAAGTGTATTTTCGTAGCTAGCTAGTTATGTAAATTTTATTTACTAAACTGCACGAAGCGGTTGTTTCTAATCAATCACAAGCCTATCTTGAAATTTTGCTATCGGTCAGTAGTAAAATTACACCCTACAAAAATAGACTTACGGCCGCTTGTAGCTGTCATAAATAAAATTATAGTTAAAAATGAAACACACGCTTTTATTTGAAACTAGCTGGTGCCCGCGAACTTCGTTTCACCGACTGGATGTTATGGTTAGCATACCACCACCGGGCTCTAGGTGTTCCTCATTAGGTACTCCAGACCCTCGTTGTCAATGTGCCAGCAGAGGCGGCCTATAATGCTGAACAACATTCGTTTTGGACCGAATTCCTTATCAATTAATACTTTTGCCGAGCTCCTGGTGTACCACATTTGGTACTCCAGACCCTCGATGTCAACGTGCCAGGCAAAGTGGCCTTTGCTATGCAGACATTTCTGCATCTCTCATACTGTAGCTGGGCCCCTGGTGCCCTAAATTATCGATGTTTAATCGCATTTCCCGTGGGAATAAGCGTTTTTCCCGCGTTTTAAAGTATTTTAGATGTTGACCAAGCTATTGCGCTATGAAGCTTTTTGTTGTGTATAGCTCAATAGCTATACACAACAAAAAGTTTCATTCGAATCCGTCCAGTAGTTTCGGAGATTAGCCCCACAAAGTAAGTATTGGCGGCTGGTGCCATGTCTGGCATCCATAAGTCATGCTTGGCACTTTTGGTTTAGTACCATGCCTGTATCTCTAATAGTTTAGCTGGGCTCCTGATGGTACACCTGGTGGTCTACATAAGGTACTCCAGATCCCCAATGTCCTTGTGTTAATAAAGCGGCCCATCATACTGAACAACTTTTGTTTTAGAACTTTTTCTGTATCTCTAATAGTTTACGCGGGCTCCTGATGGTACACCTGGTGGTCTACATAAGGTACTCCAGATCCTCAATGTCCTTGTGAAAAGAAGCGGCCCATCATACTGAACATTTTTTGTTTTGGAACCATGCCTCGTCGCCTCTTACGACTCCCACGGGAAAGAAATGGGGTGATGCTATTCTAAGCCGGCATCACACGGCACAGAATTATTAGTATGGTAACTCCGTTCATTTAAGAATTACCTATAATGTAAACAAACTTTGTACATAAATGACAGTTGCGAGCTGTCAGATTCATACAAAATTTGTTTACATTATAGGTAATTCTTAAATGAACGGAGTATATATTATTATTTTGTTACTTTGGTGTCGATTCGATAATATCCAAAAATACTATACTTCCACTAGTCCCGATTCCATGTTACCGACTAATATCTCTAACTAAAAATAGCACTGTCATTTTTAGATAAGTGTATGCCTCATGGTATGCCTAGACAAGGATAGACGGTGATCACCTCTCAAATTGTCTATGAATGTTACCGACTAATATCTCTAACTAAAAATAGCACTGTCATTTTTAGATAAGTGTATGCCTCATGGTATGCCTAGACAAGGATAGACGGTGATCACCTCTCAAATTGTCTATGATTTTACGTATTTTACGCGGTAGCTGTCAAAATTAAGCGGCGATAAGAGATATTTGCAAGTTAATTGCTGTCGTGACGAATTGAAAGCAAACTCACCATAGTTATTTCTTGACATATCTCTTGTTCAGCAGGTTCAATGTCATCATTATTAGGTATTATGTAGATATCCAGAAGCATGACGGTTAAAGGATCCATCTGTAAAAGATAAATTACAAGGAGACGCTGCCTCAAGCAAACGCCTCCGTCCATAGGGGAAAAGGCTTAGAACTGTTTCATCATTTGCAATGTCACAACTCAATTTCAGTTAACTTTACTTATTTCCAATATCATCAATACTTAATTCCAATTACTCTTTATAAACTTTGACAGTTCAACACACTTCTTTATGTGACAATCTTATCATCACATCTATTATCCTATAAGGTACTTTGCGTCACCTTCACAGTGCCCTTCCTCGGATACAAAGAGCACCGTGTGTCTACGTGGCCACAGACTCAATTCATACATGATCGATAACTATTAAATGCTAACAAGCTAGACAAGTACCTCGCCTACCAGGGGCCTCTGTACTCGATATTGACTCCCAAACTGAGTCAGGACATAATCTCCCCCCAAAGCCATATTTGGTGTATTATGAACATCAACGTACCAGAAGCCCCTCAGACGGGCAGAAGGCTAGCCTTCCCGAGCTTACTACTTTTATCAATTCTAACAATGACACTAGTCTCTTCTCCCGACATCTTCGTGTCCTAGTAAACATTCTAAGCCCTTTCATGTTTAACACTTACTTGAATTCATGGAGCTGTTTCTCTAGGGTATATCTCTGTGCACTTATCACAACAAATATATTATTTATATACTTTTCCAACTAATAAATACAAAGGCAAAGGTTATCTCTCACGTTTCAGAGCTACAGATCACTTTATGTATATGGCCTATGTTCAGAGCTATCGAGAATATACTTGACAGTTTGTGTGTGGGCGGTGTTGCTATAAGTATTTGATAAATCGTGACAAACGTCGCGACAATTGCCTCGATTCCATGTTTGCCAAGCATGACTTATGGATGCCAGACATGGCACCAGCCGCCAATACTTACTTTGTGGGGCTAATCTCCGAAACTACTGGACGGATTCGAATGAAACTTTTTGTTGTGTATAGCTATTGAGCTATACACAACAAAAAGTTTCATTCATTTGTACCATCAGGAGCCCAGCTAAACTGTTGGAGATACAGAAATGGTTCCATAACAAAAGTTGTTCAGTATGATGGGAATAAGTTGAGAAAGGAAATTGCCTACTTTTTACCGAGGATTTATTTTCATTACTTCGGAAAATTAAGCAAATTATCGTTTTCTTCGTATGCGCTACCTTCATTGTACTTAGGCGTATCTACTTAGGTGATACGTTAACATGTTCTAAACTAATAAGTATCATCCACATGACACGTTAAGGCGGGGATCATATTTGACGTCCGATGCGGCGTATTTTGTAAGTGTAAGGGAATAAAATAGAAATTCGCGATTTCTTTTCATCTCTGACATACGCATGCGGTTTGGATATGTATTAAAAATACACAGCAACTAAATAAATAATGCCCGGTCTTATGGCCGCGGCCGCGGTTATGTTTTCGCAAAGGACAGAAAAACAAAAAATGTGGTATATAAAAATGTATAACAGAAACTTAAATTACCTTTTTATCTGTCTTATTTACTTCTGCTGACCATTTTAGTGTGCTCAAATCGGCACCTGTGGAGTAAGTACTCTGTTATCTACTGACTTTTGTATTCAATGGTTATAAATATTGGTCTCTCAGGCCGGTATGCAAATTTTGAATTGTCCCTTTAACAACAGAAGCAAGCAAGTCATCTTTAAACGGTAGAAGTAAGAACTGTTCTAATATCACTGTCACACTTACTATGAATACACATAGGTACCTACTTTAGAACTTCTGCCTAAAAAAAATTGTCCATCGCGGACGAAGTCGCGGGTAAAAGCTAGTACTAAAATACATGTCAACAAAGAAGAATTGATCCTCTGCCATAGTATTAGCACGAATCCGACAGCTGTCAAATATGGCTTATTAGGATGGCCGTTCGGGTCACAATGACAGGTATTTAATATTTTTTGTGTGATATTTGATGTATTTTTTTTCTTTACTATTGTTTTCTTTGACCTTGACTCTGGCAGAATCATCGTCTGAAGGCGATGGAAGCCTAACATATTAAAAAAAATGTTCGTGACAAAATATTTTACATCGCGCCATGTGTTTTTGAGAAGATACCAAAATACTTTTTTTTATTATATTTCTTATAAATTTAATTTATACTATGTATTTTCATATACTATATACATGTAAAAACTGAGTTGAAAAATAAACAATTCAAGATGAGGTGGTTTTTAATGGTTTTCGTTACGTGTGTGATGTTATTTGATGGAAATGAGGCCGATGATGTTCTTTCTGTGTTTCAATGTGAAGTTACCACAGAGTAACTTATATGATATAGTGAAGTTACCTTCGGAGTTTTGCAAAATGAGATGGCGGAAGGCAGATACCCGCCATTACTAATGACTTTCGGACGCAGTATTCGCAATGTATGCAAGTTGAAGGATTTGCCTTCATGAAGGAAACGTGTGAGGAATATTTTAACAAACTCAAGCGATGCAAAGAAATCTTCAATGATTTTAAAGATAAGATTGGGAAAGGCAGCGACACGCAATTTATACGGTCGCATTGCGAAGACTTTCCGAGGGCGTATTCGCAATGTAAGCAAGTTGAAGGATTTGCCTTCGCGAAGGAAACGTGTGAGGAGTATTTAAAAAACCTCGAGCGATGCAAAGAAATCTTCAATGACTTTAAAGATAAGATTGGGAAAGGCAGCGACACGCAATTTATACGGTCGCATTGCGAAGACTTTCCGAGGGCGTATTCGCAATGTAATCAAGTTGAAGGATTTGCCTTCGCGAAGGAAACGTGTGACGAGTATTTAAACAACCTCGAGCGATGCAAAGAAATCTTCAATGATTTTAAAGATAAGATTGGGAAAGGCAGCGACACGCAATTTATACGGTCGCATTGCGAAGACTTTCCGAGGGCGTATTCGCAATGTAAGCAAGTTGAAGGATTTGCCTTCGCGAAGGAAACGTGTGAGGAGTATTTAAACAACCTCGAGCGATGCAAAGAAATCTTCAACGATTTTAAAGATAAGGTTGGGAAAGGCATTGACACGCAATTTATACGGTCGCATTGCGAAGACTTTCCGAGGGCGTATTCGCAATGTAAGCAAGTTGAAGGATTTGCCTTCGCGAAGGAAACGTGTGACGGGTATTTAAACAACCTCGAGCGATGCAAAGAAATCTTCAATGATTTTAAAGATAAGATTAGGAAAGGCAGCGACACGCAATTTATACGGTCGCATTGCGAAGACTTTCCGAGGGCGTATTCGCAATGTAAGCAAGTTGAAGGATTTGCCTTCGCGAAGGAAACGTGTGACGAGTATTTAAACAACCTCGAGCGATGCAAAGAAATCTTCAATGATTTTAAAGATAAGATTGGGAAAGGCAGCGACACGCAATTTATACGGTCGCATTGCGAAGACTTTCCGAGGGCGTATTCGCAATGTAAGAAAGTTGAAGGATTTGCCTTCGCGAAGGAAACGTGTGAGGAGTATTTAAAAAACCTCGAGTGATGCAAAGAAATCTTCAATGATTTTAAAGATAAGATTGGGAAAGGCAGCGACACGCAATTTATACGGTCGCATTGCGAAGACTTTCCGAGGGCGTATTCGCAATGTAAGCAAGTTGAAGGATTTGCCTTCGCGAAGGAAACGTGTGACGAGTATTTAAACAACCTCGAGCGATGCAAAGAAATCTTCAATGATTTTAAAGATAAGATTGGGAAAGGCAGCGACACGCAATTTATACGGTCGCATTGCGAAGACTTTCCGAGGGCGTATTCGCAATGTAAGCAAGTTGAAGGATTTGCCTTCGCGAAGGAAACGTGTGAGGAGTATTTACAAAACCTCGAGTGATGCAAAGAAATCTTCAATGATTTTAAAGATAAGATTGGGAAAGGCAGCAACACGCAATTTATACGGTCGCATTGCGAAGACTTTCCGAGGGCGTATTCGCAATGTAAGCAAGTTGAAGGATTTGCCTTCGCGAAGGAAACGTGTGAGGAGTATTTAAACAACCTCGAGCGATGCAAAGAAATCTTTAATGATTTTAAAGATAAGATTGGGAAAGGCAGCGACACGCAATTTATACGGTCGCATTGCGAAGACTTTCCGAGGGCGTATTTGCAATGTAAGCAAGTTGAAAGATTTGCCTTCGCGAAGGAAACGTGTGAAGAGTATTTAAACAACCTCGAGCGATGCAAAGAAATCTTCAATGATTTTAAAGATAAGATTAGGAAAGGCAGCGACACGCAATTTATACGGTCGCATTGCGAAGACTTTCCGAGGGCGTATTCGCAATGTAAGCAAGTTGAAGGATTTGCCTTCGCGAAGGAAACGTGTGAGAAGTATGCATACCTCGACGAACAAGGGTGGAGTACAGTGGAGAAAGGGAACAGTTTGTCAAGAAAAGAATAAATGTCCAGATGATGTAAAGATGTTGGACATGATGTTAGATCCAAAGGCTAAAAAAGCTGGATTCACGGTGCAGAATGTTACAGGAGTTTGCAAACATTTTCTCAAGCATTATCATCTCTGTAAGCTGACGCCTGAACATCGTTCCGTTAAGAGAAGGTGTATCAAAATTTTAGAGTGCTGTGCGACGTCATCGCATCCAACTGGATTCAGCTACATTATATTATTGTGTATCACTCTTCTTTGTTTTGGATTTTGATTTAATTGTTTGGTCTCAAATGAATTGTTTTATAAGAAATGAAATTTGTGTGTTGTATTTATGTTATTATTGAGGATCTATCAGTTAACAAATACCTATCAATTAATGCACAATTTCGTCTCACTCTGCTATAGCTGTTGGTGTCTCACTCTGCTATAGCTGTTTGTGTCTAACTCTGCTATAGCTGTTGGTGTATCACTCTGCTAAAGCTGTTTGTGTCTCACTCTGCTATAGCTGTTTGTGTCTCACTCTGCTATAGCTGTTGGAGTCTCACTCTGCTATAGCTGTTGGTGTCTCACTAGTCTCACTCTGCTACACATGTTGGTGTCTCACTAGTCTCACTCTACTATAGCTGTTTGTGTCATACTCTGCTATAGCTGTTTGTGTCTCACTCTGCTATAGCTGTTTGTGTCTCACTCTGCTATAGCTGTTGGACACACATGTTGGTGTCTCACTAGTGTTACTCTGCTACACATGTTGGTGTCTCACTAGTCTCACTCTGCTATACCTGTTGGTGTCTCACTAGTCTCACTCTGCTACACATGTTGGTGTCTCACTAGTCTCACTCTGCTATAGATGTTGGTGTCTCACTAGTCTCACTCTGCTACACATGTTGTTGTCTCACTAGTGTCACTCTGCTACACATGTTGGTGTCTCACTAGTCTTACTCTGCTACACATGTTGGTGTCTCACTAGTGTCACTCTGCTACACATGTTGGTGTCTCACTAGTCTTACTCTGCTACACATGTTGATGTCTTACTAGTCTCACTCTGCTACACATGTTGGTGTCTCACTAGTCTTACTCTGCTATACATGTTGGTGTCCCACTAGTCTCACTCTGCTACACGTGTTGGTGTCTCACTAGTGTCACTCTGCTACACATGTTGGTGTCTCACTAGTCTCACTCTGCTACACATGTTGGTGTCTCACTAGTGTCACTCTGCTACACATGTTGGTGTCTTACTAGTGTCACTCTGCTACACGTGTTGGTGTCTCACTAGTGTCACTCTGCTACACATGTTGGTGTCTCACTAGTCTCACTCTGCTACACATGTTGGTGTCTCACTAGTGTCACTCTGCTACACAGAATTTGAAGACCTTGAAATCACAAAGTAAGTATCGGCGGCTGCGTAGCCCGGACATAAAGTCATTTTTTTTAATGTGTTGTAATTTGGAATCCTATTTTTACATCACCGATGATTAGTTTTTCGTGAACGACGTCGACCGTGGCGTCACTTCACAAAAAAAAGTTTTTTCTTTATACAAACAATCTTTCAGAATATCCGTTGCCCAAAACAAAAAAATATTCGCTGCAATTAAAGTTATGGAAAAAAGTACATAAAAACGGGCACTTCTGGTATTCATTGCCATAACTTTAAATATGTACAGCGAATATTTCATTGAGTTTGCAGGTTCTAATTTTACAAAAAATATAAATAAGTAATACTAAAAACTTGGGCAACGGATATTCCAATTGATTAAATATTTTCTTGAGTTTGCACAACTATTACTCATCACAATAAAACAATTTTAAACGGATTTAAGTTGTGTTTATTTTGAATTTTACAATTCCTACGTTTCGAGCTCTTTCCAATAGTGTTTGTAAAAACAAAAAATATTATTTTTGTGAAGTGGCGCCGCCATTGTCAAGGTCGTTGACGGATACACTCGCCTTAATGTACAGATACGCGGGTTTTTCTGTTTTATTGTATTAAATGTATAGGTGCATTAAAAAGCAAATATTTTTTTATTACTGTATGTTTTACCGATAATTACTTGTGAGTAAGTCATGTTTATAGTTGGTTTTCATATAACTTAAGAAAGCGTGGGGCGCTATAAACGGAAACAATATAATATGTATAAACTGAATGAAGTAAGAACCAATAGCGCCCCACGCTTTTTTAAGTTATATCAAAACAAACTATAAACATGACTTACTCACAGGTAATTATGTGTAAAACATACAGTAATTATACATTTTTTATTTGCCTTTTATTTCATATCAAATAAAAGCGTGTGCTTAGTTTTTAAACTATAATTTTATTTTATGCTTTTTAGTTTTAATTTATTTTGATATCTTAATTAAAAATAATTGTTTATGAACATAAAAATAATTTGTCTGGCCAGATGGTATCGACACGTTACGAGCTCGTAGATTTGCCAAAACCAACATTCTTCTGCTGTTCTTCTTCTTTCATGAGAAACACCGAGTCGACGAACGACCTGATAAAACCTGGTGTCTTCGTTTTAAACCAATTACTACTAGTAGGCTTCTCAAATTGTTTTTTGTAACGACCGTCGTCTTAGTAAATACATATAAACCCCTGAGTGTGTCTCAAGCTAGTTGATCTTCTAAAATAAGCATTTGAAAATGTATTTTGTATGAGTGGGCAGGCCCCTCAACCCCCAATTGGCATGTCTCAAGCTAGTTGCTCTCCGAAACCTGCATTCGAATATTGTTTTTTGTTAGAAGGGGGCAAGCCCACCTCAATCCTCCCTTAGTGTGTCTCAACCTAATTGGTCTTCTGAAACCAGCATTCATATATTGTTATTGTATGAGCAGGACTTGCAAACTTCATACAAAAACAATATTCGAATGCTGATTTTGGAAGATCAACTAGATTGGGACACACCAAGGGGCGTTGATGGGGGCTTCCCCCCCCCCCTTATACAAAAACAATATTCGAATACTGATGCAAACTACTAACTTATGAGCTGTACGGTTCAGTACCAAACTCGAACTACTCCTCACCCGCTTCCCCGCGATCTCCCCTTACAGCTGCTAACCATTTTGGCTTTACGAACTAGCAGTCTCGAAATCAGTACCTACAGAAACCGCAAATGGAATCCACAACGTCATGCAAATTTTATATCAAAACGGTAACTTGCGATGCGATGCATTGCGATGCGATGTATTTTTTGACCTACCCTTTATGTAGCCTTGTAGCTAGTTTTTTTTTTATAACTATATAGCGATAATTAACGCTAGTTAATGAAAATAATTTTACACATACATACATACACATATCACGCCTATAATCCCTTGCGGGGTAGGCAGAGCGTAAACGGCGACCGCAAAAACTTACGCCACGTCAGACAATTTTTGAGGGTCATTCGGAAAATTGTGTATCGCCATAGTGACAGGTTGTCAGCCCATCGCCTAAAATTGCAATACACACCCTCAAGTCCCTTAGTCGCCTCTTACGATTCCCACGGGTAAGAAATGGGGTGACGCTATTCTAAGCCGGCGTCACACGGCAAATAATTTTATACATGTATTTAATGTAAATTTTTCCATGTATTGTATGGAAAAGGTTTTTTTATTCCATTAATAAATGCACAGTACATAAGTTACCCGAAAATGATCCCACACTTGCCATCCTACTAAAATTATAATAGCGAAAGTTTGTATGTTTGTTACTTCTTCAGGCAAAAACTACAGAACCGATTGTAATGAATTTTGGCACACATATAGAAAGTAACACGGATTTACACATAGAATAGTTTTTATTTTATCCGGGCATCGCCGTGGGTAACAGTTAAGTTGCACTGACTAAGACCTAAGGAATCACTGTACCAAGTTTCATTATGCTCGGAAAGAAATATCACAGATTGAAATTTTACGGGCTTAAGCTTAACGACGCCCTAGCTAGTATCTAATCATGTTGTCCCCTTCCATTCTAAGACAGTGTAGAGTAGATATGGAAATATTCGGTAATAAAAAAAAAACAAGTAACTTGTAGCGGGGCATTTCATTAATTAATACTATGAATGCAAGGCAGCTGAAATTAATTATTACTTAAGAGAAAAGAAGAAGGAATTGTTACAGATAGTATCTTATTACTCTATGGTTAAGAAATCCATATCCATGGAATGTAAATGTGTTTCTCCAAGCTTCCCTGTAACAAAAATTCAAACAAGTAAATTAGTGTAGGTAAGAAAACGAGAAAAATAGCGCGTAAAAACATTATAATATGCATTCACTATCGTAAACCCTTATTTCTTGAATTGATTGATTAGGTTAGGTAAAGAGATATTGGTATCGGAATATCCACCGACACGGGGAGGCCCATGTCCAGCAGTCAGCAGTGGACTGTTGTGGCTGTGTATGTAAGTACACAGATTAAAGGCATTTCATTGGTATTGTAAAATTGTAATAAGAAATTAACTTACCTTCGACAACTGAATAACTATTTCCTCTAAAACAATAGAACACAGCATTTCTCTTAACAAAGAGAACTGTCACTACAATAAGAAGCGAAATCATCCCAGCTGTTAAATAAATCCACCAATATGCCCTGCAATAAACGAAATACGTTTTAGTTCTTCACAAAAAATAGAATTCCTGTTTATTTCATATTTTGTCGTATATTGAGGTTCTCTCTCACCCATTATTTTTTGCTTCTGTGCGTTGTCTCTCAGTTTCAGGTACTTGAAAAGTATCTAAGTAAAATTGATTAATATCAGCTTCTGTAGAAAAAAGTTCATAGCTATAGTCTTCTGTTCTTGTCTTAGTAACTTCTTTGTTACGGTCGCTGATATCTGCATAAGATCTAGTAGTTGAGGTTGAGGTAGGAGAATTACTAAGAGAAGTGGACAATTGTATTGTTTTTGTTTCCACAGTAGTTTTAGGTATGCATTTTGTACTTTCGCAGATTCGTCCAGTACAGTTTCCAAAACAATCACAATCGCCACCGTCAGCAGATAAGTTTATAGCGTCGAATTCTGGTCCACATACACACGTGTAAGGTTGGATACATTTTCCTTCACAGAATTCACAAACAGGCTTGCATCTTGGTGGTTCACTGTCGTCCGTCAGAGCTTCACTGTAGTATCCTTGATCACATTCACATTCTTCTGGTGCTATACATCTTCCTGGACCACAGTCGAACGAACAGTATGGGATGCACTTGTTTATTTCAAAATTACATAAGTATCCACTTGGGCACGAGGCAAGTGTTGAACTTTCACAGGAAAGGTAAGCGCTGTTACTATCTGTAGAAGATATTATATCAGGTTTCGCTTCGTAAAAACAAAAATATAATAATCCAACCACTTTATACACACTGTTGTATTTTAAAAACATTTTTAACATTCGTTATTGTAACGGTCTTGCACAAGAATGAGCAACAAAAAGATAAATAATATATAAATGTATCTAACTCGTAGTCATTTAATTACATTATAACTGAATAGGGTAGCCACAATTTAAAACAACAGCAAGTTTATAAGTCAGTTTGCATAATCTCACATAGCCGGAAGATATTATCAGTTATCAGCATTACCATTAGGTTACCAAGAGGGCTATCCGATGTATTAGATTTTAACCACAGTTATATTTGCAAAAGTAATCAAAGATTTGTTGATAAGTATGTTATTATTTAGTAAACAAGTTGAAAATTTAAACTTTTTATTGCACTCAATAAAAAGTTGACTGTAGAAAACTTCAAAATGCATGCAAAAGCGGGCTTAATTTAGTGTAATGACTATATTTCAAATATAGTAATGACTATATTTCAAATATAGTCATTTAGTGTAATGACTATATTTCAAATATAGTCATTTAGTGTAATGACTAAGCCCAAAATGCATGCAAAAGCGGGCTTAATTTAGTGTAATGACTATATTTCAAATATAGTAATGACTATATTTCAAATATAGTCATTTAGTGTAATGACTATATTTCAAATATAGTCATTTAGTGTAATGACTAAGCCCGCTTTTGCATATTTATATCATGGATGTAGTGGTTACCCTATAAACAAACAGTACAACAAACAAACTGAACATGTTTACTGATCGTTTCCGTCATGGCGATATGAAATGAACTGGGACCCTGATAAACTTGCGCCCGTTAGTCACACAATGGAATACTTTTCAGCAACATTGTATTGAAGGGATATCCCCTCACAGATATTTCTTGGCTCCTCCTATTAAATGAATCCTTTTAAAACGTATTTTAGGACAAAAAGACAAAGACACAATTATCTTAGGATACCTCAAAACACCATAATAATAGAAGGAAATAAAACAAATACTTTTTTGAAATTGTTAATTTTTGGCACATCTGAGAATGATGCTGCACCTGCTCTATACTACAATAGAATCTATACATGCAAAAAAAGGAAACTCATTCATCGTGTGAATGCATTTTCTGTATTTTCTTGTACCATTGCTTCTTTTGTATTATTTGCTAGTATCGACATGGTTTAAGTACAGATGGTTTATGCTGATAGGACAATCTTTTAAACTTTGGATTCAGCTTCCTTCGCCTCTTCACAGTAATCTTCATCAGTATAGTTAACTGAAAATAAATAAAACATCATCTTATACCGTCAATGTATCCCAATACCTCACATTACAGAAATATTTGTGGGACTGAAGATAATAAAATTACGCAGCAAAATTTAGAGTTTTTAGATAATTACCACAATGATTTTTTGTCCTAGGCCCTAGTTTTCAAACAAACTTAAAACTTGAAACTCTTAAAAGGCTTTGATAGCCTCGTAGATTTTACTAGCGTATTTTTTTCCACTAAGGGAATTCCAGAGCAAAACCAGCGTTTAAAAAATCATAACTCGATGTAAACGTAATTTATCGAAAATCTGCTTCTGTCAGATCGAAGTATAAATACATACATACTTATATCACGCCTTTAATCCCCTGCGGGGTAGGCACAGCGTAACCGGCCGCAAAAAACGGACACTCACGCCACATCTGACAAATATTTGAGGGTCATTTGGAAAATTGTGTATTGCTATAGTGCCAGGTTGTTAGCCTATCGCCCAAAACTGCAATACACACCCTCGAGTCCCTTAGTCGCCTCTTACGACTCCCACAGGAAAGAAATGGGGTGATACTATTCTAAGCCGGCATCACACGGCAAAAGTATAAATGCTAAAGCTTTTTAACAGCATGTTGTATTAATAATTATAGTGTTAATTTAGTTACAGATAGGAAAATTCCTAAAAGTGGATCTTTTAAGCACTTTCGCTATCTATAACTACCTTGAACACTTACTTACTAATTCGAGATTCGGTAAATATACTTATGTAACTAACTTCAAACTGACAGAAGCGAATTATCGATAAATTACATTTACATCAAGTAACGATTTTCTTCTGATGGAGGATGCTCCAAGACTATGTAATCCCCTTAAGTTCAGCAACAACAATGAAAATAATCTGGGATACGACATCCCTAATCCTATGCTTCTAATTTTATGCGCACCTTTATTTTATGACAATGATATCAAAGTGCACGGCAGTGAACCGGCTAAGTTCAAAGCACAGGCCGCGCTTACACCGTGCACTATTTAAGTACCTGAACCGCTTCGAGACACTTTTGACCCCCTGTATCTACGAACCTAATTATCTGAGCTCAGGATACTATTACTATTATATCAGGATTGTGATTCTATTTTAGTATCCTTCGCTACCTCTTAATTCAAATTTAGCACTCGAAGCAAAAATTAACATTGCTCTCTTGTCGTACAAATAACTGTTTACTGATAGTTGTGCAAAACCAAGAAAACTTCATTGTTTATCAAAACTTACCCGTGTAACTTCCTTGCTTTCGGCAACTCAAGAAGGTGTATATAATAATGGAGACCGAAACAATTAATGGTATTAAGATCATAAAGATAATAACTTTTGGTGGACCACCATCAGAACCACCAGGTTTTTTTGTTTCAGGTTTCCTTCTGTAGCAACAGAACACATAATTAAAATGAGCGTAAATGTAGTATTAAACGACAAACGCTTGAAAAGTAAAAACTACAACACGGATAGTGTAAGGAGGAAAAGTATTTGCAGAAGTCAAAAAAAAATCGAGAGGTACTTACAATAGACTAGTGAGAAGGGAAAAATATACTTACATTACAACCTCTCTTGATTTTAATGTTACATGGTTATCGATATTTGATGTTGTTGATTGAACAAATATAATATCATTTTCTGTAGGCTCATAGTTCTGTTTTTCCATTCTTGTTGTATGTTCATACTCATCTACACTATCGTCTTCATATAACCCATAGATAACATTCGAAGATGAAGATTGTTCTGATGTCAATGATGTGAGGTCATCTGAGGACATATTTGTAAAAACCCATAATCGTTCTTCATCCGATACTTTTTCAATTTCAGTCGCGTTAAACTCACTAACTTTAGGTGTAATCATCAGTAGTTTTATTATCACAGGTGTTCCTGACTTATCGTTTGGTGAGGATTCAGAAATTTCTGACATATCTTCGTCTACTTTTGGTGTAGTTACAGTCGTTAGTGATGCTTTAGGCGTATCTGACTTATCATTATTATCATCAACTTTAGGTATAGTAACATTTGTTGGTGACGCTCCAGGCGTTACTGCCTTATCATCATCAACTTTAGGTGTATTTATATTCGTATGTGATGTATCTGACGTAACTGTCTTATTTTCATCTACTTTAAGTGTATTTACAGTCGTTGATGAGGCTGCAATCATTACTGACTTATCTTCATAAACTTTAACTGTAGTTACATTAGTTGGTGATGGTTCAGGCGTAGCTGCCTTTTTTTCATCAGCTTTAGGTGTAGTTACATTCGTTGGTGATGTTTCAGGCACTTCTAATTTATCTCTATCAATTCTAACTGTAGTTTTATTCGTTGGTGATGTTTCTGGCGTAACTGACTTATCTTCATCTATTTTAATTGTATCTACAGCCGTTGATGAGGCTGCAGGCACAACTGACTTATCTTCATCTACTTTGAGTGTATTTAGAGTCGTTGATAATGCTGCAGGCATTTCTGACTTATCTTCATAAACTTTAGGTGTTGTCACATTGGTTGGTGATGTTTCAGGCCCTACCAACTTATCTTCATCAACTTTAGGTGTAGTTTTATTTGTCGGTGACGCTCTAGGCGTAATTGACTTATCTTCATTAACTTTTACTGTAGTTATATTCGTTGGAGATGTTTCAGGCGCTACTGACTTATCATCATCAACTTTACGTGTAGTTACGGTCGTTGACAATGTTTTAGTTGCTGCTGACTTATCTTCATCAATTTTAAGAGTAGTTACAGTCTTTGGTGATGTTTCAGGCGTCACTGACTTCACAACTGTCGTCACATTTACAGACGATAACGTAAAAGCTTGTGTTTCTGCAACTCGCTTCAATGTAGTCAGTAGCTGAAATAAACACACACAATATAAATTCAGTACTTACCTAAGAAATCAAACATATTCAAATCTGTCAAGATGACATTAATTACACTTACCAAAATAATTTTCACATATGAAAAAATCCTAAAATACTTCATTTTGTTGTTGTTCATACTGCTTTGATTAACGCTCAGAATCACACTGCGTTATTATAAAAAACCAGTTTTGAAAATAATTTCCTAATTAAAACGTTAATCATGATTGATAAATGAAAGTACAATAACATAATATAAAAACTGGTACAGGCACTAAAATTGTTTTTTATGGCGACCATTAATTGATTAACAACTATGTACAACATAGTTATGCCCCTTTGTTTTTTCAGATATTGTCTATAAACTGACAATAATAATACTATCATCACCTGAATTATAAATTTGTGTTGTAAATGTCCGTCTTCGTATATCCTCTTTTTTTTATTCTTTCACAACAAGACAATCTGATCTAAAGATGCAATATAAATTTATGTTTTATATCTCTAAGTTTACTTCAAACTTATATAGAAATACAAAATAAAATGTAATTATTTCATAAACATAATTACTAATAGGTAAAAAAAAGTAAAATGTATACCAAAACAATGATGAGGCTTAACTATTTCCTAAACTATAGGAAGGAATTCCTGTGTCTTAGGTAAACAGTCTGTTTAATTTAGCGTTGCTATGCTGGGGTAAGTTAGGTATTAATGACGGTCTATGAATACGCCGCGATGCTCGCCCGCACGCATCGCTCTGGGCATATGTTGTCCCTTTCTCGCTCGCGGGGCGAGGGTGGCGGCGTGCGCGCGGGCCGCCTGGTAGGCGCCAAGCGGTGATTTCTGCACCGCACTATCAGTCACTCAAAACCGTTCGGACGGGAGGGTATCGCGTATTGTGCGGATTTCCCGCCACGCGTTTTGTGATGCCGCGTGTAATGGACGATTCAATTTGAGATCGCGCGTGTTGATGCATCGTATTATTGCGTTTCTCCTGGGTTGTACTGGAATGCCAGGCTTAGTGATTGTTGGATGTCTCGACGTCTTCCACGTGAGCGTCGCGTTGAATAGGCATCAAGTGGCCATATCGGCTCGCGTTTTGTACGGCCCTAATTCGTGTTGGGTCACGCGTAATGACTAATATCAAAGTGAAATACGAACAGAAGCTGTGAGTGGTTTGAAGTGAATAACGCGCCAAGGCTGTAGTGGAATGCTGGGTGTCGATATCTTTTCCACCCAGCCCTGTAAGTACCCATGGAATTCCTATTTGATCCATTCCCTGTACTTCCTTTCTCCGTTGGGTATTTTATGCATTTGCGCCGGCGACGTGACTGTAAGTGTGAAACCTAGTTGTTTAGTATAAAACTGTTTCTTCGTGTTAATGGTGTGTTCCCTTTAGTCATATTTGTTGTACCATATCATTGTGACTCCTTAGTACGAATTGCGGAATTCGTGGGGTGATATAATTTGGAGGTACTTACTTATAATCTAGTGCTAATACGTGTGACGTAACGCCAGATCGGCAGACGGTATCTACTACCGACTTGAGTTATGTAAGGGTTGGAACACATCATTTGCCAATTTCAATCAACTTAGTTAATTAAGTTAAATAGATTTAGGTTCACGTTTAATTCATAGTATGCGCTGCTATATTGTGCAGCGTACATGCTATTTAGCGCTGCGTAACGCAGCCATTGTCTGCCTCCAGTTGAACTCCTGGTATTTTGTTCGAAATTTACCTGTGTAAATCGCTTCCACTGCGGGAGTTTAGCTTGGAATTAGACACAGTCAACAAACATAATTGTTCTAAATAATAAAAAAAAAAAAAAACTTAGACTTGTACTGTTCCACTGACAGTGATAATGAAATTTTTGAATTTATATTAATTTATTTTTGAAATAGTTGCAAATACATTTCTCTACCTAACTCAAGTTTGAAAATAAAATACGATGATATTTCAGAAAATAATTTAATGTGGCTGATTCCCATAATTTATGCAGGTACTTACAATTAAAGTTTGCATAGCATACATAACACACTATGTAGTGTGTTAAGTATGTCTACCACATTTTTTTTTACTTTTTACTGAGCCGTCAACTAAAAGAAAATTATTTTTACCACAGTGTGGCTAGACAATCTTAAGATGGAGATATACTTTTCTAGATTAAAACGATTACAAGTTTAAGCGTATATAACTGATCGTGTAATTACAAAATTATGTAAAAAAAACTTTTAAAACAAGCTTTTATTTAAGTGCTCTGAAAAGATGAAAATAAAATTTTGAATGACATTAACCACATTCATTTATGACTTTACAGAAATGAAAATATAATAAAAGCTTGTCGCGATGCCTAGAAGAAACTACCTAATTACAGTTAGGTGCGTACCTTATTACAAAATTTCAATCACAAATGGAAAGTTTCGCGACAAGCTTTTATTATATTTTCATTTCTGTAAAGTCATAAATGAATGTGGTTAATGTCATTCAAAATTTTATTTTCATCTTTTCAGAGCACTTAAATAAAAGCTTGTTTTAAAAGTTTTTTTTACATAATTTTATTTTATATTTTTTAGTTTTTGTTACGATAGTTATTGATCAATACGAAAGTCTTTCTATAAAACGGAGAGACCTTCAATAGAAAAAGTTAAGGCACGGGGAAAACTAACATTAGGATAAAGTATAATTATCTCTTTTATATTCTATAGAAGTAGGTTGGTACCTACTCCTGCGGCATCCCTAATAGAAGAATTAGCTTGTAATATGTCTTAGTCTTTTCATTTCATTGATGGCGTCATTATTACATGGCCGAGTCCCAGTTAATTTCGAACAGTCTAATTCTTCTATCAGGAGGCCTTCTATTGACGTGACCCTAATTCATGGTGGGCCTACCAACTGCCTATCATGAACGAATTCGTATACAAAATTGCAAGTCCCAGCAGTTGAATATTGAGGAGTTCCATAGTTCGAAGACAACCCTGGATGTAGCGTCTAATTGATGGTGGGCCTACCAACTGCCTATAATAAACGAATTCGTATACAAAATTGCAAGTCCCAGCAGTTGAATATTGAGGAGTTCCATAGTTCGAAGACAACCCTGGATGTAGCGTCTAATTCATGGTAGGCCTACCAACTGCCTATAATAAACCAATTCGTATACGAAATTGCAAGTCCCAGCAGTTGAATATTGAGGAGTTCCATAGTTCGAAGACAACCCTGGATGTAGCGTCTAATTCATGGTGGGCCTACCAACTGCCTATAATAAACGAATTCGTATACAAAATTTGTGTCCCAGCTATAAACCGCTGAGGAGATCTCTCGTACGGAGCCGATCCTGGCAGCAGCATCAGGTCAAATTTATGATTAACATGCATTGTCATCGGTTCTGGACCAACATGCAAAATTTCAACTCAATCGGATACCGAGAAGTGGTTCAAATTAAACTTGCAAGATTTGCACCGAACAAACATTGTTACTTACTTACTTACTTACATACTTACATACACTGCAAGTTAAATAAAAGCTTTAAAAAAACCAAACCAATTATGTGTCAATGAATGACTTTAAATATAGTATATGATATAGTATATAAATATAATAAAGCGGTATAAGTTAAACACCAAAGTACATGACAAAAGATATGTTTATAATCTTAAAAAACACGCTGTCACCCTGTGCTGGCACCATTAATAATAACAAATCTTTACGCACAGGGAGTAACAAAATAGTAGTTTATACAACTGTCGTATAATGGGGGTCATTAGAATGCGAGTGTCTGTTTATCACACGAGGCGCAGCCGAGTGTAATAATAGTTTGACACGAGCAGTCTAATGCCTAATTATATGCAGTTGCATACACTATTTTATCTACACTCTTCAAAAAATACTCACTTAGGTATACACTTTTCAAAACATCCGCATCGGCGATTGCAAGGCCCGATACAAGGTCAAATACAACACGAGAACGTAATATAATATGGCTTGAAATGAATTTTCGAATATTTTATACTAACAGTTGTTTAGATGTCGAGTCTGAGCAACAAATAACTAAACAACTGAACAACAACTGAACAACACTGAACAACATCTGAACAACATCGGAATAACAACTGAACAACATCTAAATAACTGCTCAACATCTGAACAACAACTGAACAACATCTAAACTACAACAGAACAAAAACCTAATAAAACAACTGAACCACATCCGAAAAATTAACGTACAACAACAACTGTCAGGTGCGGCGGAAGATGGTAATTTTAGTATTGCCCAAAAAAACTTCGTAGGTCTTTATACAACTGTTTTCGAATTCATAATTCGAACATTATGAGACGAGTGTAGATAAAAGGTATAACATGCTGAAAGGAGGCCAAGGTACTCATGAAACTGAACAACTTGCTCCAGGGAACATGAGTCAAAATGTTTTTTTTTTTTATATTGGACATTCCATACAAAATTGCCGATTAGCTAGTGCTCTTTTTGTTACTCCTTGTATTATAAAACTGTAACGGGTCGCTGTCTGCAATATATCCTATCCTGTACCCTAAGGTTGCCTGGAAGAAATCGCTACCTAAGCGATAAGGCCGCCTTGTGTACACTTTTTTAATTTATATCTTGTTTTTACTGTATTTCCTGTGTACAATAAAGTATTTTTTGAATTTGAATTTGAATTTGAATACAAATAAATGTAAAAATCTATTATGGGGGCGGGGGAGGTTTTAACGTAATAGAACTCAAAACAACAATTTAAAAAATCTTTTTTTTTTCAATTTTTCTGTATATTATCTGTTTTGTTTCTCTGTTTGTTTGTGCACGCTAATATCCAAAACTGCAAGACGGATTTGATTGAAACTTTCTGTAGTGTATAGTTACCAAGCCAACTTAAAATACAGAATACTTTTCATCGCGGAAAAATTACTCATTCCTATGGAAAATATTAATCGAAAATGTTGACCAACATAACTAGCTAAACTATAAGAGATAAGGAAATGCTTTAACTTAAGCCAACCAAGAAACACAAGTATTTCTATGAAACAATATTTTTGATACAGCTTACTATAACTTAACCACATTATATGTGGTTAAGGCGAGTGTACTCGTGAACGACCTCGACAGTGGCGCCACTTCACAAAAAAAATATTTTCTCTTTATACAAATAATCTATCAGACAGAATGTTCGTTGCCCACTGTCGAAGTCGTTCACGACTACACTCGCCTTAAGAAATAAAAGATATAAAAAGAAGGTGAAGACGAGGTGCGGAAATTACAGAAAATAATAATTAGCAACTGTTTTGGAAGTGTCACGAGGAGGGTCACAATGATCCGATAAGATCGGGAAAAGAAAAAATACACAGCTAATACATGTTTCATTTATTTTCAAAGTATTCTCTCGGACATTCGATGCATTTTTGCAGCCGATCAAATCAATTTTTAAATAGTTATTCCAGTCTGAAGTGGACATAGTTGAAGCTTTGATACCGTTTTGACCACGTAACATATCTTAGATTTTTGGGAATGTAAAATAATAATTGGGGCTCAGGTCAGGGCTATATATAGGATGGTCCTCCACTCCACGTTTTTCTGATTTAAAAAAAATCTTTTTGCCAGCGGTATGTGAGCTCGCATTATCGTGGTAAAGGATTATGCGACGGTTGGGATCTTTTTTACGTTGTTTTTTTATGACTTCCGGCAACAAATTGTCGTGAACCCATTGCAGTAACTATTATTTGTTCCTGTAAAGAAATTGCAGCCACTTGTCTAGTTCTTCATACATAAGAAGCGACCATTTTTATTGATACGCTTTGCGAGCGAACAACTTTTGTCGGCTTGACCTCACTGTCGAAGACCCAAACAGCGGATTTATGTTTCCTTTTTGGCTCATATGAATAAATCCATAAATCATCACCAGCGACGATATTGTACACTGCATTTGAGCTCCCTCCGTTGAACCTCCGTACAGTAGATCGACACCAACTAACACGAGCCGCCTTCTGTTCCTCGGTCAAACCACAATATACCAAGGAACAATAGTTTAACTCAAGAACCTTTTGCGCTTGAATCTATCTACATTGGCAGGGATATCAAGTAATTGGTTTTGCGAACCCGCATTTAAGTGATGTCACGCTTAGGTATCATAATGCTAAGTTACAATAAGAAAAAAAAAATTAAATTATTATTTAATGCTATAAATAGTTTGGTTTCATCACCCAAAAACGAAACGATTGTTTTAATGCAATATGGTATTGTGATACCTGAATATTCTGATGAACTCCATTATAAATTTTGTCAGCACTCGAGGATCTTGAGTACTTGACGCGGAACACCAGGAGCATAGCTAAACTAAAATCGATACGAAAATGGCTGGCAAAAGTTTATTTCTTTATTTAACTGTTAATTGCACACAAGATAAAACACAGGACAATATCATTAAGAATAAACAACACAACAGGTACTATATATTTCATAAAAGAAATATCTTTCAGCTGTCCTACGGTAGAGAGATAGCATAAGCTGATAAATACAGTTGTTAAAATAGCATGCAATGTTATAAGTAGGTACATTATGCATCTCTTGGCGAAACGAAGTTTGCGGGCACCAGCTAGTTGAAATTATTTTTTTTTGTGATAATAAATACTATATTATATATTGGCTGACATGATCCAAAGTTCGCTTGGGCAATTTTGAATCGAAGAATTTACTCGTAAGTAGCTTTTGTTCTGGGTTAAATTACAATTACTATATAAAGAAGGATGGTCTCCACATTTACCGCACGGTGCACGGTAACATGAACTTCTGCGTTGGTCGTTGGAATGGACAAACATGATACCGGAACATCATGCGACAAATGTGAGAACCATCTAATAATAATTTTTAAGTACTTTGTTGTGTTCGCTGTTTGATTTCCTATCAAAATAAAATAAAAATAAACTCATTTAATCGTATCCCAGACATATCATACATTTTGTCGAATAAGGCTCTCCGCAAGCAAAAGCAATTTTGCGAGCAACAGCTCGAGCATTTCTGACTAAGAATCAATAAAGGAACTCTATCGTCTTTAAAATAAGTGTGACATTAGCTTAGCTTATTAGAAGGACATAAGGCTCTTACGGTTGCCCGGCGGCAACCGGCGACGTTTCTCATTTTAGGCAATGCCGCCTTTGTTTCAAATACGTACGATTCTTTTTTGAATTTCTATGAAAAGTGCGCAAACTGTCGCTCGTAAAAACGTACGTTTGGTCTGCGGCAATGACATACCATACAATCTAACAATGCTTAGGAATATGCTTTTCTGGATATCATATTCGCACCTCGCAAAACAATTTATAATATAAAACGGCTCACACATTCGAGGAATATTCAATAATCTCCATTTTTACTCTAATACTTATTTCTATTTACAATAACTACATTAAACTATAATGGTGTGAGTTCAGTATTTTTGATGTCTTCGTCTTGATGTTTGGCACCATCGTCACCCTTGTGGTCATCGTCGTCATAATGGTCGTGTTTATGTATGGAGTTATTCGAAACGGTGTACATCACGCTCCCGAGACGGTCCATTTGCGCTGAAATGTTCGGAAATACTATGAGTTATATATTACAGTATTTTAAAGGTTTGTTATCAACACTAAATAAAATCTTGTCTGATTTTAATAAAGCATTTCAAAAGAGAAAAGGTGTGAAATAAAAATACTATATTTACGTCAAAATTTAATATCACCATCCCCACCCCACATAATTATCGTAAGCCTCTTTTTAACCCACTGCCTTAGAAGAATTTTTGTTTTCAAGAGTATGTATGTATATTTTATTTTATTTATTTTATTTCATGAAACAAATGGCTGGCCTTATAGTATTTGTTGGTAAAGCGGCAACAGAAATACATTATCTGTGAAAATTTCAACTAATTAGATATAACGGTTCAGGAGATACAGCCTCGTAACTGTAGGACGGACGGACGGACAGACAGACGGACAGCCGAGCCTCAGTAATAGGGTTTCCGTTATTACTCTTTGGGTACGGAACCCTAAAAATACATAATTAATGAAAATTTGATAGCTGATAGAGATTAATGGAAGAAAAAGATATGTTGCGCCGATCCCAAATAAATTGCGAAAATATATGTCTCAAACTAGAACAAACGGGCACAGCATTTCAGACAGACTGCTTAAATAGGTAGGTACTTACTTAGCATTTTTTATCAAGTATTTTTTTACCTTTATGTAAGTGCGAAAGAGAAAACAAGCAACTTTTCCTAAATCTAAACTGCTAATAGAATTGAAAGGATTTGTTAACTCACCATCTTCTACATTTTCCTCTAAAAAGTCTTTCCTCTTGCGAGAGATTCGGAGGATCACCACTATAATCATAGTGACAAGAATCAGCACAATCACTCCTCCTAAAGTCCACGGCAGCTGCATCCCAGCCAGACTGAAATTCAAATATAAATACATAAAAGTAAGTAGGCAAATATTACAGTTTAAAATTTGTATTATACGAATGTCAATAATTTCTAAAATATGATTGTCCTAGACTAACAATTACGTCGAGCAATTTTCTATATAACCACGAGTTTCTTTCACCGCTAGTTGTAAATCGGGCGGCTGCGTTGGCAATGTTATTATCATTGCCTGCCTGCCTGCCCTAAGCCCTAAGCTAGTAAATAAGATGATAGGTGGTGCATAAGTAAAATTTTATTTACCTTGCACCCACAGTGCTATATTTTCATAAATGAAAATAATCGCTAACATTTTTTCAATTTCTTATTTTCGTTTATCTTTTAAACAGCTTGGAAAAATGAATTCGGGACCAGTGCGCCGTACGCAAACGCATAATCACTGCGTGAAATTATGCACACTTACGATGTAGTTGTAGTTGTGTCGTACATCTCAGATTTTGCGGCATATTCACACGGCGTCTCTCCATCGGGGCACCAACAACTTCCTGAAGAGCAATCCGATTTGCACTCCTTGCAGTCAACTCTGTAAATTACAATTGATACATATATTAAACTACCCCTGGAATTCTATCGCACGCACCAAAATCAATTTCTTAGAAACCGTTGCAGTGGTATTGTACTGTTTTTTAAATGATTATCAATTTTACTTATGATACAGTTAAAATACATACATACCTACATACATATAATTACGCCTCTTTCCCATAGGGGTAGACCGAAAATACATCTTTCCACTTGCTACGATCCTGACACACCTCTTTCGCTTCTTCAACATGCATCAATCTTTTCATACATGCTCGTCGGTTGAGGGTACTCTTGACCTGACCTTTCTTTATCGGATAGTTAAAATACTTACGGTGGAATAGGCGTACACGTATCATTAAGAAGCTGGTATCCACGGTCACATCTGCATATTCCATGTAAAGAACATACTCCATGATCGCACGCACTCATGCAGGGCTTCTGACAAATAGATGAATTATATTTATTCTCATAGCCATCATTGCAAGTGCATTCGTTAGGAGCTGTGCAGGCTCCGTTGATGCATTGTAGTTTACATACAGGAGAACAACGATCATCAGTTATAATATAACCTTCATGGCATCGACAAACGTTGGGAGCCACGCATTCTCCGTGCACGCACGATATGCATTTTGGTTTGCAAATGTGATTGTCTTCTGTTGGCTCATAGCCAGTGAGGCATGAGCACGTATTCGGAGAGGTACATGCTGAATTAATACAATTCGGTTCGCATACTGGAACGCAGGAGAATTTATCGGTGCTGCTTAGAGTGTAGTTTGCATTACAAGTGCACTCGTCTGGGGCTGAACAAAAACCGTTCTGACACGATTTGGTGCAAACAGGTTCACATGTACCATTTACTTTAGTAAAACCTGGGTTGCATTTGCATTCGTTAGGTTTAACGCATATTCCATTTTGACATTCATTGCATTTAGGGAGGCAATTAAATTTGTTAAGATGATCAATTTCGTAGCCTTCATAGCACTTGCACACATTAGGTTCAGAGCAGTCACCGTTATTGCAAGCCTCATCACATACTGGACCACAACGACCCCCTTGCAGGGCATACCCTTCGTGACAACGGCACATGTTAGGAGCGACACAATCCCCATATTCACACACATCACAGACTGGATTGCAAATAGATGTGTTGTTTCCTTCGAATCTGTAGCCATTAAAACATGAGCATGTATTTGGAGAAATACAATGTCCATGTTCACATTCTGGATCACAATGTGGTACGCAAGTGTAATCGTCTTTCCTTACATGTCCATCAATACATGAGCAGTGGTTAGGGCCCTTACAGGTTCCGTTTACACAAGGACTGTCACATTTTGGTTCGCATTCTAGTGTCACAGGGTTATTAACGTGACCAGTTTCACACACGACCATGCAGTGTGTCGAGTTGTAGAAATTAAAGCCGGGATTACATTCACAAGTATCGTTTGCTACGCAGATGCCATTGACGCAAGGTTTTTCACAAAAGGGAAGGACACACTGGTTTTTGTTGATAAGTAGAAGACCCTTATCGCATTGGCAATGGTCTGGTGCGATACAAGTTCCATTGAGACATCCAGCGCCGCAAGTCGCTTTACATTTTACTTCTTTTTTACTGTACTCCCATCCAGGGCAGCAGGATGCCACCATTTCTTTTCTTTGGACTTTCTGTAAAAAATCAAATTGTAAGTATTCGATCTTTATTCTTCTTGTAAGATGTTTCTTTCAATTTCGCCGCAGAGCTGTGCGGATCACATAGTAAACCCTATTAACCCGTACTTACTTACCGTTTTACAACATCTGTAGTTCTTTGGCGTTTTCTGCGCCTGAAAATATAAATTTTCAGTTATTATTTTAAATAATCGAACTTTCTATTTCATAAATTATGTAGGTCCAGTACCTCAACTGCGTTATCTTACTACTATGAAAAGTTTAAAATAAAATGTATATTATTTTTAAATATTCATTACAATATTATGTGGTAACTACAAATAACATTGCACATTAGTTACTGACAAATTAAATAGTACCTGGCTTTCCTTTTTCGTACAGTCAGTGTATTTTTTTGGACACTTCACCTTGGCAGGAAACTTTTGAAACTGAAGTTTTTGTACACTGCAAAACACAAAAAGTTAAACATTTAAATAGATTGAATATAAACGGTAGGTTAACGTCCTATATTTGAATTATTTAGTTTTCCATTGTTTTCTATCGCACGCAATTAAATAAATTCGTCGTGACATTTTCGCAACTATAAAAATGTCAGCATCAGTGACTTAAGTTGCATTTCATTATAATTTTCATGATATGAATACAAATGAGATAGGTTTGCAGATAATTTTGATGTTTTTAAAACTCATGGTAAAGTTACAAGCTCTTAACAGTACTTTCATAAGTAATGTATAAAAACTTAAACAATTTTGTAAAACGGATATTCTCTAAATAATCTTGAACTATGAGTGCTAAAGCTACAAGAAAAAATTTAATGTAAGGTTATTAAATTCAGTGATAATGTTTTAGGGTGATTTCCATTCATGAAACTGAACACTTTTGCCCAAGGAACATAGGTCGAAATATAATAAAAGAACCTCCCATACCATGTGACAGATTTTCCTTTACATTGTATGGTAAGCTCTTTTTTTTCATTTTTTGACCTGTTCTTTGGAAAAAATTGTTGACACATTTCGCAGTAAAATACCAAAAGCAATTTGACCAAAAGCCTGAATATGGCAAAATTGCAACTTATTTCTACCGTTTAATTTTTGTCGTGTTTAAAGATTTTCAGAAATATAGCGAAGGAAATTAGCCCAACTGAAATCTTTCATTACAACTATACGCCAATAAATGTATTATTAACTTTAGGGATTCGTAGGATATAATGTCAATAATTTTTATTTCTTTATTGATTCTTCGTTAAGAAACACCATAAAAGTGAACTAAGAAATAGTCATGACGACATTTGATTGAAGTATAGTTAACATGGAACTTCGTTTTGACATATTTCTAAACCAGTTTAGCTATGCAGCAAAATTCTGGACTTGTTAGGGAAGGTGGTATAATAAAGGCAACAATTATGCCATATTCAGGCTATTGGCCAAATTCCTAGTAATTCTTCATTTCTAATTCAGCCATATTATACGACTACATTGTAATTAAACATAATTTTGCTATGGAGTTTGAAAATTATCAAATCAAACTGCATAAAAAGTTGCTGAGCCATCACACCGCTTAATTAACTGAAACAATTTGGATTCCAAAGTCAAATAGGTAACTACTACATGATTTTCCGGAATCCGATTTTTCGAAATCTTATACAAAAGCCGAATATCATGGCATGGCAGAAATATCATGGCATGGCAGAAATATCGTCGATCGTGGTTGCGATTCACCTATCTCCTGACAAAAGTGCTACTATTAGTAGTAGGCGATTGAAAAGCCCTTGACACTAGCTAGGGTTCATCGTGTCGTTGGACGATTCAGTGTCCCACACGAAAAAAAAAGAAAGAAAGAGTGTTCATCAAGCTGTTTCAAGCAAACATCAGGAACATCAAGAGAATAAGGAGATTCGTCTGTAGCTTCAGCAAAGCTTATCATAGGTAGGCTTTATAGCAAGCAAAGTAACGGCTTACATCCGGAAATATTTACACACACACACACACACATATCACGCCTATAATCCCTTGCGGGGTAGGCAGAGCGTAAACAGCCGCAAAAAACGGTTATTTACGCCACGTCTGACAAATGTTTGAGGGTTATTTGGAATATTGTGTATCGCTATAGTGACAAGTTGTCAGCCCATCGCCTAAATTGCAATACACACCCTCTAGTCCCTTAGTCGCCTCTTACGACTCCCACGGGAAAGATATGGGGTAATGCTATTCTAAGCCGGCATCACACAGCGAAATATTTACGCTCTATCATATTATTAATTATATATTATCAATTATATATAGGGAGTATTTTTTCATTAGTACGCAAACTTTGCAGGGTGATTCTACTTATGCTTATGAACAAAATTCAGGTACCTACTATGAGGCCACCATCGAAATCTCAGAAAATATAGGAGCAGGTGTTTCATAGAAAATTTAACCACCAAACAAATATGCATGGAGCAGCTGTTTTTATTTTGTCATTTCGCAGGATGCCCATTGTGATAGTTGTTCAGAATCATGAGAAAAATCATCCTGTGAAGTTTGCGTACTGACTAAACGGAAACCCTATATGTTATTTTTATCCTATAGTTATTTTCATACGCATTCGTCGTATGGGACATCCCTTTAACGAACGACCCGATAAACCCTAGTGTCAGAGACTTTAAGCCTCTTTCGCCTTCTTCATTATCCCTTCCTGACGCTGGTTCTCATTGACACTGGTTTTCACAAAAGCAATAGTAGTGGTTTCATGATAATAATTTGTAGGTGTTAAATCATGAAGAGTATCTACCTAAGTATCACTATTTTCTGTATAAATGATGATTTCGTGTAATGCCGGCTGAGAATGGCATCACCCCTTTTTGTTTTCCATGGGTGTCTTTTAGACAATGAGCTGACAATCTGACACTACAGTGATATACAGTTTTCGGCAATATCCTCATAGGTATATTTTTCCGGTGGTCGACCTTTTTTTACACCCGTTTATGCTTATATTTACACCTGCCTACCCCGCAAGGGCGTGATGTGTAAGTAACTATGTAAATAAATAGCATTGTTAGAGCCAGTGTCGTTGGACGACTCGGTGTCCCATACGAAAAGAAGAAGCGAGGAAGCTCGTTTATCAAACATTTTGAAACAATGGGCTATACTAAAGCGTAAAACGCTAAGTACCTATTTTATACTCTAATAGCGTATCTACTTACAACGTAATAGTTCGATCTGCCTGAAAGTTGAATCGCGGTTTTTTTAAGTATTGCATATAAGATTTTCAAAGTTGTCACATTTCATCTTTATAATCATCATCAACCAGCAGCCAATGCTGAGCCATGCCTCCTACTATTACATTGAAAATAGAAAAATCCGCGACCGAACATTTCACAGATGAAGCTCGAGCGTAACTATTTAAATGCAGGAAATATTCTGAGCTGGTTGGCATAGAAAGATCGAAACTTACGAAGTTGGTATTTCGCAGACTCCCTCATCCCCCAATTTCATCCCCCACGTCAAAACACACAGTTGAGCCACAACTACCGTCCCCAGCACCACTGTCATTGTCCTCACACCACACATCGTGGCAAATCACCACAGATCTTTCAGTCCAATAAACAACTTAATTAGGACAAACTAATTTACAACATAAACGCGCGAGCTTGAGGCAGATAATGGCAAATATTATTAAGCGTCACGTCAACACCGTTATCAATAGCAAATTATCGCAAATTCCGCAGTTTGCGCTCGTTACTCAAACCCATACAATTGAGAATCTAAACTTTTCCAAACTCATGAAATTATTTAATCATGCAATCAATGCGCGCTTCTTCACGGCCGGATCAACACTGAACGGATTTGTAAAACCCCGGACATTTAAAAAAGCAACAAAACTTTTAATGACCATTCGATTCCGTATACAGGATGTTTCTAATATGTATGCTGGACGTATCGTAAGAGTATTTTACCGGCTGAACTCTACTATGATATTATAACGCGACTGTGTTGCGAAGACCACCTACTTAGTAATTGCATGAGTTCACGCCAAGCTTTTGCCATTGTCAAGATAATTGAAGGTTTGTAGGGTTAACGCTTCATTTGTTATATAAATAATGAGATGACCGAAAATTACATAGGGTCTTGTAATAGAAAATTCATATTTTTTGTCACAGGTATTACATGAAAACGTATGTACCTAAGAACCTACTTTTGAATTTTGATGTAGGTTGCCATTCTCGGAAAATGCTTTTAGTTATAGGTAATCTAGGTTATTCCTGTGATTTCGTCGCATAGAGTCGACTTTTGTTTAGTTTAATTTAAGTGTGTCTCACTTGCAGTGGTGGATTTGTCCTAAGGAAAAATAGGCTCGGGCCTAAGGCGGCAGGATATTAGGGGCGGCAAAAAAAATATGACATCCCTGACATGGGGTGCGCTACAAAGGGATCTAAAACTTCTCTGGCGCCCTCTTGGACCCAGCCGTCTCTTATTTCAACCTGAAATGTCGAGCTCACTTCAATCGCAATACGTGGTCTATTTTTGTGTTGTAGCATTGCACAACTCTCTTAGTGCTGCTTGCATCTCACTAATTTTAATGCGAAATGTCGAGCTCGCTTCGCTTGCAATATGAACGGTCTTTGGTACGAAGCGCACTTCTTGCCAATGTTTAGTAAAATTTCGAGCTCACAGTACGTGACGTCTGACTACAGCGCAATGCTGCAATTCTCTTGCTGTTATAAACGCTGCTAGCACTTCACATATTTTAGAGCAAAATGTCAAGCTCACTTCGCTCGTCATACGCATGGTTTTAGTGTGGTTAGTGGTGGAAATATTAAGCTCGTTTTGCTGACTAAATGTGTTGGTGAACCGCCATTTGCGCTCTCCTTGAGTAGTTCTTTGCACCTCATAACGTGGAATTTCGAGCTGATGTTAGTGAAGCGCCCCTCTCCCAGAGCGCTGCTTGTACTACACCATTCATATCGTGAAATTTCGAGTTCGCTTCGCCCACAACTGTTATTCTCGTAGACAGGCATTTAGCTCGTTTGTGGCACAACAATTTGTGTTTATTTTGCTTCAAAAATTGCCATTGTTATATTTTTTTGTAATAAAGTAATTTTACAAAAAAATATGGAAATTTAGGTTATAACTTAATAATTATTATTTTTTAAGTAGTTAACGGTAAAGGTAACCAATTTAAAATGGGCAATTAAATAAAATAAATTCGCGAATGTATCTTCTCTATATAACAAATTCTGAGGAAGGGGCGGCTCATGGCATGGGGCCTAGGGCGGGTAGGACTGCAAATCCGCCACTGGTGTGTCCATTGCCACAATTAACAATTATTTTAAACGTTTTGTAGATTTTTGTTTCTTCACGTGAAACCAGTAACTTTCGATTGGTAGCCCTAATCCATGCTAATATTAGACGTCACTAGGAACAATGACATTTTGCATACAGCGGAGATTTACATCCGCCGTCAAAATAAATATCGGCGGCGCCGACACGCCGACGACACAGGTGTCGCATAACATTGCTCTCACAACATAAACTTATGATGGACAAAGAATACTATTACGGTGCGGCAGTACAGAAGACTCGCTCTACACATACAAAATCCCACTGTCATAAACGTAATAAAACATAATAAAAAAAGACCTATGCTACCAAGTTTAAATACGAGTACATTGTTTAAATATAGTTGGTAAATACCAAGGTCTAGATGGAGTAAGGTAGGAAATCTGGTAGGCAGTCCACTCTGTTGGTCTAAGTACCATTTTGCAGTATAATAGGCATATCTGCAAATACCACACTCTATCTTACCGCTAGGACCACCTGATTTGCAGTCAGTTCAGACATCCTGAGTCATTCTGCTCGTAAAAGTCAAAGTAGTCCAAAAAACAGTTAACAAATAAAGAACCGTGTGTTGAAAGGGAAATTTAATTCGAATCCGTTCAGTATTTTCAGAGATTAGCCCGGACAAACAGACAAAAAGATAAACACAGTTTAGCTGTTTTATTATATGTATTGAAATCTACTTATTAGAATAATAGTATTTAATGAAATATATTTACCCTTGCTGACTTTTGTATGACACCAACTTCGAGCAACACGGTCTTCCGTCTCGTTCCGGGGACGGAAGGCCGTCGTTGCTCGAAGGACACCAAGGGTTGATTATTGCCAAAAAAAAACTTTATGAAGACTAGATAGAAAAAAGATCGTAACTGACATTTGTCTTGTCTATGATTAGTTTTTTCTTTATGCACAAGCATATTAACACTTTACCAAAAATAGCGACGTCACGTTTTCAAAACTTTAGAAAAAAAAACAATGATAGAACGATAGAAATAAATAATATAATTTGGAAATAAAAATATCTGTTTCTTAAAATAACCTACCTCTTTTATAACAATTCATTAGTAAATCGGCATGCTGAATTACAGTGTGTGATTCATATTTATCATGTAGAATTGTAGAAGCATCCTGTTTCACGGCCTTATCAACCACCTTGTTATAAGTTATAACTAATGAACTACTGCGTTACTGTGATGTTTGTTTTATATGACTCAACTTAGTCACATCTCACATCACTTCCTCTTATGATCGATGTGATTTTCATCGGGTTTAAGTTTGAAAATATTTGTTTTTTACCGTTTATGGTCAATATAATTTATATGTCGCAGTATTATGGCAGAATTAGGATTTCGGCCGAAATCCTAGGATTTTGGCCAAAAGGCGGATTATGGCAAAATTGTAGACTACATTCGACCATCTTCCTAAGCAGATCTAGGATTTCGGTCATAATCCTAGGATTTTGGTCGAAATCCTGGATCTGCTTAGTATTATGGCATTAATCGCGATTCGGGGGAATCTATGAGCGGGGAGGGAACAATTCGCTCCCAAATCTAACCTTGGATCAGGCGTAAAAGATTGTTTAACAAGTAAGGAGTACTACTATGGATCTTAATACGACGTTATGGAGGTGGGTAACCAAAAATTCCTAAATATGCTTAAAAATCTCAGACTGATCCTATAATCAAAGTTGTACCTGCATCAGAATTCTACGATATTTTTTGTGACATCCACAAATCTACTGGGCACGGCGGCAGAGACAAAATGTTTCACACAGTAAAGACAAAGTATTTGATGCCAGTAAGTGTGTTATGAGAGTTTGTAAAACTGTGTACTGTATGTCAGTCGAAGAAAAAGTTCCCGAGGAAAGGTATCGTGGTGCGTCCTATTGTGTCTAGTGACTTCAACAACCGTGGTCAAGTAAACCTCATCGACTTACAGTCGACTCCAGATAGAAATGTTAAGTGGCTTCTACATTATCAAGACCATACGACAAAGTTTAGCTTCCTGCGACCTTTGACATCAAAACGAGCTGCTGAAGTAGTTGCAGAACTACTCAAAATCTTTTTGGAAATTGGCTGCCCAAACCTACTTCAAAGTGATAATGGCCGTGATTTTCGGCTGCAATCATACAAGAATTAACAGCATTGTGGCCGAGTTGCAAAATTATTTATGGAAGACCACGTCACCCGGCAAGCCAAGGCTCAGTAGAACGCTCAAATCAGGATGTTTAGGCAATGCTGTGAGCTTGGTTAATGGACAATGGTACTACAAATTGGGCGATTGGATGTTACTTTGTCCAGTTTCAAAAAACTCTTCTTACCATCGGACTATACAAAGAACACCATATAAGGCATTGTTCGGCACTGAACCTAGAACAGGACTGCAAAGTACTCATATACCAGAGAACTTACTTGAAAAACTTGTCACCGAAGAGGACTCTGCATACTCCGCAAGTATTTATGAATGTGTTACGGGCAACGTGATTAATCGGGCACTATTAATACTGACCGGCCATTATTAATAGTGCCCAAAAACATCGGGCAAAGTGATTAATTAATCACTTGGATCGGCCATAATTCATAATGCCCGAGTGCCCGTGGTCTATGTAAAAAATCAGTCTTTAGAGTAAGCTTGAATTTATCATTTGGACCGGGCAATGTGATAAACTGGGCCGAATTTATTACTGACTGACGCCTGAAAGCGTGGCGTCGCGCCGTGGAAATTTAAGTTGCGCTTCGTGGCGCACTGCCGCCGCCGTTTAGTTACTCCCTCGTTCTCTCGAGTTAGTGGACAACTCGCACTAGCCAAAAACTGGCACATGTGCCACTTGCGATTTTCTGTAATATTTGTGGCACGTTATAAGTCCGAACAACACAAGAGAGAACGAGGGAGTGGTTAACACCACGTAGCAGAGCGCCACGGTGCGCAACGTTAAGTTCCGCGCGTTCTGGCGGCAACGCGCCGATTAATGTGTCTGAAAATTATTTATGTTAAATTTCATTTGAATAATGTAAGTTTAACTTCATTTAATAAAAATAGTAGGTAACTACTGATTTAATTACATTTATAACTATTTGTTTTTTTTTTAATTTCCATGTTCAAATTTATCCATAACTTTAATGAATATTATGTAAGTTTAATTTTATTTAAATAATGTATTTAAGTTAAATTGTATTTAAATAATGTAAGTTTAACTTCATTTAAGAAAAAATTACATTACAGTATTTATTTATCTTTTATTTTATTTTTTTATTAATGATGGGTTTGCTCTTGACTCTAGTCTAGGTCATAGGACAGAGACAGAGTCTAAGATGGAGCGAGCTCACCCAGAAGAAGCCTGTTAAGGCACTGGCACTCCCACACACTGACGGAACGCAAAGAATATTATTTTTATTACTTTGCCCATGGAAGGGTGGGAACTAACTGATCGGAAAAAGTAATTAATCGTGCTGTTTTAATCACATTGCCCAATTAGGTCGGGCACTTTTAATACTGACCGTTCAGTATTAATAGTGCCCGGACTTATCAAATTGCCCGTAACATATGTATGTGTATAGTTGTTACGGGCAACGTGATTAATCGGGCACTATTAATACTGACCGGCCATTATTAATAGTGCCCAAAATCATCGGGCAAAGTGATTAATTAATCACTTGGACCGGCCATTATTAATAATGCCCGAGTGCTCGTGGTCCATGTAATAAATCAGTCTTTAGAGTAAGCTTGAATTTATCAATGCAAATTTAGCAATGTGATAGACTGCAAAAAACTGCTAAAATTTCCTATAGCATAAAAAGGCCAAAGCGCCCGAGTAAGGATACCAGATGTAGATCGAGCCAAGACAGATAGTCGTAATATAATTGCTATTATTATATCTGTCGAAAAAGGAAAACTCTACAAACTAGGTACTAAACACGGCATTTTAAACTAACTGTACTTCAGAAATGAGTTTACTTTGTGCAAAGAAAAGTTCGTTTCGATTGACGATGTTCCAAAACTTGATATTACTCTTCGAGAATGTGCTCGAAGAGATTCTCATTTTGACGGACAAGGCTACCAGTATTGTAACTTTAGTGTTGACTGCAGTTCAAAACGCTGTAAATACAAGAAATCAAACATTCTTTGCAATTCAAAATGTCACAAAAGCACATCTTGCAAGAATAAATAGTTTAAAAATTAGTAGAGTAAGAAATCAACTGAAATATTTTTTAATTAAGGACTGCAAGAAAGTTCTTAAGTTTATAATTATTTATTCTTGCAAGATGTGCTTTTGTGACATTTTGAATTGCAGATATTGTTTGATTTCTTGTATTTACAGCGTTTTGAACTGCAGTCACAACTACAATTTTATTACTTTTTATAACTATTTGTTTTTTAATTTCCAAGTTAAAATATTATCGATAACTTTCATGAAAATGATGTAAGTTTAACTTCATTAAATAAAAATAGTAGGTAACTACTGATCTTATTACATTCATAAACTATGTGTTTTTTTAATTCCCATGTTCAAATTTATCGATAACTTTAATGAATATTATGCAAGTTTGATTTCATTTAAATAATTTAAGTTTAATTGCATTTAAATAATGTAAGTTTAACTTCATTGAATAAAAAATTACATTACAGTTCTTTATTTTTATTACTTTGCCCAAGGAAGGGTGGGAACTATTAATACTGACCGGGAAAAGTAATTAATCGTGCTATTTTAATCACATTGCCCAATTAGGTCGGGCACTATTAATACTGACCGGTCAGTATTAATAGTGCCCGGACTTATCAAATTGCCCGTAACATAGTCACTACAAAATTAATAAAAAGTGTTCTGAAGCCTTCGTTTTACCATATTACTACGTAGATCCAGGATTTCGGCCAAAATCCTAGGATTTCGGCCGAAATCCTAATTCTGCCATAATACTGCGACATATACAAAGCTTAGAAACTCTCCTATAGTTACCCTACTAATTAAAGTACCTACCGCCATTCCAATAAGTCGTATTTGACTATTATCTCCATACTAAAAGAGATGTCAATAAAAGGAAAATGGATCCTCTGCCATAGAATTATCATCACGAATCTGATAGCTGTCAAATACAACTTATTAAAATGGCGGTACTTTATACCTGCAGAGACTTTTAGCTATTGTAATGACATCAACACACGACTGTCGTTCTATTGCCACTGTGCCACTATACTATTCAAACTGTCCGCGGAATTCGAAACTGCCAAAACCATCCCACTGCCACACTATTGTACCACAACTGAAACACCTTTCAAATAGCGGAATACGGCCCCAGTATCAAGGTCGAATAGTTTCCTTTTTTTAAAATGTTAAACAGAATAGTCTTCTAATAGAATAGTGCTTCTATCGCATGCACGTGATATCAAACCTAACCACTGGACAGGCAGCTTGGCTGTATATCTCCTGGTTGTTAGAGCTAATCCTACTAATATTATTAATTTTAAAGTTTGTATGTTTGTTTTTTTGTTATTGTAATTAAATGTGCACTGTGTGATGCCGGCTTAGAATAGCATTACCCCATTGCTTTCCCGTGGGTCAAAAGTCGACCAAGTTACTCGAGCCTGTCACTATGGCGATACACAATTTTCCGAATGACCCTCAAATATTTATCAGATGTGGCGTAAATAGCCGTTTTTTGTCGCCGTCTATGCTCTGCCTACCCCGCAAGGGATAATAGGCGTGATATGTGTATGTGTAGAACGAATTCCTAAACAAGTGAGTAAATTAGCCATTCGATTTTAATAGTATATTCACGGTTAAATAAAATAAAATTATAATATTTTGATAATTATAAACAGTAATTTTCCTCCCTCTTCGTATAATAACAAGTAGAAGTAGGTGTGTTGAGTGCAATTGATTAAAAATATAAATAGACAAAAATAGTGCAATAATGACGCAAATGTTGCAGCTATGCAGGAAGAGCTTGTATTATTTATTACAACTTTCAGGGGAAATAACGTGTGTAAAAACGTGACTTCCTATATAATATTGTAAAAAAAAATGTATGCTTTCCATCCTACTACAAGTTGTTATCTTACTATCAAATTTTTTGAACTACATTTTCCCTTTATAAAACTGAAATTAAAGTATTCAAACGTAACTTTAAGTTTAAGTAATGTAACTACAGATTTGATATCACTTATGTTGAGTGATACGGATCACCGATTAAGGTGGTTCAGGTGAAAAATCCCTGGCTTGACACGCTAGTCATCTGGAAACCAAAGTATCAATTCGCAGCAATAACTAACTACAGAGATGATTAAGAATCAATAAAACCTTGTAAAAACTAAGCGCTTTAGTTATGTATTGTAATTTTGCTAAAAGTGGCCACTGTTAGCATTTTTGAAATACATAACTAAATCGCACAGTTTTTACAAGGTTATATTGATTCTAAATAGTCTTCGTAGTAAGTTTTTGCCGCGAATTAATACTTTAGTTTCCAGATGACTAGCGTGTCCAGCAAGAGGCATTTTTCCTTCTAGAATAAAAGTCAATTTGTGACGTACTGGTACCGCGCTCCTTTCAAACTTGGTTACTTCAGTATAATACTTTCCCTGACCTTAGTATTCTTTACGCGAATTCGTTCTGTTTCATGGGTAAGTTGACCCCTTTAAAAAATTATCACCTTACCGGACACTTTGATTTAATTATTCTATTCTATTGTTCTACTATGAATTGCGTACGAAGTCGGTTAATATCACAAACTTCAATCATCGTCTATCGTGGAATGACGTGCACTCGGTAGCTTTCAAGCGATGCACTGATAACCACTGTATATATTTATATCAATGTCTGTCTGTAGATATCATTAATTTCTACAGATGCGCTACAATATATATAGCTTTCATGGTCTAAACATGCCTGCAAAGTTTTCAGTACACCGTACCTTACATACACCCTACGCTGATTTATAAGAATAATAAGCCTACTAATGACAAAAAAGTTATTTACTAAAGCCCCGTTTGCCTTAATAAAAACAACAGGCGTTGAATAAACAAACCGCCCGTCACTTAATCTTACTCATAAGAAAGTAGAATTAGGCCATACCTTTGTTCTATTTCCGTAGGCAGCTCGCAGTTTTTCTCACAGACAAATGCATCGTGAGCACTTTTTATAAACCCTGGGTTGCAAATACATTTCTCCGTATTACTCTCGCACGTTCCATTTTTACATCGACCCTCACACTTTGGTATGCAAGAGAAGTCTTCCCGGCTCATTTTGTGGGTGTTCGGGCACTTGCACAGATTCGGGGCTAAACATACGCCGGGACAATTTTCACACACAGGTGCACATTCAAAGTTTTCATTCACTTCGTATCCGCGATTGCAAATAGCACAATGTGAGGAGTTGAATCTCGTATAGTTAGTGTTGCACGTGCAGGTGTTGTTTATGCCGCACTTGGCGTTAACACATGGGGGGTCACACGTGGGTTCGATGCAGGCGTTCCTGTGCTCCGGGTCGAGGTACCTGGGGGGGTCGCAGTGGCACATGTCGGGTGCCACGCAACGCCCCCCGACGCAACCTGTGGTGCAAACGGGGGCACAGGTATCTGATGACACGTCATATTCCCATCCATTGCAGCAAATCACTCTCTGTTCTGGAGAGGAATAGTGCTGGAAATAAAAAAGACGTTCTCTTTAATATTTTGACTAGGGAACGGACGGTGGTTTAGTAAGTGGGTTTACGAGTGTAGGCCTGGCCTCGGTATGCGATGGACCGATTACTTAAAGAAAGCGGATGCTGGCAAATGGATAGCAAAAATGGAAGATCGTGTCTTTTGGCGGATCCTGTGGGTGGCCTACGTCCAGCAGTGGACTGCTATAGACTGATGAGATGTTTAATCTAACCGGAGCTTTACCGTTCAGATGTTAATAATACCTCACCATTAATAATCGTAACGTCGTCGTAAAAAGTGAATTAAGCGGTAACTCCAGGGAATGAGCAGCAGCGTTGAATGCAATATCTTGTACTGCGCTCGCCAAGCCGCCTGCCAAGCGCGGTAAAAATGGAAAATATTCCCAAAAGGGGAAGTCAAGCCTTAGCTGTCGATGATGTTGTGATATTTGATGAACCAGAAACGAACTTACCTCAATTATTTTCACCGTGCATATCTTTGTCCCACACCTTTTTCCAGAAGGGCTAGGAACTAGTTTCCCTCTCATTTTTTGAACACTGTAAGAGTTATAGTATAAAATAATATTTAATTTAGTTAATCGTATATTATTATAAACATCACGTTGCCGTGTGATGCCGGCTTAGAATAGCATCACCCGATATCTTTCCCGTGGGAGTCGTAAGAGGCGACTAAGGGACTCGAGGGTGTGTATTGCAATTTTAGGCGATGGGCCGACAACCTGTCACTATAGCGATACACAATATTCCAAATAACCCTCAAACATTTGTCAGACGTGGTGTAAATGGCCGTTTTTTGCGGCTGTTTACACTCTACCTACCTCGTAAGGGATTATAGGCGTGATATGTATGTGTATTATAAACACGGGATAATAATCAACTTTTTAACTGCGTGTAACACTGCATTTTTTTAAGAAAATATTGAAATATCCACTTAGTAGTAATAAGTCATTTTCTGTTAGAAAAGTAGCCTATAATTATGTTATTCCCAGATACTATTCCATTTCTGTGCAAATTTAATGTCAATCACCTGATGGTGGCGACACATACTCCTTTATCACCTTGCTGCAAAGTCACCGCAAAATCCAAAAAATTGCAAATATACAATATCACTAAAGTACGAAAACTTTTTCCACGGCACAACATTTTAACTATTTATATCTGCTTAATTGTTTTTATCAAAGAAAAACTACCCGTAAAAATTATTTTCAAAAATATATTCAAAGAATTTTTAGTCCTTGCCACTAACGAACGCATCTCGTTACTATTTGACACATTCATAATTACAGTATGCTTTTAAGCTCATTGATAACAAACTTGACAAGAGCTTTATTGTGCACCCTGACTTTACTTGCATTATCACTACTTACTGTATAATAACAGCTTGTTGCCTGGTCAAAACAGCATCACCCTACCTATTTCAAACCGTGGTGGGTGTAGTTTAAGACAACTAGGGGTCCAGGGTATGAAGAGCAGCATTCTTTGAGAATACAAGAGATGGTGATTATGTCTTTGCTGCACATTTAATACTCCCTTTACTGAAATCTACTTTACCAGCATTACGTCCCGAGGTTTTACAGATTTTGTGAAAACGCGATGCACAACATTAGTATAAATAATATTATTAAGATCTAATCTAAAACTAAGATGCCGGCTTAGAATGGCATCATCCCATTTCTTTCCCATGGGTGTCGTAAGAAGCGACTAAGGGACTTGCAATACACACCGTATTGCAAATTTAGGCGATGGGCTGACAACCTGTCACTATGGTGATACACAATATTTTAAATGACCCTCAAATGTTTGTCAGACGTGGCGTAAATGTCCGTTTTTTACAGCCTTTTACGCTCTGCCTACCCCGTAAGGGATTATAGGCGTGATATGTGTATGTATGTATGTAGAAAAACATTTGACCATACAAACGAACTAACAGCCAGACTGTTCCTATCATATGTAGAGAGTTCACAGAGAGTGTCAGCACGGGAGCATTGACCAGTGACATAGTATAAACATGATACTTGTGCGTACTGCGGATGCTGCGTCCAGGTACCGACAGCAGCATCATTTGTAAATAAATGAGGCATATTTGAATTATTTCTAAACCAATGACAAAAAAGTAATTGAGCCAGATTAGGCGTTTAAACACCACAAAAACACTTTTTCTTTAATAACAAAATAATAATCTCTTAATTTTTAAGTATCACTAGCAGCAATCGATTCTTTTTGAATGATTAATGAACATTTTAAATTTAAATTTCTCGAAAATCTGATTATTAACTAATTTAAATCTGTGACAATGCACATGCTATTTTATTCATGACTCGTAATGCCAATCAAGTACTCTGTCTTATGAGATTACCATGAGTTTTGAATGTTATGATTATGAATTATGATATTGCCCTAGTAGAGCATTCTCTTTCTTGTTTCAAACAAGATTTCGGATTGGGGTACATAAATTTCAAACAACAATACTTCAAAGGTTGCAATGGAAGGAAGAAATCGCGATCACAATAACGTTTAAAAAATAGTTCAATTGGTGATTGTGGATTGATTTGCAATCGGTACGAAACCGATAAAGGACTTCAGAGAAGAGCTTACTATCCAAACTTTTTTGTACTGAATGATAAGCAAACAACGCACTCTTTATTTTACGTTTTTATTTTCTTTCCGGTAGCTTATTCTGTTAGTAATGATAACTACTTATATACGGTGTAAAAAAATAACTGCTAATATTTCAAGGCTAGTTGCCTTTGATACTGAATAACTGTCCCCAAGAAACATAGGACGAATTATTTTAAGAAATTGGACCTCCCATACAAAATGTTCCAGCCGTGACCGAGTCCATTTGTATGGAAGGTTAATTTTTTTTAATATTTCGACATTTTTTTTTAATCTTTATTTAAGGAGTTTTGTCAAAATATGACAATGCCACTCCATTGTGCAACACATAGTATAAAAATGATTATGTTCCTTGGGTAAAATTCTACAGTTTTATGGTCTGGTTCACCCCTTTAGCATTTGCAGCTCATATTTTTGCATTCTGTATATTTTCGTGATGTTTATTTAAAGTATTTATTAATACTCGTAGGTACAAGTACAGGCTTTTGAATTTGAAAATAGTTAGTTATTTAATATTAGATAAATATGTCCCAGTAACGTGGTAAAATCAGAAATTCGGCCGAGTGCCTAGGAATTTCTGCCATCGTCCTAAACAGGTATAGGAATTCGGACGAATTGTTATTGTGTTGTGAGGGACTCGGAGGTTGCATGTGTATTACAATTTTAGGCGATGGGCTGAAAACCTGTCACCATGGTGATACACAATTATCTAAATTACCCTCATATGTTTGTCAGACGTGGCATAAATGTCCGTATTTTACGGCCGTTTACGCTCTGCCTACCCTGCAAGAGATATAGGCGTGATGTGTTGTTAAGGAAGATGGCAAACGAGGTTAAAATTCTCATACAAATACGGCTACAGTGCGTTTACGGATGCGTCTGTCAAGTCGTTTGGCAGTCGTTACGCACTGTAACGCACCGTAAACACAACGTAGCCGTAGTTTGTATGGGAATAAGATCGGAATCTTGTTCTTTTTTGTTTGCATTTACTCTTACACACACCGTATGAGTGTGTAGTTTAAATGTTCAGTGGGTTGCTTTTGAAACATAAAACTAAAACCATTTTTTGTAAATTACCTTTAAAATAATGTTATTTTATTTAATTGTATGTACCCTCTGCTAATATGTGCCAATGAATATGAATAGGTAAGGACTGAAAATCAGGGCTACCTATGTTGACTAGAGCAACATAGTAGCAAGCAACCTGAGTTCCTCAGTTTTTGCTTTCTCGGATAACATTGTTTTCACTGCTCACTGCTGTTGTGTATTTATATGTGTTGTGTTGTGACAAATTTATGAAGGAGAGTAATAAAGATATTAGTACTTGTATTCAATGGTAGAATGAAGTCTACGATTTTGCCATATTCCTTCTTTTAGCCAAAATCATAGGTATTCATCTGAATCCCAGATTGAGCCATATTCCTGCGACAGATATAAACTATGACTTCACATAATTCCCATTTTTCTACTAGAAAATCAGACAGGACGTTAGGTTTAGAACTACGGGATAAATTACTGAAGGCCATGGCCAATTTATTTAGAATTAGATCGTTTTATGTTAGTTAGGTAAACCGGTACTGATGAAGGCGTGGATCACACACGCACCGCACGATATTGCGGTTTGTGACCCACTATACAAATTGAATACGACTGCCGCATTTTCAAGCGATGTGTGCCATGATATCCGGGTTTTCTATGGGACTTCCAAAACTCATTTCGTCAGCGGTGTGTGTGAAACCCGTTAAATGTAAATTAAACCACTGGCATTTAATCGCAGAGGAAGGAAAACTTTATTAATTTATTTATAGTCACATTGAATTTGGAGATCATTGTGTAAACACGTATAATGTTAGAATTGTAGTCGGTATCGGCCGAGTTTTATTTAAATATCGATGGCACTTTAGCAAAGTAACATGAGGGTTTCAATTACAAGTGTTTATTGTGCTTTCAGCATGGTGGTATGGTTTTTTTTCTGTTACTTTGAAGTTCACACACATAAATTCCCATTAGCCTGTAGCTACTGCGGGACGTAGGCCCAGGGTACGCCATAAGGCACGATCTCCAGTTTTCACCATCCAGTCGCTCTTTAAGTCAACGGTTCATCTGGCTGGAAGGCGTCCAACGCCATGCTTGTCGAGGCGTGGCCTCCACTCGAGATCCCATTTACTCCACCATTCATTGTTTCTTTGAAGTTACAATTAATCTCATAGGTAAATCTTACCAGAAACGCTTTTGTCAGAAAAAGTAAAAAAATCGCAATTCAGTGGTTCACTCTCAATCCTTTGTGCATCATCATTGTATAAACACGATAATCTACATTCTAACCTACCTTGTAATGTCGGATATCCAGGCTCAAGGGCCTTATTGCTAGTAGTGTTCTGTTAATAAAATGATATATATTTTTAAGTAGTTAATATTTTGAAAATGCAAAAATTTATATTTCGTATTTCATCCAGGTTCTACTACAGCTTTCGGAAGTGATCTGCGCTGAATGTGATAAATACTATGTATTATTTGAGGAAACTGAAAACATAACTGATCCGGCTTCAAAAAATATCACCTTATTTAAAACGTAAGTACTTACGACCCCCTACACTAACCATACTTTAAGAATATTGTCTTTCAGTTATCGAAATCAAAATTTTTTGATTCTGCATTTTTGTAATACTCAATGTCTAATTTTCGTATTTATGGATTTAATCTTATAATTTTCCCTTACAGTCCAGAGGTAGGCCTACCTACAGAAGTCATCACATCATTAAATAACATCTCGATATTCAAAGAATGTGTACTTAGCTTAACATCATGTGCACCGGAAACATATTGCCCCGTTTCTGAACAACTCAAGACCAACGAGACACTGGCAGCAGAAAAAAAGGAAAGAGATAAGAATAATATTATCTTAGGGACTAGTGTCTTTTGCGGCAGTCTTGGAGCAGCAGCTGTTATATATTTTGTTGCAAGAAAAATACAAGGAGTGATACAATCAAATACATACCGTAAGTATTTATTTGCTAAGTAAATCGTAATTGCCGTGTGATGCCGGCTTATAATACCATCACTCCATTTCTTACCCATGGGTGTCGAAAGAGGCGACTAAGGGACTCGTGGGTTAGATGTGTATAGCAATTTTAGGCGATGGGCTGACAACCTGTCACTATAGTGATACACAGTAATCTGATTGACCCTCAAACTTTTATCAGACGTGGTGTTAATATCCGTTTGACAGCCGTTAACGCTCTGCCTACCCCGTAAGGGATATAGGCGTGATTTATGTATATATGTATGTTTAAGTAAGAATCGATGCCGTTCCAGGCATAAAAACTTGAAAAAAACTGTTGCTTTTTTTGCACCGAAGTTCAAGTGTGGCAAACCTGTAAAGTGGTCCACTCGATTTCTTCAACCGTCTTATCCTCAAATCAATTTAAATTTCATTGATCTAAAAATATCTAATGCTTAATTTCTTTTTATTTCAGAGTTTCCGTCATCGGCCTGATTAATGTTTGAAAATCAATCTTCGATACCAAGTTATTTTAAACAATTACGTACATAACTACCCCATATATAAACTATGTACAAAATATAACTGGAAGCAGTGATCTCCTTCATAAAGCCTATTTAAATAAGTTCGTTACTAGTATTCCCTTCGCACATTATTTTCAATTTATTAAAATTCCAGTTAATAAAACAGTTTTTAACTCTAGTATTTTAATTAAATGCTATAAAAGCGACCGGTTTTCTTTCTTTATCTTCAACAAATTTAAACAATCTAAACAAAACAATCACAAGACAACGTAGGTAGTGTCACAATGCAACATATTTGCATGTCGATCTACATGTGATAGTGTTAAAAATGTGTTTTATTAACTAGAATACCATGGAATTCAATCAAGAAATCACAGCACAAAGTATAAAACATTTATGGATCCGATTTGTTGACAACTAGTTAAAATAAAAATACACCTTTTTAAAAGCTTTTATTTAACTTGCAGTGTATGTAAATAAGTAACAATGTTTGTTCGGTGCAAATCTTGCAAGTTTAATTTGAACCACTTCTCGGTATCCGATTGAGTTGAAATTTTGCATGTTGGTCCAGAACCGATGACAATGCATGTTAATCATAAATTTGACCTGATGCTGCTGCCAGGATCGGCTCCGTACTAGAGAACTCCTCAGCGGTTTATAGCTGGGACACAAAATTTTGTATACGAATTCGTTTATTATAGGCAGTTGGTAGGCCCACCATGAATTAGACGCTACATCCAGGGTTGTCTTCGAACTATGGAACTCCTCAATATTCAACTGCTGGGACTTGCAATTTTGTATACGAATTCGTTTATTATAGGCAGTTGGTAGGCCTACCATGAATTAGACGCTACATCCAGGGTTGTCTTTGAACTATGGAACTCCTCAATATTCAACTGCTGGGACTTGCAATTTTGTATACGAATTCGTTTATTATAGGCAGTTGGTAGGCCCACCATGAATTAGACGCTACATCCAGGGTTGTCTTCGAACTATGGAACTCCTCAATATTCAACTGCTGGGACTTGCAATTTTGTATACGAATTCGTTTATTATAGGCAGTTGGTAGGCCCACCATGAATTAGACGCTACATCCAGGGTTGTCTTCGAACTATGGAACTCCTCAATATTCAACTGCTGGGACTTGCAATTTTGTATACGAATTCGTTCATGATATGCAGTTGGTAGGCCCACCATGAATTAGGGTCACGTCAATAGAAGGCCTCCTGATAGAAGAATTAGACTGTTCGAAATTAACTGGGACTCGGCCATGTAATAATGACGCCATCAATGAAATGAAAAGACTAAGACATATTACAAGCTAATTCTTCTATTAGGGATGCCGGAGGAGTAGGTACCAACCTACTTCTATAGAATATAAAAGAGATAATTATACTTTATCCTAATGTTAAATGTAAATTAAACCACTGGCATTTAATCGCAGAGGAAGGAAAACTTTATTAATTTATTTATAGTCACATTGAATTTGGAGATCATTGTGTAAACACGTATAATGTTAGAATTGTAGTCGGTATCGGCCGAGTTTTATTTAAATATCGATGGCACTTTAGCAAAGTAACATGAGGGTTTCAATTACAAGTGTTTATTGTGCTTTCAGCATGGTGGTATGGTTTTTTTTCTGTTACTTTGAAGTTCACACACATAAATTCCCATTAGCCTGTAGCTACTGCGGGACGTAGGCCCAGGGTACGCCTTAAGGCACGATCTCCAGTTTTCACCATCCAGTCGCTCTTTAAGTCAACGGTTCATCTGGCTGGAAGGCGTCCAACGCCATGCTTGTCGAGGCGTGGCCTCCACTCGAGATCCCATTTACTCCACCATTCATTGTTTCTTTGAAGTTACAATTAATCTCATAGGTAAATCTTACCAGAAACGCTTTTGTCAGAAAAAGTAAAAAAATCGCAATTCAGTGGTTCACTCTCAATCCTTTGTGCATCATCATTGTATAAACACGATAATCTACATTCTAACCTACCTTGTAATGTCGGATATCCAGGCTCAAGGGCCTTATTGCTAGTAGTGTTCTGTTAATAAAATGATATATATTTTTAAGTAGTTAATATTTTGAAAATGCAAAAATTTATATTTCGTATTTCATCCAGGTTCTACTACAGCTTTCGGAAGTGATCTGCGCTGAATGTGATAAATACTATGTATTATTTGAGGAAACTGAAAACATAACTGATCCGGCTTCAAAAAATATCACCTTATTTAAAACGTAAGTACTTACGACCCCCTACACTAACCATACTTTAAGAATATTGTCTTTCAGTTATCGAAATCAAAATTTTTTGATTCTGCATTTTTGTAATACTCAATGTCTAATTTTCGTATTTATGGATTTAATCTTATAATTTTCCCTTACAGTCCAGAGGTAGGCCTACCTACAGAAGTCATCACATCATTAAATAACATCTCGATATTCAAAGAATGTGTACTTAGCTTAACATCATGTGCACCGGAAACATATTGCCCCGTTTCTGAACAACTCAAGACCAACGAGACACTGGCAGCAGAAAAAAAGGAAAGAGATAAGAATAATATTATCTTAGGGACTAGTGTCTTTTGCGGCAGTCTTGGAGCAGCAGCTGTTATATATTTTGTTGCAAGAAAACAAGGAGTGATACAATCAAATACATACCGTAAGTATTTATTTGCTAAGTAAATCGTAATTGCCGTGTGATGCCGGCTTATAATACCATCACTCCATTTCTTACCCATGGGTGTCGAAAGAGGCGACTAAGGGACTCGTGGGTTAGATGTGTATAGCAATTTTAGGCGATGGGCTGACAACCTGTCACTATAGTGATACACAGTAATCTGATTGACCCTCAAACTTTTATCAGACGTGGTGTTAATATCCGTTTGACAGCCGTTAACGCTCTGCCTACCCCGTAAGGGATATAGGCGTGATTTATGTATATATGTATGTTTAAGTAAGAATCGATGCCGTTCCAGGCATAAAAACTTGAAAAAAACTGTTGCTTTTTTTGCACCGAAGTTCAAGTGTGGCAAACCTGTAAAGTGGTCCACTCGTTTTCTTCAACCGTCTTATCCTCAAATCAATTTAAATTTCATTGATCTAAAAATATCTAATGCTTCATTTCTTTTTTATTTCAGAGTTTCCGTCATCGGCCTGATTAATGTTTGAAAATCAATCTTCGATACCAAGTTATTTTAAACGATTACGTACATAACTACCCCAAATATAAACTATGTACAAAATATAACTGGAAGCAGGGATCTCCTTCATAAGACCTATTTTAAATAAGTTCGTTACTAGTATTCCCTTCGCACATTATTTTCAATTGATTGAAATTCCAGTAAATAAAACAGATTTTTTCACTAGTATTTTAATTAAATGCTATAAAAGCGACCGGTTTTCTTACTTCATCTTCAACAAATTTAAACAATCTAAACAAAACAATCACAAGACAACGTAGGTAGTGTCACAATGCAACATATGTTCATGTCGATCTACATGTGATAGTGTTAAAAATGTGTTTTATAAACTAGAATACTATGGAGTTCCATCAAGAAATCACAGCACCAAGTGTAAAACATTTATGGACCAGATTTGTTGACAACTAGTTAAAATAAAAATACACCTTTTAAATAAATAACGGTGTTTGGTGCTCTTGTGTTTTTAAGTTCCCATTTAGATTCAATATTTAAATATAATTTCGATCATTTTCAAAAACTTTCGTAAGCCATAAAAAAACTAGATGACAGCTGTCATGTTAATTTAGATTTTGGTACAACTTCATACAAACGCATATTAAATAAGAATTTGATTTTGATGATCTCTTAGTTTATTTTTAATTTGTATGACTTTTTTTAGGATGTTTTATTTATATCGGCTAAAATTCAATATAACAAATGCACCGTATGGCGTAGAAGGTGTAATACAGACTAAAGGGATAGCAAGACCTATTCCACAATATACCAAGGAACATTAGTTTAACTTCATACTAACGTACTATTAATTATACTGTGCTAACGCGCCGGTGTACGGTTCACACACGCCCGACCGACCTATACGTACCGTACTGGACTACTTCATAGAATCTCGTGCCGCTCGTGTCACAGCGAACCGCACTGCCGCCGCAGTATCAGTATCGGGGAAATTAATACCTAGAAACCTAACTACTCATCAGATAATAATGTCCGTAATTTTTTTCTTACTGTTACTTAGCATTCTGGTACCTTAGTGTATCGTCACTTAAATTCGAGTTCGTAAATTTATTTTGTTGACATCCCTACTAATGTAGGTAGTTTTAGGCAGAAAGGTGCCGAGATAACATAATGCTCCTTATATTTTGCCTATTCTATTGGCTATTGTGGTGTGGCACACAATAAACCAAACACCTTGTATAATATAATAATAAATTCATATTTAATGCGAAATTAGTTTAGTGAAACCACCTGCCGTAATAATTTTCGGCGTTTTTCTGCGCATGCTCTGTACGAATTCGCCAATCAAATCAAATCTTTGGGTCTTGGCTTCACCGGTGTTGCCATGCTGTCTCTGAAACCAAACATGACCGTGTTATTACAAAAAAGTTAGACATGCTTTATGCTCTTTTGACAACGTCAAATCCTATAGAAAAATAATACTTATAAAACACTGTCAAAACGCTCACCCAAACTTTTTGGTAGTAGCACCGTTGTTATCACTTTCAGCAGGTCTCTTCTCATCGACTTTTACCTAATTTGCTAATTATAATCGTTATAATATGTTTCAAACCAACGGCTATAAAAAAAGTATCATAAATAATATTTTGTATGTTCTGTAAATCCCATTTAAATTATTCTGACATCTATTCTGATCAAATTAAACTTCATTAAAGGTAATAAATTTTTAAAGATAGCATGTTATACTATAATATTCAAATAGTCGTAGCACCACAGGTGTAGCATAGCGTAGCACCTGGGACATCTGCTACGTCGTAGTTAGCGTAGCACCTCGCATAGCAATAATTTGAAATGACCGATTTCGTTCGTTATCTACTAAATAACCATACATTACATACACACCTTTCCCCACATTGTTGTCACACAATAAAGGATAGAGGTGAGAGGCAGAAGCGTTTCGATGGTGTTGGTTTTGCTGAAACATAAAGCGAGACTCGACACCTTTCGTTTCAGATCGGTATTTTTCGAAAATTCCACTGGAAACCGAAATTAATATCCACTTATGATTCATAGTATAAGCGGAGCAGAGAGCACCTATTAACATTAGGGTTAGTGGTATGAGTAATATTTAAAATATTAAACCCCTTTCTACCAAAAATAAGTAAAGTCAGGTTATGGTACAAAGTATTGCTTTTTCTTTCTTTTTACCTAGTGTGTACAATGGAGCCTAGTTCGTCTCTGTCGATAGGGGTGCAATGTCCGCGCATGCGCACCGCGGCTGCCTCATCGCCGCCCCAGCCCGAGCGGTCGGATGCACGCGCGTCGCGACAAACCCCCAAAAATATACAAATATTTAACCACTGAAAGCGTTACTAAAAATTAAACTCGTAATAAAATATCAACAAGTGTCCGTAACAAGAAATAATCTGATTCAAATTGTTCGAATTTTGAATAATGAACACCGCGTCTTTCTTCTCGTGTATTCGTATTTTTAAAAGATTTTATTTTTAAATGGTGCAAGTGACATCGTTTTAATAGTGCTGTGATAAATAGTTAGAAGACAGTCATGAACAATAGTTTTATTTTAATTCTGAGAATTCTTTATAAAAAGGCCTAATTGTGACTGATTGCATAGTATATAGTTTTGACTAATAAAAAAACTAGCAATTATAATTGGATGCAATAAATTTTGGTTATGAGAAGCTGTGGCCGTCTTGCGTAACTGCTTTGCCCGTGGCTAGGTGAGTATCGAACGCTACTCTGCAATCTACATAATGACATAACGCTTCGACGTTATTCTTGTAGTATTATTTTATAGCCGAAAGTCATGAATTAAAACTATAATGTCATAAATTGTTTGCACGCTAAATAATAAGCTACATCAGAAAAGAGACACATAGTTTGTGAATTTACAGCAAAAAATATGTCCAAGTCTCTCCAAGTTGTATAAACAGCTATAGGGTTCACCGTATGTATGTATAGGTACAGCTACAGCGACCAGACAGAGGGCGTTGAGAAGGTTGTGGAGGAGCTTTTTATCAATCCAAACCTAACCATACCTAATATTTTCTTGAGTTTGCTAACCATACCTTTAGAACTACACTGGATATGAAATCGCTTCGTTGTACATAATTTATTTAAACAATAAGGAAAGAACGTTCTTTTTTTCTAGATGACATGATAATCCAGGTTTATAGTATTTGATGTAATTCCTACAGGTTTTCAAATGTATACATATGTATACATATAAATGTAAATATGTCATTAAAGATTTTCTGAGCAAGCTATCAAATCTCATACAATCTAAGGCGGTTTTCTCACTTGTCGTCGTGTCGTTCCGTTTTGTAGCACGACGACAAGTGAGAAAACCGCCTCCGCTTCTGCTAGGTACTAAGGAACATGCCGGTTTAAACCCTAAAGGGCAAAGATGGAATGTCTTGTATGACAATACAAGAATGTTTTCACCAAGATACCAACAGACGTAATTAAATCTTGCCCCTGTACCTCCGACGTCGCATGTACATTGTACGTATGTCGTACGTGAGGGAATTCTGTACGATCCTTGCATCGCACGGCGTTCACTGCCTCAGATCTCATTTAACTATTTTCTGATTTTCCATCCATTATTCAAAAAACCTACTTACCTATTACATCAGAACATATTCGGCAATTTAGCTTTTGATCGATAAAAATCTTTTCTAGAAAATAACACGTTTGCGTGAAAGTTAGGTACTTTTTTTTATTAAGGCGTAAGTAAAAAAATCGGCCTAGTGCGTTTCAAGCTCGCGCTCTAAGGGTTCCGTACCATTATGTATAAAGATAGTATGAAAATAACATTTGTGGTATAAATAACTATATTATTATGATAATTTTATTCCCTTAAATATTTATTTTATTATATCATTTTTTGTTATAGCGGCAAAAGTAATACATGGATAGCAAAAATTTCAAACTGTGCAACTATCAACGTTTATGAAATACAGCCTCCAAATCATTACAGATAACTTTAACTTTTATTTCAAATTTAAGTTTATTGTTTTAGCAACAGAAATATGGAATCTGAAAAACTTACTATCAATGTTTATGAAATAACAGACAAGTCTCAATAATAATGTCCTTTTTTAACCCTCTGGGTACGGGATCCTTGAAAGGTTTATTTTACATTTAACCACAGATACTGTCGGATTTTGATCGAATTTAAACTATTTATTACAATAGTCGTAATAAATAATAATTATCCGTCCCAAACCGTTACAAAGCACATCAAGTATTCATAAAATAACAAGTGGCTTGTATCCGTGACACTCACGTATGAATGGAACTGTTATTTATTTATTCCGCACCGCCCTTAGGGCAAAGGGCTGTTCCTTTATTTTCATGAATACAGTTTGAATACAATGGTAAGTCATACAAAAATATTTAGACAGCATAGAATAGACTTTGCTGTGCTTTTCAACATAACTAATAAAAGAAATACAGATAGATACAGTCTAGATTCCTATAATAGTAGAATGGATTCCAAAACGTTCTTTTTATTCTCCAATTGTCTCTTTTTCTAAAGTATTTATTGGATCACAACTTAATAGTGTTACAAAATGCCAACCCATAGACATAGAATATTTCGTTATCCACAGTAGTGTGCGTTACTTTTATGAACTCAAAAACGGTTTTATGGCACCAGGGTACATCAGGTCGTTCATCTATTCGGTCACCAAACTTTAAAAATAAATTGTTTTTATTATAAACCTTTTATACTCCTATGTTTATAAAAATATAAGTATTTCATTCCTCAGTTAGCAAAACTAGAAAGGCGTTAAAACAATTAAAGGTAAACAGTGTCTTAATCGCTTGACAACGCTAAATCGTATGGAATAATAATTTAATCAACGTCTAAATGCGCGTCTAACCTTTTTGTAAAAACAGGGTTCATGTGCACCACCAACAATTTTAGTTTATTGTTAAAGACAACTTAAATGTCTTAAAAATCCACTATTTATCCTTTTAATTGTATAATCAGTGGGTATAAATATGCAAATGCGTATGCAAACTGGAACGTACAGAATTAGGTCTCGCTGTAAAGTTAGTAACGAAACTTCGTTATTCTCATGTATTTAACGCCATCCCTGAGCTTCAAATTGATAACACTGACGAGTTATAATAATATTATGCATTTTACCTAAGTTTTCATAAAAATTGAAGTTTAAAAAATCTACAACTAAATACGATGACAATAGTACTACTCATTGATTAAGTACCTGTTTATTAAAAGTTCCTAGGATTTTGTGAAGCACACTGTAGACTTAGTATTTGCATTTTTATAATGACAGGACAGTAAATACCGTAGCGTACCGTACGAAGTCATGCAGATTGCTACGCCGTAGCAAGTAACATCTACAATGCCATTCCAGCGGCTACAACGAATGCGCAGATCGGAAGTTTTTCACCTGCGTCATCCGCGAAGTAACCACATTTTCTCTACGCCGCACTAGCAGCAGGTTGCTACTACGTCAGCAAAAACTCACTAAATTATACAGCTAATGAAAGTTCCGCAGCGCTAAATGCTGTAACCTAAATCCAAGTTAAGTATTCCCCCCCTCAGGAATAATATCCTCAGGCCACGTTTAAGTACACAAAAGGCCGCATGTAGGGCTTTTAAATTCCGGCTATTATAACCCTGATGCATTGCACCAGGCTAAGCCGACTGCAGTGCAGAGAAAACGATCAAAAACGTTCAGTTTACGACTCTATCACAAGGTGTTTAAGTTTAAATATGAGGTGGAATGCAAGCAGATCTTTGCAGTTCAAAAGTTCTTAAAAGGGTTGTTTGTGCTTGCTTGGAGATTATATGTGCTTAAAAATGTTTGAAAGAAGTTGCAGTTTGTTTTGTTCGGTAGGTTAGTAGGTAATCTAGTGAATATATCAGAAAACCAAACAAACTAAAAAAAAATATTGACTTTATATATAAATTGGGGTTTCATTCAGTAATCTATTGTCCACGTGAAGCAGAAAATTAATCAAATTTTAAGAACATTATCTACAGGTAGTAAAGTTTGGTAACTTTTTCCCACAACCAGTGACATATACAAGACAGGCGAGCACGATTGTCTGACAACTAAGCGATTTGATCCGGAAGGGGGTCCTACAGATCCGCCGACGTCGTCGTCCCACGATTGACACAGTTGCAACATGGCTGCAACCTCGTCCCATTTACACAACTCTGACGAAGCTCTGGACATGTAACGATGAATGAATTTCTGTCCTTGTGGACCCGTTCAATATACTCGTGGTAGAAGACAGCTTCAATTTATACCTCTACATGCAATTTATTTGCTCTCTTTAACTAGTTTAGGCCAGATGATAACATGAAATAGAGCATGCCGACAATAAGCGAGCTCAGTATGAATTCTATCCGTATCGGAATACAACCCTTAATTAGGAACAACTCTGACGACAGGGTTCATCGGCTCTTTGGACGACTCGGTGTCCCACACGAAAAGAAGAAGATTAGGAACAGGTAAGGTAGATTTTCCCAAGCACCTTTGTTATGCTATGGCAATTAGTAGAGCTGGCTGGAGGGTAGGAGGCAACCCGGGGCAGTATATCAGGGGGGTAGTTAAATTGCGGGCACTGTTGGAGCATGCCACCGGCCTTCTCTGGCACCTCACCTAATTTAACATAAAAAACCGCCTAAGTGCGAGTCGGAGTTGCCCACCGAGCTTTTCGTAATATGCACATCAATCCACATGTTACCCCTTGAATTACTAGCCTCAATAATAAAACTTATCTTATATGGTCACCATTTCATCCTTGGTTGGCATCTTACTTATTCCGAAAAGTTTGGCCACAAGTCGGGCTAGCTTCGCCCACAATACGTTGTACTGATGAAGGTACTTGGCTTGTTTATAGGTTTCATTAAACATTTCTCTCAAATTGCGTACCGGTAAATTTAAAATAACTGTGAAAAAAAATTTAATGAGTGGCGGTGGCATTTTACAGTTTTTCCCTGCCTAAAAAAAATTGTAAATCCGGGGCTGCGAATAGAAGCATCAGAAATACGCATAGAAAACTGATAGATTCCCACATTTCTTTCTTACGGGCACAATACCTTATTGTTACTAGACATTTTTATTTATTTCAAGCCACTGCGTCCACAGGAAATGTACCGTGACTTTTACAACACATTTGGTCAGCTTTTATATTTTGTTTCGTAGTTATCGCGTGACCCGTGCTGTAATCCTACACGATCGTTGCCCAAACGAGGAGCAATCAAATAAAACGTTCCAAGTTAATTTAATTAGCCATTACACGAGTGTTTTAGTACCATACAGGTATAAAAAATATATATTTAAGATTACTTTTTGGCGTTATATTCGGCGAAGTAAATATTCTAAGTCTGAAGCTATGTTCACGTTTTTCGTTACGTTCACACTATGCACCTGCTTGCCAGTTCAATAAAGACGCAGCTGCATTTAATCTTCTTCATTTTCGTGTAGATAACAGTATGGCTCTTAAATGTACCACATATCGTAGGAAAAGATAAACTCTTGGTCAGCCATCTTTAGAAGTCCGCCATTTTGGATTTTAAATGACGTCATTTTATTTTGCGAGTTATTTTCAGCAAGTCCTTCGTTCCACCATGTCAGATTTAGAATGACCACTCATGGTTCAACTTGCATTGTCATCCGACTTAAACCTATTTGGACGAAATTTGAAGTACATCGGTTGAAGATATCTGCTTGAAAACAAAGTTGCAAAGTTCAACCAACACAAGTTTGCAACAAACATTGCAAGTTAAATTAAAAATGATGAATTCCCATAAAAACTTTATATCCGCATTTTTCCATCTTTAGGGGTTACAATATAGAAAATGCTGAATTGCGTATTTATAACTTAAACTTCTCAGTTTAATCCCAAAATAATAAAGGTCACCTCAAATGCGCTTATTTTTCATGAAAACGTTTATCTCCTTATTTACCCATTTTGCGGGTTACAAATAAAATACCCCCCTAACAATTTAACTATTTATGCTTTAAGATCTTATCACTAACATTGAAACAGAACATATCATAGACTACGAACTTTCATAAGAACTTTTACTTACCCCCTTTTTACCCACTTTAAGTGTTAAATTTGGATAAAATTTCTGGTAATCTTGAAACAGATGTTTGACAATCAAATCACATATTTTGAAACAGATCGCCTCAAATTCCATGAACTTTCATTCAAACGTTTTTACCTCTTTTTACGTCTTTAGGTATTAAAATTCTAAAAATTCTTAATGGCGGATAAATATAGGTATAGTAAAATAAACCTACTAACCAAATTTCACGTTTCTAGCATTAGTTATTTAGGCTGTGTGTTAATGAATGAGGCAGTTAGTAACAACATCATCATCTGCCTACCCTTATCCCAATTTATTTGGGGATGGCACAACATTTTTTTTCCTTCTGAGGACATTTGTTTTTATAATGTTTACTGTATAGATAGATAGCTAGCATAGCTAACTCATACATAAATATTTATATGGGAATTTGAATTTTTCTTATGTCTGACTGACAGATGCATCAAAAATACATATAATCAATACAATCAGTCCGTCATAGCGGGAGAACCACATATTACTGGTAAAAATCGCCATAAACCTCGAAAGGAAAAGCACACACACTATAATGCGATAATCTCATTTGCAACATGACGATATGGAGATCGATGAAGTTCATAGTGTATTTACAGCTTTACTTTGATAAATATATAAGAATCGGTAAATTTACTAAGCAAGTCTGTTCGTTGATAATCTCGATGATCCTTGATATTCGCATCAAAGTCCGTAGAAATTGGAATCAATCGATTTGAAAGTAACATTTTCTATTCTTGAATGAAGAAAGATTGCAGATGAGAATGAAACGGCAAAAATAAATGGCAGTAAGAAAAACATACTTATGTCTGTAATAGCGATATTAAGATTCATGATGTCATAGTTGGAACGCGGTACTATCTCTTGACATGCAAAGCATGCATATCATTGTACATAGAATAATTATGAAAAGGGTACGTAGTTGGTTCACTTCAAATGAATAATGGTGATTTTAAACGGGGTTTTGCCACAGAGTTGGGTAGACAGAGGATAAGGAGACATGCTGAACTTGACATTAGACTAGGTAAAAGCTAACGTTAAGTACGATAGCAATTATAAAGGAACCGAAAGCAGCAAAAAGCTAAATCACATTCGCTTTGTAAATTAGGTTCCGAAAACCGAATGTTACGAAGATTGTACTGCCTTATGGAATCCCGAATATCTCGTAATCGGATTATAGTATCTCGGGAACGTATAACCAGTTGCGGCCGTCGGGACGTGATACCTCGTAAACGAAATGAGATAGGTATCAAGAGGTTCCTGGGCACCGATTGTCTTATTTTTGGCTGTTGTAATTGCTGAGATTCAACTGTCATTGTATTGCTACTATGTCTCCCACTTTAAGTGGAATACGTTATTGCCAAAACCATTCAACTGACGCTATCGACACACAACTGAGTCGTCTTTCATATCCGAATTTGGGTCATGCTTGGATGCATGGATAATTCGCTACATTGATGTATCAAATTCGTACCTATACGCTGCAAGTTGGAAATAGACATTTTTGTTCAGTACTGATGAACTTACTGTTGTAAAGAGGTAGATAAATTGTGTATAAAAGTAATAGGATTATTGCTACATTTGGGAACAAACGACGGTTAATTTCAATGATCAATGAGCTCAAGAATTCACATAACTGTAAGTCTATAATAGAAGCACTAATAGTTGCGCCGAAACCTCGGGAAAAGTTTGTAACTTTTACACTACACAAGTTGTCCATTAGATGGCTGCTGCCCGTTGACGTCATCTGTTAAAAAAGAAGTGATACTTTCTAAACCTTCGACCAGTGTAAAATAAAATATTTAAAAATTAAACAATTTATATTTTTTTAAGATTCGCATTTTGCTTCACACATTTTGAACAGACCCTGTTCACAAAGTGGATGTTTAAGTACACACACACGTATCACGCCTATAACCCCTTGCGGGTGGGCAGAGCGTAATCGGCCGCAAAAACGGATGTTTACGCCTCGTCTAACAAATATTTGAGGGTCATTCAGAAAATTGTGTATCGCCATAGTGACAGGTTGTCAGCCCATCGCCTAAAATTACAAAACACACCCTCATGTCCCTTCGTCGCCTCTTACTTCTCCCACGGGAAATAAATAGGGTGATGCTATTTCAAGCCGACATCACACAGCACCCGGCAGCACACGGCACGGCATGTTTAAGTACAAAGGGTGAAAATAAATTAAATACACTCGTCGGAGTGGGTAAGAGGGATGGGTATTTCCAACATATTCTTCAGGGGTCGAATATAACTTTAAAAAAATGTTAGATCCTTAAGATTATTTGCAAAATACGATCGAAGGGACTAAGTATCAGTTTCTTTGGCGCCGCGTGTCGTTATTTTTATGAAAACGTGTTTACTTGTTTTGTATACTATAGTAAATTTCATTATAAAATTATAGTAATGTCGGCTATACATTTACCTGAGATACAGGAATTATCATTCTTAGTTCAGGAAATGGACAAGCCACATTACTATTTTGTATAAGTGTACCTATTTGTAATTAAGTTTATTATTAATAAAGAATTGAATTGAATTGAATGGTATATTATTGTACCTTTTCGGTTAGCTCATGACACAAAGAAGTAAGATTTATGTAGATTTACGCATTTTTCGTCGTGGTTTTATAACAGTCTACCATACATACAACGACTGACTATAATCCGTAAAAAAAATAATTAAATCAACGGTCCTAATATTTTTTAATAGAAGAATATGCTGGAAATAGCCTTCCAACTTGCCTTCGCCAGAGAATGAATCGCATTACCAAAATCTTAATAAAAAGTATAACTAATAAATAATAACCATCTTATGATGGCGTATAAGACTTCTGTTGGCATACCCTGGGGGAGGCCAGCAGTAGTCTGCTATAGGCTGATGTTATGTGATGATGACGGTGATGATGACGATGATGATGATGATGATGGTGATGATGATGAATAATACAGGATAGCTTTACCGACCTTTTTATTTATACGTGATATATCCACATATACAGGGTGTAAGGGACAGCCCTCCGAATGCTGATAGGGTGCATTCAGACCATGAAACTGAACAACTTCCCATACACTAATATTTCAGGAAACGTCAAAATATTATTGACTTCCAATAGTAAATGCAGTCAGCACATTATTATTTTGAATAATCGATATATTTTTTTTGTTTCCTGACATATGTTTCTCGGGGAAAGTTGTTCAGCTTCATGGTTTGCATGCACCCTATCAGTATTTGGAGGGCTGTCCCTTACACCCCGTATGACGTTAATAACTATTATTCTAAGCTTTACTGGAAATTACATGAATTAAGTAACTTTTACTGTAATGTGCATGTTGGAACAATTAGTAAAACATTTAAATAAGAATCACGACAATCAATCAAACGATTTTCAACACGCTAACCTGTTGCGTATTTTTTTAAATAAAACGTCGTGTAGATAGATAAACATATTATTACTTTATTGCTCACAACATACACAAGAAAAAGAAAACAATAAGTACATAAAACTTACAACCAATACTAAGCAAAGACTGCCTTATGGCTTGCAGCGATCTTTCCCAGGCAATCTTTACCTTTATAAGATATTACCATTTTGGTAAGTAATGTAATGTGTTAATTGATAAAATTCAATACTTGGTCAGGCAAGCATCGTCTCGTCACTCTATTTCTTACGTCGTATGGCATTGGTATCAAAACGCATGTGTATGACATCAATTAATGTTTCTTAAAGGTGATGACTGAATAAGATGGCAAAGATAATCCACCCAAATTGACACATTTGAAATACACGCAAGTGTTTGTATGTAAAATCTCATTTAAATGTCGTCAATATTAAGTTCAGGTACAGCTCAATCAATTTGAAAGTGATTATCCAAACTTCTCAGACTTATGAGTCCATTCAGAGCCAGAGGTAGGTAGGTATTATTTGTCTTGGATTTATACGTGCCGTCTGGATCGCACCATTTCATCTCGGGTTTACGGTCTCAAACATTTTGAATAAAAGATCTCGATCGTGTTAAAGACATCGCATCCATACAATTTGAATTTATTCTATCTGTAAACTTTCAGTTTAGTGAAAAATGGGAACATTGTAGTACGGTGCCTTTCTAGAACAGCATAGCATTACTCTATTTATAATGTACTGGCGGCCCGACAAAGACCTTTTCCATCCTCTTGAATCACTTTATCTACAAAATAAAACCGCATCAGAATCCGTTGAGTACTTTAAAGATCTAGGCATAAATAAGGACACGGGAAGCTACTTCACTTATAACATTCAATGAAGAGCATCATGATCTGCGATTACAAGATCTTGCCATACAAAATCTTACTTTGAATGTGGCGAATGCAATGCAAAGAAGTGAACTGCTGGCTACTACTGGCTGTGACAATGAGACCTTACGTCTTAGTAGTTTAAATACCCTTTATTGGCGCATATATCACCACGGATAAATGCGCTTTTTTAGAAAAAATAAGGTGTCTCCAAAACGTAACCTAAAACGCATCAAGGACTATCTCATTTGCTGTCTGTAGGTACTGTTTCAAATTCAGTACGCGACGCAACTTTCTACGTAATTTGGAGTATTTCCCTCTGGAATTGGGTACGTGAAGAATCTCGAATTAAGAAAGGAACGGTTCAGGAATTTACATTTAATACAGACCTAACTTTATCTTTGCTGAAAAAATCTTAATTGTATTTTGAATTTACGAATTCAGCTGCCATCTCTATAATTATCTGTACCTACCTATATATTTTTACATAATACGCAAATAGAGCGAATTTGCCGAAAAATCAGAAGGTCCTTCCCAAATCCCCCCCAAAAAACACCGACCTCCAATGGGAGGGTTAACGACGCGTCAATCTTGCCTCTACCACACCACCGTATCTACAATTGATCTTTATTACCATGCCAATTTTAGCAAACACTATCTTGACCTGGGCTACGTGGTAGAAATAACTTTTTATTTTCCCTGCATTTTTGTTTCAGGGCATCCTCGGGCGTGCTGGAGCGGTGATGTCGGCATGGAGGTGGTGGTGTCGCTGGCGGTGGTGTGCGCGCTCGCGGTAAGCGTCGGCGGCGCGCCTAACGCCACTCGGCGCCGCGACGCTCTGCCCGACGAGCCGATCCTGCCCGACGATGAGGACGAGATCGGCCACCGCTTCGACTACTACGATGAGGAACGCGTCAACATATCGGGTGAGACTTGAATCTGTGACGCTCTAAGTGTTGAGGGCCACTCGGCGCCGCGACACGCTCTGCCCGACGATGGGGACAAAATCGCCCACCTCTTCCACTACTATGATAAGGGACGATCATCATATAGGGTGAAACTTGAGTCTGTGTGACGCTACGAGCGTTTCTCTACCCTACAAACCGATCCTGCCAGAAGATGAGAACAAGACCACCGGTTCGCCCACTTAAAATACGCCATTAGCCGTTGGTGCTTTATGTTTTTGCTTGTGTGGTACTTTCAGCTCCCCATTGTTCCCGAGTGGTTGTTATCCTAATGTTGAAAACAAATTTGTCGTTAAGGTTGTGCAAAAATCGAATGCCTCAGTCCGTAGAAGACCAATATATTACGTAGAATCCATTCGCCAGTCTTACATTCTGAGGCTCGCTCGTAGCATACATACATCATGATTGTTGAACCAGTATACTGTGATCGTAGGTGGAATTTATGGTTGTCAGTGCATTTAAAATGTGTGAAGTTTGCATTACACATTTTGTTTTCTCACGAATGCACCTAGAAACTATCTGTTATGGTAGTACAAACTTTGCCATCTAGTGCACGCGCGTCAGACTAACAAACAACAAACGTGACGAAAATCCGCGCTGGCTAAGTTTTGCTTTATCGTGCCGTTCTAGTTAGCACATATACCTTCTACCTATATATATTTCTTACATAGCTGTACGTGTTTTAGGGGTTTAACTGCAAGTATACGTGCCTCGGAGGGCACGTTAAGCCGTCGGTCTCGGTGGCTGTCTATGATTACTTAGACGGCAGTTGTTACACAACCATGTCAGAGGCCAACCACTAGTAGTAGGCGGTTGAAAACTCTGACACCAGGGTTCCTCGTGTCGTTAGACGACTCTATGTCCTATTCGAAAAAAAAATACTGCAAGTCAAATAATTGGAACTCAAAAAAATTAAAACACTTCCCGTGTTAGGTAACAACCTCGAAAACTCCAAAAAATGTGACAACAAAGCGAGAAACAGTTAAAATGTGATACTTTAAAATACTAACTCTTTTAAAAGCTTTTATTTAACTTGCAGTGTATGTAAGTATGTAAGTAAGTAAGTAAGTAAGTAACAATGTTTGTTCGGTGCAAATCTTGCAATTTTAATTTGAACCACTTCTCGGTATCCGATTGAGTTGAAATTTTGCATGTTGGTCCAGAACCGATGACAATGCATGTTAATCATAAATTTGACCTAATGCTGCTGCCAGGATCGGCTCCGTACGAGAGATCTCCTCAGCGGTTTATAGCTGGGACACAAAATTTTGTATACGAATTCGTTTATTATAGGCAGTTGGTAGGCCCACCATGAATTAGACGCTACATCCAGTGTTTTCTTCGAACTATGGAACTCCTCAATATTCAACTGCTGGGACTTGCAATTTTGTATACGAATTCGTTTATTATAGGCAGTTGGTAGGCCCACCATGAATTAGACGCTACATCCAGGGTTGTCTTCGAACTATGGAACTCCTCAATATTCAACTGCTGGGACTTGCAATTTTGTATACGAATTCGTTTATTATAGGCAGTTGGTAGGCCTACCATAAATTAGACGCTACATCCAGGGTTGTCTTCGAACTATGGAACTCCTCAATATTCAACTGCTGGGACTTGCAATTTTGTATACGAATTCGTTTATTATAGGCAGTTGGTAGGCCCACCATGAATTAGACGCTTCATCCAGGGTTGTCTTCGAACTATGGAACTCCTCAATATTCAACTGCTGGGACTTGCAATTTTGTATACGAATTCGTTTATTATAGGCAGTTGGTAGGCCCACCATGAATTAGACGCTACATCCAGGGTTGTCTTCGAACTATGGAACTCCTCAATATTCAACTGCTGGGACTTGCAATTTTGTATACGAATTCGTTTATTATAGGCAGTTGGTAGGCCTACCATGAATTAGACGCTACATCCAGGGTTGTCTTCGAACTATGGAACTCCTCAATATTCAACTGCTGGGACTTACAATTTTGTATACGAATTCGTTTATTAAAGGCAGTTGGTAGGCCCACCATGAATTAGACGCTACAGCCAGGGTTGTCTTCGAACTATGGAACTCCTCAATATTCAACTGCTGGGACTTGCAATTTTGTATACGAATTCGTTCATGATAGGCAGTTGGTAGGCCCACCATAAATTAGGGTCACGTCAATAGAAGGCCTGATAGAAGAATTAGACTGTTCGAAATTAACTGGGACTCGGCCATGTAATAATGACGCCATCAATTAAATGAAAAGACTAAGACATATTACAAGCTAATTCTTCTATTAGGGATGCCGGAGGAGTAGGTACCAACCTACTTCTATAGAATATAAAAGAGATAATTATACTTTATCCTAATGTTAGTTTTCCCCGTGCCTTAAGTTTTTCTATTGAAGGTCTCTCCGTTTTATAGAAAGACTTTCGTATTGATCAATAACTATCGTAACATAAACTAAAAAATATAAAATAAAATTATGTAAAAAAAGCTTTTAAAACAAGCTTTTATTTAAGTGCTCTGAAAAGATGAAAATAAAATTTTGAATGACATTAACCACATTCATTTATGACTTTACAGAAATGAAAATATAATAAAAGCTTGTCGCGAAACTTTCAATTTGTGATTGAAATTTTGTAATAAGGTACGCACCTTACTGTAATTAGGTAGTTTCTTCTAGGCATCGCGACAAGCTTTTATTATATTTTCATTTCTGTAAAGTCATAAATGAATGTGGTTAATGTCATTCAAAATTTTATTTTCATCTTTTCAGAGCACTTAAATAAAAGCTTGTTTTAAAAGCTTTTTTTACATAATTTTATTTACTTTAACTCAACTCAACAAATTACCCTTAAAATACTTTCCTGCTTAAGTCCTCTACACGTACCTCAAATTGCGATGAATTTAAAAAATAAGCTGGGTAATAAGACCCATCACGATTCTCTTGAGTCATGAAAAAGTCCACCATCTCTTCGTTCAGCCAATATTAAACCCCAGACAGAGCAAAGTTGTAGATAGTGGGTCACCCTGACCCTTATCGACTTTTTTTTATTTACCTACAGCTGGAGACAAAGCAATAGCGACTGCAATGCCCGCTCATAGAGTTTAGTTTACGCTAAAATTGCATACTCATTAGAAAGTTTTCGGTTAGTTAATGAAGTTTGCTTGTTAACAGCACCTCAGAGACATCTTGTTTTCTGGTACCTCTTAAATGTCTAAGAACCTGTACCTTTAATGTACCTACATCATTGGCATTCATTAACTTATTAAAAATCACAACACTTTGCTTTACATAAATAAATATACCTACTCCCGAAAGAGTAAATGGTTGAGTACCAAATTTTAAAACACTTCCCGTGTTAGGTATATACAATTTTTGAAAACTTGCGAAACTTTCAAGCGTGGGCAGGATTTGAACTTGTGACTTTCGTCATTACTAGTGACGACGCCTCTTCCATCTGGGCTACCGCAGCTCGTTCCTTACCCGCCAATTTAGCAAGTGTATTTAATGCCAGTAACTCGTGGCACGGCTCCATCTAATGTGGAAATTGTAAATACATACACACATCACGCCTTTATCCCTTGCGGGGTAGGCAGAGCGTTAACGGCCGTAAAATACGGTCGTTATCGCCACGTCCGACAAATATTTGAGGGTCGTTCGGAAAATTGTGTATCACCATAGGGAGAGGTTGTCAGGCCATCGCCTAAAATTGCAATACACTCCCTCGAGTCCCTTAGTATGGGTTGATGCTATTCTAAGCCGGCATCACAAGGCTCAAATTGTAAATCATCGTTAAAAATCTCCGGCACGTCAAAGTTTTATTGAGATACCTAGGTTTCTCTGAATTTTATGTTTCTTGAAGTTCTCCTAGCTTTATTTAGTAGTTGTAGTTGTTTAGTTATTTTACTAGGTTTTTGTTCAGTTGTTGTACCGATTTTGTTCAGATGTTGAGCAGTTGTTTAGATGTTGTTCAGTTGTTATTTCGATGTTGTTCAGATATTGTTCAGTGTTGTTCAGTTGTTGTTCCGTTGTTGTTCAGTTGTTTAGTTATTTGTTGTTCAGACTCGACATCTAAACAACTGTAAGTAAAGAATTTTCAAAAATTCATATCAAGCCATATTACGTTCTCGTATTGAATTCGACCATGTATCGGGCCTTGCAATCGCCGGTGCGGGCGGTTGGAAAAGTGTTTAACTGAGTTTATTTTTTGAGAGTGTAGATAAAATAGTGTATGCAACTGCATATAATTAGGCATTAGAATGCTCGTGTCAATCTATGCCTCGTGTGATAAACAGACACTCGCATTCTAATGACCCCCATTATATGACAGTTGCATAAACTACTATTTTAACTGTTAAAAATTAAAATATTTATATTTCTACATACATATCCACCGCAGTTAAAATCGAACAAAGAACAGGGCGATCGCGATTCGTGATGCAAACAACTAGTTTAGTTTTATTTTTAGTTTCTATAGCATTCGTTAGGCGTAGTGTGAAGCCTTTTGATGGAAAACTGATAAAAGTTTAGATACCATTTCGAACTAGCCGATAACTTACTTCATTCCTGCCAGTAAAAGATCGCTAACTATGATAGCACTGCAGAAAACGTGAACGAAATCCGGAATCAAACATTGTTCTCAACGTGAAATAAAAGCGGAATAATTAATTACATTGTGAAGAACAAAAGCTTTAACACATGGAGTGAGAGTGGCAATTAAGTTGAGCATTTAGTTAAATTGAGTGGGTGCTCAAAATTGTAAACGCAAAAGGCAGGGTAAGGGTAGTTCACGCCAGTATGTCACTTACGCTGTTGTAAATAAAACATTCGAACTTTGGTAAGAAACGAAATTCAAAGGCAAACTGTTTAGCCTGTCTTGTGAAATATACACAAAAAACATACTTATTGAAAAACACACGTGTGTTCAAGATATGTTATACCCACGCGCGACGATATACGTAAAAGTGTGTCAGAAGTGGGATCCCAAATTCTTTATTCAGGCGTGTTCTTACCAGAAAACGAGTTTTCAAGTGTTAGAGCCTTTAACTACCATCATGAATCATGATAGGTGCATACTGCATCAATTTACCCCTGGCAAGGTGCCAGTAGCCGGCAACCAGCTGGCTGCCTGGCAAACAGACCTCCAATAATGTATAATGAAACTCGCGAATAGAAATCTATTATGTTGTACCTCAGCCCCGTATACCTACCTAAATGTTCTTCGCACAACGAAGACAACGTAGAATCTCACATTATTGTTTTCGCTTCCAAGGCTTTATTTTATTAGTCGTTATATTGTCTTGTTTATTTGTCTTCAACGCTATGTTTTATCGTAAAGGAACTCATTTTTCAGGGAAACTGGTTAAGTGGCAGGCACGCGTGGTTATGACGTCATTATTACCCATCAAACCCGCTGTGTGTCACTGTCGAGTCGTATAGGAGCCAATACCAGTCTAAGATACCAGTCGCTGTCAATCTAAATCTAAAGCTTCTAGAGACTACGAACTATGTTCTACAAACTTTACCCGCAGGAGAAAACAAAGGCTTAACAAATGGATTCCCTCTCAGTAGATATATTATGTTTTTATTTTTAGCGAATGGAATGTCGTCTGAGATCTCTTTGTTCGTAGACAATTTTATAATTTTCTACTAGGAAATTGTCATTTAAGGAAATCTATTAGCGTGTGCAAAATAGCTACACCTTGGCAGATTTCCTTGTAGTTTAGCAGTTATTGGATTACTGCGGCGGCGCTAAGTCTAATCACTCCTCGCGAACACGCTGGAGCGGGAAAGAGGATTATCCCAACGTAGTCTTCTCTTTGAGAATAATTAAAAAGACTACGTGCCTACTCAAAATGTATTTGTTTGCGTCTTAAAAAGTCTTTTGCACTTTTTTTTTTATTAATGATGGGTTTGCTCTTGACTCTAGTCTAGGTCATAGGACAGAGACAGAGTCTAAGATGGAGCGAGCTCACCCAGCTCACTTTTCAGTAAACAAAAATCATTTTCAGTACATGATTATCAAGTTTAGTTGGCGTATTTAAATTGAGTTTTTGACTGAACTCATCTTGTTTGGTAGAGTACAGTTTAAGAGCTCGACATGTTTATCTACATATTTCCTAATTTTCAACAAAAGATATCCGCAGTGCGCTGTTTTTCAACAAGCGTGTGAATGTAGCATGTTTAATTTCAAACATGATTCTGTTTCATTTAACACTCGACACTGAAACTGAAGAAGAAATTTACAAAAATGGCTATGCTAGTTATATATACTTATAAAACAAATGTACTCGCTGACTGACTCATTCATCAACGCACAGCCTAAACGGTCCTTGAGGCGATCTGTTTCAAAATTTGTGATTCGATTAAACTTAAATAATCAAACAAGTGTTTCATGATTTTATGAATTTTATGAATTTGTATGTTTGTATGAAAGTTTGAGATTTAAACGCGATCCGTTTTAGAATAAATAATATGACCAAGGAGTAAAATTATAAAACACGTGTGTCAGCATGAAAGGTTAATAGTTTGTAACATAGGTAATAGGTCTTTGATATGCTCTGTTTCAAAATTTGTGATTGGACTTGAAGCTTGATTGGACTTGAAGCTTAATAGTTGAATACGTGCTTAATGGGTTTTTGAGTCATAGCCCCCAAAGGAGTAAGAAATGGGTTAATAGTTTGTATAAAAGTTCGTAGTTGCAATCTTTTCAAAATATGTACTTTAGCAAGTGTTCAAGGGATTTTTGATTTACAAATGGTTTAAAAGGGGGATAAACCTTGGTATGAAAATGAAAAGCATCTTTTTAAAATTTTTGGTATCAAAGTATTCATACACGAGATTCATTTTCAGGTAAAGATTATATTAAAACTCACAGTTTTTAAATATAGTCTGTTTAAAAAAGAAATGTTTCAGGATATAAAAAATTTAGTACGTATTTAAAAGTTTTTAGTAGGTTTGTCGGGTTTTTTTCGTTTACTCGGTATTCAGCACGAAAAAAGAATGCGCAAGTAAAACCAGGCGGCAGGCGGAAACACTAGTGTACCTATTTAATCAAGGTGTATAAGCAAAAGCAAAGGTGCAAGGACATATCTTAAAATATGCTTTTGAAAGACTTTCGGTACGAAGCGTGGACTTAAAATTAAAAAAAAAATCAAGCCCTTTAATATAATACCCCATTTAAATTACTACCTATTTTAACTTTTTTTTAACGTTTTCATAAACTTGTACTTAAAAAAGAATATTCTTGTTAAATTAAATAGCTCTAGGTCCACAAGTAGTGACCGGCCGTATCTTATTTTAACTTTTAATTAGGAGCTTGAACTTTTTACAATACTTATTACAAGCGGTCAGTGACCTAAGTATATGGTTTTAATTTAAACTCGATATCTTTACGCGAGCTAAAAGTTGCGGACGGGTGGACGGACGTTTTTCTAACTTTAAAGCTACAAAACCCAAAAAATTACACCTCCTATATCGAATAGCTGATTGATTGGTATTTTTATATTTACGACGCGGTAGGATTAAGGCTATGTATGCCGCGCAAATCATAAATCACTCATGAAAGCAATAAGTAAGGATATTTTATACATATACAAACATCAAGCCATTGCAGAGTATTAACGGCCGTAAATTACGGTGGCTTTCGCCACCTCTTACAAATATTTGAGGGCCGTTCCAGAAAAATCGTGTATAGACGATATTTTCGCGCTTAATGTTTTCAAAGACTTTTCTCATCAACGTAAAAAATAAACGACACTAGTTGACCTCTTTACCTACCTACAGCCATGCTGCAGCGTGCAAGTGCAAATAAAAAAGATTTCGTTAAAAACGGTTTTATAATCTCTGGTTCAACTTGAATATTCTGAATCTGTTTGACTCGGTCTCTTCGGCACTGCCAGGTTAACCTCACTAATAAAGTGCTACATTGATTTAAGCAATTATTTAGGGTTGTGTCGAATCGCACGCTGATTTCGATTTGTAAAAAAGAATATGGCAACTCGTGTGATCTTTGATGTCATTTATAAACACGTATTCAAGCGATCCTAAACTCAGCGCGTGTGCGAATTAAGTAGGACTTTATATATGCCTTGGGGGTGCTACATGGTGCTACGTTATACTTATCTATAGGATAATACTAGCGTCTATTTACTTCTGGTTGGAACATAAGGTTCAACACCTTTACCACAATGCCTGACCACAAACCGCCGGTAACAGACTGACCAAACCAGAACCACATTGAACAATTAATTAGTTGTTCCCAAATAGGTTTATGTAACGCAAGGGAAGCGTTGCCCCACTGGGTCTGTTTCCACGGCTATACAATGGCACAGAATATATTAAAGTACTACATACAATGGACGCGAAGATAAGATAGTACGACCCCAATCGCTGCGTTCTATTTCAGCAGCCAACAAAAATGTTACCAACCGAGCGAGCGCGCTGATAAAAAAATAAGTTCGTTTTTATTTGATTGTGCGCCTAGGATTTTTTTCGTGTACATGTTCTACAGTGAAACATGACAAATATATTTTTGGCAGATTTTGTAGTTTTTAGCCTAGCTATAAGTGGGGACAGAACTTACAGGACAGGAGTGATTGTTTGGTATACTTCGACACCTTCAAAACCTGGATATCAATATACGAAAATTATAAACAATAAGAATTGAGAACAATCAATACTCCTTCTCTCGTGTGGGCACCAAATCGACGAACAACCCGATGCATACATACATACATATTATATCACGCATATATCCCTTGCGGGGTAGGCAGAGCGTAAAAGGCCGAAAAAACTGTCACTTACGCTACGTCGGAGAAACATTAGAGGGTCATTCAGTTAATTATGTATCACTATAATGACGGATTGTCAGCCCATCGCCTAAAATTGCAATACACAACACATGTAACCCTCGAATCCGTTAGTCGATTCATACGACACCCACGGGAAAGAAATAGAGTGATGCTATTCTGAGCCGGCATCACTGATGATGAATCTTGAAAAAAGCTGTAAATAACTACACACCCATACTTAAAGTTACCATGTGAAACAAATTGGTTACCATTTTCTTCGTGTTTTTGTTGATGTTGCTCGTACCCGGGAAATTGGACACAAAATTAATTTTAGGAAAAAGCAATTTGTTCGAAATCGGTACAAATACCCAACCCAGTCCTTTCATCTATGAATTACCGATAACTGGAAGCAAATTAGAAATATATTTCAGCTGTTTTCACAAACAATGTCAGGTTAAAGGTAAATAGGCTTATCGTGCCGGTCATTAAAATTTTAATCAAAGAAAACTCTAACAGTACATAATTGAGAAAATCTAGAATGTGATTTAAATCTAAAATATAATTTTAATCCGCGCTAATCCGCCGACGGGAATTGAGTTCGGTCAACTCAGATGAAATCAAATCTTGTTGCGCTGACATTTTGGACGATATTCAGTTGCTATGTCAAGATTAAAGCTGGCACCCGTATTTTTCCACTTCTGATTAAAAGCAGTGACGTCCTTATTTTCAGAACCCGTGATTAAGACGCTCAGCGAGTGTAATCAGAAACAGTCGCATTGAAAAAAGAGATGATTTTTTCACACCAGTCGCTATGGGGCGGTATTCGGGTATTCTATATCTTATTACTTTGTATTTTCTTTTTCAAACTTCTTTATTCATGTGCTTGTGATACCTGATCAAGACCTACAAGGAATATAAGTAGATGCACAACTCTTTTCATTTAGTAGTTTTTTTAACCTACTAATCGCCATGCAAGAAGATTCCATAGGTAGGAAGTTTTCCTCAGCTGGTTCTATTCGATGGTAAGTTTTAAGTAGTTTTTCAAGTAATGAAAACCCTGACCAACTAACTTTGTCTGAACTTGCTTTTCAGTTTAGTTTAGCAGCTTAATTAGCGTGATCTGAATGTGATGAACGTGTTTAAAAACAGGTACACATTTTTCTACTATACTTATTTTTACTGTATGTATATAGTTATTCAAAGATCCAAAACTCGTCAATTGAACTGTACGCTGGCTGGTATGTTTAGATACTACTATATACCTTGTCTTGCCGGATGCCGCAACTAAAATTACACAAGCTTCACAAGCTATGACCCAGTTGTGAAGAACTGTCCAGCGACAAACACAGCTTGAAATCCGAACTTCTCGGCCGTTGTTATTATTAAGTACCTACTTATTTTACGACTTTCCAAGTTTTTTTTTTAGATTAAGTCAAACATAAACATACGACAAAATTAGAGTATTCATATTTATAATTTACTAGCAGCCCACCCAGCGGTTTCACCCGCCGCTAACAGTTTTCCCGCAGAAATAAGACATTTTAATATAGCTTAAGTTGATCAGGGATAATGTAGGATTCTAACGGTGAAACAATTTTTTTAATAGGTCCAGCAGTTTCGGAGCCTATTCAATTCAAACAAACAATCAAATCTTTCCTCTTTATAATATTAGTGTAGATTGATTCCTATTTCCTACACCGGAAAGGGGTACTATTTACAATCTACTTCTCTTCAGGTTATGTCCCAGTTAAGCTTGGTCCTGTATAAAATAAACAACTCAAACACCAATACAACCCATGGGTGTCATAAAAAGTGATTGAGGGATAAATTTAAGGAATTTTAGGGAATAGGCAGCAGCGTTCCCCTTGAAAGCAATATCTTACACTGCGCTCGAAAATCCGCTTTGCAAGCGTGGTGGATGAATATGGCAATACACCCCAATTGAAGAGGCCTATGGGCCGTTGTGTGTAGTTGTTAATAAACCTATGAATGTATATTGGTTTTGTATTGATTACCAAAATCAAGCCACAAAAGATACTTTGAAACATTTGCCAAAATGCACTATCTGCCTTTCAAAAACTAACCAAAAAGTGTTTGCAGACTAGACTGAGTAGACTAGTGAATTAACATGACATGACCTTTTGCGGTAGACTTGCCAATCTGCAACAACCCGTGTCGATACTATGGTTGCGCCTACGCTGTGATTACTTTGACCTACTTTTGTAAAACTGCATTTGTTGTGCACAGTAAGCTACCTGCTTCCACTTCGGTTTACTTCGTCGTGTATTTTATCGTGTAGGATTACCCTGATTTCATAAAGTTATTTAAGCTTCGAAGGGGCGAATTTTATTTCATACGCATACTCCGTGCTCAGAATGACAAATAACGTTAAGTTAAAGACAAATCAACATTCAAATCAGAGTCATATTAATTTTCGACTAGTGAGGATAGGACACTGAACTCATATATATATTTTTTTATTAAGGATAGGTTTGCTCTTGAATCTAGTCGAGGTCATAGACAGAGTCTAAGATGGAGCGAGCTCACCCAAAGAAGCCTGTTCACTCTTACTTTGAAGAGATTAGGGTTGTGTGGAAACACAGACGCAGGTAGTGAGTTCCACTCTTTAGAAGTATATTTTCTTTTTGTTGTATATTTAATTACTAAGATAACCATTGAAAGTCCAATGGGACTTCTCTAGAATAATAAAAGTCGCCGCGCCAATGTATGACGATACCCTAAAGTAGCAGTAATTCAGTGCAGTCGTCTACAAACCCCTGTTTTACCCTTGAGACGTGAGTACACTAGGTAAATTCACTGCAGACACTCCATTCCACACGGTTTAATGAGCCCAGCCTTTGATTAAGGCCAATCTATTCGAGCAGATGGATAAGAACAGCAAGATAGTAGCCATGAAGAACAGATGCCCAACTTAAAGTGGCACCAATTTTGTGTTTCTTTCTGTACGTAAGTTTCAACGTAACGTAGGTTTTGCTTTTGCTAAAGACGCGTCGAAAAATATTTGAGAAATTGCTCAGACACCTTTTATAAAAATGTTGGGGAGATCTTTTAATCTCCTTTTACGCGCATAATCTGAATAAGGCGCAATGTGTGTTATCATATTATTTTCCTTGTGACATAAAAACTTTGCAAAGCAAAGTTAGCAGATTGCCGCACGTGCTTAGACGTTTTCGTGTCAAGCTTTCATTAACCGAAGACACTCAATGCCTCCACGAATTAATGAAGGTGGGCCAACCAGCAATTGACCCTTAGTTTTGTACCTGCCCTGACCTGGTGGTACAACTTGTACTTTTTACTTTCAGACCGACTCGGAGGTAAGATTAAGAACACTGTATAAAACTGAAACCTGCAGATTGACAATAAACTATTTATTAGTACCTACAGGACCTACTTAAAAATAAATTCGTACATATTACGTGCGTTTCCGTCGGCGGATTTACTTGCGCATTCTTTTTTTGTATGGAATACCGAGTCAATAAACAACCCCACAAACCTAATAATAACTTTCAAATACGTACTTTATTATTGGTTCTTCTTTTATTGTTAGTTTATTTAAGTTATCTATTATTAATTTATATTTTATATTTAGCCTATGTAATTATGATATCCAAATAAATAAAATGAGCTCTATTATTAGTCTCATATATGTTTTTCAAATATTTAAACGCCAAGAAGAGGTTAAATGTGAAACAAATAATATTTAATAAAAAACATCATCCATCATAGAAATGGGCGATGAACTTCCTGCGGAACAAAGATAATGCTAATGAGTAAATTTGTCAAATGTGTATCTGCAGTGGATAAAGAAAACTTAAATATTTAAACGGAGCAGACTCCGCGGATATAGTTACTAGTTAACAATAAGAAAATATGACCATTTATTTAGTACCTATGAAACTAAATACAACATTTCATTTTGAAATCAAACAGTTTATTCATAACAGTAGATTATACAAAATATGTTATAATTTGTTTGTATCAATCACTACAATTTGACTCGACGGCCGATGTGGCGCAGTGGTGGTGCGACTGCCTGCGACACAAAGGTTCCGGGTTCGATTCTCGGTGGGACACTCACAAAATTGATATTTATCACTTTCTGAATTTGTTCCTGGTCTGTTTAGGACATTGCAGGGTGAACCATCTATCTGATTGTCCGAAAAGAAATGGTTCCGTGCTTTGGAAGGCACGTTAAACCGTCGTTCCCGGTTGCAGGCTGTCTATGATTCCTCAGATGGCGGTCGTTACACAACCATGTCAGAGCCCTACTTCTAGTAGTAGAACTAAGCTTCTGACACCAGGGTTCATTGGGTCGTTAGACGACTCGGTGTCCCACACGAAAAAAGAAAGAGGGATTTGACTCTTGGCGAACGAAATATTTTGCGAGTATAATGTAGGTAATTAATATTTCAATTCACAAAAATAAAATTAATATTGCAAAAACACACTCACAAAAATTTGACTCTCGGTAAGTAAATAACAAAGTTTTAAACAGTGACCTCACTTTTCACAAGGCCTCACAAAAATTATATAAATATATATAACAAGGGTATATAACAAGCCGAAAGGAGGTCACTTATGAAACTGAACAACTTTTCCTAAGTAATATAGGTCAAAATACTTATAAAACCTAGATCTCCCATAATAAATTAACTAGCTGCAATTTCTTATGGGAGGTCCAATGTATTTTTATATTTAAACCCCTGTTCCATGGGGAAAGTTGTTCAGTTTCATGAGTTCCTTGACCTCCTTTCGGCTTGTTATACCCTTTTTGTTACTCCCTGTATATTGTGTCAACGGCTTTCCCGAAAAAAATTTGTTGTACTATCATTTATCGTAGCTACCATGCGAAAGCAGCTTAGAATATTAATATTATGGCTTATCTTTGGCAAACCTGGCTTTATTGTTGGTCTATAAAACTGGCGCTGAGCCAGGCAGGCCACAGCCATCATTATATGTACGGTGTATGTAGGTCAATCTGTTCCTTAGTAATCCCCATCACTTCAACAGCCACAAAAGTACACTGCTGGGCATGGGCCTCCCCCAATCGAGGGGTGATTACCGTACTCACCACGCTTGGCAGGCGGATTTGCGAGCGCAGTCCAAGGTGTTGTATCCAAAGGGAACGCTGCTGCCCATTCCCTGGATTCATCCCTTATTCGCCTTTTACAACATCCACGAGTGGAAATGGGGTAATGCTATTCTAAGCCGGCACCACACGGCAACCGTGTTAATCCCCATACCATACCATAATCATAATACAGCTTCCTATCGATACATCGATCAAAACGCTTTTTTTAAATACTGTTTTATTTATTAAACTTTATAGCACAGAAAGTACAAAGGGCGGGCCTAATGCCACGCGGCATTCTCTATCGGCCAACCAAAAAATAAACAGAAATAGTCAAAGCGTATTTATTGTAGGAAAAAAATATTGCTTTTATTGCATTAGACTTGTAATTCTAGCCGTTTCTACAATTTACCTACTACTTTTATTAAACTTTTTTCATTTCCACCGTTTGTTAGGTTACAGAATTTTATTTGGGGAAAGTATCCACTTTTTATTTGCTTACGCTCTATGTGTGAACAATCTTTCAGTTCTCGAAAGAACACGACCTCGGTAATACTTCTCAAAGTCAAGAGTTGCGAAATTTCACGTTTATGTAAGCTTTGATTCACATACATAAGAAACAGTGTAAACACTCTGATGAATCTCAACTATACAGGTATTCCATTTACACTGCTATGCTGATCTGAAAAACACTGATAAAGTCCAAACAGTACAAAACGCTGTCCGTTGAAGCAGCAAAGTAAAACTTTAATTTTCTGTGAGATAAGGTATATTCTTGACTTATCTTTGAGCCACCCAAACCATCCCCCGATAATAATTTGACTTAACCCCTAGAGTTGATCACCACAACACAAATGAAAAGTATAAATTGATAAATCGAAAACTTACACCGTGTTGCTAGAGCGCTCTGGATTTTAAATGGATGAATTATAACTTTGAGTGCATTGCTATTATCTATTGTAGTACATTATATTATAATATAGTATGGTTTGGTTTTATTTAATAATGGAAACTGTCTAATCTTACCTTTATTTTATGCATTACTCTCTTTTTCTCTTTGATTTCTCCTCCACACAAAGGTTTTCTAGTAGAGATCGCTTTCAGCGGTAAGCCCGCCTTTGCGCATCTTTAGTTTAAGTTTTCTTGGTATGTGTTGTGTTTGTGTTCTGAAATTTTTACTTATTTACTTTTACTTACTACATCTACTACGTCGTAGCAAAGATCTACAGAAAAACAACAATTTGCCCAATCTCGCTACATAGGTACCTAAACTTATAAATATTATTGTAATGTATAGTAGATATATTACAGTTAGATAGAGGGTGAGTAGGTAAGTGAGGCCGTACGCTCGCTCAAGCGGTTTCACGCGCGGGACGTCCCGCGCGGGCCAGATTTGACAAAACACAAGATTGGCGCCCCGTGACGCGGCCTGCGGTCACCCGCGCCGCGGCTTCAGCAACCCGCGACATAATATAACCCGTACGAACACGACGACACTTGCCATATTACAACTACCTAGGCACTATGCGCCTCCTAAATTTGGACGGGTAATAATGGCGGCGATGTCAGACCGCCGCGCGGACTCCGCGAGACCGCGCGCGGCCTCACGCGCGGGCTGGCCCGCGCGTGAAACCGCGTAAGCGAGCGTACGGCCTGACAGCTCAACTTGGTAAGACAATTTTATATTATGTCTATATTTGGAAGGTCCGCCTTCCACGAAATTGTGCTTTCAACGATAAATGTTCTATTATTATGTCTTGTGACACTATGGAGCATCGATCAACGCGGCCGTTCAGGCCGTACGCTCGCTTACGCGGTTTCACGCGCGGGCCAGCCCGCGCGTGAGGCCGCGCGCGGTCTCGCGGGAACCGCGCGGCGGTCTGACATCGCCGCCATTATTACCCGTCCAAATTTAGAAGGCGCATAGTGCCTAGGTTGTTGTTATATGGCAAGTGTCGTCGTGTTCGTACGGGTTATATTATGTCGCGGGTTGCTGAAGCCGCGGCGCGGGTGACCGCAGGCCGCGTCACGGGGCGCCAATCTTGTGTTTTGTCAAATCTGGCCCGCGCGGGCCAGCCCGCGCGTGAAGCCGCGCGCGGTCTCGCGGGAACCGCGCGGCGGTCTGACATCGCCGCCATTATTACCCGTCCAAATTTAGAAGGCGCATAGTGCCTAGGTTGTTGTTATATGGCAAGTGTCGTCGTGTTCGTACGGGTTATATTATGTCGCGGGTTGCTGAAGCCGCGGCGCGGGTGACCGCAGGCCGCGTCACGGGGCGCCAATCTTGTGTTTTGTCAAATCTGGCCCGCGCGGGCCGTCCCGCGCGTGAAACCGCGTGAGCGAGCGTACGGCCAGAGACGGTAGACCGCGTTGCTCGAAGCTATGGAAACATGAAATACACCACTGTTGTTAATACAAAATTTTGCTAGAATCTATTATATAAATGTTTGGCACATTTTAGTGTTTATTACGCAAATTCTTTTTTAAAGTTATTTTGTTTTCACACTGCAAATAACATACTTACACTTACACACATCACGCCTATAATCCCTTGAAGGGTAGGCAGAGGTAAACATCTGCAAAAAATGGTCTGGACATTCATGCCACGTCTGACAAAGTTTGAGGGTCATTCGGAAAATTGTGTATCGCCATACAGACAGGTTGTCAGCACACTCTCGAGTCCCTTAGCCGCTTCTTTCGACTCTTATGGGAAAGAAATGATGTGATGCTATTCTAAGCCGGCATCACACGGCAACACAACATACTTGAAGTTTACAAATCAACAAATGAAGTTACAATGTAACATTACAAGTTATTTAACTAGTTATAATAAGGAAATAGCATAATCTTAATTAAATTATATGCCTGTCACCAGTCACATAGCAAATATTAATAGGGTAACATTGGTTTTTATGAGACTACTTTAGGAAGGTATCGGTTAATAAAAAGGCTGATGATACTGAATAGACAAAAAAATTGGCGCTAATATATTATTGAGTAATCATTGTAAAATATCTATGTCATTTCTATTATATTACACCTGTATAAACAATATAACACCAAGTTTAACAGAAATGTTTTAAAGATTATTGTTGTTATAAAACACCTAGCTAACATAAAGAGTATACAGGATCGGTAGGTCTACTCGCAAAATGACCTAATTTCTAAACGCAAAACGGCCTTCTCGCAAAATGACCTAACTCCTATACGTATAATGTCCTACGCATAATGTCATAAACGTATAATGTCCTAAACGCATAATGTCCTAAAAGCATAATGTCATAAACGCATAATAACCTAAACGCATAATGACCTAAACGCTTAATGTCCTAAAAGCATAATGTCTTCAAAATAATTCTATAATTAACGGTGATTTCCCACACTTTTCCTCAACGTAGGTACAATGTGTGATGCCTTTTGGTGTACTTTTAGGATTTAGGACATTATGCGTCGGGAGGTACTTACCTGCTATATTTGGCCGTATATTGGTAAGAGCTATGTTTTTTTTTTTATTTATGATGGGTTTGCTCTTGACTCTAGTCTAGGTCATAGGACAGAGACAGAGTCTAAGATGGAGCGAGCTCACCCAGAAGAAGCCTGTTCACTCTTACTTTGTTTCCATGTAAATATACATGGTGTAAGGCACGGTGTAACGTTTGTAGTCAATGCGACGCTGAACATCCTTGCAAAATTATCAGTACTCCGCAATAGTAGTCCCTAGTACTGAATAAAGAGCATGTAAACACGACTACCAACCTCCTCAGTTTTGATAAGTACTGGCCATGCACTTCAGGTGATTAAATTAACTGTCGTTTTTGATATTGGTAGTTTCGTTGTGTTTAGTTTAGGACATTACGCGTTTAGGGCTTTAAGCGTTTAGGGCATTAAGCGTTTAGGTCATTAAGTGTATGCGTTTAGGTCATAATGAGTTTAGGTCATTGAGAGTTTAGGAATATTTGAGGATTTAGGACATTATGCGTCGGGAGGAATCGGTAGTTAAATATGTAGCCAAAAGAGCCTATCAAATCGTCCTGTCAAGTTGAGCGTTTCCTAAGATGGATCGATGTTGCTTCGAGCGACCGAACAATGACAACGACCACACAACCACTAGACGGCACACGAAAGACGAATACTTGCGTACTTGTCATTACAATGACATCGAATGACAATAGTCATTATAATGCCACTGTGATTTTCTATGTTTCAAATTGTTAGCAGATTACGAAATAACCGAAACTTTCCCACTGACAGGCAATTGACACACACTACTAAAGCGATTGTCATTTAGCAGACTTCAGGCCCAGGGCTCCGATTCTCTAATTCTTTTAGTCATTGTAATGCTATCGAAACACAATTGTCATTCTATTGCCACTGTGTTTTTTTTTTACTTCTACCCGTTAGCGGAATATGAAGCGGCTAAAACCATCCAACTGACACTCTATTAAAACACAATTTAGACGCTTTTAAAATAGCGGAATACGGCCCCTGGCCTGGGCCCTGATTCTCTTATTTTTAGTCATTACAATGCTATCGAAACACAATTGTCATTCTATTGCCATTTTCTATACTTTAACCTTTGTTAGCGGAATACGAAACGGCTAAAACCATCCAACTGACACTTTATTTAAACTAAACTGAGACGCTTTTCAAATAGCAGACAACACGGCCCCTGGGGCCGTTTCGTATTTCGCTAACAGTTTCAAGTATAGAAAATAACGATGGCAATAGAATGACTATTGAGTTTCGATGGCATTGCAATGACTAAAATATAAGAGAGTTTGAGCCCAGATCCATAGCACTTGATCGTGGGCATTGGCCACCCAGTGGGGATTTATGACCTGACTGACGCGACCACTGGCCATGGTCGATCAGCATGCACGCCCGACCTGCGCACCTCTGCTTGTTGACAGAATTGTTGTTTGCTAGACTCCAGAGCTCAGCACTGCCTGTATAAGGCAGCACTAGCAGCGGTCACCATGCAATGGAGGCTGTAGAGGGCTCGTAAAGAAATACGTGTTTATTGCGCAAAGTCCGTATATTACATACACAAACATATCACGCCTATTATCCCTTGCGGGGTAAGCAGAGCGTAAACGGTCGCATAGCGGACATTTACGCCACGTCTGACAAATATTTGAGGGACATTAGGAAAATTGTGTATCGCCATAGTGACAGGTTTTCAGCCCATCGCCTAAAATTGCAATACACGCCTTAGTCGCCTCTTACGACTCCCACGGGAAAGAAATGGGGTGATGCATTTCTAAGCCGGCATCACACGGCAGCTATTTAAGTCCGTATAACGACTGAATATAAGTGCTTATGTACTAGCTTACATAACTAATATCGTGAAGGTGATTTCTCTACACTACTATTGTGCACATAAGGCAATATAGTGTATAGTCTATGCATAAGGCGTCGAGTAGGCTGTGTAGTCGTTAGAGCATGACCTCCTCAGCCCGGTAAGGAACGAATGTGCCTACTATACCTTGCCGGTGTATCTATTTACGGACGTTTGAAGATATACAATATAATATAATAGATGGGACCTAGTACCTACATTAAATCAGGCTATTTTCGGAAATTGATATGAATTTCTGTCTTCTTCGTTTCATGTGGGACACCGAGTCGTCAAACGACCCGATAAACCCTGGTGTCAGAGTTTCGATTTCAGTTATAGACGAGTAGACCCTACACATCGCCGAACATCTGCATGAAGTAATCGTATTTCTGTCTCGGATGTCTATAAGATTAGGTGACGCGTTATTTTTGACCCAGGTATCACACACGATAGGTATACTTTAATCTTACCAAAACAGAAAAAATGGACAAGGCGAGCTGGACTCACGAAGGGTTCCGTACATAACATTATAAAAATACCATTAAAATATGTTTGTAGTATGAGGGCTTCCTCAATTATTTATGTAATTCTAGTTTTAGTTGTAATTGTAATTCTTGTTATAGCGGCAGCAGAAATACATCAGCTATAAAACTGTAGCTATCACGGTTCATGAGATACAACTTCCGTTCCATCTACACTAATATTATAAAGAGGAAAGATTTGATTGTTTGTTTGTTTGTTTGTTTGTTTGTTTGCATCGAATAGGCTCCGAAACTACTGGCCCGATTTTAAAAATTCTTTCACCATTAGAATCGTACATTATTCCTGATGAACATAGGCTATATTTTATACCAGAAAAAAATAGGGATCCGCGTGAAAATTTCGATAATGTAACCCAACGTGTGAAAAATGTACCAAAAAATATCTTATATCGCGTACGCTGTGTTAATTATTGACAATAGAGCAAAGTGATGTACTACAGTTTTATAGAGGACATTAATATCTATAATAATGTCTGGAATACCATATGTCTAACTATTACAGTTAAGCCACAATAACCACATTTTCGTTTAAAAATGTACCAAAAAAATATCTTATATCGGGTACGCTGTGGAAATTATTGACAATAGAGCAAAGTGATGTATTACAGTTTTATAGAAGACATCAATATCTATAATAATGTCTGCGATACTATATGTCTAACTATTATAGTTATGCTACAATAACTACTATTTCATTTAAAAATGTACAAACTACGCCACATTATTCGTACCAGTGTAATGATTACATTTAATCATTACTGTATTAAAGGGTGTAAGGGATAGCCCTCCGAATACTGATACATGCAGACCATGAAACTGAACAACTTTCCCCTAGGAACATATTTCAGGAAACGTAAAAAAACTGACTTCCCATAGTGAATGCAGTCAGCTGATTGTGATTTTGTATGGTAGGTAATTTTTTTGGCTTTTCCTGACATATGTTTCTAGGGGAAAGTTGTCCAGTTTTATGTTTCATGCACCCTATCAGTATTGTATCATGCACACTGTCCCTTACTCGGTATTTAAAAAGACGACAAAAAACATTAAATAATGCATTTAAAAAAATCTACACCAAAATAATACATACATACACATATCACGCCTATTATCCTTTGCGGGGTAGGCAGAGCGTAAACGGCCGCAAAAACGGACATTTACGCCACGACTGACATATGTTTGAGGGTCATTCGGAAAATTATGTATCGCCATAGTGACAGGTTGTCAGCCCATCGCCTAAAATTGCAATACACACCCTCAAGTCCCTAAGTCGCCTCCTACGACTCCCACGGGAAAGAAATCGGGTGATGCTATTCTAAGACGTCATCACACTTAAATAATAATAATAATATAATCTACACTAATCTTAGAAACACTATTTTTTATTGTTTCTTTGAATTGAATAGGCTCCGAAACTACTGAACCGATTTCAAAAATTCTTTTACCGCCAATTGAAATTGAATTTTTTTATTCAATGTAGGATAGTATTATCACTTATTGACGTCATGAACCGTCATTCTAAAAAAAGAAATTTGTATCACACAATTTTTTTTTATTACAATTTTGTTATGACCTAATAGAAAACCGGCTCGGGCGGGATAATAATAAATAAATAAAGGCACTGCAATGGGGCTGGGCAGGTTAATCACACGGCATGTAACTTTACGCCACCACCATCTGAAAACGATATTTGTTTCAAATTAAAGTCAAGATTTTTAGAATCCTACATTATCCCTGATGAACATATGCTATATTAAACTGTCTTCTTCCCGGGGGGAAATTGTTAGCGGCGGGTGAAACCGCTGGGCGGGCTGCTAGTTATTAATAAAATGAGCAAAAATACCACGTTGTTTGTTCGCGAGCCTCCTTAAATGTCGTTGTAATTACATTTTTTTAGTTTTTTGTTCTAACAACAACATTAACGCATGTTCTGTGAAAATTTCAATTGTCTAACTGATACCGTTCATGAGGTAGAGCCTCTGACTGAACCATTATAGAAAATCAAGCAAAAACAACACTTTTTTGTTTGGGAACCTCCCATCTTTTTTTCTAGTTTTATTTGTTGTTACAGCGAAAACAGAATTAAGTACAGCATGTTTTTAACTTTCAACTCTAACTATCATGGTTTATAAGTGACAGCCTGGTGACAGATGGACAGACCGCCTAATTATAGGGTCCATTGCCTCTTACCACATTCATCAAATATTTGAAAATAAAAATAACAAATGAAACTCAACCTGTGGCGTTGCATTTCAAAACGGGACACAAGAACAGTGTAACTACCTCGAAGATAAATTCATTAACACTCCTATAAAAGTTCCAAGGTGAACGAGGTGTCCTCAGTGACAGGAACCAGGGCTGTCACGCCACATATAACCACCGTGTAAATAATACAGAAGATACAGCTACACATTTTCTGTTAATTTCCTTTTATTGAAATTCGACGAACTTCTTTTTTTAAGTCTAAATTACGGAAGATCGTGTGCTGACAAAGAATCTCTGTTTTTCAGTAATTAAAAATATTCTTCTATATTTTTTATTACTAAGCACTAAGCAGCAACCCTAACAGGAAGCTTCAGGCACGCCGCTTCCGCCCGCCATACTTGTTCAACACAATCGGAACATTGCCAGTATTTCATTGAAACAAACTATTCCTCGACTTTTTTAATTATAACTTCTCAAATGTTACAATGCAAGGCAGAAGGACAGTCGGCTTTTGTTTAATTATGACTTTGACTTGAAATTTGAACTGGTCCAATATTTCGCAAAGCTCAAGCCAAAATTCTATAACCAGTCAAATCAAATGGTCACAAAGTAAGTATTGGTGACTGTTAGCCGAATATTTTGTGAAATGGTCCTTTGATGGGTCCGTGCTTCGTGGGACGTAAGATTAACTGAGATGGCCATCGTTTGCAACCACATCAGAGCCCTACCTACTCTCACAACTCTGACACCGGGATTTATTCTTTCATTCGTCGACGTGCCAAAAGATTGACTATTTACATAGGAACAAAACCTTTCTACTGTTATATAAAACCTACTTATTATATAAATATTAATTTGGTGTCTACTAGCCAAATTGTTATAGATACGAGTACTATAACAGAACAGACTAAATTCATACGCTGACCCCCTTTATAATTTACTTAATTTACCAGGATTGTTTAATCTAGCCTAGAAATTCTTGTTATTATTTGAAGAGGACTCTATCTAAATTATTTATGAATTATTTAGATATTAAATCGGAGGCCATCTCAACTTCTTGGAAACTTTAGCATAACTTTAACTTGCTAACTGTTTTCATCAATAACGTTACCGAGAAATAAAAATATTTAGGTCAGACGATAGTAATAAACGAATAATAATTTTATATGTAAATAAAAATACATACTTAATAGAATTCATGAATCTACCTCTATGCTCATTAAAACTTGCCTGTCGTGGTGGGAATCCCGTATTAAATTATATTAAGCCGTCTAAGTCAAAAGACTTTTTGGAAACTGGACATGGGGCTCTCCCAATTGGGGGGTGTATGTATATTGACATACCTTCTTGTCTTTAGTAAATTAATGTGCTAAAAATATGCTAAACAGTCTAAACTTTTACGTTACTAGAACTAAGCAGGTTTTATATGTTCGCAATTTTCAGAGGTATCGAGTTTAACAAGAAAACTTTTAGGTAGGTAAGTACCTTCTTTTATTCTTTGAAGATAAAAAACTGGATTAAGTGTTCGTCGTTGCTAGTGAAAAGTTTTGAAACTTGTAGCGAGTAACACTGAATATAACCAGTAGCTCCTTTGTGAAATCGATAGCGAAGTTTGGGAACTTTCACAAGGAGGACACAACAATTTTCAGCCCTAATATTTGATAGGTTCGAGTGTCATTGGTTGGGATAACATAATATCTACTTCAGCGAAAAACCAATCATGTGCAAAATATTTTTCGATTACATACGTAACGAAGCATATGATAAATTCGAATTTGCTATTAAGTTATATGTTGTAGGCGGGTAGGCGTGTAAGTATGAATAAATGTAATAAATAATCAAGAGAGAGATGAAAGTAACCATTTTCACACCCACTGATTGGAGTAGAGTACATTATGAGCGCATATTATTGTAGTTAAATATTTTCTATTTGCAATAACTTACTTATAAATATATGATGGCCGGCAGTTCAGGCTATTCGGTTGTTCGGGATTAACAGTAGCTTAAAGAATTTGAAATCACGACCTACTCTGATATGACGCCATACGGGTACGCCATAAAAATGATAGTTGAATTGATTTAAAGATTCATCATTAATTAAAAGAAAATACAAATTAAACAATTTAATCGGCTGTAGAAAGTAAATTTTGCAATAATGACACACACCCTTATTGGGAACTTGGTATTTACACACATCCTTTAGAATTTCGACGAGTTTGATGTCATAGATGATCATACTAGATGACGCTTTTCTACATTTTAGCTCAGTACGTACCGTCCGTACCGTACTTATACCACAAATTAATTAGGTACATGAACTTAGATTTCAATGAAAATATCAGATCATTATTTTCTAACATAGATTTTCCGCGAAAGTGTTTTATGATATTAAATAACTTCAGATCCCATTAGTTTTTCCAAAGAAAATGCTAGACCTTTTTGTGGCCTACCGTATTCCCTTGTGCTCTGCAATGTCGAAATGAGTTACAAACAAATTTGTAAAGGTCACATAATCCAATCAAGTTTTTTTTGTGTTTCAGAGAAGGGCATGTACCTGGGGTCGCCATGCGAGTTCACGTGCAATCCGAAGCTGCTCCACGTGTATTGCGACCCAACCACAAACACCTGCCAGTGCGATCCTAAACATGGCGTCGCCCTGGGGGTCGCCAAGGGCTGTGCTAAGCGTAAGTTGCTCAGTCTCTTATACACACAAGCTGTTAGGCATGTATTGTATCCTTTGATTTGCCCTATATTATGGTAAGTAATTACATACATACATGCATAAATCACGCCTATATCTAATTATAGGCAGAGCATTAATGGCCGTAAAACGGATATTAACACCACGTCTGACAAAAAGAGGATCAATCAGACCGTGTATCACTATAGTGACATTTTGTCAGCCCATCGCCTAAAATTGCACACATCTAACCTTCAATACACATCTAAGCTTCGAGTCCCGTTGTCAAATCTTACGACACCCATGACTAAGAAATGGGGTGATGCTATTCTAGGCCGGCATCACACGGCAATTAACTATCATGAAAACCAACAAGCCTCGAGTGTGGAAAGGTCAACAACTTGCCCTAGATGCAACCATTGCAACTAAGTTCATACACGGTCTCGTATTGCATTACAACTGTGAATCGCCTCTGCCGCAAAATGTAGGCTAGCATGCCAAATATGGCGCCTCGTTCGTGTCACCGAGTGCTGCTTTAATGGACTTTACTACTCTATAAATTCTCCTTTATGAACACTGCGGGTATATCTTTAGTTTGCGCCGTTGTATTTGAATATTTCTGCTGCTTTGCAACACCATTGTAAGGATTATGTGACTTTATAGGCGCATTAATATCATCATATATCAATAGGTATAACTTTCGCAAATAAAAAAAGGATCCCAGAATAACAAAATTATTGTGATCCTCTATATTAAAAATATATGACATATAGGTATTATGAGAGGGATGTCAACAAAAGTTGCCATTTCGGGATCCTTTCTGTACCTGTGCGACTTATATCTCCTATATCCTATTTTATCTGACCTATCCAATTTCTGTGGCTATACATATAATAGTTGAATGCGTGCAAATAATATAGCGATGCTGTGTAGATACTATCGGCAGCACATCAACCTTAACCTTTAAACTGGTTTTTCCTTCAGGTTATAAGAAAAACCAGTGTAGGTTGATCCCTTAAAGGGAGAGGTTGAGGGATTTTAAGTCGGAAAATAATCTGAATACTTCCGGACGTACGAACTTATGCGACGTTTTGAGTTTGGTCACATAAAATTCAAAGTACGTACTACTACATAACAAATTCTCAAATTTATAATATCAATCAACAGAACAAATGGTTCCCTTCGTTATAAGTATATATTGAAACAAGTCCTCTCGAGTGGACATCGCAGTCTTGTTAGGAGTTACTCGATCTGAGAGGCGTTCTGGGAAACCTCTTACTACTAGAGACCTTTGACTTTGCTAGCAAGCTATACAGTGATTTGGGTAACGACTGTACAAACTCTCAGGGTTTTTTCTCAACAAAATTCATAATCAAATTTGAAAATTTTCATACATCATTTTTGCTCCCCGAGCTGAACGCAATTTTTCTGTATCTATAGGAGGACCAAAATCATAATAATTGTAGAAAAAAGTTACAAGACGATTTTTCCGAAAGTTTGTACTAACGTTGACTAAACACTCTGTAGGCACTGACTGTAGGAATACGACAACATCATGTCGTAGCAACTACTTACCTCACGTTTTCTGATTCGTTTTTTTTTTTAGTTTTTCCTCGATCTATAAATAAAATAAATAACCTGGTGGACATTTCACACAACCCACCTAGCCCCAAACTAAGCACAGCTTGTACTATGAGAACTAGATAGCTGATGTTAATAATACTTATATACTTTTTTGTAAATAAATACATATTATACATAGAAAACACCCAGACTAAACACAAATATCTGAAAATTGATCTAACAAATATTTGTGTCTTGTGGAGATCGAACCCATAATCCTCGGCGTGGCAGTGGCATCGTCCAACTACCCTTGCATAAGTTGGTATGTTGTTGTTGTAGGTACGTAGGTATGTATCTTTATTCGTATTTTGTCCTTTTGTTAAACGATTTATACTATATAAGGTCCTATTAATTTCAGTGCAAATATTTGTAGGGTGAGTTCGTCTTGTGAAACTTAACAACTTTTCTTTGTAGGATTTTATCGAAATATGAAAAAGAAAATTCGACCTCCCATACAAAAAGGTGCACAAAATATTTCAGTTTGTATGGGAGGTCCAATTTCATTTTCAATATTTTGAATAAATGTTACTAAGGAAAGTTACTCAGTTTCACGAGTAGAACTCAACCCCAAAATATTTGCACTGAATTTAATAGGACCTTATTTAGGCCTGAAGGGATCAACTTTTCCATTTGAGAGAACGACGACGATTTATCTGGGATTCAAGGAGGCTCGAAATTCCGACTTGAAAATTCTTTCTGAATGTTATAAATAATTTACATTAATAATAAAATGCACTATTCCTGCGTTTTTATAAATATGCTCCATCTGAGACAGAACCGTAGTTGCTACAAAAACGGTAAGGTACCTATTTTCTAAAGCATACCTCAACCATTGAAGTAAAATCAAAGTTGTGCACATATCTATAGCACTTCATCGATCGACACACACAAGCTCTTGAACACTCTTGCCTTTGTGTAGCTCAGTTCCACTCCTTTAACTTGTCTGAAGAGTACCTACTGTAGACCCCTACGGACTCTCAACTCTCCTCACTCTCATAAGAATTTCCTTGAGATTGTATTTGCAGACAAAGATCGTTGTGTGTTATTTTTATATGTACCTACCTACTTAGTTTCTAATGCAATACAGTCGTAGGAACTCTCTTAGATATGCTCACAAGTAGTCACAACCTAGTGCTAGATTTCGATTAATATACCTAACTCAACTCAATCATTTTGTTTTCTTTCTCTCCAGCAAAGAAACTGGGCGAGCAGTGCTTCTACAGGCAGACATGTGAAGCTTTTGATCCTCACGCATCTTGCGTCCAGGTCAACCACAACGCGTATTGCCAGTGCAACCCTGGCTACCACAGCACATCGCACTCCAGGCCCACGACGAGGATCTTCTGCACTGAAGGTTAATTTAAAATCATCAGACTTTCAGTATCTAATCATAACGACTTTCTCGAACAGAAGTCATATTGTTTGTAAAACCCTAGCTACCACAGCACCTCACAATCCAGACACATGACGAGGATCTTCTGCACTGAAGATCATTTCTCAGAATTCATTACAACTTTCTCGAGCAGAAGTCATTTTTTGTTTTTATTAAGGATGTTTTTTTTTATTGATGGGTTTGCTCTTGACTCTAGTCTAGGTCATGGGACAGAGACAGAGTCTAAGATGGAGCGACCTCACCCATAAGAAGCATGTTCACTCTTACTTTGAAGAGATTCGGGTTGTATGCGTTTGGAAACACAGACGCAGGTAGTGAGTATAGTTTGTAAAACCCTAGCTACCACAGCACCTCACACTCCAGACACAAGACGAGGATCTTCTGCTCTGAAGGTCAGTTGATCTTCAAGACTTTCGGTATTCATTTAGAGTTTCTCGAACTAAAGTCATATTGTTTTGTAAAACCCTATCCACCACAGCACCTCACACTCCGGACACACGACGAGGATCTTCTGCACTGAAGGTCAGTTGATCTTCAAGAATTTCGGTATTCATTTTGACTTTCTAGAACAGAAGTCTTATTGTTTGTAAAAGTTATCGGATACCAGATGGCCACTGGAACTTATTTGTGTTTGAGTTGATTAAATAAGTTTGAAAAGTTAAAGCCTATGTTCTGTTTGACCTACTAGCAAAAACAGTGATCGTAGGACGATATTCTGTGAGGATGAAGGATTTGAAGGATGGTTGATGCTTTTTCCTGTTAGACAGAATTTTAGGCTCCGTAGTTTACTCTTATCAAAATTTTGTTTGGTTCTGATATCATTATATTGTATGCACGTAGGTACTTTCAAGGACAACAAATTAATTGAATATTAAAGTGATGTTACTATAGACACCTACCTACTAGTACTAGCTAGCAAGATATGTACCTAATTAACCGTATGTTTTCGAATAACTTGTAAATTTATTTCTGTAACGAATTAATTCTCCGTCCAGACTTGGTGCTCCTGACGGCGGACATGCCCACGCTGCTGGGCGTAGCGTCGGGCATCTTCGTACTAGCAGGCCTGCTCTGCATGGTGCTGCACCTGTACACGCGGGCGCGCTTCCATCCCACGCATCTGGCGGACGCGCGCTTGACGCCGCCGTGCCTCTATTCTCTTAATGACACAGGTAATAACCCTCCTTCTGCAGCAAAAGTAAAGGGCTGGGTAAAGTTGCATATACTTCATAAACCGAGGACATCAATTTTTAAGAGAGGCACTCTGCGATGAGAAGGTATGGTCTGATAGTTTATATGAAAAGAGTTATGGAGTCGCCTTCTATTATTCTGGTGATCTTTCAGTTGAGGAAGTCTTGATTGATTTTACTTTTAATCGCACCCGTCTGCTTTCAGGAGGTACCCTAAGCGCTACACGTGCATCGTCCCGCGCGTCGTCCCGCAGCGGGGCCACGAGTGGCACGCTGGAGATGGAGTCAAACGGCTCGCGGCGGACCTCTCGGCGCGGTGTGCCCGTGTCCGCCTCGCGAGCAGGTGCGGCGCGCGCCGCGGCCATCTTGCTAATCTCGCGCCACCTGAAGGCCGTAAGGCGGGACGGCGGCGCGCACCCGCCTAAGTGCGCCGCCAAAGGTGATCTGGATAATGTATGAAGCGCGCGGCCCCATTTTGCACGTCTCGGTGTTCGGGCAGCGGCGGGCGGTCCCGTGGATTCCTCGAATGCCCTCGATCCTAAAACCTGAAACTCCAATCCAAATTCGAACTATCCTTATTGCAGCTGCATTAACACTTTTATGATTTGAAGATTGTTTCTTCGGCGAGTTCTGAAGCAGCCTTAGCTGGACTGCTTTTCTTCTGAGGCAGACTGGTGGGCATTCGAGGTTAGTCTGCGAGACGCATGAGACGGCCGGCGCGGCCCGTGTCCGTTAGATGTGGCGTTTTGGTGTTAGCGGACCGACGCTAGTCTGCGACTGCTCGACCACCACAAGGTGTTCGTCCAAATGTGTTAAAATATTCTTAGTCAAGTTATCCACACAGTTTTCCAAATTAAATGACAAACTACCTTTAGTAGGATCCTTCTTATCCGATTCTTCTTAACGATCATTAATTTTGTATTTAAGTAGGTAGGTATGTAACTAAGCAAGAGCTGACGTTGGTACCAAATTAGATATTTTATTTGTTTAACTTTCATATTGGTAGTTTTCCTTGATATCTTAACAAGCTGGTAAATAGTTAAAAAGAAGGTTATAATAAGTATAACTCAAAATACTTTGTTAGTTTGTGACACCTAACCTACCATTTCCACTATCTACTCATATTCATAAAATTAAATTCATTTGATATTGTTATTTACTTGCAACAGTCTAAGTACGGTTAACAGGAATAGCGCGACTATTAAGTAGGTAAGTACTAATAATCTGGTTTTCTCTAACTACAGGACTATTGCCACTTAAATGTCACGTAAGTCCGAATAAATAGACTACCCATCAAAATTAAAAGAAAAAAATGTGTCTATAATATGACAAAATGGTCGTAAAATTTGTAAAATCCTAGCATATTTGGACGCAACACAGTAATTTACAAAAAAAAAAAAGCTGCAACGTAGTGGGTTTGTAAGTAACCGCTTGATGTGTGAGGCTTTCATCGTATTGGCAATGTGGGCTATCTAAAAAATGTGAACACTATGAAGCTTGAAAATTGAGCATTTGGAAACTGATTTTGTCCCGTGGAGGTCAACAGCTGTCGCAAGACAAAATGGCGGAATTGCAAGATGGCCGCGGTCCAACTTTCCTTCTTCTTTCACACAACTCTACTTGTATGGTAATGAAACCCCAGGTGGTGTACAGACCCCAAGTATTGAGCTTCGACATCTTCTTCTTGGTAGTTTGGAATTAGGTCTTGTTAAATGCAAAACATTTTGACACCTCACTGAGATCACGCTTTAACTTTAGGTATATCATATTTTCAAACATGTTCGATAATAAATCAATAAGAAGAAAACACTATTACCTAATGAAAAGAAAAGTAAAAAGGCTCTAGAATAGATTCTTCATTACACCACATACACTATGCGTACTTAAAAATCTATATAACACACACTGCTGAGTGCCTTCAAGAAATGCCTAGGCTTCAATTTACAAGCTAAGCAAGCATCAAGGCTTCACGCTTCTCGTTTACCTATCTATGTATTTTCTTCACTTTTATGCACATGTGCTGAGCTGAATGGTTGATTGTGCATGATATTGTATTCGTTTTGTATTTTGTAATCACTCTAAAATATATACCTACCTAATCTTGACTATCTTTCTTACGATTCACAGCTGCATTTACGTATACGTACATATTTTAATTATTCTATCAAAATTATCAAATCAACTTTATTTGGATTTGCCTGGCCTATTTGCTACCCGTTAGTTCAACTCTTACTGCCATCAATAGTTGGTTTTTACCTACTGGGTATTAACATACTTGCAGAAAACAAGCCTTTGTGTAAACTGTAAAATTCAATCTTTCAATGCTTAACTCACAAAACATAACCAAACCGCTATGCATCGCAATCACATAGCAAAACGCATAGCACACATCACATTTCAAGACATTTGATGAAAATTCTAACTTATTTATTTGCCCGTTTAGGTTCGCGACGTCCAAGTATAAGTTCTGTTCAGAGCAGTTCGTCGTCAATAAGGAGTTACAGTGCGAAGAGGTGGGAGCGAGATAGGGAGCTGAAGGAGAAGAGACAGATGAGCATGAGACTTGCTCAGCTTCATGATAAGATGAACAGCGGGAAGGACATCCCGAAGCATGCGCCAACGCCCTCGCCTCGATCGCCTAACAACTCCACTGACGGCCTGCTACCTTCTGTATGTGAAATTAGAGAAGTAAGATCATCCCAGTTCCTATACACCTGTTTGTAAAGCACATACCTTCACGTTCAGCCCCAAGTTGTTTGACCCAGCTATATATCTGCTTTTATATGCCCTTCAGCATATTTTACCCTGGGCTATAGTTTCATTGACTGCACCTTGACCTACGTCCATACTTGTTCAGTGTGTCGTTGTGTGTATGTCTTTACCATTGTCTACACAACCCTTCGTGTCAGTGTGTTACTTAGAATAATTTGGAATGACTTTTCTCTTCAGCCGTTTACGCAACCAAAGCTATCTACGTAAAGAATCAATCAATCAATACGTGATATATAAGGGGCATATTTTAAATCTACTAATTTTTCTTTACGTAATTTCCAGTTAGTCGCGAACCCTGGCCAGCAGCAGCTGCAAGGAGTCGATGGTCCGTGTTCCAGCTCATCACTTTACTGACATCAGGGGCGCTCCAAAGTGAGGCGGTCCATGGATTCCCTGTCTTCGGACGGGTCCCCCGCTATTGCTTGGATGTAGACTTAATTACCCTAAAGTGCTTTGAAAGACTTATTGATATGTGCAAGTGAATTAACTTTTTTATTGCGCCCTTTTCCGGTGTAGTCGAATAGACATTTTGAAATGTGTGAATGAAGTGATGACTCTGATAAGAAGTGAGCCATCGAAGACAATTTCCGAAGTAGGTAGTTGTGTGATTAATAGTCGTGTCTTAATTATAAGTGCAGATCGTCGAGAACATTAAGTTGTCGTATTAATGCAATGTATTAATCAAAAAGAACCGTAAGCAAACCATCTTCTACTACATTTAAAGTCATCAATAGAATTTAAAATGAGAAAAACTGAATTGAATCAGACTAATATAATTAATTAATTAATTAATACATACCTACTTCTATTGATATCAAATTATCCCGCTTAGAGCTTCTAGTAACGATGAGTGCTTGTGTGGAACGATATCCCGAGTTGCTTGTATGGAACGGGCTCTCGAGTTTCTAGTATGTCTATACCTACTACTTTCGAGCGAAATCGTAGAGTGTGTTCCTTCTGAAAGTTTTAATTTTACCTTTGTTACGACAAATAGTTACCTATGATATACCTATCTAATCTAGTCTGATATGGTCTAAAACTATAATGTGACTGCGTAAGTTAGTATAATTGAAAACATTCATTAAGTGCAGTAATTAATTAGAACAACACGGATACCGATTTATTTATCGGTTTCTGCATTGATCTATGATTGAATATGATGTAAGTGGCTTGGACAAAAAAACAAATTGAACAGTTATATTTATGTATTATGGTTTATATTAAACATACATATGTAGGTATTTTTATTTTTTACTACGTGTTTGAAATGTTAAATTAATTGTATGAATTGATAGTTAATTATTGATGTTATTGTTATTTAGAAATACTAAATTAGCATAACCCTATGAAGTTAAAATTAATGTTTTTTTACAGATGTGTGTCTAAGTAATAATATTATAAGGAAGTTATTTTATGTGTGATAAAATCGGAATTTAAAAAAACAGTAATTTAGCACCGAAAGCTGGTCGGTAGGAACATGAAAAGAAGAAAACCGCATTTAATACACTAGACATTCCTATTCCGAATCCTGAATCAGTAGTCCTGTGATAAAAGTACCGCTGTTCCAATAAGTCGTATCATTGACGAATCTGACAGCTGTCAAATACGACTTATTGGAACGGCGGTACTTTAAGTATACTATCACTGCCACTCAAAATGGCGATAGTTGAAATTTCATTTTGGATTTGTAAAATTGATAGTGGACTTAAAATTTCTAAAGATTTGCTTTCGGTGTATCTTATGTTATATTTTAACCTAACAAATACCATATGTATGTATATCTACCACAATTTAAACCATTTTACTTACCTACGTACATATGTCTGGCATCTGTTCATGCAACCTATGATTAATTAAATAAAATTGTCGACTGATCACCGTTAGGCCCAAAATAGATCGAATTAAATGTACCTAGGTAAATGCTATTGATATAGATAATAGACGAACGGTAATGCAATGTATCATTAAGGACACCCTGCCCATTACTGTAAGAAATTAATCTATACCTACCTAATTAAGGTACCTACCTGTGACCTGTGACCCGTTAGAAGAAACTACAAGGAAAAAAACATGCTATTTATTACAGTATCGTATACATACTTCCAGAATAATGCACAGTGCTCTCTATGAAAAAACTATATACTAGATGTAAGGGACAGCCCTCCGAATACTGATAGGGTGCAATGTGCATTCAGACCATGAAACTGAACAACTTTCCATTAAAAATGTTTCAGGAAACGTCAAAAATGTTCGGTTTCCCTTAGTAAACGCAGTCAGTTGATCGCAATTTTGTATGGGATAGAATATTTTCTGTCGTTTCCTGACATATGTTCTTCGGGGAAAGTTGTTCATGGTCTGATCTGAATGCACCCTACCTATCAGTATTCGGAGGGCTGTCCCTTACACCCCGTTTAATGTGATGTAACGTACATAAATAAACCCGTTGATAATAGGTACATATTTATTTTCCTTGTGTGTTTTTCACACAAGGTCAATCTAATTATGAGTCCCCGGAATTTACTAAAATAGCCTAGAAATATAATAATAAATAATATATCTCGTGCGCTTGTTTTCAGTGACGATAAAGATTTACACCCACTTTTATTTACGTAACGGATTGCCAGCTGCAAAAATATACATAATGTAGATGTATGTACCCTGTTAACCATTAGAGCAATACCATTATCTATTCTTATGGCAATACTAAAAAAATTATACTGAATACCTAATCCAGTATGTTTAAAGTAGTAGTGTCAACAAAGTTCATCAGGTCGTTCATCGACTCGGTGTCCGACACGAAACAAATAAAAGATTTTTTGCGACGTAAGAAGAGGAATGATTGGCTTATAAAATTAAATATGTATAGCTTGCATTCGCATAATACTTCAATTATGTGCGCGGGTGTGTAGTCTTTGTTACCGCAGAAGCCACAAGTTATATCATTTTCGTTTTATCAGTGCCTACGTAGCATACATTCATGGCCACGTGAAACGAGTGTGCGAGATTACATAAGCATCGATCGACCATATCGCATTGAAATTTTTGGAATATCATTCATATCAGTTGTGGTCTGAAAATTTAATTGAGTTCAAAGTATGTTTAAAATCCAAATACAAAAATGTAGGAGCTTGTTTCGGATGAATGTTATCTCAGTAGTTAGTTAGGTTTCGGTTGTTATGAGTAATGAATGATACAGCCGGCGTGGTTTTCCCAGATTGGAATGAAATCACAATTTAAAATAAAGTAGGTAAATTGTTACTTGGTGTCCATGCTTTCTTTGCGATACGTTCGTCTTTGACATAGAAGGTAAGGTAAGCTATGTTAAGGATAAAAAGCAACGTGGCATGGCCAAGCCTTATTGTTCAGGGATTCCCTATGTATGAGATTGTAAAAGCGTACTAACTAACACGTTTTGTACTGCAATGTAAATATAATATACCTAATTAGTTTACCCTAGTGTACGCTTGCTATATTATGGTTCAGACCGAAGTAGGCGTCTGGGCTGCCGATCTAATCGTCAATAGGAAACATGGAAATCGATTTCAAATCTGTTTCATTATGAGTGAGAATATCAGTGACTGCGTCAAAGTTATAAAACCAGTCTTCCCGAATACCTATAATATCTGTTATTTAATGCAAAGGAAATACAAATGGCTTTATTTTGTTCGTACTCATGTGTTACATAATCATTTAGCATACCTAATCTAAATTTTGCTTTAACTCTACCACACTCCTCTAAGAATCCTCTCCCACTCTAGCGTATAATCTTAGAACTCAACCCGAATGTTTCTTCTACTTATAATGTTATTGCAGAAGCTATGTTTATTCTACGAATCTACACTAATATTATAAAGAGGAAAGATTTGATTGTTTGTTTGTTTGTTTGCATCGAATAGGCTCCGAAACTACTGGGCCGATTTAAAAAATTCTTTTACCATTAGAATCCTACATTATACCTGATGAACATAGGCTATATTTTATTCGAGAAAAAAATAGGGATCCGCGTGAAAATTTCGATAATGTAACCCAACGTGTGAAAAATGTATCAAAAAAATATCTTCTATCGCGTACGCTGTGGAAATTATTGACAATCGAGCAAAGTGATGTACTACAGTTTTATAGAGGACATCAATATCTATAATAATGTCCGCAATATCATATATCTAACTATTACAGTTATGCCACAATAACTACTTTTTCATTTAAAAATGTACCAACTACGCCACATTATTCGTACCAGTGTAATGATTACATTTAATCACTGTATTAAAGAGTGTCAGGGATAGCCCTCCGAATACTGATTGGGTACATGCAGACCATGAAACTGAACAACTTTCCCCTAGGAACATATTTCAGGAAACGTAAAAAAACTGACTTCCCATAGTGAATGCAGTCAGCTGATTGTGATTTTGTATGGAAGGTCATTTTTTAGCGCATATGTTTCCAGGGGAAAGTTGTCCAGTTTTATGTTTCATGCACCCTATCAGTATTCGAAGGGCTGTCCCTTACTCGGTATAAAAAAAACGACAAAAAACATTAAATAATGCATTAAAAAATCTACACTAAAATAATACATACACATATCACGCCTATTATCCCTTGCGGGGTAGGCAGAGCGTAAACGGCCGCAAAAACGGACATTTACGCCACGTCTGACATATGTTTTAGGGTCATTCGGAAAATTGTGTATCGCCATAGTGACAGGTTGTCAGCCCATCGCCTAAAACTGCAATACACACCCTCAAGTCCCTTAGTCGCCACCTACGACTCCCACGGGAAAGAAATCGGGTGATGCTGTTCTAAGCCGGCATCACACTTAACTTAAATAATAATAATATAATCTACACTAATATTAGAAACAGGATTTTATTTATTGTTTGTTTGAATTAAATAGGCTCCGAAACTACTGGACCGATTTAAAAAATTCTTTTATCTTTAATTGAAATTGAAATTCTTTATTCAATGTAGGATAGTATTATCACTTATTGACGTCATGAACCGTCATTCTAAAAAAATAAATTTGGATCACACAATTTTCTTTCTTTTTTAATTACAATTTTGTTATGACCTAATAGAAAACCGGCTCGGGCGGGATAAAAAAATAAAAATAAAGGCACTGCCATGGGGCTGGACAGGTTAATCACACGGTATGTAACTTTACGCCACCACCATTTGAAAACGATATTTGTTTCAAATTGAAGTCAAGATTTTTAGAATCCTACATTATCCCTGATGAACATAGGCTATATTAAACTATCTTATTCCCGGGGTGAAATTGTTAGCGGCGGGTGAAACCGCTGGGCGGGCTGCTAGTCACATATAAATAGATTGTCCTCATAGCTAACTACCACAATATTCCAGTGGAATCTATAGCCGGTTTCTGCGCATGACGCGTACATGCCTTTCCTTATCTTCCAAAATGGTATGATAAAGTATTAGATATAAGTACATGATTAATAGATAATGAAATGACTATTGACGATTAAAGACACAGCAGCCTATTTCCCCCATTATTTTGTATTACGCGAATAGCACAAAAACGCGAAGAAAAGTGATTTATGAACGTCAAAATTGTTGTTATATCGCTATTTCGATGCCAATATAAAATGTCGACAAAATAATTGTTTTATTTTTACCCTAAAAACACAAAATAATTAGGTAGGTACCTACATAAAGTGGCAAACATAGGTATCATATCGTTGCAAAACAAGTTCACCAAGCGTAGGTGTACAGCCTACAAAAATCTATCATACCTGTGTTCCAAATCGGTCAAGCCGTTTGAGCGTGAAGAGGTAACAAACATACATACATACACACTAGAGGTCCGCGCCGCAGTCCAAAAGGCCAGCGGCGGCGCGCCGGCCCTCGGACCCGGCGTGGCGCGGCGCCGCCGGCGTGGGCGGATTTTTTAAAAGTTTTTAAGGGATGGTAGAAAAAGCTCTCGAAGTACGGAATCAAACTTTATTTTAAGAAAACTATGTATTAAATTAAAATTATTACTCATAAAGTAGGCGATTGAGAAAAATCGGGGCTCGAAAGTCTTTACCAGGACTCTGGGAAGAAGTCACCTAGCAAACCTAACTACCTCGAATGGCGTAACTGTCACATCGGTTCCAGAGCATCTCGCCGATATTGAGGACTTCTATGGAAATCTGTATGCCTCGCATGCGCACAAACCTCCACCTGACGCGACCCCAGACACTAGAGCTCCACTCTCTCACCATTTTACAGACGATCTCCCGGACGTGGATGTTGACGAAATCGGGGCGGCTCTTAGACACCTTAAGAATGGGAAGGCTCTCGGAGAAGACGGAGTGGCCTCTGAGCTACTTAAGGCTGGTGGAAAGCCTGTCCTCGAAGAGCTGAAAAGACTGTTCAACTCCGTTTTAGCCAATGGGACAACCCCTAAGGCGTGGAGCATGGAGGTGTTGTGGCATTGTTTTTCAAGAAAGGAGACAAAACGCACCTTAAAATATAGGCCGATCACACTTCTGAGCCACGTCTATAAGCGGTTCTCGAGAGTCGTTACGAAGATTTGACGCCTTCCAGCCACCTGAACAGGCTGGGTTTCGTAAAGGCTTCAGCACCGTAGACCACATCCATACTATACAGCAGGTTATACAGAAGTCAGAAGAGTATAACCAACAGCTGTGTATGGCCTATGTGGACTACGAAAAAGCCTTCGACTCCATCGAAACCTGGGCTATTTTGGAGTCCTTGTAGCGGTGCCAAGTGGATTGGCGATATGTGGAGATGCTGAGAAGCTTCTATCAAATGGCAAAGATGTCTGTGCCACAAAACAGGATCCATCCATCTACTCCGAGGTGTAAAACAGGGTGATGATATATCCCCGATACTCTTCACCAATTCGCTGGAGGATATCTTTAAGACTCTGCAGTGGGATGGACTAGGCATCAACGTCATCGGCGAATATCTCACATATCTCTGCTTTGCCGACGATATAGTTATAATGGCTGAATCGCTGCAGGATCTGCAAAAAATGCTGACCAGTCTCAATGTCGCCTCGAGACGTGCTGGACTCGGGATAAACTTGGACAAGACGAAAGTCATGTTCAATCAACACATCATCCCCGAGCCGGTCTCCGTCGAAGGTACAGCCCTTAAAGTTGTACAGAAGTATGTGTACCTTGGGCAAACTTTGCAGCTGGGTAGAGACAACTTTGAGGCTTAAATTACCAGAAGAGTGCAGGTGGGCTGGGCAGTATTTGGGAAGTTGCTTCATATTCTGGAATCAGCCTTGTCACAATGCCTTAAGACCAAGGTGTTCGATCAGTGTGTCCTGCCAGTCATGACCCATAGGTCTACTAGGTGACTCCATAGAGCCGAGACGTGGAACTTGACAGTAAAACTGGCCCACACGAGAAGAGAAGAGAGAGAGAGAGACCGGCTACATGTCTTAGAGGGCTATGGAAAGCTCTATGCTCGGTATCTCCTACTATTATGGATAAAATCCGGAATGAGACTATCCGCAAAAATACCAAAGTAACAGACATAGTCTGGAAGTGTCGCAAACTGAAGTGGCAGTAGGCTGGGCACATCTGTCGTAGAACCGATGGAGGGCGGAGCAAGCGGGTTCTCGAGTGGAGGCCGCGGCTCGGCAGGCGTAGCGTTGGACGACCTCCGGGCAGATGGACCGATGACTTAAAAAAGGCGGCTGGTAGTGACTGGATAGCGAAAACGGGAGATCGTGTCCTATGGCGTACCTTGGGGGAGGCCTACGTCCAGCAGTGGACAGCAAAAGGCTGATGTATGTATGTTTGTATGTATCGTGAGGGGGATGCGCAGGGCCTCCAATCACACAACACGACAACTTCGCGTATTGACGCATCGATCGCGTGCATAAAACATGGTTCGCGCGTGAAATTTGAACTCGGCGTGAGTTTTTCTGGGCCCGGCGGCGGCGGCGGCGCGCCGAAGTCACCCGGCGGCGGCGCGCCGGCGTGGCGCGGACCTCTAATACACACATGGATTTTTAATATATGTGTGTTGTAATGTAAGTATGTATGTACCATCTGTCGCAGTTTTGCTGATCAACGCAACGTCGCACGCAAGTGGCCCGCACGCGCGGGCTAGATTCGGCGAAATACAAGAGCAGCGCTGCGTGACGCGGCTCGCCCAGCCCGCGCTGCTGTTTAGTTTGTAGTGTGGATTTTATTGTGTGCGTTTCCACGGAGTGACCACCCCGTGGAAAAAATTTAAATAATTATAAATATTTAGTACTTACAAGTTCTAAAACAATTGTACATTCAATCAAAAAATTTGTACAGGGTTACTCCAAGAGAACTGAATTATTTTTGTCCCCAGCAATATTTTTTATTGACATGAATATATTTGAGTAGAAAACGACTTATTTTATGAGAATAAGATTAATTTTTTATTATGTATTAACAGGGGATAAAAATAAATCGGTTCTTTTGGAGTACCCCTGGTACCTTATGTGCTACAACCGACTGTACATATTATAGAAAAAAAGTTATACAGCTTAAGGTGTGGGTCACTCCGTAGAAACGCCATTTTTTCAGATCTCGGGAATGCATGCATGTTGGCATGAAATAACCTAGCCATGATTTAGTACCTACACTTTTTGTAGTAGGCGTGTATTAAATATCATGTTTCTAAGCAGTACAGTTTTTGAGATATTCCTCGGTTGAGCACCAGTAAAAATCAGAATGGTCACATTATATTTGTAAAGGTTTTTTTAATGGGTAAAAAAAAAAGTCGAGTGACCAATTGAAAAGTGTTTGTTGTACGAATTTACGCAATGCTAGAGAGCTTTAATTTTGGTACTGTAGTAAAGATTTAGATTTTTCTGTAAACGTACAAAAAGTTATACTCAATGTCAAGTCACCAATTCACCATCTGTTGAGTATAAAGTATGATATGGCCATTCTGATTTTACTGGTGCTTAACCAAGTCACAGTATAATTTACAGAGTGGCCACTAAAGGTCGAATATCTCAAAAACTGTACTGCTTAGAAACATGATATTTTATATCTACACGCCTACTACAAAAAGTGGTGTGCATTTCCCTGGCATGGTCACCATGGAAAACCATAACTTTCAGTATGCAGAATAATTGTCGATTAATTGTCGAAATTTGTCGGACAAAAACCAGAATTTGTCGGGACACCGTTTAGAAGATATAACGCATTGAAAGTGACCGTGCTGGAGAAACGTTTCTACAGCACGGTCACCGCTGGATCTTGATAACCACAGGACGTAGCGAGGATCTGATAATTGCCAATAAATGTCGTTTAATTGTCGACCCCACATGCAAAAAATCAGAGTGATCCGATGCGCCGTTCAAAAGGTATAAGCTGGTTCTGGTGACCGTGCTAGAGAAATGCATTTCCCTGGCACGGTCACCGCTGGATCTTGATAACCACGGCACGTAGCGAGGATCTGATTATTGCAAATAAATGTCGTTTAATTGTCGACCCCACATGCAAAAACTCAGAATGATCCGATGCGCCGTTCAAAAGATATAAGCTGGTTCTGGTGACCCTGCTAGAGAAATGCATTTCCCTGGCACGGTCACCGCTGGATCTTGATAACCACGGCACGTAGCGAGGATCTGATTATTGCAAATAAATGTCGTTAAATTGTCGACCCCACATGCAAAAAATCAGAATGATCCGATGCGCCGTTCAAAAGATATAAGCTGGTTCTGGTGACCGTGCTAGAGAAATGCATTTCCCTGGCACGGTCACCGCTGGATCTCGATAACCACGGCACGTAGCGAGGATCTGATTGGTGGAAATAAATGTCGATTAATTGTCGACCCCGCATGCAGAAATGCAGAATTTGTCGGCCTTTAGTTTGGAAGATATTAGCAAATACTTTTTTTGTATGGGCCTATAGAACAGGAGCTAACTTACAATTATACCTAGTATACCTTCATAATATAAGAAAAGATTAAAAACTAAAAAGATTTTTAGTGTTTTTTTAAATTCTTACCTAATTTAATAAAATGGCAACATTTTATCCCAATTTAATAAATAAAATAAAAAATATTATAAAAGGGAAAGTAACTCTGTCTGTCTGTTACCTTATCAAGGCTAATCCGCCTAACCGATCTTTATGAAATTTGTCACAGGGGTAGTTGGTATACCAGAGACAAACATAGGCACTTATCTTATCAGCTATCGAGGGTCTGCAGCAGCTGATGTAGATCATCAACAGCCCAGCTAAACTATACGAGATACAAAAATAGTGTCTTACAAAGAGTTGTTCAACGTGATGAGACGCTTCTGCAGGCATATAGGAATCGAGGGTCTGCAGCAGCACCTGATGTAGACCTTCAACAGCTCTTATTTACCTTTTGGCACCAACAGTAAAGTACAGTATAAACTTCAAGTTGTAAGTTATACTGATATTTTAATAAATTACCTTTCTGTAGTACCATTAAAAAACACAAACTTATTCAATTTAAACTTGAAAAAGAGTCGTACAACAGCCATGTTTAAATGCAAGCGACAGTTTGGAGATTCGGTGTTGCCATTATTATCGAATCGAAACACTGAAATGGCCGTGTTTGCACTTTAGGGACTAACGAACGACACGATAATATCGGTAGGTTGACGGTAGGTATATGTTTTATATACCCGAGCCGGTTTTCTGTTAGGACAATACAAAATTGTTATAAAAAGAAGAAAATTGCGTTATGCAAATTTCTTTTTTTTACAATGACCGATCACGACGCCATTCCACCAATTCGGACTAAGCGCTTCCAGTCATCATTTATAATGCGCACTGCTAAAGAGTGGAACTCACTTCCTGCGTCTGTGTTTCCAAAAGCATACAACCCTAATCTCTTCAAAGTAAGAGTGAACAGGCTTCTTCTGGGTAGGGTTTCGTTTTTCCCGGCCTTTTTCAGTTCCCGGGAAACGGGAATTTATTTTTGCTTTTCCCGGGAATTCCCGGGAACCGGGAAAAAATGAAAACTTTTTTGTTTTGCTGTGTTTTGATAAGAAAATTTATTTCATTGTTTAAACTACATACTTAAAAACTTAACACTGTCATACGAGTACTGAACGAGCCTATCCTGGTATCTGAAAATCTCCAACTATATTAAAATACTTATTAGAAAAAGCGTTTTAAAGTTTGAAAGAGTTTTATTATGATAATGATAAGACCAAAGAGTAAATTATAAAGTGTGGTTTTTTATGAATTTAAAGATAATTTTACTATAAATAAAAAGAGTAATACGTATTATGATAATGTTTAATGTTACAAATAGTAAGTATAGCAATATCTTTGTTGCTACCAAAACAATTTGCGGTGCCTCTGCGAGGTGCTACATGCTGGACTTTTAATAGTTTAAGATCTATGTAATGTAACCATATGGTAATGCAAACAAAAACTTAAAATTTGAAACTTGAAACCTGAGTTTTAAACCGTCTTAACAACTTTATTAATGATCAGTGTAACAAATTCGACAGCTTGACGTGCTCTACGAAATAAATTATTTTATAAATAAAGATAAACTGGTCAATCAGCCTGAATTGTCAAATATAAACACCATGGGAATCGAAGTTAAAGATTTTGGATTGAGATACTATGAGTCAGACATTTAAAGCACAAAATTAGCACACAAGAGACCACTGCTGGATATATGGGCCTTCCCCCGTAAGTAGTGTTTTTGCCATTCTCACCGCGCTAGGCCGGCAGATTGTCGAGTGCAGGGCAAACTGTTGTTTTTCACAGAGAACGCTTATACAGACTTATAAATTATACGGTCAGATACTGATATGCAATAATAAATAAAAAAGAAAACAATAAGGAATGTTTATGATCCATTTTCATCATCTTCATCATCATATCAAGAAAAACAACAAATCGCAAAACGACCCAATGAACCTTCGGGTCAGAGTCTTAGTAGGTATTCGTAACTAAAATGGTTAATAATCCCATCTATGGTGGTTTTCCTACTTATCATTCGTGCGTTTACGGATGCGTCTATTAAACGACTTGACAGGCGCATCTGTTACGCACTGTAGTCGTATTTGTTTGGGAATAAGATCGAAATTCGCAATTTCCTTTTCTCTGACCGACGCATGCTTTACGGTGGGTTAAAAAAACGCAGCGACGGACGACAAGTGTGCAAACTGCCTAAGTATTCATAGACATCATTCGGGACGACGGCTCAATGTGCCATCCTAAGCACCGATCTGTCTTTCTTACAGACAATTAGGTGAATCAACTTGCCATGCTCTGACCCAACAAAACTGGGTACGATCTCACAAAGTGATAAATTGACAAATATCAACTTTGTGTGTTTCCTTTGAGATTCAAACCAGAGACCTCCAGATTCTAAAATAAACGATCAGATCACTAGATCATGGAAGCAGTAAAGTTTTATTATTGTTTAATTTTATATCCAGAAATTTTGTGGTATCTGTCTGTAAATAATTATAAATATGTAGGTTTTTAGAGCATAAAACCACAATTTAAACTATCCGGGAATTCCCGGGAAATTAATAAATATTTCCCGGTGCCGGGAACGAAGCTTTTCCCGGGAATTCCCGATTCCCGGGTCCCGGGAACGAAACCCTACTTCTGGGTGAGCTCGCTCCATCTTAGACTCTGTCTCTGTCCTATGACCTAGACTAGAGTCAAGAGCAAACCCATCATTAATAAAAAAAAAAAAAAAAAAAGTGATAATGCTATCCTACATTGAATAAAGTTATTTCATTTTCATTTTCATATGAAGTAAAAAGAAAGATAGACAATAACTTCATGATATAAAAAAGAACACCACTATCGGGACAATATCGGCGTAGGTGGAATACGAATCAGAACAAAGTATTTTTGAAAAAAGTGCAATATAAGAATTTTTTAAAGTAAAACAATTTATAAGTTACTTATTTGACGTCATCCAAAATGTTGGCTCGATATTGTGGCGATATCAGCCCGATATTATAGTCCCGCGAAATCGATGATTTCGTGCAAAGACGCTCATCGGCCGATATTGGGGCTGGTTAACTTTTCATGTATGAAGTCAGGTATAAGTTTAATAATATACTCCGTCTGGTAATACAGCAATCACACGACCCAAATTATCGGGCTCGATTTTGAAGACATTGCTGGTTACTAACTTATGAATTTCTTTAATAACTAAAATTAAAAATGATGTGTTGTAGTGTACTTTATATTTCTTTTGACGTATGAATTTTGTCAGTAGGTAGACTTAAGTATTGACATTTTATTTAATTAAAAGTCTCACAATTTTGTATTGGATTGAACTGTAATTACTTATAATATTTCATCGTAATTGTTATCATTATGCATTTTATTTAGATAAAACGAACACATTATCACTTGATAACCATATCACAAGCATTTCGATGTTGTGGTGCTCCGGCATTCGGCAACAGCACCATCTGGTAGAAACTCAAGCTATGGAATAAAAAATCCTCGTTGACTATTACTTTTTTCGTTTGTCATATTAATTTGGATTGTGGTATTTTTTGCACAAATTAAGTAAGGATTTAAAAAAAAACTAGAAATCTTTTTAGTTTTTAATCTTTTCTTATATTATGAAGGTATACTAGGTATAATTGTAAGTTAGCTCCTGTTCTATAGGCCCATACAAAAAAAGTATTTGCTAATATCTTCCAAACTAAAGGCCGACAAATTCTGCATTTCTGCATGCGTGGTCGACAATTAATCGACATTTATTTCCACCAATCAGATCCTCGCTACGTGCCGTGGTTATCGAGATCCAGCGGTGACCGTGCCAGGGAAATGCATTTCTCTAGTACGGTCACCAGAACCAGCTTATATCTTTTGAACGGCGCATCGGATCATTCTGATTTTTTGCATGTGGGGTCGACAATTTAACATTTATTTGCAATAATCAGATCCTCGCTACGTGCCGTGGTTATCAAGATCCAGCGGTGACCGTGCCAGGGAAATGCATTTCTCTAGGTGTCCCTCAAGCTGTAATCCTCACCTATGAAAACTTAACGAAAAGCAATTTTGGTTATGTCAAAAAATAGTGCTGAAATAGTGACAAATAGTGACATATGCAAGAAAATTAGTGACTTCGTATCTCCCAAGTTATGGCTATCGTTTGGTGAGGATTACAGATCGAGGCTCACGCTGTAATCCCAACTCTCGTGTGAGCAAACGGTGGGGTATTTTCACTTGGTCTACATTCCAAAAAATAGTGCCTAATTAGTGACTAATAGTGACAAAAGATGAGAAATAGTAGCTTTATAATTCCGAAGTTATAAAGGCACCTTGGTGAGGATTATACCTATAGCAATTTTTGCTGTAATCCTCACCTCATTTTTGCTAAACGCTTAGGTCTTTTGACTCAAATTTAGTATCAAAAAATAGTGCTGAAATAGTGAGCTTAAACTGCATTGATATTTATTTAGTTTATGTAGTAGAAGCAATTAAAAAAACCGTAAGAACTTCTCCATACAAAATGGTCAGGTACAGTCGCGAACAATACTTCGTAGAATACAGACTTGATTTTTGCTTTAATTTAGGTAATGTCATTTCTGCCAATATAGGTAGGTATTAACTTAAACATAAGTTGAGCCACTGACATTATTTTGGTCTATTTTATGAGTAGGATGAGTAGGTATTTTGGTTGACTATTTTTTAACGCCTTGAACTTTTTAACGGTTTTATAACATGATGATGATGCTATATCTTTCAGATCAACACATCGCATTAATTTATCACATCGTATTCTCTTAAGTCTGAAAGCCCTGTTTGGTCGCGCTACCGCTCAAGCCACCGCTAAACAAAACCGGTTTGGCCGAGCCTCGAAAACTGACCGCCACGCGTGTGAGCGAGAGGGTAGACAATAGTGAAATTATTGCATGCACTTCGCCTGCGTGGTATTTTTTGGTTTCATCACGTTACGCGATATTGAGTATTATGACAACTCAAATATAAAATTTCTTAAATAACAAATACGCCACTTACGATTATTATGAAAAATTAAAATGAAAACGCACGTTTTGAAAATAACAAAAATTATTATTTAGGTATAATTAGGTACTTATAGTATTAGTCCTCGCCTCGAACGTCGTTAACTATATAGGATTAAATCTATTTAGTGACCGATAGCGAAAACCCAGGACGGGCTGGTGATAAGGAACAACTTTCCCCAAGGAACATATGTCGAAATATGAAAAAAAATTAGAACTCCCATAGTTACCCAAATCAGCTGATCGGCAATTTTGTAAGGGAGGTCTAATTTTTTTTTCATGTTTCGACCTATGTTCGTTGGGGAAAGTTGTTCCTTATCACCAGCCCGTCCTGGGTTTTCGCTATCGGTCACTGATTAGATTTCACCCTATATACCTACTTTATTTATTAATTTATTTATGAGTTCAATGAATGTTACCACATAAATATCTTTTTTGTTCCATTTTTACCAAACAAGTTAGGTACCTATATCTTTTATGTATTTATTTATGTACTACATAGATACAAACATATATCACACCTTTATCCCTTACGGGTCGTTATCATCGCCACGTCTAACTGATTGAGAAATATTGTGTACTGTCAGATATAAACAAAATAATTGAAGGAAATAAATTTGTTTGATTACGTTCCTACCGACATAACAAACCAGTATTGAGCTTCAAGTACGACAATACGAAGTATTGTTCGCGACTGTACCTGACCATTTTGTATGAAGAAGTTCTTACGGTTTTTTTAATTGCTTCTACTACATAAACTAAATAAATATCAATGCAGTTTAAGAACACTATTTCAGCACTATTTTTTTATACTAAATTTGAGTCAAAAGACCTAAGCGTTTAGCAGAAATGAGGTGAGGATTACAGCAAAAATTGCTATAGGTATAATCCTCACCAAGATGCCTTTATAACTTCGGAATTATAAAGCGACTATTTCTCATCTTTTGTCACTATAAGTCACTAATTAGGCACTATTTTTTGGAATGTAGACCAAGTGAAAATACCCCACCGTTTGCTCACACGAGAGTTGGGATTACAGCGTGAGCCTCGATCTGTAATCCTCACCAAACGATAGCCATATCTTGGGAGATACGAAGTCACTAATTTTCTTGCATATGTCACTATTTGTCACTATTTCAGCACTATTTTTTGACATAACCAAAATTGCTTTTCGTTAAGTTTTCATAGGTGAGGATTACAGCTTGAGGGACACTTTCTCTAGCACGGTCACCAGAACCAGCTTATATCTTTTAAACGGCGCATCGGATCACTCTGATTTTTTGCATGTGGGGTCAACAATTAAACGACATTTATTTGCAATAATCAGATCCTCGCTACGTCCCGTGGTTATCAAGATCCAGAGGTGACCGTGCTGTAGAAAAGTTTCTCCAGCACGGTCACTTTCAATGCGTTATATCTTCTAAACGGTGTCCCGACAAATTCTGGTTTTTGTCCGACAAATTTCGACAATTATTCTGCATCCTCAAAGTTATGGTTTTCCATGGTGACCATGCCAGGGAAATGCACACCAAAAAGTGTACTAAATCATGGTTAGGTACACAGGTATTTCATGCCAACATGCATGCATTCCCGAGATCAGAAAAAAATTGCGTTTCTACGGAGTGACCACACCTTAAGCTGTGTAACTTTTTTTCTATATGTACAAATTTTTTGATTGCATGTACACAATTCTTTTAGAACTTGTACTAAATATTTATAATTATTTCAATTTTTTCCACGGGGTGGTCACTCCGTGGAAACGCACACATTTTATTTATAAGAATTATAAGAAAAAAATAGTTTCAAATCATTTATTTAATTTCAAGCAAGGGATATAATACCACTGTGCCAAAAGATCTTATTTTTTGAGACTTGGAATGTGTTTAGTCGACCTCCTCGATGGTGGGTCCGGCACCGCCGCCGGGCGCAGCACCTCCTGCACCGGGTGCGCCGCCGGGGAAGCCGGGCATACCGCCGGGCATGCCGCCGGGCGCGCCGCCCGCACCCTGGTACATCTTGGTGATGATCGGGTTGCAGACGGCTTCCAGGTCCTTCTGCTTGTGCTCGTATTCCTCCTTGTCGGCCAGCTGGTTCGCGTCCAGCCACTTGATAGTGTCGTTGCACTTGTCGAGGATGGTCTGCTTGTCGGAGTCGGAGATCTTCTCCTTGAGCTTCTCATCCTCCATGGTGGATTTCATGTTGAAGCAGTAGGACTCCAGGGCGTTCTTGGCCTGGATGGTCTCCTTCTGTTTCTCGTCCTCGCTCCTGTACTTCTCGGCCTCGTTGACCATGCGCTCGATCTCCTCCTTGGACAGGCGGCCCTTGTCGTTGGTGATGGTGATCTTGTTCTCCTTGTTGGTGGATTTCTCGACGGCGGATACGTTCAGGATACCGTTGGCGTCGATGTCGAAGGTGACCTCAATCTGGGGCACGCCGCGGGGCGCGGGCGGGATACCGGTCAGCTCGAACTTTCCGAGAAGGTTGTTGTCTTTGGTCATGGCACGCTCGCCCTCGAACACTTGGATGAGCACACCAGGTTGGTTGTCAGAGTAGGTGGTGAAGGTCTGAGTCTGCTTGGTGGGGATAGTGGTGTTCCTCTTGATGAGGGTGGTCATGACTCCGCCGGCAGTTTCGATACCGAGCGACAGCGGCGTCACGTCGAGCAGAAGCAGGTCCTGCACCTCCTCGGACTTGTCTCCGTGGAGAATGGCGGCCTGCACGGCGGCTCCGTACGCCACCGCCTCGTCAGGGTTGATGGATTTGTTCAGCTCCTTGCCGTTGAAAAAGTCTTGCAGAAGCTTCTGCACTTTAGGGATACGAGTGGAACCGCCGACCAGGACGATGTCGTGGATCTGCGACTTGTCCATCTTGGCGTCACGGAGTGACTTCTCAACAGGCTCCATGGTAGATCTGAACAGGTCAGCGTTCAGCTCTTCAAAACGAGCCCTGGTGATGGAGGTGTAGAAGTCGATACCCTCGAACAAAGAGTCGATTTCGATACTGGCCTGGGTGGAGGAAGAGAGGGTTCTCTTCGCGCGCTCGCACGCGGTCCTGAGTCGCCTCAGCGCCCTCTTGTTGGTGGTGAGGTCCTTCTTGTATTTCCTCTTGAACTCCTGGACGAAGTGGTTCACCATGCGGTTGTCGAAGTCCTCGCCTCCCAAGTGCGTGTCTCCAGCGGTGGACTTAACCTCGAAGATACCATCCTCGATGGTCAGGATGGACACGTCGAAGGTGCCGCCGCCGAGGTCAAAAATAAGGACGTTTCGTTCTCCGCCGCCCTTCTTGTCAAGCCCGTACGCAATCGCAGCAGCAGTAGGTTCGTTAATAATTCGGAGAACATTAAGACCAGAGATGGTACCCGCATCTTTTGTGGCCTGCCTTTGTGAGTCGTTGAAATAGGCTGGAACCGTGATTACTGCATTCTGCACTGTTTTACCGAGGTAGGCCTCAGCTGTTTCCTTCATTTTTACAAGCACCATTGAGCTAACTTCTTCAGGGAAGAATGTCTTGTCTTCACCCTTGTATGCGACCTTGATCTTTGGTTTTCCTCCATCACTGACAACTTCGAAAGGCCAGTGTTTCATGTCAGCCTGGACAGTGGCGTCTTCGAACTTGCGGCCGATGAGACGCTTGGCATCTGAAACAATGTACATCAACAGTTGTAGAATGTTGTTCATAAACAAGATTGTTAAATTAGCTGTTTGATATATCTCAGATTATTTTTATCAGTCACTTTGTTCAGAGACTCTAGTCTAGTTTATTGGTTATCATCATGATCAGAAGCACAACAAGATGACCTTTGCTGAATATGAAGTAGGTAGGTATACAAATAAAATCTTCATTGCCAGACTAAACACCCACACAAATCTACTTTTACTCTACAACTCAGTAATTTAAAAAGAAAGCTAAAATGATACCGAAAGCTTACTAGTATGGCAATGAATATAAATATATACATTACAAACTGAATTATATTTTTACGGTATTTATTGTGGATGTATATATATATATATATTTATGCATATATTTTATTTATTTTTTAATATCACTATTATTTCTTTTAAGTTTATTATATTAACTAGTTTATGCAAGCAGTTACTTTTTATCATACCTATTGCAATGACAATTGGTTTTATTTTATTTTCGCCTTTGGATCGACACTTCTCGGGATCCGGCAGACGAAATAGGCTCGACTGAAAAACAGCGTCTAGCTCAACTCGAGATAGACATTATGCTGAGTCGTGACCTTTTCACTGTTGTGCCCTGTTGCATACTTTAATGTAGAGTATAGGTTTGTATTTTATTTTTGTAACATGTTAAAGTGTAACAATTTTTGTCTTTACCTTTTAGTATGTACCTTGTCACAATTTTTGAATAAATATGTTTTCTTTCTTTCTTCTTTCTTTCTTTCTAATTTGTTGCGCCGAGATATAAAAATAGTAGAATTGAAACTCCAGTTCCAGTTAACCTATTTATAGTTTTTACAGATTAATTTTATTGTGTTATCCCCAGATAAGGTATACCAGCTCAAAGGCTGATCCAAATAGTATGAAATTAAAAATTCATTTGAACTACAAAGATGTTAAAAGGCTATTAGGCTAGATTGTTTATTAGGCCATTAAATTTGACCTGCACATTAGTCAGCAAGGTCACCCTGTCTGCCCTTACTTCAGCTAAGAACAAAAAACTGGGAAACCTATTTTTCTTTTAAATGATACCGGTGTCCCACAGTGCAGTCGTTCTGGCGCAAGCTGGCAGGTAGATTTTGTAAAGATCTTTCAAAATGTCTTACCGAAGATTGTGTTGTTGGGGTTCATGGCCACTTGGTTCTTGGCGGCATCACCGATGAGGCGCTCGGTGTCGGTGAAGGCGACGTACGAGGGTGTCGTGCGGTTGCCCTGGTCGTTGGCGATGATCTCCACCTTGCCATGCTGGAACACACCCACACAGGAGTAGGTGGTCCCCAAGTCGATACCAACAGCGGGTGCTTTAGCAGCCATCTGGAGAAAGAGGTTAGGTTAGCAACGGTCAAAGTCCTATTGTTGATTTGCCGGATGTGGGGCGTAGTGCGCGAACAATGAAATGAGGTTACTGTTAACCTCAGTGTGGGAAGTACAGCGAAAACCTACACTAAAACTCATCAGTTGTTTAGGAATAGCATAGCTCGGTCAAACTATTCTGGCAGCCATAATGGAAAATCGATGCGCACGCACGCTTACGAACGTTCTCGAATTTTATCATTTTCGATGGAATTTGTCTCCCAGATCCGGATAGTTTCCGAAAGTAGATTTATCATACACATTGCATCATCGAGGACAATGACTGCACTTATTGCACAAGTATAGGGTAAATGGATCGGTAAGTTACCACGTGCTAGCTTCCAGGACTCGAGACGCCGCCGTGTAGGTATGTGAAGGGAGGGAGATGCAGATAAAGAATTAGGAGATACAACCCGAAATTACTTTACAAAAACATATAGATCGAATTGAAATATACCTATCTATTTTGAGTCATAGATGCGATGACTAATCAGGAAAGAAGTTCAGAGAACCGCGTGTGGGATTTGGTCACGCCGATCCAAAAAACGCATTTACACTAAATTCGTACGAACAACACGAAAAATAATAACGTAAACAAGTTAAACAAGTAAAAAGATATGTAAAACACTACTTACTTTGTAAATTAACTAGTATATTCAGTCGATAACTTATCTAACAGTACACTCAGCAAACGTGCGCGATTGACGGCTTCTTTTTCAGAAATAAGATGGCGGGCGACATGCAGAAAAAGTTATATAGTATTGGGGGGAGCCGATGGACGTCACTGGGTTCTTCTGGAATATTCCAGCAAATCTACCAATCGTTATGTTTCTATTTAGACTAGGATGCTTCCCATTGGTTGAATTTTCATGGTTGCAGTTGTTCTTTGTCTATGGCACAGCCATTTTGCGGCGGCAAATGATGTGGAATAGTGATGTATTGATATATAAATGTTTTGTTTATGACTCACTGATGACTAAATCATTTTTGTATGAAAATATCGGGTTTTAAAAGAAGGATAAATATGGTGGTGATTCAATTGTGTTTGTAGAATTTCGTAATTTCAAATATCTAATGCTATTACATAATAAAATTATATAAAAATAAAATAAATAAAATTATATCTATTATCATTAATATGGTTCAAATTAGGTAAGTACTAAAATTTTGCAGTACCCTCTCCAGGGTTCGTATGAGACACTTTACTATTGTAACAAACCACTATATCTACAATATGATTGCAACAAGAAAGATGAATTATTGAAAATTAAATGGCAACTGAAAATAATATTATCCCATTTCTTCCTGTGGATCTCGTGAGAGATAACTGAGCGAGTCAAGGACTCCATGTGTTTTAAAATTTCAAGCTGACACCTAAAAACTTTGGATGGATTGTAAATAAAATAAATATTACATATCAGTACCTACATTTGGGAACCTGTTCTGCAATAACTGACCCTCCCTATGTTTACGTCTTTGTATTATTACAGAGATTCTATCATTCTATGTAAAATGCAGTCATTTTATTAATATAGTGTATGATTAAGATGGTATTTTTATTGTTTTATGAATCAAAAAGGTGTAAACGAAGATTTAACGGCTTTTTTTTCTTGTTTTTTCGGGGACAATCACTCTCCTATATTTGTGACAGACAATTTTTTTTTTCTATGACAAACAGCAGGAACTTGTTGATACCATGTTTTTTAAGTTACAACAATAAAATCAAAAATCTAATTATAGGTTTTCAGCAATAGACAATAGTGCAAGCTAAAAAACATTTACACAGAAACATGATACCATATTATTGTAGTACACAACATACATTAAGCATATAACTTAAATAACTTTAAGCTTGAGGAAATATAAAACCAAACCAAATAGAGCAAAGATGAATAAAAGGAGATAAGATTGATAATAATGCTCGATTTTATAGTATTATACGCTCTACTTTCTCCACAAGGATTGAAAGCGTGACGTGTGTGTAAGTACATTTTGTAAAAATAAGCATTCTTTACATCGATTTAATAATGGCGCGTTTTTTTACTATGTTAATTGAATCTTCAAGTTGAACTTATTCATTACTAGGTACATCACTATTACAACAAATACAATGACCTTTCTCTTGACAGCTGTGTAAAATCTAAAAAGTACTAAATATCATCGATAGATGGCATTCAACATATGTGTGTGGGGGTATGGGGAAATTGGGGAATTTGATTCTTCTTTTCGTTTTGCTTTCGTATGGGACATCGAGTCGTCCAACCACGAGTATATGTTCCATGATTCCGTGCGTCCAACCGGCGGCCATTGGAAATTGACACCAAGGAGCGAGTAAATCCTTTAGGACATACATATAATTATTGTAACTGATTGGCACACAGCAATGAGCACAGCCTCAAATCACCGCTAGCTAAAGGTTTGAGGCACTTTAGAGCTAGCGACTTTTGAGCGATTGTTGAATTTAAAACCACTACTCGCTTATATCATCATCGTTCTCAGGCTTTATTTGAATTAAAACAACACATAAAATACTTAAATATTTTAATAAAAACAGTCCATTCGAATAACAGATGAGCGCCAATCACTTGTGCTTAATTATACACACTAAACTTTATTTTGTATTCTTACTTTAAGGTAGTCCTTACTTACCCTCTTAATATTTTCCCTTCAATTCACAAATTGCAATCATGCAATAAAACAATTCTTTAACAATATACAAAAAGGTCTCTACAGTAGAGTAGGAAATAAAACTATTACTTAAAGCAACAAAATAAATTGGACACACTGAGATATCAACCTCAAAATACAAAAGTTGACTAGAAAAACTAACACTTTCTTCACATAAAATGCGCTGGATTTACCTTTTACAAATCTATACTTACTGTGTATTCGGCAATATTCCATTTTAATTCACCATAATATCTTAACAAAATGAAAGATAAGTGCAAGTTAATCGTTAATACGTCTTTAAATTATGTGCACAAGAGTGAAGAAAAAAAAAGATTTTTTTGTACTATTTTTGGCATAAGAATATGACAAATCATATGTTACGATCTACACTTAAAATTCACTGATCCCACGAAATAACATTTCATTTCACGTACCTATTAGTAAGATCAATCTTTACTGAATATTTGTGGTAATTGTATAGAGTACCATTGTACGTATGTTGATTCCTGAAATGTGCAACTAGGAAGTGTTGCTGGCGTTGCTGGTAGTAGGCACGTCAAACATACAGGGTGGACCAGAGTGACGATAAAATACATAATTTAAAAGAGCTTATATTGAAGGGTACCCAATCACACCCATGTATGCTCGGCGGTATTTGGAGTTTTCGAGTAACTAAACTTTGAAAGTTGTATTAAATAAAAATTACTAGCAGATATTTATTTTTACTCCTGTTATAGAGGTTTTCGAGCGGTTGCTTTTAAAGCATAATTTTCATAATTTATACTAACAAACAAATCAAATTTGAACATATCAAGATATATTGATATATTTTAATTTTTATATTAGATATGATAAAAAGTAAGCTATTTGATCATTACCAATACAACTTTCAAAGTTAAACTACAAAAAATCACGAAACATATTTGGGGTTGATTCGGATACCTAGCTAAGAGGATGTTTACCAGATTATAGCAAAGCAAAAAGGAGGATTATTATTATGGCATATAAATTTTGTTTTTTGACGGCACTTTATGATCCAACCTGTATAAAAATAGACGCCGATGCGCGGCTTCACTGTGTCTGTATCGGTGTATCAAGCGCATTTCAGTATTGTCTACTTATCAACTAGGCGAGCGACCGCTGGTCCCTATCACGCTATCCGGAAGTACGTCTGGTAGGCGGCGCCGAGCGACGTGGTGACGAACCACGAGAAGCAACACCACCACGTCGCGAAACCGAACACGCCACGGTATACTTCCTCGGTGAACACCTGCCAGGGAAAACGGAAAAATAAATAACACATTCATACTCATTATAATTACGTTTTAACAAATTACTACAAGTCCCCTTAGGCCACACGAACTATAGGAATAACAGCTTTTTGCCAAGAACGCTTAAATTAATTAACAAATTAAGAGGATCGTTTAGCTGTAAATTTTCATACAAAAAGCGTTAACGTTTTTATCATATTTATCGGTAACCAATGGATTTGATTTTCTGATATTTTATTGAGACCAACAAAAACTAGGTTTAAACGTTTTGTTTTTTTTGATATTAATAATAGTTTCAGAAATAATAAGGTCCCAAAGTACACTTTTTCAGTTATGAAAGTTGGTCATGTTTTAGCACGTTTTATTATTAAACTATGAAAAATTTGGCTAAAAACTAAACGAACAAACCTAGTTTAATTCATACCTAAGCAATTAAGACCAAAATTATAGGATTCGGTTGAAGTTTAGGGGTAGTAAAACGTTAACGCTCGTACCTCGATTTTGCCCTGTTTTCGAGAGAATTTCTCAGGAAACCTGCAACTGTCCCTATCGCACAATCGGGATGGGGGGCGGGTTACGGTAAGTAAACGTACATTAGGGATGTTCGATAGTAACATCGATACATACGATAATAGAGTTGGGATTTTAAGATAATATCGACAAAAATAATAATGATCGGTATGAAACTAAGTATCTGTTCTGTTCCCGAGTATAGGTGTTCTTTGCGATGTTTCTGTGCACTTATGTCCACCCCGCTACTTCGTGACAGGGAGTCCTAGTGGGGGGTTATGAATGTACATACATACACACATACATCACGCCTATATCCCTTGCGGGGTAGGCAAAACGAATTGACGTATGATATTGTACTTCTGTGTTAGGGTGTGACATATAAATAATGATGTTTATAAAAAAATAGTATATTTTTGCCATTATCAGTGAAATGAATGAATTAAGCGATCAATAAAGTAATTATTACTTGAAACAGAATAAAATATATAATTTTGTTATTGGATTAGTTTTCTCTCTCTGACTGGTCGGTTTCGTGGAATTCTAGGATCAATTAGTTCAGGTAGTAAACATTCAAAGTAAAATGATTCAAGTTTAGGGTTTCCTGTATCCAAAATTGTTCATCACGCTCGATTTTTTCGTAGACTAAGCCTTTAGGAGTCCAGACCGTAAAATAACAGTATTGTCGTCCAGTAATGTGGAGTTGACCTTGAACCTGATAAAAATAGTCGTGATTTCTCTTGAGCATCATTTGACCGTCACGTATTTCGCAAAATTTAATAACTTTTTCTTGTATTGCCTCTAAAGGTGACATGTTTGAAGCCGAATGCGGACACTTTACTTCAATCAATGCGTTATCTCCAATCAATCCGTCAGGACTTGCACCTAAATAAAAGTCGTCGATATGAACAAAAAGGCCGCATGGCAAGACATCCATGTCAGTTATGAAACTGTATAATGTAGTCTTCATATTAAAATGAAGCAGGTATGTACTTACATCCAATAAACAATAATAATTTCACTGATTGAAGTGGCAATTCACTTTTGTTGAAGTACAAAATGATGGTATAATTTTATTCTAGAACTAGGACTAAGAAAGCAAACCGATAGGACTTTTTATCATATTACGTAGGGTAGTTATAGTTGCCGCCGCGTCAATCAAATCGTCATGAATGTTCCGATGCCGCGGCCGGCCGGCCGGCGCGCGTCATTGTGTGCGTAAGCTTTTGTATGTGTGGGTGCTTCCCGCGCCGGAGTCGAGATAGCACATAAAATGTGGAAAACGCATTTCGCGCGAGCCATGTCACTAAACGATAGTCTTAAATAAAGACGCTCGGTTTGATCTATTTTGCTGCAGTACCAATAGCATAAAGAAATTGTTGCGCAAGGAACCAAACTTAGTCTCTGTTTAGTTGTACGTATTTAATTTCTTTTTGGAGTATAAAATATTTCTGTTTATCTGTGGTAGCTTGTAATTGGCATATACTGTTTCAATCAATTAACTATTGTGTAAAAACTGCTGTAAGCTTCCCAAATAAAATAAAATAAATAAATAAAATAAAATAGCAACTGGTTTTTCCTTAACCGGGGTGATATAGATGCAAGCCTCATTAAAATCGTCTCAGGGTTTTTCTCTGATGACGTTTATTTCCTCAGTTAATTGTTTTAAATAAGCAAGATAAAATAACAGGAGTCGCATTCATTCGCAAGTTAAACTTACGTTCGGGTCTAAATTATAAAATTGACTTACTCTCGTTTTTTTTGTCGAGGATGTAGCCCACACAATAATATTCGAGAGTAAGTCGATATTATAATTTACAATAAGTGGCTTTTGTACGTTAAATAATTGTTTAGTTCATAATAATGTAAAAATGCAAAATTAGAGACAAAAGTATTGTTCCATTTTCAATATTACCTATATTTTTGCCGTGTAATGCCGGCTTAGAATAGCATCACCCCATTTCTTACCCATGGGTGTCGTAAGAGGCGACTTAGGGACTCGAGGGTGTGTATTGCAATTTTAGGCGACGGGCTGACAACCTGTCACTATAGTGATACACAATTATCTGATTGACCCTCGAACTTTTGTCAGACGTGGTGTTAATATTCGTTGAACGGCCGTTAACGCTCTGCCTACCCCGTAAGGGATATAGGCGTGATTTGTGTATGTATGTATGTATTTTGCAAGAACTGATAGGAAAAAAGGAAGTTGCCTGTCGTAATCTAGGTCAAGATTGCACCAACTAACCATTTTCAAGTTCTCCCAAGCCAGCTGAAACTGTTCCACCTCCTCGAAGCTACTAGTGACAGGGCTAGTGTTGTTCTTAGCGACGCACAAACCCTCGCCCTCGTAGAAGAGCGCTGTCCAGGAGTATCCGCCGAGGGTCTTGTACATAAGAGCCAGGTACAGGCACATCACTATCGGACACACGTATTGTAGTGCGACTACGCAGAGGTAGTAGAAAACTGACGCGATCTGAAACAGAAATTGCATCGTACTATAACTTAAGCAGGGTAAACAGATTTTCATCAGGGTTTATTTTAGAAGTAGCTTTGTGATGCCAGTCTGCCTTTTTCACCAGAGTCACCCTGGTTGTAATATACATTATAACACGTTCACACGATGCACCTGCTCCTGCCGTTGTCGCGAATATTGCTCGAAATACTTCCACGGAAGTATCATACAACTCTTCTCGCATCAATATAAGTGAGTGGGATAGCAATACATTCCACACGCGTTCGTGCTGCCTTTCCTTTGACTCGCGCACGACCAGCCGACATTCGAGGGAGCACGGGAAGCGGCAGCGGCATGACGAGTAGCAGCGCGAGTAACCTGTTCATACATTTGCGCTGCCCACTTCCCTTCCTATTTCCCTGCCCATATTGGCATCTTGTGAACGTGCTATTACTATTAGACACAATATTGTAGACAGATATGACGCGGACGGCGAGCAATATGAACATGATTAAAGGTATCGCGTCTGACCAATACTGGCGGGCCAATTCGAATTGCTTAGGAAGCCCGAAATGACAAAGCACAAAGTAAGTATTGGACACGCAGCCGCCTAGCCGCAGGCTTGCGTTAAGGCCTTTAGTATCGTCATATACCTAAAATCGCCTTAATGTAATTCAAATGTTTGTAAAAACTAGAAATTCAATCGGTAGAGAAAAATAATTGTATTATAGATTGATTTTCAAGTAACATTTTTGGTTGAATAGAATTTCATTTTTCTGTTGTGTTCATCTAGAAAATTTACCCAAGTGAACCAATTAATTGCAAATGTTCTTCAAAGCGGTTTTAATTATTTAGTCTGTATTTACAAAAATAAAAGATATTAACAATATTAATATTTTGTGTTGAGAGTTTTATTTTATTTCGCATATTGCACTTGAAATGTATTAAAACCCTCAAAAACGCGCAGAAATTTGCAGGAAATTTGCGCTTCTCTCTGGCGCAGCGGCAATGAAAGAGACAGTAGCTTCACCCTTCATAGTGCCTTAGCCGTAGCGAGTACAGTAGGAGAGTCAGCTCACTCGCCCCTACTCGCCCAATTGTTCATACAATCACTCGGCCGAGCGCACTCTCGCCACTCACTGTGATAGATAGGTAGATTAAACGTTTACTTCGTGTAATAGTACATTAATGAGGGAACATAACAAAACAACTCAACAGGAGATATGTAGTGTACCGCACCCGTAAAAGGCCCTAACTCAGCATTATGCCGTGACCCGCCAGGAGGCGCGCCACTACGCTGTTATTCTGTTAGTACCCAGAGTGTGTGCACGCGCTCAAGCAGATGCGATTCAATGTTCGGCTTATTAATGCACTTCGCTACGTGTGATCCACGCATAAGGCCTTGTGGTATACCTTCTTCTGCAGATCGATGTTGGTGATCCTGCCGGCCTCCTTGGCCTGCGCGTGCAGCCTCCGCTGCGCCATGTCGAGGTACGCCTGCAGCTGCCGCGGCATCAGCGCCAGGCGCAGCACCACCGTCACCACCACCAGGATCAGGCGAAGGGTGTCGAAAGCGTCAGGCGTCATCCTTGAAACGTTTATTTTATTTATATATTTTCACAATTATTAAAACACATTTTAAATAGGTGTGTGATGCCGGCTTAGAATAGCAGCACCCTATTTCTTTCCCGTGGGTGTCGTAAATAAAAGGCGACGAAGGGACTCGAAGGTGAGTATTGCAATTTTAGGCGATGGGCTGACAACCTGTCACTATGGCGATACACAATTTTCCGAATGACCCTCAAATGTTTGTCAGACGTGGCGTAAATGTTCGTTCGTTCGTTCCTTCATGCCCATTTTCAGCTTTTTAGCTCGACGCGCGCGCTAAGTTAAGACTCTTTGACACTAACAAAACCCGTTATTAAGCGTATGTCGATAGAATGTAAATTGGATGGTTTTCGCCGTTGCTAATTCCGCTAAAAGTTCAAGATAAAATAGCGATAGAATTACAATGGCGTATCGATGGAATTCCAATATACAGTAGCCAAAACGTGCCAAATACTAAGGGATTCGAGGCCTTGATTTGTGTCATTTTTACACGATCACACTTCTATGAGAATGAGCCTCTAGTTTTCTCACAGAGAAAGGTTTTTTAACGTTATAAACAAAATATCCATCCAGACGCACCGCCGGATACCATCTATACCTGGTTGACATTCCACCCATTCGGACTAAGCGCTTCCAGTCATCATTTATAATGCGCACTGCCAAAGAGTGGAACTCACTACCTGCGTCTGTGTTTCCAAACGCATACAACCCTAATCTCTTCAAAGTAAGAGTGAACAGGCTTCTTCTGGGTGAGCTCGCTCCATCTTAGACTCTGTCTCTGTCCTATGACCTAGACTAGAGTCAAGCAAACCCATCCTTAATAAAAAAAAACAAATAAGGTATTTCTTTACAGACTAAAAAAATACGTTAATAAAAAAGAAGAGTACTTTTTCTTACTGTCCAGGTACATCACTTACAAAGGCTTGTCCATGCCGCTGAACACCCTGACGGTAAGGTAATGCCGGGTGACGGGGCGCACCCACAGCAACACCAGCACGAATGGCATCGCGAAGTTTATGTTCAACAGCAGTGCCTTCACTTTGTTCTCACTGTAGTATCTGCAAATTCAACAATACTATTGTTACAAGATTTCTGCCAGTGTGTCTCCCGTTGCACAATTTGCAAACACATCTTTGAGAGGATAAACTTTTAAGCTTATTGGTACTCATCTAAATACATTATGTAGATAACCTATACAAAATTTCAATTTTAAGTGATACAGGCTTGTGTATCAACTGCCTTTTTAATCCGTATTTTTCACTACATAGTATAAAATAAAGTCGCTTCCCGTTTGGTGTCTCCTTATATCTTTAGAATTACCCAACGGATTTTGATGCGGTTTTTTTTATTAGATAGAGTAACTTTAGAGGAAGGTTTATAAGAATAAATTATTCCGGGAAATTGTCACATTCCCATGGGAAAACGGGTATTCCAACTGGTAGTAAACTTTTGACCCCCTTTTGACACCTTTAAGGATTAAAATTTCAAAAATGCTGAAACACGTATTTAATTATTTTAAGTTATGAGTCTAATTAGAAATTTTGAAACAGATTACATTTAAGATAAAAAACTTTCATACAAACTTTTAACCCCCTTTTCACCCATTTAAGGGTTAAAATTTCAAAAATGCTGAAACACGTGTTTAATTATTTTAAGTTATTAATCTAATCACAAATTTTGAAACAGATCACATTCATTTAAAAAAACGAACTTTCATACAAACTTTTAACCCCCGCTTGAGCCTATTAAGGGTTAAAATTTCAAATATTCTGAAACACGTGTTTAATTATTTGAAATTATAAGTCTAATCACTAATTTTGAAACGGATCACACTTAAGACAACGAACTTTCATACAAACTTTTAACCCATTTTCATCCCTTGGAAGATTAAAAAAAAGAGCGATTCAAGAGGAAGGTTTGTATGTATGATTTATGTCGGGAGAAGGTCTGTTTCCCGTGGCAAATCAGTTAGCAGCGGGTGAAACCGCTGGGCGGGCCGCTAGTAATATTATAAACCTGAGAGTTTGTGTGTGTATATGTATGTTTGTTATCTCTTAACGCTCAAACGGCTGGACCTATTTGGATGAAATTTGAAACACAGGTAGACTATAACCTGGAATAACACATAGGCTACTTTTTACCGCAGGAAAACAACTATTACCACAGGAAAATGAGTGGCAGCGGGTTAAACCGCAGGGCGGAAATCTAGTATATATTAATTATTTATCCTGTCATTATGTTACAGACATTAAGATAGTGCTAGGTATCGATTTTTAAGCCTTTTGAATAAACTTGCTTTATTTACAAAAAAAAATATAAATTATTTGACAAAACAAGATCGAGAGGTAAATGTGCCTTGCGAAACCAATGAAGTGTTAATACCGTTAAGTATCCTAGAAAGCATACCAGCCTCTTCATGTTTAACAGAGGTATGTTAAGTTATGATGATAATAGATGTTTCACAACTATTGTGATGTGAGTCATAGAGCCCAGTGGCGCCTCCAAACAGGAAAAATATCCCTGGCTGGACATACTAGTCATCTGGAAACCAAATTATCAATTCGCAGCAATAAATACCTAAAAAGGTTATTTAGAATCAATAAGATCTTTTAGAAACTAAGAGCTTTAGTTATGTTGTGTAACTTAGTTAAAAGTGGCCACTTTTAACTTTGGAATATATAAACAAATCGAACAGTTTTTACAAGGTCATATTGATTATCATTTTATTATTATTGAGAAACAAACAGCATTGTTATTACATGACAATAAACAAACTTAAATAACACATTTGCCAGCAAAGTTTCCACTACTTAATATCATAATCTGTGTAGTCATTTATTGTCGCGAATCGATACTTTAGTTTCCAGATGACTAGCGTTAGCGTGTGTAGGGATTGTTTCCCTGTTTGGGGGCGCCACTGGGCTCTCGAAACACCTTAAGTCATAGGTAGGAGTAAGTATTGTGAATCAGATTCCACCAACAATATTTCGGATTATGAATGAACACTTAGCTGTGGATAGGATTCATAGATCAATGGCAACTTGTAAACAGACCAAAAAAGTAAAATTATAGCTGAAACCGTAATAAGGAAAACTATTTCAAAAGAAGGAAATAAACAATACCTCAAAGAATCCCAGTGCATCCTGGCAACTCTCAATCCAGGGAAAGTGAACAATGCTCCAATGAGAGCGGCCCATACCGCAAATGAAAATTTCAAGATCAATTTTGATGCTGGACCTCTGAAATAAATGACACACAACTGTATTAATATCAGAAAACTTTGTATATGCCAGGCTAGTTAGCTCTTGAAACTAGCTAATATGTAGCTTACTGTACATGAAAATATGGAAGTCCAAAAACAACACACAAGCGTGATTGGAACCTACGACTTCAAGGTCCCTACCCTAGCTCAGGTTATTGTGTGTTCTAACTCTAACTAGATAGGCAAAAGAGGAGACTCGCGACAATATGCGCAGTTATTAGAACTAGCAAGCATTTACTAGAACTTTTTTAGCCACAATTAGAGCCAAATTGTTATTGGTGTATTATATTTACACATATAATAAAAAAAATTAGCACAAAATTTTAATAAATTGTAATAAGACACTTACACAGAAGACAGTCCTGAGTTTTCTAGGAATTTGGAAGCATTTTCGTAGAAGCTGTCATAGGCAGGGTCCACACCGACTTCTAAGTTAGTTTCATCTACAATCAGCACCATCATAGCGACAAGTAGAAACGCGCAGAACGCTACGATGCATGTCGACCGCTCGCCAATTGATTCCTCGCTTGTAAAGTACTGCTTGGTGAGGGATAGAAGTATTTTACTGAAGTGTGGCTAAGAAAATTGTTTTTGGAATACAGCAAACAAATATTATCAAGTTAACAAGTTTCAAGTGAGTAATAAAGAGAAGGGAAGAGAAGTTAGCATACTAAGTGGAATAATCAGCAAAGTATTATAATATAATCTATAGTCCATAAACTTTGTAATATTATTACAGTATAGTTTTTTAAAATGATCTTTTTATAGCATAAGGAAGGACAGCAAATAGGCTAATAAAGATGAGGAAAAGGCATTGATTTTATTCTATCATCCTTATATCATCATTATACTGTACTTTTAGCCTGTGTATGAGGTATTTAATGACTTAACATCATGAAAGGAAATCTTGATTTTTATGATAGAGATTGCTTTTCTAAGGTGCTAGTGTCTGAGACCCCATGAACATAATCAACATTTCACTGTTGAATGTGAGGCCCTTTAATCTGGAGGTGTTTCATTTCATTTTTCATTTTTGAGAACTTACAAAATTGCACTACAGTCAGGGTAATTGTATACCCACACGTTGAAGTTTTTTAAAAACTTCTGTTTTCAATAAAAGTTTTTGGTAAATGTCATTTTGTATCATTATGGATATTAAGTGTCAGAGGCTTACTACTAGTAGTAGGCGGTTGAAAAAACACCAGGGTTTATCATGTCATATCTGTTGGATGACTCAGTGTCCCACACAAAAATAAGAAGAAGAAGGGTGTTTCTTTTATTTGAGCTTTTATGTGTGCCTTATTATAATCTTTATTCTGTTTATGGAATCTGCTTTTGTAAAATTAAGTTATTTTGAAGTTGCATTAAAACTACTTATTTTAAGATTACTTTTACCATTGAAATTGTATTATGTAAAGGATACAATGAAAACATGACCACTAGCAGACACCACACCATACTGAGGTTGAATTCATCCTTCAGTGGGAAAAATGATGTGTAAACCTGAAACATTTCAATCAAATTTATTTTTAATTTTAATTATTATATCTGAAATAAAAATAACATAACTTGTGGATTTTGAAGTTTGTTCTGTTCACACAAATATTAATGTGCAATTCTAATCAAGGAAATGTTAAAATATACTTACCTCTGACATAATATACACAATCCCTGTGTATAAGGAAAAGTCTACAATCCAGAGGTACTCTGTGTAAAATCTCAAATGCACTACATCCAATGGAGTGACCGGAGCCGTCTCCAACTGTATTTGAAGACTCCGAGGCACATGGAACGTCTCAGGCTTCCCATTAGCCTCGGATTTCCCACCTTTTTTATTTTTAGGCTTATCTTTAGGAACCCCAGCTAAAGTTTTCAATTCGCTGTTGTCTGGGTACAGATACCTGTACAATCCTTGGGAACATAATAACCACCTTGCAAACGAGTAATTGCTCAATTTCTGAATCACTGACACCATAATAAGTGTAATAACTAGCTGAGCACCAAGTAACGCCTGAAAACGTAAATATTTCAAATTTATTAAAACTTTATACCAGTAAAGAGCCAGCGATTTATTTGAGAAATCATACACACCATTTGTATAAGTTTTCATTCACACTTGCATCTATTCATAGTCCAAATCTGATAAATTATTTTTGTTCAAGCGGAATCTATAACCTCAATTTCGTGACACCCACACAAAAAAAAAACGAAATAACGAAGACAAGCTAAATGTGAAGTAGAAGAGTAAAGCTTATGAAGACTGAAATATGAAAGAAAGAGAACGCAACCCTGAAAATCTTCCTCTTAATATTGGCCGGTTTATAATATTAGTGAACGGAATGACGAAATGAATATCATTCTTCAAGATAGCTATTACAAAAATATAGATCTTAATAATTAATTATTTGCAATAATTTGCAACATATCTCTCACTGCTCTGCCCTGTTTTTTTGAAAGGATAAGAATTTGGACGCAGTAAATCCAAATATGCCAAATACACGTAAAAATGTCGTCAAGTCAAAAAAGTATATTTCTTGTAGTTATATTCATAAATACTCCTAATATGAAAAAAAGAGAAAGACATATATAGAAGAGAGAAAGATAGCTTTATTTGTGTTGCCAGTAGCATTGGTTAACCCATTTTTGAAGGATAACGTCATAAACTGTGTACCTTGTTAAAAAGCGCGTTCATTAAAACAAATTATATGTAGGCAGTACTTTGACTTCAATAATATTCTTTAAGAATTTATAAATAAATAAATAAAGAAGTGGTCTTGCCGTAAACAAAAGGTCAATCATCTTCCCTCTTCTGTTTTCTATAGTCTCTTCAGCAGACAATGTTCTTCCGCAACCAGAGCCAGCACTTGTACGTTTGTCTTCTTCTATGTCGAACTGATCTTCTCCTATATTTTTAAGATGTTTCCCTACGGTAATCCAGTGGAAGCATGGAACTATAGATGAAATTGGAAACCGGGCTCTGTATTATAAAGTAAAGCACTTTGCTTGTTGCGCTGAACTTTTTTTCTTTTAGCGATCTTTTCCGAGCTAAATACAAATACTAATCATTACTGAGTGTACCCAAAGTTTTCCTACGATGATAGAGTGACCATAAATTATTCTATTACTAAGCATAATTGCCGTGTGATGCCAGGCTAGAATAGCATCACCCCATTTCTTACCCATGGGTATCGTAAGAGGTGACTACAGGACTAGAGGGTTAGATTTGTATTGCAATTTTAGGCGATGAGCTGAGAACCTGTCACTATAGTGATACACAGTTATCTGCTTGACCCTCAAACTTTTGTCAGTCTTGGTGTTAATATCCGTTTAACGGCCGTTGACGCTCTGCCACTGGCTCTACCTTTCCCGTAAGGGATATAGGCGTGATTTATGTATGTATGTCTGTAAGTATAATCAGTAACTGAAACTGATAAGTATACCAAACAAAATGAGGTACCATCCAAATTACAATTTTCAATTTTCTTTAGAGTTCACTGTTTGAATCAAATTTCTACTCAATACAATCGAAACACAATGGGAATTTTTTGTTGAGTTTGTTAACTTTTTAAAAACTTTACACTTTTTTAAGTGCAAAAAGTGTGAATCCTTTTTTTATCTTGTGTTTTCGTTAAAACAGATAGTCCAGGGTACATCCAATTTGAATTAATCTACACGGTCACCCTACTTACAAAATATAATAAAGAGATAGAAGAGTCCAACGAATTTGGAGGCCATATTTCTTAACTGCATTCTTTGTTTCTGATAGGTTTCCTTAAAGCTTTTTAAGCTAGAGCGATACAACATTCTTCTCACTCGCTTCGCTTCATTCTCGCATGAGCAAAATTTTCGAAGGCTCTCTTACTCTCAATTACTCCCGCCGATAAGGGAAAGAGGTCCGACTTTGGTTCGACTGTTAGCCTTTTATAATAATAACTAGCTACTACCCAACAACCTCCTCTTGAATCACACAATCTATTTTGAAAAACGCATCAAAAGCCATTGAGCAGTTCTAAAGATCTAAGCATACATCGGAGGCAATTTTGTTTCATGTAGTAATAGTAAAGTGATAGGTAATGATACATTAATCGCGCCTCTTTCCCGGAGGGGTATGTAAAGACTACTTTCTTCCACTTACTACGAACCTGGCATACTTCTTTCGCCTCCTCTATATTAATCAATCTCTTCATGCACGCTCGTAGGTTTAGGGTACTTTTGACTCCCTATTGATTGTTAGTCCATATTTGTTCCAGTCCAACTGGCGAAATATCTCTTCCAACACAGCTGTAAATAGCTTTGGCGAAATTGGATAACCTTGACGGACTATCTATATTACTTTCTTCTTATATTATTCTTATATCTATATTTCTTTCTATATTAATTATTTATTGTCCTTCTTTGTTTTTGAGAATTCAAATGTATTTCTTTTCTACTCCTTGTTTTAGCAGTGCCTCCCATATCTTGTTATGTTCCAGTGAGTCAAAGGCCTTGGAGTAATCCACAAAACAACAGTAGGTGGTAATGTTAGATTCTTTACATGTCAACTTACCCGCGGTAAAATAAATTACAGAAAATACTTTTGGGGAGATTTCTAAACAATGTGATGGTATCCCTTAACATATGTCCGCGTTGCGCACGAAATGACGTGACCCGAGTTGCTGGAAAAAGAATCATTCACGATTTCTTATCGATTGGCGATTTGTGGGCGATTGGGCCATTTATTTCGGTTTCGTCGCCGCTAAAGTCTGCAAGCAGACGGATGCGACGGAGCCAGTTGTTTTAGTTCTTAGGAATAGTTTGTTTTACTGTAAGTGGTAGTGAAAATCGTGCAAAATGGGGTCGTTATTCCGGAGTGAGGAGATGACTCTCTGTCAGCTATTCCTGCAGAGTGAAGCCGCTTATGCCTGCGTGTCTGAGCTGGGGGAGTTGGGGCTCGTCCAGTTCCGTGATGTAAGTAGACGGAGAGTTTCCTACGTATTTATAGCGATATACAGACTCCCCCTATAGATAACTGGGAGATACCTACATGGTAAATCTGACCCCGATCATACCTTGATTAGATTCCGTTGATACCCTCGATTTATTGAGTTTATTCAACTGATAAACAGATAACTTATTCTCTTTCAGGTTATTTTCTTTTTTGAATGTTCATTCTACATTTTCCTGTGTCATATTACACACGGTTTTATTTTGTATACTAGTATATTTGAACCTCACGAAAATACCAGTATATTAGCTTCTCAGAGAATGAATCTTCTTGAAGTATATTTTAATTTAATGGGCTAATTTTGTAAGAAAATATCTGCATACACATGATAACGAGTATTTAAACCACCAATAAACCTTGGCAAGATTCATTCAACTCCTTGAACTACAATGTTGTGGTCTAGTATTAGAATAGTATCAAGTAGGTAGATACTAACACCTTTTAATAAATTAATATGACAGAAGGAATATGAAAATCATAGCATTTTCTGGTTGCATGGGCAAATCCAAAGTAGCACAGAGTATATATTTCATCCCCTATTTCAAAGATATGCTTTTTAATATTTCTATCTATTAAAGGGAAACACTTTTATTATCTATAGTTATGTTAATTTATTTAATCTCATTCAAAAAACTTATGGAACTCACAGAAAACACTATTAATGTGTCAATATTACACTGACACCGTAATCCATGTTAAATGCACAAATTCCACAGAATAAAAGAAAAAGAAAAAGTCACAATAAGTAACTGAAGTATTAACATATACATTTACTAAGCAAATTACCAAAGATCAGACTCTTAAGCTGAAGCAGTTGGAATGAAAAGTAGAGTGTGTTTGCAGTCAATCTTAACGCTTTTTCATACAAAATGTATGCATTGCTGTTTTAATACTCATAATTTAGTATTTGACTGCAGATTCTTTGATATGGGTGTTAGCCAAAATCATCAGAAGGCACCGTGATAATAATTACAGTTTACAGTAGATTATTATATTTATTTTTCACACAGATATGCCAAATAATCATTCCTCTTAATTGATGACACAAAACAAGTAATCTCAGATGTGCTCATATTTATTTTTTCCTCATTCTATTATTTGTATTGTAAATACTTTGTTATATTACAATGTCATCATTTAGTGCATTATTTTGTATCTTAGTAATAATTTTATCTCTTTTGATATACTTTTTTAAACTTTATGAGGCTACCAGGATTACTTTTTCCTGTGAACTAAATAGTTAAGATGGTAATGTTTTTTTATTTGCATAATATGCTTCTTTATATATATGTGTAAATACACAATTACAGTTTTTTTTTATTGAGACATAATATTGAACTTATTATTTAGGATGGTTATGTTTTTGTAAATAGGCAAAATAGCAATCATAAATTAAAGAAAAGTAGTTCAGTATTCAACAGGGTGGCCTGAACAGTGATATCCAAAGGTAATATTTGAATGCCTAATACTGGGGAGTATCTGACCCCCAATAAATGTTCGGCGTTTTTTTTGTAATCTCCAAGTTAGGTAACTTTTACAGCTGTATGTATAATTATTGTATTTCCTTTTATTGTATGCAGTGAAGTATAAATCTTGAAGATAATGCTCAAAAACAACTTCCCAAAAAGCCCTTTTATGTGCAAGCCACTCTGTATCTGTATAACAAAACTTTAATTTGTTATTTTTATTGTATGGAAAACAGTATAAGGAAAAATATACTGAATCTTCGAGTCACATGATTTTTAAATGTGAATTAATTGGTGTTATATTATATGTCATATAATAGATTAAACTCAGATTAGATACATTAGTGATTGATGTAACCAATGATTATTGACCTGATTGTTGATGATCCATCACCTTTTTTTATCAATTTAAAAATATTACATGTATATTGGATTAAAATTACATACATCATTCAGGACTTCATAAGCAGTTTTTATTTGCGCAGTAAATATATTTATAGTTTTTTATTTTTATAGCTTTTAATACTTACCCCACATGTACCTATTGAAATTGTTATGTTTCTCATCTTTCTTACAAACAATAGTACAAACATTCAATTAAGTAAATACCTAAGTTTTCACATAAAGAAGTTCTGCTAGTATAATAGAGAAAAAGACAAACGTCGGCCGCTCGGTTCGGATAGTATCCCATACAAATCCATACGAACCAGTATCATATGCTGTCGGCCGTCGGCCGCTCGGTTCGGAATAGCACCTATATGCTGTTGGCCGTCGGCTGTCGGCCTCTCGGTTCGTAATAGTAGCTTTAATTTTTGCAAAAGGAATTAGTACACAATTTTTTCTTCAGATAATAATAACTACTACCGCCAATTTAATGATCAATCAAACTTTTTGTCTCTAAATACTGGGTGGTATTATACTTTTTTACAAGACTAAGTTTATTCAATCAACAAAACATCCTACATTTATTGATTTGTATAAGCTTCTTTATTTGCTTTAAATTAAATGCCTTATATTTTTAGGATGAGTTTTACTTAAGATTTTTTTTAGGAGCAAACGTAAAAAAAAAAAAATGGGACCTCCCATTCAAAAATGTATCACATTTCATTTTATTTTAGCCTATGTTAGTTGGGGAAAGTTGTTCTGTTTTGCGCGTAACTTTCTCTAAAAATATTTGCACTGAATTTAATAGGACCTTATGTGACTCCTTTCACAGTCAGATAAAACCGCCAGTTTTTACCCTTGAGTCATTCATGCACCCAATTGTATTGAATATTAAGAACACTAAGTTAAAATTCTTACAAATATTTTTCCTCGGCAGTTAAATCCCGACGTGAACGCCTTCCAACGCAAGTTCGTCAATGAAGTCCGTCGGTGTGACGAGATGGAGCGCAAACTGCGCTACCTCGAGAAGGAGATCCGGAGGGACGGCATCCCTATGCTCGAGATACCGGGGGAGTGCCCGGAGGCGCCGCAGCCCAGAGAGATGATCGACCTTGAGGTATTGTGCATTATATTGCTGTAGTATTAGTCCCGGGTACCCAGAGGGACGGCATCCCTATGCTCGAGATACCGGGGGAGTGCCCGGAGGCGCCGCAGCCCAGAGAGATGATCGACCTTGAGGTATTGTGCATTATATTGCTGTAGTATTAGTCCCGGGTACCCAGAGGGACGGCATCCCTATGCTCGAGATTCCGGGGGAATGCCCGGAGGTGGCGGAGCCCAAAGAGATGATAGACCTTGAGGTATTGTTCATTATATTGCTGTAGTAATAGTCTCAGTGACTCGGAGGGACAGCATCTCTATGCTCGAGATCCCGGGGGAATGCCCGGAGGCGCCAAAGCCCAGAGATATGATCAACCTAATAGTTTGAAGATCGTAATTGCTTCAGTAGTAGTCGCAGTGATCCAGGGGGTATAACATCCCTATGCTCGATCCCGAAGGAATACCACAATACATAACACCTCAATAGTAGTTTATGCAACTGTCATATAATGGGGGTCATTAGAATGCGAGTGTCTGTTCATCACACGAGGCGTAGCCGAGTGTGATAATAGTTTGACACGAGCATTCTAATGCCTAATTATATGCAGTTGCATACACTATTTTATCTACACTCAAAAAAATTAACTCAGTTGAACACTTTTCCAAACGTCCGCACCGGCGATTGCAAGGCCCGATACATGGTCGAATTCAATACGAGAACGTAATATGGCTTGATATGAATTTTTGAAGATTCTTTTCTAACAGTTGTTTAGATGTCGAGTCTCAACAGCAAATAACTAAACAACTGAACAACAACTGAACAACACTGAACAACATCTGAACAACAACTAATCAACATCTCAACAACAACAGAACAAAAACCTATTAAAACAACTAAACAACAATTAAAAATTACCGTACAACAACAACTGTCAGGTGCGGCGGAAGATAGCGATTTGAGTATTGGAAAAAAAAACTTCGTTTCATTTCTCAACTTTATCGTATTAAGAGTTTTCTCATTAAGTCATTACGCTTCTGTAATTTATAGTAAACCCTTGGTTTTATAGGCAGAATGCATAAAGTAGGTCATTATGCATCTGTTTTCGAATTCATAATTCGAACAAACATTATGAGACGAGTGTAGATAAAATTATATAGACCCTCACATACAACGTAGGTATAATTTAACTGAGTAACTGAGTACGAAATTATGTTCTTGTAAAACTGTAAATAACACATAGGCACGTGCCTGTGCACTCATTATCAAAAGCTTAAAATCCCTATAATTTTAGTGGCAAGTACGTAATGGTGACAATAAAATTTCAAGCACGCTACATTACGAAACATTTTCTGTCTAGCATTGTAGAATTGTTTTATCAACTTTGTAAACATTTTCAAATCTCTCATAATACTTTGATCTAACTGCCTTACAATGAAATATGATACGACTGAATGACCTACCTTTTTACGACTTCAGGAAGTGAAGGATTGTTTACCTTTCTGAATTTACATTTATTTTCTACGTGACTTCCTAAAGGCACATGATATTCACGTCATACTTACGAAAAATATTTCATCCAGGCAACCTTCGAAAAACTGGAGAATGAACTTCGGGAAGTGAACCAGAATGCTGAGGCCCTAAAAAGGAACTACCTGGAGCTTACTGAGCTCAAACATATACTCAGGAAGACTCAAGTATTCTTCGACGAGGTACGTCCCATGTCGTTTTATTACTAACTATTTCGCAATAGGATTTTCGTACATTGACTTACTTTGTCTGTTTAAAAGATAAGACGAGATGAAGTTTACTGTTTTATTAGTATACAGATTAAAGGAAATACTTAATGATGTTTGCAGGCTTATAAAATAAACAAGCAGTCATTAAAACACAAGCTCACGAATTGACAATTAAGTTTTTATGCAAACAACGTCACATGATTTCCTTTAAAGTCAGGTGCCCAAGGTAGATACAGGAACAATGATATACCTAACATGTTGCTATACAGGAATCAAAATAATCGTTTTGATATGGTAACTAAATTATATAATGAATGTAGTATAGGTATATAGTGTCTAGGTATACCTATACTATGCTTTTGCCAGATTGCCAAAGATATAAATTAATTTAGATACATCGGATAGGTTGATAAGATACTACGACACGACATGATCGTGTGCGTAATATGTGAGCTGTATATACATATTTTAGATTATTTTACAATGTTTGCCTAAGTACGTCAAGCTTCTTTTTACGATTATTTTGTTAGTTAATCATAAAATTATGTAGGTACTTCAAGCAAGTCATATCAGCTTCTGAATAATTAGCCACCAAGAAAAAATATTTCTAATCCTTCTAGTTATTTCCTTGCTCTGTTGCATACAAAAATTAAAAAAATATATATTATCATAGAAACTGACTACAGTTTACATTGTAAGAACGCTGGTATTTCCCGTTCAAACAAATTATAGCCTTACCTAATGGCATCTGAATCTAATCGTACACGATGAGCTGAGAAGTAAACAGACAAAATCAAGTGAATGTCAATCAAGGCAACAGGTTAACAGTACAAAGTCAAGGTCAAATTAAACCTGCTGTTGTAGAAAAAAACTAGCTCCACTACCAGTTGTCCAGGCTTATTATTATTTTACTTCATATTTTAATTTTATATATTATTAATTGTGTTTGGTCAATGTCTCATAACATAAAGAACAATAATTTTATATTAATGAAAATTATCACGAGGAATTTGAAAGAAGCACTCTGTTTAGCAGTCTCAATAATTACTAATAAATAAATATTTATATCACAAGCATCTAACTTTCCTCAAAACAAGGTCAAGGGTCTTCTTATTGTGACTTAGGTATGTCTTGAAAAAAATTATTGTAGAACTATGGGCTTCAAAAAGATTTAGGTAGATACTTTCAAAATAGATATTTGTTCCAAAATCAATGTCACATTTCAACATGTTTATTGCCTGAGATTTAATCCATTAACTTTTTACACGAATAAATATGTTCCGCTTGCCTAATTTCAAGAAATTAAATCAAAATTACTGCCTTGAATTATGACATTGATATTGGGCGATAAACGACTGATTTTGTCGCCATTTTGGCGCATGTGTGCACAAGATGGCGGACCCGTCTCGCGAGGAGGAACAAGTCACACTACTTGGGGAGGAGGGCCTCATGGCTGGAGGGCAAGCGCTCAAGTTGGGGTATGCTCAGAATGACTTAAACCCTCTGAGAGGCGCTTTGACTTCCGACTTCAAAACTACATCTACATTTTCTTCTGAATCTAAAATAACTACAACAGTTACTAAATTTCTTTTTAGATTAGGCCTTAAGAAAAATATAATGTCACTTAATTAGAATGAGGAGCGGAAGTCAAAGCATATCCTAGAGCGATGTTATATTTTGCAGCGCTTGTACTGTGACGCTGATACGGGAGTCTACCACTCACCACTCAGGCAAGCATTGGAGTCAGCCGGTTTATAGTATATCATCATCATAACACCTCTTGACTTCTTGTGTGACGGAATGACAGCTTAGTGTAGCACTGCAAATACACATATTTGTGGGTTAAAGGGCGGGGCAGACCGGCTCCGTATGCGTTCCGTATCCAGCTCTCGTCCGTAGTCACGCACGAACTGATGACGTTGTAATGTATAGGATTGTATGAGATACGGCACACCGCTTGCGTTGCGTATCCGTTCCGTGCTGCACGCAAGCGGTGTGCCGTATCTCATACAGTCCCATACATTACAACGTCATCAGTTCGTGCGTGACTACGGACGAGAGCTGGATACGGAGCCGGTGTGACCCGCCCTTAAGAGCGCGGAGAGCAATGGGATGGAGAGATGAAACGTTCGTCGCCAATTTTAAGTTGACTTTTACACAAGCTTGGCTGTAGAGCGCCACTGCTGCACTTGACATTGCTGGTGCTGCAAGCCTCACTCAATCTCCTTGCTGCAAGCGATCTCACCCCTAGTCTGTAGGCAGAACCTACAAGCGTGCTAACCAACTGCTGCCTGAGTGAGTTTTGAACTAACAAAAACGGTTTCTCTCGAACATGATTTATTTTTGAAGTCCATGAGGTTTTCAGGTCGCGACGTCGCGTTGACATTGTGTCGTTATTATTTTTATCCACATCCAGTCATGCTTTCTGTATTCCTGTCATCTTCGCATGCCATTATGATTTTTATATTTATATTATTATGTAGTCTAGAAATTCACAAAATAATATGAGAAGCAACAGTTTTATTTAGTTCTGATTTGGATTTTCAACACTGTATTAAACACTGAAGATTAGACACTAACAAAGATTTGCTTTATATTAGTTTAGTAGCCAGGCGCACTCGTGGTTGCAGTCACGTGTTGGCGCTACTTTTTTACTACAACAGGCAAAGGATTACATTCCATAAGGACATTGATGAATCTTATGCGTGAAGTGTGACGTCTGGGCAATGTATGTGTTGTCTGTTGATGTTTATGTTTGTCCGTTAGCACGAAGGCGGTGCCAATACCACTGAGTCGATGACACGCGCGCTGATTTCCGACGACCCGAACAGACATATCGGACACGTTCAACTAGGGTATGTATACGTGTGTACATACAGCACTAGAGTGACACTGACTCCACTCGACTTACTCCCACTCCAATTTACTTCGAGGCAAAATGAACTGCAGTAAATTAACATCCTATTTATAAAAATACTTTGAGAAGTAAGAGTAACTGATACGAAATTACTGCATTTCAATTTGACTTAGATGGTTTCAAACATAAACCAAAATCGGCCTTCAGAGTTTTTAATTTCATCAAAATTTACATAGCTGCTATAAACACATACGTAGTGTTAATTGCCATGAATTCATGATGAAGCAGATTGCTACGCACAGCGCAGCGGCACCTTGTGAAGACCCGCCTGTGATCGATCACTCCTGTTTACTCGCTCGACATTTTTATTATTTGGTAGAGGTCGTCTACACACAAACTAGACAATATTTACTCTACATCATAAAGACAACATACTGTACGTGAACGGTGTTTTTCAGCATGAATGCGAACATCTGAAGGAATTTTTGTTTGTGTGCCTTTTACGGAATAAAGACAAAAAGAATATAGCGCTGACTAAAAAATCTATTAAAAGCGAAGGATTTCTAATGTCAAGTTCAAATTGCATGTTAAATATCTACTTGTATTAATTTGTAAATATGCACCCAAAAATTTAATATTTTTGTAATCTTAATCATTTCAATACTGAAATCTCCTGACAATGAGAAGTGTACGTGTAATAGGTAACAAAAGGCTTTTGAACTCGTGTTGAAGTTAAAATCAATATTCCGAACTTTAGCCCTAGTATGTAATTCATAGTTTAACATAATATTTGTATTTATTTAGCTAAAATTGTGCTTGATTTATTCCCTAGTTTACGGGATAAACAAGAATCCCTGGAATTCCTGCCTTGGTTAGTAGTGTACAATGTAATTTTACTATTTGTAGTTGGGTTCTAGTATAGCATGTTCGTAGTAAGCTTGTATTTACAACGGTAATTTACTGCAATGCCTTGTGCCTTGTGGATACAACGCAATTCATATTTTGGGTTATTATTAGGGTATTGTGGAGGGCTATGGTATTTTTGTTTTGTACTGTACATATTTTCTTAGACACTCAGCTCCTTTATTACGGTGGTATATGGTTTATTTGGAATGTGATTCGTCCGAGTATTTTGAAATTTCAATACTAACACCCTTCACCTCGCTTCCTTAACTCACTGTTAATATGTCATTATTGTCAAACTTTACATCAAACTCAAAGGTAACTTGGACTTCAAGAATAGATATGGACTTAGGTGCGAAAACTGTAAATGCTGGAAATTACCCGTTTAGTATTCACATTTTTTTATTACAATATTAAGTATAATGTTTAAATAGTTTTATAATTATTCCCTGCCTTTATCTAGTAAATTTTTATGTAAAAAAATGTGAATACGATAATTTTCCACTTTCATTTTAGAAACGATTCTAACAGCGTCTTGGTACGAGTGTCTTAGATATTAATATTTGTTACTTGTGTTTTTCTTTTCAGTGTATTATTGCCATTCATTCAAAGCGTTCGTATAATAAATGGTACATTCAATCTTGTGTATTGTGAGAATCGTGGAACAATATGCGGCGCAGTATTGAACGTATAACAATGGCTGAAAAGTTTCCTCTTCAGCCTTGGACACTAGAGTAGGTCGTCGGTTGGACGTTCAGTTCAATGATACGAGTATATAGTATGATACTTTAACATCATAGAGGTGTCTGATTTGGTTATATAACGCTACCTCCGATCCGCGTGTTACCTAATTCTAATTACGTTACCAACTCATGACTCCTGCAATGAAACCCGTTGCCATTGTAATTCTTTTTACGACTTTATTTATAATTCCAATCCGTCGCCTGCCAGTTGGTCCAGTATTTCCACAATAAGCCAGAAACTCCGTGTCGATTGATTGTTTTGGTTTCCCCGCGTCATCGGTCGTCAGGTGATGTCTACTTGATTAGAAAACCTCAACAATCGACGGAAAGTTTGCATTTCAACAACGCCTCATATTGTTGCATCTTCTGTCAATCTCGTGCTCTTTAGTATTTTGGCGGGTAAAATGAATGCGTCATTTCAAATTGAGCGAATGCTAAGATAGGTACGTGCTGATCAGAAATGACAGCGATAAGAGATACGCGTGTCAAAATAATAAATGCATCCCCACCACCTGATAATTCTTCATGACTTCATGACCGATAGTGGCAGATGGCCTTAAGCCTCAAATTTGCAATCTCCCTAATCCTAATTTCTGACACCTCTCAACACTTCTATCGTGATTTAAATCGAAACCACTTGAAAGATTTGTGTTCAAAATCCAGTTCGAACTGGAAATTTTATACCCAATGAAGATTATAATAAATTAGCTCTTGAGATTATCAGCGATTACATCAAAATGTCGATCTTTAACTACAAATCATTGGACATTTACATCTAACAGCTGTCATCTGACACGTTCTCATTATCTGCAGAATTAATTTGATTTGTTGGATTTCTGAACCCTACCAGTTCTACAATAACAACATACCTACTATCTATCCTACAGTTGATTAATAAATGTTACAATATTAACAATATTATAACTATGGATATGTTTGAGGTTGCCTACAATGCCTACATATTTTAGTAGGTACTTTACTATGATATTTGAGACCTTTTCATCATTGTAATCATTTCTGATAAACTTTTATTATACGAAAAATATATAATGTATATTGTGTCCCGATAAAAAATAACCCTGCCGACTGCCGTACAAATCTTAACTTGAGTAAAGCAACTTGTTCAGTATTTATACCATCTAAACGACCCACGTATTACAATAACGCACGTACGATTTTATTTGAATTAAAGACCTTGTCCATGAAACTGGTTCTCACTGATTCAAGTTCAATTTAAAACGAGCCCGTAGCATGATTTGGGACACAATTGAGGCCTTTCAATCATTTAGTTTTGTTGCTATGTCGGATATGGACATGCGGGCAATAAAGATTGATTTCGTCTGAAATGACACGCCTCCTGTCTGGTCATTTGTTATGATTCATGAGTTCATGATACATGCATGAATCCATGTTATTGACGTAATTTGAAGTAATGTACCTATTGTCTGATTTGATGTCTTTGAATAATGAAACGTTATAAAAATGAGAACACTTACCGTATTAGAAACCATGAATCCTGAATTTTGCCACATTTAAGATAAGAACCTAACAGTTAAGTAGTACCTGTCAGCAACACCGCGTGTTAGTCCCATAAACCAATATAGATTTTTATTAGTAACTTTATAAACGAGCAGTAATAATGTTCGTGTGACCAATTAGATGAACCATAAACAGAGAACTCTAAATAATTGGCGGTTCCAACAACCTATTCCTCATTCATGCTTCCGATAATATTCGTGACTTTGTTTGAATTGAATTTGTAGGTTTGTATGTCACTGTCAGTCGTTGAACTGTCTAGTACGGCGGCGTCTTGTCGTGACTGACACGTTACCACTTGTAAAATGTCCTAATAAGATCCTGATAGAGAACGATGATTTCTACTGATATTTTGGCAAATAGCTAACTAGCACCTTACTATATTATATATTGGATACTGATTAAAAAAGCCATTGTCAAATTGTAGCTGTTACATAATATTCCCAGTTTGTTTCAGACGCAGGCTGAATCACCTTGATGTCTGAAAATTAGATATAATTTTCGAAAGGCATGTCCCTCCAAAATCATGTTCATGTAAATTACCCTGTGGAACAAATATAAGATCTCAAGTCGATCCAAGTTTCTGAATCTACATGCCCTAATCTAACTTCACTAACTCAAATTTCACACTCTACGTCTCAGTCAGAATGTTGTCTTGGCACGCCCCCAGATAAAAACAATTCTAATCCCGGAGCTTTTAGTTTTGATCGGGTACTTGCACTAACCATACTTTCTTATAGCTTCATGAATTTCAGTAGATACCTGCATCGACACAAAGTGTCCGCTCCATTTACTTATTGGTTACATCATTTTAATGTATTCATTCTTATACAACGACAATGATGTCATGTCACCTTCTGTAATATAATTTTGGTGCTTAAATAAGAACTATTATTTACGTCAAGAACCAAATACTTTCTTATCACATGATATACATGGAAATGTAGAAATTAAATACAAATTTGTCAGTTTGTTATTTTATCTAAATCATAGTGGTATGTTAATTCCTGAACACTATCTTGTATTATTAATGTGAATGGTAAAACCGAGTCACACTACCAGCGAATGATACACACGCAAAACTGAATATATAATGCTAAATTTAATAAGTAATGTTAGGTAGGTACTAAGCACTCTGGCTTAAAACCAATGGTACAACCTATGGTAGTATAGGTCTGAATGCTTCGAGCACTACGGCTCTCCGTCAGAAAGTAGTTATTCGCCGTTAGCGTACGCCGTCTATTTGCTGTGTGGTCGTCTAGGTTTTTAACCCGCTATGCTATTGACTACTGGTTGACAAAAGTTCAAATCATAAATTCAAACCATGAAAGTGCACAACTTTCTGTTTTACAGGTCACTCCAAATATTAGTTAATGATTACGAACTGTACAAAATACGCTAGTGGTTTTCAACATCTTGTCTGCTATAGTTTCTGAATATGGTTTTCTACAGGAAAGTTGTTCAGTACTATAACCGGAATTCAAATCTCAGTTTTTGCTTAGGTACATCTTAGCCGTGGTTTCGAGATGACTCATCTTAAAAACCCGGATTTCATTCCGGCTTAAGGAAAATCTCGAACAGCAATAAAACACGAACGAAACAGCCTTTTAGCAATAACATAAATTATTTTATACTAAAGCTATTTTACATTTGAATGAATGGCAATTTTATGTGAATATTTTATAGGTTCTTTTCAGGAAATATGGAGATATTGATGTACGCAACTCGTGCAGTGAGAGAACTCGTCTCGTGTTTAAAGTACAAAGTAGATACATATTTGGTGAAGATGATATGCGATACAGTCAATATACCTAATTTGTCCAGTAAAAAACACACCCTATTTTGAAAAGGTATTCTTTTTTTGTTTTTAAATACAAATAGTTACATAGACTATTCGTCTGAGATGAAACATAATAAACTAACCAATAAAAACTTGTAAATCAACTTACCTACTTACTATTATCTAGTTTCAGTTCTCAAAAAGATTATTTTTTACAATTTTATATCAGTGCTTCAGAAGAAAGTCATCTTACCCAGATATATCTAGTTTTAATAGAAACTAAAAAAATAAAGTTGCATATGACTGCTTTTTTTGTGTTTGAGGATTCGGTACCGCGTATTGCCCGCGTAATCTAATCAGAGCATGCAGCAATTATATTTCTTATCTCATTAAAACTTTTACAATATTTTCGTGCAAGAACAAGCATACTTACTACTATTTATGACCAAATGCTACTCTACAGTCGTACCACTTACTTTTCTCATGAAAAAGTAATCTAGATCAGGCTGACTACTCAGGTGTGAAATGAGAAATGAAATTGACGTCAATTTATATATAGGTACGTCACACGTAGTTATGTTTAACATTGGTAAGTAAAGATAGGTAGTCTACTGATAGCTTAGAGCAACATGGCCTTCCGTCCCGTAAGGGAGGCGCCATACAACAGATTACTTAATAGTTTCTACGTAAGCCAATACGTACGTACAATTTCCTCTCTGTCGTCAGTCCATAGGCGGTCCATATACCGTCCTAAACTGTCTATTCGTGCAAGTCTAATAAGCTTCGGTAAAAAGCCGCATTTTAGTGCTATTAATGACAGTGAAAATATGTAAAAATAGCTATTTACAACAAAATATAACTTTTCCTCTGAAAGTATTCTTCCAGTCTAAAATCACCAAATAATGCAATTCAATATAGATAATAAAAATAGATTTTTTTTTCAAAAATATAAAAAAGAGTCATAAGGCTATTGATACTCATTTTTATATGTCAGGCCGTACGCTCGCTTACGCGGTTTCACGCGCGGGCCGGCCCGCGCGTGAGGCCGCGCGCGGTATCGCGGGATCCGCGCGGCGGTCTGACATCGCCGCCATTATTACCCGTCCAAATTTAGAAGGCGCATAGTGCCTAGGTAGTTGAAATATGGCAAGTGTCGTCGTGTTCGTACGGGTTATATTATGTCGCGGGTTGCTGAAGCCGCGGCGCGGGTGACCGCAGGCCGCGTCACGGGGCGCCAATCTTGTGTTTTGTCAAATCTGGCCCGCGCGGGCCGTCCCGCGCGTGAAACCGCGTGAGCGAGCGTACGGCCTTAATCTGTCCCTACTTCTGGGACACCCCAGTACTTAATCAAATGACGATAATTTTACTTCAAGTATCGGGCCACACTGTAGTCTTGTCGATTGTTAGTGCTGGAAGTCAACATTTACAAATATCAATGCTTTTCTATCGTCAAAGTTCGATTGTTGAAGTTTATTTAGGTTAGACCATAGGTTTTTGAAAATTCCCTTACATATTGTCCTATTATATTTTGATTGTAAATTATTAATATTGTATTGCTTATAGGTACATAATATTCCATAGAATGATCTGTTCTTTGGAAATAGTATTTAAATTTGAGGTTAAATCACCTGATAAAATATTTCACTAAAATTGTATGCTCTAAAACTGATGGGATAAAGTGACAAGGGCATGCATTACAGTAGGTTAAGTATACGATTAATTATTTTATAATTCTTCTTCTTTTCGCGTAGAACATCGAGTCGACGCATTAACGCAAAAAATAATCAAAGTCAACATAATTATTTATATGATACTGTGCAAGACTTTGCCAGCATTCCAAAAGTGACCAAAACTGAAAACGTAAAGATTACGTAGACTTTCAAGCAGACTTGGTCGCTTGCCAATACCAGTGCCGTACCTCTTACATCATATGAATGCATGACACACGATAATGTGCTTAAACTCTTTGTAACTAGGTGCTCAAGTTCCCAAAGAACTATGCGTGACGAACGTGGGTACAATTTTATTAAGGCGAGTGGTGCGGCATAATATTAGCGCTGCTTCACGAATCACTCTACAAACGTCATTAAATATTTACGGCTATTTCAGGTTAACAATTAAGACTTACGTGACCGTTTTTCCCAAAACTTTAATTACAACTAATATAGATTTTATTGAGTTGGTATGTTTTGATTTAATTTTAAGATAATACCAATAACTTGTGCAAAGAACATTCTTATGTATTGATTGCATGAAGAGTTATGTTATCTTCTTGAAGTTTTGCGGCTCTACTCGCCTTAAATATTAGTATCATTAACTCGACACTTAAACTATTTCAAGGCTAGATATATACGCTCGCTGGTTCAAAGCAGTTTGATGAAGATATATTATTTAAAAAAATATACTATTATTGTATAACGGACGAGTTATTCTCCAAATTTTACTACAGAAGAACAGAACAATGACTAGGTATAATAGTGACAAATTCATTTTACACAACTTTACGTAACCTAAATATGCTAAATACATAATTCTTTTCACCGCGTCATGACTTGAAATTAATGATTGATGTGCTGATTGATTTTTTATCAACATGTCAAATTGGATTTATCTATACTTATAGTAAATCGTATATGTACATCCATCAGTAGGTTATACTATACATACATACACATATCACGCCTATTATTCCTTGTTATATAAGCTCCTTTTTAATTCAGTGCAAATATTTTTAGGGTGAAATCTAATCGTGAAACTGAACAATTTTCCCCTCGAAACATAGGTCGAAATATGAAAAATAAAATAAGGGCTTGTATACAAATATGTTCAAAAAATGTGTCACTTTGTATTTAAGGTCCATTTTTTTATTAGACATGTTTTCCTTAAAAGCAAGTTCGTTCCTACGTAAAAGCAAGCGATTACTTTTTCTCGTAATGAGTAATCGTTTAGATGCGAAATAGGTGCGTACTAGTTATAAAGGGTGAAATTTTACTAGTGACCGATAGCGCAAACTTAAACGAGCTGGTGATGGTGGTGAGGAACAACTTTTCCCAAGGAACATAGGTCGAAATATTAAATAAACCCCATACAAAATTTCCGTTCAGCTGTTTTGGGTTACTATGGAAATTCAAAATATTTAGTCATATTTCGACTTATGTTCCATGGGGAAAGTTTTCCTTATCACTAGGCCGTCATCTGTTTCCAATAACGGTCACAAAAAAAAAAAACACTATATACTTACACTTACTATCCTACTTATCTTAAAATGTATAGGTTTTACAGCTGCTGAATGATGTAATTTTTTGTGAATACGAATTTTATCCCATTACCTACCGCGTAGAGATATTTAAGCGGGACTTGGGTACTTATTTTATTTAGGCATCTGGTTTTAGTGTTACGACGAATGTAGACGCTAATTCTTCAAACATCCAAAAATATGTATGTTTTGCATACAAAAAAGAAGCTTAAAAACATTTATTTATTAGTAGCCTTCCATATTTAGATGTTAAAATTAAGAATACACACTTACATGGGTCGTAGAATACGTCATTAAGGCTTGGCCTCCTAATAAAGAGCGGACGTTGTCGTCTAACACTTCAGTATTTAATATTCCCTTTGAACAATTTCGATTCAGGTATTCATTTATTTTCACACGCCTATTATAGGTATCGCAAGGTAGTTTGTCCTAACAATTCAAGTGTTTTGGAGGTCATTCGTGATGATATGTAAATTTTTTGTATGGTAGTGTATATTTAGATATGGTAATGTCAATTTGTATGATTGCATAGCACTTCAGGAGCTTGATGACTTGTTTGGTTGCTAAATATACTTAGGTTTTCAAAGAACCGGATTTTACTAGCAATTGTAATCGCACTTGGTCGTATCTTAAATGTTCGTCCGATAACCGGCAATGTCATGGAATTGGTATATTTCCATTTCACTTCGCGTAACTCAAAACCAGGCTTTATTGGGCCGTTCGTTGACTCAATATTCCAAACAATAAGTAAGATATAGGTAATGGCTATATATAAAGTGACTGGACATTTACGCCGTGCCATTGAATTCTCCATTAAATTCTTTCACGTTTTAACGAGACGAGACTATAAGAGTAATTCTATTTTCTAATAGTGTTGCAGAAAAACGAAGAGTTTTTTGCATCGATTGTTCTATTACCGTTATCATATACAATTATGTAGGTACGTAATTATTACGTGTGACGTCGACTCAATGATGGGAGCACCTGATTGTTTGATTATACAACGATATTGATACTGTACTGGCGTTATCTATCACCTTTTTGTTTAAATGCTTACGACTTCTAGTTTCAAGGGGATTATATAATAGGGATCTATTAATGTTGTATAGTAGGTACTAGCCGTATGCAGTCAAGCGTAGACGCCGTGTTGTGTATGGATTAATTGTGCATATCGGTCAGGTTAATCGCTGTCTACTAGATAGATTGGAAGTAATACTAGTTGACAAGCCCGTTACAAGCCGCACTGGTCAATTTTGCAAGAAGAACAGATCTTGTGGTATAATATTTTCTGATAGCTCTAGAGAAACCATAACCAAGATTTGACCATAATGTAATGAAATGACGGAAAATATTATCAAACAATATAACCATTCCAAAATGTGTTGCATCAATGTCTCTATATTTCTTCGACTTTTTGGGATTGTGTTATGTAGGAAAATACGATTTGGCGAAACTACAAAACCATAAAAAATTTAACCCTTCATATATATGCGGTCAAGAAATACATAACACTATCCTTAGCTGTACAGAGGATAAGACTAGAATTAGTGACATCAAATAGATTTAGTTCCCAGTTATCATTTGTTTTCTTTTGTATATTTGAGTAATTCTCCAACCATTTTAACTATAAGTAGAGAGACTTGTAGTGAGGTCAATAATAAAATATCGTGAAAACAAGAATATTATGTAAAACCAAAGTGTATGTTTACAAGAAATCGTACTACTCCAATGACCGTTTATTACGTGTTTTATTTTTCATATATTGCTCTCACTACAATTCTTTAGATGCTCACCACTACCCGGTACTAATAGTTGTTTGTGCGCAGTTTCGTCGCCGGCGTGATATTGCGCGAGCGCATCCCCGCGTTCGAGCGCATGCTATGGCGCGCGTGCCGAGGCAACGTGTTCCTGCGCCAGGCGGAGATCGAGACTCCTCTAGAAGACCCTTCTTCCGTGAGTAGAGAATTCTTCATAACTGCTAGGGCTAAATGAAGAAGCCAGTGGTGCCTTGACTGCCCTGACAAGAAGGCAGCAATTTAGTCTGTTATCTGACAACAAGTTAATAAATACGATATCCTTACAAACTTCTCACAATGTTTTACAGTCGGACCAGGTGTACAAGTCGGTGTTCATCATCTTCTTCCAAGGAGACCAGCTGAAGACCCGCGTCAAGAAGATCTGCGAGGGTTTCCGCGCGACGCTGTACCCCTGCCCGGAGGCGCCCGCAGACCGCCGCGAGATGGCCATGGGGGTCATGACCCGCATTGAGGACCTGAACACGGTAATTAAACGTAGTCTGTGGTTTTTTTAATAACTAGTTATTTACGATGGTATCGCGGCCGAGAAAGAGCCAGGACAAAGCTTTGTTGGCACATGCATTAACACAAATTTTGCTAACAAAGCGATCGAGTCAGACGACAACTACTACGCTTAATTGAAAATTTATACTTATGGAATAGAAAATATATTTTCTCGTGTACGGTAGTTCATGTTAGCTAGCGTTATACGTAGCCATAGACAAAAGCATTCAATGGAATTGGAATATTTGGTCTAGACATAATCACTTACATAAAAAAAAATGAAAATGAAAATCTCAAAATATCGTGGCTATTCAAATTATTCCATCATTGCTAGTATAGGCTGTTCCTTATTTGGTTTTTCCAAAAAGGTAGTACCTATTCAGTTAACCTCTCATTCAATGGAATTGATTTTTGGTCCAGACATTATCACTTACATAAAAAAAATCTCAAAACATCGCGGCTATTAAAATTATTCCATCATTGCTAGTATATGCTGTTCCTTATTTGATTTTTCCAAAAAGGTAGTACCTACTCAGTCAACCTCTGTATTTTAATGTCTCTTATTTAGATTCAGGTCATAGTAATCATAATTCAGACCGTTTTTCTCAATTTGAAACGATAATGGCTTTCCATTCAGCGAAATTATGTAGTCATAAATCATCTTGTCGTTAAAAAAAGTGTAATGTTTTCAGTGGCTACAACGATCAGACAAATGTGTTTCATTGATATATAGGCGAAAGATCAAGTCCGTTCCTACGCTAGATCATTGCTGTTTTTGAGATAATACATTATTTTACACATGTGCTTGTAGTACACACGTGCTTGTGTGTTGGTCGGGTGTCGTTTGTCGACTCGAAGTCTGTATAACGAGAAATACTCGTCGACGCTTGGATAGTGTGGTGACCGTTAGTACGCGCCCGTACGAGCATAGAGTTACGCTGGTCACGACACTATCTAAGCGAATGAGCTATAGAAACAAATACTAAGTTCCATCCATCCCTGAATGCAGTCTACGACGTGTCAGGTGAACCAACAATCTTATAGGTTACGGGCAGCCGTATTTTGTCAGCCTAAAATTAGGACCTATGGAAGAAAAATGTCAGATGTGGTGTATCACCCCTCTGGACCACAATAGAACCGGGCAAAATCTGTAAAATTAAAGTCAGGGTTTACAACGATACAACAAAAGCCAGAATCCAGTCCTAATATGATGCAAACGACATTTTGGCTACCGTCTGCACTATGAGGAAATCGCTGTTCACTAGATTTAAAAAAGTCTTTATTATGGATGTTTGTTTAATCACATACTGGTAACTGTGAACTGTAAACTTTCACGCCGTATTATGACTTCGGTCTGATGCTCGATGGGTATCACATTCCGATACACGTGTCAAATGGGGCACATTATGGAAACAGAATCTTACACGTGTTTGAGATGCACTGTCCATATTATGTGCAAACGCATCGTAAATTTTTACGATGTATTGTATACACAGCCTATTTCCTTCGACTTCAGATTATGTAATGTTGCGTACCTAATTTGCAATGGCGCTTGGACATAGTTCCCAAATTAAACTGAAATGGAGAGCGACATAAATAAAAACGTCCATAGATGAAAATGTGTGTGTTGTTCGTAAAATAATACTATCGGTTTTGTTTTGCTATGATACATCCAAGTTACAAAATATATGAGCTAATATATAGGGTGAAATTTTGCTAGTGACTGATACCAAAAACTCAGGATGGGCTGGTGCTAATAATGATAGATAAGGAACAACAATGAACGTAGTTTGATTTTTATTTTATTATCCTGCTATACAAATAATCAGGTGTAACGGACAGCCCTCTGAATACTGATAGGGTGCATTCAGATTATGAAATGACTTCCCATAGTAAATTCAGGCAGCTGATAGTGATTTTGTATGGGAGGTCGTTTTTTTTGTTGTTTCCTGACATATGTTTCTAGGGGAAAGTTGTTCAGTTTCATGGTCTGTATGCCCCTATCAGTATTTGGAGGGCTGTCCCTTACACCCCGTATACTTATCGGCTGGTACATTTTGTATGGGAAGTCCAAATTATATTTTAACTCTATGACCCTTAGACTGGGGCCCGTATTGAATTTTCTATATTGATTACTAGGAAAGTTTCACCTATTTCCAATATGCTGTTAATTTAAAATGTTCTTCATTCTTCTGTCTTCTCCAGGTGTTAGGTCAAACCCAGGACCATCGCCACCGCGTGCTGGTGGCTGCCGCTAAGAACATCAAGAACTGGTTCGTGAAGGTCCGGAAGATCAAGGCGATTTACCACACGCTGAACCTGTTCAACCTGGACGTGACGCAGAAGTGCCTCATCGCCGAGTGCTGGGTGCCAGTGCTGGACATGGAGACCATCCAGCTCGCTTTGAGGAGAGGCACGGTAGGTCAAGTCGTGTCCCTTTGCAGGAGTATTTTAGATTTTATGTGGATGATGTGATCTAATATTCACAAGCTGTACATAATTATTAGCGAACGTTGGCGTTTTGGATTGGAGATATACACATTTGCGAGTGAAGTGAGCTCTAACTTTTGTCGCAAAAGGGTGAAATACACATATTGCGAGCGAAGCAAGCTCTCACTTTTACGTCACAAATGGTGAGAGACACATATATTGCGAGCGAAGTAAGTTCGCAAAATGACGTACATATAGTTATTCCGATTCACAAACCTCACAAACCTCACAAATGGGAGATACATATACGGGGTGTAAGGGACGGTGTACCGAAAATTTTGCAGGCATGATCAGACCATAAAACTGAACAACTTTTTCTATGGAGGATATGTCGAACAAGAAAAAAAATCGACCTCGCATACAAAATTCCTGATCAGCTGAATATTCTATGAAAACTAGAAAAAAAAGCCTTTTCCCAATGCCTGCCAAGTTTTCGGTACACCGACCCTTACAGCCTGTATATTGCGAGGCGAGTTTGCACCTTTACGTCACAATGAAAGCTCTCACTTTTACGTATCAAAATTTTATAATTTAAATTTTTAATATGTTATTTCTGAAGAAACGAGTTGTTTATGAATGCGTGTATCTGTGCTGTGCAGGAGCGCAGCGGCAGCTCAGTGCCGCCGATCCTGAACCGCATGGAGACGCTGGAGGACCCGCCCACCTACAACCGCACCAACAAGTTCACCTTCGCCTTCCAGAACCTCATCTACGCGTACGGAGTCGCCACCTACCGGGAGGTCAACCCTGGTCAGATTAATATTTATTTGTATTCAAGAACTTATGTAGTTAGATAAATAGAATAAGTATTACAATGCTATTTGAAAAGCTACTAAACACCAGTACATCCGATTCTGACTCGTCAACCCCACCGAGTTATTTTGTCTACACAGCCTATTGAACAAATCTAAGTTTTATTGCCATCGGGTCGTTGGACGGTAGGTTTGTGCCGGACATTTTGAATTACTTGATTTATTTATTTATTTTATACTTTATTGCACATGGTACAAAAGGCAGGCCTAATGCCACGCGGCATTCTCTACCGGCCAACCAGAAGGTAAACAGAGAGAAAAATACACGGGTGCACTCGGGTGTGAAATCATAATAATGGAAAATAACAAATTGAACTACTTGATAATTGCTTTCCGCCCTGCAGTGTCACCCGCAGCTTTATTTCGTATTTCCCTTGCCCGCGGTGAAAAGTAGCCTATGTGTTATTTCAGGTTATACTCTATCTGTGTACCAAACATTCAAATCCACCAGGGCGTCTGTGCGTGAATATTTAATAAACATACACACAAAATTACTCTCGGATTTATAATATTAGTACGGATTTGTAGTACCTAATGTATCTTATGCCGTGTAATGCCGGCTTAGAATAGCATCACCCCATTTCTTTCCCGTGGGTATCGTAAGAGGCGATTAAGGGACTCGGGGGTACATGTGTATTGAAATTTTAGGCTACGGGCTGACAACCTGTCACTATGGCTATGCACAATTTTCCGAATGACCCTCAAATATTTGTCAGAGGTGGCGCAAATGTCCGTTTTGCGGCCGTTTGCGCTTTGCCTACTCCGCAAGGGATATAAGCGTGATGTGTGTATGTGTCCTTCAATGTACACGGTTAACAATTAATACCTACCTTATGGATCTTCTGGCAGCATCGGGTGTATGTTCCGTTCGCGCATTGTTCTCAGATGTCAGCATCAAATGTCGGTAGGTTTGTGCCGGCCATTTGACTTATTTAATGCTAGCTTTCTGCCCAGCGGCAAAAATAGCCGATATGTTATTCACCACATTTCCTTCTTTTGGGAGTCGTAAGAGGCGACTAAGGAACTCGAGAGTGTGTATTGCATTTCTAGGCGATGGGCTGACAACCTGTTACTATAACGATACACAATTTTCCGCATGACCCTCAATTATTTGTCAGATGTGGCGTAAATGACCGTTTTGTGCGACTGTTTACGCTCTGCCTACCCCGCAAGGGATTATAGGCGTGATATGCGTGTATGCGTGTTATTCCAGGTTATACTCTATCTGTGCACCAAACATTCAAATCCATCAAGCCGTTTGCGTGTAAATATTTAATAAACATTCACACAAAAATACTCTCGGATTTGTAATATTGGTACGGATTTGTAGTACCTAATGTATTTTATGTATCCCTTCCAGCGCCGTACACGATAATCACGTTCCCGTTCCTGTTCGCGGTGATGTTCGGGGACCTCGGGCACGGCGCCATCATGGCCGCATTCGGCTTCTGGATGTGCTACAAGGAGAAGCCGCTGCAAGCCAAGAAGATCGACAGCGAGGTACATGCTATTCACAACTATTTAAATTGCTTTATTTTATTTGACAGCATTATGGTGATTCACAATTTTCTGTATGACCCTCAAATATTTGTCAGACGAGGCGTAAATGTCCGTTTTTTGCGGCCCGCAAGGGGTTATAGCGCGATATGTGTATGTATGTATGTATCATTCATTATCATTAGTCATATTATATTATTCTTTATTAATTGAATTATTTAAAACAAAAGATAACTAAAATTGTAAACTGTCTTTTAGATCTGGAACATTTTCTTCGGGGGTCGCTACATAATCCTGCTGATGGGGATATTCTCCATGTACACGGGGCTCATCTACAACGACATCTTCTCCAAGTCTCTGAACGTGTTCGGCTCGTCTTGGCGGAACAACTACAACACCTCCACTCTGCAAGAGAACAAGCTACTGCAGCTGAACCCTGACTCCAAGGACTACATGGACACGCCCTACCCCTTCGGTATCGACCCCGTTTGGCAGGTAGGTTATCATTAAGACGACGTCAGAAAATTTGTGATATGAAACCTGAAAAGTGTTGTCAGAAACTGAAATCCTAACTGAAATGTTTTGTCACACGTGGCGTAAATGACCGTTTTTACAGCCGTTTACGCTCTGCCTACCCCACAAGGTTTTAAAGGCGTGATATATGGATGTAGAAACAGAAATCCGTATTTGAACATTGTTCTCGCACATAACATCTCGACTAAGGGACTCGAGGGTTAGATGTGTATTGCTATTTTAGGTGATGGGCTGACCTATCACTATAGTGATACACAGTTATCTGAATGACACTCAAACTTTTGTCAGACGTGGTATTAATATCCGTTTTATGGCCGATTTATGTATGTATGTTTGTAACACAGCGGTGTTCATATTTTTTTATAATAAGATCGACCTAGCAGAAGATTATGACTAAGAGATCGACATTTAAAAAAAATGCATAAGTAAAACAACATTGTGTGAAAGTGCAAAGTAGCTATTCTGAGTATTTCTGAGCTGCGCTGAGCTGACGACTTACTGCGGGCGCTCAATCTCACGAAAAACACCAATAGTTTAACAAATAGGTACAATTTTAAGGTCAATCACTGATAATTTTACGTATCCTTTGCGATCTACCTTAAAAGTTTTCGCGATCGACCGTATGGGCATCTCTATTCTAACACATTTCCGTAATTCCGCAGTTGGCGGAAGCGAACAAGATAATCTTCATGAACGCGTACAAGATGAAGATCTCCATCATCATCGGCGTGTTCCACATGCTGTTCGGCGTCACGCTCTCACTCTGGAACCACATGTGAGTACCTACTTCTCTTACACCCTTTATACAGTATTTCATTGGTTCGGCTTTTTGTCAAGAATAATTTATTAGTATACCGTGTGATGCCGGCTAAGCATTACCCCCTTTCTTACCCCTGGGAGTTGTAAGAGGCGACTTAGTACTCGAGGGTGTGTATTGCAATTTTAGTCAATGGGCTGACAACCTGTCAATATCACGATACACAATTTTCCGAATAACCCTCAAATATTTGTCAGACGTGGCGTAAATGTTTGTATGTATGTATCCTATTCCCGTGTATGTGTATATAACATGTATGTATGTAAGTATCCTATAACCATGTATGTGTATATAACATGTATGTATCCTATAACCGTGTACGTGTATATAATATGTATGTATATATGCATGTATCCTATAACCACAAAATAGAGAATTACTTTGTGCTATAACCGTGTATGTGTATATGACATGTATGTATGTATGTACCCTATTTAAACTTAAGTGAGACTCATTTAAGTGAACACGGATCAAACTCACTGTTGTTTTTGTTGACGTTATCGCGACGTATTCGGACCAGTCGGTGGTCCTTCCACAGGCTGAGTGCCGCTGCACGATCGCGTAGTTGATAGTTTGATCCCTATTCACTTAAATGATGGGCACATACATACACAAATCACGCCTATATCCCTTACGGGGTAGGTAGAGCGTTAACGGCCGTAAAACGGATATTAACACTACGTCTGACAAAAGCTTGAGGGTCAATCAGATAACTGTGTATTACTATAGTGACAGGTTGTCAGCCCATCGCCTAAAATTGCAATACACATCCCTCGAGTCCCTTATTCGGGTCTTACGACACCCATGTGTAAGAAATGGGGTGATGCTATTCTAAGCCGGCATCACACGGCAATCTAAGCCGGCATCACACGGCAAGTAAATGAATGATGTAAGTAAATGATGGATGTACCCTATAACCGTGTGTTGTGTGACCCCTCAGGTACTTCAAGCGGCGCATCAGCATCTACGTGGAGTTCATCCCGCAGATCCTGTTCCTCTCGCTGCTGTTCCTGTACATGGTGCTGCTGATGTTCATCAAGTGGACCACCTACGGCTCCACGCCGCCCTTCTACGAGAACAAGTGGCCCAACGGCACCATCAATCCTGGTTAGTTTGGATTTTATTGGTGATTGTTTAGCTTCATTATATTTGTGATTGATTAGCTTCATTTTATTTGTGATTGGTCAGATTTATTTATTTCTGATTGGTTAGCTTAATTTATTTTTGATTGGTTTGCTTCAATTATTTGTGAATTTGTGATCGGTTAGCTTCATTTTATTTGTGATTAGTTAGCTTTATTTTATTTTTGACTAGCGGCCCGCCCAGCGGTTTCACCCGCTGCTAACTGATTTCCCACTGGAAACAGACCTTCTCCCGACATAAATCGTACATAAAAACCTTCTTGAATCACTCTAATAGAGGTAAGTCGCTTCCCGTTTGGTGTTTCCTTATATCTATTTATGTGTTTTTTTATTAGAGGAAGGTTTATAAGCATAATTTATTCCGGGAAATTGTCACATTCCCTTGGGAAAACGGGCAGCCCAACTGGTTTTGACACCTTTAAGGATTAAAATTTCAAAAATGCTGAAACACGTTTAATTATTTCAAGTCATAGTTATGTATAACTCTAATCACTAATTTTGAAACGGATCATACTTAAGACAACGAACTTTCATACAAACTTTTAACCCCTTTTTCATCCCTTGGGGGATTAAAAATAACCGGAATTTTATCAGCCTTTGAACGGGATTTCCATCTTCACCGAATTTCGCATACAACCCTCAATTGTTGTAAACCTCAAAGACGCAAGGATTTTTTTTTGCACCGTCCACTAACTCACACAAACCGCCATAAATATGCAGTAGGGACTTCCGCAAAATATTCAGAGAAATTAGCGTAATTATTTCCATCTTCGTCGTGTAATAGGACGGAAAACTCGCTCCAGTGCTCTACAACATAAGCAATAATACTTTCGTGCACCTCCCGAGCCATGACTTGGGTGTCACACAACACAAAGGATATAATATTGCTCGAAATAAGCAGGCACCGTCGCCAATAATTGGCACAACATCATGCGGTAGCATTGTACCATTAATGTTTAGAATCTCTAAGACCATGTTGATCTATTGACCACCCTTTTTAATGGAGAAACTTCTCATCACAACTTTGATCGATTTTAAACCCTAAAACAAATCAATGGGAGTTTTTCTATTGACAGTTCTCTTGATAGTTCTGAATGTCAAACCAGAGGGCGCTGTGCTAAACTGAAATTTTGACGTATCAATATGGCTGGCGTCAGCCATAGTTTTGTCACAAGTTCCGTTTCACGTTGTGTTCGTTACCAATTAATTATGTTTGTTTGATTTAATACAAAATAAACTTATCGCCTTGCTATTATATTGAGTGTCATTCGTGTAAGTAAACAAATAACCGATAATACATCTATAACAATTCAATAAACACAAAATAAAGAATAATTTATAAAGCGGTACAGATTTTGTGTAAAGAAACGTTATTTCAATTAAGCTTGGCGCCCTCTACATGACACTCGAGAATCCCTAGAAAATTTCCCATTAGACAATCAATTTTAACCCAAGACCCAAACAAATACCATAAGAATAGATAATAATATACCAAAAACGACACCTTTGATTTCGTTTTCGATGAACGATAGCTAAAAGTAAATAAATTCGCGCATCAATAACATCAAGGAGCAAAATTAAATGCAACCTTATAGTTTTTGAAAAAACATAACGATAGTGAGTTTGAAAAACTAACAGCGACATCTATGTTTGTGTTATGGAAATAAAATATTATTTTTATCAGGTTTCGTGATAGTATAAAATGCTAAACTACTGAAGCTAGAGAGATAAAACTTGGACATGAAGTTTTTAATGTAATAAAGCAACTATTATAGATACAATTCCGTTTTTTTTTAACCTCCAAGGGATGAAAAGGGGGTTAAAAATTAGTTTGAAAGTTCGTTGTCTTAAGTGTGATTCGTTTAAAATTTAGTGATTAGACTTATGATTTAAAATTATTAAACACGTGTCTCAGCATATTTGAAATTTTAACCCTTAATAGGGTCAAAATGGGGTTAAAAGTTTGTATGAAAGTTCGTTTTTTTAAATGAATGTGATCTGTTTCAAAATTTGTGATTAGACTAATAACTTAAAATAAATAAACACGTGTTTCAGCATTTTTGAATTTTTAACCCTTAAATGGGTAAAAAGGGGGTTAAAAGTTTGTATGAAAGTTTTTTATCTTAAATGTGATCTGTTTCAAAGTTTCTGATTAGACTCATAACTTAAAATAATGAAATACGTGTTTCAGCATTTTTGAAACTTTTATCTTAAAAGGTGTCAAAAGGGGGTCAAAAGTTTACTACCAGTTGGGCTACCCGTTTTCCCATGGGAATGTGACAATTTATCGGAATAAATTATACCTATAAACCTTCCTCTCTAGTTATTCTATCTAATAAAAAAAACCGCATCAAAATCCGTTGGGTAATTCTAAAGATATAAGGAGACACCAAACGGGAAGCGACTTAATTTTATACTATGTAGTGATTGGTTAGCTTCATTTTATTTGTGTTTGGTTAGCTTTATTTTGTTTGTGATTGGTTAGCTTTATTTTATTTGTGATTGGTTAGCTTTATTTTATTTGTGATTGGTTAGCTTTATTTTATTTGTGATTGGTTAGCTTTATTTTATTTGTGATTGGTTAGCTTTATTTTATTTATGATTGGTTAGCTTTATTTTGTTTGTGATTGGTTAGCTTTATTTTATTTGTGATTAGTTAGCTTTATTTTATTTGTGATTGGTTAGCTTTATTTTATTTGTGATTGGTTAGCTTTATTTTATTTGTGATTGGTTAGCTTTATTTTATTTGTAATTTAGTCTGATTCATTTATTTGTGATTGGTTAGCTTCATTTATTTGTGATTGGTTCGCTTCATTTATTTGTGATTGGTTAGCTTCATTTATTTGTGATTGGTTAGCTTCATTTTATTTGTGATCGGTTAGCTTTATTTTATTTGTGATCGGTTGGCTTTTGAGTGGTAATCCCTGTCAGTAGCGTATTTAGAAATTTACCGACAAGCTCTTGCATACCAAAACAATACCTAGCTCGTTATTTTACTTTTAAACAGTACCATTATATAAACTCGTTCTTTCGCGATAAAATAAGAATAAGACACGTATTGTGAGCGATTAAGCGAGCTCGACATTTCACCTTATAAAAATAGCCGGGGCTAAACTGCGCTACATCAACTATGAACTTATTGCGAGAGGAGCATTTCATGGTATAATAGGCTAGTGAAAACGCCATTGAGAGAGACAGGCTACGGCTTGCTTCAATATAATAGCACGTTCACACCATGCACCTGCTCCTGCCGTTGTTGCGAATATTGCTGGAAATACCTCCGCGGAAGAATCAACGCGAGTGAATGGTCACACACTGCCGTTATACTCTTCTCGCACCAATACGAGCGAGAAAGCAATACATTCCATTTTCGTTCGTGCTGTCGTTCCTTTGAATCGCGCACGAAAAACCGACATTCGAAGAAGCACGGGAAGTGGCAGCGCTAAAGTGCCGCCGTTCCAATAAGTCGTATATGACATCTGTCATCTCCATACTAAAAGAGATGTCAACAAAGGAAAATGGGCCCTCTGCCATAGTATTATCACGAATCTGACGGCTGTCAAATACGACTTATTCTAACGGCGGTACTTTAGTAACCTGTTCACACATTCGCGCTGCCAACTTCCCTGCCCATATTGGTGCTGAGTGCTATAAGTGGCAATGTGAATGTTTGTGTTTCAGAAATCGTGAAGACGAGTGCGTTCTGCGCGCCCTCGATCCTGATCACGTTCATCAACATGATGCTGTTCAAGACGGAGCCCGACAGCCGCGGCGGCGTGTGCGACGACGCCATGTTCGCCGGACAGATGGGGCTGCAGAAGGTACACACCATATCACGCCTTTATCCCTTGCGGGGTTGGCAGACCGTTAACGACAATAATAACTTTGTCATAGTCAACGTCACTACCGCCACGTTTGACAAATGTTTGAAGGCCTTTTTAGAAAAGACTTGTGTCACTAAGTAACAGGTTGACAGCCTGACGAATAAAATTGTTATACACATTAAACCCTCTAGTCTTTTACTCCCCTCTTACAACACTTGTGAGAAAAAAATGGGGTGATGCTATTCTAAGCCGGCATCACACGACCTGATAAAACAATCCAATTTTATCTTGCTATTAATTATCGACAGGCACAACTGTTATTATGGCAGGCGGGTACAAGTTACAGTTCAAGATTTTGTATTTACAGAGAATAGCGTATAGTACCCCCCCCTGCCTGCTACGCCGAGGGTCGTGGGTTAGATCCCCACAATACACAAATATTTGTTCAGTCAGATTTCAAATATTTGTGTTTAGTCTGGGTGTTTTTAATCTATAATAAGTATTAATTTAATTTAATCATGGTATTGTTTTTCCCGTCCAGTTCTTCGTGATCTTCGCGCTTCTGTGCGTGCCGGTGATGTTGTTCGGCAAACCGTACTTCGTCATGAAGGAGCAGAAGCAACGCGCGGTAAGTCGCACCATACACTATAATATGTCACCGTATCTCCAACGTCATCACGATTCACATCACTCTCTCTCTCTTTTCGGCCGATGTGGCGCAGTGGTAGTGCGACTGCCTGCGACTGCGACGCAAAGGTTCCGGGTTCGATTCCCGTTCATCTGTTGATATTTATCACTTTATGAATTTGTTCCCGGTCTGGTTAAGACATTGCAGGGTGAACCAACTGATTGTCCGATAAGAAATGGTTCCGCGCTTCTGAGGGCACGTTAAGCTGTCGGTCCCGGTTGCCATGATTACTTAGACGGCGGTCGTTACAAAACCATTTCAGAGGCCTACTAGTGGTAGTAGGCGGTTGAAAAACTCTGACACCAGGGTTCATCGGGTCGTTGGACGACTCGGTTTCCCACACGAAAAGAGAGAGAGGATTGACCATATCATCTAATCTGGTAGGTCTTTTCAATAAACTGGTATTTTAAGATCACAATCTGTATTAATCAACCAAGTTACTTTATAATCAAGTTTTCACGAAATAATAACCTAGACAGGTAAAAAATAACACAGTTCGTCCTTTTAAGACGCTTTTAACATGAAACAATACGAGATTACGCGGAACTAGGGAGATTCGTCGCCTCGAATGATACGCTGATTGTTTTTATCTGACAAACCTTGACAGCGCTCAGAAGACTTGACGCTTCTCCAGATTGATGTTGTCAATCTTGACCCGACGATTCTCTTCGAAAACAGCAAAAAAAAATTAAATGGGTGTGAAAGTTAATTATGTACATTTAAACAATGGTGCCTTTTGACTGGGTAGGGTAGAACTGACCTGACCCATTCATGTGAATATTTCATTGATTAATGATGATATTGACGATGGAGATTTTTTTAGAGGTTCTTTTATACCACCTTGTATTTTAGTCTTATCAATAAAAATAAAAAATAAAAATGAGTATCACACTTTTTCATAATAATTATCATTTCGTATCACACGTACTAAGGAGTAACCTTACATTCCGGTTATTGTGTTTTTCATTATTTTTATCGAATGGCATAAAGCCCATGTATTGACCAGAAAAGCAAATTGTCATTGCAAGTCTCCGAAAGATTAAACATGTTAAAGGTGTTAAATATCATAAGTCCAAGGTTTTCGCGGTTCTTTACAACATTTTCCAAAATGTCAAATTCGCTTAATGTCTTATGTCTCATTTTCTTTTGACTTCTATTGTTAAGATTACGTATTAACGCCTATGTTATGAAACTACAAGTCTAAATTCTGAGTACATTGCGTAGCCGGTAAATATTCTTGGTATCATAATGGCTAACTCACTAAGCAATGAGCATCGAATTTCACCTGTAAAAATTGCAGTCTGTAATCTGAAAATATCGGGCACTGGTTGGCAAAATGTCGTAAAATTGCAATGTAATTTAAAAGTATATTTTCAGTAGTTATAAATTGTTGTATTTTGTGACTTTTGGCATTTAATTACGTCTATTTCGACAGTTACGCCATTTCATTAGCATTGATATTTAGCAAGTTTTGACATTTTGCATAGTGGGAATGGCCAGGATGTTTTTCATTTAAAATAAATAGCACTCTGAATGCGCGTCATAACATTGTGTTATTTGCTTCTTGCTTCCATACGGATAAAGCTTGAGGTGAGACAAGATCTTTACTTAACAATATACAGGGTGTAAGGGACACTCCGAATACTGATATGGTGCATAAGGACCATGAAACTAAACATTCCATAAAAATGTATTTCAGGAAATGTCAGGCTCACCACGCTTGGCAGGCGGAAAGGCGAGCGCAGTGCATGATGTTGTATTCACAGGCAACGCTGCCTCCCAATCTCAGGACCATTATCCCTTAGTCGCTTTTTATAACACCCATGGGTAAAATTGGATGATGATGTAAAATAGGATTAAACATAAAAAAATAATTGGACTCCTATACAAAAATGTGTCACATTGTATAGGAGGACAATTTTTTTTCATATGTCGACTTATATTCCTTGGGGAAAGTTGAAAAAGTTCAGTTTCACGAGTAGAAATCACCTTAAAGATGTTTGCCCTGAATGAAATAGGAACTTATATTAACAAGTGCGTCGTTTATGTAGAAGTCACCTTTTTAATATTTGCACTGTATTAAATATTAACTTATTTTAAAAAGTGCGTCTTTACTGTTCTTAGCGTCAAGGTCACCAGAGCATCGAGGGCACGGCCGAGAACGGCACCGCCGGCGGCGCCGTGGTGCCCGCCGCGCACGGAGACGACGAGGAAATCACTGAAGTGTTTATCCACCAGGTGAGCGTATTGTACTTACCATTGGAGCATTTCTTTTTCAATATGCAAACTTTTCAGGATTGAGTCTGTACAGAAAGAAAATCGGCGTTGGCAAAAAGTGAACTTACATATGACGTCTGGGTGTTTTCTATGTATTGTATGTATTTATTTACAAAAAATAAAAGTATGTATGTATTATATCAGCTATCTAGTTCCCATAGTACTATGGCTTTGCTTAGTTTGGGGCTAGATGGCGCTGTGTGAAATGTCTTAGATATTAATTTATTTAGAAATTTAGAAATTTCTCATACTAAGGCGCCTTCAAATCCCACGCCATATAATTATATGTGGATGTAGAATTTTTTTTTATTTTTTACAGCCCAAACGGCTCACGGATGTTGAATAAGAGGTGTCAATATAATTATTTTCATCACGGTTTAAGGGACGGTGTACAGAAAACTTTGCAGGCATGACCTGATCATGAAACTGAACAACTTTTTCTATGGAGAATAGCTGGTAAACGAAAAAAATTACTTTCTATGGAAATTAAAAATGTTGTTTCCCAACATAGGCTCCAAAGTAAAAGTTGTTCATGTTCATAGTCTCATCATGCCTGCAAAGTTTTCGGTACACCGTCACTTACACCTTGTATATAAATTTCATAAATTCTAAATGATAAGATTTTGAACAAAAAAAACAACTTCTCACGAGCCGCATTCGTTTGTTGTTCAATAAATTGTTTTGTTAACTAGGCGATCCACACGATCGAGTACGTGCTGGGCAGCGTGTCGCACACGGCGTCGTACCTGCGCCTGTGGGCGCTGTCGCTCGCGCACGCGCAGCTCGCCGACGTCGCCTGGAAGATGCTGCTCAGGAAAGGTATGTAGCGACCTCTGGGAGCTGCGACAAGATACTCAAAGTGGTTCACGAGCAAGCAAGACGCTACAGAAGTTCCAACATGTCTGCAAGATGGCGCCACGAGATAGGTGTGCAGTGAAACAAAGAGCCTGAAACGCGGTATCGAAGTGTTTCACCGCGCAACGCATATATACAACTTCCAATTCTATGGACCAGTATTATCATCATCGGTTTTTCTAGCCGGATGGCGTCCAACGCTACGCTTGCGAAGGCGTGAGAGTATTTGTCACTAATACGACTTTGTGTTTCCCCAGGTCTGATGGTGTCGGACTTCCAGGGCGGCATTTTCCTGTACGTGGTGTTCGCGGGCTGGGCGGCCATCTCCGTCTCCATCCTGGTGCTGATGGAGGGCCTCTCCGCCTTCCTGCACACGCTGCGTCTGCATTGGTACGTATTCACATGGGGATCGGGAATAGGGAAATCACGCCTTTTTATGTTCAAACAGATTTTTGTGGACATTTGAAATTGTGTGGGTTTTTAGCAAGTTCGCAATATTTGCACGGTGATTCTACTCATGACTATTTTCGTGATTTCCAGGAGTTCTTCACTCCTGCCAAATCACGAAATAATATTGCATCTGTCTTAAATGTTATTCCAGTATGTATTTTATTTTGCATGGAAAACCAAAAGTGTTTGTGAGATCCATGAGATTGACCCAGAAAATTTTGCTAACTGGCTAAAAAGATATAGCCCTGTATGAACCCGATTACGGTAAAGAAGACGTCCATACAAGTGTACACCACCGCCTCCCCGCAAATACACTGTTGTTGACCTGCATCGGGTCTGGTACTAATGTTCCCTCCCACGTTGTTCCCAAAGGGTGGAGTTCCAGAGCAAGTTCTACAAGGGCGAGGGGTACTTGTTCCAGCCATTCTCCTTCGAGATCATCCTCGACTCCGCCGGCGGACCAGAAGAGTAAACCGCCGACCATACTTCCACAGTACAAGTTATTGCTACTTAAAAATATCTAATAATTCATGTTATTTACTCAAATGTATTCAAAACTATCTGAAAACCGAACGATTTTGGCAATTCTTATATTTTTGAAGAAACCATCGTAAAATGGCACCCAGAATGGGACCTAATAAAATTTTATTTGATTCAAAACTTACGTTTGCCTCGTATTGTTTATACTGTGGAAGAAGTTTCTCAACACGCTGCTTAAATTAAATTATTAAAATGGAACATACCTTGTAGGCAGCTTTCACTCTCATCATAAGAATAGAATTTATCACTACTTGATGTCAGTAGCGAGTTTGTCAGCCATTGAATAGTAACGAGATTAAAATATAACGATTGTTGTTTCATTGTATTTTTAAGAATAAACATCTATGTAGGTAGACATTTTTGTGACGCTTTGTTGTATAGTCTCCTAAACCCGGCTTAACTCAAAGTGCGAAATGCGTGAAATTTTGTATTTTATTAGCTGAACTTAGCTTTTTTTACCTTAATTAATTTTTGTCAGATGTAATAAAACAAACGTGTAAATTATTTCCTATTGTATTTTTTCTACTATCCGATGTACTTAAATTATTTTTCTATTTTCTTTATCCGAGGCTCTCTTTAATACTTGTTGAGGGAAATTGATAATATCATTCCAATATGTAGTTGTTCAATAAATAATATAGTAAACATATAATCAATTGATGTAGTAGTTTGCATGTTCCGTAGAAATACAACATGGTTATAATAATAAATGTTTAATTCGTAGCATATATTCTTGTTTTATTGGTTGGCAATAATAATATTATCAGACGCAGAAAGGTCGCTTTCTTAAAATGTATCCACACCAAAAATTTCGTTTTTGCGCAATGTCGTTTTCGCTAAAAATATCATCTTGTCATAAATTCGTGAAAGTAAAATGTCCCCTATTTTATAGGTACATCTACGTTTTTTGGCAAGGATAAATTTGGGAACGCCAACTTCTCATCTGAACGTAGCCGTTTAACAAAATATCTCGAGTTGGTAACGTAGATTAATCGTATTCGGCTCCTATTGTGATGCTGATGTCTCCAGGAAGCACGTTCGTCTTGTGATACCAACGATTGGTGTCCACCACCACTGCAACAACAAACAATGCTTTAAGTAACAACTATTCTAGGTGACTATGCGCCTCTAGAACATTCCAGAAGGTGCATTTTTGAAACAGGAAATTGATTTTGCGTGCGCCAGAGTGTAAAGAACTTACCACCGCTCGTACCACACGTTCTTCTACATATAGAGGTATAAGGTCTTAGAGTTAGTTCTACACGTCAATCTGCACACCTTTTCTAATAAACATAGGTCGAAATATGAAAAATTGGACCGCCCTTGTTGTTCAGTTTTACGTGTAGAACTGACCCTAAAAATATTTGCACTGAGCTTAATAGTACCTTAAATACCCTTGACATGAATGGATTCCATATGTAGAACCACGCCGCCCGGAGTATGCGAAATCAGATTGAAAAATACTCATCCTAAATTAGATCTAGGTACCCTTTCGTGAACAGAGGCTGTGTGTTACCTACATAAATCTCCCGGGGTGACAACGAAGCTGATCCAGACGCAAGTGTAGAGGCACTCGGGCGGCGGCGCCAGGACCCACTGCTTGTGCCCGCGTACCTGAGCCTGCCAAGACATGTGCCGCACGGAGTCCACCTGACAACAAACATCAGAATATGGAATTGAAGCGTAAAGGGGGAAATGGAGGTGGCAACAATTCAACGAAATAATCCATAATTCAGAGATAATGATTCACTTACTCGGTACCTGGCATAGTTGTGTGTAACATTCAGCATTTCATTATATCGTTGGCTGTCTAATGAAATATTATATTCGGTCAGTATCAGGAATAAAAAATCAGTACTAAGTTGTGTACCTACTTAGTAAGTTCGTAAGCTTGCCTCTACGTCGTAGCACCTGCTCTCGCGTAGCGCTAAAACCCTTATACACAACCCTGCTAACAGGGCCCGATTCGACAGCGTTTATGGTTGGCTGATTGACTGGTTATGGTTATATTGTGTGTGTGTCCTACATTGGCCATTACGATAATGTAATTGTTCAAGATAACTAGCAACCTACCGAATCGTCTCCTATTGGACGCGTCGAGCAGAAGAGTTTTACGCAACGTTTTATACTACCTACAAGTCGCTTTTTCCTTACAAATAATACCCACGTGCATATGAGCGCCCTGCCCCGGGCCGCCCATGAACACCCAGTCCACCATGTCGCTCTCAGCGGTCGGCGGCAGGAAATACGGGCGTGTGTAGTAGCCTCGTAGCCTGCGGGTCTCGTCATCGTAGCACGTGCTCCAGCCTACGTACCTGGGGAAACACATTCTCATCTCAAGAAATACAAGGTAAGTATTTTATCATTAAAAAGATTGTAGCGGTCGGACACCATACAAAAGTACCTACCTATTTACATACCTACTTACAATACAAGTTGATCGTAGTTAACAATTCAGAAACCACGTTCGCATTGCAATAGTAATGTTTACGCTGGTAATGCGTTTATAAATACGGGTTTTTTTTCTAATAAGAATTACTGAGTAACTTACCAAGGGTCCCCAGATAAGTTAGCTCTTTTCTCGTCCATAGAAAAAACTTCCTGCAGAGAGTTTAGTCCTGATTTATAGGCGAAATAGAAGCAATCGTTAATTTGCTTTCCCATTTTGCCGGCACTGTAGAAATTCGCAAAGAAATTGAAGTTGAACTCCTGAAAATAATAAGCTAAACCATAAGAATAAATAATAACAGTACTAAACTAAGATAGACATGGGTAACCTCACGGTATGTATCTTTGCAGTCACTAGAAAACGACGTTTGCCAACAAAGTCTAGACACAGAAGTTGTGGCACCACCTTCGTCATTCCGCAATTGGGGCGGCACCTTCTATCTGTGGTATTTTTACAGTGAGAATCTACTTCTTTACATACTTTCATCGCCGCCCAGTTCTTTGTAGCATCCGTAATGATCACAGGCACAGATTTGTACGCATATTTTTCTTCGAATTCTTGTGCGGTTATGTTGGCAACGCGCACGACATCATCCACTCCGGCACACATGTTACAGTCTTCAGGAGGGCGAAACAAGGTCTTCGATGAAGACGGTAGGTCCAGGAGGCAACTCTGGGTACAAAGAATTGGGAACTTATGAGACGGACCCTCGTGGGCTGCCTAATCTGCCTATCCTAAGTCTGTGTTCTCCTTTGTTGTTGAATTTTTTGTCTCCTCAAGGTTCGCATCAATTTTAGATGTTGAAATACCTAAACTGATCTCAAACGAATGATCTGACCAAAATGAAACATTCAAAATTAGGTACGTAGGTACGCATAAAAAAATCTTACCTTAGAAGACAGGTCCTTGTAAACATGCCAAGCACCAGCAACAACCACCGAGGTGATACACAAAACTAAAAATACGCAGTGTTTTAAACCTATTTTGAAGTCAAAGTGTTTTTTATCCGCGTTCTTATAAGTCTCCAAGCGAGAAACGTAAGCATTGCTTAGTTTGAAACTTTCAAGTTTTGTAAGAATTTTCAAAATCTTTTGTTCAGCTATTTTGTATTTTTTATCACATATTTTGGGGCGAATTATTTGGCTCATTTTTCTTGTTATTGTGTTCTAGCTTTCCGTTATATGAGTGAGGCGGGATGAGTCTTGTCAGGGTGTTTTATATGCTCGGGGTCTATATGGAGCTCGCAATAGTCTCAGAGGCAAGTGCCCATTTATATCCAAAGCGTCAATAATAAGTATCTAGATTTAGGTAGAAGATGGTTTGTCCCGTCGATTTCCTACTCTAATAGTTAAATCAAGTGAATAATAAACACTTGTTTATAACTAACGTGTCACGTTAGTCGTCATTTATCATCAATCACCTCTACCTCTAGCATCTAACACATCACACTCTATGTTATCGATAATAATAACAATAAGTTCAGTACCATTATACAATAGAAAATCACGTTGATTTAGGTCACGTAATATTCACAAAACTAGGTACTTACATATTTTGGTTGTTGCACGATGTTGTAGCAGCTCTTGGAGTATTCCACAAGGAGCTGCGTCGCCGGTTCAATTGGTATGAAATTGGAATTGTTATCAGCTCGCGACACCGCAACTGTGTCCCCATCATGTGCATCGGTGGGCACTCAGCCTTTGTTAGGGGAAAATTGATTTTCTTAGGTACATACATAATGGGTGTTGTTTTGGTTACTGGATAAGTAGATAAGGACCTACTTAGGACCTGTTTAAATCCATTTATGCTCAGTCAGAACTGTTCTTAATAAAACGGTTTTATTTAGTTACACCCTAAGATCTTGATCTGCGTAGGTACTACATACGCCTATATCCTTTGCGGGATAAGCAGAGCGAAAACGGCCGTAAATACGAGCATTTACACCACTTGTGACAAACATTTGAGGGTTATGGCTATTCTCATACAGATGCGTTACACTAATACATTTTCGCAATTTTTCATTTAATTAGTAATTTTCCTGGGGTTTAAGGGGTTTTAGTTTTACATTGAAATGAAATTGAAATTCTTAATTCAATGTAGGATAGTATAATCATATCACTTATTGACGTCATGAACCGTCATTGTAAAAAAAAGAAATTTGTATCACACAATTTTCTTTTTTTATAACAATTTTGTAATGTCCTAATAGAAAACCGGCTCGGGCGGGATGAAAAAATAAAAATCAAAGCACTGCCACGGGGCTGGCCAGGTTAATCACACGGCATGTAACTTTACGCCACCACCATCTGAAAACGATATTTGTTTCAAATTGAAGTCAAGATTTTTAGAGCAGTTTACATGCGTATAATTAAGAGACAGTTACAGAGACTGCAGAAACTGCTTTTAGTTTCCTTTGAGCTCGAGTGTATTTGCTTACTTGCATACTTTCCATAGTTTAACCAGTCCAGTACCCTTGTTTCTTAGCTTCGGAGGGCACGCCTACCGACTATGTCTCAGAAAAAACACCTCATACCTACTTATATATTTTAATGTGGTGCAAGCAATGCAATTGATGAAAAACAATATGGGCAGGGAAATAGTAATGGAAGTGGGCAGCGCGATAGTACGGTTCACGTACAAAGTATTACTTATTTTTATTTTTTTTATTTATTATGATGGGTTTGCTCTTGACTCTAGTCTAGGTCATAGGACCTATATAGTTTCGGCGCATCGGCTATGATGTGACCTGTCACGGATAAGCATCCATAACTCAACTTTGATATTTTTATACGTTATACTTAATCATTTGGGGATTATAAGTTCGTGATTTTGTTTGTGTCAACCTACGAGCAACGACGGCCTTCCGTAACGAGACGGAAGACCGTGTTGCTCGAAGGTGTAAACTCATCAACCAACTCAAACTAACTAACTTAACTACAACGACATCCGCGGCCTAAACAGCGAGCATGTAAACTGGTTACTCGCGCTGTTACCAGCAGCTGTTACTTTTCATGCCGCTGCCACTCTTGCTCCCTCGAATGTTGGCATTTCCGTGCATACCAGTGCCGTCGATTTGGGTGCCGATTTTTGAACCTATACCAAACGGCAATATGAAAAGTGGTAGGAAAATATTGCTAATTATGGCAACATTAATTGTAAAAAACTTATCAGCTGTCGCTGTCGTGTCGGTCGAGTTGTCAAAACAACTGAAAACGATGTCAAAACAAAAGTTAAACAATTTAGTATTCTTATCGGATAAAAATTGTACAGTTTATTTCGATTCTATTTCACTACCGCTGCAATCAAAACATTCGTAAATATTACTCAGATAAGATAGAAGTTGCGGAGCATTGCGATGGCCGCTATTTTAGGAGGAGGTCTCGCCGGCCTATCTACAGGTTACTACCTTATCAAAAACAAAGTGGTAAGCTACAATAACTTGAAAGTGATTCTCTACGAATCCAGCAAACAATGTGGAGGATGGATCCGAACAATAAAGAAAAATGATTACACTTTCGAACAAGGCCCAAGGACGATTCGGCCGAAAGGTGTAACAGGAACTAACACATTAAATATGATGCAGGATCTGGGCCTCAGTGAGCATATATGGCCAATTACGCATGATCATCCTGCTGCAAAGAACAGAATGATTTATGCGAACAACAATCTGCATGTTATGCCTTCAAATTTACTTGGTGTCTTCCAGAAAAAGAAACCTTTTTCTAAGCCTCTAATTTATGCTGTTTTCCATGATATCATGGAACCGAAAGGTAAAGATATGATAGATGATTCTATATATAATTTTGTAGCACGAAGATTTGGTAGAGATATAGCAGACTATGCAATTTCCCCCATGATTTGTGGTATTTGTGCCGGAGATGCCAAGGAAATATCTGTTAAATTCTTGATGAAAAACTTATTTGAGCATGAGCGTAACCATGGTGGAGTTATGAAGGGTGTTATGAAGACATTTTTTAAATCAAAGCCTAACCAAGATAATTTAGTGAGTGCTCTAGCTAAAAGGGCACAAGAAGAAAAGTGGAATGTTTATACTTTGAAAGGTGGTTTAGAAACATTTCCTAAAACTCTTCATAATTACCTTAGAGAAAATAATGTAATTATGAACCTTGACACTAACATAGATCAATTAGAATTTATTGATTCAAATACAGTAGCACTAAGGTGCAAGGATAAAGAAGATAGAGTAAATCATGTGTATGCTAGTATACCAGCGTTCCGACTTGCAGATTTGGTTGAACACCAGCACCCTAAGTTAGCCACCCTTCTGAAGGAAATTCCTTTTGTGACTGTTGGTCTAGTTAACTTATATTTTTCTGAAAGATCCTTAACTCCAGAAGCATTTGGATTTTTAGTTCCACCAATTGAAGACTCGCCTATTCTTGGAGTGGTATTTGATTCATGCTGTCTTCCTGACCAAAATGGCACTGTCCTTACTGTCATGCTTGGTGGGAGATGGTTTCAAGAAAGGTTTGGGGAGAATGTAACTCAGGGTCATCTGCTTGATGTGGCTCTGAAGGAAATATATAGAATCATGGATATAGCTCAGAAACCTGATGTTAGCTCTGTAAGTATACTGGACAGATGTATCCCACAGTACATTATTGGTCACTATGAGAAGGTTGCTGCGATCAGAGACTACATTAAGAAGGAGCATCTACCAATGTCCCTGGTTGGTTGCAGTTATGATGGTGTGGGTATTAATGATGTCATATACTCAGCTAAGACTCAAGTTGAACAAGACTTGCCAGTATTCAGGAAGCTGACACATGCAATTAGTGAAGAAAGTCTGTAGTGAAGTGAATGAATGATTACTTAAATTACAATGAAAGAGTAGTGGTGGGAGGGAGTTTTAATTGTTTGTTGGGTTCAAATATTTCTCAAGATGTTTAAAATATAAGTTATGGTTTAAATTATAGTTTTAAATTGAGTAAAATTAAACATGGTTGTATTTTATTTTATTAAAATCTATATTTAAAATAAATAAAATTTGCTCAATGATAAACTTCTTATCTAACTAAGCACATATTTGTAATACTAAATGTTGATAAATACAAAAGCTTATTTAAATATCATGGGACACCTCAGGCTCAGAATATAAAAAATATTTTTAGACCCTAACATCATTAAGTTTATTTATTTTGATACAAGAATACCGTAAATACAACTTGAGTTAAACAAAGCTAAGTAAGGGCTGCAGCGCAGAGCAAGAGCAGTTTTTGCAGGTGACAGGTGCAGCACTTTTGACAAGAAATTCGAAAAGGAACTCTATCGCAAATGAAATAAAGGTGTTATTGGCTAGAATGAGAGTGGCTCTCAAATTAGCTCGGCCGCTACCGGCAGCTTTCGTCATTCTAGACAATGTCACATTTATTTTAATTATTATTCTAATTTGAATTTTTATGAAAAGTGCTTATGCTGTCGTTGGCAAAAACGTCTGTTTGGTTCGCGGCAGCCCTAATAAAACTCCCAATTACTTTTACATAAAAAAACAATACTTTTTACAATTCGCATTTTTACCAGAAAAGCATCTCTTACACTTATGAATATCTGTATTTACTTATATTTAATTTAAATAAAAAAGATTTAAGCAATTCATTTTCTAGCGATGCCTAGATATTTTTTTATTCCCACTTAGTCTTCCACAATCATCATGATGTAAATAAAAATATTATATTTCATCTCCTCACAGTAAGACACTATTATAGTATAAAATAAGCAGTATAGCAGCACACAGTCAGGTCCCAAGGCGCAATAGAACCGTACTTCCCCTACATTTCTTTACTCTTTGACTGTACCATGTTGTGGTACTACTACCATGTGATATGAAATAGGGTCATTTTCTCCGATTCCCGTAAATTACCGGATTCGTAAATTATCTAGCAAGTGTAGTCTGCCTACACTGCAAAGCTAGACCTATTTCTTTAGTAAGTTAGTTGGTTACATGCCGTGTGATTAACCTGGCCAGCTCCGAGGCAGTGCCTTTATTTTTATATCCCGCCCGAGTCGGTTTCCTATCAGGGCAATAATTTTTTTTTTATAAAAAGAAGAAGTTTGAGTTATACAAATTTCTTTTTTATACTATGATGGATCGTGACGTCAATAAGTGATAGTACTAACCTAAATAAAGTAAATTTAATTTCCAGAAGTGAGATCGCACTTGCGGCAAGTGCACCATGGGTCGCGCAACATCACTAAGTAAATTTTTTAACTGGCATGAGAGTATAATCAAATGACGGAAGCCAGGCACAACGTAGCCATACGACGGGACACTTCACGTTAATTTTGATAAACTGCGAGCGTAGTGGATTTGACCGAAACGAATAAAACAATACAAAGCTAGATTTTGCACGTGTCATTTCGTGCCGCGTTAGTTTGTTTTTTTTTTTACAATATTGCGTCACGAAAAAAGGATATTTTTGGATGCACGCAATTTCGTTAGTGAATACGATTAATACCTTATTTTTATGTAAAATGATTGATTTTTATGTAACACGATTAAAGAAATTTTAAGTATTAGACCGGGTCTATCGCGATAGTATTTACCTAAATACTATCGCGACCCGGTCTAATACTTAAAATCGTTTTTTCCTGCGAACGGAATCTAGATAACTTTAGGTAAATACTATCGCGATAGACCCGGTCTAATACTTAAAATGAGTGAAAGTGATCGCGAGTGCTTAAAAAGTTATACGATTAAAGAAAGTTTGCTCGATAGAATTCTTTTTCAAAGTTTGGTCTATTTTTACACTTTTTTGCGTAGTGTATCTAATGAACATAACACATTACCTTTTGCGAATACGATACGTCTTGTAGGTATATTACTAGATTCTTGTCGTACAGTTTTTTGATTAAGTTGTTTATTTGTCGAGAAATTTCTAAAAGAATGAAAAGTCGTCTAAATAAGGCGATCTGTTCTCACAGTGAGAAAGTGGGAAAGTGACGTTTACAAGTTCACGGCAGGCCCATAATATCAGCATAATAAATATAAGGTCCTAATAAGTTCAGTGCAAATATTTTTAATGGACCTCATAGAAAGACTTGATCGTTTATCGACTCGACTATCGATCACAGTTCACTGGTGGTGTCAAGGCTAAGCAGGACAGTAGAGCGCAGTGTGTGGTCCCTGGGCGCGGCGGCGGCTGGCGGCACCGTGTTGCGGTAAGTGTACTGCAGCGTGAAGGCAGCGACCGCGGGAGTCCCGGGTTCGACGTCCGCGTCGGTCTCCACGCGTAAACGCAGCGCCAGCTTGTTCGATTTGCGCCACATTATTATGCTGGGAAAGGAGGGATCATAAGCATTTGCAGTAGTTCGTCATGTTTTTTAAATTTGAATGATATGTCAATAAAATTAACCTTAACAACCACAACGTTTGCTGCTGGGCATGGGCCTCCCCCTAATAAGGAGTTGTGCCATACTCACCACGCTTAGCAACCAAGCGTATTATTATATTGCTTTCACAAGAACCGCTGCTGCCCATTCCCTGGATGAATTTTTTATTCAGTCCTTTTTACGACACCCACGGGTAGTATTGGGGTGGCGATATTCTTTTTCTTTGCGTGTCGCGGCGAATTCAATTGGTATTGTAGGACCGATAAGGCAAGTGTAGCCGTCAACGACCTCGACATTAACTGGCGCCACGCCACTTCACAAAAAATATTTTTTTCTTTAGACAAACAATTTAATATCCGATCCCCATCTTTTTAGTAGAACCTGCAAACTCAATGAATATTGGCTGCAATTAAAGTTATGGCAGTTAATACCAAAAGTGGCCGTTTTTAGGTACTTATTTCCATAACTTTAATAGCAGCGAATATTTCATTGAGTTTGCAGGTTCTGCATCGGATATTCTGATAGATTGTTTACAAGAGATTTTTTTTGTGAAGTGGCGCCACTGTCGAGGTCGTTAACGGGTACACTCGTCATAAGATGACATTCTAAGCCAGCATTACACGGCATATAAAATAAAATAAACAAAAAAATGTGACATGTGACGCATCTCCAGCGGTTCGAGGATGAGGCGTGCAACTCACCCGCCGTCGTAGTCGTACTCCGCGGCGTCGTCGTACTCCGCGGCGTCGTCGCGGCGCGCCACCGTCACGCTCTGCTCGGGTATCGTCACGCGGCTCCTGCACGCCACGGATGTGACATGTGACGCATCTCTAGCGGTTCGAGGATGAGGCGTGCAACTCACCCGCCGTCGTAGTCGTACTCCGCGGCGTCGTCGCGGCGCGCCACCGTCACGCTCTGCTCGGGTATCGTCACGCGGCTCCTGCACGCCACGGATGTGACATGTGACGCATCTCTAGCGGTTCGAGGATGAGGCGTGCAACTCACCCGCCGTCGTAGTCGTACTCCGCGGCGTCGTCGCGGCGCGCCACCGTCACGCTCTGCTCGGGTATCGTCACGCGGCTCCTGCACGCCACGGATGTGACATGTGACGCATCTCTAGCGGTTCGAGGATGAGGCGTGCAACTCACCCGCCGTCGTAGTCGTACTCCGCGGCGTCGTCGCGGCGCGCCACCGTCACGCTCTGCTCGGGTATCGTCACGCGGCTCCTGCACGCCACGGATGTGACATGTGACGCATCTCTAGCGGTTCGAGGATGAGGCGTGCAACTCACCCGCCGGCGTCCTGCTGCGCGTCGTCGTCGTACTCCGCGGCGTCGTCGCGGCGCGCCACCGTCACGCTCTGCTCGGGTATCGTCACGCGGCTCCTGCACGCCACGGATGTGACATGTGACGCATCTCCAGCGGCTCGAGGATGAGGCGTGCAACTCACCCGCCGGCGTCCTGCTGCGCGTCGTCGTCGTACTCCGCGGCGTCGTCGCGGCGCGCCACCGTCACGCTCTGCTCGGGTATCGTCACGCGGCTCCTGCACGCCACGGACGGTTCGCGAACGCACGCGCTGAACAGAGACGTGTCCTGCAACGTCCACATTCATATGAAAATGAAATTACTTTATTCAATGTAGGATAGTATTATCACTTAAGATGTCCTGCATTTCTGCAGGGCAACAAGAAGATTCGAGGAGGTGACGTTGCCGGAGCACCAGTGAATCCAGTGCCCCAAACCTGGGAATTGGGTGAAATGGTTCCCGCCTAGCGGAGCTGATCACCCGTCTGCGAGCTCCGCAGACGTCCCAACCCGAGGAAGAAGAAGATTATCACATATTGACGTTATGATCTGTCATTGTAATAAAAAGAAATTTGTATAACACTTTTTTCTTTTATTATAAAAAAATTGTATTGTCCTAACAGAAAAGTGGCTCGGTGTATAACACATACATCACGCCTATATCCCTTGCTGGGTGGGCGGACCTTTACGCCACGTTTGACAAACATCTGAGGCTCATTTAGAAAATTGTGTATCGCCATAGTGTCAGGTCACCATCGCCAAAAATTGCAATAAACATGTAACCCTCGAGTTCCTTAGTCGCCTCTTACGGCACCAACAGGTAAGAAATGGGGTGATGCTATTCGAGCCGACATCACACGAGATTCATAAAACCCCTTTAAATATTGGGCTGGCTTAAAAACATCGCCATTAAACGCAGGTTTTTGAAAATACTGATAGCAGGTATTGGCCTCAATTCGGGATATAAATTTTTCTTTACTTGCTTTAACCTTTTCACCGCCACAGACGGGTATAGCCGACAACCCGCGACTTGCCGTCAGCGCCACGGTCGGGTACAGCCGACAAAACTTCGTCAAAGTTTATGTTCATAAACTAGCATTTCAAAACCGTATCTATCTTTTATTTTTCGCATATTGCATTTATTGTACCCTCTACTTTGATTTATGAACTTTTGCGCTTAGATATTTATTAGATTTGTAGTATAAATAAGAAAAATACTGATTACGTTTTGAAGCTGTCATAAGTACCATTCGCACACGCCATAGTCGGCCCCACACGACTGGAAGTGTTGTTCCTTACTAGTACAAATGTGAAATATCGATACATCTATAATATATTTTCGGAATATACTATGCCTAGATATTTGTCAAGTTTGTCATAACAATAACATTTTCTTATTATTTTAATGTATATTGAAAATATTCCCGACATCGATTTGTAGAAATACGCCAAGTATTAGACATTATTTTCTTTGTTTGATTGAGTATCGACAAACCGGTTTCGGCGACTCGTGCACAGCGATAATTGCTTGACCATTGTGAGTGCACTGTACGCCGTAGTCGGGTAAAGACGACACGCTCTGACGTCATTGCAATAGTGCCTTAAAAATAGTGATGGGAAAATGAGTGCCGACGAGCTTAGTTTAGCAGAACTTCTACAGATTTTAGAAGGCGTAGAGGATGACGTTGATCTGTCGTTTGAACGTGGATTACTCGAAGAAGAAGATTTAGAGGTAAGTAAATACCTAATAATCATAAATAATAATAAATAAATTAGGAGCGTTTGGGAGGGTTTCATGTGAACTTAATTTAACGGGTCAAATTGTGATACAAGATTATTATTAGATAATAAGAGATAAGATAATTATTTATTTAATAAACTTAATTACAAAAAGGTACACTTACATGAAATAATTCTGTGGCTTAACCATTTCCTAAACTAAGAATATGAATTCCTGTATCTCAGGCAAATGGGAAACCGACATAACTATTATTTTAAGATTTATTATATATTATATTCAATACTTTAACATTTTTTTTTCTATTCCTACCCGGTTTATTTGATTATTACTTCGGTTTGTTTCTATTTACTTTTTATAACGCCCTTCGTAAGGTATTGTACTTATATCAGCGGTTATTTATTAGCATTTCATAGTTACTTTAATGTTGTTACGGATGTTAATTTACAAACGAATAGGTACAATACTGTACACGGAGTAACACCTTGAGCCTTATCTTTGTCGGACAGAAATCATTGACATTTGTCTTTAATTTATTTACCAAAATGGGAAAGATTTTTTGAAATACATCAGACACGTAACCTCAATGAAGATTACATAAATAGTTTTAAACCAAGCATAATAGCAGCAAATGACAATAAAACTAGAAATATGCATTTCTTTTGTCTCTTGTGGTCAAAAACGAAATACCGCAACCTCATAGGATAAGAGCTGTTTGAACCCTATGCCGCCTGGAACAATTTATAGTTTTATGCGCACGTGTTTTATGGCCCTGTTTACTCAAAGTTGCAGTTTTTCCACGAAAGTAATGGATAACCATGGCGCATTTTACTTTTTATGTCTTATAAATCTACAAAAAATTACGAGAAAAACTGTGTTTTTACTTTTTTCATATCTCAAAAAATGGCCGAGATATTTAAGTTCAAAGTGTGTAGTTTCGGGCGAAGGTTTTTTAAAACGCGGGCGAGCGCAGACTAGCCGATGACGTCACGGCTCGAGTCATTCGGCAGTCGCGCTTACGCTAGCACGCCGTCGCGCAGTCAAATTAAATATTATAAAATAAAATGCCAGGAAAATACTGTATTGTGGCGCAATGTTTAAACTCCACGGTTAAAACACCAAATAAACTCTTCTTTTATGTAAGTAATTGTATCAGGCGTTACTTTGCGGAAGTCCATCTTGAGTCGACAGTTGAGTCAGTGCTCGGAACTCGACTGTCGAACATCTCCTGATGATGCTCCGTGGAGGGGCGAAACACGTGTAGAGTGTAAGTAAAACGGTGGAAGTAGTGCGAGTAAAGTGCATCGCCTGTGCATTTGCATTAACTTGCGGTACGTACGCGTGGTGCATTCAATTAGCTGCATTACTAGCCGTCATAAGTGCGGAAGAAGCTAAATACCTTGCTATCTAATTCAATCTTCTTTTATGTGCCTAAGGACCCAAAAATAAGAAAAAAGTGGCCGTAAAAAGAGTTGATTCAATAGGCCTGATTCAAAGTAGGTATACTTTAACACAAACTAATGTTAAAGTATACCTACCTACATATAGACGTACTCACGTACTTAGATTAGGAGTACTTGGCCATCCTGATTGCTTAAGTACCTACCTATGTAGGTACCACCTTGTCGTACCTACTCTACTTGCAACGGTACAGGCAAATGTGTGTATGTGAATAAAGGACTACCTTTAGGTCGATGCGTGGAGTAGACATGCGCCTCCTTGACCCACACTGTAGGTATAACAGTCGGCTGAAGTAGGTTTGCGTATGCGCCTCCTTGTCGAGGAGGCCGCCGCCGTGGTACTGGCAAGTAGGTAGGTACGCGTGGAAACCCATAGGTAGGTAGGTAGGTAGGTACGTACTTCAGGATGGACGCTAATGCACTCGCCAGTTCCACGGCGAGTAGGTAGGTACGCGTGGAAACACATAGGTAGGTAGGTACCTACTTCAGGATGGATGCACAAGCACTCGCCAGTTCCACGGCGAGTAGGTAGGTACGCGTGGAAACACATAGGTAGGTAGGTACCTACTTCAGGATGGATGCACAAGCACTCGCCAGTTCCACGGCGAGTAGGTAGGTACGAGTGGAAACACATAGGTAGGTACCTACTTCAGGATAGACGCACATGCACTCGCCAGTTCCACTGCGAGTAGGTAGGTACGCGTGGAAACACATATATAGGTAGGTACCTACTTCAGGATGGACGCACATGCACTCGCCAGTTCCACGGCGAGTAGGTAGAAACGCATGGAAACCCATAGGTAGGTTTTAACGGGCGCGAACTGTAGGTACCTAGGTACCTTACCTAGTATTACCTAGTATTTTTATCACACACATTTTGATTGAGTTGAGGGAGTAGGTACAACTAGGAACCTTATGGGTAGGTAAGGTACCTACTTCAGGCAGGATGGTCATGAACTCGCGAGCGAAAGTATTTTTATCACCGCCCATAGTAGGTATGTAGGTACTAAATAAAAAAAACACTATGATTCAGTTGAGATAATGCTTACATATACATTTTCATTTTTATTCCACGAATTTCGGCAGCGGTAAAATCTTTATTCATCATGAAATATTGGGCCACCATCAAACTATCAATTTTTGGCAGATTGTCGGACTGACCTTTAACAAATCCTGCTTACATTTTACTCACTACACTTATACATACAACATACACATAAACACCATATAAAGTATTTCTTTGAAAGAACGAAGAAAATCGAAACAAAATCACCGAAACGTGTAGCGCGCTGTGTTGCGGTCGCGAGTTGTCCAGAGCCGTGACGTCACAGTCTTAGCGCGCGTAATCTCCGAAATTCAAAATTGGGGTAAAACTTCTCTTCGTCATAACTTGCGAAATACTGCATGTATTGAAGTGAAATAAAAACTAGTGTAATGTACATGATCTACGCTCCAATTTAAAGTGTATATGAAAGTCATATTTTGACCCCTCAGGCTTATCCATTGGCACTCGTGCTTTTTTTTAGTTTGTGTTATGTTATGAGATATGTTTTTTGTCATTCCTTCAGTTTTTTTTTTGACGAGTACGGTCAAGTTAAAGTGCATACAAGATGATGTCCCGTCGCGAATATTTGAAATGGAAGAAAATAGCTGAAGCAGAAATAAAGGCGATGAAAAGTGAGTACAAAATACTGACCGAATTTATTATTTCAAATTATATGGCAACAAGTAAATTTATGGGCTTTAAAAATTATTATTATTAAGTACCTACTTACTTATTTACTGGACTTGACTATGTTAAATTTTAGTTTAGTAATTTAATAACAGAAACTTGTCCTTATGTAAAATAGACATATATGCCGTCGCAGTTCTGTAGGGCATTTTAAGACATCTTATCTATGTACAAAATAAAAGTCAAATAATATACTTTATCTTCATTTCTTTGTTATTTTGTCTCGTATTGTTTCTTTATATTATTATTTTGTCCTTCCACATCAAAGGCATCAACATACGTGACTGAATATTTTCGTTTAAAAATCATTAGATTTAAATTACTTACACTAAACTTATACCTAATCAATTATTGTGTATTCCAGATAAGCAAAAAAGAAAAGAAGCTGCAGAAGCTCCTTTGCCTAGTTCTACGCAGAAACATGCTGATAACAGACGTATGTTATTTATTATACTTGTAATAATTTATTAGTTTAATTATTTATTTAGAGTAGACATGACATTTTTTTTCAGAATGCCAATTTGACAAAAGACAAACTATTTTGAACAAAACGAAAGAAATGTTAAAAGAAGTCCCCGACGAGAAGTTGGACCAGGTTAAGGACGAAGAATGCGACCATAAAAGAAGCTCAAACGAATTAGTTTTTAAGTACAAATTTGAATATAAGTTTTGATTATGCATGTTGATTTTAGTGAATTTTATATCATATATTTAGTTTCGTTTCATATTATAGGTATATTTTTATGCAGTTGATATCTGTTAGGTATAATTTTGTATGTTACGATAGAAAAAGTGAGTGTGCATGTCGGCACTCCTAATTTCAAATTATGTATTCATAATTATATTTATTTAAGTTATACTTAGCAGATCAGTAGGTACTTGTATTTTGTTCGTTTTTATTGATCCAATTTCATTGTTATACATGATTCTATAACTTGTTTATTTTCGTTAATTAAAGATGTTGACACTAGTAATGTTTATTAAATATTTTATATTAAATCGTGTTGATTACTATTAAAAATCGTTTTTAATTAATATTCAACGTAAGTAAAATAAGAAAAAGAAATGAAAGAAAACAAATAGTCACAATAAAATATTAAAATAAATACCAGCATAAATCCTATGATGTTCTAATTTTTTTTATATACACTCGTCTCATAATGTTCGAATTATGAATTCGAAAACAGATGCATAATGACCTACTTTATGCATTCTGCCTATAAAAACTAGGGTTTACTATAAATTACAGAAGCGTAATGACTTAATGAGAAAACTCTTAATACGATAAAGTTGAGAAATGAAACGAAGTTTTTTTTTCCAATACTCAAATCGCTATCTTCCGCCGCACCTGACAGTTGTTGTTGTACGGTAATTTTTCGGATGTTGTTCAGTTGTTTTAATAGGTTTTGTTCTGTTGTTGTTCAGATGTTGTTCAGTTGTTGTACAGATGTTGTTCAGTTGTTGTACAGATGTTGTTCAGTTGTTGTTTCGATGTTGTTCAGATGTTGTTCAGTTGTTGTTCAGATGTTGTTCAGATGTTGTTCAGTTGTTTAGTTAAGTTATTGTTAAGACTCCACATCTAAACAACTGCTAAAGTATAGATTTTTAAAAATTCATATCAAGCCATATTACGTTCTCGTATTGAATTTGTCCTTGTATCGGGCCTTGCAATGGCCGGTGCGTACGTCTAGAAAAGTGTTTCTGAGTTTTTTTGGAGAGTGTAGATAAAATAGTGTATGCAACTGCTATAATTAGGCATTAGAATGCTCGTGTCAAACTATTATCACACTCGGCTGCGCCTCGTGTGATAAACAGACACTCGCATTCTAATGACCCCCATTATACGACAGTTGCATAAACTACTATTATCGATATTCTATATTACATCCTTATTTGTTTTACGGGTTTGAAAATATAGAAATGCCACCGACGCCACAGTCGTCTATAACCGACAACGCGATATAGAGAGACGCGTAATAGAGATGCGCCAGTGCTGATCGAAAACTGAACTAAAAATAAACTTGTTGAATATGCCTAGTGTTGTTTACGAGGCCACCACTACTACTACTATCCTATATTATTATTTTGACCTATATGAAATCAGAACTGAAAAGTAGAGGGCAAAATAATGATTTTAGATTAATCAAAACTCGGTTTAAAAAGTGTAGATTTATTTTTGATATGAACTGTTGGACATCTCTATTTTATTGAGTATTTCTTTCCCAAGAAATTGGTGTGGCGCTGGTTGCAATTTTTTACTCGAATGGCTTGGCGGCGAAAAGGACTAGCGCTGTCACTTTCCGTCAAATAGGTTTAAAAAAGGAAAGAAGATATATAGGTTTAGAAAAGAAGTCCTGTCGTATGTAAAACTGACAATGGGTTCTTCGCCGTCAATTAAGGGCTGCCGCATACTAAACGTACGTTTTTGCGCACGACAGCTCGAGCACTTTTCATAGTAAGTAATCTGAAAGTAAACCGCTCGCAAAAACGGCTCTTACTGTGCGGCGGCCCTCAACCGCAATTGTTTTCATCGTCGCCTTATTTTGACAGATTTATAACCCTACCCTGCAAGGGATTATAGGCGTGATATGTGTGTGTATAAGACATGACAAGATTAAGATATTTATAAGACATTACAAGATTCTAAACCTTATTGACGGAAAGTGACAGCGTTATTTTAAGTTAAGTTAAGAGAATTTGTATCCCGAATTGACACCATTATCTAAACGTGATACATTCTATAAATAAATAAATATCTTGGACATTTCATACAGCGCCATCTAGTCCCAAACTAAGCATAGCTATGGGAACTAGATTGCTGATATAATACATACATACTTTTTTTATAAATACATACAATACATAGAAAACACCCAGACTCAACACAAATACTTGAAAAGTAACTAATACTTGTGCTGTGTGGGGATCGAACCCACGACCCTCCGCGTAGCGTCATTGTCATTCCGATCTGACCTTGTCAATTTTGAGCGATTTGTCGAGCGACTAGTCGATATAATACATACATACCTATTTTTTTGTAAACAAATACATACAATTCATAGAAAACACCCAGACTCAACACAAATAACTAATACTTGTGTTGTGTGGGGATCGCACCCACGACCCTCCGCGTAGCGACATTGTCATTCCGATCTGACCTTGTCAATGTTGAGCGATTTGTCGAGCGACTTGTCGAGCGACTTGTCGAGCGACTTGTCGATGCTGGGCGGCTGGTCGTCTTCCGGCGCCGTATAGTCGGGCGGTAACAGCCGCAGCGTCATGTCGTGTGTGGTAGGGTTGGTCACTTTGATGAGCAATGCGGATGTCGCTCCCGGCTTCACCGGCTCGAACGAGATTATCTTCACCTCGGGTACGTGGTAGCTGAAAACCGTAAAAAGTAAATAAAATTGAGATGAAGCGCAGTGGGACGGTACTCCACATGGCTCGGGTTCAATCCTCGGCCGACGCTAACATTTTTTCAACTTTAAATTTTCATTTATAGAAATAAAATTGCTTAAAATATTTCCTGACTCCAAAATAATGAAGTAACCCCTATACATATGTAACATGCTTAACGCTTTACCACAAAACAGTTAGTGGCACGTTAAACGCGTGTCTAGTGTTTTTTTTTATGTAGATATGGAGATTTTTTTGTGGTAAGGTCCTTAAAGTCGCAAAATATTTGTGCATCTTAAGGCTTATGAACAATTGAAAATGAAAAAATGATTGAGTCTTCATAGTAACTCCAAATCAGTTGATTGGCAATTTTGATTGAGAGGAACAATCATTGTTTTTTGTATTTCATCCTATGTTCCCTTCGCAAAGTTGTTTCTTATCACTAGCCCGTCTGACACCAGGGTTCATCGGGTCGTTGGACGACTCGGTGTCCCACACGAAGAGAGAGAGAGAGAGACTAGCCCGTCTTGAGTTTTTACTATCGGTAACTAGTAACATTTCACCCTTTTAGCATTTTAAGTATATGTTTTTTGTAACGAAAGTACCTCGATCAAATCGGGGACGTGCTAAAGAAAGGTCAGGTCAAGAGTACCCTAAACCGACGAGCATGCATGAAGAGATTGATGAATGTAGATGAGGCGAAAGAAGTATGCCAGGATCGTAGTAAGTGGAAGGAAGTAGTCTCTGCCTACCCCTCCGGGAAAAAGGCGTGATTTATGTATGTATGTATGTACACAAACAAACTTCGCCTTTTCATCGAGATTTTTTGTGTTTTTAGGACCCAGGCTTTACAATCGACTAAACGCAACTTTAACGATTTACCCTATAAGTTACAATGAATGAATGTACTGAAAGAGGCCTTACAGTTGTTGTCGTATGAGGAAACAGAGAAATAATTAACAGTCTTTTCTTAAACCTTGTAACAGCAGCTATTAGTAAAAAATTACACATCTAGTTGACATTGACAAATATTATTTTTTTAACTGTATTCATCTAGATAATGTAAATGTATTTAGGTATTTTATATAATTTATAAAAATAGACGTATTATGTAAGTAATAAATATGACCTTGTTTGCCTGAGATACAGGGTAATCCTAGTTCAGGCTAAATTGTTATATTAAAGTACTTCTAAGTAATTTTACTTTGGTAATACTGACATTAAGCTTTTAAATAAATTATTCTATTCTTGTATGTATTTGTAAGTACTCACTAAGCGAGGAGCTCGATCTTGAACTTGATGGAGCCGGGGTTGTACTCTGGCTTGGTGAGGTTGTGGTCGCACTGCCGGCATCGCTGCGAGCGCTTCACACTCAGCAGCTTAGCGAGCGGGTGCAGCCGCGCCGCGCCCGCCGGCTGCCACTCCGCCGCGGCGAGCCGCTGCGGCATGCTCGTTACTAAGGGGACGATGAACTTGTCATTTATCAGGTTTTTTATTAGTCTATTTAATATCATACATACACACACATACACATATCACGCCTATTATCCCTTACGGGGTAGGCAGAGCGTAAACGACCGCAAAACGGACATTTACGCCACGTCTGACATATATTTGAGGGTCATTCGAAAAATTGTGTATCACCATAGTGACAGGTTGTCAGCCAATCGCCTAAAATTGCAATACACATCCTCGAGTCCCTTAGTCGCCTCTTACGACTCCCACGGGAAAGAAATGGGGTGATGCTATTCTAGGCCGGCATCACACAGCAAAATTTAATATCATACATACCCTTGCGGGGTAGGCAGAGCATAAATGGCCGTGAAAAACGGTAATTTACCCCACGTCTGACAAAAGTTCGAGGGTCAATCAGATAAATAAAATTTAATATCAGGTCAAATTAATTATATTACACGGACGGCCGATGTGTCGCAGTGGTAGTGCGACTGCCTGCGATGCTAAGGTTCCGGGTTCGATTCTCGGTGGGACATTCACCAAAGTTGATTATTATCACTTTGTGAATTTGTTCCTGGTCTGGTTCTCATTGCAGGGTAAAACACCTGATTGTTCGAAAAGAAATGGTTCCGTGCTTCACAGGGCACGTCAAGCAGTCAATCCCGGTTGCTCTGACAGAAGTCGTTACACAGCCATGTCAGAGGCCTACTATCAGTAGAAGGCGGTTGAAAAACTCTGACACCAGGGTTCATCGTTTCGTTGCACGTCTCAGTGTCCCACACGAAAAATAAAGAATTATATTACAAAAGTAATACTACAGAAGAATGGCCAACTCGACAAGAGATTATTTCTGTTAAGATAGATATATGGTGACCGCGTTCCATAACAGACAGTATTTATCGCACAGAACAGTAAGTCCCGCATCCCGCTCGCACCGCGGGTTCACGCGTGGACGACATTTCATGCTCTGTGATTTATCGGGAGCGGCATAAAAACTTAGGGTAAGTCAGGTGCTGACTTAAATATCGACGCCACACTGTTTGCGCAGTTTGATATGAAATGCATCATCACGTCGCATCACCTCTCGGTGTGAATTGATCGCTTGTGTGCTACGCGGTGAGCCCGCCATATCAACATTTCAGCAACAACTCACTCTGCTTGAGGTTGACGTCCTTAGTGAATATGTCGTCCGGCAGCCCGGGGACCTCAGCGGAGGCCTGACTGGGGGTGAAGCCTGCTATGGCGGAGGAGGAGCCCCCGTCTGAAGACGGCATGCCTGCGATATTACGCGCCATCGCGCCTGTCAAACCTGTCTTGTCCTGTCAAATTAAATAATAACATTATGATTTTTTTTAACCAAAACTTACAACACGGAAATTTTATGGACGAGAGCCCCATTGTTATAACTCATACAAAATCTTCTGAAAATTCGGGCAACGCGGGGCTTCCGCAGAAGGAAAGATAGGTACAAAACAAAAGAGGCAATCGCGCAACATAGGTTTTTAAAAGGGCCTTATGCAAAATTAAAGAAGAGGCCGCACTACGTATGAACAAGCTTTTGAAAGGCCCTTAAGGAATTGCCCTGCCTTACTACTAATGACAAGCAGAAATGATGCAAAAATATTCGGATCATTTAGATTCATGTTTATTTTCTATAATAGGATAAAAAAATATATGATTTTTCAATCTTGAAACTGATTTTCAAAACTGTACTCACAGTGAGTGTAAGGTATTTTCCCCGGATGGAAAACTTCTTCCTCTCCCGCTCAAGTTTCTCCTGCTTCTCCTGGAGAGCGATCGCCTTGTAGAAGTCCAGCAGCTGGTTCACTCGGGAAGCATTCGGATTGGTCCGCTCGGGCCACCCTCCTGATGCTGTAGGGATCAAAATGGTAGAATAATTCCTGTATGTCATTTAATAGTACAGATAAAGCTGTGCATTTATGTACAGTGATAATGTAATTTTATTAGTAAGGGCACCAAAAAACTACAAAACTTCAACTCACCCACAGGCTGGTCAGGAATGCCAACATCCCTGGAAGTCCATCTGCAGTTGAAACAGGACAAGTAGTACATTTTCTTTGGTTGCTTGTTTTCTACTTTAGCATCACCACCTAAGTAAAAAAAAAGAATTATTGATACATTCTAATTCAGTTAAAATCCCACAGTAACTTATATGTCTCTTTTCAAAGATTAGTTTCAATGGGTTTAGTCCATGGATATGTATAGCTGTCTCGTTTGCCAAAGGCAAAGACAATGTGATTTGTATGGGTTACTCTAATAAACTTCTAAGCAGAATCTATGCTTTCTTTATGTAACATTTTTTCTAAATAAGCAACAAGGGTGGCTGTTATTAATTTAAAAAAACTAGTGCATTTTCTATGATTAGATCTAAACTAGTAGTCAGATATACCTGCAGCAATGTCCTGAGGGTTCTGGCGAGGCTGCGCCAGCGTGGCCCGTGTGGACAGTGTGTGGAAGCAGCTTGGGCAGTCGAAGCAACTGCTGCAGCGGTTCTTCTTCAGCCGGGCCTCTGACGATGGCATGTTCTCCAGACAGTTAGCACAGTAGTGAGAGTCCACCTGTAAATTGTCAGTTTATATACTACAATAGCTACTATATGCTATAATTAAATAAACAATGTTTTTTTGTTAGTAAATGGCACACCATTTACAATACTTATTTTACCATGGGTGATTTAGTACCGAGCAGTTTCTTTTTATTTGTATTGTAAACTACTAGTACATACAATCACAAAAGTGCACAGGTGTGCCTGGGAGTGCCTGTGACTACAAATGATCTGAGGTCAAAATTTAAATGAAAGGCGTTTTCGAAATACGTTGTAACTTTCAGTGGAATGCTAAAGTAGATTATCGAACTTGACAAAATAGTTAAACAATGAGAAAATAGCAAGTATTTATTTAAATAGGGTACCTCATGACAAATGCAAAAACCACATCGAATTTTCAGGCAATGTCGACAAAAGTATAGGCTTGTTATAGGCTTTAGCTGTCCACAAGAGCACACATATTTCACGTAATCGGGTTGAGTTAAATACGCCATGGTTTTTCACGACTTTCACTCAAAATCACGATAAATTTATATGAACATTACGAATTATTGCACTGTCAAAGCACGTCAAAGTCAATCAGTGACGTCACCGTAAAACGCGATCAAAACATACAATCAAAGCCGTACGCGATATTTTTTCATGTATTTTCATTAATAAAATTTGCCATAATAAGCTTCACATGCTATTTTGCTAAATACATAATACACATAACTTAATTTGATGAACTTTTGATTATTGCTTTTAGTTATCCTGAGTTCCTTTTGTCTTGTAAAATAAATAATTATGAAAACGAATCTTCTGAAAGTAACCAGATAAATAGTGTTGCCCTATTAAAAATATATTTCTTTTCCATAGTTTCTCAGTTTATTCGTTTCAGCCATGCGGGGATCAATATTTAAGTCGATGATTCTTCCATACTTGCTGCGTTGTTGCTTTCGGGATAAAGGAGGATTGGGCTTAAAATAGCATGAACGGCAAAGAAGTGCTTTGTGGATTTAGGTGTCTCATAGGGTCTTAATTTGTGCGTATTCCATATATTATGTTTGTCCATGACACCCCGATAAGAAAATCCTTGCAAGGGCAACAGCTGACTCGGTCGTGCATTTTGTAGAGGAGGTGCTAAAAGATATGCATATTTCGACCTAAGTCGGTATGTTCCATTGGGAAGTCATTTAGCGGCTCAGCTTCAATCTTCAATAGGAAACCATTTATTTTCCTAAAAATGCTCACAAAAATATCTTTATCACGTACGCGCAATAACAAGAAGAAAAATCAAAGTGAGATTAGCATTATATCAAATGTTCATGTGATTTCTGATTATAATGATTACTAGGATAACATAAAATTTCAGAAAGTTTCTCTTGTACAACAACTTCTCTTTCGAATTCTGTTGTCTGTCCACTAAAAGATGTATCAGGAATGTATACAGGCAACTGATCAAAATGATTGTTCACAACATTTTAAGGATTATCGTTACAATAAACACGGCTAGAATTTGAATTCGGATTAAAGTCGTGAGTTTGAATAACATTTAAAGTTCGAGTAGGTACCTACTATTAAAAGTTTGAGTTTTGTGGAATATCTGAAGTTTGGGAAACTGAACGAATAATCTGATCTAAATGTTCTTTCAAATAAAACCTTACCTTCATCTAGCACCTTGCTTATGTAATTTTTCCTACAACTTCATCTATCACACGCTTGTAAACACTTTTTTGTTAGGATTTCTATAATCTCAACAATATACATTCGGGGAGCACTTTGAAAATTTCTTCCCTTTTTCCTACTACTTTGTCTTTTCTTTTTTTATCATTATTAGTTAGTAAATCAAATCTAGTTCTTAGTTTCCTTTGAAACATTAATTGCGAAGGCCTGATTAAGCGCCTGTTACCATGTGAATGGAACTTCTGTCATGGAAAAGAAATTAATTGTGGTTTTAACAATAATGATTTTTTCTTTTGAGGGTATTTTCGAATGTTAAGACTCTAGTCGTGCTTTAGACCTTTAAATCGAAAGAGTGGGACTCTGTCGAGGAGAGGAGATACAAATTCTATCAATTTAGTTCACAGCGGCTATCGTAAAATACATGCTTGGATTCCTCACACGCACACTTGCGGACAGCATATTAACAGTTAGGTCCTTTAAGGCATGCCAACAGGAACCTACGTGCGTACTTTATTGCTTTCTAATGGCGTAACATATTGCGAAAGGGATCCACTTATGTCACCCGTATTAATTGCCAGCTTCGATGTTGATTTAAGTTGTTTAAGTTTATTTCGACTTTGCGAGGAGAGAATGCCTAGAAGTAGGCCGAATCAAACTGGTTAATCGAAACGCCCTACGCTACGGTATGAAAGTCTATGACGAAAGTTGATCGGAATGCGAATCCAGGAAACATTAAATTCCATGTGCTAAATTGTACTTACTCGTATTGAGCTGGTTCATCCAGAGCAGGAAATAACCATGTAGCTACTTAATCTAAACTGGTACTCACGGCATAAAATTTAATTAATATTACCACAGATACTACACTACGTAGATGTTACCTATTTTATTAGGTATTGCTGTGCGGTGCCGGCTTAGAACAGCATCGCCTGAATTCAACCCGTGGTTGTGGTAAAAATCGACTAAGGGATAATCATCCAGGGAATGGGCAGCAGCGTTCCCTGTTATAATGCAACATCTTGCACTGCGTTCGCCAATCCGCGTGAGTGGACTGCTATGATATGCAGCTATCATGTAAGGTATATAAGGTATTTAGGACTTATCCGCACGCACGAAGAATCAGTCATTAGTTTATTTAAAGCTTTCTTTATCTGTCATATTATAGGTATAACTAGTACCTACGTTGATGAAGGTAGTTGCTAACCCTACTACCCATAGTATTGTCACAGTCCAGTCACGCGTGATATCAAACTAATATCTTCAAAAATCTTCAGCTGCAAATTGTATTAATCAGCTTGTAGCAAGAAATTAGACATACTATTCAGCACATCAACCTAGCGATCTAAGGGATCAACTTGTCCTCGTTTTACTTACAGCTACTAAGAATAACCAGTATAAGTTGACGGTTGGTATGCTGATTATGCATTCTAATTTCAAATGACACTTAGCCAGACAAGATGATAGAATGATTGTCTGCGACAGACTACGAGTCTATGACGAGTCGGTACTCCGAGGGTCAGAGGGTAATTGACATTTTACGCGAAAAGATGATGTAACAGACGTAGTACGAATACATCGAATTCGTAGATCGGTAAGATGGCGATGAAGAGTGACATACAAATGACACACAAAGAAAGGTCAAGAGAAAATGTCTTATTTGCTTGTATTATAGAGATCCACGCATCTTTTGTTTGTTTGTTAAGCTCTCCGCATATCCGACTTTCATTACTAACAAAAATGTGTGTTTGAATGCATCATTGGTCAGTGATCAAGTGACATATACAACGGCGTAAGCACCTACTTATCTCTTTCGTAACCATTTACAACAACTTGTGGGATACGAATATGTATTTACATACTCTTCTCTTACTAAGTTGCTTTGAATCGTGTTTGCACCTTTGTGTTACAGCGATAAAATTATTTTGTCATAGTGCACACGTAGGTAATAGAGGTACATAACAGTGAAACTTACTAAGTCACAAAAGATAGGGAGAGTTACTGGAAGCTCAATGTTTATACTATTTTATAAACCATACAATAAACTTGATAGATTATTGTACAGTCAAGATCAAGCTTGGTTAGACACTAAAACTGCTAATGTAAGTCTTATGCGCGCGGCATAAGAACGGCCCAAAGTCCAACTGTCTAACCTAGCCTGATCATGACTGTATCTACAAGTGAATAGATACCTACTAAACTAGAATACCTACTAGATACACCAATAAAGTTGTAGCAAGTATAATATCCGTTACTCATTAACCGCCGTACACTGCTTTAGGCTACTTGAATAATTTGTGCGGAACGCGCGATTTAAAACTTACAATCATCAAGCTTCAAGTGACTCAAAATTTTTAATTAATCTTACATTGCGAGTACGTAACTTCGAAAAGCTGTTATAGAAATTGAACCTAGGTTGCAGAATGCATCATGTTAATTAGTAACCCTAACCATAATTTTACAAATAGGTAATGTCTGCAGAATAATTTGAAAATTATGCAATTGGCGCCAAGAAGCTGCCTTTTCAATTAGTGCTTGAAAGAGCCAGACTACCTTCGTAGAAAATGATTGTTTTGTTATAGGGCTCTATCTCACACGGTTACACTCATGCTTCTCCATCAATGACACATGATGGAAGTTATTTAGAGGTCTCAGAGGTATTTAAGTACCTTATGTCATATCCGGTACCACGAGCCGGCTTGTCGCCACTTCATTCATTGCTTTTTATGAATTCTCACACAAATTAACGATTTGCGGAACTAAAACTCTTACAAAGGGCTCTATCTAATATCTAAACGCTCTGCACATACATAATAACGGTAATTTGAACTAATAGTAAGGTACCTCTCAAAAATTAGGTATTTATGTGAAGCAAAAGTGGCACAAATGTGTGACTTACAGGATGGCAACGGGCAGGGCAGCTTGCTAGGTAGACTGGTAGTGCAACAAACTTACAGGTGTCCCACTAGACAAGATCCTAGTGCACCGGTTTGCGCGGGGGCAGCCGGCGGCGGCGGCAGCGGCAGCGGCGGCTGTCGGCTGCCCAGCGCCGCATAAGGTCGGGGAGCACGTTTGATGCCATTGTGCAATATGACACACGCTGCGCTAAGGCGCGCGTACTCTAACATTTTCCCGCCAAACGCCGCGCGCATATACCGTTTTGAATTTAATCATTAGAAAAAAGTTTGTTTTTTATTGTGCCAGGATTAATATACTTTTAGTCTTTTTGGTAGCAATTTATTTTTCATAAAATGAAAAGTGATTAAAAATTCTTTAGAACTTTTTGAGTTTTCGCTATGTGGTGAGCGGATAAGTGATGTTCCGGAGCGGGATGTGTCCATCATGTGGCGGACCCTGGGACTGATCCTGCTCCTCAATGAGGCCCTCGCTTTCAATATCAGTTTGGGAATTTTCGGCAATACGGTGAGTTAGCGCAGCGATATATTTCGACTTGCTAAAAGTTTTTTATTTTTGGTGTTTTTGGAAAACTCCTTCACCTAGATATACCTGGCTAGACCATGGGCTAGACCATATTTTACATAGACATACACAATTATACCCCAATTCAAGAAATAGTAGGTGTATCCAAGTCTAAGGAATTAAATACGTACTTCCTATTGAAAACTAGGTTAATAGGTAAGAAATGGTCTCTTAGAAAACATAAAAAGTGTGATGATAACTAACTTGCAAAATGTTTTTTGCGTCTTTCAAGACGAGGTTATCAAGACAATTCACATACTAATTAGCACATAGCTTCATTGCAAGCTTTTTGTAATGCTATCACTAGGTACTCGTACAGTTCTCACGCTGAAATTTTAGGTTGATGAAGCGCTTCGGTAAGAACCAAAGATGAAAAAGCGCAAAAAATAAACAACCAACAATCTGCCAACTGATATAAGACCTATGTACCTATATGTATTTTTATATAAAGATGATTTTCGCAGGGAGATCCGTCTAACTCGCTATTGATAGGCGATACTTGCCAAAATGGAAATCAGATCTAAAATAATTCGTTCGACACCACGGTTTAAGGGGACGTTCGTCGATTCAGTGTCCCATACGTCACATACGTAGAATAAGAATAGTATTACAACTAAATTCATAGATAAGTTAAGTAGCTAGAATTGTCCTTAGATTTTATTGTAATTATTTTATTGCGCTTTTTTTGGATGCAAACCATACCAGGCGCTCACTAAAAACATTATTACTATGTCTTCTATTCTAAAACTAAAGTACTGTCCCGCGCAACAAGTCTAACAAATGCAACCATTGCTATAAAAAATAATGTTCGTAATAACGAACATCGTCTAATAGTAATAGGACATCACAGTACACATATTTCATGGTTGTCGCAACTTATAAAATGGTTGTAGATGGCCATAAAGCAATATGGTTTACAATGTTAGCTATTTTAGTTAGGTTATATTGTTATGAATTTACGATAAAGAAAAGTAACAAATGTTGAAGTAAAAATGAACGACAATTAATTAAATACACTTAACCTTAACTTAACTTAACCAACTTTATTTATTTACAGAACGTATATATAAGTAAAGTAGGTATATAATTTGGCCAAAGGGATAGAACGCGTCATAAACAACAATTCTAATCATACAAAAAAAATTAAGTATACGAGTATGTATTTTAATATTTACCTATGATTTCACAAAAAGTGTAGTTTTTTGAACTCAATATTCCCGTACTTGTTACTACAGGTAGGTCATAGGTAGGTACTTAAAAACGCAACTTCCATATAAAAGACATCAACGCGTTCGAAAATAACTACGATTCAATATTTTGCGGTAAAGTACCGTTCTTGGCAAGACAAGTCAAGTTATAGGGATAAGTTTTAAAGAGTGTGAGAATTAATAAGAATTTATCAAAATAAATTTCTACCAAAAAACCTTTAACAGGTAATGGGGGATATTCAGAATATTTAATGTGTTTTTAAACAGATAAGGATTTATTAGTAGGTCCGTTGACTCGGTGACCCATATAATAAGTACGTACCTACTTATAACTCAACTTAGTTGGATGGGGTGAATAGGTAAAGATACGTACATATCTAAATTCACGCTACCTACTTCGTCATTAATTTCGGCTCTAATTTAACCTTGAATACGCATATCGCATGAGTTAAGCGGATTTGTGTTTTGAAATAACAATCAATCAGCTTTTCGACTAATGTCTTTCTATGACCTTTTAGAATCGGAAACTTTCCAAATGCATGCAAAGCGTAGGGTGGACGTTGCGGTCACAAACCACCAGCTTGGGCCAAATACCAATTCATAACAACATTTTGTGCAATATTTCTCGATTTATTTATTTATTTATATAACTTTTGGCAGTACATCAGAACAAACTGGTTTAGGGCGGTACGTCAACCCTACCCTGCTTCATACATAAAATCAATGTCGGTAATGTTTAGGAGTCGAGCAAAAACACCCGCTTAGTGCTGTTTCGTGAGCTGGAACAGGAAAGTGCAATGGTTTATTCAGATAATAAACTAGGGTCAGTTTCATAATGTAAGCTCCTCGGTTCCTGGTAATTTAAGCAGGTCAGACTACTGCTGGTTTTACCGTGACTACATAATAAGTAGATCCTCCATTTTTATACTGTACGGAACTTTTGAAATATCTGTCCACTGTTAGATAAAAGCACACTATATCCCATACATTTATTTAGACGCGTTCACGGACACAAGACGATTTAAAAATTAATTAAAAAAGAATAAAGATACCTCGCATAGGAAGTGACACAGCATTTTAACATTTTTGTATGGGAGGTCTATTATTTTTTACTATTTTTCAAAAACACACTCTGAATATATTTGTACTTAATCAAATATAACCGTATATAGGGTGAAATTTAACTAATGACCGATATCGAAAACTCAAAACTGGCTGGTGGTAAGGATCAACTTTCCCCAAGAAACAAAAGTCAAAAAACGAAAAAAAACTGGACTTCCCATTGGATACAAAATTGCCGATCAACTGATTTTAGTTACTATAGAAACTGATTTTAGTTCTTGGGGAAAGTTGTTCAGTTTCATAGGTGGGTTTACCCTTAAAATATTTGCAGCTTTTATTTTTACGTACATCCTGTATAATAATTTGCCGTTGCTAGTTAACTTTAACAGTCAGATTATAAATAAGTACTACAGGTTGATCAAAGTTAACTTATCACGATATATGGCATTTAATAAGAACCCATTTACGCTGACAATTATATATTTACAGTCTATTACACACCAGAAACACGACAAAACCTACATTTATGAAGAAATATTGAGACAACGCCGTAGATAATAAAATATGCAATATGCTGCAAGTTATAATACTTATTTATTATTTCATTATAATTTAAGCTGCAATTAGGACGGAAAAATGATTTATCTGAAAACACTGAAATTATTTCCGGCAGGTCGATAACACGTAAGTATATAGGTATTAAAACTCAATACTTGTATGAAATATGTAATATATTATGTAGTTTCAAAATAGCTTTTTCTACTCGTGTGTAGTTTCCAGTATTCTGTGTTAATATACGTTCATAAAAACAATAATTACGCGAAGGAATTTAAAACGATATCCTACCGCTATTCACAAATTATCGAAATGTACTTTTACGTAAACAGGAAGACATTAGAAACATTAAATCAAATATTGTTGCATTGTACATACTAATAGGTTAACCAATTTGGACCAGTTAAGTGGTTTGCCAACTTAAAGGATCGTGATAGGACTAAGTTGCTGCGTAAGTAAGTTTGTAACAAGCTGGGGCTCGCTCATAGCTGTGGACACCAACCAATGACTATAGTACCGCCGCTGAGAGAAGTCGTATTTGACAGCTGTCAGATTCGTGATAATACTATGGCAGAGGGTCCATTTTCCTTTGTTGACATCTCTTTTAGTATGGAGATGACAGCTGTCAAAACCGACTTCTCTCGGCGGCGGTACTATACCAAGTTAGAAACAGTTTGAAGAGCTACGAGCATGTTTAGATATGGTATTTATTATATCATTGTGTATCAATTTATTTACTTTATCTTTGCTCCTTTGCACGTTCAGATTAATCACATTCTTTTCATTACTGGCACTCAGAGTTTGGCCCTAAGCCTAAGAAGAATTAGGTATCTGTAATTTATTTAGCTCATATAATAAAATGGATTAAAAAGAATGGAAGGTACCGGTAGAACGGGGTGACTTTGAGAAACGGGGCGACTTTGATGATTACTCAAAACTTATGGTTTTTTCTAATTATCTGCTTGAAACGAAACGTATCTAAAAAAAACTTTTTCGTTTTGGCAAGACTGTCTAATAATCGGCCATATTTCATCGAGGTCTCAAAACGTGGGTACGTCGCGATTAGATAAAAAAATAAATTTATTGCAGTAGTCTCACAGAGTGCAAAACTTTGGGTAGAAAAACTTTAAATGTGCAGCCGTAAGTACTTATACTGTGTTTTTTGTGTATGATTTATTTAATTATTCGTTTCTTTGTGTACACAAGCGTTTTTTGTCAAGTTATAATTCGGCGGCCATTTTGATTGCTATGATTGCATTTATAAATAGGGGCTACTTTGATACCATGCATGAGGCGACTTTGATAGAAATCAATTTCGCCCCAGTAAGCAATGTCCAGCTACTATTTGATCAGTGTACCGCTTATCAATGTAACCCCGTTTTAATTTTCTTTGTTGGGTCAACACGGTTCGCACATACAAGAAAACGCCAGGGACGCGAAATTATAGAAATTACAGTGATGAGACTTTAAGGAGATGTGATATTGATCTCTGTAGATTTAAGTGAAGAATTTTATATAAAATTTTCTTACATTTATTAGATTATTTTTGAAGTTTTTAATTAGAATTAAGAATGAGAAAAAAAAGACTGTCTTGTTGTATTAGTAATTAATAAAACTTTATTCAATAATTTATTGCACTTTTTATTCCTGAGTCTTAATATTAATGCTCCAACATACAAAAAAGAAGGACTCCACTTATCATCAATTTCGCCCCCAGTATCAAAGTAGCCCCGAAAATATTAAAAATCAAATATTTCCGAAAGTAAAATTCTCAATTTTGTTTTTTTTTATTGTTTTGTGATCTCAAAAGGGGTGTCTTTCCAAATCCATGAAAAAATTGAGTGGTATCAAAGTCACCCCAATCGTATTTTAACTTTGATAACGAATATTTTTTTATTTTACTCCGGAACAGGTCATGATTTTTCATTGCTTCTCATAAAATACTAAAGCAACTATTCAGTCCATCATTACTGTATTTTTTAAGTTTCGATAGAGTTAGAAATGAAGTAACAGAAATAATTTTTATTTTAAAATTAATCAATTTAACCCCGTTTTACGTAGTTTGTGACGGCCATGTTTCACGAAATTCGCGTAATTTTTCGTTAGTAAAACAAAACCCAAGCGTAGTCACGACGACTTAGTCTCGGGTTTCAATATTGATTCATCATATTTAAAGACGTTTCAATATTCATTTCGGTGATAAAAATAATTATATATTTTTTCAATTCCGTCTATAAGTAGATGGGAAATAAAATCGCACAGCCAACAGAATCTCATGTGGTGGATAGAATAACAACTTACTCCGTGGCGATATCTTCGTAGACCACAACCGGTGCGCGGTGGCGGCACCTCGCCATTACTGCATCCATATTCATTGCGTCTAAGAAATACAGGATCCCTAAACTGCAGGGTTTCGACGGAGGGTATTTAAGAATAGGGATCCATTTTTTTAGATATTGTTTAGGTTGTGAGATTTTGGGAATCACGTTTTCACACGATAGTAATTTTTTTAAAGAAGTTTCCAAGTAAGCTACATCAGAGTGTTATCTATCTTTCGAAAAAGTATGTCATATTATTACTGACTACCTTCCTATAATCATCAGCTGAAATATATTTTGCGTTTTTAAACAGGGTTAGTTAAGGTAAGGTTATCCTTCCTACTTGCTGCCAATTGATTTTTACTTTTATCTGTTCTAATTTTGCAAAAGTACCGGACTATACTTTGAGAATCACTGGCCTATAGAAATGGCTGCCTGTTAGGAGATGTATGTACTTGGTTGTTACCACATCGAGGAAATAGGCTTATTATACAAACTTGTGGGATTTATCTTACACTCTTTGATCTTTTATATCATAAGCCTCTCAAGAAATTGCAAAATTTGTTACCTGAATGCACTCGCTCTGTGTGCAACCATCTTTGGTTGAATTTATCAGACAAGCGAAATAAACTACTGCGTCTTTTTCTTTTCGTGTGGGACACCGAGTCGACGAATGGCTCAATGAGCCCTGGTATCATAGTTTTTCAAACGCCTACTTATACATTAGTTAGGTAGCTAGTTACTTACCGGCAATTTAATAAATTGAAAACTGAGGCTAGTAGCTTTTAGTGTAGTACTTTGTACTTAACTTACAGACTTAACCTTACAAATATACCAATGGCACAGTTTGAATAGGAACATACCCAGCTCATTAACATTCGTGCTATTCATAGACGATGTTTACTTTTTCTTTCATAAGTGCTAAGAGATCAAGTTCGTTCAAGATCATTTGCGAAAGATGAGGCAAACTATTCAATCTTTTTTACTTCACAGAAGCGAATGGGGCTTTGTATGCAGATTTAAATTGGTAGAAAAGAATTATATGCGATTTGAACTGCTATTAAGGGCAACTGAAGATGTAGTTAGTAAGAGAATTATGAGATTTCGCTACGCAACTTCAGGCTTCCTATATACGAATTCATAGTTTCTGTAAGGATCTTTGGTTACACTTGCAAATAGGTGGTTCTCCTACTTGTCGTCCGCCGCTGCGTATTATTAACGCAACGTAACGCATGCGGCTGTCAGACAAAAATAAATTCCGAATTCCGATCTCATTTGTCAAGTCATTTGGAAGACGCCGTAAACGTACCGTAACCGTATTTGTTCCCATACAAAATATAAGATCCGAATACGCAATTTCTTTTGGTCTGTCTGAATGCGTTACAGTGCGTTAAAAATACGTAGCGACGGACCACGATTATCTATCACGAGCGAGCTAGCAGCCGATATTTGTATATCTCCTTGAGTAATTTCGTTATCAAGTCGTGAGTACTTAGTCCGTAATTGTTAATGTAACTTTAATTGTTTAATAAAGACTTCGCTTCCTCGCTGCGGTAGCCCATATGGAAGAGGCGTTGTCACTAGTAATGACGAAAGTCGCAGGTTCAAATCCTGTCCGCGCTTGACAATTTTGCAAGTTTTCAAACATATTACACGTTTTGCGTTTTTTTTTCTTATTAGTAGGTACTTTATAATTGCATGCCACTCGATATGAGAAAATATTTCCTGCGTCAACCGCAAGTAGGTTTCTCACAGATGGAATCGATCGTTACCTACTAAAGCCCATTGTAAGTCCTGCACAAATTCGTACGAAACCGTGAGACTTTCTCGTGAGAATCTAATTACAATACCTACCAATTTACCTATTACCTACAAGATATTGGCGTTCCTATGTATTTAAGTTCTTACAATCAGTGATGGTAATTGTGCAAGTAATCAAAAATCAAATTTTGTATATGTATGTATATATGTAATTTGTAAATGTATAGGTAAGTAACACTTCTTTGATTCAGTTTTTTAGTTACTCATTTATTTTTAGTAATAGGTAGGCACTCTTGGTACTTTTATACCAATGAAAGTTGTATCTTATGCTGAAACGAATCCTAAATATTTGATAAGGTATAAGTTAAGTAGTTAGGCTTTTTAATGCCATTTTTATCCCCTGATAAGATTATAATTTGATTCCGCGTAATCCTGAAAGCAAATTAGGTATCTATTTGATACTTTATTTGCTGGAGGCAATTAAACTTGACCAACATTTTTGTAACAGTGCGTGAATAATGCGCATGTATACGTACATAGTAATTGTCTTGCTTCACTTCATTACGCACTGGACGCGCATAATCGGACGCGTTAGCATGCGCCGCGCGCGCATACCGCATACGTCTTGCGCGAGTGCGCATCACGGCGAAGCCGACACAATCAATGGCAATAATCGCTGTGAATTTTGATGTAAATTGGTTTTAACAGTTTATCAATTTAAATTTGAAAAAATAAAAATTAAAACATATTTAGGTATCATTGATAGACCTATAGCAGGGATCGTATAACCGAAATTTTTTCGGTTGAATCGGTAAACGGTATGACGTCATACCGAAATATTACGATACCATAAAGTTCCGAAACCGGAAATTTGTTGCTACCGCAAATTTACCGGTACCGGTATTTTTATGGTACCAAAACCGCTATCAAAAGGGTTTTGCAAGGTCATCTTCGTTCGGCCACCGTAGCCTACGCTGCGTTGCCGTTCCGTGCATGCGGTGGAAGGGTGAATGCCACATCAAGCAAATTGCCCGCGCGTGTTGACTTGACAGAGCCGCCATTCTTCTAACCTTTTTGAATTTAAAAGGCGCATCGTGCCTAGGTAGCTTGGTAGGGCAAGAAGTCGTCGTGTTCGTTTCGTACGGGTTGTACTACTTTAATTAAGCGTGCGTACGGTCGTGTACATCATAGCTTGTCATCGATCAACGTACATGTTATTCTCGTCTGATTTTCGGTCAGATCAAATAGTAAATAAGTTGGATCATTTGAGGCTCAGGTTCCTAAGGTTCTAAAGTGGCACTAGATTTAGATTGGACTGTAAATTAAAAGATTCTATTTTGACTGAAGTGCCACCAAATGAATGTCAATAAAGTCAAAAATCGTTTGTAATAGTTAATTGGGAAAGGTTGAATCTGTTTAATATTATGTCGTCATAATTTGATGAGGTTAAGGTAAGCCAGGGTCAAATGGTAACTTCGAAATATAGCATGTGTTGTATAGGGCAATGAATTCCCCTTCTAAGGATCCCTATTTGAGGACCAAAAATTCCAAGATTTTGCAGATGGAAATGGGTTTGGTCTTAGTCGAACAGGCAAGCCTTTAAAGTCCTCTTGATTTTGAAATTTTCTCATTCAGGTATCATCGAAAATACCATACTATACATGAAATGTGTAGTTTGATAATATTTTCGCGTCAAAAAATTGTCATGTCCTTGCTTACTGTCTAACTAACCTATGTTTTTGCCAAATCCCATTTAAATAGGTGCCACTATTAAGGGTCGCGAGTTTACAAGGAAATGTATGCAACGAATTATGTTACACGCGGCGCGGTCGAAATTTCCAAGCGGCTGAGGCGGCGGCAGCAGCCACGACCGCGCCGCGCGTGCCGGCGCTGTGAGCCGCTGTGCATCTTTACTTAAAATGTCAAACCTTTCAGTATGTTTGGTATGGTATGGAGCGTAGGCTATAATTATAATGAATGTACTGGACTGAGGATATTAATAATATCACAGAAAAATTGCTATTTTCAATACTACATACATACACATATCACGCCTTTATCCTTTGCGGGGTGGGCAGAGTTTTAACGGCTGTAAAATACGGTCGCTATCGCCACGTCTGACAAATATTTGTGTGCCGTTTCAGAAAAAAACGTGTATCACAATAGTGACAGGTTGTCAGTCTGTCACTAAAATTGTAATACAGTCCCTTAGTCGCCTCTTATGACACCTGTGAGAAAGGAATGAGGTAATTCTATTCTAAACCGGCATCATACAGCCGATTTTTAATAATAGGTGGTAGTAAAATAAACAACAAAATAAAGGCAAGTGCAAGTATTTTGAAAACGGTACGTCGCAGCGAAAAAATAACAATGTTTTAAAAACCCCTTTAAAACCCGTTAACTTATTAATTTCTTAATTTTTTTGACCTTAGGTTGACCTTGACCTTAAAATGATCGAAAATTGCATACATATTTTTTACTTTCATTGCTCCCACGTTGCTCACGGTTCTCCCTGCTGCGCTCGTTCCCCAAATAAACAGCTCCGCCTTTCTATACCCTTTCCCTACCTCCTCCCTCCCACAAAATTAAAAATAACTTGCATCAGGTAAATAACTGCATTATTGAACTAATATGGTATATTTCGGTGATACTTTTTAACTTGACTGAGAGAATTTTAAAATTAAGAGCACTATTTAAGGCTTGCCTCTTCGATTAAGGTTTTTAAATCCATTTCCATCTGAAAAATCCTGTAATTTTTGGTCTTCAAATAGGGATCTTTAGAAGGGAAATTCATTGCTCTATACAACACATGCAATATTTCGGAGTTACCATTTGACCCTGGCTTACCTCAACCTCATCAAATAATGACAACATAATACTTAACAGATTTGACCTTTCCCAACTAAATATTACAAACGATTTTAAACTTTATTGGGTCTATAGGCTTTCTGATCAGATGGGGGCTTGCCGTTTACTTTGGGAAAAACAAGAAGTTGACTGACCTTCCGTGCGTCTGGGAAGAACCAACCTTCAAGCGCGTGTACATGAGCAGCATCTCACTGCTACTAACCCTCCAGGCGTGCTTGATGATTCGGGCTGTATGGACTGTCGGGCGTCCGTACCAACCAGGTGCAGTGTTCGGGAGTTCCTTGATGATGTTCTCGAGCGTCTTGAAATTTGACGTTCTGGAGTCGTCACTTGATGGAGCACACGCGGCGGTGACGCAGATCTCGCGATCATAGGCCGTGTCCCTAGAGGGGTAGTCATCCGGGCAGCGTGCCGTCAATAATCCAGCCAGACATTGTTCCGTCCGCAGTAGTGATGTAGACCTGAACAAGGTCTATACAATGGAGCACATTCATGGATGGACGCGACCTTCCGGGGTCCGCCTAATATGCTAACTCCCAATTGTTTTCGTTCCCAAAATCTGCCACCGAGCGAAAATGGTTGATTTCAGGGAGCTTCATTGCATTTTTGTACTGACCTCTTTTAGCCCGAAGAATGGTGAGTAAATGCTCCATGATTAGGGTTGCGTCGCTTTCTTGCACTCTGCCAGTTACGGCGCGCTGCTGCGACTCCCCTACGCACGCGGTCTAGCGCAGGGTTCCACCACTCATAGCCGTTAGCACCGTCGTTTTTTCGGGTACCGAGATATTTGTAAGAAGACGGGTTCCTTGCAGCCATCTTCTGCAGCAACTGAAGCTCAGCCTCCTTCTGGGCCAAAACCTCTGTTATGGCCCTGCTTTCAGCATCCTCGTCATCTGACATGGCTTAGCGGTCCGTGCCAAAGCGCTAGACCGATAGCTTAGTCGTACTAGGTGCTGGCTGATTAACAACCCTGCACGCTTTTCGTGCGCATAAAATCCGGAAAAGTAGAAAATTGAAAAATTTATGGGGAGGAGGGCGATTTGAGGCGTCAATATATGACTGGGTATCCTGTTCAAAACTGGGATGTAAACCGTTGGTCTGCAGGCCTCTACGATGCCGAGAAATACGCTTATAAAGTTTGGTCCCAAAAAGGGGTATTTTGGGACGCGGCAGCAAGAAGGGTATATTAGGATTAGGAAGGGTAGATAGGGCAGGGTGGTTTGTGGTGCACGAAATGAGTTCTTCTTGTTTTGGCGCAGCCATTGAAGAAAACGCGGTGCAACACGGACCAGCCGTTACCAAGAACTTAGGGGTCAATAATTAGGCAGGGGTTCGGGGGGGCAAGGGGGAGGGGTTCGACGCACGGCTTTTTTTTAAAGAGTTTAGGTGAAAACCCGGTCGAAATCTGACAAGCGGTTCAAAAGTTATAGCCGATCGAAAATTTTGGTAGAGGGGGGACGGGGTGGGGGGCAACCTGGGGTGCCCTGCCAAAAAAAATAAGACCGGGATGTTTAAGGGGGATGAGATATGTCGGGGGGGGGGGGGTGAGTGACAGCCCCATGTCACAATCGACAGGTACCAGTGACACCTGCCAAACAGCACATGAAACATCAGTTCACTTTGACAAGCGAAGCACGTGGGGCCAACGCCAAAAGTGAAAGCGAACACGACAACTTAGAAACAAAGAAAACGTTAAAACCGCGTGGAACTTAGGTCTGACAACGTCGCTAAATACATCGCGCGCACACCATTTTTCGATATCAAAATTAATACCGGTTAAATAAATTTATAACGCTACAGGTATAAAATAATGGTACCGTATTTTTTTACCGGTACCATAACCTTTATCATAACCTTTATCCGTCTACCTTTAAAAAGTATACCGGTACCGTTATTATACCGGTAGCTTAACCCTGTACCTTAACCTAAAACGATCCCTGACCTATAGTGTATTTTTTCCGAGTTTGTGTTATTTATTATTATTACTCTGCTATGCCGCGCTAAAACTTAATAATATCTAAAGGAATAGCGATGAAATATACTATACCACTATTGCGAACTAATATAATTTATTTGAACGGCTTCATGCAAATAATTTACACAACAAAAAACATCAAGTATGTAGTACTCTTTCACCACTTGCCAAATACACGCGTCGCTCAACCAGCAACAAGGTCAAGTGTCCATTGCCGCGTGCCCTCGCCGCGCTATCCGCGTGCCCGTAACGACCCCGCAATGTTAGTGCAATCGTCTGCCTGCGTCCACGCCGCCTCCGCCGCCACGCATGTCAATAAGGTTATGTCATTGCGTGCGGGCACATTGTCATTCTATGCGAATGCGGTATCGCAACGGTTTACGGAGACACTAAACTATTTACCCTTTTAGGTGTTCGTAAACAAATAAATGTGATTTTTATTTGAGTGGCGGAATTTTCAGCAATTTTCATCAACTACTCGCTGAAACTAATTGTATAAGGCCAAACACGAATATTATTATGGCTTTTATTTAATGGAACAAAAAAGTTCTAAAGCTGAAAAGTCTGCAGGTGCAGATTGAAGCAAGGTGTGTCTGTGCGCAGTGCGCACGTAGCTTCTGAACCCTAGAAACCACAGACGATTTTATGAATATAACTTTTGAACGCTTGGGCAGAGCTTACTGAAATGTCGCTAGAAACATACATACATATATCACGCCTTTATCCCTTATGGGGTCGGCAGAGCGTAAACTGCCAAAAAACGGCCACTTACGCCACGTCTGACAAACATTTGAGGGTCATTCAGATAATAAAGTATTACTATAGTGACGGGTTGTCAGCCCATCGCATAAAATTGCAAAACACATTTAACCCTCGAGCTCCTAAGTCGCCTCATACGACACCCACGGGAAAGAAATGGGGTGATGCTATTCTAAGCCGGTATCACACGGCAATGGCTAGAAACAATTCTGATCATATTAGCTTTATAATCGGTTCAGAAGCTACGTGCGCACATACAGACGCACAATAACTGATTTACCAGTGAAACTTATAACAGCCCTCCGGTTTGTTCATCGGGGGTTAAATCTCCCCTGGTTTGTTCGTAGGTGGTTATAAATACCCCCCGGTTTGTTCAGGTTAAAAAATAAAAACATTCCTTATGAATGAACCAACAACAAAGAACGGTCAATGTTCTAAAAATTGTGATACTTTCTAGAAAATGTTAGTTTTAAATTACTTTTTGTACATTAAACTAAGTAAGTAATGGTTCTTTTGGGGTCAAAATAATTTATTTGCATAATAAACCCTAACGCTGATATTTTATTTACTTAATGAAGCGGTGGGCCCATTGCACATTTCTAAACTCTAACATAATTTGTTTGCATATTAATGCGGTTTTATTAATTGTTGGAAAATTCTTATTAATTGTGCACTTTAAATTATGTAGAAATAAAACCTTGAGCTTGTTTTTTAATGTAGATAGGTATTTACTTACTAAACCCTGTGTATAATTATAATGTGTTAAAAAACTACAAATTTTTTCGTATCTAGGTACCTACCTGCATTAGGTATTCAAGACGGTGTATTCTAGACCCCAACTTAAAATTAAGCGTCGCACACACGTCTACGTTTAGTTAGGTCGCATCATTTCAGATTGATTGAACCCGACATTAAAGATGTACCTCGCGAGTTAATTTATGTGATAGTTGGGTATAAATATGACAACTTCCGCGAAAACCCCTAAATGTCATATTGTGGAAAATCTTCGATGGTACAGAGCCTTAGCCAAGTAGCAGAACCGAACGTAAGACATGGTAGACTTTTAGAACTTATGAACATTACAGAAAATATTGATTTATTTTATCATAGATTTACCGCTAAAACCTGTTTACATGTAGTTACAGATGTTTGCGGCATTTGTTTAATTGCAGAAGCGAACATAATTTACTGTGAAATATTTGCGTTTAAAACTGAACAACTTTAGCAATTAAGCGCACACGCACATTTAATATTTGCCAACTTTACGACCCGGCCTACGATAACATTATACAGAGCTAATCTACATGTCACAGTCAAATCACAAAATAAGTATAACCTTGTTTTAAAGTTCGTACTTTAGGCTCTACTTGAACGCCGACTTTGCATATTTTTTCGAGTCTCTACATCAAATTACCCAGAAGGGAATATAGGGTGAAATTTTACTACTAACCGAAAACTTAGTACAGGCTGGTGATAAGGAACAACTTTCCCCAAGGAACATAGGACGAAATAGGAAAAATACACTTTTTGCCTCCTATACAAAATTGGCGATCAGCTGATTTGAGTTACTATGGGAACTCGAAATATTTTTGTCATATTTCAACCTATATTCCTAGGGGCCCGTCTTAAGATTTCGCTATAGGTCACTAGTAAAATTTCACCCTTAAATACCTACTCTAAACTAAACATACAATAAGTGGTAGACTTTTCTACGTCAGCGGATTACATCTACATAGGCCAGTATTCTTTAAAAATAACATGGCGACGCAAAATCGTAAAATGACGAATTTCTCCTTTCAAAAGTGACATACTTACATTATGCAAAGCAAAGGTTTGGCAAAGGTGCACGCAGAAAAGCACTTGATTCTACGTGAGATGGAAACGTAATATTTGTTTAAAATTTTATTAGCAGTATTTAACTTCAATCGTAAACGTTAGCGACCTATGACCTGTTTGCAAAAATGAAAGAGTTGACGACATAATGTCGATATCGCCATAAAATATTACGGTAAGTATATTGGCGCTACCTCGAGCTCTACTTTTTAAATCAATCTTACCTATCTGGTTATTATACAGGGTGTAAGGGACGGTGTACCGAAAACTTTGCAGGCATGATCAGACCATTAAAACTGAACAACTTTAACTATGGAGCCTATGTTGGGAAACGATTTTTTTTTTCGAGTTATCCATAGAAAGTCAGTCAGCTGATCGGGAATTTTGTATGGAAAGTGGAAAAAAAATCTCATTTACCAACATAGCTTCCATAGTAAAAGTTGTCCAGTTTCATGGTCTGATCATGCCTGCAAAGTTTTCGGTACACCGTCCCTTACACCCCGTATAGGGTGAAATGTACCTAACTAGTGACCGACAGCAAAATCTCAAGACGGGCGGGTGATAAGGAACAACTTTCCCTAAGGAACATCGAAATACGAAAAGAATAGGCATCCCATACAAAGATGTCGATTAGCTGCTTTGGTAGGGTTACCAACCTTACTATATAATATAGTATCCTACTATATCTTAGGTGTGACTACTATATACTGTTGGAAAAATATATAGTAGCTAAAACTACTATATTTTGACCAATATCCATATCAATGACTCATTTCTTCTAATTTCTGAACGTATCCACGCGCGTTCCGAAATGAAATTAGTGTTTGTTCTTTGGACATATTTATTTTGCACATACAGCAGAGCGGCAGCATTGTAGCAGGTTGGCTGGCGCGTAAAATCAAACCGTGATGGGTGATTCGGAACGCACTTCCCGCGCTGTCAACTTGACAGTTACGATATGAATGCCAAGTGGCGGAAAGACCGAAACAGGGCATCAATTCATTTAATTAAAAATGAGTTGCTAATTAGCACGAACCTAGAACATGATTGTAAAGATTCTTTGGAATTGTTTTTAAAGGATAAAAACTTATTAAAAATGCAAAAGGTACAAGTAAATACACATTTGAAAATAAATAAATTCTTTCTGTATTATTTTCTTTATTAATTTTTAGTGTGTATTTACTTGTACCTGCCACTATTTTCATAAGTTTTTATTTCTTTTAAAAAAATTCTAAGGAATATTTGCAATTAAATTCTAAATTCTTAATTAGATTAAGGAATCATTACAATAAAATTCCTACTATATATTTTTTAAAGCTACTGTTTTTTTTTTACCTCTGTCCTCGATAAATACTATATTTAGAGCAAAAAGTGTTGGCAACCCTATGCTTTGGGTTACCATGGAAGTTCAAAATATTTGACATATTTAAACCTATGTTCCTTTGGGAAGGTTGTTTCTTATCACCAGCCCGTCTTGAGTTTTTGCTATCGATCACTAGTAAAAGTGCACCCTATTATATTGTACCTACGGACAAGTATGTCTAGGTACTTACATTACGATCGTATTTAGTACTAGCCGCTAGCAGTTCTTAGCTTTTTCTTACTTACTTTTCCAGATTTGGAGCTGCAAGAGCTGGTACTTCGTTATCTTAGGTCTTTTCTTAGGTAATAAGATCTGTTAGGAGTTCTTTAAGAACTAGTTTAGTGAGAGCGACTTTTGGTAATAAAGAGGCAGAAACGTAACGTGACGATACGTTATTGATAGTTACAAACTCTTTGAAACCGACTGCAAAAGTGTGCTGTGCTAGGTTTTGAAAAGTTCTCTATATTTCTCTAGGATCCCGTTATCAGATCCTTACCTGGTGATAATGGGGCTATCGGGGGAGTATACGCTTACAAACAAAAAAAAAAATCAAACCGGTTCAGGCATCTTAAGTAGGTGATCGGTGAGCAGACAAAAAAAAGGCGCAATGAATTTAGAACCTCCTATATTTTTTAAGGTGGTTAAAAAGCTCATGTTCACACATTACTTGCGGTAACAATAAACCAAATTGCGTTGCATAAAGGATGGATTTCATTGTAAAAAAGAATGAAATGTCACCGTGATTGCTAAGATAGAGGGTTATCAAAGATCACGTCGGTAATAGATTACGCACCGTCGAGAGAGAAAGTATCGTAAGTGTAGAAGACAATGCCAGGTAAATAATTTAAGTATGTCGGTCGGGTCAGAGATGTCAGCATCACCCCATACACAAATTACGTACGCGCGTCACTCGCTGTCTTTATAGATGGCTGGCTTACTTAGAACTACATCAGAAATGCGTCCTAAAAGATCTCAATAAAAGAACACCTACGTTAGTGTGCCGCGCACGGATAAATTAAGATAGCATCACTGCTATCTTCACCTACAAAGGTTCCGGGTTCGTTTCCTGGCTTGTAACTCACAAAGTTGATTATCACTTTGTATATTTTGTTCCAGCCGAACCACCTAATTGTCCGTAACAAAGGAGGCTCCGTGATTCGGAGGGCAGGTTAATCCGTCGGTCCCGGTTGCTGTCTATAATTAATTAGACGTCGGTCGTTATCCAACTATATCAGAGGCCTACTTGTATTAGAAGGCGGTTGAAAAAACTCTGACACCAGGGCTCATCGGGTCGTTCGTCAACTCAGTGTCCTGCACGAAATAAAGAAGAAGAGGAAGAAAAGGGACCAAGCGACTACTTTAGCAACTTTACAATTCAAGAGTGATCTTTCTGTAAACCTCTTCATCTTCGACTACATCTCCTCCTGCGAGATTTGTAAGATGGGAGTATGTTATGTCACGAAAACAAATTCAAGTGTTTTCATGATGGGTCACATTATAAAAATAAATATCCCGCACAATGCATACAGAGGTATCTAGCCCCAAACTAAGCAAAGCTTGTAACTATGGGCACTGGATAGCTGATATTAATACTTAAACTCTGTAAACCTGTAATACTTTATTTGTAAATAATTACAAAATAAACATAGAAAAAACCCAGAGACTGAACACAAATATTGGAAAATTTACTTAAACTAATATTTGTGTCTAGTGGAGATCGAACTACGACCCTCCGCGTAGCAGTCTATCCATTACGCCATCAGGCCAGATTATGATAACACAATTTTCGTTCGACAGGACTTTTCTAAAAAGCAGCATTATTTACGCAAGGATGGCCTAAATTAGATGATCTCAATGATCTGTAATCAAACGTATTTTAGCTTGGAAATAATCAAATTACGTAATTCATAAAATATTTTTCTATTTTATGAAAATATTAAGAAACTTCACGATTTCTCTCTTTTTTTGTTTGATTTTAATATTTCAGGATTGTAAGAAAATATTTGGGCGTAGTTAAAGAAATATTTGTTTTGAAATCGAGACTAGCATACTTATAAGTATTTCGTTTGGATTTTGTAGGTCCAGTACCTAATAAAACTATGAAAGCGACAAATACGAAAAATTACTAAATATCTCTTTCATGCAAGGCCGCCGCTTTACAGAGACAGATACATTGGACTTTCCCCAGATTAAAATGACTAATCTAGACTAACAGACTAATGCAACTCGACCTTCAAGTTTATTGAAACTCGTGTCACGCACTACCATTTATGTGTTGTAAACTTTTATCAGATAGAACATGTAAGGTGACAGACAGACATGCCTTAACTTTTAAGTGTCAAATAAAACCGTCAGTGAATCTCAGATTTGTTTGGTATATGACACCAAAGATTTTCCCGCGCGCGGTGTCAAATATCATGTGAAAAAATTCTGTGACGGCGGAAGCGGAAGGATTAAATCTCTGCATAGGGGCAGATGATACCGTCCGGAAAAAGGAGACGGGATATATATAGGTACTTAATAATAATGTCTGTGGTGTTCTCAAATTATTTTCTTCTTTTCCAGCTGCAACTCCGTTACCCCCGGCGCAAGTCGCAGGTCCGCCGACAGCGCGCCATCCCGACATCCACGCCTTTCTTCTGCCAGGACTCAGTGCCCTTCGGCAGAAGCAAGCAGCGTCCTACCTCGGTACACAGGTAACAGTATCTAACACTTGTCACTCTGTAGCCGACAGGCACAACTGTAAGAACGCATGATTTCATGCCTTGCTCGGCAAGCGGGACAAACTTCTTCCTATGTTTCTGTACGAAGACTGAAGAAACCTTCACACAAAACAAATATTTCAATTGTGACCCTCTTCTCCAGGCTTCGACCAGGAGACATCGACGTAGTGGCAGCGATAGGTGACTCCCTGGTGGCTGGCAGCGGCGCTCTGGAGGAATACGCTCTCGGAGCCTTCATTGAGTACAGGGGCGTCTCTTGGTGTGCGGGTAAGGTCCCTTCCCGGAAACCATGGATGCGGTGGCAGCAATATGCGATTCCCTGATGGCTGCAAGTCTCTGTGGTGGTCGTTAAGTTCCTTGGGAGCCAAAATTGTGCAATGTTTTTCTTCTATCGCAGAAATTCAAGTTGAAAAATAACTTAGTACATTAAAGCGAACTGAAAACTAGTATAAGCTAGAATAGAAGAAAAATTAATTGTATTATCGTCGTCAAGGCCTTGGACACACAGAAAACATGTATTGCATTCACAGCTCTAAAAATATCGGTATTAATTCGACCTAACAGGAGGTGACGCCACCTGGCGGGAGTTCCTGACCCTACCCAACATCTTGAAGGAGTACAACCCGAACCTGAAGGGGTTTTCCACGGGCACCGGAGAGTGGCTGACCAAGAACGCCAGGCTCAACGTTGCATTCCCCGTGGCTTCTGACCAGGATGCATTTAAGCAAGCTAAGGTAAGGAAATGCTGGAACTCCATACTTGTCCTTTAAATACTTTTAGATCTAAATATATTTTACATACTTAAGAACCTGCAATCTTTCACACTGAAGATATTTTGCAACGTCAAACTAATTCAAATAGTTAGTAAATTCAGCTGTACCGGTATTAGTTTATCAATTGTACTACATCAGTGCAATGATGCAGTAGATTAGATAACTAGCCATACTTTGTTGCGTAAAAAACATTTAATATGTTCTATGAAAAGTTTACATGCAAATACGAGTTTCAGCTGCGTAATAGTAAATTAATTGCACCTACATATAATGTGAACGGTTTTTCTTCACTCTATTAACTTGCATTCCTGGCTCTACGTTTGAGAACATGTTTTGATGCGCTTCTATGTAGCAACTGACAAGCAAATTCACTTTCCGTGAACATGAGTTTTGTCCTGAATGAGCATTCGATTCAACAATTGGATCCACGCCATCCTCAAGCGGCGTGACGAAAAGTCACGATCATAACAAATTTTCGGTATTCTTTGCATCATTGTGCCTCTGCATGCAACACATGCAAGGTTCCAACTAACAAAGGCGAGAATGTGCAAACTATGAAAACAATGTTTTTTCGTGAGTCCTGTCATGCATAATTTATGTACTTGGTTATACGTAAAATCTGCTTTTTGTAATGATAATGAAACAGGAATGCTTTATCTGACTGTTTAAGATAGTTTCATGGAACTTAAGTATTAAAATGTGAAAGTCTTATTGAACGCATGAAAACAGAAATTTTATTATTGGCAGAGATTCAATAAGTACCTAAATCAGCACCTGTCAAAAATAATAATACTTACATTACAAAGTCAGTACATATAATCAATGTTACGAAAATCCGCAAATTCTTTTACACGCGTCAAATCCTTTTGCAATATACTTGACAAATGGGCATCCTGCATATTTGTTACATATTACAAAATGTTCATCGGTGATTTGCCAAGTCTTTCAAAGGCTATGAGAGGTGTTATCATGAAGACGCCATCAGTGGACACCTATTGTCCAGATCAACTGGGTCATGTCATTCTATTCTGATGTTAACCATAGCTTACCGTGATAATAATAAGGGTTTTACTAATGTGCGGCTAACTGAGATGATGATTATAATCGTTGAATACGATCTGACATTTTAATAACATACTGTTGTCGTTTACAGGGTGTAAGGAAAATTACTGCGTTTCTTTCAAGGAATGAACCAGCCCATTAAACTGAACCACTTTTCCGAAGAAACATAAGTCGAAATATGAAAAAAAAATTAGACCTCCCATACAAATTGTAGCAGCCGACCAAGTCTGGTTGTATGTGAGGTCTAATATTTTTTCATATATTGGTCTATGTTCCATGAGGAAAGTTTTTCAGTTTCATGGGCTGGTTCATTCCACAGCAGGGACGCAGTTCTTTTTTCGCACCCTGTATATAGGATCATGTCTACTCTTTGTTCGAGTTATTTTTGGTAGAATTCCGATATACTAGTATTCGTGATAGTGTAAACAGTACCGATTGTTTACATTTTATAAAATCTATATATTTTACTGTCTTCTAAGATTTTTGTGTAGTGTGTAAACTCCACAAAGTATGTTTGTTCAGAAATTGCCACGTAACGGACCAAACACATAAAACACTATAATCTTGTTTAATGGATGGTCGCAATCCAAACAATCATCCACGATTGCAAACAATGCAACCCTATCACAAGAAATACAATAAATTGTAATGTGGCAGAGTGATGCGCTTTTAGGTTGCTTAACTCTTGAAGGTCAGTCAATGAATTCAAGATAAAACGGATATTACCAATCCAAAAAGGATGCCTTTCATATTTCACAAAATTTCGCATTCACTTTTAAATTTTGCTGAATGGAAATTTTATGATGATATATTATAGTATGATTCATATGACCTTGTATAACAAATGCATTTGAATTTCGACACGGTGTTATCTCATCAACATAGACGCAAGATTATCTATTTCTTATAATTAAGACGTGCTGCATGTTAGCTTGTTTTCAAGGTAATTTTCATATAAAAGACATCAACGCGTGCAGTTTTTTTCTATTATAAGTACATAACTGATATTCGTTAGCATTCACTCCACTTCAAAAAAATGCAAACTTCTTTTTCTTCTTACGAGTCGACTAAAGACTCGAAAAGAGCCTGCTTATTGATTATCTGAAAAATCAAAGTTAACTGATATGATACGACCGTCTTACAGTATTTTCACTTCAATTCCTCAGATCCTGGTGGCCCGCATGCGCGCGTCACCAGACATCGACATGCTTCAAGACTGGAAGATGATCACGGTGTTCATCGGGGCCAACGACCTCTGCTCGGCCTCGTGCCTCTCCCCGGTGGCCTGGTCGCCCACTGCCCACGCCAGGAAGCTGGCCAGGGCGCTGGACTACTTCCACACGCATCTGCCCAGGACTATAGTCAACTTGGTTCCTGTTTTAGGTAAGTAAGCTATGAAGCTAGAATACAGATTTTTTGCAAGGATATTTTCGCTACAGTGAAGACGAAATTTACCAAGCCACGTTATTTGCACATAATTTTCATTTCTTAATTGATATACCGAATATGAAAAAGTTGTATTTCCTGCTCAAAGGAAAAAAGCTGGGGAGATAAGAGCGACTATTTTGCCATCCTTGCCCTGAGAGGATGGGCGCGACGGGAGAGTGCCGAGGGCTTAACCAGTTTAGTCGCGGGTCTAAGCCCTTTATTTAAGTTGCATCTGTAATTTTCCAGACGTGTCAGTGTCAGTACGAGTGATGCGGCCGCTGATGTGCCGCATGATGCACCCGCTGTTCTGCACGTGCTTCCACCGCGGCGGTGGCGAGCTGGAGGACCTGGTCCGCATGGGAAGACTCTACCAGAAGGCGGAGCAGATGCTGGTAAGATGCTGTGTCAACTTTTGACAGAATTTTAAGATGCAAGGTACCAAGGGGGCCCCCTTGAAGCCTGGAACTGGAGCCCTGGGGAACAAGCCTTAGTTGCCCATTTTGGCAATTTGGGTAGCTACCTACCTACCACCTTGCATGTAGTAACTATGACCTCAGAGGAGTCAAGGTCCCAGGATCCATAGTCCTCGATGCATGCGAAAAGCATGACCGGCGGTCGCCATTAACGGGCTACCATACGACGTGCAACAAGTTCGAACTATTGGAAATGATAAACTGTTTTCCCATTGCAGGTGGACAGCGGTCGCTACGACACCAAAGAGGACTTCACGGTGGTGATCCAGCCGTTCATGCGGCTGTTCAACGCGCCGATGCCGCCGCGACAGCCGCTACCGCTTGTCATACACCAGTCCTACATCACGCACGACTGCTTCCACTTCTCGCAGAAGGGACATGCATTGGGTATGAAAAAATAAAGCCATTTTAGATGCAAAAATGGATTGCGGTCTCCCGCGTGACATTACTTTGCCATGCTTTTTAAGGCGGGATGAACGGACCATAAAATTCTGGGTTTTCAAAAAAAAAGATTATAGGCATTATAACATTATGCTGATCCGCAACACAAACATATTTGGTTTTCGTATCATCGACGTATTAGAGTGCCTCCGGTCGCCTAAAAAAACACACTATCAAACATTCGCCCAACTTAAGTTGCTTTATTTTATACACAGGCGTTTTTGTACACCACTTTCACATTTTCAACTTGATTTCACAGCTGCCAACCTCCTATGGAACAACCTCCTGGAGCCTGTCGGGAACAAGACTGACAATGCCTCTCCAATCCTCCTTCAGTCGTTCAAGTGTCCCTCGCGCGAGAACCCCTTCATCTTCACGGCGAGGAACACCAGGAATTACCTGGCTACCGGCCTGCAGGGCGGCAACGGGTTATGACGTAGTACAAGTCTCTCTACGCTGTACATACTGTCTTTTTTAAGGAGTAGTGAAAACCGAAATAAGTAGAGGAAGTCATTTTACACATTGTGAAATATAGAAGTAGGCAGTATACAAGGTGTAAGGGACAGCGCTCCGAATACTTATAGGCTGCATTCAGACCATGAAACTTAACAACTTTCCATGAAAACATATTTCAGGGATCGCCATAATTTTTTTGACTTCCCATAGAACCTAATTGCAGTCAGCTGATCTTGATTTTGTATGGGAGGTCAATTTATTTTCTCGTTTCCTGACAAATATTCCTAGAGGAAAGTTGTTCAGTTCCATGTTCTGCAAGCACCCAGTATTCAGAGGGCTGTCCCTTACACCCCGTATACTTACTAAGGCGTATCTCCCGGTAGCCGTATTTGTCTGGGAATAATATCGGAATTCGCAATGTCCTTTCGTCTAACAGACGCATGCGTTACGGCACGTTAAAAATACGCAGCGACGGATTATAAGCGAGAGAATCGCCTTATACAAGATGTAAAAAAACGCTGATATGAAACAATTACCAGCAAGTCTCATTTAATTAGCTGATAGTAGGTACCTTACATTTTATATTTTTAGATTTATCTATCTACGCGGCTTATAACTAAGTAATTTAAACTTTTCTTAGTTATTTTTAGCTATCTTTATGATAATTAATATCTGATCTATGACAGACATAAAGTATGTTGGTATTAGCTGTAACTTATGATAAGGTACCAGGTACCAATCAACTTTATTTATAAGTTCTAGGGTTGATCAACGTTGGTCGACTCATGTTCCCAGACAACCGTGATGATGATTTCTTTTGCTATGTTTCTAGTTCCAATATAAGGTGTTTTCTTGTTAGTTTAATCTTTTTAATATAGTACAATGAACCAAAAATTGTAAGTTAATTTTATGCTTACGGGTTTAAAGTTTGAATTGTTAGGGCAGAAGAGTAATTGACGATGTCTAAAAGATGGTGAAAAAATTAATGCGTAAACCCTTCTTTGAAACTGATCAACTTTCCCCAATGAAGGTCTCGTATATTTAAAAAAAATTGTCTTCCCATACAAAACTACTTTCAAATGTTTTGTTTGTGAGGTTGATTTAAAATTCTTATCGTATCAAACTATCTTCCTTGAGGAAAGTTGCGCAGTGTCTTTGGCTGGTTGACCCCATGAAGTAAGTATTTTCATCATTTTTCGCACCTCGTATACGTAGCATTACTATATAATAAACTAGGTAGGTAGTTTTCGATTTATCTACGCAAGCTATAAATAGTTTTGGTGTTACTCTTAGTGCCATTTGTAATTAAAGTTACCTACTTAGATTTTTGATGTTACCAAATGATTTTTGTTAAACAAATAGTAGTTTTGTTAAGTTAACCCTTTAAAATTCAACCAATAAAAATATATGTATATTTCCTATTTTATTTATGACCGAGTAATTTAATAGATGTTAAAAATCTTTGCTATCACGAGTATAAACAATCCGAAATTCTATACACAGGTGTGTTTTGACGCTACAACACAAATGTATAGACAAGTATGATTAACGTTGAGATAATTTCACAGATCGTTACCCAATCAAACCCAACCCATTCCTTCGGTATCACGGACCAATGAGTACCCTCCATGCTGCTGACAAGACGAACAATAATAGCTAATAAGAGATTTGATGATATTTAGAATATCTGCAAGAAAACTGTAGGAAAACCTTTAATACAATGGGGTACTATGTCATCGAATATAACCAAAATATATGACTAGTGAACGATAGCAATATCTCAAGACGTGCTGGTAATAAGGAACAATTTTACCTAAGGAAGGAAGGAGATAGGTTGAAATATGAGAAAAATATTTTGAGTTTCCTTAGTAATTCAAATTAGCTGATCAGCAATTTAGTATGGGAGGTACAAATTTTATTTCGTATTTCCACCTATGTTCCCTAGGGAAAGTTGTTCCTTATCACCAGCCCGTTTTAAGTTTTCGCTATCGGTCACTAGTAAAATTTCACCCTTTAGAAGACCACATGAAACGTATAGCTAGAATAGTTATTCGATATGAATTCGACCCCGATTCGCAGATTGCTGCAATGAAAATCAATTGTCTGCATTAATTTACTATCCTACCAGAAATTATATATAACGATTTGTAGTAACTAGTAATATACCATTCCTTCTCTTCATTGTATTTTTATAGGTGACTTTAGGTACGTAGGTATTGAGAAGAGTGTAACGTTACCTATTTACGTGAGATAGATACGCATTACTCTAGGTATGATTAACGATAAAAATAGGGCTTTACAGTGCTAGGGTCAAGAGTAAAGTTCCCCTCTCCATCTTTTTTTTATTAACCTCACACATACCGCCCTTAGTAAGGAGATCTTAATATTCGCTGTGTTCATACTGTACATGTCACTAATATTTGTATTGTCTACATCTTATCTGATAGTTGGTATGATAAATACTTAAATATCATAAGTTCTAGTTAGTAGGTACTGTTGGCCGATGTGGTGCAGTGGTAGTGCGACTTCCTGCGAGCCATAGGTTCCGGCTTCGATTCTCGGTGGGACACTTACCTACAAAGTTGATATTTATCACTTTGTGAATTTTTTCCTAGTGTGGTTAGGGCATTGCAGGCTGAACCACCTGATTTTCCAAAATAAATATGGTTCTGTGCTTCGTATCGCACTTTAAGCCGTCGGTCTCGGTTACTATCTATGACTGATTATTTAGACGGTGGTCGTTACACAATCGTGTCAGAGGTCTACTTGTAGTAGTAGGCGGTTGAAAACACTCTGACATCAGGGTTCATCGGGTAGTTGGACGACTTGGTGTCCCACGCGAAAAGAGACTACCAAGGTTAATTAATTTAATATTAGCCTGTGTATTAGCAGTAATAGTTTTTAAAAACATACCTAACTCTAACTAAAATTACGGGCTCACCGAACCATACTGAATTAGTCACAAATACTATTTGGTATTATTATCAAATTTAAAATAGCTTAGCCTGAAAAAGTTAGTAATCGTCTGGACACACTAAAGTCTGCTGTGCTGATTCAGCGGGATTATTCTGGTCGGAAGTTGAAAAGTTAAGTCAAAATAGTTTCTGGAAGCGAAGAATGACCAACTCCGCGAAATTTTTGGTAACTTTTACCATAATCAATCACTTTCCTTTTATTAATTACCCAGGTTTGCCCTATGATGTCACACTCTCCATTTTCCGGTGGGAATAAAGGAACAAACAATCAAATGCAACCCATGTTACTTAGAATCGTGGTGGGATAACACAACTTCCTATTGTTTTCTTTAATTAGTCCAGTAGTTTCAAAGTTTCGAATATACAAACAAAAACACATGTATCTACCTACAACATTTTTCTTTTAGATGTATATTTTACGTCATGTATGTTGTAAACGACAGAGTTGTAAAAGCTTTGGCTTTAAAATGACTAGTCATTTTAAATGAGTTTTTCTCTCGTCTTACTCTACTTGCAGAAGAAGTTCTTAATCTTTTTCTTGATAAACTTTGATTTTAACCACAAGTTTACTACCAATTGTTATGGTTTATTATAGGTTTTGAAATTTCACTGAGGGTAGTAAGGTTCTAAGTCACTGCTACAATGTACCACCGGAAGATGATGGGTGAACAATCAGTTTTCAAGTGTGAACCAGAATAAGCCGTGCGCAGAACCCGCGGGTATATAAAAAGCGTTGTGTTCCGCGCGACGCACAGTCCGGCCCGGTGCGTTGCCTTACGAACCGCCCAGCCACACCTAGTGAGACCACATCGCGCCAACAAAACCTAACAACATGGTAAGTACTAGATTAGAACTAGACATTTGGTGAACACCCTGAAATATCTAACATTACAATAGGAAAAAATCAGTTATACCTTAAGGAAGCTTTCAAACTTTTTCAATTCAGTGAATCTTCAAAAAAGTTTTACGTGACTTATACCCGAAAAAGCGTAACATAAGACAACCAACGAAATCCAAGATTTGCCAAAGGTACACATACTTGTACACTTGGTTAAGGTATATGAAAATATGGTAAAGAGCTATAATTAGACATAACTAGGCATACCAGGTACTTAGATTACACTCGGTTTTACAATCTGCTTCCTGGAATGGGAATGGTTTATCGATGCAATTTTCAGGCTCTACTGTAATTTATTGTTCAAGGACAAAATGTCGGAGCGAAATTTCAGCAAAGTGGGCAACTTTTCGTGCAAGCGAGCGATTGGTACGAAATATAAAAGGGACTCATTTCTATGATTCCTGTAAAATATTAGGAACTTTTGTACTTAATTTCCTTTTCTTGTTCTTTTTTTTTAATGGATCTCTACGTGAGCGATTTGTCCCTTTCAGTAAAATAGAGTGGAGCAACCCAGGAGCCCTATCTTATAAGAAAAGGGACAGTGAGTGTGTAATCTGAACTATAGGTAATGTGATAGCAATATGACTGTAACACACACGTTCAAGCAAACACGAGAATATTCCCGACATTCGAATATGTTTCAATTCAAATTGTTAAATTTAAGAGGTATTCAATAGCTCTACTATAACAATAAACAAACATTTATCACTACTAATACGAAAATAAAACCAAAACTAAAACTGACCCTCAACTATAATTTGCAAACAGCGGAAATCAAACCGAAGTCTACTCGAACTTTAGGGAACTTTTGAAATCTTTATCTAAGTATACGGGGTTTAAGGGACAGTCCTCGAAATACTGATAGGGTGCATGAAGACCATGAAACTAACCAACTGTCTCCTAGGAACATATGTTAGGAAACGACAAAAAATTGGCCTCCCATACAAAATCAAGACTGCAATTACAATGGAGAGCCAAAAAAATTTGGCGCTTCCTGAAATATTTTTAATGGGAAGTCATTCAGTTTTATAGTCTGAATGTTCCCTATAAGCATTCGGAAGGCTGTCCCTTACACCTTGTATATCGATCCTAGAAACAGTTTCATATTACGAATAATAATTAACTATATCCATGAAATCTTAGTACCAACAGTAATATATCTACACCATATTATAGCACAAAGTACTTACGTAATTTATATCTCAGATAAGTAGAACCAATACTATAAATACGATGTAATTTGCCATTAAAGTAATGTAGTTTTTACAGAAGCGTGTTGAGCTGCTAAACGTAGGTTACAGGTACATAGTTGATCATTGCTTCACACTCAAAGCTTCACAAATTAAATACATATTCAGTACCTACGCAAGAGGCGCCGGTATCTTTGCATTGCATGTTATCAGCCATCACCCATGGCAGAGAATACTAAATATTGGCGAGCCCGTGGACACGAAACCTAAAGCATGGAGCGATTTGCACGCAGGCCATGGGAAAGTGGCCGTCTGTGTGTGGTTCATTGCAATTAAACTACTGTCACGTACCAGAATCATGCTTCATTATCCTATTACCGTCGAGTGGTCTCGAGGTAATGGAAGGGTTGAAACTTTTTCAATTAGGTTACTCAGTTCAATAAACTTGGTTCTTTGACCAATGCACTGTATTAGTTACTTTTCAGTACCGTAATTTATTATATTTGAATAACTTTTGATATCTTCAATACTTAAAAAAACAATACCTATCATCTTATGTAGCATTTCGGTACTTATGGCTTACCATAATTCAGCATAATTTAATATTCGAAGTAGCAAATTTGAACGGTTTAATGTAAAGACAAGCACTGAAATCTATAAAAACATTGAGTTGGTTGGTCTATGTTACTAGGGGGAGAAATGATAGACTTATTTTGTTACAAAAACTCGTTTCGAAACCCCGGCTAGGTATTCCTTATCTTCAAGTTAGGTTCTCTATCGCCCCTTCTGCTGTCACCAACATGGCATGAACATGTCAAAATGAGGCTCACTATCTGATCACATCACAGATATGACTAATATTACCAACTGTTATTCCACTTGGCTATTTCATTTATTATGTTTGTGTGCCCCCTTTGTTGTTGTGAGTTGAAAGATCTACTAATTGTGCTGTGTTAAAAGATAACTTGACAAGTAGATAGTAGATTAAGCTTGAACAGATTTCAGTTGATGATATGAAACTAGAGCTTTCATAAAGAAAGTTTCCGTATCATAACAATTTTGAATGGGTTTAGTAGGTATTAAATAATTATAATTACTGAAGTAGGTACCTTATATCACGAATCAGTTGGTACTTATCTACGATATGCGACACTAGACATCACAGATACTAAACTTAATTGTAATTTTTAATTCGTGATACAATACTGTAACAGAATTCCGATGATCGAGACCGTGTCATTATAACTAAGGGTTTCAATCAAAGCACTTAAAATTCATTATTCAGGTTATAGGTTTATAATATTTACTTTCGGTAGTTTTGAGGCCTTATTTGAAAATTACTTAACGGCAAAAGATGATCGCATTAAAACCATGAATATTTGTGAGGTAAAATCAATTTCATACAAGAACACCGTGAAAGTAAAAAAATTAAGGTACAGTCGGTTATAGCACATAAGGTACCAGGGGTACTACAAAAGAACTGAATTATTTTTATCCCAAGTTAGTACATAATAATAAAAAATACGTATTCTTGTAAAAGAAGTGATTTTCTATTAAAACATATTCATGTCAACAAAAAAATATTGCTGGGGACCAAAATAATTCTGTTCTTTTGGAGAACCCCTGGTACCTTATGTGCTACAACCGACTGTACCTAACGTTTATCCCTAGCTGTCTTTCTTATTTTACCTTACCTTTCAATACGTACTATATAGATGGATTTGAGAGTTCTGATAAGCCAGCACGCTCTCTACCTTTCACTGCAATCACCGGATGCATAACTGCAGTAAAATTGCAACTTATATTTCCCCCGAGATCGGCAATAAATGATAGATGCAAGACGGCGGCGATTACCTTGCCTCCTGGGATTTGATAGAATAGCATTGCAGAGTTAATTTAGTTTAAGCCTTTTTATTTTCATATATTATTGGTACATTTTGAGAAAAGTCTTACTTCTCGAACTCGAAACTCATCTGTGTATGATTCAGTCGCGTAATTTTTTATATTGTAGAGAATGTCTTGGGTTTTTTTTTCGATTGTGACAATTTAAAATGTTTGATGAAGTAACATACGTATTGGTTTGATATAAACACTTATTTTTGCAGTGAAATAAACTAAACAATGAATAAGAAAATGATCCCGATAACGTAAAGGATCTAACCTGCTATTATAACGTCTTCCCGCGTGGGCTTCACAAATTGTTAATTGTAAATCGCAATGCGGTTAACGTCTAGAACAACCGATGTTGTGGGTTGTGGGTGGACCAATACTGTGTTGTATATTGGCTGTATACCACCGACCCGCCGACAGCCGCTGCTATCTGATTACATGATTCACCCTACACTTTCAAGGCATTGCTAAATTGAACTTTAAGGTTTCACTGCAGCTGGATTAAGATTGCAGTATTATTTTTAAAGCTAAGCATGAAGTACATCATGCTTACGATTTACTTAATCGATATTGCTTTTTAGTCTTCAGCACTCTGATGTATTACGCGACTGAATCATACAATTCTTACATAAGGTCTTCCTTGTTTACACCCGATTATTTTTATAAAAATACTAATAATAATAATGACTGGTAAAAAAACAAATTGTGTTTTAATTAATATCGACTGCTCTGGGCTCAAATGTCGTAAGGGACAAACCCCTACTTTTCAGGAGAGCAAAAAAAATATATTTGACTTTTCGATTCCTATAACTTTTTCAATTCTTAACCAATTTGAATGGTTTCTAGAGAGAAAAGTATTAAAATTAAGACTTCTTCAAGAATAAGATGTTTAATTCTTGACAATTTACGTAGTTTAGAAGATTGTATCCCTTACGACATAATTTTTTGATAAAGTGTCCCTTACTACATTTTTATTGCTAAGAATTCCCTTTATTACAATACAATTATAAATAAATAGCGAGCATTTAGTCGTAACTAATGCTCAATTTTATCTAAATAACTTGCAATGTGTTGTAAAGTGTCCTGAATTTGCAAGAAAACTATGAAAAAATGCATTATTTTGTAGTAACTCACGTACAGATTGGAAATCTAGTTTGAAATTATTGTAAAATGAGCTTCTGCTTCGCATTTTCAACTGTTAATTTATTCTTATAAATAAGGTATTTTCCTACGGTAAAATCTTGTTTGATTAATATTAATTTATTTTATTCAGATTAAGTAACATTTTAAACAGAAAAGTTTCATTGTGATACTTAATTTCGAAAATTTCAAACAAATGACCTGATTTTCATAACTTTGTGACCACAAAGGCAAGTTACAGGTTTCTAATAATGATCACAGAAGTGATACTAGTTTGTCTCAAGTTTGAATTCTATCGAATTAAATAAAATAATAAAAACTTTCTTATTATCGACTTCAATTATTGTTTATTGATTGAAATAAAACAAATACATAAGAAACTTTTATTTATTAAAATAAAGGGGATGTTTCTTGTGTTTAAAGTAAAAAAAATCCAAAAAACAATTTCTTAAGATGCTATCATTCATTTGTTTTAAAAAGAACCATCTTAATGCGCTTAATAAACTAACAAGGTACAAATAAAATTAAATAAGAAAAAACAAATCACAATTTTTAATGTAGGAACTATTGTAATAATGAGTTGAGTAGGTTAATAGGTACTTTTTAAGTAGGTAACAAATCTCGTTCGATAATTAAGTTATTATCCTAATTTTACAGTTTTAATTAAACTAGACTACTTTTTATTTGGTGTCATTATTCAAGAACAGGCAAGTATTAATGGCATTTGCTAAAGCCAAATTAAATTTAGTTAGTCTTGTCATCTCTCTTTCATAACTTTACTCAAAGTAACAAAACGTATTAAAAAAACTATTTAAATAAAGCAACAATACTTATTTAACATCAACATGTACCATAATTTTCTACAAAGATTGTAAATTCTTTTAACATATACTATATAAACCAATGGAAAGAACTTAAAAAATACAACGACTCAGTCTGAATAACTTTAGTCTTGTAGTTATTATTCTTCATTATCGCGTTGATCTTCCTCATCTGTTTCGTTTAATGTGTCTGGGACTTCAAGGAGATATGGCAGATTCAAATACTCTGAGTGAAACCGTTTTGGAATTGTGCCAACTTCACATAATTTCTTCAAATCTTTATACTTCCGTTCCGATATCGGTAGGCGTTCTGCATACAAGGGTTTCATTATCGTCCTCTCCATAACATCGTCTTGGTTTTGAATTATAGCCTCTTCTTCTTGTCTTTGCTTTCCTTTTCCCTTTTCTTTTCCTTTTCCTTTACTCTTTTTTCCTCTCAATGTAGGAAGGACTTTTTGATGCAACTGAAATTTTTGGATTTCAGCATTCTCTTGCATGGAATATTTCACTGTAATTTCATTTGGAACTTTCTTTTTGAAGGTGACTGTTCGTAGCTGTTGAAATTTAATAGCTTTTGCCAATTGAGGCGTGAATGCTTTGGCAGTCAGTTCTTCGAAATCCAGGAAATCGGTATGATCAAGTACATTAACCTCGTAGGGTCTGGGTCGCTTTCTTGCAGTTTGTATAAAATTTGGCCATTGCGAGGGACTCCAGACAGTGAGCTTTCTGACTTCGTTTTCTATTACCGCATGAACAGAATCCACGGGCATGTATGTGTGTCCAGGTATTAGGTAATTTATTTGGATTACTTCCAAATTTTTGGATGTTTGCAAGAAATGGTTGAGAGCAGCCAATACCATTTTGTTTCTGTTTTGTCCGCAGCACGAATCGCAATATAACAAAAGGTTTTTGATACCTCTTTCATCAACATCTTTTAAGTACAAGAACAGGCAACTGGAAATTTCTTGGCCACCGCGTTTTCCGTCTGCTTCTCCCCACAAATAACATATTACATTTTGGGTCCTGCTCTCATAGAAAGTCAGGTTATACATCGCGTATTTCCTAGCATAGTAAAGTAGCATATTATCACCATGAGGTGTATTCAACACCTTTTGTAGGTCAAAGCTTGCAGTAATTGTTTGAGGATCTGGTATATTTTGATGCAGTTTAAATCGGCTGTAACTTGCTTGTTTCTCTTCTAAATGTTTTTTCATTTTGATTTTATCTTCATCAGACTTTTCTGATTCTTGATTTTCGCTTTTGATGCAAATGACGCACTTATCCTTTTTTGGACTGTGGATTGCCATATTATATTCATTAATGAAAATTTCTCTAAACTTGTTTTCACTCAAAATATTGGTTTGAAAGTCTTCTTTTGCCTTTTCTGTGTACAATCGGTATAAGTTGTTAATATTTTTAAATTCCTGAGGAAGATAGAATTTTGTTGTGTTTTGGCGACAATAATGTGAAGGTACTGCTGGAAGTGTTTCTATATATTGTTTAGCATAGTTTATAGATTCTTCATCATATTTGACAATTCCATTAGGATGTCTCTGGTCTTGTTTAGCCATCAAGAATTCTTCGTTTGCAAGTGTATATAGGAACTGTCGTTGCGTTATGTCCAAAGTGTATATTAAAAACTTTTGACACACTTGAACATGTCCGTCACCTTAATTTATGAAGTATTCATATGTCACGTTTCGACGACTTAAGTCATTCTTAGTCTTCTTCCTCTTAACAGGTACTCTGTGAGCACATCGTAGTAACCAGTCACGCCTTCTTTGAGGGTCTAATTTCCAATAAAAATCAAAAAGACTTTTACGTCTTTCTTCTGTTACGTCCTTACAAGATCTTTTACAAACTCCGTCCAAACATGGGTTTTCTTTCATTGATTTGGCTTCTTTAACTTTTCCACTTTTGGTTTCGTAGCTTTCTCCGTTGTCTTTTTTCTTCTTTCGTGTCTTTCTAACATTTTCTTTTTTTATTTTTAAAAGTTGAATATTTTGACCTATTTTCTTCTTTTTTTTCTTTTTTCTGTCTCTTTCGTCAGAGCCCGCAGATTCTGCATCCGATTCATTTGCTGACCACAAATCAGAGCTGCCACCAGAAAAATCATTAGTTTCTTCATCAAGAAAGTCAATGCAAGATTGTTTAAAAGCGTTCGTCAATTTCCTTTTTCTGTATTGTTTTTTCTCGGGCAAAATAAAGTCTCGTGTATTTTCTTTTTCAATTGCTGATAAATCGTTATTTTCTAAATCTTGGTCTATTTCCATTAAGTTGTTCATTTCCGTTTTTCGTTTCTTACAGAAATGACCAGTGGTGGGATCTAATATTAATTCAAAATCATCATTATCACTTGTTATGTTCTCTTTTTCTTCTGAAACATTAGATAAACTTAAGGTATCTTTTTGTATTCTGTACGAGATTTCACCGGTGGTTGGGTCAAGTATTGCATCTGCATCATCTTGAGTAGACTCCTCCAGGTTTATTGGTTTTTCATTTTTGTCTTTAACTGTAGCTACTTCAATATCTGATGTTGCATCATTTAATCCGAATATAGATTCGGTTATCTTTGAATCTTGATTTATTGAATTTGGAGCTTCATCTTGAGGAATGACAGAGCTAGAACCTGCTAATTTTGATGTTAAATAAAGCTCGTCATCATCTTGGAGCATATTTAAAGAAGAACTTAACATGACGTCTTTTGAAACAAACTGCATTTCGGGATTTTGAGCAAAATCATCGGACTCTTTCGAACTTACAGTATCCACATTAAGACGCTCTTCAAAACCTGACGTGACTCTCTCACCTTCTTTAGAAATTGATGGATTGTTCTGCAATACTACATTTTTTTCAGAAGCACCCGAAACCTTGTCACGATAAGTATCCGCTATTGGCTGCTCTTCAGGACTTAATGTGACATTATCGGCAACTTTTAAGACGGGTGGTGTAGAGGTCCGCGCCACGCCGGCGCGCCGCCGCCGGGTGACTTCGGCGCGCCGCCGCCGCCGCCGGGCCCAGAAAAACTCACGCCGAGTTCAAATTTCACGCGCGAACCATGTTTTATGCACGCGATCGATGCGTCAATACGCGAAGTTGTCGTGTTGTGTGATTGGAGGCCCTGCGCATCCCCCTCACGATACATACAAACATACATACATCAGCCTTTTGCTGTCCACTGCTGGACGTAGGCCTCCCCCAAGGTACGCCATAGGACACGATCTCCCGTTTTCGCTATCCAGTCACTACCAGCCGCCTTTTTTAAGTCATCGGTCCATCTGCCCGGAGGTCGTCCAACGCTACGCCTGCCGAGCCGCGGCCTCCACTCGAGAACCCGCTTGCTCCGCCCTCCATCGGTTCTACGACAGATGTGCCCAGCCTACTGCCACTTCAGTTTGCGACACTTCCAGACTATGTCTGTTACTTTGGTATTTTTGCGGATAGTCTCATTCCGGATTTTATCCATAATAGTAGGAGATACCGAGCATAGAGCTTTCCATAGCCCTCTAAGACATGTAGCCGGTCTCTCTCTCTCTCTTCTCTTCTCGTGTGGGCCAGTTTTACTGTCAAGTTCCACGTCTCGGCTCTATGGAGTCACCTAGTAGACCTATGGGTCATGACTGGCAGGACACACTGATCGAACACCTTGGTCTTAAGGCATTGTGACAAGGCTGATTCCAGAATATGAAGCAACTTCCCAAATACTGCCCAGCCCACCTGCACTCTTCTGGTAATTTAAGCCTCAAAGTTGTCTCTACCCAGCTGCAAAGTTTGCCCAAGGTACACATACTTCTGTACAACTTTAAGGGCTGTACCTTCGACGGAGACCGGCTCGGGGATGATGTGTTGATTGAACATGACTTTCGTCTTGTCCAAGTTTATCCCGAGTCCAGCACGTCTCGAGGCGACATTGAGACTGGTCAGCATTTTTTGCAGATCCTGCAGCGATTCAGCCATTATAACTATATCGTCGGCAAAGCAGAGATATGTGAGATATTCGCCGATGACGTTGATGCCTAGTCCATCCCACTGCAGAGTCTTAAAGATATCCTCCAGCGAATTGGTGAAGAGTATCGGGGATATATCATCACCCTGTTTTACACCTCGGAGTAGATGGATGGATCCTGTTTTGTGGCACAGACATCTTTGCCATTTGATAGAAGCTTCTCAGCATCTCCACATATCGCCAATCCACTTGGCACCGCTACAAGGACTCCAAAATAGCCCAGGTTTCGATGGAGTCGAAGGCTTTTTCGTAGTCCACATAGGCCATACACAGCTGTTGGTTATACTCTTCTGACTTCTGTATAACCTGCTGTATAGTATGGATGTGGTCTACGGTGCTGAAGCCTTTACGAAACCCAGCCTGTTCAGGTGGCTGGAAGGCGTCAAATCTTCGTAACGACTCTCGAGAACCGCTTATAGACGTGGCTCAGAAGTGTGATCGGCCTATATTTTAAGGTGCGTTTTGTCTCCTTTCTTGAAAAACAATGCCACAACACCTCCATGCTCCACGCCTTAGGGGTTGTCCCATTGGCTAAAACGGAGTTGAACAGTCTTTTCAGCTCTTCGAGGACAGGCTTTCCACCAGCCTTAAGTAGCTCAGAGGCCACTCCGTCTTCTCCGAGAGCCTTCCCATTCTTAAGGTGTCTAAGAGCCGCCCCGATTTCGTCAACATCCACGTCCGGGAGATCGTCTGTAAAATGGTGAGAGAGTGGAGCTCTAGTGTCTGGGGTCGCGTCAGGTGGAGGTTTGTGCGCATGCGAGGCATACAGATTTCCATAGAAGTCCTCAATATCGGCGAGATGCTCTGGAACCGATGTGACAGTTACGCCATTCGAGGTAGTTAGGTTTGCTAGGTGACTTCTTCCCAGAGTCCTGGTAAAGACTTTCGAGCCCCGATTTTTCTCAATCGCCTACTTTATGAGTAATAATTTTAATTTAATACATAGTTTTCTTAAAATAAAGTTTGATTCCGTACTTCGAGAGCTTTTTCTACCATCCCTTAAAAACTTTTAAAAAATCCGCCCACGCCGGCGGCGCCGCGCCACGCCGGGTCCGAGGGCCGGCGCGCCGCCGCCGGCCTTTTGGACTGCGGCGCGGACCTCTAGGGTGGTGTTATTTGCATTTCCATATTTTGTTCAGAAGTACCAGAACCCCTGTTACTTGAAAGATACATTATTGGCTGCTCTTCACGACTTAATATGACATTATCGGCAATTTTTGAGATGGTTAGTTTAGTCTGCATTGCTAGATTTTGTTCAGAAGTATCCGAACCCCTGTCACTTAAAGTATCCGCTATTGGCTGCTCTTCACGACGTAATGTAACGTTATCGGCAACTTTTGAGACGGATGGTGTAGTCTTCATTTCTAGATTTTGTTCAGAAGTACTCGCATCTCTGTCACTTAAAGTATCCTTTATTGGATGGTCTTCACGACTTGCCGTGACGCTGTCGGGTACTTTTGAGACAGATAAATTATTTTGCATTGATTCTTCAAAAGCATCTAAATCCCTGTGACTTACAGTAGCCGCTTCTGGCTGTTCTTCAGGACAAGAAGATACGCTTTCGGGTAGTTGAGAGATACCTAAAATGTTGTGCATATCTGACTTTTCTTTGAAAGTATCGGAACATTTTGTATTTATATCTGATATAGTTTTTCTTCCTTTAAAGTGTGAACTGACGCTTTCAGCTAGTTTAGAGGTCGATGAATCGTTGACCTGTTTATTGGGTGATCTTTCAGGATCATCTGAAAAGAAAATCAGAATTAACTTAGTACAAAATACCCACAGGTAGGGGGCGGTGGATACTATTCTTAACCAGCACCACACAAAAATGCAAGTTTAAAATGCTATTATAATATTGCCTTGGCAAGCGTAGTATTTTATGCCCTCCGGCCAGATGGACCGATGACTTAAAAGACTGGCAAAAACGGTAGATCGAGCTGTATGGCTTAATCTGGGGGAGGCCTACGTCCAGCAGTGAACTGGTATAGGCTAAAGTGAAGTATGTATGTATCAATTCTTTATTGTACATAGAACTTGATGTGATATAAAACTTAACTTAAACATGGATGTACAAAGCGAGCTTAACTCAAAGAGTTATCTTACAGATAACCAAGTGATAGTTATTTACAATAGCGGGCAAAGAGTGTACATACGCTAGATACCTACCTAAAATAGTTATAATTAAATTATATTCTAACAATAAATATGCTCAGGTTCTTGCTGATGGATAAAATCCAGAATCAGATTATCCGCCAGAAAACTACAGACATAGATTACAAGTGCAGTAAATTGACGGGGCACGTTATAGCCTAGGGAACCCTGTTACCGTCCAGCAGTGGACTGTTATATAAGCTAATATACCTAACGATTATATGATATTATAGCACTTACCATCAATATTTTCTTTTTGTTTTTTCGGTAGTTTTTTCTGCACAGTAGCATTTTTAGTATTTTTGGAATCAAAATCTCTGGAACATAGTTCAAACGCCTCCCTTGACTTGGGATAATTGTCGGTTGCCGTGTTTTCTTTGTTATGAGTACCATCAGGACCAATTCTGGAATTTGAAATGATAAATTGGGGTAAAGGCGTGATTTGTGTGTGTGTATGTAAATTGGGGTAAATTATCCATCAGCTCGCCATCTAGCAGATGACTAAAGTAACAGATGTAGTCTGGCATCCAATAGGTATCATGGTAGGTGGAGCAGTCGGGTTCGTCAGCCTCGGCTAGTCTTGGACGTCCTCCAGCCAAACGGATAGTGATATCTGGATGGCGAAACAGGAGAACGTTATGGTGGCATACCCTGGCGGAAGGCTACGTCCAGCAGCGGACAGCATTTGGCTAATTTGATGTGATGTAAAATTATTCATCATAATCAAAGGAATAGTTGTTTTCCCGCAGAAAAGTAGCCTACGTGTTATTCCAGGTTATAATCTAACTGTGTTCCAAATTCCATCCAAATCATTCAAGCCTTCTGAGCGTTAAAAGTTTACAAGCATGCGCACAAACTTTCGGATTTATATTATAATAATATGGATACGGAATAATCCAATAGTTTCAATAATATCCACTTCGCTCAGGTCGAATTTTGCAACAATAGATTTGTATTGTACTTCAAGCACACATGTGTGCTGTTACGAGCGAAGTAGATATTAAATAAAAATAATTGTTATGGAATAAAAAGGTAAATGGTTTACCTGTCATTTGAATTCCTGGAGCGTTTATCGAATTTTTCCTCTGATTCCAGATAATCGTTGCATGACCTGTTTTCTTTGCTATGATTAGCAATTGGACTAGTTCTGAAATTTGAATAATAAATTGAAGTAAATCAATTATTTGTTCATATTTTATAAAACACATATGTCCTTCTATGTGAAAATGCACAAAAAAAGAATAATTAGTCCTAGTATTTATGGTTTACCTTGAATTTAAATCGCTGCTGGAAAATATTTCAAAGTCATCATCTGAAATATCATTGCATGCTGTGTTTTCCTGATTTTGGGTGCTTTCAGGACCAGTTCTGAAATATGAAATAATTAAATATAGTAAATTATTCATTGATAGTAATAATAAGTATAAATAAGATTAATTCTACACTATGCTACCTAGTTCCTTCGGTTTAATTTGGGTAATAATTAACAATGCCCGATTAATCAAAACTTATTTCCTAGATAAGTTTTGTATTTTACTTCAATTACTCCAAACAGGACTTAGAATTACGAGACTGTTACCACATTGTATCATGCAAAACTTTAACCATTTTGTACTCTACGACAGTTTATTTATGTTAAAACTATAAAAATTGAGTCCTTTACTGCAAAATGATTCAAGGTAAAGTGTAATTTTGTATCACAAAATGTCATAAAGTCTAACTATTAATTTACTGCTGCAATTTACTACAAAGTGACCTAGAAACATCATCATGAAATATTGTCCGTTACAACAAAATGACTCGTAATCAATAAATCTAAATTCAATTACAACATAGCCTAAAACTATTTAAAATTACGCTGAGTACCCCTTTTTAAAGGCAATTTTAAGATAAATCATCAATTCAAACGAGTTTTTTACGTTGTTTCTCAAATTAAACCAAACAGTCAGCAACTATAACGAACACAGTCCATTGTTGAACATTGTCTATCGGGGGGTATTTGCCTTACTCACCACGATTGGTACCTTTTATAATTATAATTATTATATTCACAGGAAATGCTGCTGCCCATCTCCTAGATTCTTACTTTACTCTCCTTTCAAGACACCCACCGCGGTTAGAAATAGGTCAACAGCAAAGTATTATTTACTAAGTAAACATTCCTTAGATAGTAAATCTTAAAATAAAACAAAATCTTACCTTAGCATTTTATCCTGGTACCGATTTATTGCAGATATTGTCTTTTTCCTCTTTTTAAAAGGATCCAAGCACTTTTTAGGCGGCATTACCACCTATTTTCAATATTTTTGCACTTAAAAAAAAACAATAACAAAAACACGTGCGCTTGCGCGGGCGTAATCTTCGCGATGAGTAAATATGAAACTGATTTATGGCATCGCAGCGAGCAAGCGACGAGCGATCGAACAAAAACGAACAATGCAGATCTGTGGTTGCGAAAAGGAGACAACGATAGCCGACTACGGCCGAACTGTTCCCGCTATCCCGCTTGCGATCTTAGTGCGATGTACTAATTCCAGTTGCCAGGATTGAAGAAATGTTGCAAAGTGTTTGAAATTTTAAAGTTAAATGTCGTAAAGGTATAAGATTAATGTTACATATTTGTAAATTTAACATTGATTTTGTTTTATATGCCATCCATGTTAATCAAATAACACGTTGACTTTGTAGTAAAGGAGAACAAAATAGTGAGATTTAATAAAAATTTACTTTGTTCTATATTTTCCTGTGCATTATATCGATGTAAGTACGTTATTTTGTAGCTGTATGGTAATTACGGCAATTTTACCCAAACTTTTAATAAGTGTCTTGGAGGATTTTTGTGGTAAGTAATTAAATGCTGCGATTAGTTGGTACTTACGACATTTTTACCATAAGTTTATTATTGTCTTAAAATATTTTTTACTGATATAATGTCGTAAGTAACACATTGTTAGGTATAATTTGTACTTACGACATAATTTGACCAGAAATTTGTTTTGTTGTAAGTAACATACTAGATCAAGTTGTTAGTAATTACGACATTTTTAACCCGTCGCGTCTTATTATCTATTTCTTTTTATGTCGTATGTGTAGATCATATTCGTAAAAGGCCCTTACACCGTACAAACACTGGAGGTTGTTAATAATTAGTAGGGATTTACAACAAAATGACCATTTTCCGTTCGAGATTGTAGTTTACTACAAAGTGTTTTTTGCTAATAACTCCTTTATTTTTAAAGATATCGCTGCGTGAATTAGACTGATCGATAGAGAAAAAAAAGCTGCATATTCTGAACCTCTAATGTCCCTTACGACAAAATGTCCCTTACGACATTTGAGCCCAGAGCAGTCGATATGTAAACAAGCCGCACCCATTGCGTGACAGTTCCCATGCGGGTGACGACGACGCGAGTTCAAATACCCTTTGTTTGAGGACACAACAAATTAATATAATAAATAACATAACATTAATAACCCCTTTTTATATTGCATGGTCTGATAAAACAGCTGCTGTTACAAATCAAGCTATCATCTTATTTCGTCTGTCCGCCGCTCAATCGGAGCACGACTGTCCAAAGTCTGTTTCACTGCAGCAAAAACACTTCAGTATGAATAATGGTTATTATTATAAGTAGGTAAACATCTGTTAATTTAATTCTTAACTTGAGAACATGTTCTGGAACAGTGCTGATGATGACAGCTGTTATAATTTCTGTAGAAAGAAAGCACACCGAATTCTATTCTAACAGATATAAATCGAAAACGCTCTACGCTTAAGTAGATCAGTCGCAAAATTTTTGATTGTATTAGATATGACAACTAGCGCGGAAAATCGCAATAAAAGTAGGATAGTATCTATAGATACGCAAATGTGTTTCTACAATCGACGTTTAGGTATTTTAAACAAAATTGATACCTAAATTGTGTTGAACTTCACCTTCACGGTGAGCGAACACCGGTTTATATCGGAACCAACATTAGACAGCTTATATACATCAGTATTCCTTTAAACCTTATACTGGTCTCCAAGACGAGTAAGTAAGACGATGTTATACCGTGTAGTAAATTGTAGTGTAGTAAGTTGCTAAGTAAATTGCTTATTTAGACAATTCTACAGCAAAGTGACAAAGTGAATTGCAGCTTAATTTTAAATTTCAAAGCTAATTCAGACAGAATTTTCAGAGTTCTACATGCTATTTTAACATCTTAAATATTTAAGGGTTAATTAAGCCCTATGTTTTAACCAGTAAATGCAAAAGAAACACGCTCTTAATTTGAAATACCGAAGAACACAACTGACAATAATGTCCTGAAACCCGATCCTCACTCATCAAGCGGGGAGCTTTCAGACGTTGACTCATCCGCTGGAATGGGAGGGGAAGGGAGCGCCTATGACGTCACGGGGCCTCCCTTCATCTGTCTCTGGATGGCAACACGGTATTAAGTAGATACTTATATCTAGGTAGTGCATAAATGTCTAGGGTGAGGTAATAACCGTAATAACATACGTTCTAGGCGTTTTTGTTAGTAAATAAATGGATGCTATGCTCTATCATTTTGCTGCCAAACTAATATCTGAGATTACTCATTGCGCTTAAAATGCCAAAAATGCCGTAACTCAAAATATAATACAATCTATAACTGATTTAGTTCAGAGGTATTCAGCTGCCTATCACTGTTTGAACCTTTCTCCTTTCTCCAGAATTGTAGGTCATTACTTTGATCATAATATTGAATCAAAGATTTGTACGTTTCAAATTGCATTAGCTTGTACAGCTCGGTAGCACAAGCCCCCGCTGTGCAGTCTATCAAATGAAAGATTGTCAGACCTTGATCATGACATGACTCGGCGAGAGGCTGCATGCAATGCGTTCCTTTGCTTTTAAGGGACATCGTAGTGAAACTAGCAGCAATCAGGAAAAAAATATTTTAAATAATGAATAATTAAATGAGATAATTTAAATTATAAACAACGACAGCCAAGACTTAGCCATCATCAGTGACGACGAAATCTGTAAAAAGATCGAAATGTAGGCAATGTAAAATCCAAAAGAAATACAACTTGAATTCGTTTAAAATTGTATTATTGTGCTGAGTATAGTTGCACAAACCCAAGAAAAAAACATAGTAACTGGACACGTTTTTGTTAATACCAAATTTTTAAAACACTTTCCGTGTTCGTGTTAGGTATACAATTTTAGAAAACTTGCAAAATTTTTAAGCGTTGGCAGGATTTGAACCTGCGGCTTTCGCCATTACTAGCGGCGACGCCTCTTGGTTACCGCATCTGGGCTACTGCAGCTCGCTCCTTGCCCGCGAATTTCGCAAGTGTAATTTAATGCCAGTAACGAGTGACACGCTTCCATCTTCCGGGTGAGTTGTGCAACTAATACCCGGCGACTAATTCTTTCTTTACAGATAGAATGTAGTCTAAGCGATAAAACCCCGCGATAAATTGAAAACCAAATTTTTAAAACATTTCCCGTGTTAGGTATACGATTTTTTTAAGCGATATCACCAAGACTATTTCAAACAATTAAAAACTTTCCCGAAAGAGCATGGAACCAAACTGGTATACCTATTGTTGGAGATATTGGAAAAAACTCATTTTGGCGGCCAGAGTTGAAACATGTGCGAATCGATAGAACATAAAAATACAAACAGGAAATACTCTTTGGTAAAATGTCGTAAGTGATACGGTTTCGGAGAAAATGAGGGCCGAAGTTATTTTTTTAATTAAAAATATTTTTTTACTTTTTATTAACTCAAAATGTTAAGGCAAGCATATAAAACTTCTAATTTGTAAAAAAGGGTTTTAAAATAATACATTACTATTAAAACCAAAGTAATTAAATTAAACTCGAGCCATTTTTGCAGGCTCCATTTCATTTTCAGGTGTTATATCCATAGTAGAAGAGATGTTAACAAAGGAAAATGAACCTTATTCCATAGCATTAGCATGGATCTGACACCTGTCAAATCGGGCCTATAAAAATGGCTCGAGTTACTATGATATAACAACATAACACCTGATAAATGGGAGATTTTGTGACTGTGAAATCGATCATAGAACATTGTGGGTGATAGAGAGACTATATATTATAGACGTCTGTCAAAGTAAAAAAAAAACAAAAAGGCCTTCGTAATACAATGAGGGAAATATCCGAAAAGCCGTGAAAAGAAGATACTTTGATTAGACAACATTAGAATGGTAAAAAAAAAAGTAAAGACCATAACATAAACAATACCTACATAGCTGTTCGATCGGTACTCGGTAAGGATTTAAATTCGTGAATGCAAAAAAAATGCAGGTGGTAGCGGAAATACAGCGGAAATAACTCACATGCAATCTCGAAACCATTGACCATGACGAGCATTTTGCTATCGGAGTACCATCAAAATCCCACCCGGGTGTAAAAGATATTACTTGACTTACTAGTGTGAGCCCCCATTTCAAACATTATATTATAAACCTACATTCTACTACGCTCTTTTAGTGGAAAAATATTGTATATTATTTAGTAATATATTCTCATGTAAGTGAATTTATGTAATTCTTTTTGAGAATAAATGTCTTTAAACCTATACATGTGGGATATATTTCCCACAATCTGTCAATTTGTTTGAAAATCCCTCTAACTAACTCACATGCCAATCTCGAAACCATTGACCATGACGAGCATTTTGCTGTCGGAGTACTATCAAAAGATATTACTTGACTTACTTTTTCACAGCTTTTCGGATATTTCCCTCATTGTATTACGAATGTTCTGCGATCGATTTCACAGTCACAAAATCTCCCATTTATCAGGGGTTATGTTGTTATATCATAGAAACTCGAGCCATTTTTATAGGCCCGATTTGACAGGTGTCAGATCCATGCTAATGCTATGGAATAAGGTTCATTTTCCTTTGTTAACATCTCTTCTACTATGGATATAACACCTGAAAATGAAATGGAGCCTGCAAAAATGGCTCGAGTTTAATTTAATTACTTTGGTTTTAATAGTAATGTATTATTTTAAAACCCTTTTTTACAAATTAGAAATTTTATATGCTTGCCTTAACATTTTGAGTTAATAAAAAGTAAAAAAAATATTTTTAATTAAAAAAACTTCGGCCCTCATTTACTCCGAAACCGTATCACTAACAACATTTTACCAAAGAGTATTTCCTGTTTGTATTTTTATGTTCTATCGATTCGCACATGTTTCATCTCTGGCCGCCAAAATTTGTTTTTTTGTCATCGCGAATTGTAGGTATACCAGGCTTCATACTAAAATGTCCCATGCTCTTTTACGCTTTAGTTATGGAAGCCAAAAGTGCTGACATTGACTGCGTTTAACCTTATGACGGGTATTATTTCTCAATTAATTATTTTGTTAGTAGCTATTTGGGTTCAATAGTTAATTAGTTCTAATTCAGAATTCAGTTTCGGGATACTCTTCTTGTAATTTTTGTTACGGTGTCTTGGAGGCGCTACGAGTCTGACGATTAAACCTTACTTTTTATTAAGATTTTTTGTGCCGCTGCGAGATGTAAAAGGAAATTAAATCGAGTTCGTTGAACTCTCGCGCGTGGATCTATTACACAATAATTGATTAAATGACTCTATTGAAAGAGTGTTAGATTTTATGAACTGATTATATTAATGCTTGTGTCTGGCAATTAAGCTTTATTTTCGTAGAAAAGAGTAATTCATTATTCAATAGATGTTGGAGATATAAGCAATGAAACATATATACCTACTAAGAGTAGCTATATTTATTGTAAGTAATAAAATATTATTACAGCGCCTTCTTAGCAAAGCTACGCACAGTACAGACAGACTTATTTGATAGATTTTCTACTGTAATTTCATAAATGTTTTGCTAATAAATGACTCATACTGGAATCTTACTTGTAGGTAGGTAGGTATGTCTAATATCAAATTTGTCTTTGCTGTGCCAAGAAAGCTGTGATGAAAGAGTAAAACATATTACTTACCTTTACTACCTACAAATGAGCCTTTAAAGAAATATTGTATTTATATTTTTATTATTCGTTTAAAAATAATACCCTCAAAACCATTTTCCAAGTAAAGTCCTAAGTAGTGCTTAATTATTCAAGCCCTAGATTTCCAGTTCAGGCTATAGTGTTATTATCGGACCCTAACCTTAGCACTAGACCACTTCCGGATCCGGCACAACTAGGGCGTCAGCAGGAAACAAGGGTCGGAAGGAAACACTAATTAGTACAGGGGCTATGAATTGTTGCCGTGTGATGCTGGCTTAGAATAGCATTACCCCATTTCTTTCCCGTCGTAAGAGGTGACTAAGGGACTCGAGGGTAACATGGTATTAAACTTATGGGAGAGGGGTTGACAACCAGTCACTATTGTGATACACAATTTTCCGAATGACCCTCAAACATTTGTCATTTGTTGTTATTTTTGGTTTTTACGGTCGTTTTCTGCCTACCCTGTAAGGGATGTACGCGTGATTTATATGAAATGAAATAATATTATATATAATAAGGTACGCCGCACCATAGGTATGTGTGGTGATTTAATAAACCTAACCACAGTGTATATCCCTTGAATACCTAAGTTAGTTTTCCCAAATAATATTAAGTAGGTAGGTATGATAGAGGCATAATTATTATTTAACTTTGCGTAGTTATAACTTTACTTCAAATGCATATTTAGTCGTTTATGAAAGTTTAGATAAAGTAAACGTTTCAGAACTAATACTAACAAATACATCACTAATAATAATTACCTACTACCTGCCTAGTATATTTACGAGTCAAGTCCGCGATCATTTATTTCGTCAACAAAAATGTATCTTTAAGCTCATCTACGATGGTTGTTTTGTAAGTTCAACTTATGTTAATATTGTCTAAAGTTAATGGTAATATGGTTATAATTGCGGTGGCAGACTGGGATCGGCTAATTACCTGTAATTACATGCTAACAATCCGATGACAGGTACACGAGACCATGACGAAGTCGTGTAAGTAACATCATTCTAAAACACGATAAAAAGGGTTCTTCTCGATGTACCTAAACGCTATTTTAGGCAGTTCTCTCACTTGTCATCAATGCGTATTTTTAACGCACCGTTACGCATGCGTCTGTCAGACGAAAGAAAATTGCAAATTAAGATCTTATTCCCATACAAATACGGCTATGGTGTGTAACGGATGCGATTGTCAATCCAGACAACAAGCGGATGAATTGCTTTAGGCTCTGTACTTGTAAGTTTAAACTCCGAACACGACTTACCCAATAATTTACTCAATAGTTTTATATGCGAATGAAAACCTGCTATGCATTTGGTTTGGCTACATGGCTTTTTAAAAGCTTTTAGTTAACTTGCAGTGTATGTAAGTATGTAAGTAAGTAAGTAAGTAAGTAAGTAACAATGTTTGTTCGGTGCAAATCTTGCAAGTTTAATTTGAACCACTTCTCGGTATCCGATTGAGTTGAAATTTTGCATGTTGGTCCAGAACCGATGACAATGCATGTTAATCATAAATTTGACCTGATGCTGCTGCCAGGATCGGCTCCGTACGAGAGATCTCCTCAGCGGTTTATAGCTGGGACACAAAATTTTGTATACGAATTCGTTTATTATAGGCAGTTGGTAGGCCCACCATGAATTAGACGCTACATTCAGGGTTGTCTTCGAACTATGGAACTCCTCAATATTCAACTGCTGGGACTTGCAATTTTGTATACGAATTCGTTTATTATAGGTAGTTGGTAGGCCTACCATGAATTAGACGCTACATCCAGGGTTGTCTTCGAACTATGGAACTCCTCAATATTCAACTGCTGGGACTTGCAATTTTGTATACGAATTCGTTTATTATAGGCAGTTGGTAGGCCCACCATGAATTAGACGCTACATCCAGGGTTGTCTTCGAACTATGGAACTCCTCAATATTCAACTGCTGGGACTTGCAATTTTGTATACGAATTCGTTTATTATAGGCAGTTGGTAGGCCTACCATGAATTAGACGCTTCATCCAGGGTTGTCTTCGAACTATGGAACTCCTCAATATTCAACTGCTGGGACTTGCAATTTTGTATACGAATTCGTTTATTATAGGCAGTTGGTAGGCCCACCATGAATTAGACGCTACATCCAGGGTTGTCTTCGAACTATGGAACACCTCAATATTCAACTGCTGGGACTTGCAATTTTGTATACGAATTCGTTTATTATAGGCAGTTGGTAGGCCTACCATGAATTAGACGCTACATCCAGGGTTGTCTTCGAACTATGGAACTCCTCAATATTCAACTGCTGGGACTTGCAATTTTGTATACGAATTCGTTCATGATAGGCAGTTGGTAGGCCCACCATGAATTAGGGTCACGTCAATAGAAGGCCTCCTGATAGAAGAATTAGACTGTTCGAAATTAACTGGGACTCGGCCATGTAATAATGACGCCATCAATGAAATTAAAAGACTAAGACATATTACAAGCTAATTCTTCTATTAGGGATGCCGGAGGAGTAGGTACCAACCTACTTCTATAGAATATCCACTTCGCTCAGGTCGAATTTTGCAACAATAGATTTGTATTGTTCTTCAAGCACACATGTGTGCTTTTACGAGCGGATTAGATATAAAAGAGATAATTATACTTTATCCTAATGTTAGTTTTCCCCGTGCCTTAAGGGGTGCTTCTTCGGAGCGTAAATTTTCATTGTCCGGGACCAAAACGCTATCGTTTTTTAAAAACAAAGACACGATTTATTTTTTATTGGATAGTTCATACTTGATTCTAACTGGTACATTATAAAATTTCAGTATAGGATCATGCCAAGATAGTTAAAAAAAAAATCAAACTGCCGAAATCTGATTCCCGTAACGTGTCCGCGCCCCAAAAATCGATACAATAATGCATAGGTATATCTTTTTTTCTGTATTACTTATCTATTCAAACTATTTCTACATGATAAAACAGATGTACAATAGTCAAGGAAAAAAATATTTCATTTCTGTGAAAATATTAGATTTTGTTCTATAAGCTAATTTAAAAATGTCCGGCAACAAGTTCTGATTCCCGTGGAACGTCACTAAAGTCCGCGCACATCCCTAATTAAACGCCCCTAAAGTTAGGTCTATCCCCCCTCGTTATCTCTCAGTAGTGCTCTGTGCGTCGTGGGAAGCAGAGGTACCGATTGTGCAGCATTCCCGAACTACGATGGTAAGAAACTGATTCCCGTGTGTTTGTTTTGGTTGAAAACTGATTCCCGTTTGTTGGTTTTAAATCAAAGTAAAAGGAACAGGGTGACTTCTTCATACCAAATTTAAAGACCTTAAGGTTTACTAACTTATATGTTTAAATTATAGCATAAGACTGCGTCAATTCGCAACAATCGCCATTTTTCGATTTTTTCTGATTCCCGTCACACTGATTCCCGTGTATAAAAGACTACGGGAATCAGCTTTTCACTCATTTTTACATCAGACTTGTCATTGTTTGTGACTAAATCGTTCAAAAGCATTATCCTCTAGCGTAAAACGTCTATTTTGCAAAACATCTCAAATGCAAAATGTCACATTTGCAAATATTTTTTTTCGATATATTTTTCCCTGTCGTTTTCCCTTTTGTTTTATATCGACACGTAGCTAAGTTGGGATATTAAATAAGTCATTTTTCACACAATTATTACCAGAAATATCCTATTTCTGGTTCCCGTGTCACAGAATCTGATTCCCGTGGGCGGTTAATTTTTAAATGCCCAGATCTCGAAAGCTATTAATCTTGGATGAGTGCCTATTTGAAGTATACCTTTGTTTTATACTAGAATTTGACCTGGAGTATCACATTCAGTCATATCATGAGAAATGAAAACGACTACGGGAAACAGCCGAAGAACGCGATTTCGAAGAATCACCCTAAGTTTTTATATTGAAGGTCTCTCCGTTTTATAGAAAGACTTTCGTATTGATCAATAACTATCGTAACATAAACTAAAAAATATAAAATAAAATTATGTAAAAAAAACTTTTAAAACAAGCTTTTATTTAAGTGCTCTGAAAAGATGAAAATAAAATTTTGAATGACATTAACCACATTCATTTATGACTTTACAGAAATGAAAATATAATAAAAGCTTGTCGCGAAACTTTCAATTTGTGATTGAAATTTTGTAATTAGGTACGCACCTAACTGTAATTAGGTAGTTTCTTCTAGGCATCGCGACAAGCTTTTATTATATTTTCATTTCTGTAAAGTCATAAATGAATGTGGTTAATGTCATTCAAAATTTTATTTTCATCTTTTCAGAGCACTTAAATAAAAGCTTGTTTTAAAAGTTTTTTTTACATAATTTTATTATCAGAACGTTCCTAAACTACAAAAACTTAAGCCGAAAAATGCTGTTGATTAAAGTTTGGAAAAGCTTTTGCATGAACCTGTTCCGTCACATGCTTTCGGAATATTCTTCCAGTATTCATCGTGCCAAGTTACTTTTCTCTTCTTATATTGCTACAAAGCAGATCCATTAAGCCGATAAAATATCAACTTATAAACAAATATTGATACACTGATAGCCAAATAAACTAACTATGCTTGAGCGACCAAGGCCCATCGTCTAACCTAACCCATCATTGTCTGAGCCACTCGATCCGTGACATCCAATCAACATAAATCCACAAAAATATGTCTACAACTGTTGTAGTCAAAGTTGTCTAGAGATAGACAAAACTATACAATGACTTCCATAACCACTTTGTAAAGAAAAAGAAACAGACTCGCTGGTGTAACACCTTGCAAAAATAGATTTAGGTAGGTAGATTAGATTGGTAAAAGAAAGTGCGTGCGCTGAAATACTTAACTATACTTTGACCAATACTTACTGAACATGGGAATGTCCAATATAGAAAAATATTTTTTTTTCTTTTTTTTAACTTGCAAAATTTTTAGGCGCGGGTAGGATTTAACTTGCGACTTTCGCATTACTAGTGGCGCCCGCCAATTTTGCAAGTGTATTTTAATGTCAGTAACGCGTGGCGCGGGTCCATCTACCGAATTAGTTTTTGCAACTAATACCCGGCGACTAATTCTATCTTTACAGATTGAATGTAGTCTAAGCGATGAAAACCCGCGATAAATGGAAAAATATATTTTGACTCTCCACACAAGAATAAAGCAACGTATCCAGTCAGTTACCTCCAAACTCGTAGGTACAGACGCACATAGAAAAAGGCTGATCAATTACAAGTTACAACATTAATCCACAATTTGTCTTGCGAGGTTAATTCTTGGTGTAATTGGAAACGAAACGACTGCTCAATTGTCCCGTCAGTTAAATTTAAACTTATGTTGTGGGCGGTTAAGGAATCGAATTACAAATACTTACGCCTACTGTTATTTCCTACTGGTTTAAATTGAAACCATATTGGGTAGGAATTTATGGTGGCATTGCAGTTATAAATGGAGCAATTTGTTTGATAATTGGTGCTGTAAAATGGACTTTGATGTTTACAGTCTCAAATTAGACTTATTTGGATTTGGTGATTCACTGACAAATGATTGTCTTCATGCCTTATACGCAATACTATTAAGTGTAGGTACCAACTCTATAATTAGCTTGGTTAATTTTATTTGAAATCTAATTTATACGAGCAATTCTTGTATAATTATTTATTTGTAGTCAGGATCTCGGAAATGACTCCAACGATTTTCATGAAATTTTGTATAGATATAGGCGGTTTCGGGGGGAGAAAACGATCTAGCTTTTAGCTGGATTTCATAGTTGTAGGTCCATGGGAAGTACCTACCCTGTGAATTTTGATCATTTGGAGATTCTTACAAGCACGCGTTTTTTACAGCATACACAGCCGTATCTTTTAGCTTAGACTAAAGACTTAGACTTAGACTGAAGTATATGGTTTTTATTTCCCGAGATAAGGAATAAGGAAGCCGGACTGACGGCGGTACGGACAACAAAGTGATCCTATATGGGTTCCGTTTTTTCATTTAACGAACGGAACCCTAAAAATACCGATGCTTGCTTATATCATGGCAAATAATAAATGATCAGTAGGTACATACAATTTTGGAATAGGTACAATACATACCTACACTAAATTCCAGGTTAATAAAATGTACCACCGAAATCAAAATGTAACCGGGTCTTGTAAACTCTCACGTCAGCTCTATAGAAAGCTCATTAATTTTCTGTTGAAGCCTTTATCTGTGCTGAAGGCTGATTAATGAGCCCATGAACCATAGGAATGGTACCTATGGGCGCTGGCACGTACTGGCACCGTAGTTTTTATCCGTAGATGTACGCGATATCACCGAAAACTTATTAGAAACCTATCAGTTCTCCAAATTATATCGTCTTACTCTTACCATCTTCTTATAATGTGATGCACATGTTTCAGAATTGATCAAGTTTACTTATTGCAATCTGTAATGGTCATGCAATAACAGTTCATAATTTTGATGTTGTATAATTATTTCATTACAATAATGGCAGCAAGAACCTAGTCCTTGTAATATACGATACTAGCGGCGGAGCCAGCGGTTTCACCCGCTTTTTCCTGTAGGAAGCTTTTTCCCGCAGTAAAAGGTACTTATAAACCTTCCTCTTGAAATTATGTATTAAAAAAGCCCGCATCAAAATCCGATGCGTAGTTTTAATTATCTAAGCATACATACATAGGGACACAGGAAGCAACTTTATTTTATACTAGCTTTTACCCGCGACTTCGTCCGCGTTAGATAGTTTTTTTAGAAACAGGTTCTAAAGTAGATATTTATGTATATTCATAGTAAGTATGACAGTGATATTAGAACAGTTCTTATCTCTACTGTTTAAGGATGACTTGCTTGCTTCTTTTGTTAAAGGGACAATTCAAAATTTGTTATCCGGTGTACTGCCCTGAGAGATCAATATTTATAACCATTGAATACAAAAGTCAGTAGATAACAAAAAATCCTCGGTAAAAAGTAGGCAATGTCCTTTCTCAACTTATTCCCATCAGTTTAGAACCATGCCTGTATCTCTAATAGTTTAGCTGGGCTCCTGATGGTACACCTGGTGGTCTACATAATGTACTCCAGATATTCTACGTCCTTGTGAAAAGAAGCAGCCCATCATACTGGCCAACTTTTGTTTTGGAACCATTTCTGTATCTCTAATAGTTTAGCTGGACTCCTGGTGGTTCACCTGGTAGTCTACATCTGTACTCCAGACCCTCGAATGGTGATAAAAAGTAGCCTATGTCCATTCTCGGTATGTTAGCAATCTCTGTGCCAAGTTTCATGAAGATCTGTTCAGCGGTTTGGCCGTGAAAGCGTAGCAGACAGACAGACGAGTAGTGTAGTGATGAGGATCAGGAAAGGAAGGAACAGTCGATTCACAGTTTGCTTTTACCGAAGCTTCTGCATTAGTTATGTCTGTCGGTATTGCAAGTACGCTACCCACGCTGTACGGTAGAGTTCAAACGACATGAACACTGCAATTCGACGCCATGCAAACCCTCTCCCCATATCCGGGATTACCACACACCCTCGTTTACGATGGGGGTCTACCGTGTAGGTAAGTCACATATCGACATACTCGTAAAACCACTACATGTAAACATTTGTACCTACACGACAATCTCCAAAATGTATTAAAGTAGTGAGCGTCTTTAAATTATACTTATGTGGAAGAGTGATTTGTCTGATAATAATCATTTAAGCTTATTGAGCTGAGTTCGATACACCCCATCACGAAAGCATTAACATAACAACCACGACATGTCATCAAAATTGTATACGAACGACATTCTCATATGTGAAAGTAATTTATCTGATATTCATTTTGAATCAATTTGGCTATTGAGTTCGATACGTACCATAAAAAAGCATTTTCTAGTAAATATATTTAAGTAGGTACTAAAACATTACCGTTGTTGGGCCTATCTACGCATACGATCGTAACAGATTTGTTTGGAAAGTCGGCTATGGAACCCTCATTAGAATACGGCCGCTGCCCCTTGTGATATGGCCTAATTTTACAGTAAAAAACGATTCTTTCACGCACGCACCTGAACTGAAAATATTGTCGTAAGTTGAAAGTGTAAGCGAGAATAGGAGGGCAATAAGGCATTTCCCAAAAGCTCTGAATAATTAGATAAAAATTGGGTATATATAAAGATCTATCTATAACTTTCTACTTATGAAATCTAGTATCTTCCTACTGCATTTCCTAAGAACCAAATTGAACATACTTAATCAAATCACTACAGACAAATGTTTCGCTTATTCTTACTACTTGATCCACACAATAATAAATTATGTGCCCGACTATAAAAACACAAAGAAACACTCAATAGAGGGAAATATTAACCTCTGTAAGTGTCGAGTCAGAAATTCCTTTTGAGAAGGAACATAAATCAGTCAACACCGGAAATTAGGACAATGACTAAAGAAAACAAACTACAGTCACAGTATAATTAATAGTACTAGCGTACAGTATGGTCACTCCCTGCCTCCCCCTACAAGCGCCGCCCACCCGCGCTCGGAGGACGCTCAGACACCGGCTAGCAAGGACGCGAGGACGAAGGTCATTTCATACTGCCGCACATTGCATTCCCGATTCGCGAACGCAAAATGGCGGCAACCCTGACATGTTGTCTCACACACACAAGCATGGTCCGCGTTTACCTACGCGAGCTTAGACTGTGTGCGTAGCAACGCGTTTGATTCATACATTTGAGCGCCAGTGTCCGAGGTGTGCTACAGTGGACCTGGATAAGTGAGAAAACTCTATAACTGATACTTTCAAACGGGTCCCGGCACTTTTGCTTCTAATTACCTCTATAACTGAGAATTATTAACCTCATTATCCAAAATTCACTTTTGATAATTTTTTCCATATTTACCTCCATAGATGATACAAAAAGCATAATAGCCTCTGTCATTGAGACTTTTATTTCAATTTTTTGTAGTTATAATACATCCGTTCTTGTCTTGTAGTAAAAGTTTCGAGTAGAAGTTTCAGTTTTATACTAATCGCTGACCTCTGTAATGAGACATTATTATTTTAGGCATCTATAAGTGAGAAAAAATTTAATGCACCATGAGATCTTAGTTAAACACGTCTCACTGTGTACAACTTTGATACATTATATAGATGTTACGCAAAATAAGGACGCTGACTCAGTGACTGTCCCATCTCGGTATAATATAAAACAATGTTTAAAAAACCTGCGTTTTGTTTCAGAGGGAATGCATCTCCGTCCACATCGGCCAGGCCGGCGTGCAGATCGGCAACGCCTGCTGGGAGCTGTACTGCCTTGAGCATGGCATCCAGCCCGACGGGCAGATGCCGTCAGACAAGACTCTGGGCGGAGGAGACGACTCGTTCAACACGTTCTTCAGCGAGACCGGCGCGGGCAAGCATGTGCCCAGAGCTGTGTTCGTCGACCTAGAGCCTACTGTTGTTGGTAAGACCAGTGTAGTCTACATGAATATGGACCATGGTGTTCAGCCCGACGGGCAGATGCCCTTGGACATGACCCCGGGCGCAAGGAGACGACTCGTTTGACACGTTCTTTATCAGTCCTTCCCAGAGCCATAGTTGTACCTACTGTACTTGGTAAGCGACCAGTTAAATGCAAATGGAACTAAAAAAGTACTCATTCCAATGCTTTTTGGAATGAGTTATCAATTTACAGCGAATGAAAGTTGAATCCATACCTCCAACGATATTCATAAATCTATCCAAGATTTCAGACTATAACCAAGACAATGAAAAGCACTTACTTACTTACTACCTATACTTTTTATTTGCCGTGTGATGCCGGCTTAGAATAGCATGACCCCATTTCTTTCCTGTGGGTGTCGTAAGAAGCGACTTAGGGACTCGAGGGTATGTATTGCATATTTAGGCGATGGGCTGACAACCTGTCACTATGGTAATACACAATATTCCAAATTACTCTCAAATGTTTGTCAGTCGTGGCGTAAATGTCCGTTTTTTGCGGCCGTGTACGCTCTGCCTATCCCGTAAGAGATTATAGGCTATATAGATATATATGCATAAAACGACGGTGTTATATTTTGGATACGAACTTTGCTTGGCTAAAAAACAGCTTGACAGTAATTTACAAACTTAACCCGTTCCCACTTGTCTATCTTCAATCTTTAGCACGATAAACATCAACCCCGCTTATAAACGACACATTTAAGTTCACCTAAGTAAACCTCAATTGCTGGCTTATCTACCCTCCACCTACAAAATGTAGCAGTTACAAAACAATCCTAAGTTTAGTACTTACTACCTAGGGTTCTGAAATAAATAAACCTAACAATGTTTAAAGCTACAACCGTTTGAAGTTAACTACTGATTTAACCACGAAGGCTAACTGAGGTTATTGAACCCAGTGTCCGTTATTGCCGGCATAACATGTCATTACCATCCGACTGAGTTTTTGACAGATAATCTAGCTGCACATTGCCGAAATATGAGGATGGACATGTCAATAAATGTTCACGACTGTAGAGTTATTATTCCTACAAAAAAGTTGAAAAAGAACAGTCTTTTTTTATATCGCAAGCTAGACGTGGTTTAGTGCCGTGTGTTGCCGGCTGAGAATAGCATCACCCCATTTCTTACCCGTGGGAGTCGTAAGAGGCGACTTAGGGACTTGAGGGTGTGTATTGCAATTTTAGGCGATGGGCTGACCACCTGTCACTATAGTGATACACAATTTTCCAAATAACCCTCAAATATTTGTCAGACGTGGCGTAAATGTCCGTTTTATGCGGCTGTTTACGCTCTGCCTACCCCGCAAGGGATTATAGGCGTGATATATGTATGTATGTATGTATGTAGACGTGGTTTAAACTTTGTGACAGTGTCAAATCGTATAGAAAAATATTTTTGACACTGCTTAAAAGCGCGTCTAACTTTTTTATAATAACACGGTAACAGTTCAAAAACAAAAATGAAGACGATTAAAAGAAGCAACCATCTGACTGACTTACATGAACAGAAAGCTAACTCGTTTCGAAGGGTTAACAAGATCTCATAAATTGTAGAGGCTCTAGCTTAGCTAAAGAAATCATAAATCAAGTGAATAAAGTAGTTATCTTTACTTCGACTTTGAACTGAAAGCTGTCTCGTTCCTTACAAAATTTTCTAAGCAGTTATTCTAGTCACTCTACCTACACTAATAATAATCTTGCTAATTATCTGCGTCGGTCTACCATCCAGCTACCCAGCTCCAGCTAGCTTAAAAAAAAGACAAAAGAAATTTCTCAGAACGGAAATGAGTTTGCGGTTGGATGTTAAATACAAGTCTAGTCTAGAGCTAAAGACACTAAAGAACGTCGCACTCAGGCAATTTCCAAGCTTTTTTTATAGCGGTGACAAGACGAGAGTTGCTAACAAAATGGAAGACGTTTCGCGTGGCTGGCTGGCCGGTCGAAACGACACACTTGACCAAGCCCAATACAGGCAGACATACATTTTATTCTGCAGCTTTGTCTTGGAACGATTCGCTCTTCGTATATTCAAATAAGTCAAACATCTTCAATTCAACACAACTTACAAGTGCTTTTAGATTTACAAATAACATTTTTGTCAGCATCGTACATTTTGCATAGAATTATGATATTCTGTACAACATTTCTGTGCCTATTTCCGGCTACCACTACCTTTAAATATTCGAAATATTTTTTTGCTGCTTAACTTGAAAGCGTAAAGCGGGGAGCGACAGCGGCTTTCAATTTACAATAGATGTGCTATATAGACCACGTTTATGCATGTATTTGTGTTGCTAAGTAGAGCAACGGATATGGTCATTAAGTCTTTGACTAATTGCTTACATACAAGAGCAACAGAAATAAAGTCTTCGCATATGTACGAGGAACGCAACGATGCGAATGGTGCTCATCGCATTGTCCACATGGCCACAATATCTATCACCAACAGGATTGTAAATGACAATTTTTAACTACTTAATCATGTTGGGCAGTTTAGAAAACTTGCAAAATTCTTTTGCTGCTGGCAGGACTCGACTTGCGAGCTTCGCTATCAGCCTTTATCCTTTTAGGTCACCACAAGTCACGTAAATCAAAACCAGTTTCCTGAAGATCTTAGACCTGAAGATCCATCACAAGCATAGAATCTATACTTTTAAAAATATAGCTCAAGCTCTGCGACAGATGTCATTTCCATACAGTTTTTTTGTCCGTTTTACATTCACTGTTTACCACGGAGTTTACCTAGCATCTAGCTACCTGCTGTCAAGTGAATCATCCTATAATTTACAGATTATAGATCCACCATAACATTTCAAATACCTAACTGTTGCCAATGGACAAAAAAGAAATAGAAAGGCTTTGATACTGCCAACCAAAGCACTACAAAACACCGGTAGAAAAAGTACTTTGAACCTAGAGCAAAGACTTGATAAATGCCATACCATTACTCATCGTTTCGTGTCGATAAAAAAACTTTCAAAACACGATCTAAATCAGCTCTTCACTGTTGCTAGGTAACACCATTATAAGGCTGTAATAAGACAACGAGATAAAGTGGTGGCTATGCGGTAAGCACAGCGTTTTTTGTGGCTTACTTGGGAACAAGTGCTTAGAAATACAAAAGAGAAGCTTTTCTATTATGCTCTTGATTTAAATTCAATTATGAACTTGATTCATACAACGAACATGCAAAAGTTTTAAGTACATAAATGTGTAGACTTAAGTACTTTTTACCTAAGTATTTATAGAGCTTTAGTACTTCCTAACAGGAGTTATTCCTGTAGCTCTGCAATAAGAGCAGTTAATCTTATACAGCTGCTGGCGTAATCGAGACTTAAGTGCTTTAAATCTTAATTTCCGACCTTTTGCGAATGTAAGCGGGGATTATTTAGTGCTTGAGCAATTTCAATGTAAGTACTTGACTCGAACTTTATAAACTTTTTGATTACGTTACAAAAGGTAACGATAATTTGGATGAAAGTATTCAGTACCTATGATTCAGCTAAGTCACTGTGCTAGCTTGAAATAAACCACTGAAATAAACGGGTTTGGCTGTCTGCCACACGAGTTTTGTAGTTCGTTTGACTTTAGTAAGTGTTCCGGAAAAACTATTGTTTAAATTAAACAGGCAACGGAAGGAGATCGATTTTCGCAACTTTAAACGTTAGTAAAAAATATAGACAGGCTCCTTTGATTTGCGAAAAAGCTCTATTCTGTGCTATATACGTATATAGGGTGAAATTTCACTACCTTGTGACCGATAGCGAAATTTCAAGACCCACTGGTGATAAGGAATAACTTTCCTCAAGGAATTATATTTATATATATTTTTATTTTAATATTTTCACATGACAAGGTCCCTTTAGTCAACTACCTACTATAAAGTTTGCATGTACTTATCTTATATGTGCGAGTAATTCGAACAAATCCTTATAAAATAGGTACTAGTCATTAAGTGTTTAGATACGTAGATGCGTTTTCTTAAATACTTCAACAAAGTAACAAATCTGAAAATATGTCATTCACAGACGAAGTCCGCACGGGCACATACCGTCAGCTTTTTCATCCAGAACAGCTCATTACTGGCAAAGAAGACGCAGCAAACAATTACGCTAGAGGACACTACACCATCGGCAAAGAAATCGTCGACGTAGTGCTCGACCGACTGAGGAAACTCGCTGACCAATGTACCGGCCTTCAGGTAAATTGAGTTACCGACAAAGGTACTAACTAGGTACCTATTACACTTCTTCGCTTTGTTTAGGACATCTATGAATCTTTTAGTTTCCATGTAGAGTGACGGGTACGGGTATTATTCTAGAAATTAATGCAAAGCTATTAATCACTCGTCTGTCGCTTCATACTATAACAATTTCATTGGTTTTGAATTTTATCGTGGGTAGTTAAGGTTCAAAATTGTTGTCCGGCTCCCGGTACGTGACAGACAAGCGGTTAAAGCCACTACAGCCAACCAAAATATCTAAGAAGTCGTTTGATCTTTAAACGATTTGATTTCCGTTATTTATTTATAACGACTGGTTGTCGTTATATATATTTTTGTATGTAGTTATTGTTTGTTTCGACAACAGTTTATCAAGCTTTATATAATGAGCATTGTTTTCCAGGGTTTCCTGGTGTTCCACTCTTTCGGTGGCGGCACTGGCTCCGGCTTCACGTCGCTGCTGATGGAGCGTCTCTCCGTCGACTACGGAAAGAAGTCCAAGCTAGAGTTCTCCATCTACCCTGCTCCTCAGGTATACTCTTCAGGGTTTCCAGGTTAACTAATACCTGATTGAACGACAGAATCGAATGCATTTGCACAAGTGGCATAATATACCTGACTCCTATTTGAGACATATGTCTTAAATTTCAGGTGTCAACAGCAGTAGTAGAGCCCTACAACTCGATCCTGACCACTCACACAACCCTGGAGCACTCCGACTGCGCGTTCATGGTCGACAATGAGGCCATCTACGACATCTGTCGCCGCAACCTCGACATCGAGCGACCCACCTACACCAACCTCAACAGACTTATTGGACAGGTGCATATTGCATACAGATTGCAGAGAAAAAGAAACAACTAAATAATGTCTCATTCTTACTTAATTTTCTGTTTTCTTACTTTACTTAATTTTCAGATCGTATCCTCAATCACCGCCTCCTTGCGGTTCGACGGCGCCCTCAACGTGGACCTGACAGAGTTCCAGACAAACCTGGTGCCCTACCCTCGTATCCACTTCCCGCTGGCCACCTACGCCCCAGTCATCTCCGCAGAGAAAGCCTACCACGAACAGCTGACTGTCGCCGACATCACCAACGCCTGCTTCGAGCCAGCCAACCAGATGGTCAAATGCGATCCGCGACACGGGAAATACATGGCTTGCTGCATGCTGTACAGAGGCGACGTCGTGCCTAAAGACGTGAACGCAGCTATCGCGACTATTAAGACGAAGAGGTCGATTCAGTTCGTGGACTGGTGCCCGACCGGGTTCAAAGTGGGCATCAACTACCAACCGCCGACAGTTGTTCCTGGTGGGGACTTGGCTAAGGTTCAGCGCGCGGTGTGCATGTTATCCAACACGACGGCGATCGCTGAGGCGTGGGCGCGTCTCGATCATAAGTTCGACTTGATGTACGCCAAGAGGGCCTTCGTGCACTGGTATGTGGGAGAGGGTATGGAAGAAGGAGAGTTCTCGGAGGCTCGGGAGGACTTGGCCGCTCTCGAAAAAGACTATGAGGAGGTCGGCGTTGACTCTACCGAGGGAGAGCTGGACGAGGAAAACGAGTACTAAAAAGATGCAGTTGATATGGATTTTAAAGGAAAATACCAGCTACAAGCAAGCAAACTAAAAGCTTGAAAGCAAACTAAACTAACAGATGTAGGTATGGTTGCGTTCCAAATACTTACGCCTAACTTTGATGATGATGATGGATTATCTTCCGAGAGACTTACTTACCTAAATTCTTGTTTGAATCTATAATTTAAACTTAAGCTAAGATAAACATAATAAATATAGGCGAGCTTGGTTGAAAGTGCGTTTGTTAACAGTACAAACTTTTTGAAAATAGTTTTCAAAATTGAAATTAAAGTTTGGATCTCTGTGATTTGATTGAGTTGCGATTTAAATGCATTTATTAATTTATAATAAAAAGTGATAGTAAACCTAATTTAAATCATTCTTGATATCGATTTTATACTATTGTAATAAGCCAACTTATTAATTAGTTCCTTTTTATTACTTATGCTTTCTTTAAATAATTTTCTATGTTGAACAATTAAATTTATATGCACAATAAAACTTTTACACAAAGAATACGCAATTTTTTTTATAGAGCAACCCTTCAGACAGCTTGGTATGTCATCCTTGTGGAACCTTTTATCAGAAACAAAACAAAGAATTATTAAATTGAATTAACCCTTTTATTTGTACAAAATATTTCAACGATACAATGCATGTAACATTCCTACAAACACTTCATAAAAATACGTTATGTATTATAAACATATAATGGCCTCAGTTCTAATAAAATCTTATGAATAGTGGAATCAGAATGATAAATGAATCAGAAACATGGGAAGGGGTTTTAAAGTCCCAACTACTATTTACCAAAATTAACACCGAATTTTGGCAATTCTTAATCAACTGCAATTATATAGTTATACCTACTTATACTTATCTCTTTCATTTTACGTAAGTAAAAATCGAGGCTTGCGAAGTTTTAAGTACTAACTAATAATGTATTGATTTGAATCACAATAGTGATAAGTAGATTAGATATATGCCTACGGATACATGTAATGTAGATTACAATTGAGATCGAATTTAAATGTACATTATTTAAAGATATATGGAATTCGTTTCACACAATATGTACTGATAATCTTACCAACAATATTTTTTTTCTCTATTTGCATTCATATACTTTAGTTATAAATTAAATTCGTCCAAAAGTAAGTTCTGTTTTAGCTTACATTTACAGTTTTAAGTAGTTATAAAAAAGTAATAAACTGAATGATACTTAATATAGGAAGGCATGCATGTTACATAATAAATTAAATAAATTATTATATATATTTAGATATATTGTTATATATTTAGATATATATTTAGATATATAGTTATGGAATAAACACGATATCACTGTTCTTGTCAGTATCTCACTCTTTTCTTATGATAAAGTTTGTAAAATTCAATTAAAATATGAAATCTCATGAAATAAAATTAAAGATTTTTCTAAACACATAAAAACTAATAACATTAATTGGACTGGCACCTAACTAGTGTACAAAGTGTCTGGAAAAATTCAAAACACTATCATAGCTTCACAAACTGAATAACTTTTGTTCTAGAACTTTAGAAAAATCGAAGAATTAAGTGGTTTCTCATCCAAATTTATCAATAAGTTAAGACAACTAAAGCGAGAAACCCATTTCTTTTCTTTTTAAAGTGACAGAACTAAAGTAAATCAATTTCAATTCTATATCCGCGATTACTCGCTATTTCCGTAACACTCAGTACTTATTTTGTGCATGGCACGCATTTCATCTCACTTCAATAAAACTTATATTTTGTGAACAGTTCATGCGTAATATTTAACTTAATTCTACAATAAATATATACTTGTTAACCATAAATCTACAACACGTACCTTGTATTTTTTTTAGCTTCTCTGAAGTGCCGTGCTTCCTTAACACATGTCAGATCAGACCTTAGACCAAGCTCTTTTCAACACCATCTAGATTAGGTGGATACCTCAACCGAAACTTGCGGTGGTAATTAAGCGGTTATAAACTGTGACACAAGCTGAAAGTATCCAATGGGTTTTCTACAGAAAGACGAAGGAAACATTGAAAGAAAAGTTCGCCCCGATAGTTGATCCTTCAAAATAGCGGTCATCTGTCTGTATGTAGATACTCTTATTTATGAGGTTAACGCACTACAGCCGATATTCTTCAAGAGTATGGAGTAAATAAATGATACAATTTGTCCATTCCGTGTTTTGTAAACTGCTTCATCATACAAGCATCGGTTGTAGTACGTAAACGCCGCCTCCAAATTGTGGTCGAAGCGTTCTCAGACCAGCCTGACATTGTAGGAGTCGTGCAGTGACAGGTATTGCTAGTCTGGCTTGTGTTTGTGCAGCTCGTCCGTGGGCACGGCGGCGTCGCGCGGGAACCAGCCGCGCGGCGCGCGACCCTCGCCCGACCCCGCGCCCCTCAACACCTTCTCGCCGAACAACCAGTGCCTGCAAACATAAGGGAAGGTTAGGTAGTCATCAGGGCCCCGATTTTCTTATTTTTAACATGATTTTTATTTTAGCGGAATATGTAACGGCGAAACCATCCCACTGACACTTTATCAGCACGCAACTGAGACGTTTTTCATTTAGCCGGGTTCGGGCATTGACGACGTTGTAGTTGTGGTTTCCAATTTGTTTTGAATGCAATCGGTTCAAAATCGTGATCTATGGAAGCGCATGGAGGAGGCCTAAGTTTAGTTCCGAATTGGACGTTTTGGTGCAGTTCATAATGATGGATCAATGAAGTAGAGATTCGGAACACAAACGCTTCTTATCAACATGATAAATTTTTAGAGGACCTTACTCTACCTATAATCGCGAAATAAATCAACATGTGCGTGACGTTACAATTCTCTACTGCAGGAGCATTTCCTTAGCCATAATAAAATAAACAACACGTGCAAGAAGTTACAATTTTTACTGCAGGAGCATTTCCTTAACCGTAATCGCGAAAAAACATTTCTTACTACAAACTTCAATAATGTATACAGTACAATTTCAAATGAGTAATTTACAGTTGGTGAAGATAATGTAATCTACCTAATGAATACAGAAAGGGTTTGTTGTTGTACGTGTAATTAAGTGCTTAAGTGTAATTTAAACGGATTAATTTCAAAGATACAATCGACATCTTATTGTAAATCCAACGGTCAGCGAAATTGGAATGTTCGAGTATAATCGCTCCCAGACTTCCTATTGTTACAAATGATGTTCAGGTAGAAACTTATTATACCCGCAGCGTATAAAACACCTTTGCATTTATCCCCAAATACAGTTTACCCTTCATAGAGCTACAGAACGGACGTTTCCAAAAGCAAATAGTATAAAAATGTGTTCCAAAAACAAAGTGATTAAAGCTTCGAGTATAATAGCCGAAGAATTTATAAAAGGCCTGATGTGCGGCGTCTGTGTGCCGGCCAACGTGCTTCTGTGGGAGATCATGAAAGAAAACAAGGTGGAGTGCGCTCTCAAGCTGGGAGAACTACGATACCGCAACACCCGCATCCTACACGTCTGGAACGAGTACGACGGGGAAATATTCGACCCAACCACACAAATACACCAGCACTTTCGGCCAGGAAAATACAACTACGTATACACTGAAGAAACGAACCCCAGAATCACTCATGAAGATTGCCCTATGGACATGATGATCATACTTTCATATGTAAAGATAACTAGAACAGGAGACGCGTCGAAGTACTGGCAGGCCGCACCACTTCATTTACAGAAAATTCGCAACAAGGTGCTGTTACGAGCGAGACTAGCACTACTTCAGATGAAATAAGAGAACGATTTCCACCGCGCTGAACCCTAAAAGATTTTTTTTTGGCGAGGGAAAAACCTATTGTAACTACATATTATTGTTATTATATTAATACCGTGTGATGCCGGCCTAGAATAGCATCACCCCTCTCTTACCCATGGGTGTCGTAAAAAGCGACTACGGGACTCGAGGGTTAGATGCGTATTGCAATTTTAGGCGATACACAGATATACAGTTATCTGATTGCCCCTTAAAATTTGTCAGACGTGGTGTTTACATCCGTTTCATGGACGTTAATGCTCTGCCTACCCCGTAAGGGATATAGGCGTGATTTATGTATGTATGTATATATTATATTATTGTGATGTGATGTGATATGTGATGCTATGTGACTGTCCAGTTTGTTTTTGAATGACTTGATGGATGAAGCCATATTATTTGTAATTTAAGTTTAGTTTTAAGAGCCGCAGTGAGTTGTGTACAGAAATACTTTTGATCTATAAGATGTATTACTTTAAGTAACTATAAGATGTTGACTAGTATTTTTAGCTATAAGATGCTTGACCACACCATAAAAACAATAATTGATTTCATGTCTATTTGTACATAATTTTCAACAATACATAAATAAAATGTACTACTTTTATTATTTGTTTTTAATACTTCGTAGATCAGTTTAATTAAGGCGCATTATTTATACAACCACAAAAATATTTATTTTCTTCTCATGCCTCAAAGCAAGTCAGGAATCCGTTTGGTAAATAAAACTTATCCAGTGTTTTAGAAATAGGTTGAACCTTAGAAATTCCTTAGAAACTCAAACTCGTTTTTCTTGTAATTTTGTGGTAGTAATATAGAAATTATTCATTTGGATTCGATTTTAATAATTAGAAATATGGGTCGAAAATAGAAGATCTGTCTTACTGCTGTAAATACATCCAACAAAAACGGTTTTCATATCATACCTTACCTAAACATTCCGCGCGAAAATAAGCTCGCCCGCACACGATCAATTTTTTCATCCTATTTTACTGACCTGCTATTGCATTATAGCAAAAAATGGTCGTGACGCAAGGGAGAGATTCCCACGGTGGACACATCCTTTAACATGCTTCAACTAATAATAATAGGTGACTTATTGCAACACCTACTGCTACACTACTTACTAACTTATATCACGCCTATATCCCTTGCTGGGTAGGCAGAGCGTAAATGGCCGCAAAAACGTACATTTACGCCAAGTCTGACAAACATTTGAGGGTCATTCAGAAAACTGTGTATCACCATAGTGATGGGTTGTCAGCCCATCGCCTAAAATTGCAATACACACCATCAAGTCCCTTAGTCGCCTCTTACGACTCCCACGGGAAAGAAATGGGGTGATGCTATTCTAAGCCGACATCACACACAGCAAACTATACTTAGTAGTTGCAGGGGGGTCTCACTCCACGGTTTAGGTATGTTCCGCCGGCGGGTTCCCTACGGGAACTAATCTCCGCGGGTTGTCACTTGTCGTCACCAGACCGCCAGTGTGCCGCTAGCCGCCGCACTGTTCGCACGCACATGCTGCTCGCGCGCACACTTACTTGATTTTTTCTTTGTTTTAGTACGTTTATTCGTTAAAAAATTGATTGGGTCGTCGACTCGGTGTCCCACTCGATACGAAGAACAGTAAGACACAAGCATAATTAATTGTTTTTCTATATAAACAGTAGTCATTAATAATTTCGTTTAGGTTTATAAATATTTACAAATCTTACAATTCCTTCCGTAGATTAAGTGAACAAAAAATATATGTAGCAAAATCAATAACAAAAAATCTTCGTGCACGAATAACATGATGACAAGTTACAACCCTGGAGTTCGCCGGAGGCTCAGTCATAAAACTGCGATGCGCAAAGGAGATTGAGCGTTCGCGCGCGTTCATAAGTTTCAATTTTGTTTGTGAGCGGTTGGGTACACCGAGCGTAGGTATTAATTTATACCTAAACATGTATTTTCTTAGGGAGTGATTCTTCTGTACGTTAGTACTATTATATATTCTGTGGTAGTTGTTGCTTATTGAGGGGACGGTGCGCTACGGCCGGTGCGACTGAGATTTGAAACAAACCGGGTGTCTAATTCCAAGCTAAACTCGCGCAGTGGAAGCGATTTACACAGGTAAATATCGAGCAAAATACCAGGAGTTCAACTGGAGGCAGACAATGGCTGCGTTACGCAGCGCTAAATAACATACGCTGCACAATATATCAGCGCATACTATGAATCAAACGTGAACCTAAATCTATTTAACCTAATTAACTAAGTTGAGTGAAATTGGCAAATGATGTGTTCCAACCTTTACATAACTCAAGTCGGTAGTAAATACCGTCTGCCGATCCGGCGCTACGTCACACGTATTAGCACTAGATTATAAGTAAGTACCTCCAAATTATATCACCCCACGAATTCCGCAATTCGTACTAAGGAGTCACAATGATATGGTACAACAAATATGACTAAAGGGAACACACCATTAACACGAATAAACAGGTTTACCACTTACAGTCAGCGTGCCGGTCCAAATGCATAAAATACCCAACGGAGAAAGGAAGTACAGGGAATGGATCAAAGAGGAATTCCGTGGGTACTTACAGGGCTGGGTGGAAAAGATATCGACACCCAGCATTCCACTACAGCCTTGGCGCGTTATTCACTTCAAACCACTCACAGCTTCTGTTCGTATTTCACTTTGATATTAGTCATTACGCGTGACCCAACCCGAATTTGGGCCGTACAAAACGCGAGCCGATATGGCCACTTGATGCCTATTCAACGCGACGCTCACGTGGAAGACGTCGAGACATCCAACAATCACTAAGCCTGGTATTCTAGTACAACCCAGGAGAACCGCCATAATACGATGCATCAACACGCGCGATCTCAAATTGAATCGTCCATTACACGCGGCATCACAAAACGCGTGGCGGGAAATCCGTACAAAATACAATACGTTCTCGTCCGAACGGTTTTGAGTGACTGAGTGCGGTGCAGAAATCACCGCGTGGCGCCGTCAGGCGGTCTGCGCGCACGTCGCCAGTCTCGCCCTGCGAGTGAGAAAGGGACAACACACGCCCAGAGCGACGCGTGCGATCGAGCACCGCGCCGCATTCATAGACCGTCATTAATACCTAACTCACCCCAGCATAACAACGCTAAATATTAAACACCGGGGGTGGGATGGTATGTAGCGTACAGGAGCCCGAAATGACAACAGTATTCATCACAATAAACAATTTTAAACGGATTTAAGTTATGTTTATTTTGAACTTTACAATTCCTATGTTTCGAGCTCTTTACAGAGCCCGTGGTCACGGATGACTAATTTATTGTGATGAGTAATAGTTGTGCAAACTCAAGAAAATATTATAAAAACATTATTGTTCTTTCATGTGTCGCCGTGGGAAGTCGGCTTAGAATAGCATCACTTCATTTTCTTTCCCGGTGGGAGCCGTAAGAGGCGACTAAGGGACTTGAGGGTGTGTATTGCAATTTTAGGCGATGGGCTGACTACCTGTCACAAATATGTCAGACGTGGCATAAATGACCGTTTTTGAGGCCTTTAACGCTCTGCCTACCCCGCAAGGGATATAGGCGTGATATGTGTATGTATGTATTGTATGTATGTCTCTTTCATAATAATTGGCATACAGGCTAACTGGTTACATATCACGATCACGTCAAGGTGTGAACCAAGGCATGACACTGAACAACTTTCAAGAACAAAACATTGGCAGTAAAATAATGATATCTACACTAATATTATAAAGAGGAAAGATTTGATTGTTTGTTTGTTTGTTTGTTTGCATCGAATAGGCTCCGAAACTACTGGCCCGATTTTAAAAATTCTTTTACCATTAGAATCCTACATTATACCTGATGAACATAGGCTATATTTTATACGAGAAAAAAATAGGGATCCGCGTGAAAATTTCGATAATGTAACCCAACGTGTGAAAAATGTACCAAAAAAATATCTTATATCGCGTACGCTGTGGAAATTATTGACAATAGAGCAAAGTGATGTACTACAGTTTTATAGAGGACATCAATATCTATAATAATGTCCGCGATCCCGTGAAGTCCCGTGAATGCAGTCAGCTTATTGTGATTTTGTATGGAAGGTCATTTTTTGGCGTTTTCTGACATATGTTTCTAGGGGAAAAGTTGTCCAGTTTTATGTTTCATGCAACTTATCAGTATTCGAAGGGCTGTCTCTTACTTGGTATTAAAAAAGACGACAAAAAACATTAAATAATGCATTAAAAAAATCTACACTAAAATAATACATACATACACATATGTATCACGCCTATTATTCCTTGCGGGGTAAGCAGAGCGTAAACGGCCGCAAAAACGAACATTTACGCCACGTCTGACATATTATGTTTGAGGGTCATTCGGAAAATTGTGTATCGCCATAGTGACAGGTTGTCAGCCCATCGCCTAAAATTGCAATACACACCCTCAAGTCCCTTAATCGCCTCCTACGACTCCCACGGGAAAGAAATCGGGTGATGCTATTCTAAGCCGGCATCACACTCAAATAATAATAATATAACCTACACTAATATTAGAAACAGGATTTTTTTATTGTTTGTTTGAATTGAATAAGCTCCATAACTACTGGACAGATTTAAAAAATTCTTTAACCGTTAATTGAAATTGGAATTCTTCATCTAATGTAGGATAGTATTATCACTTAATGACGTCATGAACCGTCATTCTAAAAAAAGAAATTTGTATCACACAATTTTCTTTTTTTATTACAATTTTGTTATGACCTAAAAGAAAACCGGCTCGGAGGGATAAAAAAATAAAAATAAAGGCACTGCCATGGGGCTGGCCAGGTTAATCACACGGCATGTTATTTGTTTCAAATTGAAGTCAAGATTTTTAGAATCCTACATTATCCCTGATGAACATTGGCTATATTAAATTGTCTTATTCCCGGGGGAAAATTGTTAGCGGCGGGTGAAACCGCTGGGCGGGCTGCTAGTCCCTTATAAGATTGGGCCCAGTCGTTTTGTATGAGAGTCCTACCTTTTTTGGCATACTATTAAAAAATTGGTATACGGAGACACAGGATCGCGAACAGTGGAAGAAGGGGAGGGGGGAAGCCTTTGCCCAGCAGTGGGATCCTAACGGCTAGATAATATAAGATTTAAAAAAAGATTTTTTTTCACTCTTACTAATTAAAAGGTTTATTTTTGTCGCAAGTTGTTCAGTTACATGCCCTGGTGCACTCCTTGACGGGATCTTGGTTTATTACCAGTATTCAATGTAAGTAGAATACATACATGCACACATACACATATCACGCCTATAATCCCTTGCGGGGTAGGCAGAGCACAAACAGCCGCAAAAAACGGTCACCCACGCTACGTCTGACAAATATTTGAGGGTCATGCGGAAAATTGTGCATCGCCATAGTGACAAGTTGTCAGCCCATCGCCTAAAATTGCAATACACACCCTCGAGTCCCTTAGTCGCCTCTTACGACTCCAAAGGGAAAGAAATGGGTTGATGCTATTCTAAGCCGACTTCCCACGGCGACACATGAAAGAGACACAAACAATAATGTTGTCATAATATTTTCTTACGACTCCCAAGGTAAATAAAATGGGGTGATGCTATTCTAAGCCGGCATCACACGGCGTCGGCACGTCACAGCATAGTAAGTTCTCTCTTTTCGTGTGGGACACCGAGTCGTCCAACGTGTAGTATGTAGAATGTTAACAACAATGTTGGTATTTCTGGTTCCTCTCTACAGTATGTATACACACCTCCTCTGCCTGGTGGCGCGCACCAGGTCACCAGGGCGCAGCGGGAGCCGCGGCTCGTCGCTGCAGGGGGCTGCGATGGCGGCCCTCGGGCGGGACAGAAGCGGCACCCACCGACCGTCGTACGAACTAATAGCCGTGTACAGCCGCGACCGCATGCGCTTGTCCGTCTTCTGAGCTAGTTGCTCGCGCTGAAACATATAAACACAAATATATTTCACAATAAAACAATTTTAAACGGATTTAAGTTGTGTTTATATTGGATTTTACAATACCTACGTAAAATCGGTTTAAGGTGGTTCGAGGAGAAACAAAACTGATTTTTTCAAACTAGATGGCGTTAGTGAGCAAAATTTGGATTTTTACCAATTATTTCGTAATTTAGATAAGTTTGAAACAAAATTGATATGTTCGCGAGCCCTTTGTTATCTATAGATGTATCGCAAATCAGATTTGTTTCGCGAGAACTAGATTTTGTAAAGAATTTTTCGACATACTTTGATAGCATAAAACTATAACACACACAGTGTATATTGGTCAAACGTTTTGTATGGAAATGTCAGCTCTCGAACCACCTTAAAATTGTTTATTTTTGATGAGTAATAGTTGTGCAAACTCAAGAAAATATTACAAATACATTTGTTTCGCATCAAATCTTTCAAATCTTTGGCATCACAATCAATAAATACAGTACAAATATACAACATTAGCTAAAATGGGCGTATGTACAGCTCACTGCTGGTTTTAAGCTTACCCCTAGTCAAAAATGGGTGTTCTTATATATTTCATTTCATAGAAGGTATGTAAGTGCCTGCCTACTACTCCGAGGGTCGTGGGTTCGATCCCCACAAGACACAAATATTTGTAAAGATTTTTCGTTTAGTTTTCCCTATTGAACCAGAGCAAGAAAGAAGGTTGGTGCTGCAAATTTTGATTTAGCACTGAATTAAACTCATCTGGTATGCCGACCAAACTATGAAGGATCTGCATTACCAACACTTTACAAAATGCCAACATGGTAGACTGTAAAGATAAGATTATTCACCTACCATCAATCATACACCTCACAGCCGTCTACCACCGACAACTTGAGCCCGTCTAGCCGAAGACGAAGAAGCTAAAGTTCTTCTTCCAGTCCAAGATGTAAGGAAACCATAGTCCCCTCAACTGTATAAAGTCAGCGTCATACAAACGCGCAACTGTCCGACAATCGAGAATATATGAATAGCAAGTTCACATAATACCAATATGGACAGGGAAATAGTAAGGGAAGTAGGCAGCGCAAGCATGTAACAAGTTACTGGCGCTGCTACGCGTCATGTCGCTGCCACTTCCCGTGCTCCCCCCTCGAATGTCGGCTTTTCGTGCTCGAGTCAAAGGAACGGCAGCACGGTCGCGAGTGGAATGTATTGCCGTCTCGCTCACTCATATTGCTGCGAGAAGAGTATGATGGCAGCGTGTGAACACTCGCGTTGATACTGCCGCGGTAGTATTTCGAGCAATATTCGCGACATCAGCAGGAGCAGGTGCATAGTGTGAACGTGCTATGTTTATGCTTGTTCACTTACCGTTAAGTCATACTCCCCACAGCCGTCTACCACCGGCCACTTGAGTCCGTCGTAGTGCGAGCCGAACACGACGAATTTGAAGTTCTTCCTCCAACCCAAGTTGTAAGGGAACTTGAAAGGGGGCAGCCCGTGCTCTTCGCGTCTGCCAACCGCCTTTTCTACTATCCAGTCTTCTATAGTTGTTTGGTTGCGGAGGATGCCGCGAATCTGGAGCAATGATATCAGGTACAAATAGTGAATAATTTGTGTAATGATTTTCAACATTTTTAAAATACTTCCCGTGCAAAGTTTTCTGAAATTGTATACCTAATATGCAATTTTCGAAAAATTGCAAAAATATTCTACTGTTGGCAGGATTTGAGCTGCGACGTTCACCATCACTAGTGGCGGCGCCTCTTTCACCTGGGCTACCGCGGCTCATCCTTTGCCCACTTTCGTAAGTGTATCTTGGTGCCAATAATGCGTAGCACGGCTTTATCTACCGGGTTAGTTTTAGTTTTACCGGGGTAGCCCAGATGAAAGACGTGTCGCCACTAGTGATGGCGAAAGTCGCAGGTTCAAATCCTGCCCACAGTAGAAAATTTTGCAAGTGTTCAAAAATTGTCGTGTGTAGTTAGTTACAAAGCTGGTTAGGATACTTTTTACCGAAGGAAAACATATAATTTGCTCAAGAAAAACAGCCGCGAGTGAAATTGTGGGGCGGAAAACTAGTGCTGTAAAGATACTTAACTTGTGCAATACTAGGTTGCATGGAATACATACATACACACATACACATATCACGCCTATAATCCCTTGCGGGGTAGGCAGAGCATAAATGGCCGCATAAAACGGACATTTACGCCACGTCTGACAAACATTTGAGGGTCATCCGGAAAATCGTGTATCGCCATAGTGACAGGTTGTCAGCCCATCGCCTAAAACTGCAATACACACCCTCGAGTCCCTAAGTCGGTTCTTACGACTCCCACGGGCAAGAAATGGGGTGAGGCTATTCTAAGCCGGCACCACACGGCAAATGGAATACACTACTAACATAAGAACTTTGAACAAATACTCTTTATGAATTTGGAATTTGCAGTTCAAGAATAAATAAACCAATATAATAATAATAAGATTATTGGCTCTCTTTGTATCGTACTCATACTGATACGACCGTGTAATTATTGCATAGCACTTCACCAAACAGACCAAATATACCTAACACAAATAAAATGTATTTATTTGGTTTCGTTGCCAACCCAATTTGAGATAGTATTTATCATAGTTGAAGAAGTTGTACAAAAAAGACCCCACCAGAAACATTTTCATGTAAAATGTAGCCAAGACGTTAAAATTATACCATAAATTTTAACGGAGATGTTAGAGTTGTGAAATTCTGTAGATTCAGAAACTGGGCTCTATACGGTAATCCATATAATATGCTCTCATCTTTCTTACATTTTCAATAAAAATTTGTTTGGTGAGATTTCTTGTTTTTTTTTTAGGGACAAAAAATTTACACCCCACCCCATTTCAAGAGTGAATAAGTAAAAACTGTAATACACGTAAATGTTTGTTTCTAACTACAAGTCTGTATACCAAATATCTGACTTGTAGCATAATAATTATTTTTACTTTCATACTAAATTCCGGTTTGGAAGGGACATGTTATAGGTTTTGAATTTTTTGGTTGTTTGTACATTAAAGTACGTACCACACTTCAGCTGTCTAGCACTTCAGAAAGTATCCTAACAGTTCTATGAACATCAGTGAGTGACTAAATCGATGCATTCCAGATATATAAAATTTGAGGTATCTTAGCCATACAATTAAATCTTTGTATGTTCAATGAGTTCCCTATTGACAACATATCCCGAGAATTTGATCAATATGATATATCGAGACCCGGTAGTATTCGAGAAAAGGTAGGTAGTGCCCTCGCGCTTCGCTTGGCCGTTAAGGCGCGGGCACGACTGTGCCCCCTGATATTGGGAGCTACTCAATTTTAGATACGGCCATGAAAATACATTGTTGGATACGTTTTGTTGTAAACTTGCGATAGAACATCCTGGCTGCCGAGCCCGGAGGATGAATATAATTCGAACCTTCCCAACACAAGTCCTAAATACTTACTGGGAGGATTCAACCAAATTCCGTATCGATTTTTTGTCAATAAAGCTTTTTGATTTTGAAGTGTTAGCCGAAATAGATCTACACAGGTCGCAGTGGGTGTTGGTCTTTTAGAGGACTAACCCCTTTTTCCCAAATATGATAATAACCTGCAACTAGAGCAGATCAGATGCCAGATGCATCAGCAGAAGCGTCGTCAGGGTCAGGTATACCATCGGCTCCAGTGCTGCACACAGGGGAACTAACCTGCAAGTAGAGCAGGGCAGACACAGCGATCACCACGCCGACCGCCAAGCCGACCGCCAGCAGCGTCAGCAGAAGCGTCGTCAGGGTCAGGTACACCATCGGCTCCAGTGCTGCACACAGGGGAACTAACCTGCAAGTAGAGCAGGGCAGACACAGCGATCACCACGCCGACCGCCAAGCCGACCGCCAGCAGCGTCAGCAGAAGCGTCGTCAGGGTCAGGTACACCATCGGCTCCAGTGCTGCACACAGGGGGAACTAACCTGCAAGTAGAGCAGGGCAGACACAGCGATCACCACGCCGACCGCCATGCCGACCGCCAGCAGCGTCAGCAGAAGCGTCGTCAGGGTCAGGTACACCATCGGCTCCAGTGCTGCACACAGGGGAACTAACCTGCAAGTAGAGCAGGGCAGACACAGCGATCACCACGCCGACCGCCATGCCGACCGCCAGCAGCGTCAGCAGAAGCGTCGTCAGGGTCAGGTACACCATCGGCTCCAGTGCTGCACACATGGGGAACTAACCTGCAAGTAGAGCAGGGCAGACACAGCGATCACCACGCCGACCGCCATGCCGACCGCCAGCAACGTCAGCAGAAGCGTCGTCAGGGTCAGGTACACCATCGGCTCACGGCCGGTGCCGTGATGCACGTACCACACGCGGTTCAATGCGTGGTATATGCATATGGTCAGGACCTGGAATTGTTCATAATAATTAGGTACCTCGTTTTTTGTTTCAATATTATTCTTGAAATTAAAATTTTACACATCATATACATATATCACGCCTACATCCCTTGCGGGGTAGGCATAGCGTACACGACCATAAAAAACGTTACATGATTCGCTAAAATTGCAATATACACGTAACCCTTGATTCCCTTAGCGCCAAGGCTGTGTCGAGCGGGCTGCACGCGCTGGCCGGCCCCGCGCGGGCTAAATTCTGCAAAATACAAGGGCAGCGCTGTGTGACGCGGGTCCGCTAACACGGGCGCAGGCAGTACAACCCGTCCAAACACAACGACACGTCTTACCGTATAACAGCTACTTAGGCACGATGCGCCTTCTAAATTCGGACGAATAAAAATGTCAAGACGCGCGGGCCGCTTTACGGAGCGTTGGGCTTTAATCGTCTCTTACGACATCCACGACAAAAAACGGAGTAGTGCTTTTTTGAGCCGGCATCACACGGCAATTATATTTCTACCAATTTGTGCTTTTTATTTTAATAGTTTGCATGCAATTATTTTTTTACTACTTTGTGATATTAATATTTACTGAAGCTTAATTTCATAAATAAGGTCATTAACCCGTCAACTACCCCGGTACAGTGAGCATACCAGTGATTGATGAAAGATTTTTGGAAATTCATTATGCACTATATTAGATTATAGGTCCAGAAAAATAACATTCATTATTTATATGATTTTTTTTAAAGATATCTTTTTCTTGCCTTACTGTCTTATCCTATTTCTATCTGATAAAATAATTAGTATAAAATTCTGTCACCAGGGTTTATTAGTATGTTCATGGACCCTATGTCCCACACAACAACAAGAGTATTAAGGTAGGATGTTTTTCATAGAAATGTTAAATGGACTTTTATATCTTTAAAGGAGACAAAATTGTAATTAACAATGTTGATGGGAAGTCCCGTGTTGATATGTTATTTTCGCAAAATAATAAAAATTAATTGTAAACCATTCCCTTGTTAAAAACGATTCGCCACTTTACGCCAATAGATGAAGCTACTGCTACAAAAAAAATATTTCGATTTTATTGTGGATGAAATGATATTTATCTCATAATCAAAAGTAGTTTTGTGCGAAACATAATATGTGGGCCTTCACACAAGCATTTGTTAAAAAACTCCTCTTCTTGCATGTACAAGTCCATTGAATGTCAGATTTTCGTTTGTATGTAGAACGGCCCACCATCCACACTAATCCACACTAATCCACACTAATATTATAAATGCGAAAGTAACTCTGTCTGTCTGTCTGTCTGTCTGCTACGCTTTCACGGCCAAACCGCTGAACCGATCTTCATGAAACTTGGCACAGAGATTGCTAGCATACCGAGAACGGACATAGGCTACTTTTTATCACCATATGAGGGTCTGGAGTATAGATGTAGACCACCAGGTGTACCATCAGGAGCCCAGCTAAACTATTAGAGATACAGGCATGGTTTCAAAACAAAAGTTGTTCAGTATGATGGGCCGCTTCTTTTCACAAGGACTTTGAGGATCTGGAGTACCTTATGTAGACCACCAGGTGTACCATGAGGAGCCCAGCTAAACTATTAGAGATACAGGCATGGTTCCAAAACAAAAGTTGTACACTATGATGGGCCGCTTCTTTTCACAAGGACATTGAGGATCTGGAGTACCTTATGTAGACCACCAGGTGTACCACCAGGAGCCCATCTAAACTATTAGAGATACAGGCATGGTTCCAAAACAAAAGTTGTTCAGTATGATGGGCCGCTTCTTTTCACAAGGACTTTGAGGATCTGGAGTACCTTATGTAGACCACCAGGTGTACCATGAGGAGCCCAGCTAAACTATTAGAGAAACAGGCATGGTTCCAAAACAAAAGTTGTACACTATGATGGGCCGCTTCTTTTCACAAGGACATTGAGGATCTGGAGTACCTTATGTAGACCACCAGGTGTACCATCAGAAGTCCAGCTAAACTATTAGAGATACAGGCATGGTTCCAAAACAAAAGTTGTTCAGTATGATGGGCCGCTTCCTTTCACAAGGACATTGGTGCTCTGGAGTACCTAATGTAGACCACCAGGTGTACCATCAGGAGCCCAGCTAAACTATTAGAGATACAGGCATGGTTCCAAAACAAAAGTTGATCAGTATGATGGGCCGCTTCTTTTCACAAGGTCATTGAGGATCTGGAGTACCTTATGTAGACCACCAGGTGTACCATCAGGAGCCCAGCTAAACTATTAGAGATACAGGCATGGTTCCAAAACAAAAGTTGTACAGTATGATGGGCCGCTTCTTTTCACAAGGACATTGGGGTTCTGGAGTACCTAATGTAGACCACCAGTCGTACCATCAGGAGCCCACCTGAACTATTGGAGATACAGAAATGGTTCCAAAACAAAAATTGTTCAGTATGATGGGCCGCTTCTTTTCACAAGGACATTGGGGCTCTGGAGTACCTTATGTAGACCACCAGGTGTACCATCAGGAGCCCAGCTAAACTATTAGAGATACAGGTATGGTTCTTAAACAAAAGTTGATCAGTATTATGGGCCGCTTCTTTTCACAAGGACATTGAGGATCTGGGGTACCTTATGTAGACCACCAGGTGTACCATCAGGAGCCCAGCTAAACTATTGGAGATACAGAAACGGTTCCAAAACAAAAGTTATTCAGTATGATGGGAATAAGTTGAGAAAGGACATTGCCTCCTTTTTACCGAGGACAGAAAATCAAAAAATGTGGTATATAAAAATATATTACAGTAACTTAAATTACCTTTTTATCTGTCTTATCTACTTATGCTGACCATTTTAGTGTGCTCAAATCGGCACCTCTGGAGTAAGTACTCTGTTATCTACTGACTTTTGTATTCAATGGTTATAAATATTGATCTCTCAGGCCGGATAGCATATTTTGAATCGTCCCTTTAACAACAGAAGCAAGCAAGTCATCTTTAAACAGTAGAGATAAGAACTGTTCTAATATCACTGTCAATCTTACTATGAATACACATACCTACTTTAGAACTTCTGCCTAAAAAAACTATCTAACGCAGACGAAGTCGCGGGTAAAAGCTAGTAATATAAATATTTTATTTGTATCCTGATTTACTTACAATAGATGCTTGAAGGCATCCTAAAACTCCAGAAGTAAGAAAGAGAATGAAATATCCATGGTTGTTATGTCCAACACAACAGTTTATCCAAGGACAATGGTGGTCCATCTTTTTAACACATTGTCCACCTGCCAATAATTTGTTGTTATTAATTATCGTACTTGTGAACGACCTCGACAGTAGCGCCACTTAACAAAAATAATAAATTAGAACCTGCAAACTCAATGAAATATTCTGCATTAAAGAGCATGGGACATTTTAGTATGAAGCCTGGTATACCTACAATTCGCGATGACAAAAAAACAAATTTTGGCGGCCAGAGATGAAACATGTGCGAATCGATAGAACATAAAAATACAAACAGGAAATACTCTTTGGTAAAATGTCGTAAGTGATACGGTTTCGGAGTAAATGAGGGCCGAAGTTTTTTTTAATTAAAAATATTTTTTTACTTTTTATTAACTCAAAATGTTAAGGCAAGCATATAAAACTTCTAATTTGTAAAAAAGGGTTTTAAAATAATACATTACTATCAAAACCAAAGTAATTAAATTAAACTCGAGCCATTTTTGCAGGCTCCATTTCATTTTCAGGTGTTATATCCATAGTAGAAGAGATGTTAACAAAGGAAAATGAACCTTATTCCATAACATTAGCATGGATCTGACACCTGTCAAATCGGGCCTATAAAAATGGCTCGAGTTTCTATGATATAACAACATAACCCCTGATAAATGGGAGATTTTGTGACTGTGAAATCGATCGCAGAACATTGTGGGTGATAGAGAGTTAGTTAGAGGGACTCCGTATTGCCCACAATCTGTCAATTTGTTTGAAATGGGGGCTCACTCTATAAAAATCGAGTTATATATTTTGTTTTTCGGTTGAGATTTTGATGGTACCCCAATAACAAATGGTTATAGGCTTTGAGTCAGGCATGTGTTGGTTGAAGGGACTCTGTATTTCCCACAATCTGTCAATTTGTTTGAAATGGGAGCTCACTCTATAAATCAAGTAATATCTTTTACACCCGGGTGGGATTTTGATAGTACTCCGACAGCAAAATGCTTGTCATGGTCAATGGTTTCGAGATTGGCATGTGAGTTAGTTAGAGGGACTGTATTTCCCACAATCTGTCAATTTGTTTGAAATGGGGTCTCACTCTATAAAAATCGAGTTATATATTTTGTTTTTCGGTTGAGATTTTGATGGTACCCCAATAACAAATGGTTATAGGCTTTGAGTCAAGCATGTGTTGGTTGAAGGGACTCTGTATTTCCCACAATCTGTCAATTTGTTTGAAATGGGGTCTCACTCTATAAAAATCGAGTTATATATTTTGTTTTTCGGTTGAGATTTTGATGGTACCCCAATAACAAATGGTTATAGGCTTTGAGTCAGGCATGTGTTGGTTGAAGGGACTCTGTATTTCCCACAATCTGTCAATTTGTTTGAAATGGGAGCTCACTCTATAAATCAAGTAATATCTTTTACACCCGGGTGGGATTTTGATAGTACTCCGACAGCAAAATGCTTGTCATGGTCAATGGTTTCGAGATTGGCATGTGAGTTAGTTAGAGGGACTGTATTTCCCACAATCTGTCAATTTGTTTGAAATAGGGTCTCACTCTATAAAAATCGAGTTATATATTTTGTTTTTCGGTTGAGATTTTGATGGTACCCCAATAACAAATGGTTATAGGCTTTGAGTCAAGCATGTGTTGGTTGAAGGGACTCTGTATTTCCCACAATCTGTCAATTTGTTTGAAATGAGAGCTGACTCTATAAATCAAGTAATATCTTTTACACCCGGGTGGGATTTTGATAGTACTCCGACAGCAAAATGCTTGTCATGGTCAATGGTTTCGAGATTGGCATGTGAGTTAGTTAGAGGGACTGTATTTCCCACAATCTGTCAATTTGTTTGAAATGGGGGCTCACACTAGTAAGTCAAGTAATATCTTTTACACCCGGGTGGGATTTTGATGGTACTCCGATAGCAAAATGCTCGTCATGGTCAATAGTTTCGAGATTGCATGTGAGTTATTTCCTTTTTTTGCATTCACGAATTTTAATCCTTACCGAGTACCGATCGAACAGCTATGTAGGTATTGTTTATGTTATGGTCTTTACTTTTTCCATTCTAATGTTGTCTAATCAAAGTATCTTCTTTTCACGGCTTTTCGGATATTTCCCTCATTGTATTACGAAGGCCTTTTTGTTTTTTTTTTACTTGTCTGTCTATATAGTAGTCTCTCTATCACCCACAATGTTCTATGATCGATTTCACAGTCACAAAATCTCCCATTTATCAGGTGTTATGTTGTTCATAGTAACTCGAGCCATTTTTATAGGCCCGATTTGCCAGGTGTCAGATCCATGCTAATGCTATGAAATAATGTTCTTTTTTCTTTGTTAACATCTCTTCGAGTATGGATATAACACCTGAAAATGAAATGAAGCCTGCAAAAATGGCTCGAGTTTAATTTAATTACTTTGGTTTTAATAGTAATGTATTATTTTAAAACCCTTTTTTACAAATTAGAAGTTTTGTATGCTTGCCTTAACATTTTGAGTTAATAAAAAGTAAAAAAATATTTTTAATTAAAAAAAACTTCGGCCCTCATTTTCTCCGAAACCGTATCACTTACGACATTTTACCAAAGAGTATTTCCTGTTTGTATTTTTATGTTCTATCGATTCGCACATGTTTCAACTCTGGCCGCCAAAATGAGTTTTTTCCAATATCTCCAACAATAGGTATACCAGTTTGGTTCCATGCTCATGGCAAATAATACCAAAAGTGGCCGTTTTTAGGCACTTTTTCATAACTTTAATTGCAGAGAATATTTCATTGAATTTGTTGAAATTGCAGGTTCTAATTTTACTTAAGGATAATACTAAAAACTTGGGCAGCAGACATTCTGATCGATGGTTTGTATAAAGAGAAAATATGTTTTTTGTGAAGTGGGGACCACTGTTGAGGTTGTTCACGAGTACATTCGCCTTAAGCAAGAATTTATGATAATGATTATCATATCACACTGACAAACAAGTAAAATGGAAAAGATAAATAAAATTTTGTTATTCACTAATAATAACTTTGATTCTTCTGCAACAAAAACTTAAAATAAAAGGATTAATCATAAAATGCCCATTGCATATATGCCTAAAAGTATATGAAACAAAGAGATTACAAAAACATGCACAAACAAAATAATAATACTACAACAAAAGGTGAGGGGCTCAGGTTGCCAAAGGCCACCATGTCTGCACAAATTTTCAACAACAACCTTCTCATTTCAAAATTAACAAATTTTATCTGAGAGTGAAATTTGTTAGAAACACAATCAAACAAAAAATTTATTAAAAAAATGAAATTAAAATAACAATTGACCATTTAATCACTGTACATTTTTTGTATGTGTGTGTATGCATTTGTGCAGACTACAACACATTGTAAAGACTGCTACTTGTCTTTTGGTTAATGAAAATTAGTTTATTTCTCTACTTAAAAGTTGTCCTCATTTTTTAAGCTTTAACAAACATTGGTGGTTGACTGTGATTTAACATTTCTGCCATTTAGATTACAGGTTACTTTTGCTGGGAAGCTGAGTCTTTTTGAAAACATTGTTAAAGGTTTAGACACAAATAAAATAAAATAAAAGTTATTAGCCAAGTGGCAAAAGGACATCAAAATAGACTGCATACTCACATTTCTTACAGTGATGCGATCTAGGTGCTTTGTATCCTCCACATATTGTACAAAACTGTAAATACTGTGTATCTTCTTCATTTGTCTGAAAATAAGAAAATGTATAGAGAAAACATGAAATATCATTTTTATATTTTATTTTATTAGGTAAATTCAACAGGTAGGTAACAATCAACATTGTCTATTGTGGATACACTATGAACACTACTTTTAATAATTCAATGATAATTTACATACAATTAATATCTAACTAATCAAACTGTATTTATTATGAAACTGTGTACTTACTGGTTTCCATCCAAGTGGTACAAATCCGGGACCTTCAAGCATGGACTGCAGAAAATAATACAGTGTGGTGGCAGCAAGGGCCAGGAATGTGATTGAGTGAACAGCGGCCCCGAGAGACTCGTGTGGCGGCCACCACATGCCCAGAACATGGACCATCGACCATGTTATCAACTTGATTATACCTGATAATTTAACACACAAACGTATATATCCCGCGACAGAAAACTACATAAGAAAGCAATGGACCAAAGCACCAGGAGTTGTTATAAATTTAACAAGAGCATAATGGGCAGGATACTCACAAAGCACACAAATAGGCCCCCAGTGTAAAATCCTTCGAAAGGGGCTCTGAGCCATGTTAGTGATTGATTCTGCCAATTGGCCTTTTACTATGGATTATCACTATCAACAACAATCTTTTTTTACATGATTTATTTGGTTTTTATCTCAAAAATCCTATTAGCCGACCAACTTCCCACGAACCGCCCAACAAGACGGAAAATTGAAAACACCTTTGACTTGACATTGACAATTTATATTTCGTCCAAAAACGTATTTCTCAATAATTTCGTTCAAAAATTAGTTTGTTAAGCTATTTTGTGTATCCGAATATCTATCTGCGTAGATGTTGCCAACCGTTTAATCATCAATCAATTTGGTAAAATTTGTTTGGATCGCTAGCTTACTGTTGTCGCTCGGTTTCACCCCCGGCATAAGTTGGACACATATTATCGTGTGTAAGGTGTTAGGAGTCACAAATACCACTTACTCTCTGAAACAAAGAGGTTCAAACGGTAAGATTCATCCGAGCTAATTAGCTGCCGTAGAAACCTCTTTGTTTCAGAGATCACGTGGTATCTGTGACCCCAACTCTCCAGACAGTCTGCAGTACGTGAACATATCATTGATAACCTCACCCATTATGTCAGGTTCGATAAGGCAGCAATCCAAGCGAGAGAGAAGAGGTTTATTCCTAGGAAAGTATGGGAAGCCTCGGGAAGGATAGAAATTCAAAAACATCTGAATTTTAACAGAGATACTGGATGGGGAATCTCATCAACTTGGACTTAGCTAATTACACAGTGGAAGAACCAGATCCAACATACTATCTCTATATGACCTACTACACAAGATACGGTTTCAGCATTTTGCGTGGAACCAGGACGTTACGCTAGGCAATTAAGAAAAAGTTAATTATATTCATAATAATAAGAAGAAAAATAATTTACCAAACACATATTACAATTTTGATACTTACAAAGAAAGACAATGTTTACAATTAGTAATACTGATGGTACCTGCACCGCTAGCACAGTATAATTAATAGTACTAGCGTACAGTATGGTCACTCCCTGCCTCCCCCTACAAGCGCCGCCCACCCGCGCTCGGAGGACGCTCAGACACCGGCTAGCAAGGACGCGACGACGAAGGTCATTTCATACTGCCACACATTGCATTCCCGACTCACGAATGTAATGGCGGCAACCCTGACATGTTGTCTCACACACACAAGCATGGTCCGCGTTCACCTACGCGAGCTTGGACTGTGTGCGTAGCAACGCGTTTAATTCATACATTTGAGCGCCAGTGTCCGAGGTGTGCCGCTAGTACTATTAATTATACTGTGCCTGCACTTAGCGGAGCTTGTATCGCAGGCACCTGATAATGGTTTGCCTGAGTAGTTCTACTTATTTTATTTATTTATTTATTTATTTATATTCACACCAAATAACAATATTATTTAATCATCTTGGCACCATTAAACCGAGAATCACTTCGTTCTACCATTCAGACCACAGTATCAATAAACAACAGGATTACCTACAATTTATCAAAATCATACATGTAGTTTATTGAAAACAAATATAAACCTATTTATTAATTTAAGAATATTAATACAAGAAGGAACATGATATATTTATTTATATTTAGACCGAAAACGCACAATAAATTAAAAAATAAATAAAGAAGTGTATGTATGTAGGTACATATGAGGTATGTGTGTGTGTGTTCATGTGTGATTATTGGATGATTGTAAGAAATTATGTCTCCACCTATAATGACGTCTAACACCTTAGGGGTTGGCTTTAGTATCCTGCCGCACGATTTACTAGTTTATGTTACGAGTTTTTGCGTCATAAGATGGGCAATAATGCCAATGATTACTAGCTAGTGGCTTTTTATGCGGGAATGTTTAATTTTCGAGAAATCGTTAATTGGAGTTTCGACTTTGTAGGTCCGTTAGGTATAGCCTTACCCAACCTGGCACTGAAAAGCCGGCGATGTGCCAGAAAAGACGCAGTGCGCGAAAACATAACCTCAAAATGTATGAAAAATGGAGGGTGATTTCCACACTTTCCCCTATCAGGGGGGGGGGGGGTTCCTAAGCCCACCATAACGTCCGCACCACTTAGCGACCCTCTATCAATGCCACAGGATACTAAAGAAATCCCCACCTTAGTCATCCGTTACCACGAAAACGTGAAATGTAGGATATATTAAATCTAAAATAAACACTACTTAAATCTTTTTTTTTATTATTAAGGATGGGTTTGCTCTTCACTCTAGTCTAGGTCATAGGACAGAGACAGAGTCTAAGTTGGAGCGAGCTCACCCAGAAGAAGCCTGTTCACTCTTACTTTGAAGAGATTAGGGTTGTATGCGTTTGGAAACACAGACGCAGGTAGTGAGTTCCACTGTTTTGCAGTGCGCATTGTAAATGATGACTGGAAGCGCTTAATCCGTATTGGTGGAATGTGAACCAGGTATGGATGGTATCCGGCAATGCGTCTGGATGTCCGATGGTAGAAGGGAGTTGGTGAAACAAGGTCGTGAAGCTCTTGAGCACGCTCTCCGAAGTACAAAAACCATTTTTCATCAAAAATGTATTCTCCATCATCTACTTGCAACTTTATCTTTCAAACAAATTTAAAATTATATCCAGCTGTATTTAGCTCGCCTTCCTAAATATTGCTGTTCAGATTTTACAGATTTTAATTAAAAAACTTGAGCCAAGTTTGCCGGACTCCCCCTACATACATATTATAGGTACCTACATAGAAAACACCCAGACTAAACACAAATATCTGAAAATTTATTTAACAAATTTTTTAAATATGCCGTGTGATGCCGGCTTAGAATAGCATCACCCCATTACTTACCCATGGGTGTCGTAAGAGGCGACTAAGGGACTCGAGGGTGTGTATTGCAATTTTAGGCGACGGGCTGACAACCTGTCACTATAGTGATACACAGTTATCTGATTGACCCTCAAACTTTTGTCAGACGTGGTGTTAATATCCGTTGAACGGCCGTTAACGCTCTGCCTACCCCGTAAGGGATATAGGCGTGATTTATGTATGTATATATGTATGTTTATTTAACAAAATAGTTTTGTAGGGATCGACCTCACGACCCTCGGCGTAGCAGGCACGCCAGGGGTACTATCCTCTATACCATCAGGCCAGTCAGCAATATGCTTCCAGAACGTAAGTGGTTATATGCTCTTTGTATGCTTCTTCTTCTTATCGTGTCAATGGGATACGCTCAATGCAGATTGCATAAAATTAATAGCAGCGATTGCCAATGTTTGGCACCAGCTATCGCTTTTGAATTGGTCTCTTTGAGGTTTTCGTGTGTGCAGGTCTCAGGGAGGCTCGGGCAGACAAGCAGGTGAGCTGAATCCCCGCAGACGCGTTTGGCGTTGTTTGTATCACCATATGCGTTTTTCCCCACTCCTGCAGCAATAGGCTGAAGTATGTGTATGTATGTAGGTATATATTACTTTCTATGAATGAGTGTAAGCCTCTTTCAACTCGCAGTGACTTGTATTAAAAGTAAAAATCGGAGTAAAATCAAAATTTAAAATATGAGTAAATACTATAGGTAGATTTTTAAGGTAATTTTTTAAAATAGTGTACGGTATCCCCAGCTACCACGTCACGCAGTTGTCACATCGCGATATTTTTGTGGCTCTTTTTAGGGTGTGTGCATTCTTTATTTGTGTTGTGCTACATATGTGGATTATTAGGTGATATTTTTCTTTTTTACTGGGTAAGTTTCACCTATTTTATAAATATTACATTTAAAAAACTACTTAAAATTTCCACTGTTACTGCCCTGAATTCCTACCAAGGTTTCTACTTACATTTAGCCGCCCGCCGGCGACTTTAGGTTTATTGTAATGATTCAAATGCGGCAGTTTATTACTCAAATGCACTGTAGTACTTAGAAAACTACTTGTATCGAAACTTTGGTGGACATATAGCTTATATTTTAGTCAGAATTACTATGGATATGTCACGCGGCAAGGTACTTGTCAATTCTACTTGCTTGCGCTGGAATTTCCGTGGCTCGTTTTCTCACATGTGTGTCTTTCTCCGCAGATAGTAATTCCAAACCGACAAGATGCCGAAATCGGTAAGTTCAATGTTTCTGTTTATGTTGTTCGTCAGTGATAGAGGTTACGAAGTTACGACTGTAGGGTAGACGCAGTTCACTAGACTGCATGTTGTCATGATTCTACTACTGTTAGCAGGTGATTCATCTGACAAACTTTTTGATATCCTTGACCTTGCCAACAAAGTCCAGGTCATCAGTTTGTGACATTTGTTCTGGATTACATTCTAGCATTTCATTTTATATGAAGTACTTTGTACAAGAATGCAGTAGATGTTTCATGTTTCTTTATAAAAGCAGTCTTAGATCACAGGTAGATTATCTTTGTAGATTTTGTATCTTAAACTTTCTTCTGCACAATTTACATTTGCTGTCTGAAATCATAAACAATTTTATTGTCACATGAACTAGGTTTATCTCTTAGTGCTGTACATCAATTATTATTATACATCACATACTTCATTTTGCATGGTCATGTAAATTACACTAATTCATTTGATCTGCTAGTTGCGTAGACTAGACAACTAAAATAGACTGTGTAGACTAGACAACTAATGTCAACTAAAATCTAACTTGATAACAAGTAAATGAAAATAAGAAATTGAAAAAATGTCAGCGCCCGCCGGGACTTAGCACTAGTAAGTAATATAGCACTGTGAGTGCAAAATAAAAACCATAGTACATTAAAAGTAAGCAAAGCTTCATCGCATGGTTCGAATTTCACTCTTAAGTGGACTGACCATAGTATTCGTTTCAAATAACTTATACTAGATGTCGCTTGTCGTCGCTTCGAGACGAGTACCAAGAGGTTGAAGATTTCGTCGGCTTACGTCGGGGCGCCGGTAGCTCAGTTGGCAGAGCAGTGGAACGGTACTCCACGGTCCCGAGTTCAAGTCCCTGCGGGCGCTGACATTTTTTCAATTTCTTATTTTCATTTATGAAAGTAATATAGCACTGTGAGTGCAAAATAAAAACCATAGTACATTAAAAGTAAGCAAAGCTTCATCGCATGGTTCGAATTTCACTCTTAAGTGGACTGACCATAGTATTCGTTTCAAATAACTTATACTAGATGTCGCTTGTCGTCGCTTCGAGACGAGTACCAAGAGGTTGAAGATTTCGTCGGCTTACGTCGGGGCGCCGGTAGCTCAGTTGGCAGAGCAGTGGAACGGTACTCCACGGTCCCGGGTTCAAGTCCCGGCGGGCGCTGACATTTTTTCAATTTCTTATTTTCATTTATGAAAGTAATATAGCACTGTGAGTGCAAAATAAAAACCATAGTACATTGATAACAAGTAGATAAGCTCAAAATACATTACAAAATTGACAATAAGAACCTGTCTATATTATTACTAAGTATAAATAGTGTAAACAACAGCTAAAGTTTAAAATTAAGTTTTAAGTAGATCACACTTGTATTTAAATTATTCTTATCATTATTCCCATCAAAAGTTTTTATAGTAAGCATGATAACTAAAGATTTCATTGAGTTATATCAGCTAATTCTAAGAGTCTAAGATAGTCTAGTTAATCTTTAAGAATGTGTTAGTATTGATAAAAAAAATGTAATAGATTCTATGTGATAAGTATTACATGATATCAACAAATGGAATTCTTGAACATTAATTTTTATACAACATATGCTATATCACTATTGTGCACAGAATTATTTGTATGATTATCATATTATTCTCATTGACATGTTTTAGTATCCTGTTTGTTGCAGCTACAATTAGTTTTTTTTATAAAAAATATATATTTTAAAACATTTATTTTTATCTATTCAATTTACACTGATTTGTTTTATAATTTTAAAGTTCATTTACCTCAAATCAAACAGTACATTAGAAAACAATTTATTTCTTTATGACTATGATGTTTATTTTTTACTTTATTGAAACTTTCTCAACTAATTCTTCTGTCTAATTATTACTGTTTTATTTTCTTACGTAGCTCACATTTCTATATTCTGCTTTTCAGATTCTCGGCTATATTAGCACAGCACTTTATATAAATGGGAGTGAGAGTGCTATGGTTAGTCAATCTGAGTTATAATGTATTGAGAAATTTATTTTTTGTTTAGTTGTGCTCAGATATTTTGCATGAAGTTGAGATATATATTTTTTGTTGTGCTTGATATACAAATGGTATGGTGCTGAAGTTTGCTTTATACTTGTAAGAAACCACCATAGATTTTAATCTAAATAGAGATGTGCTGATCTGAGACTATTAGCACCTAAACCAACACCAACCAATCACTAGGCTAACTACAATTTAAATATGTTCTCAGTTAGATATGAAGCATTGTGATTGGTTAGTCTAGTGCCACTTATCTTTGCTTCCTCAAAGGAAGGGTACACTACACCCCTTAAGGTTGTCACATCATTCTCTAACATGTGCTAGAAAAATACTAAAGTAGATACACTTTATGTTGCTTCCTCTGAAGTGACTGGCTAATGAGCTAAGTATAGTTTTATCAGCAGTTTCATTGATATAATAACCTACTTGCAAGTTAATATGTTCTAAGAAATCTTCATAAACCTACATCAACCTACTTTAATGATATATACTTTAATATAAGGATTAAAGGCATATGCATCTACATATTTTTTTATATATTTATTCAAAAGATAATTTATTGCACCTAAATTGATTGTCATAGACCTGGTTTTCACCACAGTTAAAATATCTACTGTTACCTTGATATATTATTTATTATTGATTGTGTTGTAAGCAATCAGAAAAATCTAAAAACATAACATTTTATTACGATAAGCTTTGTGATCAACAATAGTTCATAAAACCGCAGTAAGAAATCCAAAGTCCATGATAGAATCATCTATTAATCCGTGTGCCGCCGGCTTAGAATAGCGTCACCCCATTTCTAACCCATGGGTGTCGTAAGAGGCGACTGAGGGACTTGAGGGTGTGTATTACAATTTTAGGCGATTTGCTGACAACCTGTCACTATAGTGATACACAATTATCTGATTGACCCTCAAACTTTTGTCAGAAGTGGTGTTAATATCCGTTTTACGGCCGTTAATGCTCTACCTACCCCGTAAGGGATATAGGCGTGATTTATGTAATCCATCATATTTATTTACCCCAATAAGAATCTTATAGAAAAGATTCCAATTAGCCTTGTTTCAGGTTATCCCATTGATTGACAAACATCTCTCAGAGTTATTGAGAGAGTTATAATATTGCACTGAGCCTTGAGTGCAACAAGTGCAGTGACTAATGATAACTTACTACTAACTGCACCATTGTTGGCATGTATGACTTGAATTGAGAGTTGTTTTTCTTGGTTTCTTTTGATTGAATCTGCTTTGTAAGTGAGCTACTTTTCATCCATCTATGCAAAGCAAAAGAGGGTATAGTATTCGTGTTCGCGTGCGAAATTCATTAATTTTATTAAAAGTGGTCACGTACGCGATTTCCTTCGTTACTATTAAACAGGTTAAAAAGTAACATTTTGTCATTATCATTATTGCTTTAAATGGCTAGTTGGTTGTGTAACGCTAAGTAAACGGCATTCTTTGTAATGTCCATGTATGTCAGAGGAAGGAAATGGGAAAGTAGGGCACGCTTTATCTAGTTAGTGGACAGTGCACCCTGTGCTGTGCATAGCTAGCATAGATTGTTTGAAATCGAATGTGGGTTACTAAGTTTCGCGCTGACCTATGTGTCTTGATGACATGGAAATGTAACTGCATCTGATAAAAGTTGCTTGGCTTTTGGATCCTGAAAAGAAAAAAGATAACATAAAATCAATGTTGATCCCGAAATATGAATGTATGTAGGTAGTTCAGTCTTGATGACATGGAAATGTAACTGCATCTGATAAAAGTTGCTTGGCTTTTGGATCCTGAAAAGAAAAAAGATAACATAAAATCAATGTTGATCCCGAAATATGAATGTATGTAGGTAGTTCAAGCTTTCTTTTTTTGTTTGAATTAGTTTAAAGAAAATTCAAAGACCTTGCTTATGAAGCCGCGAAAAGCTAGACAATAAAGTTTAAAAAAACAGTTATTGATTCACGATTGCGTCGATAATGACACCAGTATTTGCATGTGCCGTGCGTTACCACCAGCGTGTACAACACAATGATGCCTTCCTATACGCAATATGCATCTAAGTATACGCAAATGCACTACCAAGCATGCAAGCAAAGCCTCGCGGCAGTGCTGATTGAGTCACGATCCGTTTTAGATGCGAGACTGAAAAAAAAGTGAATCCGTAGGCGAATATGCTACACGGCCCTACCATATCAGACCAGTAAACAAATAAAACATTACGTTATCATGACATGAACTATAGTTGTCTGTAGGTACGACAAAGGTTGGTTCAGATGTTTCAAATGAACCAAAGCCAAAATAACTCAGTCTCGCTAATTAGTTACCTACTGTACTATAATGGTCTCATCTGAATTCTTTCAAATTAGATTATGTATGACCTGCTGATCATGCACCAACAGCCATGAGATGAGTCATGTTGTGACAAACATCTAAGTGGCAAAAGTATCAGAAATCTGTAAATATTTCGCGATAGTACCTACCACCGGGAACACCACAATTTATACAAAACGGTTGAATTCAGCTGACCGTAGCGCGGCGTGTGTACGTTTGCGGAGGCTCTGTGAGAAGGTGAGCGCGCGCACTGGCGGGCGTCAGGCGGCTCCGCGTGGCCTTGGACGTAGGGCTGCGCTGGCGCATCCCCGCGCACGACCGTTCAGTTTGAACCTCACCGCCGCGTCCGGCAGACGCGGCTACAGTGCCGCCTATAACCACCCCATTACATACTACCCATAACAGTGCTTGTGCTGTGGCATTATCCTTGTGCGAGTGAACAGAATAATCCGACACCATGGTTGCCGGAGGAAAACAGGTACGAATCGGCTTCTCGGTTACATAATCAAGGCTTCGCCGGTCGAAGTTCAACACACGGCTCGGTTCCGTTTGGATGTTTTGCTCAGTTTTCGCTTTCAATTTTAACTGAATTCTAGTTGGTTGCCTCTATCTAAGGCTGCTGTCCCAATCAAAACTTAATCTTCCATTTTTGTTTTGTAAAAAATTTTAATCTCACTATATACCTACCTATCTAGTTTGGCATTATCAACCATATCCTCATCGTTATCACGATGACTTATTCAAATTGTATGCCAAAATTATCATTATAAATTTCAAATAGGTAATTTACAATTAATAGACCACTTAGCGACATACTCCAAAGTCTCCATAAATCTCCATTGGCTGAATATATTAAATCTCGAAGCACCGTGTTGACTCAAATCATAAGTCAAGGTGATGTCATCGCCATACACCGAACATCCAACATGGGGTCGGAGTCGGTCTCACTTTTATTATTTATATTGCTTCGCGCAAACGGTCGTAACCGTCTTTTTCCCTATCCCTATCTTCCTGGGCCTAAAGAAAGAGACAGGAACCTTCCTGTTTTGCCAATACCTCACGCTCAAATAAAATTTTATTTTGCCTTTTATCTTCGTGGTTTAATTCAAGCTCCGACTATTTTTCTTATCATGGAAGTATTTTTATTACTTGCACCAAGTAATGCTAAAACATTTTTGAATAAATATTATGCACGACCATTTAAACAGCGGACCATAATCCGAAAATAAAACTTCTACTATCTAATCTTGCAGCACGGCATGTAGTTTAGCATTGATCGAATCAGCATTGACTTCTGTAATATTCGTTACAAGATCATTAGCATTAATATCAATGAAATATTAATAATATAAAACTTTGTGTTTCTTTGCTGGGCTATAATTGCAAATGGGCCTCTCAGTGCGGCATTGACTTATGCACATGCAGCGTGTTCAAAATCATTACGAGCTGTAACTGAGATGACGGCAGTAATTTTTGCCTCGTCGCCGTCGTTACTTTGGCCATGTATATTGTGTGTAATTTCAAGGTTTTTCCTCGTCTGAAAGCTAGTTTTGCGGCAAAAAAGTGCTAATCATTTGCCGTGTAACGACAGCTGAGATGTTCCATAAGTATTACGTAACTAAATAATCTTGACACTAGCAATTTGTCAAGATTCTTAAGTCTAAGAATGGAATCATTCATTGAAAGTGAACATCTATTTCAAGCCGCATGAATGTCGTATGAAAGTATACCTAAGTGCAGTTAATGATCATGATATGCGTCAAACTGTAGTAGATCCTCGTGCGATCGCGTGACCAGCCCTGCTGTGTCATCAACTCATCACACTCGACATTGGTCATCCATCATACATCGCACTTGAATTTAGTTTGACTGTATGGCGGTCGATATGGTCCGTGGCCATGTAGCGCCGTTTCACTTCGTTTCACCGGCAAAACTGGTGCGATTTCTACAAAACTTTGCGCATTTCTTTCTTTACCTTTGCAAGCTTACTTTTGTGTCAATTTGCCTGTCGAATCTTGATTTGTAACACCTGTTCAGATAGTATCCACGTCTAGCGTTTTCTAACACTGAAATTTATCTGGCGGCGCCACATAGAGTTCACATACTTGCAGCATATTATTTATCCGTTTTTTCGTCCTTTCGTCGTCGGGGGTGCATCTGCCACGTGTGCCACCTGTCTGGCCACCTGTCCTCCACCCGCCCTCACGACCCTCTTCACCCCATTTCCCGCCAAAATACCGCTGCTGGATTGTAATTTGAGTCGTATTTCAACGTATGGTTACTTCCAAATGTTTTGATACGAGTACCTACCCACATCTGCGTGGTAAACCCGGCTTATTTATGTAATCTTGTTACACCAAAATTCAGGACTCGCAGGACAGTGGAGAAATCTTCAGCGTTTAAGCGCATTAACTCCTAATGACTCGTCCGTACAAGCGACCTGTTTTACTGAACCATAGTTATTTAGTGTGCTTTGTTTCGTGACTATCAAGAATGCTGTGTTCTCACGAATCCAGTTAATTAAACTAATCAACGTTCAATTTAATTACATTTTAGCGGTTTTGTTGACATTAAATTTTTGTTTTCATTAGACAAACCCGAGTTATTGTCACAAATACGTCTTATTGTTGTTCTTCTTTCATATAATAATTACAATTTTATTATTATAATTGTGACTGAGATGGCGCCCTCAAGAGGCATTTAATCCGAAGCCGGTTCTTAGTTTTGCTTGCACCCACAACAATTACAGGTCGAAGTTCAACTATTACACAGCACAGCCAGCCACCCACTAGAAAAGGTCTTTATAATTATTCCTCACCTTGGGCATCACATGTCGACACTTCCTACTGCTGTTGTGTTGAAAATATTATACTGGAAACACTTAATGGTTTTGCAGTATAAACAGATAAACACTATGTTCTCTGTTACTGTTTGAATGGACAGAAATCCCACGGTCAAATGAATGACATACACGACCAACCAAGTTACAGTAGTTTCAAGTTAGGATTTCGTACCTGAAGCGAATTATCACAAAGACGCATTTATCATTGGGTTTTAACTTAAAACATCTACGTATAATGATATTCGTCTTTAACAATGGGCAGACGGTAGTTTTTTTCCATTATTTTGTTGTTCCACGAAACAGAAAATTAATCGAATGAAATACATTGAGTTGACGAGTACGGATAAACATAAAAATATGAAGACGCACATAACATTACATATGTTTGTCATCCAAAATTATCTTACGTACATTATTATGTCACGTGTTGTGTTTTACTGGAATAGCTACAATAGAAGATCGCTTAAACGTTAATGCTGATTCATATTGTAGACTACTTTACTTCAGAACCGCAGTTACTGCAACTTAGTATCGACTGATTTCATAAAAAGCTTAGTCGCATTCATTCAAGACTCGGTTTAGTTTAAGTAGATCATTCATATTATAACATAACAAACAAAACAACCCTATTCCAAAATGTTGTTAATTTTGAAACGCCTCGGTTTTAAAATAAGTATGACTTAATATCCCGAGGCGATGTGTCTGCAATTTCTATTCAGATAAATGGTCTTGGTCATCTCTAAAGATTTATTCATGAAGAAAAAATCAACCCACTTCGGCTTACGCCCACACGTATTTTTAAGCTTGAGCTGCAAGTACTGTGTGACGACCACCGCGAAATATAGATAAAGGAAGTTTTACAGTAGGTATAGTAAATAGATGATGTCACCGTATCTTCGCTGTGTTCACTGCTCAAACATTCGCATCAGAGTTATAAAATGGTTATACTCCTTAAACATTAGAATCCTGCCTCAATCATTAGTAGTTCGATTTCGGTTTAAAAAACAAGAATACTCATTTGATACAATGGCTTTCAAAAAATCGCACTTGTGCCTCAAGAATCAGAAAAACATTCAATAAATAAACTTGGATGTGCTACAAGTTTTCTTGGACTAAGTAAATACTGGGATGAATCCAACTGCACTGCAACCTAGCTATTGCTGCACTTTACTCGTAGATTCATGTGTTGAGAGAAAAATATGTCTTTATTGACCTCTACCTGACAAGGTCCTCCGTGTAAAATTTTAGATTATTAAGCTTGCTTGTCCTTTTCCCTTTAACGACATGCCAGAGCTTTACAGTTACTCTAATAAATTTATTTGATTCATGCTCATTAAACGTTTTCCTTTTCCTCTCATTGCAAAGGTGAGTGGAAGTACTAGCCTGTAGGTGGCAACTAGTTGCTGCAAATCGTCGGCTTGCACAAACATCCGCCGCTTACTTACCGATAACGCCTGCGTCGCCAGATCCCCTTATCTCGGCTGTTTCTCAATGCATGCAATGAATCATCGAGACCAATATTGTACTCTCTACAAGTGCTCGTAATCTTTATCCTGCGGTATGATTCGATACGGATTCACAAATTGCTGCAGGTGTTTGAAGCTCAAATAAGTTTTCGCAAAGTACTGTCTGGTTTTGCCTTTCATGAATGATGACCTGAGGACCGAATGTTCAACTGCAGGTCAAAATGTCACAAATGCAAGCAATGAATCATCCAGGCAAATGTTGCCCACGCTGTATTTCTGTATGTAATCTAATTTTAAATTCGCATCAGGCTATTGCCTCCGCAATACGAAATAAAGTGTCTGTAAATTACATTGTTTCGTCAGCTATCTAAAATATATTATATTTCATGCTCTCCAATCGCCTCTTCTGAAATCTCATTTTTTTAGATTTTTCCCTTGTAGTTAGTGTCTGGCCTTTGTAGTTTCTCGATTGTTATTAGTTTCAAAATATTTGTGTGCAGATTTAATCTACCAAGTCAGGATGTTACTGCTATTCAAACTAATTTTAAATTCACATTTGATGACTGGCTTAACAATTACAGAAAATACCTTGTAAAGAACTTGTTTTACCCAATAAATATTTGCTACACATTCCCTTAACTTGGCTCTGTTTATTGTTCGAATATGCTAATGCTATTCATACCTTGTTGATACTGTTCCAATTCGCGTTATTTATGTTGCGATTTAAATTTATTTTCAAAATGAAGTTTCTTACGTTCACCTCCATAAAGTAGGATTTCTCTTGTCTGATACAATTGTTTATTTAACATTGACTAGTTTATTTACGATTTTACCCTGATAGCACTACTGATAATATAATGAAAAAGTCTGTGAATGCAAATCCTATCGTTTTGTATACTATAAATAATTCTTTGGTATTGATGAATAATGAAATATAGGGGAAGATCCAAGGTTCAGATGACCCCGCCTGCTGTGAATGAATGCATCAGTGCAACTGGCGTATACAATGATTCGCTCAATATCATTCAATGTCTCTTATAAAGAATCAATGGCACATCAACTTGTGCTGTTTACCGTATGCCATTGTTGCAGCCTCTCCACAGATACGAATCTCGTACATACTATTGTTAATGTTACAGTGATCGTCGGCAGCTCTTGTAATGACAATGACTATGACTTATGTATTAATGGAACTAAAAGCTTCCCTGTCATTAGTAGCTGGTTGGTTATTTACAACAATGGGATAAGTAATTTAGCTATTATAACATCTTTGACGACATGTACTTAGTGAGGTCGTCATTTTAGATCTCTGCTTGTTGCGACAAGATAACATCTTGCTTGCAATGTTTTTATTTTATCTTTGGGAAAGACCTGCATTTGTTTAGTAGAACTTTGTTGATTACTATGAAGAATAATACGCTGTTCCATTTTCATGTTTATTTTGCGAAAATTTGCACGTTAATGAATTAAGTTCATGGAAAAATCAATGTAAACAGTAGACTGACATAACGGCCCGGAAGATCGCATCCGCTTGGCTCGCGTTCAACTTCTTGTCTGACTAAAATTAACTTTGGACGCTTTGCACTCGTCTATTTATGACATGATACCTTTATTTTTGTCTTTATTTGGCTTTCTATAAAGGGAGTTAATTGCCTAAGGAGTCGTTGCCGTCGCCCTATTTGCAGCTGTCGTTAGCTATCGTTTGTCTGTTGTAATACCACGAAAATGTATTATGACGATGTTTAGAGCTTGCTTTGAAGTTATTATAGATGGACCCTTACAAAATGTACCTAATATACATTCATTTAGTTGACGACCATCAACATGTTGACTGATTGAACGAGCTGTTGAAACACGATAGCATCAACGAAATGCGGGCACAAAGGTCACACGACTGGTTCTGGCCTTAACATGTGCACTTTCCTGCACATGTACTTTCCTCGTACATAGACCTTGATCTACTGATTTCATCTGTTTGATGTACCTACCAAGGTAAATGTTGTTCATATCAAGAACATCGTTCGCGTAATCTGTGATGTTCATGTTGCACTTAGTTTCCTTATGCAATTGCTTTTATGTCTATAAAGTTAAAAATGTATTCTATTGTTCCTCAGTTATATTTGATTTATTCAATTTAGCGACCTTCCCTCTAGTTTCTTCGCCATATAAAACTTGTCATATGAGGTCGAGGTACCTTTGCGGTCTATTGGCAAGGGCGCATTATACGTACATATATCAGTTCGATTGTAAGATCAACCTACCTGCCTAGTATAGAATTTTAGGTAACTTAATGTGATGGCTCTTCTCAAATAGGATATCGACCCCCAGAAATCGCTAGCAGATTTTAATAACATATCTACATCAATGGCCTACTAGTTACCTAAGAGATCCTAAGATCTATAGAAAAGGTTAAAAAATCTGATACTAGGATTCATCATTATATATCATAGGTCTAACTATTATTTAATTTTGTTTCTATATCAGAAACTATTAAAAACATACCCCATCTAGAACTATTAGACAAATTGTACTATCAAATAAGTAGCCTAAATTTGACCTGAACCTTACAGCATGAAACAAATGAAAAGTGAAAATGTAGGTAATATTCAGGCGATTTTTTTGTCTACGAGGCGGAAAATTATGCTCTTATCTACCAAAGCGTTTACTGTCCATTACAACAACGCTCAGGAAACAAACACGTAGCCCTTTTAACATTTTTTTATTATTTTGCAATGTAAAATATAAAACCTTTTTAATGTTTCCTTAGATGAACGTCCGCGTGACGACGATGGACGCGGAGCTGGAGTTCGCGATCCAGCAGACGACCACCGGGAAACAGCTCTTCGACCAGGTGGTGAAGACCATCGGCCTGCGAGAGGTCTGGTTCTTCGGCCTCCAGTACACCGACTCCAAGGGAGACCTCACCTGGATTAAGCTCTATAAGAAGGTAAGGACATTTGCACATAGCACCATCAGGGGCATTACATCGTTTGTCACCGAACAGGTTAATTCTGGAGGCAAAGAGACAGCCTAGTTGCAACATTTGTTGATCGAAAGTTGCAATTAGACGCAATCACCCAAAATAACAAGTATTTCTGAATGCCATAAAATATTTAAGTTGCGCTTGAAATATGCGGAGGGGTTGGTAACATAGATTTAAAAGTGTGTTCAAATTTAAATTTAAAACTTTATAGAATGCGAGCTAACAAACTTTTATAAAATAGTTACTAATAATGTTGACTTATTTAAATTGCTTACCAGTCAACCTAATACAATCGTTGTTTGTACTGCTAAGCGGTAACTTTCTAACATAATTTACGAGGTACGAGGGCGTGTATACAAACAAATATTGGTAGGTAGATTATTTATCAACGGTACGATTCTGCCTTTCAACGAGATTATCAACAGCTCTCAATAGTGTGTTTAATTGTTTACATTCGGACACGTGGCACTTCCTCCCGCTTTCACTCACACGTATTATGTATGGAAGTATATGTCTGACGATATTGTTGTCAGTTCCATTTCCTCTGATGTTCAGGAAATATGCCGATTCTACTTCAACTCGCTTGACGTCCACGAGTCATGCGACACATGAAAGTGAAGTGCCAGTAAGAAGTTGACTTTTGCGATACGTGATTTGACTTCATGTTGTTGTAAAATGATCTTGAAGCAAGTCTTGAAATAAAGGTGAAATGAATTTACGAATTACATAATTTCGCCTCTATAATTATGTCATTCAGCAACACTAAAAATTACGCATGCATTCACTCTTTGCGTTATTTAAAATGTTATTTTTATGGTTTTAATTTAATGCTTACTTGTTGCTTTAGCAAATAATAATCTTATCGCCGAAATGTTAATAGGTGCTCAACGATAAAGATAAGTGACCACTCCTATCTTCTAAATCCGGTTATAATAGGCCTAGATCTCAAAGACCAAATATACTATGAGTTATATTTTTTTTCATATTTTCACATGGTTTCCATTTTACATAGTTGCCCCAAGCCACAATAAAAATACAATTATCAGAAGATTCTTAGAAAAAACAAATCTGCGTTTTTGCCGGCGGTTAAAGATATTAACATGAGCAAATAATAAAGATGCGCTAAACTTGAGGTCAACAGGACAGTCGTTTAGATCAGGCCAAGGTTGTAACTGCGATAAAAGGCAGACATACCTATGTTTACATGTTATTGGCAACCTGGGTAGCGACAGACGTAAAAGAATGTTTGAATCACCTTTGAACAATGATGCCCCAAAGCCCCCAAAGGTTCCAACGCGTCATAGGCGCTTGCTTGCGTCATCCTACTCTAAAAGCACGACAAATAAATACTGTATTGTTCTTAAGTACGATTATATAAGTAAAGGAAGCTTGGCGCACAACAGGTGTTGTATTTTCTTTCGTTGATGAAAAGGCACGATGCTTTGGACTCGTTCGAGCGTCCGACAAATTGCCCAGTATGGTATGGCTTTCATGTTTCTAAAGTATTAATGTCGATGATTTTATTTTGTGTCATTTTAGGTGTATGCTAACATACTTTCGTTTGCAGTAAATAAAAGCAACTCTAAGTGGGTTTTTACATTGTGAAAACTGTCACATAGAAAACTAATATATTTTCTAAAATTAATTTAATTAGAGACACTAAAACTTAATTTAATAAATGTAAAATGAGCTTTACAGACACACATAACGCAATGTATAAAAAAGCGACAAAGAAAGCGACTTTAGAATTGTTGTAAGTTATGCCCTCAAATAATGCTAGCCGTATCGGACTAAAAGACATAAGTTGAACACTCGTGATCGTGGCAAACCGAATCGACGACAGACCGATCACAAGTCTGACTATGACTAACCTGAACGATCATTTACATCCTTTTTGAATATTCATTGTCGAAGTTGAACGTGATGCAACAGAGTAGTTGTCCTCACTATGTAGGAGGGTTGAACTAGTTGAACGCACAATTTGGCACTCGCTGACATTGCTTTACCGGGTCAGTGTCGAACAGCAGGTAAAAACAATTTCACGCATACCTACACGGCTTATAACGTGTGAAAGAGACGAATGGTAAACGGCGGAAGAATCCAACATTGAGGTAAACTTACCTTTCAAAGAATTTATCTTGGTTAAGTATGTTACACTTTGTGTTGTTACTTCTTGATGGAACTGCCCCATGATGATGTTCGAAACCGGTCGCATTTAGTTTAATATCAAATTAAACAAATATATTTAATTAGTGGAACTAGTGAAAAAGTGTTTTATTAGTAAATGATCTTGGTTAAGTTTAAATATGCATTGCATAAGTCTCTGTACAAATAACGCATGAAGAGTAAGTTTATGAATTCAACAATCCATTGTGTAGGTCATAACTAGTCATAATCTTAAAGAAACTAAGTCTAGCTTTATTATATGGAGCCATACACATACCTAAGTGATTCTCTTTTATCGTAGAAATTAATAAATTCATACCTTCGTTCCTTACTTGTGCGAAAACGCTTTCAAGGTTTAAAATAAATGAAAGCGGAGATGAAATGACACGGATGCTGCGGTAATATTTTGCTGAAAACGTGGCTCTACATCGCTCCAGACCAGACAGGATATTTAAAACGCGGGAAGACAGATCTGGCCATCATATCATGGTACACATTAAAGCCGCGGAGTATAAAGTGAAGTGCAAGGCTCGTAAAGCAGTGAATTGGCCGGCGTAACAAACTTGAACTTGCAGGCCAGCGCATCGGTTCCGCTAAAAATAATCGTTACGCTCAGTAAAACAGAAATATTGCTAACAAGCAATATTTCTGTTTTACTTTCTTACTATCAGATATTCGTTTTCTAAATTCACTGATAAACATATAGACCATAGAGTAGAAATCACATAGAGATGACACTCCCGCTCCAGACGCGCTCAAGGTCAATACGTCTGGCTGTCTCTTAGCGAACAATTCAGTCGGGAGTGCGCTTCGCCGCGGTAACGTTCGTCGTGCGGGTCGAATTTTCATTTTTAGTGAAAAATTTAGCAATGCCGAATTATTGTGGTGTGTATGGCTGCAAAAGTGATGCGAGGAAGACTCCGCATCTAAGTTTTTTTAATTTGCCTAAAGATGAGCCAAGGTAAGTTATGATTTTACAGTAAATACCTAGGTACCATTCGTTATTATACGTAATTGTTGTGTGTACTCCTATTTTTACTTACGTAGGTACCTAGTTTCCATTTTCTAATTTAAACTACCTAGGTGCCTAATTCATTGTTAGCTGATAATGATAAATAAGCGCATTCGTATCGTAGGTATGTTTTTTAACGTAGGTAAGTAGGTACCTACTTTACACCGCTCGACTGCAACAAAAAGTTCATTTGATAAGAAATCCTTGAATAGGTATAACAAACAATTAATATTCATCGCAAATCTTTTAAAATTATTGCATTTTGGTCAATCGGCGAGGCGGCGAATAGGTAGGTATCAAACGGAGGCGGCGGCGTGGTGGCGGTGTGCTTTGTGCCGTGTGCCGAGCGAGAATAACCTAGATCGTCCGTCAATACCACGCAGTAGGTAGATAGTTCGGTGAGGTAAGGTATTTAAATACATACTTATAAGCCAGTACAAGAGTAGGCTGCAATATATTACCTACCTATTAACAATAAAATGGTAAGGTAAGACTTTAAAACGGGTAAATATTTTGTTCCCACGGGAAAACTGTTAGCAGTGGTCGCAACCGCTTGATTGGCCGCTAGTCTGGAATGAAATTATTGGCACGTGACAGCCCCGACTTAAAGCGCGGGAGAGTGCGGGGCGTTACGGGCTGCGGGGGGAAGTAGGTGTTTAAAGCGCGGCTTTTGGGGCCCAGACAAAGGAGTTTCGCTTCTATACGCCAGTATTATTATCTATTCTTATGATATAGACTTAAGTGTTTTATCTTATTTTGTATTTCATAACAGGCTTCTTTTTATTTGAGCTCTGACATGGACCGGCATAAACTGAAAATGACTGGTACAACATTCAAATCATCATTCATAACATTACTAATAATACTGACAATTATCTAGTAAATGTAGTCGCCGAATTTCGGTAGTTGGCTCGTTGATACATAAGATGTGTGAGTGCGGACGGACGCGAGCGTAACAGCGTAACAGCGCATAAAACAGAAATATTGCTTGTTAGCAATATTTCTGTTTTACTTTCTTACTATCTATCTATGCTTTGTTAAGCATAATGAGCTAGTGCACATCTGTGCACTAAACCTGCAAGATTTTCGTAGTTGCAGTATTCACTGTTCGCTGTTCAGGCCGCACGTCGTAGGTAGCAAACATCAGCGAAAGTCCAGATTAGATATAATTGATGATGACGATATTATCGGACGTGGAAACATGCAAAATATTAAACAGATACGCCAAAGAAAATAATCTTGAATAATATCTATATCTATGCAGAATAACAACATTTATAAAATAAACTACATATTTGCCAACAGTTACGAGACAAAATTACTGTATTAAAAAGTGATTTGCTATAAAGTTGGCACGTGTATGGATGGATAGATACAATAGCCAGTTACAACGATTGCTATTTGTTACACACTGCGGTCGAGTTCTGAGTAGGTGGCGTGCTGTGAAAATATTAAAAACTTGATGAAAGTTATATCACACAAACACCTAGATTGTGCAACGATTATTTATAAAGTCTACTAAGATAAGAAGTACTCTGCTCTTGTTTAAAGAAATTAATACTGACTGACGCACGGCGAGATGTGATTTTCCACGATTGAAAATTTCGCAGCAAGTAAAATCTGTAAATGTAGAAATCATCTTAATATCTCATTATACTCTGACTCATACTAGTGGTAGAAGGCGGTTGAAAATCTCTGACACCAGGGTTCATCGGGTCGTTGGCCAACTTGGTGTCCCATACGAAAAAAGAGAGAGAGATTATACTCTGACCACGATGTACCGTATATTGTGATGTAAAAGTACTGAATGAGCGTGGTAGTAAAACGGTTAATGTTCGCGCTGAATTTGATAGCCAGTATCAAGGCTGCGACATTGTCAGCCATCATGACATGCATGAGCATGACTCATATCGGGTAGCTGCTGCTGCTATCCTAGTGGCATCCGTTATCTCTACACATGTCAGACCTAGTTGATGGACGGTTATTTTGATGATGTAATAATAACGACTCGTTCTCTGTTCTGTTGTTCTAGTGCGGTTATAAAAATACATAAATTGTATACTTACGTCGACCATAACCTTTGCGATCTACGACATACCGACTCGCGTATTTATATCTTAGAAACCCAGCATCGTCAACAGTTGACGGCAAAGGACCTTTCAACCTCACATTATATTTGTTCATTACATCATTATGTCACACTTGTTTCTCCCAGCCGTGGATTGTAATTGAATATTAACACATGTAGTTGATAAGTTTAATTTCCTTTATGAGCGAACGAGATCCCGACCGTTAACGGTCACATTTTAATTGTAGTAGCGGACAAGCGTTGGAGCAATGAATCACGATTATAGTCTGCGTTATCTGTATTTTGTTTAATAATAATGTTTTGTTATAAACCTATTCTTAGAATGTGTTTTAATGGTTTTTATGTTAGCGATACCTACTAAACTTATAATGATAAAAGTTTGAAGAACCCGGGTCTGAAAGATTGCTAGACAGAGTTTATCTTTACCGTTCATTATCGCCCGCAGTTTTAATTTTTGATGATAGAATCGATGAAAAGAAAATATTGTAGATAATCTTTGAATCGGCTTAAAGCATTACTATTTTAAAAGCTTTTATTTAACTTGCAGTGTATGTAAGTAAGTAACAATGTTTGTTCGGTGCAAATCTTGCAAGTTTAATTTGAACCACTTCTCGGTGTCCGATTGAGTTGAAATTTTGCATGTTGGTCCAGAACCGATGACAATGCATGTTAATTATAAATTTGACCTGATGCTGCTGCCAGGATCGGCTCCGTACGAGAGATCTCCTCAGCGGTTTATAGCTGGGACACAAAATTTTGTATACGAATTCGTTTATTATAGGCAGTTGGTAGGCCCACCATGAATTAGACGCTACATCCAGGGTTGTCTTCGAACTATGGAACTCCTCAATATTCAACTGCTGGGACTTGCAATTTTGTATACGAATTCGTTTATTATAGGCAGTTGGTAGGCCTACCATGAATTAGACGCTACATCCAGGGTTGTCTTCGAACTATGGAACTCCTCAATATTCAACTGCTGGGACTTGCAATTTTGTATACGAATTCGTTTATTATAGGCAGTTGGTAGGCCCACCATGAATTAGACGCTACATCCAGGGTTGTCTTCGAACTATGGAACTCCTCAATATTCAACTGCTGTGACTTGCAATTTTGTATACGAATTCGTTCATGATAGGCAGTTGGTAGGCCCACCATGAATTAGGGTCACGTCAATAGAAGGCCTCCTGATAGAAGAATTAGACTGTTCGAAATTAACTGGGACTCGGCCATGTAATAATGACGCCATCAATGAAATGAAAAGACTAAGACATATTACAAGCTAATTCTTCTATTAGGGATGCCGGAGGAGTAGGTACCAACCTACTTCTATAGAATATAAAAGAGATAATTATACTTTATCCTAATGTTAGTTTTCCCCGTGCCTTAAGTTTTTCTATTGAAGGTCTCTCTGTTTTGTAGAAAGACTTTCGTATTGATCAATAACTATCGTAACATAAACTAAAAAATATAAAATAAAATTATTTAAAAAAAAACTTTTAAAACAAGCTTTTATTTAAGTGCTCTGAAAAGATGAAAATAAAATTTTGAATGATATTAACCACATTCATTTATGACTTTACAGAAATGAAAATATTATAAAAGCTTGTCGCGAAACTTTCAATTTGTGATTGAAATTTTGTAATAAGGTACGCACCTAACTGTAATTAGGTAGTTTCTTCTAGGCATCGCGACAAGCTTTTATTATATTTTCATTTCTGTAAAGTCATAAATGAATGTGGTTAATATCATTCAAAATTTTATTTTCATCTTTTCAGAGCACTTAAATAAAAGCTTGTTTTAAAAGTTTTTTTTACATAATTTTATTTAGTTAATGGAGTCTCTAGCTGTACAACAGTGGTCGTCCTTGAGTATCAGCGATGAATGGGCGAGGTTTATGTCTAGTTTAGTTTAATAGCAATTTGAATAGCATGGTTATTATTCTAGTCGTCGTATTACTTTATCCATAAGTCTCTAGGGCAAGCTTTGGTTTTGAACAGGATTGGGATAAAGGACCTACTTTTGAGGAAACAGAAATCTACATATGATCATCTAGTTTGCAAAAAGTGGTAGGTACACTTTATGATTTCCATCCAATATTTATTTTCATAAAGCAAACTAAACATAAAGTAAGTAGGTACCTACATTGAGTTGAATCGGATTACAATTGTACTCAGATCGATACGTACGTTACGTTGACTAGTACATGCTAGACAAACATTATTGTAGAGAAAATAACGCGAACGACCTTTTGTGTTATTCTTTACTTTCTTCTTCTTTCCGTGTGGGACACCTAGTCGTCCAACGACCTGATAAACCCTGGTGTTTTTCAACCGCATACTACTAGCCTTGTTTTTACTTTTATTTTCCATAAGGTCCTGAAAGCCTAAACCTGATTAATCAGTGAGGTGCTAGGGATCAACCGATATGTTTTACACTCTAGGAACTTGTTCTGATGTTAAAATGTGCCTTAAAACTAGAGATTTTAGTCAGCACAGCAGTGTCCTTGTTGATTCTAGTTTTGTAACGGCACCCTGGTCAATGTTTGTACAGCTAACTTGGCTTGCCCTCTCTCAAAACTAATTCTCGTTAGAAAAGTCGCGACCAGTTGGACATGTTAACACCTCGCGTCTTACTCTCACGTATAGAGCCACTAGCTTAGCGACAGCTATATTTAGGAATAGTGAAAACGTTGATCTTGACCCCTGTATACACCTACTAGACATTGCGTTGCCTTTTGGTTGTTATATTATCATCGAGCGAATTCGTACCTGTGGTGTTATATCCAGGCGCGTATAAGGAATGTTATGAAAAGGAATACGTTCCTTTCATGGGGAAGACCAGCCCATGGAATGTAACAGTATTCCTCAAGAAACATGATTTGGAACTTGCATAATATACTTCTTTTAGTTAACAGATCCAATTTTGTTTTTCACATTTAAATTTATGTTCCTTGAGGAGAGTTCTACTCTCTTGTAGGCAGTAACGTCTCAATCTCATGAAAAGAAAATGCAGTTCTTTTCCAAACACTATGTAATACTATTGTATTATGTACCTACGAGGCACGGTAAGTCGCCTACGTTACGTAACATCGGCCTCGACACATGCATGATAATCGCGGTGTGGTGTGGCAATGGCGCGCTTTCCATAGCTTTTCCTCGACTACTATCGCCCTTACTCATCTTCGTGTTTACCCCATTAGTTGCCATTTTAATAGCTCTTTTTATGTTTGTATTAACCTTCATGAGATAAATTCTGCAATACGTTTGCTACTGAGTATTTCATCAATCTTCGCGGTCCTTAAGAGCGGAACTATAAAACTATTATAAATAACTTCCTGATTATTATTTTTATTACAATGTTGATTCATCTTATGTTATCAGAAACCGGTGTGAGTAATGAGATGACGTTATTGATAAGTAACATGATGTAAACTGGTAGTTTTAATTAACCTTATCAAATTTTCCCGGAGTTTGACTCGGTTTGAATAAATTGCGGTGGTTATGTTGATAAAGTGGTGAAGCCGCAAAAATTACTAATAACTTAAAATTTAATTTTATTATCAAAGGTATTAAGTAAAGATTAATGGATAACCTATGCAAACGCTGTCCATAAAATTACTTTTGCGGTCGAGCTATTTCACTTCAATGTAACTGAAGTAAAAGTGAAGTATGATGACCAGTACATACTAGCTCATACATGTGTATAACGTCGACTGCATGTTTGTACGTACAGCGGATAGCTTCGTCAGATGTGCATTAGCGAAATCGAACAGCGCCACCGGGCAAAGACTCGGCCGCGAAAGTTGGGCGCGCGAGTCCGACCGGCCAGTGCTACTGCATAGTCACTACAACGTTGCTATCGATACTCACACACTGTCGATAATTTCTGGTTTTAGGTAATACTCCTTTCTACGACTAGAACTGATCAGTATAATCATAACTATGTATGTTAGAGAGATAGTACATCCGCGCGACACAGCTTAAACGAAAGTGGAATTTTGCTGAATAAGATTTCTTATTTCCTTTTATCAAGAACTGTTCCAATATCCTAATAGATAACCAAGAATAGCTTCAAATGTCTGTGGCAATACTATCGACAGTCAAGCGTCACTAGTAAGTTCGAGTACAAACTACCCATAATCGTATGATTTCTCTTTACTGATGTAATGTCACGCGCATTACAATTTTACTTGCGTCTGCGCATCGTATTTCTATCAATCAAATTGTCATATTCTGTAACACGTACGTGTCTACATGTTATATGATCGTAAGAGGCACGTCGAGGTTGTATTTTATTTGCATTGTGTCTGCGTGATCATATTTTAGCAGGCAAAAGTCTAAACCTATTACCCCAGCTATATCTATACAGTTTGCAATTTATGTTAGGAACTCGTGCTTATCATTTTCATTTACTTTTTAATCGTCATAGCAAAGATCAAAAGTCAAATCCTTATCTTTTACGTACACTAGTACCTGAAACATTTATAACTTTGCAATGACTCATTAAAATTTCCTCCGATAACTTCAATTTACAAAATGTAGCCTACGCAAACATAGCTATTTACTTAGTCATCATCACATTCATAATGATGGCTTAATGTTAGCTGCAGGAATTCGTGGTTTGGAATCCGGTTGTCATGTACTCGTACAAATTCATTCAAACAGCGCCCGTAGGTAACAGCTTAACAAACGCTTGTTCTTAAATGCCACGGCTAAATTCTTAGTTGCAACTAGCTATCCATCAGAATTTGAAGGCATAGACCAAATCATATAAAGGACTGGCACATCTTTTTGTCCTGCCCTTCGTGCCCTACCACAGTAAAGGATCTGTCTGTACGAAGCCATAGACGGTTGAGTACCTAGTGGTCTAAACATTACTAAAAAAAAACCTAAATCAATTGAAGATACAGAGGAAAACACTTCTATTAGGTAGGTATCTCTTATGATTAATGCGTAAATGATAATAAATGTGTCTAATAAGTAGATATTTATAATTACAAATTGATTCCCCGAATGAAACACTCAATACAATTTCGTTACAATTATATCTGTGAATGAATTGTTATATGCAACCATTCTGAGAATTTTATGAGTACAATGGTTTTCCATGTTTCCACTTAAGTTCGTAAATAGCGTTCGTGTTTATTTTCGCACTTAGCGATGATGTCGTCTCGATCATGCATGAATTATGGTGACGATTGTTACTTGTGACTTGTGACTAACTTGCGATGCCATATGCGGATGATATCATGCGGCAAAAAACCTCCATCTAGAACATTGTTCCGAATTCCCATAGGAGTTAGTCACACGATTGTAACTTAAATGACGTCTAGTTTAGGCAATTAAAATTTGTCACTAAGCTAAGCATGTTGAAATAACGTAGGTATGTTGATAAGCTTTCTCTACATTTATAATAATGCTCCTAAAATTTTGTTAAAGTAAAATTGTAGAACTTTCTAGACGAGATGATGCCTAGAAACAGGCTTTACATATTAGTGTTTTCACATTCTCAACAATAATTTTGTTACGTGAGCAACGTAATTGAAAGCTTTAGGCTGATCGCACATCATATGGAATGTTTTTCATTCATCGCAACTAGACCTATCATCTGTACAAGATTTACGGTCAATTATGGATTCAACAGCGTCTATGCTATGATTGTAAATAGCACTAAATACCCCGTGCAAATAGGGTTGCCGCGAATACATGCTCTCAGAAATGGAGAAACTAAGGACAACCGGATCATCCGGCTTAACTCGTTGTATTCCAGCAAGTACTATCTGTAATCATGTTAAAAACATTACTAAGAGTAAATAATGACTTTCGGCTTTTTGAGCGAATGAGCAGTTCTTTGCTAATAAGAACATTTTACGCTCTTTCGGTTAGGTAAATCCACGTCTAATCTATACGGTATTATCTTGCTCATCTTGTCAGGTTTTTGTGTAAATTGTCGCCTGTGTGTTGTGTCGTCAGCCCTGTTCGGTGCGGTGCGGCACCGTCGGCACGCGATCTCGTTCCCCCGCGGGAGGCACGCGGCGCAGGCGCAGGCGGTGCGGGCGCGGGCGCAACGGACGGAATGCTGCTTTTTGCAAGATAATTATGATTATCGTACGGAGCACGGCCCCGATACACGCGGTGACGCCGACGAGTTGCGTCACGGATCGACTGCCGATATCTTTCTCCAGCCACACACTTATCGCCGATACGACTGATTATCTATTCAAACAAGACTGTTTCCCAAGAATTTAGTTTTATCTAGGTCGCAGTTTTATCGATATTTCTTCCACTTGTTTACAATAATCTTACATCAAGGCGGGCAACCATGAGCTCCTTTAAAACGTGTCACCAATGCGAAGCCCTAAAAGTCCCACTGTGCCCTTCGTACTTAACCAAAGTTAATGAACCTAAATCTTTGAGTGAAACCACTTTCAGTTGACAGCCGGTAGGTATTAGCGCTATCTTTGTTGCGCGATAAACCAGCTTTATTTATTTTAGGGAACGTTCATACTACCTGTGGGATTTGAGTTAAACATTACATACAGACATTAACAGCAACAACAGTCCACTGCTGGACATGGGTTCCGCCCTATCGGGGGGTAATGCCACACTGACCACGTTTGGCAGGCAGATTGACGAGCGTAGTGCAAGATATTATATTGCATTCACAAGGAACGCTGCTGCCCATTCCGTATCTGCGTCTTACGACATCCTCGGGTAGAATTGTGGTGATGCTATTCTAAACCGGCATTTCACGGCAAGTTAAAACATAATTGAAAATACTATGCTGTTTGGTATACCTACCAAATTAGTAAAATATAATTTTTATTAACAGGTAGAATGACTTTGACCTACTTAATACATTCGTATTAACCTCAGATACCTATAGCATACAACCAAACAACGCCGTCGCTTGCGTTTTGCTTGTAAACTCTGAACTGCAGTTGAATCAGTTGGTACAAGAGTTACTCTCTAACATTTGAGAGGGCCCGCATCAGCAAGCCTGTAGCAGGCAGCGAAGCGCGACGGGGCTTTGGTGCGGCCGCATGACCCCGTTCCCACGGCGGATGCGCCCGCGCCGCCGCCGGCCAGGTGCGCACTCCGCGCGACCTCCGACCGGAACAAAGCGTGTCCTTGACTCTGCCAAAACAGGTGCCCACTATGGCCACTATTCATAACAACGACGACGACGTTGACACCACTAGCTGAATCGGATATCAGAAACTTCTCGACTGCCCTGACGTCAATACGACGCTATTATTATATTAATCTTTTGGCGACGCAAATCATGCAATTTATTATATATGCCATATACATCGATGACTTGGTAATTTGCAGCAGAATATACCCAGGATTCCAGCCAGACCAAATCTGCGCAATCAGCTGCTTTTACAGTATTTCAGCTGTTTCTCGTGATGTTATTGCGTTTTGACGGCTGATGTGGCGCAGTGGTAGTGCGACTGCCTGCGACGCAAAGGTTCCGGGTTCGATTCTCGGTGGGACACTCACAAAATTGATATATATCACTTTGTGAATTTGTTCCCGGTCTGGTTAGGACATTGCAGGGTGAACCACCTGATTGTCCGAAAAGAAACGGTTCCGTGCTTCGGAGGGCACGTTAAGCCGTCGGTCCCGGTTGCTGTCTATAATTACTTAGACGGCGGTCGTTACACAACCATATCAGAGGCCTACTACGAGTAGTAGGCGGTTGAAAAACTCTGACACCAGGGTTCATCGGGTCGTTGGACGACTAGGTGTCCCACACGAAAAGAAGATTGCGTTTTGCAGACTCGAAAAAATATTAGGTAATTCATGTTAAACGTTTTAGCATCAATGAAAGCACCACACGAAACGCAAGCCAACCGTTCTAAACTGACTGTTGAGTTAGTGGGTCAACACGCGAGGAACAGAAATGCCGTAACATGGTGAAGCCGCCAGCCGTGCCGTGTGCCACAGACTGGAGAAAGTGGCGTCGCGGCCGCCTGGTGACGACCTTGTCTGTCTCCACACTCCGCTTATATCTGCTTGCCCTCCAAACGTATATTGTTCGATTTGTTCGACATCACAATTCTAAGAAATGTGCCTAGTACAGGTTCTTGACGTGCCTTCATCTACCCCAACAACGGACTCGCGATTCGATAAGGAAAAGTATCTATAAAGGGCGGGGCAGACCGGCTCCGTATGCGTTCCGTATCCAGCTCTCGTCCGTAGTCACGCACGAACTGATGACGTTGTAATGTATAGGATTGTATGAGATACGGCACACCGCTTGCGTTGCGTATCCGTTCCGTGCTGCACGCAAGCGGTGTGCCGTATCTCATACAGTCCCATACATTACAACGTCATCAGTTCGTGCGTGACTACGGACGAGAGCTGGATACGGAGCCGGTGTGCCCCGCCCTTGAAACTGCATCCGTTCGCCTTTGCAATTTGCTTGAGACGGATTTATTTGAGCGTTTCTCAGTAATGAGTGTAATTGTGTCAAAGCAACTTGAGAGAAGGGTCGAGCATGGAGGCACGCGGACGGCAGCCGACAAGTGGGCTAGCGACACGCGACGCCCAGGTACGGACATCTCTGTCACTCCGACCGAGCCAGCCACGACACCCGACACAAACGCCTGTGCGTGTGGCGAAATATCGCAACATCACAACTATATGCAAGTTTCCCATATTAATGTAATCATCACGTACGCGTTAGATTGTTGGTAAGCAGCTCTAGCTCTACATAAGCAACATCAGCATTGATGTCTCGATCATTCCGGATTCCATTCCCAAGTCCATTGAAATGTCACTCGGTTATGTGCGAATTTAAAATCTTGATCGGCGCAGTGCATTATGCCGCATTATCTTGGCATGCGCGCATAAGAACAGCTGATTGTGCACCGATCGCGGCCGCGGGTTCAACGACCGTACTTTCGCCGCTCCCACGGCTGGCTGCTGCATTGCTCAATCCTCGGTGGGGGCCTAAGACTTTGCTAGAGACTGCTCAGATGAAGACGTGTGTAATCACATCTATGTCGCCTCTATGCTAAGACGCTGGTCATTTTAGCGCTCCTCGCGTTTTAACACCTACACGAAACCACCTGCGTGGAGCACACCTGTGCCACTAATTAATTCAATCATTCAGTACATTCCTTTTGACGAACTACAATTTAAGAAGGCAAATACATTCTTGAAAACACATTTCTTTTTAATTCTGAGTATCAATCAACCTCAATTATACTGAATCAGTGTTGTTTATTTGTACAAGCGAAGTCGTCTAATGAAGATTCATGCGATGTTAACAGACAATTTTGATGATATAGTGGAGCATCTGAGAGTTATGCATTATGAAAATTGATTCACTTTCAATTGGGAACTATAAAATATATATATTTATAATTTTGTTGATATAATTCTTCCAAGCCGGATTCGATAGTGGAGAAAACGGCCAGATGTCTCACAACTGCCTTCAAGAAACTTGTCGCTCCGACAGAGGAAGACGACGAGGAAGCGGCTTACGATAGGGGTGACGACCTGGTAAGACCAGGATGACATGCATCCGAAGTAGAGCTAAATTGTAGCAAAAGAAAAGTGGACTTTTGCAACCAGTGGTTTTTGACAAAATGTAGATGACGTGCTTCTTCATTTCGTGTGGCTAGAAATTGTAGAGCTAATAAATTATTTATATATTTTGTTATATCTAGTCGTGTTATATGAAAATTAATTCATATATAATGCTCGGCATTTATTAAGGTGTCTGCGTAGACTGTTTAAATCCGAGGCCCTGTTTTCAATTTAAAAGTTAGATTAAACAAACGACGTATAAGTATTTTATTCAAAGTGAGTTATCAATTCAAGGTAAACTTCTAAAATACTAGTTATTCTTTCATTATCCCTTATCGATGAGGTAAACTGGCATTTTCCTCCACCGGCATGATGAGTTGAGGTGGTGAGGTCATCTTAAGAACGATATGTGTAAATGATGATTGCAACGACGACTCTTTAAAGGTATTTAGGTAAATTATTTGTTGGACTAGTCGATTCGGCACGTTCGAATGGTAGTTTGCCTTCGGCATACATTCTATTTTGTGCTTCCAGCTGTACCTAAAGCAGTCATCTGTAGTCCATTGCAATTTATTAAATAGTTGGGTATTAAATTATTCACTCTAAAGATAACAGATTCAAGCTTAATTATAATTAACAACCACAACAGCCCATTGCTGGACAAGTCTTAGTCTATCAGGTGCATTAGGTACTATACTTACCATGTTTGGCAAGCTTGTCAAATTAGTCACAGTTCATATATAGGATTCGCTTGGGCTCAGCAGACAGTAATGAAACTTCATACAAAAGCTTAAAAAGTCACTCACACAGACGCACGACGCTGCTATTCGAAATATCGCTGATTCTCGCGGTACGATGGTCGAGGTTGCGCCACAGGTTGCGCCGCGCAAAGGAAACAAAGGACTGCGTAAAGTCGACTTTATTTTGGTGGTGCTGGGTGTTGTTTGACTCATGTTAAACACGCGAAAAGCAAGCGTTGGACATACTTACGTAGGACACATGGTTCACACGCGTATAGTCCGCGTTCATCTTAACCCGCCTTATTAGCTCAAAGTCATCCGCGCAGCCCACTCATTGAACAGGCGTGATATGTATGCAGTTACAGAGATAATCAATTATTAGTGATCCACCTAGAGATTGCCCCCAATGTTTTCCGTATTCCCGTGGGAATAAGGTGTTTCCCTACAGTCAAAATAACCCTTTGCTACTCAGGAATAATGCAACTTTTACGGTTAAAGATTTTATCAAAGTTATTTAAATATAATAACCGAAAGTGACTTAGGATTCAAATGAAGTAACGTACAAACAACCACACAGGCTATAATAAATGTTTCAGTAAAGCCTAGACCTGAACAAACATCGAGTATATCATGCGGGACTCACTGTACATACAGGCTTCATAATCGTGCGTAAGGTACTGAGATTACGATAAGATTAGCCTTGGCGACGCGACGTAGTCGCGATAATGGCTATGTGTAACATGTATAATAATTACCACACCAAAGACTTATTGAAAATTGAGCAACCTTTCCGGCTGTAAAGATAAATACGCCGCCGCGCCGTTTCGTTTCGCATATAACACCATACATTCAAAGTTTTTAAAAGATGTAATATTATGTAATGTATTTATTATCTAGTAATGTAAGACACCACAGTAGTAAATTCACAAAGCTATTTTGAAAAATTGCGTTTGATTTTAGATGTTTTTTTACTTTCATTGTCACTTGTGTACTCTTAATATAAGGTCCTGCGACAATAATTCCTCACAGATCAGAACAATTAAAAGGACACGTTGCAGCAGATTAACTCGTAAAGCGTAACAGGGTTAAGTCGACTAATGTCGTTTTACTCTTTAGCTAATGGGCGTGCTGATGAGAGGCCATTGACTTCAAGAGTCAGCATACACAGCCATATATATGTGTTGTAGCATAGAATTACATAATTAAATGAGTAATGCTAGGTACCAAAAAATTTGCTTACACCTTAAGATTTATTCAATGAAATAAAATATTCTGGGACTAAAAATCTAATCAAAAAAATGCATTAATATTTACTTAGTGAACTCCGCTGAAATGACTTTTGTTCTGAACTTCTGAAATTAAAAATGTAGGTATAATATCAAATTACCTGAACCAATGGACTGGACATACAGTTCGCACAGTATTTCATGATAATCCTGAAATATGCTCATCCTTGTCGCACACGCCAGTATCATGGCGAGTATGACAAGTAGGCGCATATTTCAGGACGGTCATTAACTCGCGAGCGAGCTGTTACAACAATGCTAGTTGTAGTGATGCTACTATAAGATTGAGTTTTAAATCGTACAAATAGTAAACACTGCCGTAGAATTATTGTACATACATCTATTACATACAATGAAAAAGTAACTATAAATTGCTTTTGTATATTTGTATGTGATTTCGCCAGACTTGGAGATATATGTATTTTTGTGGTAGCTAAAACTTATTATAAGCTAATAAAATGTGAATAATTTATTAATTAAGGATTATATTTCTATTTATCGTCGGCGCTGAATTGTAATTAATTATTGCCTTTTTAACGCTTACCCTGGACACTTGGGCATACTACGAAGTCAGGGTCGCTCCCGTTCTCCAGATGGGTAAGGATTGATGTGTGTTTTGTGTCGCCTTTTACTATTATTTGGAGTTTTGTGTGAAAAATAATTTGCTTTTAATATTTTGTGTGCCTTCCCATCACCCATGTTATCTCACATTTTTGTTAGAAAATCATCAACAGCACTTTGATGTCGAAGTATTCATATTTTTTTCTACAATATATTTTATACATAACTTCTGTAATAATGTAATGTAAAGTAATACAAAGTTATAAATAATTATTGTTTCTTTGTTTGCAGGTGATGCAACAGGACGTAAAGAAAGAGAATCCTCTGCAGTTCAAATTCCGCGCCAAATTCTACCCTGAAGACGTCGCCGATGAGCTTATCCAAGAGATCACTCTCAAACTCTTCTACCTTCAAGTAAGTACATATTAGCAACAGCTAACCTAACATATTGAGCCACATCGGGCCAAACACATCGAAGCTGTGAATTCTTCCCAATGACACCACATATTAACATGTATTACGTTAACAGCCTCAACAGTCCACTGCTGGAAATGGGCCTTCCCCTATAAGTGGGTATTGCCATACCACGTTCACCATCACCACGCTCTGCAATTGAATTATTATATTGCTTTTACAGGGAATGCTGCTGCCCATTTCCTGAATGAATTTATCCCTCAGTCGCTTTTTACGACACCCACGCGTTGTATTGGGTTGATGCTATTCTAAGCCGGAATCACACGGCGATGACACGATAAAACGTTACGAACCAGTGCTTTAAAGATGAATCCAAACTTCAAGAGTAACTTTTTCTCCAATACAAGGTGTAGGTGCTAATACAGTATTTGCAACATAATCATCAGCTAGCATACTCTAAGCTACTTGTGCATTTTATGCCAGCAAACTTAGTTTCTCTTTCCATGGCTCATATTAAACATGTTCTTTTTCCAATAAACAGGTGAAGAATGCCATCCTCTCCGACGAGATCTACTGCCCGCCTGAGACATCGGTGTTGCTCGCGTCGTACGCGGTGCAAGCGCGGCACGGCGACCACAACCCCGCGCTGCACGGGCCCGGCTTCCTCGCCAACGACCGCCTGCTGCCCCAGCGCGTCACCGACCAGCACAAAGTGAGTACCACACACTGACTAACTCCACTGAATCGGGATTTCATCATACAAAAATGCGTCTGTGTTTCCAAACGCATACAACGCTAATCTCTTCAAAGTAAGAGTGAACAGGCTTCTGGGTGAGCTCGCTCCATCTTAGAGTCTTGTCTCTATCCTATGACCTAGACTAGAGTCGAGCGCAAACCCATCCTTAATCAAAATAAATACAACGTACAGTCACTTCACTAGTTTACTACACTTTATTCAAAAGCGATATTGTTAAATGATGACCAAATTGACCATTGATTCGGCACCAAAACAGACTTGTACGGAAAATTTGCTTCTCAGCATAACCTTCCTCTTCTTCGGTATATCCTTATTGTTTGTTATCCATCAAGAAGGCTTTATACATAAATGTGTTCATGTCTCACTAATCAAAAACAAATATCAGCTATTCAATGTGACATGAAATCGCTTAATCATCGACTAGATTCTAAACTTCGACCTAAACCGAGTCTAATAGCACGTGCTCCTGCCGCTGTAGCGAATATTGCTCGAAATTCTTCCGCGGAAGTATCAATGCGAGTGGGTGTTTACAAACTGCCGTTATACTCTTCTCGCACCAATACGAGTGAGCGAGATTCCAATACATTCCACACGCGTTCGTGCTGCCGTTCCTTTGACTCGCGTACGAAAAGCCGAGATTCGAGGGAGCACGGGAAGTGGCAGCAGCATGACGAGTAACAGCGCGAGTAACCTGTTCACACACTCGCGCTGCCAACTTCCCTTATTATTTCTCTGCCCATATTGACATTGTGTGAACGTGCTGTAAAAGCGAGACTAAACACTCCTCTTACCGAATTCCAGATGTCCCGCGAAGAGTGGGAGCAGAGCATCACGAACTGGTGGCAGGAGCACCGCGGGATGCTGCGCGAGGACGCCATGATGGAATACCTGAAGATCGCACAGGACCTCGAGATGTACGGCGTCAACTACTTCGAGATCCGCAACAAGAAGAACACTGAACTCTGGTTGGGCGTCGACGCGCTTGGCTTGAACATCTACGAGAAAGATGACAAGTTAGTATACTAAACCGGTTTAATGCGAGCCTATCCTTTACTCATATCACGTTGCTATCGCACAGAGCATGTCTGACCTCTTGAATTGCCCTGTGTGCCCCGATCGATGCCTGCACGCTAGAAGATCTTTGGGCAGCCACTCTATGTTCTATATCTATTCTACTCAATGCCGTTCGATTGACAGCTTCTTGGTCCGCAAATAAGTTTCATGTCGCAGATTTTTGTCGATTTACTATCCGGCTTGCCATCGCGGGCCGTTTTGTCGGTATTGTGATTAGAGAAGATTAGATTCAAATCTGTTTTCAATCAGGTCAACCAATTTTATAGCTAGCTAAAGTTAATGGCAAAAAATGTCAATTTATAAGGCGAATGGTTATCATCGTAGATTGATCCAGTACCTATTTGGTACCAGTAATCTAGATTTTATTTTTGACATTCCTTTATATTCTAATCGATCATTTAGATTAGAAGCACATTTTTTGGATTTATGTCTATCTAATCGATACATATTTTTCCTACAGACTTACCCCAAAAATCGGTTTCCCGTGGTCGGAGATCCGCAACATCTCGTTCAACGACCGCAAGTTCATCATCAAGCCGATCGACAAGAAGGCGCCCGACTTCGTGTTCTTCGCGCCGCGCGTGCGCGTCAACAAGCGCATCCTCGCGCTGTGCATGGGCAACCACGAGCTGTACATGCGCAGGCGCAAGCCCGACACTATTGACGTGCAGCAGATGAAGGCGCAAGCGAGAGAGGAGAAGCTCGCTAAACAAGCACAGAGGTAAATCTTATTTGTGTCTATTTTCCTATGGAAAAATCTCCGTTTGCCTCTTCCATGAATTTTAGTTACTTGCACTTTACATCCTGTTGTAATAACTGTCTTCGCGCCGCGCATATGTGTCACTATTGCGTCATCGAGGTGTTAGGGCAAACACAAGCTGTACATGTATTGATGCATAGACGCAAGTTTGATGAAAGCTTAAAATAAAAGCTCTCGAAATAAGCACAGAGGGTGCATTTTGTAGTGTTCTTGCGTGCCAAGTCTGCAACAAGTTTTTAATGAATTTCTACTTGTTCGTAGATATGCCTTTAAGACTTGCTTGTTCTAGGTTGAAGACTCTTAATTTACGAATAATATTATGTTTTGTCTTATGCAGAGAGAAGCTGCAACTGGAGATTGCGGCCCGCGAACGCGCCGAGAAGAAACAACAAGAATATGAAGACCGACTGCGGCAAATGCAGGAGGAGATGGAGCGCTCACAGGTAATCCCTCCTATAAAGTGTAGTACACGCTTAGTCCACTATATCAAGAATTATATTATAACGGCAGAAAACCCTCTGCGCTGGCAATAGATACCTCTTCAAAAAACTAATACCTGTTCTTCCTTTAGGCGAACCTGATGGAAGCCCAGGATATGATCCGGCGGCTGGAGGAGCAGCTGAAGCAGCTGCAGGCCGCCAAGGAGGAACTGGAGCGTCGCCAGAACGAGCTCACCGCCATGATGACGCGCCTCGAGGAGACCAAGGTATGACCTGATGCTGGACAGCATCCACCTGCTGGAGGAGCAGCTGAAGCAGCTGCAGGCCGCCAAGGAGGACCAAAGCACTCACACCTAGAGATGACATTATACTTGCCTACCGTCTGTCTGGCGCTTAGCGAACATCTCAGATAGGATGCGCGCCTCGCTGCCTCAATGTTCATCGCGCGGGTCACATTGTATTAGTCATGTCGATTGACTTCGGCGTTTTCTTATGTAAAAATTACTTGAAAAAAAATATGCCACTGCCACATCTTTCTCAGCTTATAAAGATTGTTAAAATTAATATCAAGAAAATACGTAAAAGCCTTATTTTACAGTGATACCTCCTTCTGGAATAAAATTATCAGCACATGGCAGCCCTGGTATTTGACGTTGGAGTCAATATAGTTTAATAACATAATATTTTCTTCATCAGAACATGGAAGCGGCCGAGAGACAGAAGCTGGAGGACGAGATCCGCACCAAGCAAGAGGAAGTGTTCCGCATCCAAGAAGAGGTTTCCGCCAAGGACGCCGAGACGCGCCGCCTTCAAGATGAAGTCGAGGAGGCGCGCCGCAAGCAGGTATGTTTTACACCACGTACACACCATGCACCTGCTCCTGCCTCTGCTGCTGTCGCGAATATTGCTCGAAATACTGGCGCGGAAGTATCATCGCGAGTGAGTGTTCACACTAGCCGATATACTCTTCTCGCATCAATATGAGTGAGCGAGATAGCAATACATTCCACACGCGTTCATGCTGCCGTTCCTTTGACTCGCGCACGAAAAGCCGACAATCGTGCACGGGAAGTGGCAGCGGCATGACGAGAAGCAGCGCGAGTAACTTGTTCACACATTCGCGCTGCCCACTACCCTTACTATTTCATGTAACTTGCTATAAGATTTGCAGCGAATACTACCCGCTTGTTTCAAGCAATACAGTATTATGTTTCTATCTAATTCTGATTTCGACGCTGAAGACAAGTGGTTACGGCGATCTGCATCTATCACTTAAATTGATTATTTTTCTGTATCTTCCAAAACTATCCAAGTTGACCAGTCGTGTTCCCATGGTTACAACATCTGCAAAGGCTTTGCTTAGTGCCTAATCCAGTTCAGAAGCTGTGAACACGGCAATGAAGCGTTTAATCTTCAAAGTGCAATCATTCAAACCTGGATGCAGGTGACTCAGGATAGAGACAAATGAATGAAGGAGACCTTTGCCATGCAGTGGGACAACTCAGAATCTTAATAATAATAGTAATAAGTGCAATGTGTTAATATAATTATTATCATCAGGACGAGGCAGCGGCGGCCCTGGCGGCGGCGACCACCCCGCAGCACCACCACGTGTCCGAGGGCAACGACACCGGCAACGGGGGCTCCGGCGACGGCGACGGAGGCTCCGACGGCGGCTCCGAGTCGGGCGGCGGCGAGCTGGCCGGCGCGCCCGACGACCTCGTCGACCCCGTCAACGAGCGCCGCACGCTCGCCGAGCGCAACGAGAGACTTCACAACCAGCTCAAGGTATTTATTTTTATGGGTTTGCTCTTGACTCTAGTCTAGGTCATAGGACAGAGACAGAGTCTAACATGGAGCGAGCTCACACAGAAGAAGCCTGTTCACTCTTACTTTGAAGAGATTAGGGTTGTATGCGTTTGGAAACACAGATGCAGGTAGTGAGTTCCACTCTTTAGCAGTGCACATTATAAATGATGACTGGAAGCGCTTAGTCCGAATTGGTGGAATGGCAACCAGGTATGGATGGTATCCGGCGGTGCGTCTGGATGTCCGATGGTAGAAGGGAGCTGGTGGAACAAGGTCGTGAAGCTCTTGAGCACACTCTAATATATAAATTATTTAATCCATTTGCATCTGAAAAATCCTTTGATATTTTTACGGAAATTCAGGTTCAATAGTGAGACAGTTCATGTATCTGTGCAATGGTTGGTATATTTCGGTAATAGCTAGTGAATTTTTTTGTGAAAGAGTTTTGATCCATCACGCCTAGAAGTGGCGACCCCGTCAACGAGCGGCTTCACAACAAGCTCAATGTGGATTTTCAATCCGTTTTAATCCGAAAACTGTATTGGTAAATTTTCGAAAATTGATGTCTTCGATGGAAGACATTTTATTTATCTCTGCAACAGTTGGTATATTTCGGTAATATCTAGTGGGTTTTTCTCTGAAAGATGATCTTTAGATTTTGATTGAATGTTTACAGACGGTATTTGATACAAGATGGTATTTTTATGTAGACTCGATGTGAACGTAAAATCCCTTGCATTCCACTTTATGTCTATCTATTGAATTGATAAATCCTTGGTGAATGCGGATTATGTGCCCAATATCAATCTTTATACATTGATGGCTAACACTAGTTTTTAGTATGTTTTCTGATTAGATATGCTTACCATACCACCAAACACCTCTTGCTCGCTTCAGGATTTACTGAAAGTCGAAAAATTTCAGTATAATATTGCATAAACCTGCCTCTGCTTCCGACGAAGTAGAACGACCAATAGCTCGTGTCGTAACTGACGTTCTTATTTCCCACAGGCGCTGAAGCAGGACCTGGCCCAATCGCGGGACGAGACCAAGGAGACCGCCATGGACAAGATCCACCGCGAGAACGTGCGCCAGGGACGCGACAAGTACAAGACGCTGCGCGAGATCCGCAAGGGCAACACCAAGCGCCGCGTCGACCAGTTCGAGAACATGTAGACACACACACACACACACACACACACACACACACACACACACACACACACTACACGCAAGCGACGAGGGGGGAACGCAGTATTTTTCATTTAAAAGACAGTATTTTTCAGCGGGTTGAGTTTTGGCAGCGATCGATACGGGCATAGCTGGTGAGGAGCAACAACTTTCCCAAGAAACAAACGTCAGAATATGAATATCCGGACCTGATTTGTGTTATAATTTTAAATATTTTGGCAAGCGTTCTTTAGGGAAAGTTGTTCCTTATCTATCACCATTCGTGTTCAGTATCAGTTGCTACTAAAATTCAACCTTATATTGACGATGTTCTAGTCGTCGGCGAACATAGTGGTCTAGTTTAAATATTCCGTCGAAAAATTAATACATTCATAGATTGAGGTTGAGGAAGGGCAACTACTTATTCGCCGATGTTCCTACAACATCGTCGATAGATTAGGAAACATTTTACACAAAAGTGGATATAGTCGTCAAGAGAATAACAGTATAAAAGTTATACCTCCCGAGTGGTCGAATATTTTGGTCGACGTGTGAAATATCCCTCGAAGACTTCGACAGTCTTTTGAACGTTATTCGAGACAATATAAGCTTTATATGAGTGTACAATTACAGTCTTCACTACAACGGCGGAGAGGTTATAATTGTATCGCACGAGCACGACACCCGGTCCGACGCGACGCATTCCGGATGCATTTTATCAGTACCAGAAACGCTTTTGAGAGTCGTATGTTGAAAGTTTATAATTGCCAACCGCAAGACATATTTAGTACGAATGCGTCGGACCCTGTGTCGCTGAGGTTATACAATATTCAGTATGTGTGTGGGAGCGACCGTCCAGCTATATATACTGTGGTGGGATTGTCTCGTATGTATTGTATAAGTCGGTGCTGTCGCGCGTCGAGCGCTTCACGAACGATCGGGCTCGTCGCGTCGTTGTCGGGATTTTAAAATGTAAATATTGATTATTACTTAATAGTAATTTTATTTTAGACCATAATGTGCTATAACCGAATATGTATACTTGCAAGAATCATGCCCTACGGTAACGCGTTTTAACATTCACAAAAATCAGATCATAAGGCACACAGACAGAATTGTTATTTTAAGCGATTCGGATTTTATTTTGTAACTTTGAAGTTATAACATCGGGAGTGACACGCGAGTCATATATTAGAGCTGTGTGCTTCGAGTTATGCAGACTTTTTTTATTTGCGGTAGTTTGTTATATTATTAGTTTGCCTGTTGATTATTTAATGATACGTGTTGTATGTATCGGGTACAGTCGGCAACACAGGAGAGCACTTCAAATGCCAGCGAGACTGACTTACATTCAGTAATGATCGTGTGAAACACCAATATTTTTGATGATAATTAAATTTTGAGTGTTGCTCAAAAAACAGTAAATAAATAATGTCGGAAGTGTCTGAGCGAGTAGCAGCGGGGTGAAAGGGAGGGGTCCGCCCCTTATTTATTTTTATAATCATTTATATTTTAGATATAGGAGTTTAGAGCTTCAAGTGTAATTATCACTTTCGGATCAGTCTCTTCGTTGTTTAAATACTTGATGTTCTGTAAATTTATGCTGATATTATGTTATATATACCTATGTATGTGTAGTCGGTACTTTAGTTCTCTAGTTACAACTCTCACCGTGTCGGCCTATCAAATCTATTACTAATTCGGTCTTGAACAAAATTCGAAATAGCTACTACAATATTTAATTGTATGCTTATAAGTGCATAATTTTTAAGTGAATAAAAGGCATTCCATAAGTTACAATGCGGTGGCGTTTGGTTTTAAAGTTGCAATATATTGTCTTGTTTTGTCTCAACATTGTGCCATCCGTCGCACGGTCGGGCTTGAGTCTCGAGCCCACTCCAGTATTCAACTATTTATCTTGTCATTATTTTCTAAAATTATACAATACCATGTTGCCTTTCAATCTAGGATGAATTTTTTCCAATAAAACGTTTAAGTAAATAATAATTGTGTTTTATTTTATAAAAATATGCAGCTCTTTTAAAGTTCATTTACTAGTTTAAATGATTGAATTCTTGTACAACATAAATAAAAGTATAGCATAATTACATCATCATATTCATAGTCATAGCACGGAGTGTACTGAGTGTGCTAGTACAGAAATAAAGTCAAAAACAATATACATCTTGCTCCTGTCGGTGGAAACAAGTTTTATCCAACGCTGCGTCGAGCAGGCTGGGCGACCCTGGTGGTCACGTATTTTGCGGAATCTAGCCCGCTCGACGCAGCGTTGGCGCTAAAGACTAGCTAGACTAGACCTGCAATCTTTCTTCATTTTTAATTGTGACCTTTGACTTTCGTTAACCTGACATTTGAGTGCGACATTCTGCGCGCCTATAGAGATGCTTTGAAATAAAGAGTTGCGATTAGTGCGCGCTAATGTTGTGCATTGACTTTATTACAAGTTTATTTTATACGAAATTATTAAGATTTTACCCCCCAGTGTCTGAACTGGACACTGCTGGCACAACGGTCTCGCTTTCTATGAACACAGTATCCGTTTGAGGCAAAGTGCTAATTACTTCTATTGTTTGAGACTCAGATTCTTTCTGCGAATAAACTTCATTGATTTGCGGCATTAATGGTATATCCTCGTTCTCGTTAGTATCGTTAGTATATGGCTTCTGGTGTCCCTGCGTGCGTTGGTGTCGCCGCAGGGAGCTTTTGTCCGCAAACGTTCGTTCACACTCGCCGCATGCGTACTGAGTGTTTGTGTGGCTGCCCAGGTGACGGCTTAGACCTGTGGGAAGATGGAATAGCATTCGTAATTGTTGTAATTGGAATAGGTTGCAAAAATTACTATAATAACTTAGTGACCCATATTAGGAGCAAATGTTTCAAGTGTGAAGTCTTGAAACTGAACTACTATTTCCATAACTAAACAACTTTCCCCATAGAACATGGAACGCGGAACGCAATAAGTATAAAAAAAATTGACCTATACAAAATTGACAATCAGCCGGTTAAATTTAATTAAAATTCAAAGATGTTCTATCGTTCATTCTAGGAAATACAAAAAGAAGGAAATTACTATGGAAGAACTAATTATTTCGACTCATGTTCCATGGGGATAGTTGTTCAGTTTCATGCGTACCTAGACCTCCTTTCGGCTTGTTATACCATTTTTGTTACTCCTTGTAACTTCGCAGTTTTTTTATGAGCCCATAGCCAAGCAAGAAAATTATCTAATCTGTAGATACCTGACGCGTACAGGAACACCTTGTTGCACTCGGGGCACTGGTGCAGCGTGAGGGAGCGGTCTTGGGGCGGCCGGTGCAGTAGCTAGTAGCTGGTGGTTACCGACCTGACGCGTACAGGAACACCTTGTTGCACTCGGGGCACTGGTGCAGCGTGAGGGAGCGGTCTTGGGGCGGCCGGTGCAGTAGCTAGTAGCTGGTGGTTACCGACCTGACGCGTACAGGAACACCTTGTTGCACTCGGGGCACTGGTGCAGCGTGAGGGAGCGGTCTTGGGGCGGCCGGTGCAGTAGCTAGTAGCTGGTGGTTACCGACCTGACGCGTACAGGAACACCTTGTTGCACTCGGGGCACTGGTGCAGCGTGAGGGAGCGGTCTTGGGGCGGCCGGTGCAGTAGCTAGTAGCTGGTGGTTACCGACCTGACGCGTACAGGAACACCTTGTTGCACTCGGGGCACTGGTGCAGCGTGAGGGAGCGGTCTTGAGGCGGCCGGTGCAGTAGCTAGTAGCTGGTGGTTACCGACCTGACGCGTACAGGAACACCTTGTTGCACTCGGGGCACTGGTGCAGCGTGAGGGAGCGGTCTTGAGGCGGCCGGTGCAGTAGCTAGTAGCTGGTGGTTACCGACCTGACGCGTACAGGAACACCTTGTTGCACTCGGGGCACTGGTGCAGCGTGAGGGAGCGGTCTTGGGGCGGCCGGTGCAGTAGCTAGTAGCTGGTGGTTACCGACCTGACGCGTACAGGAACACCTTGTTGCACTCGGGGCACTGGTGCAGCGTGAGGGAGCGGTCTTGGGGCGGCCGGTGCAGTAGCTAGTAGCTGGTGGTTACCGACCTGACGCGTACAGGAACACCTTGTTGCACTCGGGGCACTGGTGCAGCGTGAGGGAGCGGTCTTGGGGCGGCCGGTGCAGTAGCTAGTAGCTGGTGGTTACCGACCTGACGCGTACAGGAACACCTTGTTGCACTCGGGGCACTGGTGCAGCGTGAGGGAGCGGTCTTGGGGCGGCCGGTGCAGTAGCTAGTAGCTGGTGGTTACCGACCTGACGCGTACAGGAACACCTTGTTGCACTCGGGGCACTGGTGCAGCGTGAGGGAGCGGTCTTGGGGCGGCCGGTGCAGTAGCTAGTAGCTGGTGGTTACCGACCTGACGCGTACAGGAACACCTTGTTGCACTCGGGGCACTGGTGCAGCGTGAGGGAGCGGTCTTGAGGCGGCCGGTGCAGTAGCTAGTAGCTGGTGGTTACCGACCTGACGCGTACAGGAACACCTTGTTGCACTCGGGGCACTGGTGCAGCGTGAGGGAGCGGTCTTGGGGCGGCCGGTGCAGTAGCTAGTAGCTGGTGGTTACCGACCTGACGCGTACAGGAACACCTTGTTGCACTCGGGGCACTGGTGCAGCGTGAGGGAGCGGTCTTGGGGCGGCCGGTGCAGTAGCTAGTAGCTGGTGGTTACCGACCTGACGCGTACAGGAACACCTTGTTGCACTCGGGGCACTGGTGCAGCGTGAGGGAGCGGTCTTGGGGCGGCCGGTGCAGTAGCTAGTAGCTGGTGGTTACCGACCTGACGCGTACAGGAACACCTTGTTGCACTCGGGGCACTGGTGCAGCGTGAGGGAGCGGTCTTGGGGCGGCCGGTGCAGTAGCTAGTAGCTGGTGGTTACCGACCTGACGCGTACAGGAACACCTTGTTGCACTCGGGGCACTGGTGCAGCGTGAGGGAGCGGTCTTGACGCGGCCGGTGCAGTAGCTAGTAGCTGGTGGTTACCGACCTGACGCGTACAGGAACACCTTGTTGCACTCGGGGCACTGGTGCAGCGTGAGGGAGCGGTCTTGGGGCGGCCGGTGCAGTAGCTAGTAGCTGGTGGTTACCGACCTGACGCGTACAGGAACACCTTGTTGCACTCGGGGCACTGGTGCAGCGTGAGGGAGCGGTCTTGGGGCGGCCGGTGCAGTAGCTAGTAGCTGGTGGTTACCGACCTGACGCGTACAGGAACACCTTGTTGCACTCGGGGCACTGGTGCAGCGTGAGGGAGCGGTCTTGAGGCGGCCGGTGCAGTAGCTAGTAGCTGGTGGTTACCGACCTGACGCGTACAGGAACACCTTGTTGCACTCGGGGCACTGGTGCAGCGTGAGGGAGCGGTCTTGGGGCGGCCGGTGCAGTAGCTAGTAGCTGGTGGTTACCGACCTGACGCGTACAGGAACACCTTGTTGCACTCGGGGCACTGGTGCAGCGTGAGGGAGCGGTCTTGAGGCGGCCGGTGCAGTAGCTAGTAGCTGGTGGTTACCGACCTGACGCGTACAGGAACACCTTGTTGCACTCGGGGCACTGGTGCAGCGTGAGGGAGCGGTCTTGGGGCGGCCGGTGCAGTAGCTAGTAGCTGGTGGTTACCGACCTGACGCGTACAGGAACACCTTGTTGCACTCGGGGCACTGGTGCAGCGTGAGGGAGCGGTCTTGGGGCGGCCGGTGCAGTAGCTAGTAGCTGGTGGTTACCGACCTGACGCGTACAGGAACACCTTGTTGCACTCGGGGCACTGGTGCAGCGTGAGGGAGCGGTCTTGAGGCGGCCGGTGCAGTAGCTAGTAGCTGGTGGTTACCGACCTGACGCGTACAGGAACACCTTGTTGCACTCGGGGCACTGGTGCAGCGTGAGGGAGCGGTCTTGGGGCGGCCGGTGCAGTAGCTAGTAGCTGGTGGTTACCGACCTGACGCGTACAGGAACACCTTGTTGCACTCGGGGCACTGGTGCAGCGTGAGGGAGCGGTCTTGAGGCGGCCGGTGCAGTAGCTAGTAGCTGGTGGTTACCGACCTGACGCGTACAGGAACACCTTGTTGCACTCGGGGCACTGGTGCAGCGTGAGGGAGCGGTCTTGGGGCGGCCGGTGCAGTAGCTAGTAGCTGGTGGTTACCGACCTGACGCGTACAGGAACACCTTGTTGCACTCGGGGCACTGGTGCAGCGTGAGGGAGCGGTCTTGGGGCGGCCGGTGAAGGCGCGCGTGCGTCTCCAGAGCGCTGCGCTGCGTGAAGCTCTTCGGACATTTGTCGCATTGGAATGGACGTTTTTCTGTAATAGATATATTACTGTAATTGTTAGAAGATACTTGAGCCAATTATAAGGTGTATATAAGGTGTAAAAAAATTAGCTAAGAATATTTTAAGGGGTGAACCAGTACGTGAAAATGAACAACTTTCCTCAAGGAACATAGGTCGAAATATGAAAAAATAATTTGACCCTCCCATACTTAGTGTGTTACCCGGCCGGGATAATTTGTATGGCAGGGCCATTTTTTTTTTCATATTTCGACCTATGTTTCTAGGGGAAAGTTGTTCAGTTTCACGTACTGGTTCACCCCTTAAAATATTCTCAGCTAATTTTTTTACACCATGTATGTCCGGAACAACACATAGAAACGAGGTTTATTTACGGGGCAATTAGTTATATGAGTTCCTATTAAATTCAGCGTATATATTTTAAGGGTGAGTTCTACTCGTGAAGCTGAACAACTTTTCCTGAATAGGCCTTTTTATTACACAGATTTTTGCATCTTTAAGGTATTTACCCTGATGCACTAGCACGTGCCGCCGCATGACCTCCTTCTGTGCGAATTTCTTCCCGCACCAAGAGCAGGTGTGCGGCGTGAGGCGCTTGTGCACGTTGCGGTCGTGCCGCCGCAACACGCCGCGGTTTGCGAACATTTTACCGCACTCCACGCACTTCACGCCGCTTCGACCGTTGCTGCCTTTGTGACTGAAAATAAGATACGTGAACACTTTATTGCTTACCACATACACAAAAAAAAACCTACAACTTAAAACTTAAAGTAAGCAAGCGGTCTGATAACTTTCAGCCATCTTTTCCAAGCAACCTCTACAGAAAAGAGAGACAATTAAGACTGATTCGCAAAAAGTTGCAGAAACAAATTAAAAAAAAACATTTAATTTTAAAATGTATACCTAAGTAATAAACGAGCATGTCACACACAAATAGTACAAATATCAATATATATAAATTATACGATACATACTTAAATAAGAAAAGTGGTCTTATAGCACGTTCATACGATGCCAATATGGGCAGGGAAATAGTAAGGGAAGTGGGCAGCGCGAATGTGTGAAAAGGTTACTCGCGCTGCTACTCGTCATGCCGCTGCCACTTCCCGTGCTCCCTCGAATGTCGGCTTTTCGTGCGCGAGTCAAAGGAACGGCAGCACGAACGCGTGTGGAATGTATTGCTCCCGCTCACTCATATTGATGCGAGAAGAGTATATCAGCAGTGTGTGAACACTCACTGGCGATGATACTTCCGCGGAAGTATTTCGAGCAATATCCGCGACAGCGGCAGAAGCAAGAGCAGGTGCATGGTGTGAACGTGCTATTATGATTGATATTTTGGTTGGGAGTATAGGCGTCAACTAAATAGTTCTCACTTTAAAAGGTTACATAATGTCTGTGGGTTACGAGTCGTATGCGCACGCCACCCGCACCCCTCTCAGTCCCCTTTGTCGTCACCCTCCACGCCTCTCTACCCGCGCGGGTGATGTCAAACTTAAGATGTTCTACTATAGACTATTTGCAAACTGTATAAGATGCCAAAGTGTGACCTGCTTTTATGGACGAAACAACCTTTAATTTAGCCAATGAACCATTCTGAAGAAATTAACAAATAGTTATGTATAAGCCCAAATAAAAGGAATCACTTACGTGCTTACAACCTCCACTTCTTCACCGATTACCCTATTTTCTAAAATACATTCTGTACCATCAAGTCCCTAAAAGAAAATAAGATTTCAATCAAACAATTTCATAATTTGTTCATATTCTATCTATCTGATAAATCTAGGGCTCAAACACATTACAATTATTCTAAATCCTCACCATTTCATCACTCTCTTCAATTAATTCAAAAGTTATATTATTTCCATCTTTAGTCTCAAGCTCCAAAGTCCTAGTGGTTTTAGGGCCTAATTCTATCAATCCATCTCCATGCCTGGTCAGTATTCCTAGTTCAGTAAGCATTGTGGACAGAAAATCTGATAGTTCAGGATCGGAAAGGTTTATTTCTGCCGGTACAGTAATATCTTTCACCAATGATGGTAATCCTGCAAGAGATTGGTTAGGTACTGTTTGAGTTTCTTGTTGACCCTGAAAGTATAAGGAAATTAAACTGTAAGTGAGTAGTATACATACATAAATTTTATAAAATAGTGAATATACTGTGGTAGTTGACTATTCACCTTAATGTTTCTTAAGCAAATTAATAGAGGCCAGGGAATCTAGAGCTATCATAACCTAACCTGTGGCTTTTCTTTACTTATTTAAGAAGCTGACAAGAGCTAAGATTAGCTAAGGGCTTGTCCTGTCCAAATCAAAATAATTTTTTGCTTAAAAAGTAGAGTAAGACCTTACCTCATTCGGCATTGCATTGGGATTTATTGTGCTCCCTTCTGAAGCAACAATTTCAAGTTTTCCTTGATATTGAGCAAATGTTGGTAATGTTTGTGAATTTGTTAATTTTGCTTCATTGTCATCCATCTTTGTTAATGTCACTAATGGTTGATCCTGAAAAAAAAATTGCAGTATTACATTTTATGGGGCAAAAGGATTTAGCCAAATCAAACCATCCAGTAGACCCCTAAGCTATTTTTATTTAATTTCTTAATATCTATTATGAACATGAAAAAACTAAGATGCTCAGTTTTTGGCCTACACAATAAGTTGATTTCACATTTCACCTACAACAGTAAGTTTTATCTTGTTTTGAATTGGTAATCATCAGTTTACAGTTGCTGCCATTTTCTGTTCCATTGATTTTAAAGTTGCAAAATAATATACAGGGTATGAGGAAAAGTACTGCATTTCTTTTAAGAAATGAACCAGCCCATTAAACTGAAAATCTTTTTCCAAAAGTAATCCATGTTTCTTGCAGATAGTTTTTCAGTGTTATGGGCTGGTTCATCCCTTAAAAGGAATGCAGTTTTTTTCCTTACACCCTGTATAGTAGAGCAAAAATTTTAGCCCTTATTCCTAACACAATACCCAGAAGGTTTGTATCAAATACAAGTTATAAACCTGATCCACAAAATGAAACATAAATCAGACTTACACCTGGGAGCAAACTGTTATTTAGTAATATTGATCCATTTGAATTTATTGTGAACATCACATTCTCCTGTTTGCTATCTTTTGCTTTCACTGCATCAATGTGTGCTTTTAGTCTGTGGTATGAACGTGAACATTTTTTCCTAAACAAATAGAACTTCTCTATGTCACTGTGGCATTGCCCACAAATTTTATTAGGGAGGAGCTTGTCATTTGGTAGCTGTAAGTAAAAACAAATTCTTAGAAATAAAACAATCTACATTACAGACAAGTAAATAATATTAATAATGTTACCTCTAAGCCCAAACAGACGAAAATGCGAAGTGCTAAGGCAGAAGACATTGTAGTGTCTTTATCTGAATAAATTGATACAAATTCATCAGGCTTCTCAAGGCACAACCTGCATATGTCCGAAACATTATTTAATTCTGTTTGTTCAATTCGTTTTCGTGCATATGTACGCATTTTTTGTAGTTACAATAAGATCACTGTATGGAATACTGTAGGATCTGAGACCTATCTCAGATCTTAGTCAGGAGATCCAGGTCTTTTCACCAGGATAACCTAGCAATGCACCTTATCACATGATGAATAAATCTGAGGAACAAATCATATTAGCTTTAATTATTTATAATTTACGAGAAAAAACTAAATATTGTTAAAAAATTACGCTCGTAATTGTTTCTTTCTGATCGTTCTGATCTGACAGCTACAGTGTTGCCAGAGCGCTCTAGGCAACACCTGCTGCGTATGGGCTGGAAAACGGGAACATACATACATAAATATTTTACGCCTATATTCCTTGCGGGGTGGGCAAAGCGTAAACAGCAGGAAAAACTGGCCAACTGCGAGTAGGACTCGCTCACCGAGGCTTCTGTAACATGAACATCAAGCACTCTGTGATACCCTAGATCAATTTAAGAATTTTGTTCTTTTTCAGCTCTATAAAAAAACATATTATTGAACAAATCATTTTTTTCTTAACTTGTACTTCAAATAAAGCTATACTCCGTATATTTCATACTGAGTATTCACGTAAACAAATTTTGTACCTATGTAACTTACAGCTCAAAACTGTAATAATTGTAAAACTTCATAAATCAAGGTCTACGGGAAATACTTTATGAAAAACTCAAAAGCACCCGTTTTTTAGAGCAGAAACAGCCGTCTCTTTTCTCACTACTGGTTTTAATTTAAGCTCGATATCTCTACGCGTTCCCGAGATACAGAATTGTGATGGTGACGGACCCTTGTGGGTTCCGGTTACTTATTTGAGGTTTTTTTATTCTCAAACACAAAAATATATATATATATATATATATATATCTTATTTGCAAACTCAAAGAAATATTCACTGCAATTATAGTTACGGAAAAAAGTGCCTAAAAACGGCAACGTTTGGTTTGAATTGCACAAACTATTACAAAAAGCCGGTCAATCCCATTCATGCGCACACAGCAGATAAAATTTATCGCATTCTCGACTGAAATAAAATTTCGCCAAACGTCAGTTGCAGTGTTATCTAGTGTTTTGGTGAAATATTACCTACTTTTGTTTATTGTGTTGCACTATAAATTATACTTTAACAAGTTTACGTTCACGAAAATAAGAACAGACAAAGCGACAAATATTTAGAAATAGCTAATGTGATAACATCGGTCTTTCGTTCATTCACTTCGCGAAATCCCCGTTCAGATGTGTGTTAGGTTACATTTTAAGCTAAGTTTATCTTATCCGGAGCACATTGAACGTACCCCAATATGTTTGAGCGGATATAACGGGAATGGGAAATTTGTAAAAATATCGACAACTGTTACTTTTTGGATCATCTGGCAATGCTCGACAGCTGTCAATGACTTTTTTTCAAATTTTTATATAGGGTAAGGTTGAGACTACACAGCCTTTTACAAGTAAAATATTATTTTCATACTTAAATTCCATTGTTACGTAGTAAGAGTGCCAGACGCACAAAAACGTGCGCAAAAATTAAAAATATCTTTCAGGAGCAGCAAAGAGTGAAACCAATGAAGCTGAAAAATAACTGAAATATTTGTGAGGATTTATTATTAACGGCCTTAGCCTATCTGAACAACCTTGGCGAGCTTAAGAAGAAAAATAATGTCAATGTAATGTCATTCTTTTACGTGTGTTTATCGTGTACGACCACACGTGTTTTATACATTTTAGAAGAGAAACACCTTAATTGACTTGATAAAGGAGAGAAAAATACGTTTAATATGGAGTATATATCACCAGACAACATTACCGCCCCAAATGGGACTCGTGTGTAAGTTAAAATGAGGTTATGCCTCGTACTTTTGTGGTATGGTTTTATCTAATGGTATTTTGAAATGTTCTGCCGATTTTTACAGTTTGTGCTGCCAGTGTGCTGTGCCTATAGAAGCCAACCCTTCAAATATGTGCGTAGCTTGCCTAAGAGGTCAAGTAGACATCAGTGAGGGCATCCCGAAACAAGCTACTTTGTTCTTCTGTAGAGGATGTGAGAGGTAACTGGATTGCATAAAATCTTATAAGTGTATCAATATCACATACGACTTTTATTTATATTTTAAGACAGTCGGAAATGTTTCATAAAGAATCGATTTAGCAAGAAAAACATCCTATGTCTTGTTTTAAAACCAGCGATTGATAAACAAATTAATTGTTTTCAGGTATCTCCAGCCCCCTTCAGAATGGTTGGTATGTGCCCTGGAGTCTCGAGAACTCCTAGCACTCTGTTTGAAGAGACTCAAAGGATTAAACAGAGTCAAACTGATTGATGCTGGCTTTGCTTGGACTGAGCCACATTCTAAAAGGATAAAAGTTAGTTTTTTTTTATATTGCATAACTGGATCAGAGATACTTTTCAGGGCAGGAAAAGAATAAATAAATTATATTATCAAAATCAAATCAAAATTTTGATAAAAAATAATATTTTATTGTTTTGTCCTATATATAATATGGCTAAAAGGAACCTAGGCTGAGTTATGCTGAGGTTTATCTTAGCCCTAGGTTAAGTAAAATGGCTGTCGCTCAGCCTTGGTGCATTCTGGGGCAAATATACAAGGTAGGTACAACAAAAAGTGTAAATAACAGAAAAATACAAAAATAGTTCTTAATTTTGTCATGGCCTGGATGCATAATAGCCCTAAAGTGCTAAGGATGAAATGTGCCTTCTACACAATAAAAATATTAAAAATTATATTATATTATAAAAAAAACCCTTATAAGGGTGAACACTGACCTATTTTCATAGATGTTCTATATCTTGCCAACCTAGTCTATAAAATGCTAGCTACTTAGCTGCATATGAGATCACCAAATGAATGTAACCCTGTAATAAAAACTAATATAATGATGATAAATTTTTGTAGGTAAAACTTACAATACAAGGGGAAGTAATGGGTGGAGCGGTGCTTCAACAAACCTTCATTGTAGAATTTAATATCCAGCACCAAATGTGTGATGCATGCCATCGCTCGGAAGCGCAAGACTACTGGCGTGCATTGGTGCAGGTGCGGCAGAGAGCTAACAACAGGAAGACCTTCTACTACCTTGAGCAGCTCATCTTGAAGCACAAGGCACATGAGAACACACTTGGAATTAAACCAAAGCATGGTAGTGCCAATGAATAAACTATCATTAAAAATATTTCTAAAGCAGCTTTTCTAATGATCAGATAACATTTAGTAAATATTGTATATTGTACCTGGGAATGGGTGAAATAGTTCCCATCAAGTAGAGCTGATCACCTTGTCTGCGACATCCCAAGAAAGAAGAAGAATATTGTACCACCTTGTAGTCTAATCCATATAATTTACATTTCAGATGGGCTAGATTTCTTCTATGTGTCCGAAAGCCATGCCAGAAAAATGGTAGATTTCATGCAATCCGTTCTGCCTGTAAAATGTTCTCATTCCAAGAAGCTGATTTCACACGACATCCACAGCAACATTTACAATTACAAGTTTACATTCTGTGTGGAGATTGTGCCGCTGTCCAAGGACAGTCTAGTGTGTCTGCCTAAGAAGCTGACCCAACAGATGGGGGGCATATCACCTATTTGCTTAGTGGAGGGTGTTACAAGCACTGTTCATTTAATTGATGCTAACTCTGGACAAGGTATGTACTGTAGCTGAATCCCTTTTTTCATTTGTGTATGCTCTTCTAGGCACTTTTCTCAATGTATGAACATTCTATGCTAATTTGGAGTCATGGTATTTTTTATATGTATCAATGTACTAAGTATTCTGCTTGTTTTCTAGTTTGTGATTTATCATCAACTGTCTACTGGAGGAATCCTTTTACGCCAATCTGCAATCCAAAACAGCTGGTTGAGTTTATTGTCATGGATATTGATATTTTAAAGGAACATGTAAGTAATTGCGATCACATCGTCTTTTCATAAAGTAAACTTAGTACCTGAACCTAGAGGCATTACTTGATGGTCCAATATTAAAATCTATATAATCTTTATGTCTAATTCTGTCAGAATTAATGTTTGTCTTCTAAATTAATAGTGTATGCAGCCAGTAATTTGTTAAAGGCGTCAAAATTATTACTAATTTACCAGAAATATTAACTTTTTTTCTTTTTGATTCCTCACAGGAGAAGAAAACATTCCCCGGGCAAGGCATGGTCTCCAACAAGCATGTAGTTGCAGATGTGTGGGTGGTTAAGGCGAGCGAGCTTGGTCTGGATGTGAGCCCCGTACATGCGAAGACACATCTCGGACACATATTGAAGCCTGGCGATACGGTGTTGGGGTAAGGCTCACACACTAGTAGATTCATTATACTCTTGAAACAATATTTCTTTGTCATTGAACTTCTAGTTTTCGAACTGAATATATTTTTGTTATTTTAAATCTTTGTTCTTATTTCAAAGTAAAGCTGTAAGAACAATGGATGTCATACTTGTTATACTATTTTTCCTCTTTAAATTGTTGTCTTCTCTGACAAACCAATCCTGCTGAGTTTTAAGTCTGTGACTGAAGTTTGTGTATAATATGAAACTATGAGCAAACAAGCCGATATTTAGCCTACAATTTCCTCCTACAGATATAACCTCATGGACTCAAACGCGAACGACGCCAATTTAGACAAGCTAGACCGTAGCGTGATACCAGACGTGTTCCTTGTGAAGAAGCACTACGGCGAGCGGTCGGCGAGGCGGCGCGCGCGTAACTGGAAGCTCAAACATATGGCTGAGGAACTACACGAGGGTCTGAGCTCCAGCAACGAGTAAGTATTGTTAATATACCTTAATAGCAACCTACCACAACAAAATTTTATCACCGCACTATCTCGCGCGTTGCTTACTTCACTCCAAACTATTCCCGCGCTTTATTCATTCGAAACGACAATATTTGTCGAGACGCGCATGTTTAGATGGGCTGGGCAACCGTATTGATGGCAATCAAATGCGTGAAATTAAGCGTATTTTACTATTCTTAAATGCCTGTCTTGTCCCTCGTGTTTGATGAATGATTCCATATTTTTACCCGACAAAGTTTATGTACGTCCATGAAAAACACATGAATTGGTGCCCGCAATGTCCAGAGATCGCACCATCTTATATCACACAGAGGAAGCAAAACACAACTCCCAATAACCTTAACCTCCTTTCCAGGGACTACAACGACTTCTTGGACGACCTCGAAGAGGACCCGACCTTCCGGCAGAACATCAACATCTTCCGCGACCCCAGCAAGCAGGTGCCGGTCTCTGTGGACGACATCGACCCCACGCTGCCGAGGATCACGCTCGCTGAGATGCTCGACGATCTGGTCATAGAGGATGTCGATATGACTGAAGTGTGACCGGCTTTGTAAACCCTTCACTCGGTTATTCAAGAAACTACAATCGTTGATGTAGTGTATCTGTTAGTAAAATATTTATTTACTGTAATCAGATTAATATTTTATTGAATAAAGTTGCAATTTACTACAAATAAAGTGCTTTTATCTTGACACTCGTACGTAAAGAGGACCTAACCTTCAGGTTCCAATCTCTGTAGAGAACATCGATCACTCGTTGCTGAGGATCACGCTCGCTGAGATGATCGACTTCTGGGCTAATATGTATACCTGTACCTGGATAACATGCAGAGCATGCATTGAGGAAGAAGAAACAGCTGCCCATGTGGTGATACACTTCAAAGAGGTGGCAACATACCGGGCAAAGTACCTCGGAACCCCGAGGTCGATCCCTGAGGCACTCAGTGACTTGGTAGGGTTGCTGAGCTTCCTCAGGCTCAGGAAGCTAGGATGGCTCGAGTAGTGAGCCCCCACCCTGTACGCAAACGCAAGTCATCAATACGTAAACCTCTTGGAGTGCTGATTATCGTGATTATCTTGACGATTTTCTGAAAGTTGATATGTTTGCTAAGACACAGGAAATATTATTTCACAGCAACTATTCTTAGTTTAGGAAATAGTTAAGCCTCATAATTTGTTTTATACGTACAGTTTTACCTATTAGTAATTATGTTCATTTAATTAAAAAAATATATTTGTATATTCAACATGTGCAAATTATACACAAAAAAGAAATTGAAACTAAGATTTTGAATTGGGTTTTGGGAATAAAATAAAATTGAAAAAATCACACGACCGATTCATATTTGATTTCGCCACCTAAAACCAGTGAGTGAGTTGAACACAGAATACCTTTAGATGTAGGTCGTGGGTTCGAATCCTACTTGGGGTGGTATGGGATCTACCTCCTAGCGGTCCACCCCGGGCAACGGCAACACAGGCTTGCCTGTGGATAAGTCCGGCTGAACGATCCCACTAAGCGGTGGAAGGCTCCGTGAGGGGCCGCCTGGCTCGCGACAACCATCCCACCGTAGTCTGGCGCCAAGTAGCTTGCTGCGTTCCGTCAGTGTGTGGGAGTGCCAGTGAAGGCTGAATGGGTGAGCTCGCTCCATCTTAGACTCTGTCTCTGTCCTATGACCTAGACTAGAGCCGAGAGCAAACCCATCAATAAAATTCAAAAAAAACTTGCATGTTTTTTATCTAAATTTATATTTTCTTGTATCTTTTAATTATCAATACTCTACTTGAGAACTTTACTTACTTAATTATCAATACTATACAATTAAGGAAACGAACGATGCTCTATATTAGCTCATGTTATCTTTTATCAGGCCTTAATCCGAAAGAAAATAAAAATGTTACCACACGTGTCATTGCAAAATAATTCACTGATTAATTATTATTTATGCTATTAATTAGATAAACATGATCGAAATGGCTTAGCGTGTATAATCGACTACAAAATAAGTATACATGGTGTAAAAAAATTAGCTAAGAATATTTTAAGGGGTGAACCAGTACGTGAAACTGAACAACTTTCCCCAAGGAACATAGGTCGAAATATGAAAAAAAAAATTGGCCCTCCCATACAAATTATCCCGGCCGGGTAGCACACTAAGGGTATGGGAGGGTCAAATTATTTTTTCATATTTCGACCTATGTTCCTTGGGGAAAGTTGTTCAGTTTCACGTACTGGTTCACCCCTTAAAATATTCTTAGCTAATTTTTTTACACCTTATACATACATACATACATATATCACGCCTATAATCCCTTGCGGGGTAGGCAGAGCATAAACAGCCGCATAAAACGGACATTTACGCCACGTCTGACAAATATTTGAGGGTTATTTGGAAAATTGTGTATCGCTATAGTGACAGGTTGTCAGCCCATCGCCTAAAATTGCAATACACACCCTCAAGTCCCTAAGTCGCCTCTTACGACTCCCACGGGCAAGAAATGGGGTGATGCTATTCTCAGCCGGCAACACACGGCAATACGTAAATTAATCACCAACTAAACAGTCATGTAATTTTTAAATGGGTAGAATTTAAATAAAATTTACTAATAAGTTACTACGTTACAAGATAAATTGTTTAAACTTTTCGATGGTACAATCAGCAGCACAAGCAATAAGATATACTGTTTTTTTACTGATGTAAAACCAGGTTAAGTTGAGCTTGAGCCTTTAAAGGAGTTGCTTGTTGTGCTGCTGATAGTAGGTACCTAAATTTATTTTATCTACACTCGTCTCATATGTTCGAATTATGAATTCGAAAACAGATGCATAATGACCTACTTTATGCATTCTGCCTATAAAAACTAGGGTTTACTATAAATTACAGAAGCGTAATGACTTAATGAGAAAACTCTTAATACGATAAAGTTGAGAAATGAAACGAAGTTTTTTTTTGCCAATACTCTTATTGCCAACTTCCGCCGCACCTGTCAGTTGTTGATGTATGGTAATGTTGCGTTTGATTTACCTATTAGGTTTTTGTTGAGATGTTGTTTAGTTGTTGTTCAGATGTTGTTTATTTGTTGTACCGTTGTTGTTCAGTTGTTGTTCAGATGTTGTTCAGTTGTTGTACAGATGTTGTTCAGTTGTTGTTCCGATTTTGTTTCGATGATGTTCAGTTGTTGTTCAGTTGTTGTTCAGATGTTGTTCAGTTGTTTAGGTAAGTCACTCCACATCTAAACAACTGCTAAATTACAGAATTTTCAAAAATTCATATCAGGCCATATTACGTTCTCGTATTGAATTTGACCTTGTATCGAGCCTTGCAATGGCCGGTGCGTACGTTTAGAAAAGTGTTTCTGAGTTTTTTTTTGAGAGTGTAGATAAAATAGTGTATGCAACTGCTATAATTAGGCATTAGAATGCTCGTGTCAAACTATTATCACACTCGGCTGCGCCTCGTGTGATAAACAGACACTCGCATTCTAATGACCCCCATTATACGACAGTTGCATAAACTACTATTTAGGTATTATGCTATGGTCTTAAAATATGTCTTCACGATCAATTTTATTTATCTTAGTGAACATTTTGTTTATACGGGGTGTAAGGGACGGTGTACCGAAAACTTTGCAGGCATGATCAGACCATAAAACTGAACAACTTTTTCTATGGAAGATATGTTGGTAAACACGAAAAAAAAAAACGACCTCCCATACAAAATTAACGATCAGCTGACTGACTTTCTATAGAAACTCAAAAAAAAAATTCGTTTCCCATAATAGGCTCCATAATAAAAGTTGTTTAGTTTCATGGTCTGATCATGCCCGCAAAGTTTTCGATACACCGTCCCTTACACCTTGTAGATCTTAGATTTATTCTGATGAGTGTACAAGATTACCGTCGTGATCAGGGCGTGTTTTGAATTCAGGAGTTACCTGTAGATTGCTTAGGAGGGTCGCTGAATACCTAAGTGGCTTTCTACATGGTTGGTTTCACTTGTAAATCCTTGTTTCTGCAGTATAGATGCAGTGTGTGAACTTGTGCATACGCATGGCGGTTTTATATCCCTTCAAGAAATTATGATATAGCGCCCGCATGTAAGATAGGATTATTTGAAAAATTCAAAGCACTCGAGATAAAAGCAGACAAGCAACTGTTTATCTATCATTGCCAAACCCGAGGCGATATCATGAAGGTGTTAATATTTGTGTTTTTAATATTTAATTCGTGTTTTGCAACACGGCTTATATCTACAGGTGAGTGTTCTTATTCTTGCTAAGTTTAATCAACGAACATAAAACTCATGAGTTTAATGGTTTTCCCATATAATAAAGGGTGTTATTTTATTACACATCAACCTACCCATTTAAGGGACCAACTTTAACTTATGAAAGACCAGTAGGTAGAGGCAGATTGATTTGCTGCTGTAGGTACGAAAAGTATTGCATTCTTTCCAAAAAGTGAACCATCACACAAGAAACAGAAAATTTACCATAGCTATAGGAACATACTTCATGAAGATGTGTTTTTTTGAGGATTGTGACTCTATCGGATAACACAAATCGTACGTTTTTACTGCTAATTTCGTCTTATATTCCTTGGGGAAAGAAAGTAGTAAGTACCTAGTTTCAACGCAGTGATTTCCAAAACGCCCACAGACCAATAAAAACAACGCGACAACGAATGACGTTTCGGTGCTCTGTGGAAACACCCTATAGGCATACTTTCTTATATATTTCGGGTACCTACTCTTTCTACTATGAAGATATGATTTCCGTACAAAAAGACTTGCCTCTGCAACATGTACTTTGAATTACTATTGCTGTTGTGATATCGTCAAATATAGTGTATAGTCTATGGGCCGAAACGAGGTCAAGGTACGCATTAAACTGAACAAATTTCCCCATGGAACAAAGGTAGAAATATTCGAAAATAATTTGGAACTGCTACTTATACAAAATTGCTGACCACTAATTAATTAAATAAGGGAGGTCTAATAATTGATTCTATATTTTGACCTATTTTCCATGGGGAAAGTTGTTCAGTTTTATGAGTACCTTGACCTCCATTCATCTTGTTATTCCTTTTTTGTTACTCCCTGTATGTATAGTACCTACGTCGCTACTCGTATGTTTTTAGGAGAACTAGAGGCTCTGTTCAAGAAAGTTTTCTACAATGAGTTAACCGATGAAGACACCAAGACTTTGCACGATGTGGCTGAAATACTGCACAGACCTGAATACGTGTCTATCAGAGGAGCGCCGCAGGTTTATTCAGGAACAAGATTGGTAAGTCAGTAGGTATACCTAGTTTGATAGTTTGGTTAGGTAGGTATAGGGTATTGCTTGTGTGGGATCGCAAACGCTGATTCCAATTCTAAGACACTCAGTTATGTCGGTAATAAAGAGGAGCCAGGAAATGTAAAGCTTTCTTCTTTCTGTATGAAAACCTTATTTAAGTTGATGATGTGTAGTATACGCTACTTTGTTAATGTTTTGCGGCCGTTTACGATCTGCCTACGCCGCAAGGGATTATAGGCGTGATATGTGTGTGTTTTTACTCTTACTGCCTACGGTTATGTAATAATGCCAAAGCGTTTGGCATATTATTTACATAACCCTAGGTGTGTTATATGTATGTTTGTATGCTTAAAAGATAACCAAGATTGATGAAAGCGTTTGCAAGAATAGCCATCTCTACGTTGATTTTGATCTTATATAGGTACCGCCAAAAGACAAACTCATCTTATACCTATCTGTTCCATCTTTGCTCATCAGACTCTCGACTGCATCGTATGCCGCAGCGCAGCCGCAGCTTTATTCGACGTCGTACTGAGCGGACAAGAAGACGCGCAAGCGGTGGACAGTCTCGACTTCTTGTGTGTCGTCCTCGGTATTCAAAGCCCGGAGGTGTGTCGTGGAGCGGTCGAGTTGAATCTGGTAAGTGAAATCGCTCCTAATCGATCACTGCGGAGTCTGCGGATCTACTTATACCATGTCCGTGGGGGTATGGTAGGACTATAGGAGTTGATAATCATACCACCATAGTACTATTTGGCGTGAAAACCCAAAAATAATTTTGCACATTACGACCCACTTGCTGTTTAGTTCTAGGGTACTTCATGTCACATCTATGCTGATGAAGCTAAAGGCAGTGTAATGCCGGCATAAAATAGTATCACCCCAATTCAACCCGTGGGCGTCGTAAAAAGCGACTAAGTAATAAATTTATCCTGGGAATGGGCAGCAGCGTTCCCTGTAAATACAACATCTTGCACTGCACTCGCCAATCCGCCTGCCAAGCACGTGAGTATGGTAATATCCCTCAATAGTCGGACGCACGCCCATGTCCAGCATTTGTGGCTGTTAATATAAACTCAATCATTTTTACCAATTTCCAGCCAATCATCACATACATCATCAGAAACACCCCGGAAGCGACGCCGGCCGCCTTCTGCGGTCTGGTGCTGCAGCAGGCCAATGACCCCAGCGTGTGCCCGTTCAATGACCCCAGGTTCGAGTGGCAAGTCGAGTTGCCGCCTCCAGCTGAAACTGTAAGTGGCATTCACTTCGTACCCGGTTTTCCTGAGACGTGACTTTCTAGATAAATGGATACAAATTACGATCGACTTGAAAAAATTACATGAAATACCATTTAGAAACTACTTACTTACAGCATCTTGGTACCTTGCTTAGGTATCAATCAAGAAAACAATGAAGCTTGTAACAATACTTTGATGTGGTAACGTATAAAATGAAATCCATTGCTATTTATTAATGGTAGATATAAAATAGTTCAAGTGTTACTGAAATGATAAATCCAAAATAATTATTATCCAACAGGTACCCAGCAACAATTCCGCTTCCGCCAAACCACTGAAGATCGCTCTCATAACGGACGCTCACATCGACCCCCTTTACGAAGCTAACGGCATAGCAAACTGCGACGCACCGACTTGCTGTCGTAAGGGGCAGCGACCAGCACAAAACTTCCTCTACAAGTATAATATCGACGAATCAGTCATCGCCGAAAGCATCGTCGAAAAAAACGGAGAAATAGCCTTAGATCTGGATGTGGCCCCGAAGATTAAACAAATGAAGAGTGCCTCTAGATCCATGTACCCGCCAGCCAGGAATGTGCCTCCAGCAGGTTACTGGGGTGATTACAGGAACTGTGATACGCCTATCTGGGCTTTCGATGATGTCATTGATAGGATCACTGAAACTCATAAGGTAAGAATTTTCTGATGGTCTACGGTCTGCCTACCCCTCTTTTTTTGCATCGACACCTAGTTCACCCGACGAAACTGTGTCAAGAGTTTTGAGTTGGTATAGGCCTCTGACGTGGAAAAGACGACTGCCATCTATTAATTGTAGACAAGAACCCGGTGCACTCTGAAAAACGTTATCTCACGTCAGCCAAAGATTCAACCATCTAAGTCCATCTATATCCCACGAACTTGGACACGATTTCTCAAATACCTCTGTTAAGTCTACGTCTATGGAGGCAAAAATTAAGGGAAAATTGTAGAAACTGTATAATTACGCTGTGGTCAGCCTAACGTGTAAACAAATCACAAATGCCTTTTATTTCAGGACATAGACGTAGTATATTACATCGGTGACTCTGTCGACCACGGCGTGTGGGAGACGACCTACGAGCTGATCAAAGACATGAACCGCCACGCGATCGACAAGATCCGATCTGCTTTCGGTGAAGACGTGCTGGTCGTGATGGCCATCGGGAACCATGAGGCTCAGCCTACGAACCAGTAAGTTTACGTTTGGTTTGTTGTTGGAAAATGTGTGCTCTTGACGTAGATTCAATGATGGAAATGGAACGAACCGACGATGTGGACTAGACTAGAACATTTTTTTTAATGACGGAACATGACGTCAAAAGGTGATAGTAGTATCCTTCATTGAATAGTTAATTTCATTTGACAGCATGTTGTTAGACGCCGAAAAACGACTTCAAGGAAAGCACGTAGCCAACTGAGATCGTTTAGTTTTTAGTGATTGCTACAGGTGGAGGATCGATCCCAACCCAACCCAATACCACCGCAACTTCCTAAACTGTGGTTCTAGTCTATATTTTACCTTATTTGCCGTTAGTTAAAATTCCATATAGTTACTTACTATTTATTGTTTTGTGAAAAGCTGTTAATTATTTAGAAATTGCATCTGTAATTTTTACAAGGCATTCATGCTGATTTACAGATTCTCACCTTCAACTATAACTGGTGAAGGTTTAAACACGACTTGGCTTTACGAAGCGCTGGCTAACAAATGGAGCTCTTACCTTACCGATAACGCTCAGGAAACGCTTAGAAAAAGCGGCGATTACTCTATTCTGGTTAGACCTGGACTCAGAGCCATTTCTTTGAACAATAACGTCCCTTACAAATGGAATTGGTGAGTGGCCAATAAATGGCCTTTTTACCAGTGTTTTCTATAACCCAGTCGTGTTTGAACTTTCACTGGCCAAGCCAAAATTTCTAACAAAACATTTCAATATTTCCACACAGATACGCACCTACAACGATAACTGGGGAAGGTTTGAACACGACTTGGCTGTACGAAACGCTGGCCAACAAATGGGCGCCCTACCTCTCCGACGAAGCTAGGGAATCGCTCTTACAACGTGGAGGTTACTCCGTACTCGTGAAGCCTGGGCTAAGGGCGATCTCATTGAATAACAACGTCGCTTATAGAGACAACTGGTAAGTCGATGTTATCTAAAACCATGAAAATTATATATTATAGGCCATCCTTGTTGGTAAATATATCTATTTATATGATAAAAATTACTCGTAAGATACCATGACCAAAGTCAACCTTTTATACCGCCTACTGGACCTGCTTTCTAAAATGATCAATATTATCATTGATGAGATAGTAGCAGTTCTTGTTGTTGTATCCTGATTTCCCTGCATCATTTTACTATAATTTCTTCAGGTGGCTAGTGCACGACCCTACTGACTCTAAGAAGCACCTTGAGTGGCTAGTACAGGAGTTATACAAGGCTGAACAGGCTGGCGAGAAAGTGCATTTATTGTTGCATATTCCGCCCGGAGTCCACGATCTTATAAAGTCCTGGACCAGAGAGTACAACAGGATTGTTAACAGGTAAGCTCTGCCAGACAATACGATTCTCAGATTTACGGTGGCTAATGATTCAGCGTTATTCTGGTTACAAAGAAAATCTGAGCGTCAAGTCCAACGATGCCTGAGCTTTAGGCGAAATGGTATACCTTTACAGCAGACGTGAACTGTGATGATTATCTCCTCTCCATTTATATTTTAAACTTATCATTTCCTTTTAAATATAGTGAAACAGGAATAAGTTTCCCTCTCTCCCCTGCAGATTTTCATCAACAATAGCGGCGGAATTCAACGGGCACACGCACTCGGATGAATTCAAGATCTTCTACAACGCGGAGGGAGCGCCCATCTCCGTGGCGTGGGGCGCTGGTGGTACGACTGCCTATAGCAACTACAACCTCAACTATAAGATCGCTACGTTCGATAGTAATACATACGTGAGTTTATTTTTACATACCAAAGAATTACACTTTTTTGGAGGCTTTAAGTCCGATTTTAATTTGAAATAAATGATAATAAAAGTATTACTTTGAATTCTGGAAAAAGACATATTTGCAACTTGCCCTGCTCACACCATTCCGCCAAGCGTGGTGAGTAAGTATATCAAATTCCTGTTAGGGGACAGACGGCCCATGACAAGCAGTAAATTATTGGGTTGATGATAACAACTTTTCAGTAGGTACATAAAAATAAAATTGATTTCCTTTGCAGGCGCCCAGCAGCATTCAAAACTACGTGTACAACCTGACTGAAGCGAATCTAACCCCCTACCGCCGACCACACTGGTTCCAACTGTACGACATGAAGAATACTTTCGGCCTCAGCGACTTGAGTCCAGCCTCCTTAGACAACTTAGTTCGACGCATGGTCACAACCGACAAACATTTACTTGAAATCTACTCGGCTTTCTTCTCGAAATTAAGTGATACGCGATGGTCATCGTGCAACGAATCTTGCAAACTAGACACTGTATGTAAAACCGTTGTCACCGTCCTATGGGAACGCGAAAGATGTACCGAACTAGAAAACTTGTATCGTAATTAAGAGCAATAAAACTTGGTTTTTGTAACCGATTTGCCTCACTTTACTCTGTACATGACTAAAATAATATTATGAAATTAAACAGTAAAATTAAACATATAAATAAAACTAATGTTCAAGTATGCTTAACCAGGTGATGTCGGGTTTCTTTTTAAGTTTTTCGCTTGGGATTTTGTCCAGTTCTGCCATCTGAAAACAGAGGTTAAATTGTAAGGGACATTCTGTAATAACTTGGAAGCATTGCAAAGTTTGAAATAAGCACTGCATGGTTAAGTTGAAGCGAACATTGAATACATCTTTCGTAGCTCTTTTATACTTCTGGGAATTGGGAGAAAGCATTGCCCACCTAGCGGAGCTGATCACCTGTCTGCGAGCTCCACTTTCTTCTCAACCCAAGGAAAAAGAAAAAGCTCTTTTATAGGATTCTGTCGCTGAATGGTATGTTTATGGACAAAGAAAGAAGTTTTTAGTATAAAAGAGCAACGGAAAGATATTTTATTTATGGTCACTTGAACACGCTTCATACAAGTGAAGGCTGTCTTTAAGTATGCTGCTGTCACTGTTTGTGAGTGTCTTGATGACTGAGGTTCATACAGAAAAATAACTAGCATCAGGCAATAATTTGCTAGAAGACTTATCTATAAACAACTTACCTGGTGCCTTATGAAATGTATGATGGTAGCAATACTTTCAGGGTCGGTTTCAGGTTCTAATGAGAAGAACCTCCGCCATATGGTCGATGCCAATATTTTGTCATCACTTAGACCTTCATCGTAAGCCACTAGAGCTGCTTGGAATTGTTCTGAGAGTTCTGATACTTGTTTCCTGGCTATTGCCGGATTTGCTCCCTGAAAAAGTATAAATAAAAATGATGTAGGTATGATGTTTCAAATTAAAAGGGTGTGATAAGATAATGAAATAAAAATTATTTACTTGAACATCAAAAACAAAACAAAATTTATAGCTCTTCTTATTCTTTTTGTGTAGGACACTAAGTCATCCAACAACCTGATGAACCCTGGTTTCAGAGTTATAGTTATGAAAACATAAGTGAAACTTACCTCCAATAACTTTATCCTGTTAGCAACATCAGCCCACAAAGCCTCTATGATACAATTCCTGACAAAATGTCCATCTCCTTTCACATATTTGGTTTTATCACTAGTAGCGGATGAGCAATCTTCTGCCATGTACCGAACTAAGAGCAACCATACATGTAGTTCAGTGACAATGAACCAGGAGGCAAATGTGTCAGGTAAGTCTAGTTTAGTAAACCACTCATGGTATTCTACTTTGTCAGGGACACATTCATATAAAAAGTATCCTGTAAGTTTAAGACGCTGAAAGTAAATGAAAGGAATAGTATTAAAATAAGGATTATACTTTATTGTACCGAAAAAAATAAACAGGCTAAGAAGAGAGGACATGTTTCTTTTCAAATTCAATGATTACAAATAAAGTTCTGAGTTCAATGTTCTAACTTAATTTATAGGTTACAATAATTACCAAAATTTAATGTAGGTATATGTAAGAGGCAGTTGGAGGAGGCCTTTGCCAAATGGCACACAGACATTAGTGATAGTGATAGACAAGGATAAACTATTAAAAAATTAATTAAATAAATAAATACAAAGTGAAATGCAAAATGAAATTAAATTTATTGTAATTAATTAATAAGTATTATACTGTTATAATTTATAAAATGAAATGTAATTAATAGAGTGTTAATATATTTGAATGTAATTATGTCTGAATAAAGGGCTAATAATAATATGTAAGATTATGAGCACTATTGCTATGGTCCGAAAAGTATACTCTGACCTATGGTCATATACAAATCAGTTTAGAAAGCTTACTGTGCGATTGTGGTCCATCCATCCTACAGCTTTCATGAACTTCTTCACATAACTGTCCTCAATGGCCACTGTGCCTTGATCCCGCGCATTCAGCAGCCTTATACAAGAGACTGCACATGGCCTCGGGTAATCTGCCTTCAAAACCTTCCTTTGATTCCACAATAACTGAAAAATAAGAAAGAAAACCTAAATAATTATAACCTTTACAACAATTCCTACAATATTTAAAAAGCCCTACAAATATATTTGAATATAGGTAAGAAAAGACAAAAACGTACTCTACTTATACAACGACTTCGATACATTTTTATCATTTGTAATTTATCAAAATTCGAGCCATGAAACCATGAAACTCATGAGCAAACAGCTGATCTTTGACAGAATGACATAAGTGAGGGCGCCATGTTTTTTCCAATGTATTTTTGACGCCAATAGACTATATTTTACTTTTTTAATTTCTTATCTACCACAGATTTAAAATAAGTAAAATAAGAGATACTGATGACTGTCTGTTCGATGTTGGTGTAGTCAGCGCCATCTGTAGGAGATATCTCCTACGTTAGATTTTCTTCAAAACCGAGCTAATCAGAAAAAAATCATGGACTCTCCCATAATAAATTAGATTTAATGACATTAAATTATTAATTAGTTTAATTTCATAAAATTATGTTTATTCTATACATTTAATGCACTAGTCTTTATAATACTTTCATTTTTCCCCTTTTTTTCCTTACTACATGTTTTAATTTCTACTGTCTTTTCCACATAATAAAGTTACTTGTACATTTTGCTGTTTGTGTTGTCTGTGATGTCCCTACAAACTTTGTTATTTTGTTTTAAGTTTCCTGTTCGCTCCAGTCCCAAAAATTCAATTTTTTTTACCGAACTATCTTCTTGCGTGTTCAGGTCAATATAAACTTAATTTATCAAAAAGCCGCTTCTGTCGAATTGAAGTACATGTAGTTATGTATATATACTGAACATTGTATTAGTAAAAAATGTCTTAACGTTTTACAGATAGCAAAAGACCACTTTTAGCAATATCTCTATCGTAAAACTACAGCGACAGTACTATTATCAAAACAATATTCTGCAAATAAGCTTCAACATCTTTTCTTCAATGTGACAGAAGTGCATCTTTGACAAACTGCGTTTTATTTTATTTTTTAATAAGGTCCACCTACATTATACATAATAGTAAAATGATTGGCGTTTTATATACATCTAAGTTATTCTTGTATGCTTAACAATTAAAGATAAACACGACACTCTCAAAATATACAACAGTAAGTTAAAATAAATGTACTGTAATCAAAGCTTCCTTAGCCTGTTTATACTAGGTAGGCAAGTAGTTAAACTAACTATAATAAATAAAAAATAAAATTCTAAATTGAAGTAATTGAGATCAATATGACAGATTATTTGAGATCATTAGTTATAAGTTCCAGCATTTTTATTTTCATCGAGTTATACATTTTCAAGTGATGAGGGTGCTTGTTACGCTCCGGAATCCCCTTAATGAGAAACATAAAAAATCGGTAATTCACCTACTATGGCTTGCGGATGATATGGGTACCAATCTTTTACTCAATGAGTTTTCAATTCAATTCGATGCATTTATTTCGGATATAATAAAATCTATATCAAGTAAGTATCATAATCATAATCCTTTTTGGCATCTATCTATCGGCACTACTCCTGACTGCCTTTGACAATTGTGATGTTGGGAGAACAGATGGGAGATTATTCAACATCGGTCTCCTAAAGTCAAAACGACTACGCCTTGACTTAATTGCTAGAGACATGCCATATGCTGATAATGCTGCACTTATCGCAAACTCAGAAAACGAGCTTCAGGAGCTGGTGACGAGGTTTGGCAGGGCATGCCACTTATTTTCGATGAGTGTCAACACCAAGAAGACTGTGGTCATGCTGCAGAGTGTAGATCGGCCGCCTAAAATTACACTCGATGGTGTCGTGTTGATGTCGTGGATCACTTCTGTTACCTGGGTTCCATTACCACCACGGCTCTGACGACTGACAAGGAAATAGATTCTCGGATTGGCAAAGCATCGAATTTATTTGGAACGCTTTTTGCACGCGTAAGGAGAAATTCGAACAAAAGTCACACAAAAGTCCTCGTATTTCAGACCTGCGTCCTAAGTATATTACTGTACGCCTCGGAAACGTGGACTACTTACGCTAAACTAGAGCGCAAGCTTAACGCTTTTCATATGCGTTGCCTGAGAACTATCCTTGGAGTAACGAGGGAAGACAAAATGACGAATTAGAACGTTCTCGAAAAAACGCGATGCTGCAGTATGAGAGCCATGCTAAACCAACGTCATCTACGGTGGCTCGGACATGTCCACCGAATGAATCCAGAAAGGCTGCCACGTGATGCTTAGACAGATTGCTGATGCCAAACGACCAGTGGGAAGACCAATCCTACGCTTTAAGGACTGCTGCAAGCGTGACATGCATAGTTTCGGATTGCAGACGAGTAACTAGGAAAATCGCACCGAAATAAGACCTAAATGGCGCCGTGATATCCAAGCAGGAATGGCGAAGCATGACGAAGACTGGCTTGAAATTCTAAATCAGAAAAGAATTCGCCGTGCTCTGCCTCCTCCGTCAGATTCGCGTTTCGTCTGCAGCTGTTGTGGAAAAAAATGTCGTGCTGCTATAGGACTGTACAGCCATCAACGACGGTGCGGCCGTCGTAGATCATCATAACCCACGAGCGCTGCAACTATCATCTAGATAGATGCTGTGGCCAATGATAATGAATCATAAATAATAAATCATACTTTATTACATTAATAAAATACTATACAGTCACAGTTAGTAAGTGTGCAGTCTAGTGTTGGCACTGCACTAACCCGAAGCGGTTACTCAAAGGGTGGACCAAGATCCACCTCTCCCTGAAGGGCGAATCCCACCGACGCACCAGTGTTTTACTGCCCTCAAATATTTGTCACTATGTATACCCCGCAAGGGATAAAGGCGTGATATGTGTGGGTGTGTGTACATTTGTGAGTTTTAACACAGAAAAAAGGTTTTCCCTTCAGAGGCTGTAGCATCAGTTTCTCCAGGCAAACATCGTGGCACACAATTTAGTTGAATGTCAATGAACTTAAACGAGTGTTCACTTTTCCTTCTTCGATGTTTTGTAAAATCATTTTGTGTATACGCTCGTATAATTTATTTATCTTCTAAATTTTCTTATGTTTAGTATTGTGCTGACCCGGTCCTTTGCACACGAAAAGCTAATACTCTTGGAAACACGGGAAGTAGCAGCAGCCTGTGTCTTATTCACATAAACCCGCTGCCTACTACCCTATTTCCCTGCCCATCCATATCGCGAGTGTGTGATTGTGCCATTTCACCATCGCAATTATTTTAGTTATAAAGTATTATCTTGTACTCACTTTCTTTTACTTTAGCTATAAAAAAATTGTGCGTTTATTTTACAGTAATTTACAAATAATGTAATCTTCTCGCAACGTAAAAAAATGCACAAAATTTAAAAAGTAATTATCTGTAGATGGCGCTGCAAACTTCGATATCTTTTGAGTTGTGTCTCTCATATCATTGTAGGTCTATACGACAAGCTTGTCTTTGGTTTTTCTCCTACGTTCCTCGGGGTCGGTCGATTTGGTGTGGTGTGGTTAGGTTATTACATAATTATAAGGGCTACTATAATTTACCACCCAAGTGCTCCTGAAAATCAAAAATGTTCGGAGCCGTAAGTAAAGTCGGCAGCGGATTCCTCGCTGCCAAGTCCGTGGCGGAGAAGGCCCTCACAGAATGTGGAAAGATCACCGCCGTCTCGGCCGGCAACAGGAGGGATTACGCAGCCAAAGCTGCCGCCGCCGGAGTCGCCAACGGTAAGGTGGTCGCCGTCATCGGTGCCGTCGTCGACGTACAATTCGAAGACAACCTGCCGCCCATTCTAAATGCCCTTGAGGTACACAACCGTACCCCAAGGCTGGTGCTCGAAGTGGCGCAGCACTTGGGAGAGAACACTGTCCGCACCATCGCCATGGACGGTACCGAGGGTCTGGTGCGCGGACAGCCCGTGCAGGACATGGGCTCGCCCATCAGGATCCCCGTGGGTGCCGAGACCCTCGGCCGCATCATCAACGTGATCGGAGAACCCATCGATGAGCGCGGCCCCATCCCCACCGACAAGAGAGCCGCCATCCACGCCGAAGCGCCCGAGTTCGTCGACATGAGTGTAGAACAAGAGATCTTGGTCACTGGTATCAAGGTCGTCGACCTGTTGGCCCCGTACGCCAAGGGTGGTAAGATCGGTCTGTTCGGTGGTGCCGGTGTCGGCAAGACCGTACTTATCATGGAGCTGATCAACAACGTCGCCAAGGCTCACGGTGGTTACTCCGTATTCGCCGGCGTCGGCGAGCGTACCCGTGAGGGTAACGATTTGTACCAGGAAATGATTGAGTCTGGAGTAATCTCCCTCAAGGATAAGACCTCCAAGGTATCCCTTGTGTACGGTCAGATGAACGAGCCCCCCGGCGCGCGTGCCCGTGTCGCCCTGACCGGTCTTACTGTTGCTGAATACTTCCGTGACCAAGAAGGACAGGATGTGCTACTCTTCATTGACAACATTTTCCGTTTCACCCAGGCTGGTTCCGAAGTGTCTGCCCTGCTGGGGCGTATCCCCTCTGCTGTAGGTTACCAACCCACTCTGGCCACTGACATGGGTACCATGCAGGAGCGTATTACCACCACCAAGAAGGGATCCATCACCTCTGTGCAGGCTATCTATGTGCCTGCTGATGATTTGACTGACCCTGCCCCTGCCACCACCTTTGCTCACTTGGATGCCACCACTGTACTGTCCCGTGCTATTGCTGAGCTGGGTATCTACCCCGCTGTGGACCCCCTCGACTCCACCTCGCGTATCATGGACCCTAACATCATCGGCGCTGAGCACTACAACGTCGCTCGTGGCGTACAGAAGATCCTACAGGACTACAAGTCCCTGCAGGACATTATCGCTATCCTGGGTATGGACGAGTTGTCTGAGGAGGACAAGTTGACCGTAGCTCGCGCGCGTAAGATCCAGCGTTTCCTGTCCCAGCCCTTCCAGGTCGCCGAGGTGTTCACTGGCCACGCTGGCAAGCTGGTTCCCCTGGAAGAAACCATCAAGGGATTCTCTGCCATCCTCAACGGCGAATACGACCACCTTCCCGAAATTGCCTTCTACATGGTTGGACCCATTGAAGAGGTCGTCGAAAAAGCTAAAACTCTAGCCCAGAACGCGTAAATAGCTGGTTGTTTGTGACGAACGAACGAAAGAGGAGATAGGAATGTAATCAATTTCGTAAATAAATCTAGTTTTACCTCCAATGAAGCTGTTTTTATTTTGATACGTATCTTTAGTTCTATATACATTAAGGTTTTAATTTTTACTTTCCTTAAATAAGTAGAATTCAAAACAAAATAAACACAAACACTTAAAAGTGCATGTATGTAATAGAATTAGTATAAAATAGTAGTACCTACCTACTATACTAGCCCTTCGTGCACTTTAAGTCTGTTTGAATCTATTCAAATAGTCAGGTCAGGCTAGATGAGTTCAAGACAACAACGGTCCCACAAAGCTCTCCTTTTCCTACACACGCGCGAGTTAAAACCGACATCCTGTATTAAGTTTGAGCACAAAATATATAGTGCACGTATACAAATCGTACATATTGGTATTGGCGGGCCCGCTGTAGTCCGAATTGCGCATCGCACGTCAAAGCGCTAATCTCGTTTCTTGCGTAATAAACGTGACGAGGATGCCTGACTAAATAGTATGGAATGGATATTGATGCTGTAAGTAGCCATTGTGATTGTGGTAGGATCATACGTTAGGGCGCCGCCGCCGCCGAGACGTGACCATCCAAGGGCGTAGCGTCTGCGGACATACGGGAAAGTTATGTTCGGATGAATCCTCCTGCATCTTTGAAAAGGCCTGCGTGTATTTTTTTCGTGGAAAAGGTATTATGTTTGGTAATGCAATCATTTATTCATTATCACGGTAGCTAACCTACAAAAATTTACATTGTAAAATGTGAACAAAATTAGAACGAAACAACTTTCTTGAAACAGAAAATAAAATTACCCTGGAAGTACAATTCATTCGATTGCACATTTGATTTATCAAACTACAGTTTGGAAATGCAACATATATTCGGTCAGCAGTAACTAAACTAAAATACCTATTTACACCAGATAACGCATACAAATTAACTCTGCACGTCACAAATGCTAAAATTGTCCGGTTATTTCAATCAGTTTACAAAAACCAGGCAATTTTTTAGTAATCTGGGAAGGGCAGAGTTATACCTAAAATTCTAATGGTTTGCTTTTATGTTGCTGGTACTTTAACAGATTTATGATTGTCCACATCATTTGCAGGCTCTGCTTCGCAATGTTCACTAACAGGCTCCATCTCCGAAATATCACCTTCACATTCCTTGTCTTGTACAATTTTATCTTGTACCATTGTCTCTTGTTGCGTAACTGTTTCGTTTTTATCTTCACTAATACTATTCACAGCATTCTCTTCGGGTATTTTGTCTGTAGTTTCACTAGTGCTAACGTTAGCGTCACTTATGCTACCAAGGGGGTCCACATTGTCTACCTCAGCGACACTGGTACTGGGAACTTTAGGAACTTTCACAACCATCGTCGGGGTACCTTCACTAGACGATCCTTTACTCGGATCTCGCAATTTTATAGTTTGGAATTTTAGTGGAGTATTTGACGGGCGCGTTCCGTCTTTATTCCTATGAATAGGCTTTATGACTAGTATTTTAGTTTTCATCCCCGCTTTGGTGAAGTCGGTAATGTTTTTATTAATGGCGGGGTGGTTCGCCAGGTCTAAGCTTTGCCGTCGGAATTTGAGCGGCACTACGGCAGGGATAGTTTGTTTTAGAGTAGTGACCTTCTCAATCACAACAGGTTCCAGACCGTTCCGTTCGGCAAGGGCGGACTCCGCGTCTCCGTTCCTAGTAGGAGCGGAACTGTCTGAAGCTTTAGCGTCATTGCTCACACCGACGTTGGATTTCGGTAAGCTGATCAATTTCGTCTGTCGACTTTTTGTACTTTCAATAAGTTTCTCCATATCATTTCTCAAATTTTTCAAACTGACGGTTTCGGCGATTTTGCAAAGTCTAGTCGCTTCGATACTGTCTTTGATTTCTTCAACGTCTTTTCTCGGGGAGGACTTATCGCCCCTTGCGAGGATTCTAGGCACCGTTGGTCGCACGAACACATTAGGTCGGTGTTCCTTAGCGGAGTACACGGGGAAGTTTAGGTTTTTCATTTGCGCGGCGGCGAGTTCTACGGCCTTTTTAGATAACGCTAACACCGCCCCGATGCAGTCTTGGTTGAGGGACTCGATTGTACTCGAAGCTTCCGGGTGACTTTTCTTTTTAGTCAGCGTTTTAGTGCAAGAGAGGACGGACGGTTTCGGCGCAGAGGCGGGCGTGGCTCTCGCCGGGGCTGGAGCGGTAGGCGTGGTGGCTTGCGGTTGGGACTCTCTGTACCCTTGGGCTTCCATTTTGAGCAAATTGGACAGATCGTATTCGAAATCTGCGTTTTTCACTTTAGTCCTCTTCCGGACGGGTCGTCGCGGGGGTAAGGCCAGGGGGTCCTCGAGAGGGTCTGGGCGTTTGTTCGTTTTGTCGTCGACTTCGTCCATGTCGGAGGAGTTCTCCTCGAAGGCCTTGAGGCTGGGCGAGGTTTTGTTCTCGCCCATGAGCGCCGTTTTCCGCCACGATACTTTTTCTCTCGCTTCTTCTTGGTCTTCGTCATCTGCAGCAAAAGAATATACAATCATTGATTAATATTTCGTAACTCAGAAGGGAAACTATAGAAATTGAAGCGATAGTTTATAACTATGTTGTAAGTCTGAGCGAGAGGGATAAGGAGAGACAAAGAGAGAGGGAAAGGGAAGTACTTACCGCCGTCCTTCTTCTTCTTAGCGCTGCTGCTTCTTCTGTTCTGCAGCATCTTCCGTTTCTTTCCCGTCGCTTCCTTGACAGTATTACTGGAGGAGCTGTCATCGGAAAGCCGACTGGAGTCGCTGGAGCACCTGCTGGGTCGCCTGGACTCGGGGCTTCCTTGTTGCTCCGGGTTCTCTTCACTGGATTCCGACATGCAAGTGCTCATCATCATGGCCTCTTTCCCATCGATGGCTTTAACTGTAGTGTAATAGAAGTCTGAATCGCCTTTTAACTTATGGACCACCTTGACATGTTCAGGCAGTTTGTCGAAGCTGTAGTGTTTGAAATTGCACAGTTTGCAAGCGTATCGCATCCACTTGTAATGTTCCGACATGTGTTCGTACAGCTCCATGGCCGAGTTGTGTTTCGCTTCGCATTTCTTGCACTGAAGTTTTCCAATGTCAATATCTGGAGCGATCCTCTGCTTGAAAGCTGCTAAGTTGCTCTTTTCCGCTTGTAAGTTGTAGGGTAATCTTATGACAGGTTTGACAGTGTCTTCTACTTTAGGTTCGGCTTTCTCTGGCGATTCGCTGGTGGTGGACTTTTGGTCGTCATCTTCAACGTCCATCGGGTCCTCGTCCATGTCTCTATCGTCTTCATCTTTGCCATCCTTTTCATCTTCTTGAGGTTTGGGTTTAGGTTCCGCTTCTTCCGCGACTGGTTTGTTATCTGGAAATAGACATCGATTAGTTTGTGTTGCAATATAAGCTGGAAGAACTTATTATAACATTTTGTTCGTGTTATAAATTGATGTGTTTTGATAAATGACCACTAGACGCGTGGTCGGTCTAAAATCGCGGTCAATGAAGGCTCCTCAACCTATATTCCGCAGTGGACGTCACGTGGATGTCGATAATGAGGCACTTGACCATCGTGCCAGCGCTTGTTGCGGAGCTGACAGGTATGAGCGTCACTCACCACTAGTGGTCGGCTTGAGAAGTGACAGCCCCGTCTGAGTGACACCCTTGTTGTAGTCCTTGCGGATCTGTATCTCGATCTTCTTGGCGTCGGGCCTCGGGGCCGATCGCGCCAGCGCGCGGCTGCGGGGTTGGCAGGTGTGTGTGTGGGCGGCGAGGGCGGCGCGGCGCTCGAACGTCCGGCCGCAGCCTCCGCAGCGAGGCACTTCGCCGTCGCCCTCCATGTTGTCCATCCACGCCTAGGAAAATTATATAAGTTTCTATTAATTTTAATGCCACTTTTTTAAAAGGGTGAGTTTACGAAACAAACCAACTTTCCCCAAGGAACAAAGATCGAAGTATGAAAAAATGTGTCATTTTAGTAGAATACATACACCTATTATTAAACAGTTCCGAAAGTGCTTCTGTTTTCATTTCTAGTTGATAAGATAGTATCAAAAAGACAAAGATACCTTCTAAGGCGAAATGATAACCGAATCGGGGCGCGATTCTGACTTGTGTCATAAAATCCAGAAGTAGAATTACACATCTCGATCAAAGATCGATAATATAATGGTATTGTACAATGCCGTGTGATGCCGGCTTAGAATAGCATCACCCCATTTCTTGCCCGTGGGTGTCGTAAGAGGCGACTAAGGGACTCGAGGGTGTGTATTGCAGTTTTAGTCGATAGGCTGACAACCTGTCACTATGGCAATACACGATTTTCCGGATGAACCTCAAATGTTTGTCAGACGTGGCGTAAATGTCCGTTTTATGCGGCCATTTATACTCTGCCAACCCCGCAAGGGATTATAGGTGTGATATGTGTGTGTATGTATTGTACAATAAATTATACTCTTTATTAATAATATAAGGTACTACTTGGTACTACACTAACATAGCGTGCCTAATGGCGGCGCGTGAGAGTTAAGTTACGCTGGGCGTTGAATCTTTTTTTAACCAAACATCAAAGGCACCGTGAGCCCATTAAAAATGGTACAACGATGGTAGACGCAAAAATAATAATATTGGATTGCAATAAATCATAGGCCTCGCACACCACATATGGCTGTAAAGGTTTTTTAAACTCTTTTGAATTGAATCGACTCTCGACTCAAGTTACGCTGGATGTTGAAACATTTTGCGCAACAACCAAAACAATAATTAATGACTAAGTCGACGGGATCTCCGGGGACCGGAAGATTGGTGAAATAGAGAAGAGGCATATGCAGTGAGTAGATGTGGGCTGATGATGACGAGCTCCGTGATCCCATACCTGATTCTCCTGGTCGCGCCGCTCCTCCTCTGTGATTGTCTGCGGCGCGGCGGGCTTCACGTTCTTGCGCTTCTCGTAGAACGCCGGCGGGTTGTTCATCTTAAACGCCTTGGATTGAATCGACTCCCTAAGTCGCCTGATCTGTGCAGCCGTTTTTCTGTAAGCGAGATGCAAGGTTGCAACCTTTTAGTACACCCCTTAACACGCATATCATCTTATTCTTTAGTAGGTTGCATTTGCCTGCTACCGGTTAATAGCTGACACCATGTTCACAGCATGCTTGCCCATATCAAGGAAATATTAAGGCGAGTGTAGCCGTCAACGATCTCGACAGTGGCGCCACATCACAAAAAAATATTTTCTCTTTATACAAACAATCTATGAGAATGTCCGATGCCCAAGTTTTTAAAATTATCCTTAAGTAAAATGAGAACCTGGAAACTTTTGAGTTTGCAGGTTCTAATTTTACATATGGAATTATGGATAGTACTAAAAACTTGGACATTCTGATAGATTTTTGTATAAAGAGAAAACTTTTTTTTGTGAAGTGGCGCCCCTGTCGAGGTCGTTGACGGCTACACTCGCCCTAAGTACTCCTGCTTAAGTTTCGTATTGTTTCTTTTTTATATTATTAGCGGAATTATGTCATCGAGACAAACCTTTATGAGGTTTATCAAAGGCATTTGACTGGATTGTATGTTTATGTATACTATGTTTAAATAAATAAAATAAGTAAATAAATAAGGGAAGTGGACGGCACGAGCATGTAAACAGGTTCCTCATCATGCCACTGCCACTTCCCGTGGTCCCGCTAGTGTCCCACTTGAATGCAGTCGGTCCAAAACTGCAGCCTATAAAAGCACCTGGGGAGATAAAGCCTATGTCCAGCAGTGGACATCTCACGTACCTGTGCACCTTGAACAGGTGTCGGTACACGCTCCACGAGGTGCTGAAAATTTCGAGGCAGTCGGGGCACGGGTACACCAGCCGCGACTCCAGGTGCTTGTACTTCATGTGGAATTTGAGGGTCTTCATCGTCGAGAACTGCAGGTCGCCTGGAAATAAGAAGAAGGGAATCTTCAACACTAAAATTATCTTTTGTTTTTGTGAGAACTTGCAAAATTGCACCCCAGGCAGTATTTTTGAACTTGCGACTTAGTGGATGGATTAGCTTTTACACTATCTCGGTAGATGGAGCCATGGCAGCTGTTATTGGCATAATTTTGCCAAAAGTAGGTGAGCCGCGGTAGCCCAGTCGGTAGAGGCGTCCGTAGTACTGATACCGTTTTAAACACTTAGTACGGTACGTAGTACACACTAAAATGTATGTTTTGAACAGGCCTCTCTCCACGAATAAATCCATAATTATAAGAAACGCACAGGTTTCGACTTCCCGTAATTTTTCGACAGACAACGAAACGCGGACTACAACTTGACTACTTAACATCTGTACGACTTAGTTATAATGGTTTTTAGGAGCGTCCACGCGTCAGACCCGCCAGATTTAATCGAGAGTAAATTTCATCTATCTACAAATGTTCTATCCACTCGACTGCCCCGATGGCGTAGCGGATAGTACCCCTGCCTGCTACGCCGAGGGTCGTGGGTTCGATCCCCACATGACACAAATATTTGTTAAGCTATTTACAGATATTTGTTAAGTCTGGGACAGTCTGGGTGTTTTCTATGTATAATAATAATGTATTTATTTATTGGTTGTCTGGTAGAGATCGCTTTCGCACTTTGCGCACTTTTAGTTTAAGTATTCCTGTTATTTATTTGTGTTTTGAATGTGCAATAAAATGTACTATACTTTTTTTTACAAAAAAAGTATATAAGTATTAATATCAGCTATTTAGTTCCCATAGGACAAGCTTTACTTAGTTTGGGCACAGATAATATAATACTACTGCATATAGTTTGGGGCTAGATGGCGCTGGGTGAATTGTCCAGAATATTTATATTTTATTTTAAACTCACAAATCTTGCACTTGAGCTCCTGCCCGTCGTCATTTTCATCGTCATCGCTGATCTGTATGACATTTTCCTCTTGTTTGTCAGCCGTGTCAGACGTGTCAGGCTTATCAGGCTTGTCATGCTCCGTGGGAGGGTCGTTCTCATTCTCGATAATGAACTTGCCGTCTCGCTGCAGCACGGCGCGCTTGCGAGATAGGATCTGATCCAGTTCTTGTACCTAGCAGTAGAAAAAAATCATTTAAAAACATAAGTATGGGCAGTATTATGTTATCTGTGGTATGGGGTAAGTAAAATGTCTTTTGAGATAGGATCTGATCCAGTTCTTGTACCTAGCAGTAGAAAAATTATTTAAAAACATAAGTATGGGCAGTATTATGTTATCTGTGGTATGGGGTAAGTAAAATGTCTTTCGAGATAGGATCTGATCCAGTTCTTGTACCTAGCAGTAGAAAAAAAAAAACAAAGTGACAAAGTATGGGGTAAGGAAAAAGAAAGTGTATCGTAAGAGGCGACAAAGGGACTCGAGCGCACATGTATTGCAAGTTTAGGCGATGGGCTGTCAACTTTCTGAATTACATTCAAATGTCTGTCAGACCTGGCTTAGTCTGTTTTTACGGCCGTTTACGCTCTGCCTACCCCGCAAGGGATTAGAGGCGTGATATATGTATGTATAAATATGTGGGTAGGTGATATAGTTTTGCCTTACAATACTACTTAAGAGTCAGAAATTATTACATTAAATTCAATCATTATATCTGTAGAGTAGTGTTATTAGGAGTGTAAAAAGTTTTTAGGCGTATATGTGGCGATAAGATAACGACCGTATAATTACAGCTGTTAACGCTCTGCCTACCCTGCAAGAAAACGGCGAGATGTGCGTGTAAAAAGGCTTTTTCTGAATGAGCTGGCTCCATCTCTGCTCTGTTACCACTGCCCTAGACTTAAATTCAATAATAAAAATATAAAAATAGGAAAAACTACATACCTGGGCCTTCATACTATCAGAAGTTTTGTCTTCAAAGCCCAAATTCTGAAAAACAGCAGCGCTGCTACTTGGAATGTTCTTCAGAATTATTTGTTGATTTTCTTCTGAATTTGATTCCCGGGCATTTATTATTTTCTCATAAACTGCAGTTATATCCTTAGTGAGCGGTATACGGTCATCATTTTCTTTTTCTTTGCCATCACAGCTAGTAGGGGTCACCTTCAATGTTTTTTGATAGGCTTCCTCCAAGCGTTTGATCCTAAGAAATTCTTTTTGCTGGAAAAATAAAAAGTTTATAGTCATAACAAAATAAATAACTACCATTAAAAAAAACAAATTTTGTAATCTTTTTTTTAGGTACACTCTTTATCATAAGAATGTAGGTACTTACTGTTGAAACATTATTGACAAAATGGCTATGTATTGTGGTACTGAACTTTTCCTTGCAATAAACCCGTTTATGAGATATGAAATTAGCCAAACTTCGAAAGATGTTTCTGCAGACTTTGCATTCATACATCAAGTCACATTCATTGGCCAGCAGATCTTTGAGCTGAAAATAAATGAATAGGCCAGATTCAAGTCAGAGTTTTAAGAGTATAAAGCAATAAGAAAAAGGACATGCTGAAAGTAAGAAATACATAATTTATCCCATACAATAATAATAAAAGCATCCACCAGAGGGACATGTGTTATTTTTGTGATGAATTCAATAACTCTTAATAAGGTACCTACACCATAGAATAAATACCTACTTTTAGTTTCTATATCTATATCTACTTAATAAAATAAAAGTTGGTAGGTACCTACCTAACCAAGTTTAGTTTCAGGGTCATTGATTTATGAGGTTTAACTCAGGTAACATGAGGTTTATTCATCTAGTTGGTTATGTTATGATATGGTGTAGTAGGTAGGCAGCACTAGGAATAAATTTTACAAATATCTTACTTCTTCTGTAGCCAAATCAAATATTTTCCTTGCTTGAGCAAAACCAGTTACACTGGTAGGTATAGGTTTCCTCAGAACAGCAAAATCAATTCCTTCGTCATCTTCGTTAGATTGAGTTACGCCTTTGGTGACCTTGTTTCTATCCTCCTTCCCCTTCGTTTTCGCATTCGCTTTATTGCCAGCCATATTTAGGTAAATCTGTCCAAAAACACACGCAAATGGTTTTAAAAATCAAACAACACAAAGTTGAAAAATACTTCCGGTTTCGCGTTCATACAAATTCTGTATGGTTCATTTTCGCATAACATAGACCAACCAACATGACAATGAGGTAACCGATGAATTGTTGTTATCGTATCACATGGTTTACGCGAAGTAGAATTAAGTCACATAAGCTTTTGCACTAAACACACACAAAAATCGTCAAGAATGCAATGTAAACATAATGCAGAAATAAAGCACTACAGAACCGCGAGCTATCTTCGTTCAGCAGTACAAGTCTCTCCCTCAAATTTTATCTAGAGCGTAGAATCTCGCGGTGTGTAAACATTAATGATAGGTATACCAAATAATTTCCAAAACGTTGATGCTGTTTGCACTATTATACTCACATGGAAATCTTCACAACCGCTATGTTGAAAATCCTCGTTTTCCGAAATCACTATCCATCACGCCGCCTCCATTTTCAACAAATGAAGTTGATATAGGATGTAGCCAATACAGCCAGTACGAAACCAGTACTGTAACTATAGGGTGTAACTGGCTGGATGTTCCTTTTAGAATAAAACCTTGAAAATTATATTGTGGATTGGATAAAAAATATATCAAATTTATTGTATTTTGCAATTTTGTAGTCTAGAATTTGCTTTTAGAATGATTGGGACAAATAAAATCACAGCATTAAATAAAATAAAATTATAAATTGAAATAAATGCTAAACGAAAATGTCAATAACTTGAAATTAATGAACGAAAATGTCAACAGAGCAGTGTTTTTGTAGCGTCATGTCTCACGTTATGTAGAGGACTTTTATTAGCTGTCTTTGTCCTACCAATGCGATTGCATATTTCACATCTCTTTCTAAGTTGCCTGTGCCCGAACAATTTTCAGTAGTAGTAGAACACATTCTATTTGTACTTTACGGTTTTCTGTATTTCCTGCAGATTTTCATAATTTTTCCCCGTTTTTCTATTAGCTTTTAGCGTAAGCATTTTACTATAAGTATAGAATTTCACTAGGGTTATGTGTGCGATTTAAAATATCGTGGAATTTTACTTAAATTATATCATGATAAGCTTTTCAATTTTGCACTGATGCCGGCATTTTGGTTGTTTGGTTTAAATGTTTCAAAATCTGGCGTGTTTCAGTATGTCGACTACGGGAGAATCTCAGACGGCTGAATATCAGCAAAGAAGATGGCTAAATATTCGTAAGCTGCTCGAAAGATCAGGCCCTTTCTGCCATCCTGATTTTGAAGCTTCAGCAGAAATCTTGGACTTCATCATGAACTCCTGCAAGGTGCTCGTGGTCGGTGCTGGAGGTCTCGGCTGCGAGCTGCTCAAAGACTTGGCTCTGATGGGATTTAAGAAGATTCACATAGTGGACATGGATACCATTGAACTTTCCAATTTGAACAGACAATTTTTATTTAGGAAAAGTGACATAGGATCATCCAAAGCTAAATGTGCTGTTGAATTTGTAAACAAGAGGTAAGGACTCTTATCTAGATTTAGATAATATACAAAAACCATTGATGTTGCATGAGAAGACATACTATGAAAATATTAAGACCAAAATGTTCACATATTTAAATTAAAGTTTTGAGTTTTTTTGACAAGTAAAATGTTGGTCTGGACGGTCTGCAACTAGTTCTAGTTTTCAATAATTTATCTTGGAAGTTCCTTGCTTTGCTATTGTTTCCCATTAATTTTCCATTTATTTATATTTCTGAAATACATATAGTCAATAAACCCAGCTTAACATTGAGAGGGCTCGCCTACCAGCTATTATACACAAAAAAACTACTTATGGTCTCACATCACATGATGGCAAAATTAAAAGAAAAAATATATATTTCAGAGTGCCTGGTTGTGAGGCGGTTGCACACCACTGCTCTATCCAGGATCTGGATGAAGGCTTCTACCGGCAGTTCCACATTGTGGTCTGCGGCCTGGACTCCATTGTGGCCAGACGCTGGCTCAATGGCATGTTGATGTCACTGCTGCAGTACAATGATGATGGTAAGATTATCTTACCTTATGCCCTTACTTCATGACATGGGTAGGTTATTATTATCAGCTCATTGAGCTGATGTATGTATATCACTGCACTTGTGTCTTAATTTTTTGATTGTATAGTTTTTAAATGATTGTCAAGTCTATTTTTGAAACTGTTCACACTTGGTGCACTGACTACTGTCTCTGGGAGAGTGTTCCAGAGATCCACAACACTATTAGGCAAGAAGTGTTTCCTTGGATTGCTAGCAGTTTTGGTCTTCCACAACTTCATAGAGTGCCCTCTTACACATTTGTTATTGTGCAAAGTATACATGTGTTGGATGCTAGGCACATTATAAAAGCCATTTAATATTTTGTATGATGCAATCAGGTCACCCCTTTTCCGCCTTTCTTCCAATGTTATCAAATGCAATGCTTTGAGCTGTTTTTCATGTGACTTATCTTTAATTGAAAATACCATTTTTCTAGCTTTTCTCTGTACCTGTTCAAGTATGATCATATCCTTCTTGAAGTATGGGCTCCATATTTGAAAGGCATATTCTAGGAGTGGATGCACATATCTTTTGTAAATTTTCACAATCAGGTCTTTTGTAATTAGGTAAAACGCTTTTCTGATCATGTACAAAATTGAATTGGCTTTTTTGGTTAAACCATTTATATGTACATCCCACTTGAGGTCATGTGATATTGTTACACCAAGATCTCTCTGAGTATTGACCAGTTGAAGTGGCACCGAATCTATTAAATATTGCAGTTTTGGATTCTTGTTTCCTATGTGTAGGACAGTACATTTTGCAGCATTGAGTTAGATTAGCCAGTCTTTGGTCCATGACATTATTAGATTTAAATCCTCTAGGATGATACCATGAGAGATAAGAGGGTTTTCCAGTATCTTTGTGTCATCAGCAAAGATTGACATTTCAGATTGAATTGCACATTTCAAGTCTGTGATAAATATACCAAACCGAATTGGACCAAGCACGGACCCCTGAGGCACCCCACTGTGAACATGAACCTCAGATAATGTTTCTCCAACTCTTACTCAGAATTTTCCTAGGCATAAGTAGATCTGCAGTAAGAAATACTTGTTATAACTAATAATTTAACACTTAAATGTCTTGATTTTTTGAGGCCTTGGACACTATTTACCAAAATGTTCATTTGCGGGCTGGATTTGAACCTGCGTTTTTCGTCATTACTAGTGACGACGCCTCTTCCATCTGGGCTACCGCAGCTCGTTCCTTGCCCGCCAATTCGCAGGTCAAATCCGGCCCGCGCTTGAAAATTTTGTAATTATTCAAAAATTATGTACTTTACATGTGAAGTGTTTTAAAATTTGGTATTCAATAGCATCACCCGATTTCTTTCATGTGGGTGTATGAGGCGACGAAGAGATACATGTGTATTGCAATTATACCTAATGGGCTGTCTGTCAGCCTTTCACTATGAAGATACACAATCTTATGAATGGCTCTCAAATGTTGTCAGATATGGCGTAAATTACCGTTTTCACGGCCGTTTGCGCTCTGCCTACCCTGCAAGGGATATAGGCGTGATACATGTATGTATAAGATGTCTATTTTTCTGACTAAACAATTTTACATTCTAGGCAGCTTAGACCAAAGCAGTGTGATTCCCTTGGTAGATGGTGGCACAGAAGGTTTCAAAGGAAATGCTAGGGTCATCTTACCTGGCATGAGTGCTTGTATTGAATGCACTCTGGACCTGTATCCACCACAGAAGACATTCCCTCTTTGTACCATTGCTAACACTCCAAGGTAAAATGCAGTTATTTTTCTAATGCTTTTTTTTCAAAGATACTGTACTGTCTACTATCTTGTGAAATATTTTGCTTGATTATATCTTAAGGTCGAATAGGAATGACTACCCCTGGTAGGAATGACTACCCCAGCAATAAGGTTCCTTACTTATAATAAATCTCAAGTTGAACATAATTTACTGCAATTCCAGGTTACCAGAACACTGCATTGAATATGTGAAAGTCCTGCAGTGGTCCAAAGAGAACCCTTGGGGAGCCACCACGCCCATTGACGGTGACGACCCACAACACGTCGGCTGGGTGATGGAGAAGGCTCAAGAACGGGCCTCCAAGCACGGCATCACAGGCATCACATACAGATTAACGCAAGGAGTGCTAAAGAATATCATTCCCGCTGTTGCCAGTACCAATGCTGCTATAGCCGCTGCTTGTGCTACTGAGGTATGCATCGGAAACGGAAACAAACTTCAGAATAGACAGGCTTGAAATAGTTAAAAACTTCGAACCTCTTATAGCACGTTCACAAAATGTCAATATGGGCAGGGAAATAGTAAGGAAAGTGGCCAGCGCGAGTGTGTGAACAGGTTACTCGCGCTGCTACTAGTCATGCCTCTGCCACTTCCCGTGCTCCCTGGAATGTCAGTTTTTAGTGCGCGAGTCAAAGGAACGGCAGCACGAACGTGTGTGGAATATATTGCTATCTCGCTCACTCTTATTGGTGCGAGAAGTGTATAACGGCAGTATTTCGAGCAATATTCGCGACCGCGGCAGGAGCAGGAACATGTGCATAGTGTGAACGTGCTATCAAACCTTATTCATAGGTTTAGAAACCTTGTACGACGCATACAATGGCCCAGTTTTGCATCTGCCTTCTACACTGAGGGTCCTGGGTTAGATATGGGCTTACATTGAAGATAATAGGGTGCTAACAGTTTTACTTTTCATAAGGTATTCAAGCTAGCATCATCCTGCTGTGCCTCAATGAACAACTACATGGTGCTCAACATGTCGGAGGGCGTATACACTTACACTTTCAATGCGGAGCGGCGCACGGAATGCGTCGCGTGCAGCAATACCAAGCGAACAATGGATGTGGAACCGTTGGCCACTCTGCAGACTATCTACGACGAGCTGCGCGAGAATCCCGCGTACATGATGAAGACTCCTGGTAAGAATTTTACTGCCTTCTTCTTCCTCTCTTTTCTCTTTTCGTGTGGGACACGGAGTCGTTCAACGACACTATGAACCCTGGTGTCAGAGTTTTTCAACCGCCTACTACTTGTAGTGGGCCTCTGACATGGTTGTGTAACGACCACCATCTAGAAATCATAGACAGCAACCGGGACCGACGGCTTAACATGCCCTCCGAAGCACGGAACCATTTCTTTTCGGACAATCAGTTGGTTCACTCTGCAATGTCCTAACCAGTCTGGGAACAAATTCACAAAGTGATCAATATCAACTTTGTGAGTGTCCCACCGAGAATCGAACTCGGCACCTTTGTGTCGCACTACCACTGCGCCACATCGGCCGTCGATTCTCCCTCAGGTTGGGACATCTGCGGAGCTCACAGATTCACTGCCTCAGTCAGGACAGAAAAATAAAGAAGAGTTAGTCACTTGTTTACAGTGCTAATTCATATATTTTAGTCACCCAGTAATGAAAGCTAATCTGGAAGGATCTTGCCCAGATATAGTCCTTTTGGAGCACCAGACTATTTTTCGAAATGACTACTTAGAATTTCATAAAAATATTATTATTATTTCAGGTATAACAACAATCATCAATGGGCGTAACAAGACATTATACATGCCATCCATCAAGAGTTTAGAAGAGAGGACAAGAGATAATTTGAAGAAGAGAATCATCGACCTAGGCTTATTCAATGGAGCAGATATTCTAGTTGCTGATGTCACTACGCCTAACACAATTCAAATAAAATTAAAATTCACTGAAAACATGGATGTTGAACTGCCTGTCCGTGTTTAGTTAGTGTAGCATATTAAAATTAGTATTTACTCAATATTATTTATTTCTGTATTACAAACCAATAAATGCTTTTGATAAAACAACTTCAGTTTTAATGATTTCATAGATTAAGGTGCATACTCACTTGGAAATATTTGTTCTGCAACATAGCATTTATACAAAAGTTGTTCAACAAATTCATCTTGAACAAACCGTCCACACAAATAAATGAATTCAGAAACACATATTTGATACTGCCTGCAACCCTTGTGAAGTTGCTACTAAACACTTGTGAAATTGTTGATATACAATTTTATGGGACAATTGTTTCCAAAAATGCATATCTACCACATTTAAACTCCTGAGTTTCGGAAAAAATGCAGTAAATTGGACATGCTGAAGGCATCATACTGAACTTTTTATCATGGGACAAAAGTTACATCACTAAAAATCTGTTTGGCCTCTTATAAATACTTTCTTTGCAAAACTTATAAATCATTAACAAAATTTATGCTAGAAGAGAGAATGTCATTTATTTGTTATAAGTAAATTATTATATCCATAGGGCCAAACATAACTCTTCCACACAACTTTGGCAATAACACAGATCTTCAATTCACTCCCGGTGCACCAAAACATAAATTGCAAGGCAGGCTAACACAGCAAACTGGAAAAAGAAAAGTTTTTATTGTTTTTGGACTATTTAAGGCAATATGCAGAAGAGAAACTAATATTGATTCTATTAAACATTCTAATGAACATTAGCATAACAAAAGAGTACTAACTACTAGTTACAATTAAATTTCCTTTAGTTGCAGTGGCATTTGGGCTATCTAGGACCCACCCCTTATAAGTATTGCTTCTATGAATGAATTGATTTTTGAACTAGATTCTAGAACATGAAAACTGTCTTATTATTCAACTTACCTTAAACTTAGGATACTCATTCATGTATATTGTGACCATACCAACATATGGTAGGAAACCTCTAGCACGACCGACCACATCTTTCTTAGTGAGCCACAGCTGTCCCTGAGCATATAAACCTCGGTCATCTACACTATTGTTATCTCCTTTGGTAAGGAACTTTACAGTGCCATTGCTCCTGGAATTAAGTTAATAAGACATTAATTAATAAGGTTACTTATTTGAAGTGATAATTTTTTATAGAAAGATTTCAGATAACTCAGAAACTTTAAATTTGTCAATGGCAATATTGAGATCATGGCTTAAATGGCAGATTTATAAAATTAATAAAAGATACTAACTATGAACAAAAATGCATAAGTACTGTTCTTAATTGGTAAACCAAACTAGTATTTTATGTAGCAATATTTGGTGGGCATAGTAACAGCAACTTATTGTAGGGATGACTAAATGTTTTAAGACACTCTACTTACTTTTCATGCAACTTGAGAACTCTATGAACAATAGGTATGTCTCGCCCCTCAACTTTGAATACGACAATCTCTCCCACGCGCACGGGCTCCTCAGGATAGTTGGTGAGGAAGAGCAGGTCCCCTCTGTGGAATGCAGGCTCCATACTCCCCGACAGCACTACTACAATAGGACTCTCGCTGCCTGTCACAACCATCAGACCTTTCCATATCATCAGCGCCGACGACACTATCATACCAAAACTCAACACTTGGTAGATGAACTGGAAATAAATCAGATATCATCAGAAACCCACCGGCACCCTCCATTCAACGTCATCTCTTGTAGATCCCACAAATCGTTACCTGCCGCTTGTTCATGCGCTTCACATCATCAAATAAACTGTCCAACATTTTTATTGTTTTCTAAATTTACTTGTTCTAAAAGATTTCTTCAGTTTTTGGTTACTTTTCGTGTTGTTGAAAATCGGTCGAACACCACGTCAGACGAGCGTCATAGATAAATGCCATCTACACGTTCTATTTTGCGTTTCAATACATCAACTCACTTATTTGTTCAAACTTAAAAAAGTAAAAACAAAATGGTATACAATTTGCTTGACAATTTGTTTATAGCATTTGGAGTTTTGATTGGAGTAAATTACGGTTTCTATCAATGATTTCAATTTAATTAAAAAATAAATAAATATTTTGCTAAAAGTAGATCGTGTAAAGGGTACCACGCGACGTTTTGACAGCTATACAGTTGTGCCAACATTACAAACATTACCCTGTTTGTATCATGGAAAATCGCATTTCCGTTTCCCGTGTCTAATCTAAGTGTATATTTTAATCTAGGGTCCACAGCATATTTCAAGATTCTGCCTTCACAAACCTTTTGTACCTTTGATAAGATTGCTTATTTTGGTAATGAGAAGATTTGTACCGCAAGGATTTTAGAAATATCGCCATTTTACAGTGTCACAGGGACCTAATGACTAATGACATGTTCACACCATGCACTGTGCACATGCTCCTGCTCCTGCCGCTGTCGCGAATATTGCTCGAAATACTTTACACAATTTTCCGGATGACCCTCAAATGTTTGTCAGATGTGGCGTAAATGTCCGTTTTATGCGGCCGTTTATGCTCTGCCTACCCCGGAAGGGAGTATAGGCGTGATATGTGTATGTATGTATGTATGTAGGTATACTTCCGCAGAAATATCAACGCGAGTGATTGTTTTGTTCACACACTGCTGTTATACTCTTCTCGCACATATACGAATGAGCGAGATAGCAATAAATCGCGCCCGTTCTCTGGCGTTCCTTTGACTTTCGCATGAAAAACCGACAATCGAGGGAGCACGGGAAGTGGCAGCGGCATAACGAGTAGCAACGCGAGTAATCTGTTAACATGCTCGCACTGCCCACTTCCTTTATTATTTTTCTGCCCATAGCTCGAGTGTGTGAACGCGGCACAGGAACTATGCCATTGGTTGACACGAAGAATAATTCATTTTCATTGATGACTAAGAAAACCTATATTTGGGGACACACAGATCTCTTATATATATGTCCTAAAGGACATTTTAACACATACCACATACCACTACACATAGCCCTGCGCTACCTACACACTCACCCACGCATCGGACCAAAGAACATCGTCCGTGTTATTACAAAAAATATATTTATCTATACTATACGATTTCTTTTTTGTGATATCTAATAATTAATTACACATACCTAACTTTAACAAATAGTTAAGTTCCAATATATTTAACTTTCTTCAGCGTTAGGTTTTTCAAATCGGATGCCTTACCATATCATAGTATCCGCCAATACCTATTTACTTTGTGATAGTATGCTTACCGTGGGCCGTGTGATGCCGGCTTAGAATAGCATCACCCCATTTCTTACCCTTGGGAGTCGTAAGAGGCGACTAAGGGACTCGAGGGTGTGTATTGCAATTTTAGGCGATGGGCTGACAACCTATCACTATGGCGATGCACAATAATCCAAATGACCCTCAACTGTTTGTCAGACGTGGCGTAAATGTCCGTTTTGCGGCCGTTTGCGCTCTGCCTACCCCGCAAGGGATATAGGCGTGATGTGTGTATGTATGTATGTATGTAGTATGCTTACCGTGTGATGCCGGCTTAGAATAGCATCACCCCATTTCTTTCCCGTGGGAGTCGTAAGAGTCGACTAAGGGACAGGCTGACAACCTGTCACTATGGCGATACACAATTTTCTGAATGACCCTCAAATGTTTGTCAGACGTGGTGTAAATTTCCGTTTTTTGCGGCCGTTTACGCTCTGCCTACCCCGCAAGGGATTATAGGCGTGATGTGTGTATGTATGTATGTGTAGTATGCTTACCGTGTACTTACCGTATATAGGGTGTATTCGTGACTGATAATGAAAACTCCGAACGGGCTGGGGTTAAGGAACAACTTCCCCCATGGGACAGAAGTCGAAGTATGAAAAAAAAAGATATAGGACCTCCCAATCAAAATGTACCCGCCGCCGACCAAGTCAGTTTATATGGCAGGTCTAATTTTTATCATATTTCAACCTGTGTTCATTGGGAAAAGTTCCTCAGGACCTGACTTTTCAGTATAGGTCACAAGTAAAATTTTACCCTTTATTATGTTGTCTGGCTACCGGTGGGTACAACTTTTATCGTTGTTTCTACAACCACGTACAACTTTTCGGCTTCGACGTAACATCATAAAAAAACTATCCGTGTTTGGTGCTGTTCATGCAGTTTAAAGTTTTTACAGCTTTTTTATCTGCTGAGTTATCTTCGCGCCCAACATCGAGGGAAGCGGTTAAAACTTTTCCGCAGTTGGTTTAGTTTTAGAACGATTTTTTTTGTGGCTTATTAAATATTTTCATTCCATTCTAATTAAATAACACGTCGAATGTAAGCACTTTTGTGGGTATTGTATTGGCGTAGGCCACAGCCCACACACAGGCAAGGAATGAAACTTCAAGGGAGAGGAAAAATACTGTTTATTTTCATTTTTCGTTATTTAGTTACTTAGGTACCTACACTCATCTTAGAAGGTACAAAATCCAGGCTCATAAAAAGAAGCACTTAACCATTTACTGAAAGTACCTAGCTAAAGTATCTAAATGCTCATTCAACTTCCAGTAATTCCATTTAAGCCAAATGGACGAGTCGTTAATTTATTATTCATATACAAAATATATGTGATGGTATGACTATTCTATATTAAAGTACGTTATAATGTAAATTTATAATGCTATAACGATCGTTAGGTACCTTTATATCTAGGGACTCCGATTCTGTCGCAAAGATTATTCATTTATGCTGTAATAATGTGGAAAGTTAATTTTCATTGACAAAAATAAGAAACTGTTATATTTGTGTCGGCCGGGGATTGAACCCGGGACCTGTGGAGGCTCCCCACAAACCCTTCCAATTTTTCGACTCGTCTTGTAGCAAAAACAAAACAACACAATAATACAAATGATAATAATAATAATAATGACAGTATTTTTTTAGGGGCGCCGGTAGCTCAGTGGCAGAGCGGTGGGACGGTACTCCACAGGTCTCGGGTTCAATCCACGGCCGACGCTAACACTTTACAATTTCTTGTAAGTACAAAATAAACCATAATACATGAAAGTAGATTTATTTTGTAAAATATCATCTTCACCTTTTCCCACATACTTACTTTAGGCTTATTAATTTACACTATACCTTTTTCGAAATGTGTTGTTGCAGCCATTATGAAATTATATGGTTTTTCTTGTAGAGCTTCCCTATTAACACTTACCATGAAACTAGTTATCGTATTATATAGGTTTACTTAGGTATACTTAATCCTTAAGAAATATAATTGTAAATCTTTGAAAAACAATAGGAAGTCGACCAACTCTTTAAATAAAAAAAGATCTAGAGACAGGATGTAGTTAATAGATAAATTACATTTAGTGTAACTGACTGTACAATACAGTCACACATTACGTACCTAACTTTAAGGTAGAATGTTTGCCTTTGTGCAGAATTTCACTGGCCAGATTAGATATTTACCTTACCGTTAAATTACTTACAGTGAGTAAACTCTGATACGTTCTCAGAATTCGGAGAGTGGCTGGCAGATGTCAATATTGGCCGAAACCACCATTAATCTAAATCGTGAATAATTTATAATCGACGCTCCCCTCACTTATAGAGAATATTTAATATCATACCAAATCTATCATTCAAAGGAATTCGGCAGAAGGGCAAATGGTTTTTATCAATATTAGAATGAAAAAGTGCGAGTAACGGTCAGACATTGCCATGCATTAGAGATCTCAAACATACAATGATATGCACTCAACTCTTAGGGTAAATATGTACGTTACCCTAAGAATTGAGATTACTTCTCAATCCATGTTTTGGTAAGTCATTGAGTCTTTGATATCTCTTTTTTAACTTCTTGTAAATAAAAAGATAATTCACTCGGTACCTACCTTCTTATATTTTTGAACAACAGCAATAAAATGGTGTCAGTGGTAGAGCTTGCCAAAAGCCAGCGATACACCAGGGATGCAGTCAGGCTAGCGCTAGCCCAGTGGCGGTACATAAATACCAACGAACTTGCCGATCGCTTGTTTACGAGACCAGCCTGGGGACAAACAACTGGCCAACCGAACACTCTTTATATTTGAGTAGGTCATATTTGCAACCAATAATATATGATCACAGTAGTGGTTGTATTAGCCAAAAGCAAGTTTGTAACGAAATCGTTACCTGCAAGTGCATTTGTATTTTGGTTGAAAAATTATACCTGCCCACCGAAGTAGGGGTAGATATAGTAAGAAGTCGATATTGTTGAGGTTAATCAGCATATATGATGCGTAAAATAATAAATCATGTTTGAAGGCGAAAGCTATTGTGAAGGAGTCTCATCGGAAGCATGATCGCACCGTTTAGTAATTTGTTTATCTACATAGGTGTTATATAAAAAACAAAGCATTGAAAAGTTACAGAGCAAGAACTGAATATTTATAGGCTGTTTACGTATATAGAAATAACAACGATGAAATCACTGAAAGTTTAGTTGGGAGAGATAGTTTTGTAGCAAATTCAAGAAAATGAATCTAATGTTGTGATTCCAATAGCTTAGAGATGATCACGATATCTATATCAGATTTAAAGGAGAGGCCCACGAGACCTATCGTTAAGTACTCAGCGCAAGCATGGACTGCAATAATGATATCATTGTTCTCATAATCATAAGCCGTGAGATGTACACTGCTGGACCTAGGCGATTCCATAGACAATCAGCGTGAAAGTAGGTTTTGTAATTAAAATTAATTTAATAAATAATGCTAATAGTAAAACTTCACACAAAGCATCCAAGTCTCTAGGATTTGTAATCCCAAACTGGTGTTTTGTAAAACAGAGTACGCCCGGCGCGGTTGGTCAAGAAACAAATTCACAGCAAGCTCGTATATTTCCCCCGCGGCCTTTTACAAAGTTAACAAGGTGTAACTTGGGAAATAAATAACAGAAGACAGCTATTAATATTACAAATTTGCGCGCTTTATATTTTTCACGCGGTGATAAGTTTCTGAGTGTCTTATTTGGAGTGTTTTAACTCTCTTAGCAATGGCACTTAGCTTTGTAAGTGTTCGTAAAATGTTGTCCATTCTCTCTTACAAGAAGAACAGAATAAAAGTAGGTAGCTAAAAAAACAAAATTTTGATAATAGGTATATTAATATAGAACGTTATTCATTAGCCCACCGGGTAGAATAGTTATGCTTTCTGACAATTTGAATTGCGTAATTTACTTTTTGAAAAGTCTCCTTTAACGAGTTAGACAAATGAGCAGTCGTATCTATTGCTAATACATTAACAGAGAATAAACACGGGTATTACCGGGCCCATTTTTCTACCGGTGGTGGCGCGGTGCGAGCTTCCCCGAACCATTACTTTTACTCGTCCACACCGATGGTTTACACCAACTGACTGCTTAGCTCAAACCATTGTGCACAGAAAGAGACATTGGGCATGGTATAAGGAATGCATTAGGTTGGGTGCGTAAACTGTGTAGTTAGGGTGCGTCTCTATTAAGGCGGAGCGGAGTGGAACCCAGCGGTACACGAACTGATCAAACCGCAGTGTGACCGCAAGAATGTCGGTATAGGCACTCGTCTTGTCAGCCGAGGACATTATTATGTTCAAAAGAAGAAGAACCATTCTGAATGGCTAAAATTTGAAGGCGTTTTCGTTAAGTTTGATAATACTTACGTTTTTTGTGTGTTTTCTCTCGATAAAGGTTGCCGTCAAATATAAGAGTCAAGAGCAGGCAAAAAATATTATTAAAGTACACAACAAGGGTAGTCCTCTAAAGATGCATAGTCTTGGTCCCCACGTAATGAACCACAAACGTTGCTCCGGTGTGGAACCACTTACACACAAACGCCTTAATTGGGGGTAACTACTTTTCACCCCTCGCCTCGTCCTGTTTCGTTACAACGTACTTTCGGCCAAATTAAGCAGCCAACTAATTTTTGTGAGTTTTAGTGTAACTAAGTTCATTAAGTTTGATACTTCAGTTTCTGATATTTCAGATCTTCTGTTACTATACAAAATACAACATATTTATTATCAAAAAAACAACAAAATAGGTGCATATAATTTACTTTTGATTATGCTAACCATTTACACAAAACTACATTTACCTTCCTAACACTTGTTATTATTTATTGTTTTTGTGCCTTCGTATTATTAATTAAGTATTAGAAATTATATCATATAGGTAGGTAATTACAGAAATGGTCAAATTTGTTTTAATTGTCTCTCATAGGTCCTGATTGTACCGACCTGCAAGTGTTATATTCACAGACAATTCGATAAGCTAAAAAAATATAGTATATTTTTCTAAAAGACTTAACCTTTTCGAGACCTATGTGGTTTTTTTGTTTAGTTGATCATCCGTGAATTTATAATCATTTTTAAATTTTTTCTATTCATGACGTCATGTAAGAAAAATCATTGCAACGAACAACTCCATTCGTAAAAATTTCAGACTTTGTTTACATAAATTTTTCACTGAACTTTGACTGACGTACAGGGATTTAATGGCACAGATCTCTTATATATAATTGTCCTAAAGCCAGCTTAGAATAGCATCACCCCATTTGATCTCGTGGACCAACATTTTACCGCGTGGTGCCGGCTTAGAATACCATCACCCCAATTCCACTCGTGGGTATCGTAAAATGCGACTACGGGATAAATTAATCCAGGGAATGGGCAGAAGCGTTTCCTGTGAATGGAACATCTTGCACTGCACTCGCCACATACCTCCTTATAGGGGGAGGCCCGGTTTAATGGTTATCTTCAAGGAGATCATGAAAGAGATTCGTTCATTCTTGGTCAGTATGACGTCACACAGGTCAAATGAAGGAGTTTACTGGAGTTTCTTTCATAAATAAGAGTAATCTTTTCTTACTAAATATAAGAATGTCTTAAATAAGACTAAAATAACTCCAAATGGTTTTCTTATTTTATGTCTTCCAGCTAAGCTTTACATAACGAATTGAGACAACTCTCTCCCTCGGGAAGATACAAGCCGGTGCTATCTTACCCCTACCAATTAAGACAAAGGTCAGGCTATACCTAAAGAATTTTCGTTACTAAACATTTGGTTCATTACCTATGCCATATGCATTTTACACACCTAACCTACCTATTTATGTAGCCTATAATATAATTCGGTTTCTAGCGAATATGCTGACGGTATAGCTGAAGGATTTTATTCCAATTCCATGTAGTATTTTTCTTAATTACGTGTCGAGGAGCATAGCAATGAATCTTCATCTATGTATATTTATACGCTTCCGGATTCATCCTGCTAAATTAGTAATGTAATGATTCACAGATTTTTCAGAGATCAGCTATACACAACCACTTACATGTATTTGTGAATAGATTGCCTGTTTGCTCAAGAATAATACAATAATACCGAGAAATATCTTCAAAAATAGAGTCAATAATCATGTACTTAACCTTAGTAACCATATAATAATCATAATATATGGGTAGCTATTAAAAAACCCACTAACATAAAGTCTCATTAATGAAATATTTTTTGTTTTTTAAATGAAAACCGCAGCCAAAACTAACTAACTTCATCATTAAAACGAACATAGCGTCATTATTTTTCAATAAGCATAATAATACCTACCTGCCCCACAATCACAGTCTCCAATCATAATCATAGATGTGGAAAAACCGTGGCGTGACCAAATATGGCTCGTCAACCTAATATTATGCGAAATGAGAAAGTCCAAATGAGTTTCCTAATATAATACGGGGTTTATTTCTGGGAATAGCATTATTAGATCCTCTTTTTCTGCTGACACAAAACTGCTATTCACGTCTATGAATAATGCATACATTGCTGGTTGCAGTTTTACTGTCAAACTTCTAGTGGAAGCAAAACAGTCAATGGATACGCAAGCTGTAACACAGTGTGGATTATCTAAGCGCGTACCTTTCGACAGTATTTCGCTCACAGGCAGTGCTTTTGCCCGGTAATTTGTATTAGAGCCATTAACTTTCCGTAGTATCCTTTTATTTTTTTTACATCCTGCTATTTCGGTAATGTTATTTATTACGAGAGATGTTTTAAAATAATTTTATGAATACAACGTTGTGTAAGGACGTAGTGATACCTAATGGAACACGAGTGTGTTGTTTCACAGGAAATGACGTTCGTGGATAGAGATTTGAATTTAAAATATATAATGTAACAGCTCTGCTGCTGTATGCAGTGTGGTAATTTTTTGCGACAGAAAATACTATGAGATGGGCGTACGTCAAAAATGTATACTGATGTTGGAAACTTTTGTCCAAACGTGCAATGTAGAAGTACCTTACCGTTAGTTCTATTTGAATTGGTCATTGATGCTCTGAATACCTTTTTAAATAGAGAACCTTTTTGTATGGCGGGTTAGAGTCAAAAATGAGAACTTGGTCTCAACAATGCACATCAGGCTAGAAAGCTGAAAATTGGAATGAAGGTACTTCTTGACCTACTGATCAAAACTGGGGGTGGTGCCAAGTGGTGCCAAGCGAAGGAGGGTGGTGCCCGCAGTAGGTCATGAAGTACCTTTATGGCGATTTTCAGCTTGCGATGCGATATACAAGGTTAAGGACGCTAACCCCCGCCGCGCTAGTCTACCCGACATACTTCAAAATTCTCACTCACTGTGATGTTTCAATACATGCTTACAAATACTAAAACTATTTTTTAAGCACCACATCACAAACAATTTTCATACCCAACAACAAGCTCTGCTCTATCACCTACTTGAATTGTGTATTTCGTGTATTACCTATGAGATAACATCGGGTATCAAACGATCCCGTCATAGGTGGTTACAAAGTTGGCCCGGGGGAGTTACGTGCAGCCGAAATGTTCACGGAAATTACTCCATACTTCTATTTTATTTATGCGCTATTGCCTTTTAAAACTCTTTGCCGGCAAAGGTAAATAACAAACTGCCTTAAATTTGCTTGTTCACAATGTAACTCGACGATTTAATTATTTTTATATCGTTGATAGAGTTTCGATAACTTTGTAATGAAGGTATTAGTTAGTAGATTTTAATAATTATTTTAGCTAGGAGGAAAGAAGAGAGACTTTACTAAATAGGTAATATCAGAATATGTTTTAATCAGTGAAATAATTGTTCAAATTTATTATGGAGTAACAATTTATAATAGTAAGTCATTTTTTTCTGATAATGACTACTTTTAATTTAAAATGCGTGTCCATTTGATTTGAACTCACCTGTAGGTTTTCTTTAGTTAAGTGCCTACCTGTATTTCAGTCAACTACTCCGCTCGTAACAGCACACATGTGTGCTTGAAGTACAAAACAAATCTATTGTTGCAAAATTCGACCTGAGCGAAGTGGTTAATTTTAGTACTGAACTGTACAAAGTTGTGTCGTTATATTTCTTTTTCGCTGATTCTGGTTAATCTGAGTTTAGATTCGAGAATGCAGACGTTCCTACCGAGAAATTTGCACCACTTTTTCGTTAACAGTAAATATTCTTTAATCTCTCAAGTGGTGCCACTTGTGAAAATGAAGTGGCGTCAAGAACATTATCGTAATAATCAGTTTCAGTAAAGTGTGGCTCGGGTGCGGAGAGTGCGCTTGCGGGTGTGAAGTGCTTCAGCGAGTCTGGCTTTGATCTTGCTACCCACGATGCCGCCTTTTCACAGCCACCTATTAAAAATTTCTTTATCACTAACTTTATATAATTTGCTCGTGTTGTACCTGCAGGACATTTTACCGAATTCATAAGTGTCCCCATGTCTTCTTAATTTGTCTTTGAAAACAGTTGTAATAAAGAAAAATTAAACCTTAACTCTATTCTAACATATTTGATGATAATGTTGGTCTAGGAGAACAACTCAACAATTAGCATAATAATGCTAATTGTTAAAACACACCTGCGTAAAATTCAGTCGTGGAGTTTTGAATTGTTTGAATATCACATCAAAGATATGCCTAATGCCTGATGATAATAACTGATGAGTCCCGACCCAAAAACTGGAGAGAAATATCGGACCCGTCGAAGTTTTAAATCATAATTTGTTACCAAGACTGATTAACTTATGAGATTAACTTTGAAAACAATGCTTTCACAAATAATTCTGCAAACTTGAGGCATTCAGGCAAATTAAACTTTTAGAATTTGTGTCACGTATCGCGCTATTCTTCAAAGTTCATCTCCAAAGTTTATTGTTCCGTGAAAGTTGTTCACTAGAAAGCAGCATCTCAATTGGATAATTTTAGGGATCATCATTATACTAGTTGCTTAAAGCAAGATGTAAAAATTTTCCGTAAAAACTGAACAACTGTTTTCAAGGAACATAGGTCGAAACTTTTAATATAATAGACTTAATCGGCTGACACATTTTGTACGAGGTTTATGAGGTCCAAATTATTTTTCTATATTTTTTTTTATTTTTACAATAATACTTAAATATATGTAATAAATATATATATATATATTTAAATATATATTTATATATTGCATTATCTGATTCTTGGGAAAACTTGATCGGTTTATTAGGCATTGCAGTATATTCAGCTATTTTAATACCATATCTGTTAAACCTTTGCACGGTTAGCTCTGGGTGCTGCCGATTGCACCCACAGTGCAAAATACTGTGCAGTGTAATGCAACTGCAACAGTCGTGCAGACCAATGCATCATAAAGTTGCAGTAATAAAGGTTGCCGCGAGCTTTATCACCAGACGGTACACATTAGTTATTACAACTTTAACGAGACGCTGTATTCATTAGCGGGGCTAGCTGGTATTCCGAGGATTCTGTCGAATGGTTTGACATTGTTCACGGCATAGTAAAATTATAGCAGTTGTGTCATTAGAATTATTAATGAAACAACATTCCAATCAGAGCGGAGAACTAATTTAAATTATTTCAGCGTATCAATAATTGATGATGCATTCTCCATATTATTAAACTGAAACAGAACGTAAATGTAGTTTTAAATGTTAAGGGTCGGAATTTTTCTGCGCAAGTATAGTATGTCGGAGAACCAATAATGCTTTAAATAGGTATTATAGTTTAGGATGATGACAGCTAGCTTTAAGTAATACATATTACTTCTTCTTCTTCTTCTTTTCGTGTGGGGCACCGAGTCGTCCAACGACCCGATGAACCCTGGTGTCAGAGTTTGTCAACCGCTTACTACGTGTGAGTATGTGTTTTACAAATAATTTGACACTAACATGTGTTCAATACTTTTGCACTTTGTACAAACGGTCGACGTGGCGCAGTGGTAGTGGAACTGCCTGGGATGCAAACGTTCCGGGTTTGATTCTCGGTGTTGATAAGTTGGTAACTTTGTGAATTTTTTCCTGGTCTGGTTAGAACATTGCAGGGTGAACCACTTGGTTGTCCGAAAAGAATGATGGTTCCCGGCTTCGGAGAGCACAATTGCACAACCATGTCAGAGGCCTACAACTAGTAGTAGGCGGTTGAAAAACTGACACCATGGTTCATCGGGTCGTTGGATGACTCGGTGTCCCACATGAAAAGAGACTTTGTACAAATGATTATGGTTTTATTGGATCTACGCGTGAAATAAGCTATAAGTTATAGTCGATGCTAAGCGTGATGAGCTGAAGGCGCGTCCACCCGCAGTCATTAACTACACTTATGTGAATGGCAAATTCATCTGCCCACTTTGCGCATGAGAGTTCGCAGCAAAAATTGGCTACAGTAGCCATCTCCGAGCGCATCAGCAACGCTCTGACAAGGAGTTTTCTAAAAATCTGAAGTTGTCACTAGGCGGAAATCAGTCGGTAGAATCATCATCACGCGTGGAATAATTAGAAGGTAAACATGTGGATATTTACCTGATTAAAGCATAAGGGTCTCACAAAAAAAGTGGGTTAAACACGTGTTCAATATAAACAAACATTCCACAAAAAACGCATTCAGCGCATGTCTAACTTTTTTGTGTTAAGGCTCTAAAACAAAGTATTTTTCGAACATAGCGTACGATATAATACGACGCTACAACGTTCAACCGCAGAAGTCTAAGTTGGCACATCGATTTAAATTGCATTGATTCATTATAAACTTTTTCATCTTGCCAGTATTTCCAGTCCCTTCGTATACTTACCGTAAACACTTACGTTAAACTCCTTAAATTCCTTGTAAGGAGGTCTCAACATCGGGATTACCCGAATAATTCGCTACAGTGTGAAGGGAATCACCCGCCTTAACAGTTGTGTAGTAGGTATGCGCGCTGCCGACGACGTCAGATAATTAACCAGAGGCATGCGCCTTAAATCCTCAGTAGGGATAGACGTAGAAAGGTAGAAATGAACTCAAATCAAGTAAATTTTTATAATAATGTTTTTTTAATACTACCTACATTGGGGAGGATAATAAGATTAAAGACAATATACACAACACACCACTTATTTATGACGACTGTCACACGAAGGGTCACACGCCCTGTCCATTTTTTAATTTTTCGCTTGCTGTCGCGTATTTGCGTCTAGTAGGATAAAATGTGTGTTTATACACAAATATCATAGAATGAAAATGCTTTCGTAATATTTTCTAAGTTAGCAATCTGATTAAAAATGTAGGTAGCTGAAAATGGTACAGCAGTTTTATATACAATAAACCACACAAAAACAGCCTACTTATACTCGTACGATAACAGAAGCAAAAGCGTGTAATTTAATATCAATTACGAACGAACTAAAAATAGAAGTCAATCATATCAAAACATATATAGGTATAAAATCTAGTTACAACTTACTGGCGTCACGTTCTAGTTGATATATATTTTAACTGCATTGTCAGTAATAATAGGAAGATTCTATGCCAGTGACATTTCTACATACATTTTTCCTTATTTCTGTGGCTCAAAACGTTGCAGACTCCAGATTCGTCTTCCTGAGGCGCCTTATTACTCTTTACAATCGCTGCCAGATGCATATTAATTGAGGAAAATTGTTGCTTAACTAATTCGCTTACTCGTGCCGTGCAAACAGATGCCTCTTGTAAAGCGCTTCTCGCTGCAACTTGAAATATTTCTTACTTAACGAGGCTCCTTAATTTTGCATCCACTACTGGATAATGGTTATTTTCTATTAGAAGCAAACAGTCGCGCGTGAAGGGTGTACTGCAATCGTATGGTAAGTGTTATGTAAGTATTTGCGTAGGTATATTTTAGGAATGATATGTATGTTATATATTCCATAGTAGTTTAATTTGTTTATTGGTTATCTATAAACAAAAATACTATAAATAAAAATATAAACATATGGTAAGAGTTTTATTAAAGATGCAAGTAAAGATATCCTTCTCTCTCTGGTCGATCCTTCATGTTTGAATATTGTGGTCATGGTGGGTTAGTCTGGCACGGGAAAATTGTCTCTATCGGCTTCTATCAGTGGCAATGCTGACACATAGTCAAAATTTGTTGTTTGTTGATCTTTTGCCCGCCGTGTTTCCAATTGTCGCTAATATCTCAAGGCTGTCGTCACTCGTAGAGGTTAACAGGGAATAAGAAAGCGTTACTTTTGAATGTAATATTGGTGTTGCAACAATCTTCCTACTGTGCTTACGGGACAGCGGAAAAAGACGAACGCAGTGTAATATCTTGCATTCATAGGGAGCATCCTGGTCATTCACTGGCTGAATTTGCCCTTAGTCGCCTTTTACGACACTCCCAGGTAGAAATGTGGCGTACACACAAGGTTTTCCGGAGAACCGGTGTGTGTATAAGTTGATGCGCTGCTGACAGTACTTATTTGTAGATATGGTTCAATCAATAAAGTAAGAATAGAGAACGTAAAGTTCAAACAATAAAAATCCAGCATTTTGATGAAAATGCATTCTTGAATGGTCACATAACATCTGCTTTGAATTCTGTAGCGCAGAGGGTAGGCAGGAAAGGGAACCGAAACGATTCTGCTAAACGCTTCTTAAATAACTTATTTGCTGACCCTACTCACCTCAACAAAAGTTTTGCGTACACATTTTCTGTACCTACTTATGTGCTCATATTTTCTTTGCTTTTGTAAATACATTTCCTTTATACGGCTGTTTTGGAAAGAAAGGGACTAATTCTCTGAATTCTACCATTTATTACTGTGAAATTATTCTTGCGTGAAATATCAAATAATAGCACTAAGCAACGTAATAATGATACATTTTTGAAAAGATATGAAAATAACCTTTTATTTTATTGTTTTACTTTTATACTACTGGAACAGAAGCAATGTAAATTGTACAAGTATAAAACATACATACACATATATCACGCCTATATCCCTTGCGGGGTAGGCAGAGCGTAAACAGCCGTAAAAACAAAAATTTACGCGACGTCTCACTAACTTTGACGGTCATTCAGAAAATTTTGTATCGTCACAGTGACAGGTTGTCAGACAATCACCTGAAATTGCAATACACACGTAACCCTCGAGTCGCTTAGTTGCCTCTTACGCCACCCACTGGAAAGAAATGGGGTTTTGCTATTCTAAGCCGCCATCACAGACAAAAATCTAATAAAAAAAGGACAATACTTAATGAATATGTCGAATAAGTCCCTTAGTGTGAATAATACACAGAATAAAAAAAGGTGAATACTTAACGAAGATGTCATAGTAGTCCCTTAGCGTGAAAAATACACAGAATAAAAAAAGGTGAATACTTAACGAAGATGTCATAGTAGTCCCTTAGCGTGAAAAATACACAGAATAAAAAAAGGTAAATACTTAATGAAGACGTCGTAGTAGTCCCTTAGTGTAAAAAATACACAGAATAAGAAAAAGGTTAATACTTAATGAAGATGTCGTAGTAGTTCCTTAGTGTGAAAAATACACAGAATAAAAAAAGCTGAATACGTAATGAAGATGTCGCAGTAGTCCCTTAGTGTAAAAAATACACAGAATAAAAAAAGGTTAATACTTAATGAAGATGTCGTAGTAGTTCCTTAGTGTAAAAAATACACAGAATAAAAAAAGGTGAATACTTATTGAAGATGTCGTAGTAGTCCCTTGGTGTGAACTATCACAGGAGTTGATAGCGTCATATCGGATTCTTCGCACATAAAGTCATCAGACGGGGATCAAATCAGACCGGACAAGTGCCGGGTCACTCCGAACGGCTTATCTATGTCGACGAATTGACACTTTTAAATAATCGCAAAAAAAACTAATTCTGGTTAAAGAAAAACGTTCACTTACTTTGAAAAATATAACTATACTTCTACGAACCCGGAAACCTTTGCGTCGCAGGCAGTCGCACTACCACTGCGCCACATCGGCCGTCGGCCGTATAACTATACTAATGTTAATATTTAAATGGAACTTTACACAACCATGTCAGAGGCCCACTACTAGTAGTAGGTGGTTGAAAAACTCTGACACCAGGGTTTCATCGTGTCATTGGACGACTCGGTGTCCGACACGAAAAAAAATGGAACTATGCGTTGTGTTAGTATAAACTACTCTATTGATTACAACAATCTAAAACATCTGCTAAGCATAATAGTAGTTTATGCAACTGTCGTATAATGGGGGTCATTAGAATGCGAGTGCCTGTTTATCACACGAGGCGCAGCCGAGTGTGATAATAGTTTGACACGAGCATTCTAATGCCTAATTATAGCAGTTGCATACACTATTTTATCTACACTCTCCAAAAAAAATCAGAAACACTTTTCTAAACGTATGCACCAGCCATTGCAAGGCCCGATACAAGGACAAATTCAATACGAGAACGTAATATGGCTTGATATGAATTTTTGAAAAATCTTTACTTTAGCAGTTGTTTAGATGTGGAGTCTTAACAATAACTTAACTAAACAACTGAACAACATCTGAACAACATCTGAACAACATCTGAACAACATCTGAACAACATCTGAACAACAACTGAACAACATCCGAACAATAACTGAACAACATCGAAACAGCAACTGAACAACATCTGAACAACAACTGAACAACATCTGAACAACATCTGAACAACATCTGTACAACAACTGAACAACAACTGAACAACATCGGAATAACATCTGAACAACAACTAATCAACATCTGAACAACAACAGAACAAAAACCTATTAAAACAACTGAACAACATCCGAAAAATTACCGTACAACAACAACTGTCAGGTGCGGCGGAAGATAGCGATTTGAGTATTGGAAAAAAAAACTTCGTTTCATTTCTCAACTTTATCGAATTAAGAGTTTTCTCATTAAGTCATTACGCTTCTGTAATTTATAGTAAACCCTAGTTTTTATAGGCAGAATGCATAAAGTAGGTCATTATGCATCTGTTTTCGAATTCATAATTCGAACATTATGAGACGAGTGTATATAAACATATTATTAATCGCCATTCTACTACCCTCAACCTTTCCAGCCTCAGTCTGAAAAATCCTTTCAAACATGGAATTTTAGCGTCTTTTTAAACAAAGGGTACGATTTTATAGTTTTTATATCATTTGGGAGTTTGTTGTACCTACAATTGCGCTCCCTCATAGGTTAGATTCTTTTTACCATAGTTAGTACGTGGCGGTCGTAGGCATATATCGTGCGATCTTCTGGTTATGAGAGTCTGTATTTGCAATTTTTCGTAAATATTAAATGTTGTGTATGTATGTCTGTTTCGTATTAGAATGCAGGTATTGTATTTATACATCTGTGTTACCGTCATGATTTTTGTTTCGCTATAGACTGTACTGGAAGTGGCAAGGTAATCTTAATGAAATAGAAGTTTGACGAGCTTATTTTGTTGTTAAACTTCTTCTTTTCGTGTGGGACAACGACCCCATGAACCCTGGTGTCAGACCGCCTTCGACTACTAGTAGGCCTCTGACATGGTTGTAACGACCGCCGTCTTAGTAATTGTAGACAACTACCGGGACCGACGGCTTAACGTGTTCTTCGAAGCACGGAATCATCATTTTTTACGGACAATCAGATTGTTCGGCTTGCAATGTCCTAACCAGACTGGAAATAAATTCACAAAATCATAATATTATTTTTGTGAGGGACTCTCCGGAAAACTAAACCGGAACCTTTGCGTCGCAGGAAGTCGCACTACCACTGCACCACATCGTCACAATACTGTTTTTTTATTCCTTCTGTTATTAGAAATTATTATAACACAATATTTCAGATTTGACACTCAATGAATCCGCGTAGCACAATGCTACGACGTAGCAGACGTAGCCTGGCTACTGCTATTCAAGACTACTAATAACTCTGTTGATGAAAGAAAAGAAAACTAAACTATATTGAAATTTGATTTTAATCTAAATATATCTTTTAATACATGACGGTATAATTATAATGATCTTCTAGAAACTGTACTGAACCAACACATTGAAAGCTAAAGTTACACTCTGGCTGCATGTTCGCAAGTTCAACCAAGTTATTTGGTTTGAAATTGTCTTGGTGTGTTCTGCTTTGCTAAAGCACACATCAAATCGCTTTGTCTTTAAAAAACTACTGTTAAACTATTACTTTACAAAAAAATTTATGTAAACAGTCTTTAATGTTAGTAATTTTAAGAATGAAAGTAAATAATGTTTTTAATTGTTAATTTGTTAGACTTTTCATCAGCCGATAATTTCTGAAATAAAGTTACGGCTAACTATATTTTGTGCTTAATAAATAATTATAAAAGTCAAACTTTACTAAACTTATTGCAACCTTTTACAAGAATCGTTAGATAGTTACGTAGCTGCTTAAATATATAATGAAGAAGGCAGCGCCGAAAGTTTTCGAAATTGGGATGAAGGCGGGTTGTATGCTCTTCTGGTATGCTCTAAATAAGTTATTGCTGCGGTGGGTGTAGATTCATACAGCCCTGGCAACTTTTCTTGCGTCGATCTCGCTACCAGGGTGCTAGGGGACTCGTAAACGGGGATTGCCTCAATAGACGGCGGTTTATTGACTTATTAAATCGATCTTTTACTCGAATACACTCCGGGTCGCGGAGTGTTTCAATTTTGTTTGTAAACTGCGCTTTTACGCGCGTGCAGGGTTTTGTTGAACCGTTTTATGACTTGTATTGTTAGACGAACAGCTACAAAGTGGCGTTCGTGTTTGCCGGAGACTGTTTATGCGCGATCGCAATTTTTTTTATATGAATTGTTTCTGTTTTACCTCGTCCAAAGTTTTACCTTGCACGAAAATATGCAAACACTTTTCTCTTTGTATTTCTGTGTACTGCGGCTAGTATATCGGAACTAATCTGAGGGAATGTAGCTTATAAACGCTGGTATGCTCGTGAGATAGAACTGCAAACTCTGAGCAAATATTTCCGACTTCCCGACCGCGCGGTTCTCGCACAACTTTTATGTTATTACTTTCGAAAGGCATCTTTTCCGGAAAATGGTTGGTTTGAAATTCAAAACATTTAGCTCCCATCGAAAAAATACATAACCACAAAATACTAAAAAGCGTAGTCTTTGTTGAAATAAATAGACGTGGAAATTGAGTGCGCCTATGTGTCTCATTAAGAGAAATGTCACAGGAACCTATAAAATAAAAGATTTAGTTTAATTTTTGTCCGCGCCTATTTCCGTTCTAAGAGCACTGCACAGACTACTAACTAAGGGTACGTTCACATGGTGCGATGTATCTTTTTGTTGCGTCGTTGGCCCAGTGTAACAGATCATGTCCCCAATACTTTTGAGCTACTTCGTACTCTGTTCCGTTGTCAAAGGTCTAATGTCTTATCGATATTTTACGAAGCTGGGAAGCGAAAATGTCTGTTCCGTGGCAAATCACTTTCCGACTGTACATGTCTGTAGTATGTTAGCTGTGCATAGTATAAACATACCTGTACTGTATTTAGGCAGGTAGACATAGAGTGAGACCTTCTTGTCGATACCCCAACCCGAAAAGACTGCCCCTCGAGACCGACCGAGTGAGAAGTATCAATTACGCGATTGCCCATAAATAATAACTTGTCTGAATTACGTGCGTGAGAACCGAGCTTTATCAAACTGCTATCGCGAATCATCTCCATAAAGTTATATAAAGGTACCAAGAATTTAAAAAGTTATATAATTAGTTTTTAAAAAAATCTTCATAATATCAAGGCAAGTTGATAGATGTAAAATATAGTTCTAAGAATTTTTATTAGTAAGTCTTATTTAAATCGGATATTATGTTATATTTCATTATTATATTATTTTTAAAAAATAAAATAAATCTCCTATCATATTGTAGATCTCAAGAAAATACAATGTTACCTCAATCGAAACGCATGTAAGTAACAAAATTTTGCTTTAACCTCCCGAACTTTCCAACAGTAATCTACCTAGGCACTTACGTTAACTCATTCACCGCCGCAAAATTGAAAATGCCCACTCGCATCTTCTATAATTCAAAGGTCGGGAACCTATCGACTGCCGCCTTAAAGGCTGCTGGCTGACCGCGGTTAAAAGCTGCTCTCGGAATTTCGCCCGGGCGCTGTTTGATCCGGCAATTTTTCTGCCACTTATATCCGGCAAACGTCCGGTGGCCGTGCGGGGGTCGCGCGGCATTATTAATTACGGCCAGTCCGAGCATTTAATATTTCACCTGAGTGCAGGATCGGCCAGACCGCTCTTGCCTTAATCCGCACTTAATTCCCCATATTTCGTCGTTCCCAGCGTTTATCCGAAACGGAAACCCATTTTTAATTTTAATGCGATTAGTATCGGTCTGCTTTGAGACTATACGCCTTTGACTTACTCGTGACCGTTGGATAGAGGTCCGAGCCCGCGTCAGCGTTAATAACATAATTTATGTGGTTTTGACTACTTTTGACTCATAATGAAGAGGCTTTAAAATTTTAATTATCTGCTGAGTAAGAGATTTAGAGGAAACAGTATTAAATTGACTCAGATAGTAGTTATGTTGGCTTCTACTTCCTATGTCGATCATGATATTACTTACGTGAGACCCAATTGGACACTAAATTGCAATGCTATTGACTTTTAGTAAGAAGCTTAGTTCTGGTTTTGACTTCCTAGCTACTTATGTGATTTCTTCGGTACAGAAGCTTTTACATAAATAGGGCTGTATCGCAAGTGGTTTTTAGGTACTTACAATATGTTCTTAATACCGATTACCTATAAGTTGCTAAAAAAGCTTTGGTTTGAAAATAACAATTACCCTCCGTTGAAAAGTGTCTGTCAGTCTGCCGTGTGATGCCGGCTTAGAATAGCATCACCCAATTTCTTTCCCGTGGGAGACGTAAGATGCGACTAAGGGACTCGAGGGTGTGTGTGTATTGGAATTTTAGGCGATAGGCTTACAAACTGTCACTATGGTGATACACAATTTTCCGAATGATCCTCAAATATTTGTCAGACGTGGCGTAAATGTCCGTTTTTGTGGCCGTGTACGCTCTGCCTGCCCCGCAAGGGATTATAGGCGTGATATATGTGTGTTCGTGTGAAAAGTGCAGAAAAATGTTTTTTTTTTTAAAAGTTAAAGATTAAGTCAGTAACATGTAGCGTAAGGCCCGTATTTCTTACAAACATACTTCCACGAAGTAGCGATGCAAGTTCGCCTTCAGCTGTTGCATCGCTCGATTCAGCGAACGGAAGGTAAGTACCCGATTCTATCAGGGAGTCGGCTCTGCTCCAGCCCCGGACAAACTTCGCAGAAGACTCGCACGTGAACTTACAGTGAGAGATTTTGCTGTTTGTAAGTAGATAACATTTAGAATTATTATACGGAATTTGGTACCAAGAGAAATTATATTACTGTTTACATTCGACTTTGAAGCCCACCCAATGGTTTCACACCCGCCGCTTTCTAATTCCTCGTGAGAGTAAAGCGTTTTCTAGATATAAAAACTCAGGGTCAGTTTAACAATAGTTTGCTAATGGTGATTTATAAAAACTATTCTTTTAGTTTTGGAAATTATCAAGCACAACAACTTGAAAATCTTTGCTCTATTATTATTATAATATTGGTACTCTTTCAAATCTCGGGCCTACAGGGACCCGGTCCTTTGAGGCATGCGTGGGGCCGAATTATTATCCCAACTTATATAAAGCTACACAACGACCACTGACTCACTCATTGATTGACATGATTGTTTGCATTGAAGGAGTATAGTTGGAGGTTTTTGATGTATGGGAGAGTTTTTTGATTTATTCCGATGAGTAGAGAAAAATTCCGACATTTTCAAAAAACAAGATGGCGGCCGCGGGAGTGGCAACAACTTTTACATTTGTTATCGGATCGAGTTGATTGAAACGGCATTTTCGGGAGATTTTATGCTTTTAAATACAATGGTGGTTGTAAAAAAATGAAAAAACAAGATGGCGGTAATTTTTTTTAACCGTGAAAATGGTGTTTTTTTCACCCGAATTGATCTCCAAGAAGGAGGCGTGGTAGGGTTAGGTGATGTATGGGGGGTTTTTAGGGGTCACTTTGTAGTATTCAGGAAAATTCTAACATTTGGGAAAAACAAAATGGCGGCCGAGATAGAAGTTTTTTTCTCGAAAAATAGACCCAAATTCGGCGAATTGTTTTACCAGATGCGCATGCGTGGGAACTATCGCTGTTGTGATGTCAGGTGAGTTATATGATGTAGTTTACCAGAAAATTCCAAAAAGTTGAAAATTCAAGATGGCGGCCAGGTCATTAAAAAAAAATTGAAAATCCATTTTTTTAATTTGTCCCTTTTTCAGGTAGAACGAGTCGAAATATGTTAAAGTGATGTATGGGCAGTTTGTAAGTGTTCTGGTAGAGATTGCTAAAAAAATAAAAAAAATTGTAGAAACAAGATGGCGGCCAAGTTTTACAACTTTGTTTGAATTTCTTCGCCAATTTTGCTCCGGGTAGACCCCAAAAGACCCGAATTGTTCTCCCAGATTTACGTTAGTTACAGTTTTGAATATTATACTATTAGATTAGGTATATGATGTAGTTTACCAGAAAACTCCAAAAAGTTGACATTTCAAAATGGCGGATGTGCTATAAAGATTTCAGTTTGGTGAAAATTTTCAATATTATTTTGATTAATTGCACCCATTTACATGCGTTTGCCATACAATGTTTGTTTGCAGTAATTTATCCTTACCATTGACCCTATCGATCGGCATCATAAAAATACAGGGTGTTTATTTTTTTTCAATTTTTACCGGTTCGACTCCCGGCGACTACAAGTGATTTTTGGAAAAACTTTGAATGTAGTTAATGTTTTTACTATAAACTAAGGGTAGCTTTCTTTCAGCGAAAAACCGTAGGTCGAATATTTCGAACACTTGCCCTACAAAGTTTACAATTTATGAGTTTATTATGAAAATGTGGTTCCCAATACATTTCAGAGGTGGCACCACTAGGGTTTCTGAAACGCGGTATCGAAATTATTTTCGTTTAATTCGCTTATTACGAGCCTTTCTGATGCTTTGCGATAGTATGTTTGTTCGCAGAAATTAATCCTTGCTATTAACATGCTCGATCCCCATCATAAAAATACAGGGTGTTTTTACGATTTTCTATGACGACAAGTAATTTTTTGAAAATCTTTTGAATGCAGTTATTTGCGTGAGTTTGCGATAGTATGTTTGTTTGCAGAAATTGATCCTTACTACTGACCCTGTCGATTACCATCATAAAAATACAGGGTGTTTTTTTAAACAATTTTTTACTGGTTCGACTCCCGGCGTGACCAAGTGGTTTTTTGAAAAATTTTGCATGCAGTTATTGTTTTTACTCAAAAATAAGGGTAGTTTCCTTGAAGCTTAAAAACGTAGGTCAAATTTTTGGGACACTTCCCCTACAAAGTGAAAGTAGTCTCAAACACTCTGTATACGAACTAAGCTATTTACTATGAAGAGTCGACTTGCGTAGGGGCGGAGGGTCGCGGCGCTAACTTCGTGTGCCTCGAGCGGGCAGGGGTGGACGAGACGCGCAGCTGAGGCTGCAAGCCGAAGCTGCGTGGTGAGGGAGCACCTGCCTGCGAAGAGGTACACGGAGTAGCGACGCGAACCGTAGCGCCGAAGCAAACAGAGCAAAGAAAATTTTGCTTTTCAAAAGTCTTTTACGGAACTATGGCAAATTGATAAGGCGCACAGTATGCGTAGCGTCGCAGCAATCAGACAAAGGTTAACTGCCCTTTAGATAAACAAGTACATGACTCGCGGGCTGCTTGCTGGCCGCGCACTACCCAACGGATATGTACATTTTAGGTTCTTTCTTGCAGAATAAAAAGTGATTTCGTAAAACAGTTTAAGGGAATCAAGATTGCCGACATGCACTATGCCACGCGCGAATAGCTTATCGGTATCGGTAACTGCAATTACACACATACATACATACATAAATCACGATTTTATCCCTCACGCGGTAGGCAGAGCATTAACGGCCGTATAACGGATATTACATACATACATACACACACATATCACGCCTGTTATCCCTTGCGGGGTAGGCAGAGCGTAAACAGCCGCAAAAAACGGCCATTTACACCACGTCTGACAAATGTTTGAGGGTTATTCGGAATATTGTGTATCGCTATAGTGACAGGTTGACAGCCCATCGCCTAAAATTGCAATATACACCCTAAAACGGATATTATGTACTATTATAAGTTTTCAACATAAAACCGTAGGTCTAATATATTATATGTTACACGTCCCCTACACACACACACATATCACGCCTATAATCCCTTGCGGGGTAGGCAGAGCGTAAACTGACATTTACGGACATTAATATTTGATGGTCATTCGGAAAATTGTGATATGATGCCGGCTTAGAATAGCATCGCCCCATTTCTTTCCCGTGGGCGTCGTAAGAGGCGACTGAGGGACTCGAGAGTGTGTATTGCAATTTTAGGCGATGGGCTGACAACCTGTCACTATGGCGATACACAATTTTACGAATGACCCAGAAATATTTGTCAAAAGTGGCGTAAATAGCCGTTTTTTTGCGGTCGTTTACGCTCTGCCTACCCCGCAGGGGACAATAGGGGTGATATGTGTATGTATGTATCTTATATATATATATATATAGACTTTAGATAGCTTTTTGGTACGTTCGTAATCGGTTTCTCGCAAGGACATTAAACAAACATACATACATACATAAATCACGCCTATATCCCTTACGGGGTAGACAGAGCGTTAACGGCCGTAAAACGGATATTAACACCACGTCTGACAAAAGTTTGAGGGTCAATCATATAACAGTGTATCACTTTAGTGACAGGTTGTCAATACCCATGGGTAAGAAATGGGGTGATGCTATTCTAAGCCGGCATCACTCGGCAAATATTAAACATGAACTGTAATATCCTCGGTTTCCCGACTCGCTCGGCCATCAAGTAAGTTTTTAATAAATAACTTCTACGGAACTACATACATACATAATTAAATCACGCCTATATCCCTTACGGGGTAGGCAGAGCATTAACGGCCGTAAAACGGATATTAACACCACTTCTGACAAAAGTTTGAGGGTCAATCAGATATCACTATAGTGACAGGTTGTCAGCCCATCGCCTAAAATTGTAATACACACCCTCGAGTCCCTCAGTCGCCTCTTACAACACCCATGGGTAGGAAATGGGGTGACGCTATTCTAAGCCGGCATCACACGGAACACGTCTACGGAACTAATACTAATTAATACGGCTCTTATATCTCTCTTTTCGTGTGGGACACCGAGTCGTCCAACGACACGACAAACCCTGGTGTCAGGTTCTTATGACGTGTGTATGTTGCTCTACGATCGTCTGTTTGTTTGCAGAAATTGATCCTTATCATTGACCCTCTCGAATTTGAATCATAAAAATACAGAGTGATTTTACTAAGGGACTCGAGGGTTAGATTTGTATTGCAATTTTAGGCGATGGGCTGACAACCTGTCACTAAGTGATACGCAGTTATCTGATTGACCCTCAAACTTTTGTCAGACGTGGTGTTAATATCCGTTTTACGGCCTTTAACGCTCTGCCTACCACGTAAGGGATATAGGCGTGATTTCTGTATGTATGTGATTTTTTTCTTATTTTCACCGTGATTGTTCGAAATTTTTGAAAGCAACACTATATATAGTACAAATATACATACATAATAAATCCCGTAAGGGTACGGGGTAGGCAGAGCGTTAACGGTCATAAAACGGATATTAACAGTACGTCTGACAAAAGTTTGAGGGTCAATCGGATAACTGTGTATCATTATAGTGACAGGTTGTCAGCCCATCGCCTACAATTGCAATACAAATCTAACCCTCGAGTCCCTTAGTCGCCTCTTACGACACCCATGGTTTAGAAATAGGTTGATGCTATTCTAAGCCGGCATCACACTATTTAGTGTATACGTATTAAGCTATTTACCTCGGGAAGTCGACTTGTTTGGGTGCATAAGGTCGCGGCGCTACTCCGTGTAGGTACATCATCGCGGGCAAGAGTTCACTCACCACGCTGACTTACTTACTTATTGCCATGATTGTTTGTGTTCAAGGAGATAGATGGGGATTTTTGAATGTATAGGGAGTTTTTGGTAGATTCTAATGAGTAAAGAAAAATCTTCTGTCTGACATTTATAAAATAACAAGTTGGCGGCCGTGGGGCAGGCAAATATTTTTATTTGTTAGCGGATTGAGTTGATTGAAACGGCATTTTCGAGAAATTTCAAGTTTTTAAATACGATGGAGGTTAAAAAAATACAATGTGACTGTAATTTTTTATGAAAGATGCGACATTTTCACCCGAATTCATCTCCAAAAAGGAGACGTGGTTGGGGATGGTTAAGGTTGATGTTGAATGAAGGAATTTAGAGTTATTTTTGTAGTATTTAGAAAAAATCCATATACAAACTCCCACTTGCGCATGTGTGAGTGGCTGGTTTTTGTCTTTACAATCAGTTGAAGTATATGCTGGTGTTTACCAGAAAATTCCAAAACAAATGGATTTTCAAAATGGCGGATGTGCTGTATGGATTTAAAGTTCGTTTCGTATTTTTCCACCGGTAAATAAAAACCCTTCTGTTGATTTGCGATAGTACGTTTGTTAACATAAATTGATTCTTATCAATGAGGATAATAACCATACTAAATGAAGGAATTTTGAAGCACTCTGTATACGGACTAAGCTATTTACTATGGGAAGTCGACTTGCAAGGGTGCGTAGGGTCGCGGCGCTACCTTCGTGTGCCTCAAGCGGGCAGAAGTGAACAGAGTTTGCGCCGCAAACCGTAGCGCTCAAGCAAACAGAGCAAGGAATATTTTGGTTAATAGGAGTCTTCTACGGAATTATGGCAAATTCATAAGGCGCACAGTATGCGCAGCAATCAGACAAAGGTTGACTGGCCTTAGGATAAACAAGTACGTGACTCGCGGGCTGCTTGCTGCCCGCGCACTACCATACAGATATGGAAATTTTAGGTTCTTTCTTTCAGAATAAATAGTGGTTTCGTAAAACAGTTTTAGGAAAACAAGATTACCGACACGCACTATGCGATGCGCGAATAGCTTATCGGTAACTGCAATCAGGATTTCATTGTGGTTTCATAAAACGCTTTCCGTTACGGTAAACGTTATTGATCTGCACTTTGGTAATAAGTACAAAAGCCAACTACACAAGTGAAATCGCTTTCTGATAATTACAAGTGGTGACGTAAAACGCTGTTCAACGTCACAATAAAGATGCAAAACTAACTTAACCAACTGCCAAGCTGAATTTTCCTTAGGAAAATTAAAAGTGGTGACGTAAAACACTTTATAAAATACCAACTCACTCAAACTATGCAAAAGGGAAAGCACACACGACCCGCGGGCTGCTTGCAGCCCGCGCACCACCCAACCAACTAGTTATTATTATAATAGTATGACAAGGAAGTACCTAAGTAATAATTAAAAACCAGCAACGATGGTTAAAATTGACGGTTAAGAATATGGACAATCAATCTGTGACTCTCATAACTGCCATACAAACACCTATATTCATCTGAGCCTTCAAAACATAGAAGTGATTTTGCTTTTATATTGTACAACTAAAAACTGTATTGCGAAGTACCTTCCCAGACAGGATTTGCACAAAATCACAGTCATAAATAAATGCGCAATCGGACGAAGCATCCCTATTTACCAAACCGCTTCTGTCCGTTATTTAATAACAATATAACAAGTGTTTTTGCATCTAAACTGCACAGTTTGCGAACACACGAGGTGCCCACATAAATGGTTTTTTGATTCAGAAACTCGTTTGGAGGCGGATATTGCATCCGAGGGTGCAAAGGGGGCTATTCTGGACATTTCAAGTCATCATGGTGACTCATGTGAAAAAGTTACTTTTGCTTTAATTCACACTAGATTTTTTTGCTATATTATTTTGTTGATAATTGATACACACTTGTTTGATTATGACATTGTAGATTTTGCGTACCATATCAGACATCATACGACTACCGCGTGAGTTCCGACCTCAAAGGTGTACCAGTACCAGCATAACTTTTGATGCAGTAAAAATAAATGTTTAATGCTCTAAGAATGAAGCGTTTCAAAAATCAGTCTACTAAACTAGATCGACGGATACAATGTTAGTAAACTATTGCCGTTTTAACGTGCTGCATCGCGATTTAACCGGGTTTTTCAATTTGTTACCTGGTTAACATCCGATAATTTTATTGTTCTGCAGAGCGCACTTTTCAATTTGATTTCAGTCAGGACCATAATATTGTAGTGACAAATAATTGTCCGATAAGTAATGACGATGGAAATGAAAATTCTCACTTTTGGTGTTGGTGGTAATATTGAATCGGATGCAATCAACTTGAATTGTGATAATTTATTGGAAACTGATTTACATAACTTAACAATGAATGGGGATGTATCTATATCTCACCTGCGTAAAGTTCAGTTGTTGATTATGTAATTTCAATGATTATGACAACTTGTGCGGAAATCTTTGTTGTCATAATTATTCATACATTTCGATATTCCGCAACAGAACCTCAAGTGTGCTCCTACACTATTTTATTAATTTAGGTAAATATGACAAGCTTAGGTTAATAAATAATATGAGGTACCAAAATTCAAATTTCTTTGATGTACTTTACACAATCCTAAGCAACAACAAGCAAAACACAATTACCCGTTGGTTGTTATTTTATTTGCTCACACAAGCAAAACAAACAAAAATTGTTCATGGCAATTTCAAAACTTGTTTCTCCGATCAAAACTTTGGAACGCGACCAGAAAGTCGAGAGACCAGTGTTGCCAGACTGTCTCTTTTATCTTCACGAAATCCCCCTAAAATTCAAGTTTTTAGGCAATGAATCCTTATTTAAAAATCTTATAATAGAAATAAAAAGTCCCAATTTAAAAATAATATACTGGATTATAACATAGATCACTGAAAAAAATTTGGTGATTTGCGATAAAAACCTGTTTGTCTGGAAACCTCCAAGTCCCACAAATCTATATTTTCTCTCCACTTAGCCCTTAAAATATTGTCCCCCCATTACGACAAAAATCTCAAAATTTTAGGAGATTTCCACAAAACTGGCATCACTGTGGGAGACTTTGTCCTGCCAGCGCAGCTTTTCCCGGTGGACTTAGTAGGTAAGGAGTTCATTTAAATTCCACATTAAACCTGTGACAAGGGTCTCCTGTAAAGATGTGCTGAAAGTCTCGAGGTGGCTTATGACTGGTGTTTTTCTCTTACTTTACGCCTTATGAATGTGAAATATGAAAATGTATATAAATTGAGATATATACAATTAAAAAATATATATATATTCAAAACGTTAAAGTGAATTTAACATTTTGTACAAGACTATAAATAAATAGTATTTGGTTCAAATCAGCGTTACATGATTTGCTTAGTTTGTCGTCAGTGAGAAAATTCTCGAGAGTAAAAATGCTGTTGCATAGAGCTATGTGATAAAATAGTCAAAAATTAAGTGTGCATCGGAATAACTAAATTTTGTACGCAGCAAAAGTTGCAAGCAGTTAAAAACAAGTGCAGTAAAGTTCTAAAATTAACAGTAGGCTAATTATTAATGTAGGTATGTGACGTACACAAAGTGATTTTGTCAAAAATAATTGAATACAACAACACTTAAAAAGATCTTTCAAAACCATCAAAGTAAACAATTTGGCTGAGAAATATTAGACATTAATTTTCCTTACATGTATAGGCTGATGTAATAATTTTTCATTAAACGCGAGTAGTCCTTGCCGAGGTTTAGCAATAAACAGGAGCTAATAGAGAATTCACATCACAGAACAGAGAGGTTTGTACTGCATTTGGTACTGTTAGAACGAGCCTCGTAATCGGTTTTTTTAAAAAAAGAAATTTTATTTGAACTGAAATATTTATTAAAAGAGTGAAAATTAGTTTAATTATCTGTAGAATTAATTTTGGAAGCTGGCGGCTGACCCGGACGAGTGTTGAGACGAGACTACAGTTGGAGCGCGATGCGCTGGGAAAGAAGGTTCCTATGCTGATTTAGCATCAGGCAGGCGTCTGTGCTTAGTCAGCAAAGTCCCATAGAAGTCAAGGGTATAACATCTCCCCCCTTAAGAAATAAACTTCGGTTTTATTTCGAAGTTTATGATAAAGTAACCTTAAATATGGCTTCTAATACGCGGCGTAGGAGATATTTGACTATCTTCTATGTCGTTCTCGGATACATGATCTGAATTTTGGGGTTCATTAGCATTATTAACTATTTTTAAAACTTTGAGGTTGCCACCAGTTTTCAAAAGACGATACATTTTATAAAAAATATAAACTAAGATTATGATACCAAGTAGTATAGGGTAATTTAGCTGGTTGACCGGACACCAGTAGCTATCGGACACTGCCCAATTATTTGCGCCGAAGATGAAAACGTTAAGTAAATTATTAGAAAAGTCAGTGTCTTTCAAAACTTTTCGACTATTCCTATCACATTTTAATTAGTTATCATTATAACTGTTCCAGTGTCTCGTCAATTAGCCTTTTAAAATTTGCGAGTTCGGTTGTGTGCAAATACAGTGAAAAAATCTTGGAGCAACGCATTTTTCGAGGTAAGTTACAGCGTTGTTTATAATTTATTAGATATAAATATTGACATAGTGTGACTATTTGTGATTCTCATTTACGTTAATTTCATTAAAAAGCTTAAAATTTTTAATATTTAGCATTAAAATTAGATGTCCGGATAACTAGAAGCAATTTTGGGGGAAATTTAGCTATCGGCCTACAGGTCGATAGCTAGCTGATAATCATTCAATTTACATCATATTTTTCATTAAATATTGAAAAGCTTCAAACGAATTATATAATTTCAAGCGTTCTTATATCCGAAGGCAACGGTTTAGTTAACAGGCGGCCATGCACCTTCATACAATTATTTGAAATAATATATACATATTTTTTTTAATAATTCTGAAATTGACGGCCGATAGCTGAATTTGTGCATTTTAGTTATCGGCATAGAGTTTACGAATGTGGCCGAGAACCAAAAATCTATATTTTGGTTTCCGGCCACTTAATTAGGATAAATATTACAATTTAAATGTAAGTTATTTTTTTGGAACAATATTTTTCAACCTTTCACGTAGCGGAATATTATTTTCTACTTAGTTTTGATTATCAATAATGGTTTATCATGTTTTGAACTATGGCAAAAATATAAATATTGAATCAAAATATGTTAATTACTTTACATTTATTTAATTTTTCATTGAAAACCAATCCTTACTACAAGCACTAAGACTTATTTTTCAACGCATTACATGGTGGCCGAAAAGTAGTTGTTTTAACGGGCGATAACTGAACTTTCTGTCCGATAACCCCCGAATTCGCTTATTTCAGATATTTTATTTATTTCTTTCTTTTTGAAGCATTTTTTCAATAATAGGGGTTTCTTAACTAAGACTACAATATCTAATGATCTCAAAATCATTTTGTACTTTAGTCTCGTCCAAATATTTGATACAAATATATGAGCTTCAAGTCAAAAAATCGCAAGATTGTCCGATAACCCCCTAAATTACCCTAGTAACGATAGAGTAATGGGTTCCGTATTTTATTATATAAGATTCTTTCATTCCATTGTCTTTATATATTTGAGATGGCTTTGTTTGTGAAGCAAAATCCTAGTCTGTTTGATAATGTTGTAGCAACAACAGAGCACAGCCTGCGCCCGCGCGATACTAACAAAATACGACATCAAAAGTCTAATACGGCTCTCTTATCAAAAAGTATGTTTGGCATGACATCTGTTTTGTATAATAAAATACCAATAGAAATAAGAATGTGTAGTTTAAATATGTTTAAGAAAAAATTAAAGGAATTATTACTTAGAAAATGTTATTATACCTTAAAAGAATTTTTGAATGACTCACTATAATTTTTTTTTTTTTTAATTTAAACTTGACTAATTTTGATTTGAGACTTGACATTGTTTAAATTTTGCACATTGATTTGATTGATTTACCTATGACATTGTTTAAATTTAGTACTTAATATAATTTTGACATTGTTTAAATCTGTCACATATTTTATTTTAACATAGTATTTAATTTTGAACAATGACATTATTTGAGTTTGTCACTTGATTTATAATTTGTATGTCGAAAGGCAAAACATGTAGCTCTGCAATTTAACACTGACATCTGTATTCTTTTATTACTCATGTTTTACAAATAAAATATCTTTATCTTTATCTTTATCTTTACTTTCTTGTATTTCTTCTGTTTGTTCAATGAAAGACTGCAATATTTCTTTCCTTCCTTTTAGGTCATCTAGGTCAACGTTTTCTAAGGTAATAGGGGACACATTACTTTTATCTTATTTAGCTTAGAAATACTACAACATGAATCATTTATTAAATTAAAATCGTAATTTATAGCTGGTAGACTAATATTAAAAGAACTTCGTTTTGGAATAAGTCTACTGCTTTTACAGTAAGCTATGCAGTGACTGGGTAAGTTAAGTATGCCTGTACCAATTATATTAATTTCGAATATTTCAGAGTCTGTACAATCTATAGAGAGTTTACTAAGTTTAGACTGCACGTAAATCCACCTATTATTCACAAGAGGTTTCCATATGTCCACAGAACCATAAACGAACCGCGTTTCACATTGATTTGGCACTTTACTAATAGTCCGCGATAATAACTCACTTTCACAACTTAATTTAGCACTTGTTTGATATTCGTTAGTGACGTCACACATAAAGTTTTGCGCGGTGGTTCGTTTGCACTCTTTTAACGATTGTATGTTGCAGTAATACGTCTTATCCTTAGTTATAGCTATATACTTATTACTAGGGGTGATCATGCTAAACGTATCAGGGTTATCTAGTTGGTAAGGTGTAGGTAAGGCTACACTGTGGTACAGGTTAAATTCTTCGGGAAGTACTAGCGGAATTTTTAAGATGAATACAATTCTGTTATTTGAGTAATAACAACTTACGGAGCAAACATTAAGAATAGCATGAATCAAACTTAAATCTAAGCTTATAGGTAATTCTAAGTTTTTAGGTAGGTGCCTTAAGTTATCGGCAAGCTCTCGAAACAGCTGTTCTGGACTAATAATAGACGGGTGCAGAATGTTTTGGCTACTCAGCGTTATTGCGTTTATTATATCTTCCAATTGAAATGAGAGTGTCAATATGGCTGATTCAAGCATGTTTAGAACAGAGTTCAAATGGGATTTGAAGAGAAGATCGTCGATTTTAATTGTAGTATTACTTAAAACTTTCGAGAGGTTGTCGAGAACATAGTTTAGTTTTTCTTCATTGGTCCTAATTTTGTAAATCGTTTTGTTAAAAGAGGAGATTGTAGACATAGATATTAAAATATTTTCTTTCACCAGAGAGGCTAATTTCTTTACATCATTTTGAGCAGTTTCTATGGCATTATCATATCGCAGAGCGTCATCTTCGTCCAAAGTACCAATAATTTGTTTAAATATTGTTCCAATTCCTCCAATCCAAGCTCCACGTCTCATCCTGTTCTCGGCTAAGTGGGATAAAGACGAGTATTCTCTGACTATATCATGATAGCGCGTTGTGAGTGGCTCTATGAGGTTTTGACACTCTAGAATACTTATTGTTTCTGTTTGTTTACACATAAATTTGTAAGTGCCTATTACTGAATTTATGTTTTCTATATGGGACTTGAAATGCGCAATATTCACTGGTAAAATTACTCTTAAACAACCGTTAGCAATTTTGATTTTTCCGATATAATCAAAATATATTCCTGGGCTAGATGTTATCGGTTGGACATAGTCTTGATGAGCCAAAATTGGGACACTGAAAGTAAATAAATCTAAATCAATATTTGCAGGCTACCTATACCACTTAAAATAACTATACTATTTTAACTCAATTATTAATGAATGATAAAAATTGTATATATGAAACTTAACTATCCTAAACTAAGGGTTTCACTGTATGTCAGTGTTCTAGCCAAAACCGAGGTCACGATGCGATTAAAGTTCAAGGTGGGTCAAGGTTTATTTCTGCCAGCTTCATTTCGTCGAAATGATGTCGCACGTGACGTCTATTGATAAGCAAGGTAGCCGTATGATTGTTGTGCACCTTAATTATCTTATACGGTCCCTTCCATAGAGGTGAGAGTGCCTTGCGTAGGCGCAAGTGATTTTTTAAGTATACTAAATCATTTTCTTTATATTGTACCGGGCGAGTATGGGAGTCATAGTATTGTTTAGATATGGCTTTGGATTTTTGAATGTGTTCTAGGGCCTTGTCACGAGAACATTTTAGGCGATGCTGGAGCATCTTGACATAATCAGGGTAAGTAGTAGTTGGCGCTTCGTCATAGAGTGAATTAGGTAGAAAAGGTTTGTGCCCGAACACAAGTTCGTATGGCGTGTAGTTAGTAGTTGAATGGACGGTGCTGTTGTAGGCAAGCATAGCTGTGTATACGTAACGGGGCCAATTGTCTTGGTTTATGTTGACGAATGATTTCAGATATTCTTTCAGGGTAGAGTGACTACGTTCCAGGGCGCCTTGAGTTTGTGGGTGATACGGTGTACTCCAAAGTTGTTTGATTTTTAAAAAGTCGCACGTTTTTTTTAAATAAATCGGCGGTAAAATTTGTTCCTTGGTCAGAAAGTATATTTTTGGGTATTCCGAATAGGGAGATAAAATGAATAAGACAGTCTATGCTTTCTTCGGCACTTACGGTACGGATTGGGTAAGCTGCTGAATATTTTGTTAAGTCGTCCTGAAGGGTTAAAATGTACTTTAGTTTTGCCGTGCCGGATTCAGGAAGGGGCCCAACAATATCAAGAGCGAGGCGTTGAAAAGGAGCAGTGGATGTGCTTGTCATAATCATAGGTGCTCTGTTCACTCGCCTGAGAGCTTTATTTGCCTGACACGAGGGACAGTTTTTAACGTAGTTTTCGATATCTGAACGCATTGATTTCCAGTAAAATAGTTCGCGAATGCGATTTAGCATACGGGTGGTACCCAAGTGTCCAGTGATAGGGATGTCGTGATTCTCCTTGAGAATTTTCGGAATTTCGCTGAGTGTCGGGTATATGATTTTGTTGTGATACACATGGATTGTTATCCCAGTTTCTCTGAATAAAAATACTAAAATGTTATATATTTTGGCAAATATCAGTTTTTCAAAAGGGTTTTGAAAATCTGTAATGCCGACTTCACTGACATCGGGGTTTTCTTGGATTATTTTGTTTCTTGCTGCTTTTATAGAATCGAAAATATCAGCATATGTACTGTTGTCGAAATGATGAACTTTTGTATATAAGAAATAATAAGTCTTGCTTCCGATGCAAAGTTTCTGAGCGGAGTGTAAAGACCTTTCGGATAGTCGGAAATCGTCTTTATTTTCGTATTCATTTAGTATTTCGGAAACGAAAGGCATAGACTCATCTAAGTCAAGTGATGTGGGGATAATGATTGACTTCTGTGAGGATTTCGATAGGGTCTCATTGTGTTCTGTTATTATGGTGTTATGTATTTCTTTGTTTTTCAGGAATTTGGAGTATGTTTCTTCATCACTAGGAGATGGAGCATCATGGGATTTCTCGGTATCCGAATTCGATACAGAAAGATTAGGGACTTGGTTATCAAGGGAGGTAAGTGGTTGATTTTCCTCTTGTTGTAGGTTAATGTCTGGTGTGATTTTTTCCTGTTGTTTTTCAGTTAATACAAAGTTATCCGGAGAGACAATATCAGGTAATTGTGATGTTGGATTTTCACCTTGTGGAGTAATGGAGTTTTCGATTGGATTTGCTTCCAAGTACCGGAATAAGTCGTCTGCGACATCTGAGTTCGTAATGTCGGGACGGAGATCTGGTGGAGACATCAGGTCTGAAGGCTGAATAAGGTCGGAAGGTGAAAGAAGATCTTGGAGTTCTATTAATTCCTGCTCCAGGTTGTCAGGATGGACTTGTTGTGTGGGATTTCCGTTAGAAGAGTCAGTGTTTGATTCAGGGTTGTTCGTACTAGGATATATAGGATTAACTGGGAATCTAGAAAGAGCGTCGGCTGCAGAGTTGAGTTTTCCTTTGCGGTAAATTATTTCATATTCGTACTCTTCCAGTTTCAGTCTCCATCTCTGGAGCTTACTACTGGGATCACGGTGATTCATGAGCCATCTGAGTGGTCGATGATCTGTCACGATTAGGAATTTCCTCCCGTAAAGATAAGGGCGGAAGGTTTTGCACCCGAAAAGTATAGCTAAAAGCTCCTTCTCGGTAGTACTGTAATTGGACTCGCTTTTATTTAGGGTGCGAGATGCATATGCTATTGGTCTTTCCTGGCCTGAGGGACCTTGGGATAAGATTGCACTTATGGCATAATTAGAGGCATCACAGGTTAGTGTGAATTGTTGAGTGAAATCAGGATAGCACAATACTGGAGCGGATGTAAGTTTGTGCTTAAGATGGTCAAACGCTAATTGTTGTTGATTCTCCCATTTGAATGGTATATCCTTTTTTAAGAGTGTTGTTAGTGGTTTGGCAATTTTAGAAAACTCAGGGATAAAGCGACGATAGTATGATACGAGTCCTAGAAAGGATTTGATGTCTTTTGGATTGTTTGGAATAGGGAATTCGGTGACGGCCTTTACTTTTTCAGGATTAGGCTTGACGCCGTCTTCACCGATAATGTGACCGAGATAGGCCACTTCAGTTCTGAGGAACTCGCACTTATCGGGTTGGAGTTTTAAGTTGTTATCTCTGAGTTTTTGGAACACTGCCTCAAGGTTTGCAATATGGGAAGGCAGGTCATGTGAGTATATGACGATATCGTCAAGATAAACGAAACATCTTACGCCTTGAAGTCCTGTCAAAACAGTGTTCATTAGGCGTTGAAACGTTGAAGGGGCATTCTTAAGCCCGAAAGGCATGCGTGTGAATTCGAAATGTCCGTCGGGGACGGTAAATGCTGTTTTCGCAGTATCAGCTTCATTGACGCAAATTTGATGGAATCCGGACGCTAGGTCTAAAGTGGAGAAATATTTACAGGATCCGAGTTGATCTAAGATTTCCGAGATTTGTGGAATGGGGTAGGCATCTCCGATTGTGATGTCGTTAAGTTTACGGTAGTCTATGACTACTCGCCACTTGCGTAGACCAGAAGCGTCTAGTTTTTTCGGAACTACCCATATGGGTGATGACCAGGGAGACGATGAGGGTTTAATGATTCCTTCGTCTAGCATTTTATTGATTTGCGAGGCTACTTCGGCCTTGTGACATTCTGGGAATCTATACGATTTAGTATTGATAGGGACAGATGACGTCGTTGGAATACTGTGACTAGTTGCAGTTGTAAAAGAGAGTTTATCTCCAGGCAGGTGGAAGATGTCGGCATATTTTGAACATACCTCCTGAAGAGCTCCTTCTTCTTCGCAATTCAGATGCGACGACCGTAATAAATGAAGAACCCTTTGAGCACGCTCGTAAGAATTATTGGTATTATTTTCAGACGTCATGATGCTGTTCACAGGGAAGCTGACGCTGAAGGACTTCATTGGAAGGAGTGTAAGATTTAGGTTGGAATTAAGTGTCACTGGATCTTCGGATATGTTGATTACAGAGATATTTGCTCTGTTGTTATTCTTTACTTTCAGAATTGAATTGGGGAAAAGGAGATCTTTGGAATGATGGTAATCGATGACAAAGCCTTCTCTTATCTCTGGATTTTGGACGGAGCATTCTATGATCATCTCCGTTCTGGGAGGTATAAGGTAAGTGGGCTCTACAAATTGAAGTTTAATAGCGATGTTACCGATTTCCAGCATATCACGCAAATAATTGACGTTACAGCGGAATCTTTTAAGCAGGTCGGAGCCAATTATACCATCGTAAGGTAAGTTGATTTTTTCCACAACATGGAATTTGTGACGTATGTATGTATCTTTAGGTAAGTTTAATTGGAGTTCGAAATGACCTAATGTTGAAGTACACTCTTGGTCTGGGTCAATGCCCTTGATATCAATGGACTCATTAGTTAGCTTTTGGCGCTTACTGATGCATGAGCTCTTGAGGAGACTGATCGCTGATCCGGAGTCGACAAGCAAGGAAAGCGATGGTTTAGAGACACTCGTTGTCAGCAGGACATGAGGGAGCCATCGTTTTGTAGGATCAGTCGTGATTTCGTACACTTCCATTGCAGGGTGTTGCGACTTGCGAGCTTTAGAATTGAGAGGTTCAGAGGTAAGTGCGTTTTGCTTTAAGTGAGTATTAGAAGGTTTAGGCAAAGGGGTGCCGGCTTTAGTAGACTGTCCCGTGCGACACCGGGGCGAGACACCTACTCGTTTAAAGAATCGGACTCGGTATTATCCTGCTCGTTTTTGTCAGGATATTCTATCTCATAGGAGCTTTCTTGATTCTCCTGGTTATCGACAAAGTGCAGAGGAGCAGCCCGCTGATTCTGGGCGGCATAAGGACGTTGGTTTGTCCGGTTAGTTTGGTTATTGTAGAATTCTCTTTTTCTACAGTTTGAGATGTCGTGACCAGGATTTTTGCAGTACCGACAAAATAGCTGAGTAGGCTGAGTTCTAGGAGCTGAATTGGAAGAACTCGGGAGAGCCAACCTTGATTGGCCTTGGTTTTGAGGTGTCACACTGCGACGTGGTGTTACTTGAGTAGAATGTTTCTTATACAAGGTTTGTTGGATTCTTTCTTCAGATACAGCAGTGTTAATAGCTTCGTTAAGGTTTTTAGGATTTCTACATCTGACAATATTGGATATGCGAGGGTGCAGTCCAAGCATAAAATGATGAAGTGCTAGATCTTCCATGGCCGCTGTACGACCAGGGAGGTCTTTAACCTTAGTGTTAGAAAGTGTTGTTTCAGTGAGAAGCTGGGACAGACATGTTTCGATGCGCAAGGCATACTGACTGACATTTTCTGCTGGAAGCTGCTTGCTCTCTTGGAGGTCGGCGAGGAGGTGGCTGATGTGTTTCCTCTCACCAAATTGTGTTTTAAGAAATTCTTTTAATTGTTCCCAATTTGTAAATTCTTTGATTGAACATGCAGCTTCCGCTTTGCTTGTTAATTGACATAGGATGTATTTAAATAATATAGGTTTTTGCGCCTCTGATGCAAGTTCGTGGGCGTTATTGCAATTTGTAATAAACGCGTTAAGTGTGTCCCGGCTTCCGTCATAGTGTTTTACAAATTTTAAAATAGTATCAATGCTTAGTTCTGCCATTCTTAACGGTGATTTGTTTCTCGTAGCAGTGTCTTTAGAGTTTTGTCTACTAGTAGTCTGCACTGGAATAGTTTGCTGAATCACTGGGATAGACTGAGTCACTGGAATTGACTGAGTAACTGGAATTCCAGGAATAATCTTAGTGTCCTCAAACATTTGAACTTAGCGCAATAAATTGTGCGCAAAACACGTTGGATAAAAGTTCGTTGCGATGAAATAATTGATTGAAATAGATTCACTTACAGGAAACTGGCTGCATACAGCATAAACACGTTCATCCTTACATATGCGTAGGCGGTGAGCGCGCTGCGACGAGGTGAACGCGGAGCTGCGGAGAATGCGCTGCGATAGCGCATCGGATCGAGTTGCGTCTAGCTGATAAAGTGTGGGCGAGTTCTCGCACACGATGAATATGTTTTCACTGATAGACGAATGTATGTCGCCGGATCTGAAGATGTTTTGACACCACAGGTGAACACAGAAAGCTGGTGAAACTCAGGGGTGTCGATCAAGGACGCTCCGTTTCCAAAATTTGCGGTTTGGAACCGGGGATGAAATTGTTGGACGCTCCGTTTCCAAAATTGACGATTTGGAACCGGGGATGAAGTTGTTGGACGCTCCGTTTCCAAAATTGACGATTTGGAACCGGGGATGAAGTTGTAGGACGCTCCGTTTCTCACGATGAAGGGTGAGATCGGGGATGGACGCTCCGCCTCTCACAATAAAGAGTGATAGCGGGGATGCTTATGGACGCTCCAGGCTAGAATACCACTCTACGCCTGGGGATGACGGTGGACGCTCCGCCTCTCACAATGAAGGGTGAGAGCGGGGATGCTGGATGCTGTTGACGCCACGGGCAATAATATGCAATAAAGTCCCGAGGTGATGGACGTTAGGTTACTATTTTTCATTAATATAACCTAATGAAGCACAAAATTCACTTTTTTTATGAAAAATTCACTTATACACGTGATTAGAACTGATAGAAACTGGTTCACTCGCGAAACCGGGGATTTTACTATCCCTTTTACGCTGCCACCAATGTTAGAACGAGCCTCGTAATCGGTTTTTTAAAAAAAAGAAATTTTATTTGAACTGAAATATTTATTAAAAGAGTGAAAATTAGTTTAATTATCTGTAGAATTAATTTTGGAAGCTGGCGGCTGACCCGGACGAGTGTTGAGACGAGACTACAGTTGGAGCGCGATGCGCTGGGAAAGAAGGTTCCTATGCTGATTTAGCATCAGGCAGGCGTCTGTGCTTAGTCAGCAAAGTCCCATAGAAGTCAAGGGTATAACAGTACGATTACCTTATAATTAAAGAAAACATTCTCCAGCCTATATGCTTCAATAATCGTGAGTTCAATCAAAACGAACAAGGCTCCTTTAGTTAAGATGGCAGACCGGTGGAACAGTACTTCACCATCCCAAGTTCAAGCCCCGGCCGCAGCCAAAATTCATTTTTTTTCCATGATAATAATATAGCATTGCAATAATCTTAATGCAAAATAAATGAAACTATGATATGCCTAGCAGTGGGCAGCCTTTCTTACCTATGCAATTGTCTAGAATGCAAAAATGTCATCGCATTAAAATCTTATGAATGTAGTACGATAGATACAGGTATACTATACAATGTCACCATCAAGAGGATTGTCCTATGCAAGCTTTTATGTTAATTATTCAGATAACGAGACTAAACGTTGACTCACAACAACCACCTTTGTGGCTTTATTGGAATTTCAGAGATCAAAAATTTAATAATGAAACATACAGAATTTGTAACAGGTATGTACTAGTAGGTAGGTAAGGTTCTCATGATTGATACTTTTATGTCACGATGAAACGTCGTATAATGAATAAAATAATTTAATTTAGTATGAAATAAAAGTCTGCTTTAATAATTAAATACCATATATGTTAACATAATAAGTAAGTCGCGTAAACCTACATCATGAGTTTTTTCTATTTCTATTGTTCGTCAATCTTATAAGTTAGCTGTAATCGTTTGACGGCCGATGTGGCGCAGTGGTAGTGCGACTGCCTGCGACGCAAAGGTTCCGGGTCCGATTCTCGGTGGGACACTCACAAAGTTGATATTTATCTCTTTGTGAATTTGTTCCCGGTCTGGTTAGGACATTGCGGGGTGAACCACCTGATTGTCCGAAAAGAAATGGTTCCGTGCTTCGGAGGGCACGTTAAGCCGTCGGTCCCGGTTGCTGTCTATGATTACTTAGACGGCGGTCGTTACACAACCATGTCAGAGGCCTACTACTAGTAGCAGGCGGTTGAAAAACTCTGACACCAGGGTTCATCGGGTCGTTGTACGACTCGGTGTCCCATACGAAAAGAAAGAAGATAAGTTAGCAATTCTATCTTTAAATGAAGTACCCCTTAATTGTTGCCGCGTCTAACTACTTTCCCTATCTAACCTCGCGTCTTAAACGTCGTCCCAGATACGTCCTTTCGGATGATGATGACGATATTCTAATTAGCCTGTTTGTATCTAAACTCGTAGTACTTTTCGTAAATTGGTGCTGTTAGCATTCCTCAAAAAATAATAATAATAATAAATAAATAAAGATCGCAGTAGCCGCTGCTGCAGCCATTCGAAGCAGATCACACTCCACAAGCTCCTCAAGCAACCGAAGCCTCCACCGGCGGGGGCGCGTGTGTCCTTAATTTGTTCCCCATTTTGGGAACTACCGGCACGTGCCGGGTAGATTCAGTTCGATCCGTTCCTCCCACAACAACTCTTCAGCCTAGTCGCACCCCAAGGGCGTGATTGCGCTGGTTGTTTGAACAACCACACAAACTTCTCCAGGTGAGCTCCTGCTCCCCACCAATCAGTCAGGTGTAGGTTTAAAAACCCCAGGACTAAAATCGAAACAAACAAATAATTGAAATTAAGTATGTAATTTTTGATCATATAAAGGGAAAAACAGAAAATTTCCAAAGGTTTACTGTTTAAAACTCACACAATGTCTTAATAAAATATATATCGGTAATATTTTGTGAGAAGTAAAAGACGAGCAATAAACCTGTGCTGCGAAGATGAGGGTAAAAGTTTAAACACTCATCGACCATGAATAATTTAGCACGTCTATCTCAGTTATACGGTCCTTGAGGTCCGCCGTCCGATAGACCTACCACAAAAAGGTCTGCCTTAGAGTTACAGTTGTATCGATAAAGTTAAAAAAATAAATTACCTCTTTTATGCAAAATGTTCCGACCGACCAATTTCAATTTGTATGGGAGGTCCATTTTTTATTTTAGTTTATGTTCCATGAAATAAAATATTTGCAGCTTATATTTTTGTAAGGAAATTGGAAAATTCGACTGCAGTAGGAATGATAATAAATCTACAAAACCGTTGTTTATTATTATAATAGACATTAACATTGTAACAAAAACAGAAATTAATCCAAGTAGATACGAAAATTCACAAAAATAAAGGCTAACAAACAAAAAAAAACAATCAATTAATTCAAAATAAAGTTACTGGATAGAGCTTTTTGGCGATAAGCCGACTCTACGACCTACGACTGTACGTGATTGCAAAAAGTTAGGAATGAGTTCATATCAGGCCATATTACGTTCTCGTATTGAATTTGACCTTGCAATCGCCGCTGGTGCGAACGTTTGGAGAATGTAGATAAAATAGTGTATGCAACTGCATAAAATTAGGCATTAGAATGCTCTCATGCCTAATTTTATACCTCGGCTGCGCCTTGTGTGATAAACAGACACTCGCATTCTACAAAAAAAAAAATGCTATTATACAAATATACAAAAAAAATGCTGTTAAGAAAATGTACAGTCTCGTCTGCCTCTCTCATGCTGTACTATAAGTACATAACTAATAATCCCAATTAATCTTTTGCAGCAGAGTGTACAGCTGGTAAAAGTTGCCCTTTGCAAATTCTAATCTAACTGATATCCCTCGCAATACAGCGTGGTAATGCAGTGAGCGCCATGGGTACCTTCGGTTTATATTATCTTCTTTTAATTAAATTAAATATATCTTTATTTCAGACTTACATCCATATACATTTTTCAAATTTTTCACATTATAATCTAGTGGTTCAGTATAAGTTATAAAATAAGTCACAATAACACCTATTTTGTACCTACTTATTTTAAAATTTTACACCAGTGCTTAAAAAGCGCAAAATAGACGAATTCACAAATGTTAATCACTAGTTATTAGAACAATTTAACATAGTTTGTCTAAATTTTGCGGCACGGTGTCGGATCAAAGCATCAAGCCCCGCCAGTCGGGCGTCGGCAAACATTTCGGAGGCGCTGCAGAACCTCGGAAGGCGAAACAGAACTCTAAACGCGTCATTATATTGAACTTTCAATGTTCGGTACTCTTCCTAAGTGTAATTCATCCACAACTGTGGAGTGTAAAGTGGTTGACAGTATGCTGCGAATAGTTTCAGCTTAGCCTCCCGAGCGCATTTGCAGAATCTGCGCGCAATCATATTCGCGCGCACAGCAAGCGCACGCCTTTCGCGCTCCAGGTCGAGCCGTCCTTCAGATCCTGACTCAAAATGTGACCCAGGTTTAAAATTTCGTTAGACGACGATTAAAAAGACGATTCGTTAAGTAACACTGGTGGAATTGGAAAGTTTAGAGCTTTACCCTTCCTAAATAACATGCAGACAGACTTTTTAGTGTTATATATCAAGTTGTGTTTATTTGCATAATCTTCACAAGTACGCAGCAGTCTACGAAGACCAGAGATCGATCGATTATGTAATTACGCTTTCATAACTATTAATAATTCATTATAATAGATGTAAAATCTGACTGACTACTTATGTTTGCATTTATAATCTGACTAGTTTATGTTATATAATCTAAAATAAACCATTCTGAATGATTCATTCATCCATACTCACTTACTGTGTAGAGTTGAGTTGAGGAATAAAGTTCTTACCATCTATTATCAAAGATTTTCTTAGAAGAATGTTGTAATATTTCATTTTAATCAAAATTTCTTTATGAGAGCCAAATTTAAATTAAATTTTTAAGCTATCGATATGATGCGACTATCGGGCAACAACTCTAGTAACTCTAGTTTAGCTGCTGCTTATATATTTATCGTTTCAAATAGATACTATTGGAGTTATAATTGACAGCCGAATATTGAAGCCAATAGCCACTTCGAAGACAGCTTCAAAGTAACATTATAAGATATCTTCAAATAGTTGTAAAAACGATTATTTTTTGTACTTATGAGTAAATGAAAATTCAGTTTTTGTACAGTTTAGTTACTATAATGATGACAGTAGTCTTTAGTAGTAATAGTATTCCTATTAGAAAGCATGGCGTTGAAAGTTTATTCATAAAACATTAAGTATTTTTGGTGGTACTAGTGCGAATATTAATTTGCTTAAGTACTCATTTTCAAAACTTCAATACAAAACATTAAGGGGATTACATTGGCTAGATGCTCCCCCATCGTTTAAAAATTCATAACTCTATGCGAACGTAATGTATCGAAAAACAGCCTTGTGAGATTAAAGTACAGTTAAGAGAGAAAGATTTATGTATATACATAACGTCTTATTTGTAAAAAAATATCAAGGTAGTTGCAAAAAGCGAAAGTGCTAAAAGTGGCCACTATTAGCAATTTCTCTATCTGTAACTACAGCGACACTACTTTTATTTATACAACATTTTGTTAATAATGCTTCAGCATCTGTACAACTTGACAGAAGTGCATTTTCGATAAATTACGTTTTCATTGAGCTATGAATCTTTAAGTGGAGGCAGCACTTAGCCTATGTGACAGCGTGATAGTATAAAAGTCTGCAAATTTTAAATAACACCACTCTATAAACCATTCAGTAGAATCCTCTGAGAACCAAATCCGCTTAATAGGCTCCAATTCCTAATTAGACAATCGGCGAGATAACAGCCGAGAGCTAATGAACTTGCACAAGTAGGTACTCACCCATCAAAGGGCCCGTTTACACCCTCATTGGTGTTTCTCTTGACGTGTGCTCGTAAATTTTTTACGTCCACGTCACGATTGAATGGTTCGTCCTTAACTAAAACAGGGTATAAACTTTCATGATTCCAGTTTACTACGCCATTCGTGTTCATTTTATAAATGATGTGCTTCAAAATTGCCCTTTATCTTCCGTTCTATTTTCGCATTTACTTTAAAATTACAGTTTTGTGTTCTTTATCGATTTCTTAAAGCCTATAATGTGGTTGTGATAAAAATATGCTTAGTTATTTCATTTGTTTTTACTGGTGTATTTGTTTGCTGAAATAGAGTTTTAAATACTACTTTTTATTTATTATTACCTGATTGTTGAACGATATTATTTTATGTATTATTGCGTGTTTTTGTGTTCCTCATGTAAGTGACCTTTATGTTTTTAATGAGAATATTTTTTTATAAACCTATTATGACAAAAAAAACTCGAATGAGGGCAAATTATCTTTACCCGACCCAGTTCCGAATAACACGAGTAATCCCAGCAGTTCCAACGCCAACCATTGCCCGTTTTATTTAATTTATTTCTGAGAAAGGAAAAAAAGACATGGAACGGCCATGGTTAGCATCACGTGCAGGCTTTATTACACGTTCGTTTCGTCTGTCCGTCTCCGTGACCCGTTGCGATGGTTCCGATATACGTGTCCGATTGACCGGGTAACGGGTAACGGGACGGACGGCCAGGTCGCTCCGACGTCCGCCCGGATGTCACAATACCGGCCCACGAACATTCATCGGAAAAGATTTACCTCGTTTTAAATAAATACGTTCTATCGAGCTTCCCTCCGATTTATTGCAAACGGAAAAGTTGTATTTAAAAAAAAGAAAATACAGCTTTTTTAACCTAAAGGCAATAAGTTGAATTCTATTTTATTCCTACGTGCGTGTGCATGCTAACGATTGGTTGAACAGATATCAATCAAATCTGATGTTGTTTGTTTATGTTATTGTACTGGATGGACTGATACAAATTACAAACAATAGGGACTAAAAAAGTACTAATTATAGTGGTGCTGCTACTTTGTACTTGTACCAAGCACCTTTATTAGCACGTACGTAGGTAATATTTATTTCCTTGAATTCTAACTAATTGCTACGGCGATGTCATACACTATATACCTGCATGCAAAATTGTTGTAAATATGTGACTTTCCATGTTAAATACATGTTCGAGACTTTCATTACACAAAGAGAGCCCTTAAAATTGCATCGGTTTCAAAGGTTGTTACAAATTGAATAACAAGCCTTTTATTTCGTCCTTGTTGTGAAAGCCCGTCTTTGCCGGGGCATAAAACCTGGTTTAAATATTGCTCCCGGATTTGCCGGGCAAACCCGTCTTACACTAACATTGCGTTTGCCAAGGAATGCCAAGTAACTCATAAATGGTGTTATGCCAGCCCAATTTGTGGTTTTATTTGTTTAAATGTGCTTTGAAACCATTAAGTCACAATAAGATTGTAGTTTTTATACATATGTAGAGTACCGTTTAAATTTTAAACCGGGTAAATTTTTGATTATGAATATTACCATACAATTTATTAAATATCACAAAGTTACCGATATTTTTAGATTACTTGCGGCTGCGGTAATAAAATGTATGGAATGCTTTCTGACACATACAGTTTTTTGGATACGAATTTTGCAATTTCTTATTTATATTTTAGAAAAATATGGAGTTATACGCTTTTACTATCTAACCGATGTCGGTTCACGGTGAGCCAAAGAACTACGTCTGGGAATAAAGTACCAAGTAGAAAGCTGTACCTATTTCGATTGGATATTTTTTCCAAGTCCAGATTTATGTGTGTGTACAGTATTTATGCAGTTTCTAGTTTTCCGGTTGGCAGGTTTATTGAGATTCTTTGTGACTTTTGCAAAAGAGTATTTAATGGTAGGTAATAGAAAATGTTAGTGTAGGTAAAAGTTATTTCATAAAGTTTTGGATCCCCCGTACAAAATTAGTCGTAATTTTCTTAGTAAGATGTAGTATATGATTATTTTTATGTAATATAGGACATTTAAAAAAAAAATTTTGCTTGAATACCAAACTTTTAAAACACTTTCCGTGTTAGGTGTACAATTTTTGAAAACTTGAAATTGGCGGGCCAGGAATGAGCTGCGGTAGCCCAGATGGAAGAGGCGTCGCCACTAGTAATGCGAAAGTCGCAGGTTCAAATCCTGCCCACACTTGAAAATTTTGCAAGTTTTCAAAAAAAAAAAGAAATGTTGCTCTTGCATGACTAATTCAATAAGATAATGTTTTTAACCTACATTAATACATACATTAGCCTATTGCAGTCCACTGCTAGACGTAGGCCTCTCCCAGGGCACGATCGCTCGTTTTCGCCATACAGTTCTTACCCTTGCAGGTTTTTATTAGAAAATAGGAGCGGCAACTTCTTTGGCTTAAGTTACGTAAAATCCACGTCAACGATCTAAAAGCGTGAAACATCGTCAACGTTCCTAGAACCCTATCAATAAATTGAATTTCAATATAAAAACAATTTGATACAAAGGCGTCGGTCTGTTCGCGTACAAAGGGCGCAATGGGTCGCTGCTTTGGGTGCTTCTTAAGCGCTCTCAATGTTTTCTATTCAATATGTGATAAGATTTAGTCATCCGTGAGATGGATAATTTACCAATTCGATACAGAACCGCCCGTAATATAATGTAAAAATTAATATACAAGAGAGGCACCACACCCGCACCACTACAGCCGTTTTTTATTCACCATTACATATACAGCCACGAAAGCCTACTGTTGGACATGGACCTTCCCCTATTTGGGGGGGATATTGTCATACTCACCACGCTAGGCAGGCGGATAGGCGAGCGTAGTGCACGATGTTGCATACACAGGGAAGGATTCTTCGGATTTCCTTTCCCTTCTCTGGATGATTATCTTTTGGTCGTTTTTACGACAGCCACGAGCAAGTTCTTTTTTTTTATTATCATCATATTTATAACAATCCTTAAACGAAATAAAAGACACCGTTAATCCCTATTTGGGTTTGTCTCGATGTCCACATTCCGTTCCAATCCTAGCGTACCAAAACGAATAGATATAACTACAATACAGTCTATCAAATGTATATCGCAAATATAGGTCAAGTCGGGCAAGTAAAGAGTTCACCATCACGGTCACAATATTATTACATACACATTAAAGCCCCTCACCTAAAGCCTATTTCTATGTAGGTAGGTAAGGTAGGTGTAGGTTTAAGGTCCCTTTTACTTTGAGATTTGTAAACAAATATTTTAACTATTTTAATTTCATAAAGAATACATCAAAATAATTTACAAAGCACAGTAGCGGAACAATATGTTTAAGCGGGGTGTCTGTAATAGAAAATTGAGTTATTGCGGACATTGATTCTGGAGCACGGTGCAACAGCCGATGCTCGGCCGCGCGAAAACAAATTAATTGCTATTGCCCTCGGTTACATTCCTCTGTCGTAATTGCTTTGTTCTCACCACTTCGCTCCGATCGATCAAGTGAGAAAAATTAATTGAAAATAACTGACTAACGATAGCTTTTTCACGAATCTATTTGATAAATTGGAAATCATACCAATGGGGTGTAATTGATCCGGGCGAGTTCAATATGAACTTGAAGTTTTTTCACTGTTAAAATGAATAATTACTATGAAACGCGAATGATCTTCAGGATTTTATTGTTTGCTATTTTGCGCAGCACTGCAGAATTTTGAGTCACCTTAGGACATGAATTAATTAGTGGCGGATTTATCGATACTTAAGGACAGATACAGTTGCTAGCTGAGGGCCAATTCTTTTATTGTCTGGTTATTGTAATGCCATCGAAACTCAACTATCATTCTCTTGCCATTGAGATTTTCCATACTTCAGACTGTAAGCGGTATATGAAATGGCGAAAACCATCAAACTGACACTCTATTGAAACACAACTGAGACAAATGATTATGAATGGTAATCCGGCCCCCAGTTAGTACATGGTTTTAGATGCGTATAAATAAAGTGATTATGTAATGTAGATACCTACATTATAGCACCAATTATATAATATAATAATAAGAACGTCGTCATCTCGTTTTATTCAACTATCTACAAATTAATTACGAAATCATGTCTAGGTAAGTTAAGTACATTATTTAATTTCCTTAAATCCTGTTTCGAATGATGATAGTATAGGCATACCATATGTCATGCTTTGAAATAAATTAATCTGTCTTTGTAGTTAAGTTAGCGGTCTTAGTTTTGTTTCAAGATCCGAAAACATTTTCAGGGTTCTGAATCTTCAAAAAGAAAAAAGCAGGACCCTAAATACGAGTGTTTTGTTTTGAAAATCATAGGGTACTTCCCGTCGACCCAGAACTATGACATTGGGCAAGTATATTCGAGAGTTAAAGAAAAGCCCAATTCTTAAAAAACCGGGTACCACAATAGAGCAACTTTTGTAAAATTGAAACTAGTAGTTTAAGTTGGATATTGTATGAAAGTTGCCGTGTGATGCCGGCTTAGAATAGCATCACCCCATTTCTTTCCCGTGGGAGTCGTAAGAGGCGACTAAGGGACTCCAGGGTGTGTATTGTAATTTTAGGCGATGGGCTGACAACCTGTCACTATAGCGATACACAATTTTCCGAATAACCCTCAAGCATTTGTCAGACGTGGTGTAAATGGCCTTTTTTTGCGGCTGTTTACGCTCTGCCTACCCCGCAAGGGATTAAAGACGTGATATGTGTATGTATGTGTCGTATGAAAGGGCTTGATGGACATTTTACGGAACCATCGGTGAGCGAGTCCAACTTGCACTTGTTTTTTTTTTATTCCTTAGTCCTGTAGTGGAACGAGATTTTATAAATTATTGTAATTTTGTTTCAGTTTTGCTTTGCTTCATTATTATCTTAGTAGCATAATACTGGACAAAAAAAAGTTTTTTTTAAAGTTATCATTTCGGTTGACTAAAAACACAGAAGTCAATCAAAGCCGACTTCCAAATTATATAATTTATTATGCAATAACTTAAAATTACGTATCAGATAACATATCCAAAATCCATGATATTAATTATATCATAAGTAAAAATTGTTCAGCTATTGAGGGGCAACGCGCAAGGTAACTAGCGCAAATTATTTATTTATTCATTTATTTATGAATATCTATGTCTATGCAGAGTCCTGTAGGCGACGGTGCCTGTTCACGGGTGCCCATCCTATGTCATATAAAAACTTAAAATATAGTGCGAGTAAGATTTTAAAACCAGTTTTATTTATATAATAACAGCCATAAAGTTCTGAAAAAAAAAATTATATTATCATCGAAGATCTAACAGATTACATATACCGATCAGTTACACAATTTGAGAAACTTTACTAGATTGAAAAAAGAAACCAAAGTAACCTCTATTATTTTTCAATATTATGTCTTCATTTCTAAAGTTATTACAAAAAAACAGACTTTAATTTATATACATACCTTTTTTAGTACGAATACCTAAATAAGACATTCTTACGGTATTTCTCTAGTTATGTGTCAAAAAAACCGTAAAATCTCGCGAAAATTTGAGCGCAGAATGAGTGTCTGTTTCTCTCTGGCGCAGCATGAATGAAAGGGACAAACTTTTTAGGTGAATCAGGGCCTAGATCACTCGTGTGATCTATGACGACTTGATAATTTTAAGCTTAACATTACCCCGAAAGGGCCATGAATGTAGGAAGCCCTTCTGAAAGGTTCACTTAGCTGTATGACTGAATAATCCCGAAGTCACGCTTTAGTTGTTAACTACGAGATTCCGATAAGGGTATGAATGTAATGTTTGATTGATTGGGTAAAGGAATTCCTATAATCATGGCGCTTAGAATCACGGCCTAAGCTGGTCTGAGCTTTTACTAACTAGAAGGTAATTGAAACCGTATTTTTTTCGCACATTCTTACTTTGAAAGTTAAAACAAAACAGAATTTAAAAGTTTTGATGGTGGGTTTTTACAATAATTTTCATATTTCACAAATTTAAATACAAGGCGATGAAATAAAACGTTTCAGCCAGAACCGAAGACTAGATATTTATCTGAGTATCTAAAAAAAGAAAAAAATCTGAAAACACAAACGTTTTGTTGTAAAACCTTTAAACCTAAAGTCAACTTTGGAAAAAACTCTATCGATAAAAAATATACAATTGTGTTTCCAATCACAATCATAAAAAATGATTAACATAATCTTTGTTAGCGATGTAGGTAGTGAAAAATATTGTGTTATTCATTATGATAGTTGAAACACAGGAACCCGAGCCAGTAGCTATTGTAATGTGGTGATTGATTGTATCTTTCTATAAAAAACAGATATCATAATAATGTTCTACTTGTCGTCGTCGTAGAATTTTGAGTGGTGAGTCATGCTACGTCGTAGAGTCTACGGCGTAGAAAATTGCTACGAATTGTAACTGCGACTGCCGAGCATGGCACGTGTCTATTTTGAACTTATATATGTCGTGGGCTTATCGTTAGATTGGCCATATCGAGATATGCCCAGGCACAACGTGATACTCCGGCACATCATGATCTGGCCATCCAACACAGGGCATTTCGTTCAACGCTTAACGTATGGCGATTTGGCCAGCGATACTTTAGGCATATCGATTATGTAGGGTGTCCAAGGTTTTAGCAAATAAAAATAAAGTTAAGAATTGAAATGTTTATTAACATTTAAAACAATTATTGTTATATTAAAATCTGGCACATAGATTCACAGTTCTTTTGAGAAAATAACAAAACGCCTATTTTAAGGCAAATTAAGTATCTAATTTAATAAAATCACAGTAAGGTTTAATAAAAATTTAACAAAACCATCACGTAGAGAACGGCACGGACGAGCAACAGTTAGAATTAAATAAAAATGATGGGGGGGGAAGTAGTAAGCCTTCTCGAAAAGCGACACCTGTGCTCGGGCCCTCCCCGTGAGTAGCGGCAGATGCCGTGAAACTAGTTACTACACCACGATGGCAAACACCAATGCATCCTCTAGTCCAGCCCTAAAACCGGCTTTGTGCGTAGTCTCGATTAATATCGAAGGTTTCTCACAGGCCAAGTCAGAAATCCTTTCTGAACTCAGCCGGACTACACACTGTGACATCATGTGTGTACAAGAAACCCATCGAGACGAAACCCAAAGCCGGCCACACATTACTGGACTCACGCTCATCGCCGAGACCTACCATCCGAAACACGGTAACGCAGTGTTTGCTGCTCCCGGCGTGAGCATAACATCTGCCGAATGTACGACACAGAACGGCATTGAGATCATAACCGTAACTCTTGGTTACTGCACTGTCACCTCTGTTTACAAACCTCCTGGAACCCCTTTTCAATTTCAAGCTCCTGGAAATTTTGACGATCATCCAGTCAAAATAGTGATCGGCGACTTCAACAGTCACAGTACAAGTTGGGGATATAGCAACACGGATCCATGTGGTCAGGCTGTTGAGGTATGGGCTGAGACGAACGATTTAGGTCTGATCCATGATGCCAAACTACCGGCTTCTTTCAATAGTGGCCGGTGGAAACGCGGCTACAATCCAGACCTTATCTTCGTCAGTGAATCTATTAGTCCCCAGAGCATTAAAACTGTGTGTGCTCCTATACCTCGCACCCAACATAGACCGATCATGTGCACAATCCAACCTGTAGTCCGCCCCGTAAATGTCCCATTGAAGCGCCGTTTCCACTACGATAAGGCAAACTGGGAGCTGTTCTCGCAGTCAATAGACCAAGCCCTTTTGAATGTTTCGCCAGTACCCGTAAACTATGAACAGTTTGTTGACATAGTTGCAACAATTTCATGTAAATTCATACCAAGGGGCTGCCGGACTTCCTACATCCCAGGGCTGTCAAAAGAGTCTGCAGAGCTGCTGAAAGAGTACGAGTCCCAATACAGCCAAGACCCTTTTTCTGAGGACACCTCATTAGTTGGCGAGGAACTGCTATCACAGATTGGCAAAACTCGACAGGAAAGGTGGATCAGCACTGTTACTAACATAGACATGACGCATAACAGTAAAAAGGCGTGGAACACCATTCGCAAACTAACTTATGATCCACCTCCTCCTTCATCTCCCAGTAGAGTTACAGCTAATCAGATAGCCCACCAACTACTTCTAAATGGCAAGTCAGTAGGTCGCCTTGCGAATGTTCCTAAACCAGACCGTGCTGGGAGCAGCAACCATCTTATTAGCCAGCCATTCAACCTACTTGACATCATCACTGCTATCAAGCAACTCAAATGTGGTAAAGCCTCAGGGGTGGACAACATTGCTGTTGAACAGCTTAAACAACTTGGCCCTGTTGCCGTGTCCTGGTTGCTGCAAATGTTTAACCATTGCCTGGAATCCGCTTCGATCCCCCGTCTCTGGCGGAAATCAAAGGTCATAGCAATTCCAAAGCCTGGAAAACCAACAGACAGTCCCAAAAACTTCAGGCCTATTTCACTCTTGTGCCACACATATAAATTATTTGAGAGACTGCTGTTGTCCCGCTTAACAAGCTTCATTGACCCAAAATTGATCCCAGAGCAAGCGGGTTTCAGACCGGCTAAGTCTTGCAGCAACCAGACACTGACACTGACGCAACACATCGAGGATGGTTTTGAACTGGGGAAGATAACCGGTACTGTATTCGTAGGCGTCCAGTTTTGAGGAGGTTGAGATGAATCTGTCGGATGCTTTGAATGACTTAAGCAAATATTATAGAGAAAATTCACTCAAACCCAACCCATCAAAAACTGAGTCTTGCGCATTCCATCTCCGCAACAGCCAAGCAGGTCGTAGGCTTAATATTGAGTGGCAAGGTGTGCCTGTAGCTCACACTAGTTTTCCAAAATATCTGGGCATTACTCTGGATAGGTCACTTACCTTTAGTAAGAATTGCCAAAACATAAAGAAGAAGGTGCACACTCGGAACAATCTATTAAAGCGCCTTACTTCTACTGGATGGGGAGCAACACCTCATGTTCTGCGGACTACTGGGCTGGCGTTATCCTTTTCTGCAGGCGAGTATGCATGTCCTGTATGGAGCCGTTCAGCTCATGCAAAGCTGGTGGATACAGCCTTAAATGAGACTTGCCGGATCATAACTGGTTGCCTGAAACCGACCCCGGTTAGCCAACTGTACCCACTAGCCGGAATAGCGCCTCCAGTTGTTCGTAGATCTGTGGCTAGCTCCTTTGAAAGAGCAAAGATGGAGTCAGATGCACGGCATCCTTTGCACGACCACATCCCAGTGACACAACGGCTGAAAAGCCGTAATGGCTTTGTTAAGTGCGTCACTCCTCTTTGCACAGACCCCGAACAAGCGAGGTGCAACCTTTGGCAGGAGGGGGTGACCCTACCAGATCCTTTCGTCCCGATTGCTGAGAGCTTGCCGCCTGGCCATAATTTGCCATGGTCGGTTTGGAAATCTTTAAATAGACTTCGGACTCAGACCGGCCGGAGTAAGGAAAACATGATCAAGTGGGGCTTCTTGGAGGGTTCCGATGTAGGTTGTTTGTGTGGTGCAGTTCAAACAATGAACCACCTAACATCGTGTCCTGCGTGCCCTAGCACCTGCACGCAGGACGATCTTATGACAGCGTCTGTCAGCGCTGTCAACGTAGCCAAGTTCTGGGCCGCGACGGTGTAGTGTCTGCCATCGACACGCTAAGAAGAAGAATAAAAATGATAAAATAATGAATAAAATTAAAAATGAGTTAAAAAAAAAAGTGTTACTTAAATAATCAGACTCATTAATCAGTTGAAAACAAACTTATATTAATAGGAACCTCAAATAGTTTTCAAAGAATAGTTATTATTTGTTAAAATGACAAACATTAATAACATAGTCAAAAAAATCTAAAAATGGCACATTCAATCACAGCCTTTTGGTAATAAAATAAGATAACAAACCAAATGTTCGTAACATTTAATTATCTAAATAAAAATTATTAGAAATCGGGAACACAACCGCCATGCAGAAAGAAAAATTAAATAAAAAAAATGTTCTTAAACATTAGATAGGTACTTAAAGATAATGTTACTCAAATAATCAGACTAACAACAGACTTAAACATTTAAAAATAAACTTTAATATGAAAGGAAAGTCTTTACAAAATAGAAATATTTTTTTGGAGTAGTTATCTATCATTTGTTGATACATGATATACTTTGATGACATTTTGTAGTGCAGAGAACATTATTCTTATAACATGCACACCTTTTGGTGCGACATTGATTCCTGGCAGGCCTGCAGGAGCATTTCTGGAAACCTTGCCCTCCAAACATTGACTGACATGTGACTGCATGACGCAATGTTTTAAGTGTTTCAGAAATGTCTCCATTATAATCTTTGGCTGAAATTTGTAATTCTTGTTTTGGGAACCAGTTTTTTATTGTTCCAGAAGTAGTACCAATTTTAAATACACCATTCCTAATGTCAACAATTTTACCTGCAATGTTCTTGGTATCAAGTGGTCCACGATCAAATTTTGGAACATTTATCAAGACGCTATTAGCAACTTCTAATAACGGAAGCTTTTTGACTGTTTGGTCAATCATTTTTTCTGCCGCCCGTTTGGTACCTTTAAGAGTTTGTGCTCTTTCTTTTGCAATGTCTTGTTCTCTCTTGCATATAAAACATAAGATCTGAGAACCATAACCTTCTTCACCGTCAGTGAGACCACATATAATGTGAACTGGTTTAAAGCACGATCTACAACTATGAGCTCCAGTTGTTTCTTTTGTACAAACTTAACAAATCTGCGTGTTGCAGTCGACTTTCTTAGTCGTTAGTGACGTGTCGCTACTGGCTGAAACCCCTTGAATTGAAACAACAAAAACATCTTTGCTAGTAGAAGCTCTGTTAACAGTTTGCAAAGCTAAATCATCTATACAGGACGTATCATTTATGGGAGAACAATTAGTTGCTTCAAGTTTTTGTTTGGCGATTTCAACATTTTCTGTTTTCAGATCTTGCTTGGCAGGCACCGTTGCCGCATTTATACCTGTTAGGACATTCTGTACACTTAATGCTTTAGGAACATTTATTTCGGCCGAAACCATCTCAACATCAAGCGTTAGTGCTGCTTTACTACTTAAGCCATCAACACTTGTCCCTTCAGGCAATATCATCTCCATTGAGGTTGTAGTAATATTCTCACTTTCAGTTTGAATAGATGAAATAACACTGTCCGGGATATTAGTACCTTTCAGTAATGTTTTTGGGTCAGAACCGAACAAGGCACGATAGGGTGATCTACCAATTATACGATGAAAAGATGAATTTTTATAATACTGTACGAAGTAGCAACCCATAGACCAATTGGCAGAATCATTATCTTTCATCCAACAACGCAACATGTTTTCTACGTCTTGGTTGCTACGTTCGACGCTACCTTGCGTTTGAGGACGTCTAGGGCCTCCATGAACGATCTTGCATTCTGGCCACAACTGCACAAGTTCTTCTATGACATGAGCTGTAAACTCTTTCCCATTATCGGATTGTAAAATTAATGGTGCACCAAACTCCAAAAATATTTTAAATAGTTCAAACGCCACTTCCACAGCCCTCTTAGATTTCAATGGCCTCAAGTGTAAAAACTTGGTAGAATGGTCCTGATAATTCATTAACCACTAGTATTCCCCGTCCGGAGCTGATTGTAAATCAATAAGATCTACCTGACCTCGTGAGTTGAAATCTGGTGATATAATTGGTTTTGTCACTATACCTTTTTTCGGCATGGAACATTTCATTTCGCACACTGCACACAATTTAATGAATATATGAATAATTTGAATTTGAATTGAATATTTCAATAGCTTTTTTCGGTATGTGAAATTTGTTTTTAATATTATATATCATTTTTTCTCTGCCACCATTCCCAACAGCTTTGTGAACTTCTGTCAATATATCAAAATATTCATCTACGGCGACTATGCGAACTGTAGGATCATCGGCAGTTTTTCTTTTGAATATTAAGTAATTTTTGTCAGAAGTTTCCATGACATCATATTTTGAACTCCAATAATAGTCCGAAGAGACCCATGAGACCCAGAGAGAGCTGCATGGTCACCCTACTTCTCTTGATTTGTTCAATAACCTAAAAAAATAAAATGGAACTTTAGCGTACAAACATTACTTACATAATAATTCTAATAACTTTAATACATATTGACATGAGAGAAAGGCATTACCTACACATTATTCTGCAAAAATAAACACTTGTTTAGCAACTAAATACTAACCTCTAAAATACGTAGAGAAGTCCATGGCTTTTTTACATTGTGCGAAGAATCTTTATGTCCCTCATAGAAATCAAGTAACTGATGGTAGTATTGGTCTTTAAATGCACTTTTTATTTCGTTTTCACTGTCCATTTTGATAATATCAACACCACATTCACTTGTTTGTAACGCCGCCATCTTCCACTCGCGTAAACAAAGCGGAGCGCGCGAAGACAGCGCCACTATCGGCGCGAAATGCAACTATTTCACGATCGGCCGTGTGGTTAGCTCGGAATATCGATAAATACGTTATTCTCGTCGATCTGCCCAACCTTTTACTTGGCGCATCGCGACATGCCCGGCTGCATCACGATGTGCCGGCGTTTCAAGAAGTGCCCGGGCATATCTCGATCTGGCCAATCTAACGATAAGCCCACGACATATATAATCATATTTTTGCCATTTACAAAAACGAAGACTTTATGTAGTATATTTCAGCGTCATTTTCACGATGACGTTTTCTTTTTTTTGTAATAATTTTCTACATTAATTCACGTATTCCCAATACACCGATACGGGAAGAATATACCGAGCCAAATTTAATCCTATCGTTCCGCCGCGAACGTGCGGTAAGTGAAGCAAATAAACAGGTTTCCGCGACGAGGCGCGTTCGCGTGCTAATAAAATAACGCTATCAGTAATAACATCGATAGGCGTCGAGCGTTGGATGTATTTCCAATCGTACACCTTACAAGATCCTGAACATCTATTGCTCCTCAGAGTATGAGCTATTGAAATGCAAGTCAAACAAAAACGGCAGTAGATGATGAACAGTGTTGAAACTAAGTAGATCGGCACCGGTGGATATATACATTCAGTCGTTGAGCGCCATGTAAAGTCAAAATGTGGGATATTAGGAATATGTTTACGTTTCCGCAGATTTTGTGCAAAGCCTTCAAAGATTTTGGCGGTATTATTTTTGTCTGATTTGAGGTTATAACTAAGTAACAACATTATTTTTATGAATGTTGTGCCTATATCATACAGCGTCTTTATGCATCCATCCATATAAAAATAGCTGTTTAGACTTCACTTTCTAGAATAGGTATGGAGCCCTGACTTGTAAGTATGTTTTTTTTATTTTTTTTTTTTAATAATTTGGACTGGTTTAAAAGGCCGGTAAGAAATTCAAAGGTTGCGTATTTGAAGAGATATTTATGGGCAAAAAAACCAATTTCGTTTACCTGTTTATAAATATAACAATGTTACCAATTGTCTGATGACATCATCTTAATATTATTAACAATAAAAATGGTTATGTGAATTTTTTTTTATTAGACTGGGTGTATCAATATCAATATATTGTAGGATTCAACCGAAATGCTGGTACTAGGTACGAATTAATTACTACGTGAAGGTTTCTTTCTTTATGAATAACATTTTGCGGTCTGGGATCATGACTTTGATCCTTTTTGATTGTCCCGCTTTGGTCCCAACTCAATGAGCCAATTTTCGAAAATTAAATTAGTAAATTTGCGTACTAAACACAATAAAATATTACATGTAAGTATCTGATTATCGCAGATCAGTAGTGGCATCACTACATAGTATAAAATAAAGTCACTCTCCATGTCCCTTTGTATGCTTATATCTTTAAAAATACGCAACGGATTTTGATACAGTTTTTCAATAGAAAAAATAATGCAGGAGCCCGGTTTTTAGGTATCTTTTACCGCGAAAAATTTTGATCCTTCAGGGAACGGGTAGCAGCAGGAGAAACCGGTGGGCAGGTCGCTAGTACGAAAATAAATTGCACTTTATCTCGACGGAATACGAACGTTGCTATCTGATGCACCAATAATGTGTCGTTTAAACTTACCACAATAATGGTCATCAAATATTTAGACAATTTATTTTATTTCTCTTGATACTCTTATACTCAGATGGCGAGACAAACTCGACGGATTCTATAAGAACTGGTATATGGAGGTACAGGATCGAGATCAGTGGAGGAAAGGCCTTTGCCCAGCAGTGGGATCCCGACGGCTCTATAAGATAAGAAGATAAGTTACTCTTATAACGTATGATACACGCAACAATGGATCGTATCCACTTAACATATATTCAGTTATGTAAGCAATTGCTTACCTACGCAAATCACTCGTTGAATATGCATCACCTAGTTTAGGAGCTTCGTAAGCACATGCTTGGACTATTAATTTCCTGTCTAGGTTTAGAATTGCTTAGTCCAATCCGTTAGTTGTCCTAGCTCGGATTTGTAACCAATCGTATCGCATTGGTCATGCAATTTAATATCAAAATAGGTAGACCATATTTATAAGAACGTGAATCCTACCCCGTAGAGATATAGGCGTGATTTATGTATGTATGTGAATCCTGTATACACATATTTCGAAAAAACGTTTGATTATGATTATGATTATGAATAGTTGGTGCGCAGAGCGAGAAATATTTATGAATTTGACAGCTAAAATTGTGTCGCAATCCCAACACGCTGTTAAGTCGAATTGACGTATTGTTTGAAATATCGAACAATGAACAATGAACTCTGCTACTGAACTATAGGCACGTGAGTTCCGTCTTATCAAGTGCTCAGGTTTACGTTTATTTTTGAAACTGGTAACCTATTTACTTATTTCATGACAAAAGAAAATATTCTTGACTGTATGATTATTTTTTTACTAGTTTGTTTTCAGTAAGCAAACCCCTTAGCCACTACGATTACACCCCAACCCCTGTTAGTCGGGGGTAGGATTATTGAAGGTAAACTTTACTGTCACGCATGTCTACCTCGCTGGCTAACTAGTTATTTCATAATATGTAAACTATAATTTTGTTACCTTATAGCTAATGAGGGCGGGAAAATAGATTATACGGTTATACTTTGTTTGAATGATAAATGTTTAGAGGATGAAAATCCGAAAATATTTATTTATCAAATTATACTGGTGGCTCTTATTAACTACTAGCGGCCCGTCCCGGCTTCGCACGGGTGGACAATTATTTTTTACATAAATGCACTTTAAATTTTACACCCTTTTTTCACATTGGAGGTTTTTTATTATATATTTTTTATCCTTACCTACAGCTACTATTATATACACTTAGGTATTTATTATCTCAAAATATTTTTTAGAGTTTAGTACCCACAGGGTAATAACGGAAACCCTATTACTGAGGCTCGGCTGTCCGTCTGTTTGTCCGTCCGTCCGTCCTACAGTTACGAAGCTGTACCTCCTTAACCGTTATACCTAGACAGTTGAAATTTTTACAGATGTTGTATTTCTGTTGCTGCTATAACAACAAATACAAACATCACGATAGTGCGTTGAAAACTAACAGCGACATTTATGTTTGTATTATGGAACTAAAATATTACTTTTCTCAGTTTTCGTGATAGTATAAATATTAAACTACTGAAGCTAGAGAGATAAAACTTGGACTTGAAGTTTTTTATGTAATGAAGCAACTAATAAAGATAAAATTCCGTTTTTTAAAATCCCCCAGGGGATGAACAGGGGGTTAAAAGTTTGTATGAAAGTTCGTTGTCCTAAGTGTGATCCGTTTCAAAATTAGTGATTAGACTTAGGACTTAAAATAATCAAACACGTGTTTCAGCATATTTGAAATTTTAACCCTTAATAGGGTCAAAAGGGGATTAAAAGTTTGTATGAAAGTTCGTTTTTTGAAATGAATGTGATCTGTTTCAAAATTTGTGATAGGACTAATAACTTAAAATAATTAAACACGTGTTTCAGCATTTTTGAAATTTTAGCCCTTAAATGGGTGAAAAGGGGGTTAAAAGTTTGTATGAAAGTTTTTTATCTTAAATGTGATCTGTTTCAAAATTTCTGATAACACTCATAACTTAAAATAATTAAATACGTGTTTCAGCATTTTTGAAATTTTACTCTTTAAAGGTGTCAAAAGGGTGTCATAAGTTTCCTACCAGTTGGGCTACCCGTTTTCCCATGGGAATGTGACGATTTCCTGGAATAAATTATACTTATAAACCTTCCTCTCAAGTTACTCTATCTAATAAAAAAAACCGCATCAAAATCCGTTGGGTAATTCTAAAGATATAAGGAGACACCAAACGGGAAGCGACTTTATTTTATACTATGTAGTGAAGTGATATGGAAACCAATATATGGCGAGATCGCGCTACACGAGTTGCTTACGTAAATAGAAATGCCGACTGTTATGACAGTAAACAAAGTATACAACAAAATTATTCATTCAGTTTTTTTACGCTCAATCAATTTCATACGTAAATTTTTTTTGTACTATCAGCAGCACATCAACATTTTATGCATCAAATTACACTGGTTATTCTTAGAAATTGTATGGAAACTAGCATGTGTTGATCCCTTAAATGGGTAGGAGTACCTATTTATTTATAATTAGCCTGAGAGATCCCACTGCTGGGCAAAGGCCTGCCCCGTGGTCTATCATTTATTGCAATATCGGGAGGTATTGGCATACTCACCACGCTTGGCAGGTGGATTGGCGATCGTAGTGCAAGATGTTGCATTCACAGGGAACGCTGCTGCCTATTCCCTGGATGAATCCTTGATGATAAATATCCTGGTATTAATCATAACTTATGTTGCTTGTCGCATACACGTATAAACTCGTAATTAACATTTTAGAACTAAGCGTAAGTACAAGATATTACTAGTTCCGCACATTTTCAAAGAGCATATTCCTGTGGCTTCAATTTGGAACCGTCGGCAACAATATTAATATCGTGCTACTCAAACTCGTGCTGTTTGCTCTACTGCTCACTATTATTAAGGATTAATATTCCGTAGACAATGGAAAGTGTTGTCTTAATTAATCGTGTAAATTAGTACGAGAAAAAAAATACTGGCACATTGCATGTTAAGAAATATGATCAAAGAAGTGTGTTGTGACTGATAAAAAAAGCAATATATTTTCAGTTCCTACATTTTACATAGATCAAGTACTTTAACTGTAAGTCGGATCTAAATATGGTCTGACCAGTCAGCTTCCAGATTTATTGAAACAAAAGTGAGTTATATATATATTTGTACATGCTTTTAAATTTAAAATTTAACTAGTTTAAATTAAAAAGCATGTACAAATAATAGCGACTCAAACAACCGTTCAACAAAATAGTAACCTAGCTAAGCGATAAAAGATGCACCAGTAGAATCAGAAATTGGCGCGATCGGACAAGGAACCGCGACCGTATGGGAAACCGGAACCGGAAACCCAATTACTTGGATAAACATCGGCGGCGTCGGGACCATTGTTTGCGCGCCAGATTGAGTGTAAGATAAATTAAGTTATGCGCTCAAATTGGCGTGATTATCGCAACCGCAGAGGCTTAACTTATTAATCTCGGGTAGTGATAGAGGAAGTAACAGAAAGTTGGTTTGTATTGTGGGTGTATGGTCGCGGTAACTAATTACTATACAGAAGAATCTGGTTGATTATATGGCGTGGAAGACACAGCCCTCCGAATACTGATAGGGTGCATGCAGGACATGAAACTGAACAATTTTTCCTTAGGATCATGTTTCAATATGATTTGTAAATACGATTAATAGAATTTGTGTAGACTGGTCGCTCTGATGTGATAACCAAACTATAATTTGAACGCCGATGTGGCGCAGTGGTAAGAGCATCTGCCTGCTACGTTAAGATCCTGGGTTCGGTTCCCGGCCCAGGCAGATATGTCAATAGTCATCTTTAATTTATGGCACCCGATACAGAAATTCTTTGTGAAGCAATATGTTTTTTTTTGTCTTGAAACCAGGGAATTACGATTCGTAGATACTAAGAATACTGTATTTACAGATATAAGACAAAAAACTACCAAAAATAGGTTTTTATGCAAACTTAAAAAATATTTGTTACGTAGCTTACATTACTGTGATGAAAGTAGCTTATTAAATGACAAGAAAATTTGTATTGCACCTAACATAGCTGGGTATTCATTAAAGAAGGTACATTATTTTTTTAAATGCTCGACGACCCCACAGACAAATCTCGATAAGTGGATTATGTACCTATTAGATTTAAGGCTTCATCACTTCTGATGAATAAACTAGTTTCTACAATGTGTAAATAATTGTATCACATTTCAAGCATATTATTTGTACTTGTAACAAAAGGTGATACATATTTGAAAGGTGGTACTTAGCTGAACTTCGAAGAAAATGCTATCTTTTGATGTCTACGCCTACGTTTAATTAGAGAAGGTACCTTTAAGCCACAAAACGTAGAGTCATGTAGCAAACGCTGACACGGTGATACCTCGGATCACTCGAACCAAATTGAAATATCTTTAACGTATCTGATATCAGAGTTGATCACATCATTCTTATCGAGATTATCTATGCTAAGTGGCGTCACTATAGAATGAAAAAGTTATGACTGTAAAAGTTACTTCATATGTTTGTACTGACAATTTTCTCTACACTACACTCTAGATACAGTGTCATTTTTAAAAACATTTTTTCTGGTACAACCGTTAAATCGTACATCTCACCACGTTAGCTTAAATCAACGGGCATTGTTATGATTTTCTTTACCTCACGATTATTACTATTCATTTTAATGATTCATTTATCTAGGCTAACATGCATGCCCCGATTAAATTTCGTCACCGCATTTTCTCGTATGTGGCTCACTTCATTGTGGATAATTTCCGCACTTTATTCCTCTGAAGTTCTGTGCGCATGTGACGACAAAATAATATGTCGTGGTACGTACGCATGTTAGCCGTGCTGATCACTCGCGATAGTTTTTGGTTGATAAATTATGAACAACGTATCTTTTTCTCCAATTTTATGACTATCAAAGTACCATAGTCGATTTTATTTGAAATGTTTCGCCTTGAAAGAGAACATTTGTTACAGCTTTGTTTCGAGCACTGTTGTATCAGGCACAAAAGCGTCTAGGATATCGTCCAGATAGACTGTTGATGCAAATTTGCGAGAATAATCTTCTCAGAGTCTTGTTATCAACTCAATATCACGTGTTTGTATATTCCCTTTAACGTCAGTATATGTTTGTTAGCTGTACAAAATTTAACGCTTTTTTACCACATTATCATTTCTTCAGATAGTGGCACCACATAACATGGTGAGCAGCATGATAGCTCGTATGCTGGCACTCCCACATGAAATCCTGGACCCTCATCAGGTTATGTAATTCAATCTATCCAGGCCCATCAATCTGCGAGTTCTCACGCATATATTTCTGTTGATTTGACAAATGAGAAGGGTGTGCCGATTGCATGCGGAGGCTTCAGGCACGGATTTGGAAATTATTAAGATATAAGTGAGTTCAGGAGCTCGGTGTGCTCCTATGCAGGACTGCTACTTGGCCGGCACACAGCTAGAGCCTTAAAAAATTAAAACTTACTGTTTATTTTCTCTTTGACGTTACCTTGGTCATAACTCCTTCTCATATTGAGTCAAAAAGATAACCTAATACAATAATGTTTTTTTTTTGTTTGAATTAGTCGCCGGGTATTAGTTACGCGTTACTGGCATTATAATACACTTGCAAAATTGGCGGGCAAGGAATGAGCTGCGGGAGCCCAGATGGAAGAGGCGTCGCCACTAGTAATGCGAAAGTCGCAGGTTCAAATCCTGCCATCTCTTGAAAATTTTGCAAGTTTTCAAAAATTGTATACCTGACACGGGAAGTGTTTTAAAATTTGCTATTCTACTACAATGGTGTCGTATAATTCACGCCAGGTTTATAAAGCAAGAACTGACTGTTCCGAGTATTTCAAACTTATTTTGATTACTTTTAAATCTTGTACATCAATCTATACTTGGATGTTATGATACCGCAGTATAAATTACGTTTAATTATCGAGCTTTTTGATATGTTACCATTGTTCAATATTTGATGAATTAATATAAACATGTTGCAGTTAAAGGTTTTATTGTGTAGTTTATGTTGTACAGGCACAAAGTATACATATCCTGTCAGTACCTACTTTTGTCACTGACATCCAAACAAGTGCTTATTTGGTTATTTTCTGAATTCAGCCCTGAAATGAAATAAGACGTTCAGCTTTTGAGATACTTGTAACAATTCAGGATGGTATCTGGCTTATTAAAGCTTTACCTTTTCGGTACAAGATGTTGTTCTGTATTTGTTTACTCAGTTCGTTAATCTCAAATTTTTTAATGTATACGCACTTATTTGAGTACATTTTGTCTATTGCCTAGTCAAATTTTGTATAAATTTGGGAAAAAACACTTTCTCAATATGGTTAAGAGGGAACTTATAGTAATATCAGATATAGGTACTTACTTATTGATTTGTGACCTTGAAATATCATTTTTTAAGAGAAGATGATATGGCTAATCCTGATGACGTTGGGAATGTTGTTCAGTTTTATGACTGGTCCATGCTTTGAAATATTTTCAGTATTATTTTAAATCCTGTATAGGAAGTATTATTATCATAGGGCATCAAATCAATTTCATTTATGTTGATGTTAAATAACTACCTATCTCATTGAAAATCTGTTTTTAAGTGAAATCACATCAGATTATCAAATTTTCACACACTAGGTAATTTACATAATAGAATATCAGCAAATGGCCTATTACAAATTTACAATTTATAATATTTTATTTGATGTTACTTTTATGAGTAATTAGCAGATAATACTAAAAGCTGAAAACATGTGGTAAATTTCAATTAATCTAATTGGTTTTGTTGACCAACACTTAGAAAATGCGTGGATCGTACCTACTTGATTAGATTTGCGATAATGCCACGAAAGACAGCATTAAGGCGGTTCTCTCACTTTTCGTCTGTCAGCATAGTCGAATTTGTATGGGAATAAGATCGGAAATCGCAATTTCCTTTCGTCTGACAGGCGCATACGTTGCGTTAAAAAAACGCAGTGACGGACGACAACGACTAAATTGTCATGAATGAGATTAGGAAATCGAAGAAATTCAAGTCAAGTGCCAGTCCCAGTTAAAATTTGTTGAAAAAACTATATTATTGGTTTCCCTTTACATTTTCGGGTATTGTCAATATACGTATGTAATTTGTATGATATACACAACGAGAGATATCATTTATCTATTATATACCTATTTTCAAAATATGCAAGTAAGTAGCTTGGTAGAAGACTACTTAAGCTCTAAGCGTAGGTATCTACTGTATCTGCTTTATGGTAGGCTGCCCAGGAATCGCTGAATCATAACCATCATGTAAGATCTCGATTAGGCAGGGTATCGGAAGGGCGAGTGCGGGATTTTAGTAGCCCAGGGCCCTAGGAAACTGATCCCCCGGTGATTGATTATGCTTAATAGCCACGAGAAATCTTTCGTAAGCGATGATGGTCAGTTGTTCCACATTAGGCAGGGTATCTACAAAATAAAGGGTGAAATTCAACTAGTGAACGATAGCGAAAACTCAAGGCGATAAAAGAACAACTTTTCCCAAGGAATATAGTTCGAAGAAGATAAAAATTGCCAAATTGCCGATCAGCTGATTTGGGTTACTAAGAAAGTTCAAAGCATTTTTGCCATATTACGACCTACGTTCCTTGGAGAAAGTTGTTCCTTATCACCAGCCCGTCTTGAGAATTTGCTATCGGTCAGTAGTAAAATTTCACCCTATATACATCTATCTATTGCAGTTTTGAATGTTAGTGAAGCGGTCAAATGATAAGCATCGTATTTGTCACGGAATGCAATGTTCTCCTTCTTTTCGTACGGGACAACGAGTCGACGAACGACCCGATGAACCCTAGGGGTCAGAGTTTTTCAACCACCTACTGCCACAAGTAGGCCTCTGACATGGTTGTGTAACGACCGACGTCAGTAATCATAGGCAGAAACCAGGACCAACGCGACGGCTTAACGTATCCACCGAAGCACGAAACTATGTCTCTCACGGACAATCAGGTGGTTCAGCCTGCAATGGCCTAACCAGACTGGAAACAAATTCTCAAAGTGATAACATCAAATTTGTGAGTCCCCCACCGGGAATCAAACCCAGAATCTTTGCGCGGATAACAATGATAAGAACTACCGTATTAACTTCTGCAAATGAAGAAAAAGTAGGTTCTTTTTTCTGTAACAAAATCGGTTGCTTTATTTTTCACTTTATTTTATTTCTTTCATTGTAAACCACAAAATTTAGTTTTTGTAATGCAAATACACTCTCTATTAGTATCTGAAATCGGAGAAAATAATGCTAAAAGGTTTTGCAAAAATGTTATGAACAAAAAACATTAAACCAGAGAAAATGTAAGTATTCTAAAATCGAAAGAACCTAAAAATCCTAAATTATTCATGTAATGAATTGCAGCGCTGGAATATTTGCGAGTAGGTACTTACGTAATATTTCAAATGTAGAGAACAGTTTAAATTTGGACGAATATGGCAGCTAAAACGAATTTTTATATTATGAATGACGAGGTCTGACCGCCAGCAATTTTTGTACATTTCATACTAATGTAGAGAGAGGTCCCTAATAATTTATCGCGATAAAATCTTCACTCATGTTCGTGAAGTGGAACCAATTCCACTAAGTATTTTAGAAGTCCTAGATTGTTTGTATCTTAAGATCAAACCTTTTTAATACCATTGATGTTCTGCTTGCCCTCAAGGGTGAAAGTATGTGTATGTGTGTGATGAATAGTAAATATACCAGACTACAGCTGGAAAGTAATTAAGTTACCTAAGTAATGTATTTTCAGAACAACACGATAAAAAAAACCTTTCCAAAAGTTTTAAACTTCCCACTCATTCTATATTCACAACCCTAATTTCCATGAATCCTATCCTAACTAAACAACATTAGGAAGAGTTGCAATATTCATGTAAGAAATTAAACCTATTCCCAAGAATTACTCAATAATAAAGGAAAATAAATTATGTCATGAGGTAGAAATATATTTGCGTATAGTTATGTCGCAGAATGCTATGAATGTGACAATGAAGATTTTCCGCGTTGGTTGTCATACATATTCGATACTATCTCAAAACTTGCAATGCGCTTTTTCGACGTTTCCAATCTTTGAGTCAAAATTTTGCTAAATTTAATATGAAATTCTGACTACCTTATCTATGTAAAATGAACTTCCCGAAGTTTATTAAAAGCATTTGCAGAATAATAGCACCGCTCGCCGCTTCGGAAGCAGTCGTTCGGCTCCTAATAGCGAGGTTCACCTCCAATATAATGAACTGATATTAACTTTAAGTGACTGGAAACTGTCTTCATTTGATTTATTTATGGCCTTTTATAACAAGGATAGGGGTCAAAACTGTATCATTCAGTCATGTACTTGATTTTAGATTATAAGAAATGTGGTGTGATAGACTTGAGCGAAAAACCCTTGATATCACTTTCAAACAACCCGACGCGACTGACTGTATTCTTTAATTACTTACAAGTATTTGTAGCCATTCAAATATAGTTTTGGATAAAATATTTTTTGCCATGTGATGTCGACTTAAAATAGCTTCACCCCATATCTTTCCCACAGGTGTCGTAATATGCGACTAACGTAATTGCGTGTTATATACGACGATTTAGACGATGGGCTGACAACCTGTCACTATGGTAATACACATTTAAATGAATAACCGTTAAATGTTTGTCAGACGTCGCGTAAAATGATCGTTCTTTACGGCCGTTACGCTCTGCCCACCCCACAAGAGATATTAGCGTGATATATGTGTTAATGTTTATTTCATACGATTTGAAATAAGATTCCAGTTCTTATTACTTCCATAAATCAGATAACATGCTAACTAAAGAAAATTTCGAAATTTGAGTTAAAGTAGCACCTGTTCTTGTCAACCGCCAAAATCTATAATGTTCACTGAACACGACGAAGCGGTCAAAGCAAACCAACAAATTATACCCAAATTGGGCAGAACATGTGACCAAATAACGCCATTGTTTCAGCCTATTGAACACTTACTCTACAACTGAACATTAAAGTGTAGACAACTGCACGTGCACGTCGTGCGTGAACAGTTCAAACAGGTGAGTAGAAGGCGAGTTCCATCCATGGGCCGTGAGTTACGAGCTTGCCCTCATTACCGCAGCCACTCGCCCGTGGACGAAGGGCACTGACTATGTGGAAGGATTTAGGAACGGAGATTTTATTGTTATTTTAATATGCTATTAAATTTAGAAGAAAATGCTTGCAAGTGCAAAGGAAATTACACGTGCACTTACTGACAAACAGGCGAGCTGTTATGTGAGTTGTATTTTCGACCGGCGACTGAAGGGAGCTCCGATTATAATGGTGTATTATTTTAGTAGCTTAAACTTGCAAGTGTAAGAGAAACTGCGCGTGTAGTTTGTGCGTGAACCTTTCAAACTGGTGATTTGTTACTGACTAGTAATTTGCCCTGAAAATATAAAATAAAGAAACAAAGTTCAAAAGATTTACAGGTACTTTCTGAGTTGCATCTTTTCTCTCCATAATTTTTGACTTAGTTTATTTTCAGGGTAAAGAATATTCATATGTATACCCTCTAGGTTAGCCGCCTAGCAAACAGTACAAATTGGAAGAGCGTTTTGATTCAGCGATTCAATTTATCTTTCTGTGGAAAAAATCGTCAATCTTCACAAAAACATAAATATTTTAAACTTTAATGATATTCCAGCATTCCGACCCTGACTCAAACATCCACCGCTGTCTATACGTTACGCTCATAAATATGTCACAAGTGGCTTGCAATATGCAGGTATGTACGTACGACGTACCTCGTCATGTGTAGGGGAGTTTCAGCCCCTTTTCCCCTCTTCCCTCTCCCAAAGGGGACGCAATCACTACCCCAATGACCTTTTATAAATGTTTCATTTTTAATTTATGTTAAGTAAACTCTTCCATAATTATGTGGTAGACCCTAAATTTTAAAGTGGACTTGGTAAGGTTTTTAGTTTTGAAGTTTGCTTGTTTAGAGACTCAGTTTGTGACACTTTCACGGTTAAAGTTCTTTTTTAAGTAAATTTTGATAAGACTAAAATGTATTAGACAAAAAGACAGGTTTGTTTTATAATAAACTTATCTGATGGCATTATTACGGAAAAGTCAATAGCTAATTGGAGCGTAAATATTTACATTTAATGTATATTCGTTCACCCTCAGCTAGTTAAATATGGGTCAATAGTGTCATGCTTGTCACCCACAAGATCGATTTCCTTAATTCCGAGTTGAGTTTAGGGCCGTTGACACAAAACGTCGCACGAAATCACATTTTTTTAAGGCTACCTAAGGGAAACTTGCGCCACCATCACTAATAACTCTAACTTTAAAAATATTTCCAATATGAAACAAATCGTAGTGAAGAAATACTTAATAGCCTGTATTTGAAAACCAATGAATTGATGTAAGATAATTATTTTGTTGAGTACTAAGTTAGAAAATACCTAAGCCTATAAAAAGTATCGAAGTTGGGCCAGTGAATTGAGAAACAATTTTTTGAAGTTAGTTTAAGATAAAGAAGAAGGAGTAGGATATACAAAGCACTAAATGGGTACCACTATTCTAAATTTGACTAAACTCTTTCAATTGTTGGTATATCTTCTTCTAGGTTTAAGATTTTCAAGAGTCACGTCGGAAGCGCTTATTTTCGTCGGGTAGCGTCTTAAAAATAACAAACCTGCCAAATACGGTCGCGTTCCGTGCCGCGGCAAGGCGTGTTATATTTACACGACCAACTAAAACTTTATACGTATGAGCATCACTTCAGCAACACCAGGGGGCGAAAACGACGGTGTCAGGGATACTTACTTAGCCTTTACCCAACGCGACGACCGTAATTTTCTCTTTTGAGCAAGATCGCAAGTGACGTCATTTAAGGTAGGCTTGAAAATAATAATTTTCGAACACATCACATTTGATAGAGTAGGATTATTTACACTTTACTAAATATATCACAATAGGTAAATACGAGAGTTTATTGATGTGTATTATGTGTTTTGATTACATTATAATTACTTCTTCACATTGATACGGCTTGACGAACTTGGATGAAATTTGATAATGCAATTAGCATATATTTTTTACAGTGTTTCATTCCAATGGGTAAACACTTTATTTTGGTAGTAGATAAAACAACATTTCAGAATGTTTATATTAGTTTTGGTTGATTACTGATCTAAATAAATGTATGAAGGACATTTAAATCTTATTCATTGAATTGTTAACAATAAAATGTAATAGTAGTCCAGCTCACGTGACACAAAATACACAACAACGGTTCGGGCCGCGTGCTCGGGGTTTCCTAATATGTTATTATGTGAAATAAACCCCAGCACACAACCGCAGGTCCGACGTCGTTACCGTCTCGCGTTATCGACGTCCGTGAGCAACGACCCTTAATTAAAATATATGAACGCCATTTAAGAATTCTTTCGTATAGACCCGATATTCTTTCCTATGAAATGGAAATTTATTCTCATTTTTATTATGATTTATAGGACTATTGTTGTGCTATACGTATGAATATGGAATTTCGGTAAGAAGAATCGAACGGATATGTAGTGCCTATGCCTACATATGGACTTTCGTATAGCTCTCCAATTTATCGGTGCAATCGTTTCGATAATTGGAACATTTTAACTATTCTGCCATTTTAGCTTTTAGATTTGTTTTATTTTATGGAAATACGATTTATCATTCTGATTGTTTTAATTTATATAAACAGATTATCTGTTTGTTTTGTTTTATGGCAATACGATTTTAAACACATGCGTCGCAGGGTTTTTCGGTACTTTGCCGGATCCAGATTTTGAGAAATTTAGGATACTTCAAAGAAAAAACCGCATATCGTGAGACACGTCATCGCACCAAAATGCGATTGTCACAGGTTGTAATTTTATGAAGTGCCTGTCACAAACTTACTTGCATTACGAACGATCAATCATCAAACTTTATTCTTTATCAATATTAATCTGATTTGATATCTACGTATGAAAATGCAGATTAACCAAATTTCAGTTACAATTCTAATTATTCAAATTTAAGATACAATTTATTTTACGACAGTAACAGAGTATTTATATTTTGTTTGCATGGTATTTTTGTTCGAAGGCAGATGTCCAAGAAATTGATGTTTTTATATCCGTATCCATAGTGACAGAGATAATGAGATCATGTTATCGATATTCCTGAAAATGAGAAACGAAATCATATCGTGTCCTCATCAAAACATGTCTGTTTGTTAATTTTTCTCTCAAAATATTTTTGCTTTCCTCACTTACATAAGTATTATTAGAGACGAAAATAAATTTATGCGAATCCGAAATTTGATACTCTGCCCTGTAGTTTATGTCTTTATTTTTTTTTATAAAACATGCTTCTAATTAGCAGCAAAACAAGAGTTTAGGGTCCAGTATTCAAATACTACCACTGAAAAGAAAACTGGGAAAGTAGACACAAACCGTGTATTACAAGAAAGTTAGACGCCCTTTTAGGCATTATGAAGATGGGTCCGTGCTTCGGAGGGCACGTTAAGCCGTCGGTCCCGGTTGCTGTTTATGATAACTTAGACGGAGGTCGTTACACAACCATGTTAGAGAACTACTACTAGTAGTAGGCGGTTGAAAATCTCTAACACCAGGGTTCATCGGGTCGTTGGACTTCACATAAAAAGGAGAAGGGTACTTTTGATTTTCTACTTTTATTCTTTGTTTGCTGCAAAAAACATATTATTTCTTACATAATTTTATACTTGTACAAGACCACATAATTAAATCCTAGTCTTTTTTATAGAGAGAGAGATAGATTGATTTTTGCGAAAAATAATCACGGAACACGTTGTTCAATAAACTCTCGCGCTTTTTTACACTTTTCTCTACTACAAGAATGCAGCAGAAATTAAGATGGTCGGTGTAAAGTAGCGGGCAGTAAGTCTGAGCAAGCAGCTTTAAGGAGACATAAAACGGCAGCCACAAGCTGAGTGGTTATACTAGCCCTAGCCGGCTTCTAGCTGGAACATATTTCACACTCTATTGCAAGGAAATACAAAGAATATAACGTGAAGGTAACTAACTAGGTAGGTCAGTATATAATGTTTAATTACGTAGAAAAAGCTTCGGTTGCTGGAATAGAGAGTAGAAATTGAACATTTATAGAGTTTTTGAGTGATTCTAGTATTTGTCATGTTTGCAAATATATTAAGGGATTCTAATGTTTATTATTTGTTATATTGAGTGATTCTAATGTTTGTCAGGTTTGCTAATCATCTGAGGCAATTTCCTTCACGTTGATTCTTTCTGTATGAATATCATAGTAATCCCGGCCAAAATGGCATGTTTCATGCAAATCAGATGTGAGGCCCGCAATAAAATTGAGAAATCCGACGTGAGACCCGCAATTGAGTTCTATTTAAATAAATAAATGTTCTGGATAATTCACACAGCTCTACCTGGGCCCAAACTAAGAAAAGAACTAGATATCTGATATTAATACTTATATATCACAATAAAACAATTTTAAATGGATTTAAGTTGTGTTTATTTTGGATTTTACAATTCCTACGTTTCGAGCTCTTTACAGAGCCCGTGGTCACGGATGACTAAGGTGTTAGACGTCATTATTTAGAATTGAAATTATTTTTGTTCTATCGCCATCTATTTCTTAATTGCCTAGCGTAACGTCCTGGTTCCACACAAAATAAACACAACTTAAATCCGTTTAAAATTGTTTTATTGTGATGAGTAATAGTTGTGCAAACTCAAGAAAATATTAATACTTATATATTTTTTTGTAAATAAATACATAGAGATATTATACATAGAAAACACTCAGACTAAACACAAATATCTGAAAATTGACTTAACAAATATTTGTGTCTCATAGGGATCGAACCCGCAACCCTCGGCGTAGGAGGCAGAGGTACTATCCGCTACGCAATTGGGCCAGTCGAATTTAATCCAAGTCATTTCTTAGAATAAGGCATTTGTGTTATTATCTGCCTGCCTAAAACTTTTGTTTCGAATGCAGGTTTTTCTACAATTTTTTTCGACGAGCTTTTATGTTTGATATTTATACATCTACCTTGTATTTGATGATTTCATAATAAGTGACTATGTGTGGGACCATTGAAAAGAATACCGCATTATCTTTTTTGAAGTCCGTTTAAAATGGTTACAAGAAGCGTAAATCATTCGGACATGGTTACATTGTTACGTTGTTGTAAAGGACTTAGCTAAGCTTATAATCTTTAAATGGAGTTGGTTTGGCTCCGGTCCAGCAGCGTCCAAAGGCTAAAAGGTGAGCAGAATTATGTAAATTACTTTACTCTTTGTTCTTCCGCGCGGCTATTTACATTTTATTTATGCGACTAAAGTATACGGAGTACCGGTTACAGTATTAGAGGGATTCTATTGTGGATATAATCTTGTCATTCTAATTTATTACCTAGCTGATAGGTATTAAACTCGTTGTCCCACACGAAATGAAGAAGATTACCTAGCTTGAAGACCTACTTATGATTTGTTATTGAAATGGAGTGTCCCTCAAGCTGTAATCCTCACCTATGAAAACTTAACGAAAAGCAATTTTGGATTTGTCAAAAAATAGTACTGAAATAGTGACAAATAGTGACATAAGCAAGAAAATTAGTGACTGCATATTTCCCAAGATATGGCTATCGTTTGGTGAGGATTACAGATCGAGGCTCACGCTGTAATCCCAACTCTCGTGTGAGGAAACGGTGGGGTATTTTCACTTGGTCTACATTCCAAAAAATAGTGCCTAATTAGTGACTAATAGTGACAAAAGATGAGAAATAGTCGCTTTATAATTCCGAAGTTATAAAGGCATCTTTGTGAGGATTATACCTATAGCAATTTTTGCTGTAATCCTCACCTCATTTCTGCTAAACGCTTAGGTCTTTTGACTCAAATTTAGTATCAAAAAATAGTGCTTAAATAGTGTTCTTAAATTGCATTGATATTTATTTAGTTTATGTAGTAGAAGCAATTAAAAAAACCGTAAGAACTTCTTCATACAAAATGGTCAGGTACAGTCGCGAACAATACTTCGTATTGTGAAGCTCAATATAGAAGGTATGTAAACAAACAAATAGCTTTCTTTCAAGTTTTTCGTTTATATCTATCAGTTTAGTACAAAAATAAATAGATAAAAATGTATAGTTTGGTATTCAATAATAACAAGAAACATATTACGTGGTAAAATACATTAAAGCAAGACTAATGCACTAATATATAAATGTATGTACATAGTTACCGACGTACGAGTAGTAATATATTAATAAACATACGAACCTACCTACAGAAATAAATACTACCGACATAACAAACCAGTATTGAGCTTCAAGTACGACAATACAAAGTATTGTTCGCGACTGTACCTGACCATTTTGTATGAAGAAGTTCTTACGGTTTTTTTAATTGCTTCTACTACATAAACTAAATAAATATCAATGCAATTTAAGAACACTATTTAAGCACTATTTTTTGATACTAAATTTGAGTCAAAAGACCTAAGCGTTTAGCAGAAATGAGGTGAGGATTACAGCAAAAATTGCTATAGGTATAATCCTCACAAAGATGCCTTTATAACTTCGGAATTATAAAGCGACTATTTCTCATCTTTTGTCACTATTAGTCACTAATTAGGCACTATTTTTTGGAATGTAGACCAAGTGAAAATACCCCACCGTTTGCTCACACGAGAGTTGGGATTACAGCGTGAGCCTCGATCTGTAATCCTCACCAAACGTTAGCCATATCTTGGGAAATATGAAGTCACTAATTTTGTTGCATATGTCACTATTTGTCACTATTTCAGTACTATTTTTTGACAAAACCAGAATTGCTTTTCGGTAAGTTTTCATAGGTGAGGATTACAGCTTGAGGGACACGAAATGGAATAAAAAAGTACAAGGGTAAGTAAATTAGATACAAATAAGCAGTTTAAAATCTTTGAGACCAGGTTCATCGGGTCGTTAGGTTCGGTTGGTCAGTAATGGGTACGATTAATTCGTTTGTCCAGTAGGGAATACATTTTGATTCCTGGAAATGTTTTCGCCTGAAAAGTAAACTGAGTAGGTATTTTTAGATGAACAAGAGCTATTTTTGCTACGGGGTTATTTACACTAATTGAAAGGTGAAACATTAACCAGAATCTATTACAGGCTGTTTGGGAAATAGCACCAAATCTCTCTTATAGTTATTCAGCCCATGAAAATGATCAGATTTCCGTTGGCACGTTGATAATTCTGTACGAATGATAGATAATAATGTATGTACTCAGAATTACTTGCAATTTTTCAAAAATCCTAGAACAAAAATTATTTATTTTCACATGAGTAAAGTCAGAAAAGATATCTCTCTAACAGCTATGGTAGAGCCATTGCGGATTAAAGATAAAACTCGAAAATGGAAAAGCCAATGAAAAATAAAAGCGGATCGTATTATTTCTGGGTGCATGTGTTCCAGTGGCAGTAAATTGTCTTGAGATTTACGAGTTTGCAGGCGACTGTCTGGATCGCACGCCAGATGGTCAGCCGGACAACTACATAAACAATGCTGGTGGAATTCTCGCACGGGACAGATAACTAAACGCGATTATGTTGATCTAATCCAATCCCTCTTTTCGTGTGGGGCATCGAATCAACGAAATATGCGATGAACCCCAGCTAGATGACTAATAGGCATTTGTAGGTCTCTATCAAGGTTAAGTTACGACCACTATCTAACGACCAGGGCCGACGAACTTAACGTGCCTTCTGAAGCACTTTCCGGACCGTCTTTTTTTCACACAATCAGGTGGTACTCAGCCTACTAGTTATGGCCCTATGTAATTTTAATAAATATTTGACAATTAATTTACGCAACGTTTTTTAGCTTTCCATGATTTGTACCTCTCTATATATCCATTGAGTTAATATTTTAGTTAACACCAAACTACGTGAGGTTGTATCTACTCAAAACTCGTCCCTCGAGATAAGAGTTTCGCGCTCAATCTCAATGAAGCAGATCCATTTATCTTCCTGGCACTTCCGATATCCACACTTCACACAAACAACTTGCTTTATGCTCATATTGTCGATATCGGTTACAGTGTTGTACCATATTCAATAAACGTATTGTGTGTCGTCGCCGACGAAGTTCCCAGAACATCAATCCATTAGCAAGGTATTCTAAAACGGGGTGTAGTGTATATTGAGGCTTTTCTCGTTCACTGTACCGTCATACTGCATGGTAATATTCGGAAAACATCACAACCTTTTAGACGCCCATCGAGGGAGCGTACAAGATGACGAGATTTTCCTATTTTTTCCGCTGAACAAAAATTCTTTTGCTTCCGTCGGCTGCTAGCCTTTGTTAGTATCGCGTTGAAGCATAAAATGCAAATTGCATACTCTCGAGCACCGCCGCAGCAAATTTTACGACGTTGCATTGTGCTAGTATTAAATATTTTTAGATAGTGCCTCTCTAAACTATTAAACTGTTTGAAAAGTACATCGGGCAGCAAGTCAGTCAAATTCTCCACTCTTATGATTGCCGGTTTTTCCGGACTGTTCGGGCAGATATTTTCGATGATAAACTTAACTGAAGTTTTAGAAGTCAAATTTATTTGGTAAGTATAAAAACTTACTCTACTCTATTTTTACGTTAAGATATTAGTTAATAATAATATTAAGTCTCTAGCTAGGATCGACAAAATCCGTTACCTACCCGTTAAAATTAAAACCTATTTTTACATTATGAGAGATACTATTTTGTAGGTAATTCTGTAAAATACCCCAATAGCCGTTTTTTCATTATTTTCGGAATTTGTATTCTATTCACCATTTCCCCGAATGACCAATAACGTGCTGCTGAATATAAAGCAAAATGATACCTATCGAACTTAATAACTAGATATTTATGTACACCCGCATTCAAATTTTTCGTTTCATAAAAACGTAGCACAAACATGTTACAAAGGTTGAGTTGAGTTCCTTTCCTTCATAAAACTAACAATATTGCTGGCGGTAACAAGACAAGAACGTTTCTCTTGAGCCCATATTCGCGGGCCATTGTCTCGCGGCTCGACGGAGGCTAGGGGCTGCTGGGGGCTTCACGGCTCCGGCCGGGACTTACCAAGCTGCTACCGACCATTGTTTAGCTTTCTCCACCTGCCAACGTGGATTCCGCACAAAGACGGAGCTCGTTTCACCACTCTTGTGTTTGTTTTTGTTATGCAATTGCAGGTTTAGACTACGCCTCGTGAGGAGTGTGTGAAGACGTCGGATCTCCGCTCGTTTGTGCAGTGAGTGTTCTTCTTTATGCTTCAAGTTTGGAATTGTACTGCGTTATTCAACATGGGGATTTTCCGGTGAAAATTATGTGTGGTTTACTAGTTTCCAACTAGACTGCCGGCGGTTTCTTTTGATTATTACGTGCTTGCTTGCTGCATCTTGCTAGCACTTAGCGGGTTTATTTAAGCATCGCATAAGAAACTACCGTCAAGTCTAGTTTATTTAAATATAATCAATATTGTGGCGCCGATGTGGCGCAGTGGTAGTGCGGCTGCCTGCGACGCGATGGTTTCCGGTTCGATTCTCTGTGGGGCACTCACAAAGTTGATATTTATCTCGTTGTGAACTCGTTCCCAGTCTGGTTTGGACATTACAGGCTGGACCACCTGATTGTCCGAAAAGAAAGATGGTTCCGTGCTTCGGAGGGCACGTTAAGCAATAGTTGATGATCAGTACTAAACATGCTGAGCAACTTTCCCCAAGGAACTAATATGGAATTATGAGAGAAATACCTTTCATACAAAATTGGCGATATGCTGACTTAAACGGAAGTTGAACGATAGTTTGGAATTCTGCTGTATTTATTCTACCTGCAAATATTCCGGTGAGAATTTACTATGGCATAATTCTTTCATTTGGTCTTAGAATACTATCGGTATCCTTGTTTGAATTATGTGGTGTAGTGTAGCATTATAACATTTTTAATTTAACACTTAGTAGGATAATCTGCCCCACAAAATGAAGCAACTGACCGCAAATGAAACTACAAATCCTGTCCGGTAGTAGAACTCGTACGAGTAGGTGTATATCAATTGGAAACTAATCGTCATTAGAGTCAGGATCGGGCCGTATGGACGGTAGCTGATCAAACGCACGTCTAGTTAGCAAACAGGCTGCGTGCACAATGGCGCGGTTGGTAGCCGCTGCGGCCTGAGCGCTCGCCCGCCGGCCGCCGGCCGCTGGCCGCTGCCCACCAGTCGCCGGTACCGGTTGCAATTACCTATTGACAAACAAGTTCGCTTGTAGCCAGCTGGAGCGACTCTTGAAAGACAAATTGAAAAGGTACTATTCAACTGCCTGTCACATTGATTGAATTTGAGAGGATGAAATGCGAAACCGAAATAGAAATTGATGATTTATAGTTGAAAAGGAGAAGACTAGAGGCCTGCCCAGCGGTTTTACCCGACGCTATCTTTTTTTCATGGAAAAATTTAAACATATAACCCTCACTCTAAAATCTCTCCATCTATATAAAAAAACGCATTTAAATTCGGTGCATAGTTTAAAAGATCTGACCATATTATAAGGACTCTGGAGGCGACTTTATATTATGTAGTGATGCATAAGATTAATTTTATTCAGGTAAACGAAGGTAATATAAAAAGAAAAATTGTAACTACGCTAAACTAGACCAGAATTAAATGAAGTACATAGTGACTAACCTTATATTTGCTCGGTGTACCCTCACTAACCAGGAGGTACGTGGAGAGTCCATTTAGTAGGCTGATATAGGCTGTTAAAAAGTTGTTGCGGCAATGCACACTAGCTACCATATGAGTGCACATTTACCTAACTAACTACTGCCGGTTTTACTTGTTTTGTATTTGTCGAGGCGAACTCAAAAATACGTCATAATCGGCGATGCCATTATTCAATACATATCAAACGAGCTCAGACTCGAATACACTAATATTAGTAATAGTAAATTTAACAAGCAAGACTAAGTTCAGCTTAAATCATGTGAGTCAAGCTCAAAGCAGTTTGAGAAGGGGATGTAGTAACAATCTAAATAAGAGACGTTTACCAAACGTTCTTATCCCCGAATGCATCGTTTCGTTAACATGCACTTGAGAAAATCCCTGTCAGTTTCTGGATCATGTTAATTAAAATGCAAGTTTGTGTTCGGTTAGGAGGTCTGTTGCTGCCTAGATCACGTTTGAGACATAAACACATTTAAATAGGTATGTTTGTTCAAACGTTTCCATTTTGTATTTTCGATTGTTGGAATATGACATCAATGATTTGCCTCATATGTTGTCATATTTCCGCGAATTTAAATTTCAGGTTTAAATTAATTCTAGTAGCCATAGATGGTGGCAATTTTGTTAATTTTCCAATGTTATTTTTCCACAAAACGTACGTACATAGGTACCTAAATTTTTTTGTTCTCACCCATTTAATTGTTCTTACAGGCTCGTGCCGTTTTAATGGAAAAAACAAACCTGCTGATTACCCTCGAACTCAATTTGGACTTTCACAATCACACTCATGTTTATAACTGCGACTTGACTTAATTATTTAGAACATAAATCTTGAGATATTTGCTTATTATGCCCCTGTAATGCCAGGGTTGCCTCTGGCTCGCGTCACGCCATGTTCTAAGCAGAACGTTGTTGGTGTAATTTCAGAACTGAAATTACGGAAATGAAGCGGTCATTTCGTGTGGCCAGTTATGTTTAAAAGCGCATAGTTTCAAAGCGATTTTTATGAGTCATATCGCATAAAGATTTTAAGCTAGCGTAAATACAGCAAACGCAAAAATACGTGTTACAAAACCAATCAAAAAACAGTCCAGACTCTATATACGAAGAAGAACAACAAAACATATTTAAAAACAAGCTCTCCCAGTAGATACATGTGCGGCCTAAAGTTTGGCCCATGGTAATAAATAAATATTAAACATGTTGTAAATTCACACATCGGAAAAGTATACGTTATGTTACAAAATAGTAAATACTATTTAAAAAAAACAAAGCCAGCCGAGTGTATTCGTTTGCATCGTAACGGAACATTACTGGACCAACAAACAATTTCGAGGGCTGCCTCGCAACAATTAGGCTAGAAATGTTAAATACGCCTAAAACACATTTGTTAATGTTTAGTAATCTTATTTTTAAATGCGGTAAGTAGTAACGATTAATTATGTTATTCTTTTTTCTGCGTTTCACTTCATAAGTATGAGGTTGGTACATACAATGAAGACATGCTACAAACATACTTCGAAACAAAATCCAACGGCATGTTGAAAAATTACAAACATTTACACAAAAATATTATTTTTGCTATCAGTTACGTAATTTTTGTAGTAACTACTTATTTAAATGCGCTATAAGCTATCTTTACATAGACTCAGTGTCCCACATGTCAAAAAGAAGAAAAAAGCATGAACGTTTTCTGCTTTAAGTATAACTAGTAATGTGTATCCCATCGAGATGTTGCTAATACATACATACGTATATCACGCATATAATCCCTTGAGGGGTAGGCAGAGCGTAAATGGCCGCAAAAACGGACATTTACGCCACGTCTGACAAATATTTGAGGGACATTCTGAAAATTGTGTAGCGCCATAGTGACAGGTTGTCAGCCCATCGCCTAAAATTGCAATACACACCCTCGAGTCCCTTAGTCGCCTCTTACGACTCCCACGGGTAAGAAATGGGGTGATGCTATTCTAAGCCGGCATCACAAGGCAGATGTTGCTAGTAGTAATTCAAATTGTATCTTGTTCTACCAACCCTATACACTCTCTGCTGGGATTGCGGTGTTGTAAACAACAGTGGAGTTTTGAGTGCATCACAAGTGAGTTCGTTATGCACGCCAAAACATTACCTACCTCGTAGTAATTTAATTATGCATCGCTCGACAACGAACCATTGTAAATACAGATACTGTCCTCTCCTCTTTGTTTTGTCTTTCGCTGGCCGAATAGTAAGAAGTCATTCAAATAAAAATAAATAAAAATTTCATCTTTTAGGCACATGACATGAGTTTTATCGTATCATCGATTGCTTTGATTAACAATCAAATCTTATATCTTCTATCTCTCCAGTACCCAACTGCAAATACGCTCATTATTTCGGTCAAATAACCTCATGTATTAAAGAAGTTAAACAAGGACTTGTGTTAAATTCGATGATAAGTCGATTAACAAAATAAGGTTGGTAATTCTGTTATTATATGGAATGAGATAAAATTAGTAAGCATGATCTAATATGCACATTTAAATGAATGCACGTTTTTATAACATATCTACCTACTTCAATTCATATGTAAGTACCTTCTTGCTAGTATGATCATATAACAGTTGCTCCTCATATCCTATTATCTGATTTCATATCTTAATCACTGGCTTTGACAAGCTCGCGTCACCTGTTCGAGTGTCTTAAATTGTATTAATGTTAATTTAATAAACATGATTTTAGCAAGAGAGCATAATATTGTACTATTAAGGGGTTGCTAATTTAGTTTTCAAATTTGAAAACTTGTGTTATTTTGCTCTTTACCCATTAAAAAACCTAGTTGTTTTCAAAATATATTTTATTTTACACGACAAACCTAACACGTGAAGCTAGAGTTTTTTTTCAAGGAGTCCATTCAAGAGAGAAAATTTCATCCAAACTCTAGATTGCTTCAATGAACACTTGATCTGACTAATGTTTAAAAGCTTGATCTGACTAATGTTTCAAAAGACTACTGCACGCCTTTTTTACATAATAAACTATTGAATGTTAACATTTGCCTACTAATCAAATCGATGAGTATCAAATTATATAACTTCAATGCCAGTATAACGCCATATCCATACTTGATGTTATAAATAGGAGAGTGTGATCGTTTGATTGTTTATCTGTCATTCCTATCAGGACGATGCGATTGTATTTAGTGAGCAAGCAGAAGAGTGACGTAGCAAGCTACTTTTTACAGCGGGAAAACATGTATTTTCCACGACAAAACTGAAAATATCTGGGGGACAAACTGCAAGGCGGAAAACTTGTACCTATGTTATAAATTTGCTAGTAGGCAGGTAGCTAAAAATAACATTTTTATTCACTCTTTTCCGGAAACAAAATGAGAATTGGAATCGACGTAACGTTCTACTCGTAGAGCGATGCAAAGGAAAAATTATAACCATATTATACTATCCTCTGTCATACGATGTGGTTTTCTCTTGGGATTTAAAATGAAGATTATTTTCACGCTTCTGAAATGGAAATTGGTACATTACAAATTACCATGACAATTTGAAACGAAATAGAATATACCGAGTGATTTTTAAAGAACTCACCTACGATGATGTATGTATGGGGTCTAATAAAAGCTTTCACTTATGTTGGTCGAATTCCTAGATCTGTTTAGGATTACGGCAGAATGAAGTCACTATTTTGCACTATTTCGGACAAATTCTTAAGATTTCGGCCGAAATACTCTTTTTATTTTTGCGACATATACAAGTCTAGTTTTTATATTAGCCATAGCACGAAACTGCCAAAATATATGCATTTGTGCCAATTAAGGCGGTTATCAATCATAACGCTAAGATAACTTATATGTGCACCTTCTTCAAGCTTTTGATAACTGCAGTAACGATTTTGATTGGTTGAGAGTTAACAGATTATCCTGCAACCAAGACTATTCTTTGTTTCTTCTTGCTTCCCTCCTTAATAATAACGTGTTACTTACTTCATTCTTTATCATAAAATATTTTCATATAATATGATCGCCGTATCGCCAGCGAAAGAAAACACTTTTGAATTTTGAAGGACTGGGTTACAGAGGTCGTTTATTTAAACTTAGAATAATGTTGGTCCAAGGACACTTCCTTGAGTAATTCCAAAAGCTATATATGTGTGGGCGCTGTAATGATGACCAATTTGAACCGTTTGTTATAGACTGGTAGATATGCCCTCAGCATTAAGTCCGCCCGTGTAATATTTTTTTGCATAAAGTTAAATAAATTATAAAAAACAAGAAGAAAACCAGTTCAAGGGAACCTCTTACACGTATATAGTTTAGTTGCTGTTTTAATTTAGGTCACGAGACAGAGTCAAACGCTTTCGCGAAATCTAAAAAGAACCCTAGACATTTCTGTTTTTATCTAATTTTTGGGATACGAAATCAGTCACCAAAATTACAGCATCTTTGGTTCCTACAGTCCTACTCCATTGCGAAAACCGAATTGGTTGTCCGATAACAGGTGACAAGTTTATGTTGTATGTATGTTTGTGTGGCAAAAACAAGTTTATGTTGCCAATTTGTTTAGCTCATTTTTCTAACCGCATACATATCTTCTCCATGATGACTACTTAATGATATGTTTATTATGTAAAATGATCCTTGTCCATGTGCAAATGAGCAATCAGTGGGCAATCACGCCGAAGTCGTGTTGGTCGCGCGCGGAATAACAAGCGAGTCGGGAATAGTCGGGAATAAACCTCAGTATTTCCCGATGGTCATTTCTAAAGATAATTTAGTTACTTTATACTCGTTTGTGTTGGTACACATCTCTGGTTGTGTAGTTTATTACGTGTTATTTAAATAATAATTTGTTTAAATTAACAAATATATTAACACTCATTAAAAACTTCAAAGTCTTAGTCAAATCGATCTTGTTACAATAATAAAAGTTATTGAATATTTAATTTGTGGCCCAGCAAATTTGTTGTGTTCTAAAACTTATTTCTGACATAAGTATTTAAACTGTTAGGATCAAAAACGTTTGGAGCTATATCTTTATCACGTGTTGTAAGTATGAATGTTTTAAACGAAGTAAAATAAAAAATGTGACAGAGGTATAACCGCAGGGTATGACTGCGACATAAAGGTAGTATGTGGTGTAATAATAGCATGAAAAGTATCCTATAAAACGTTAAAACAGCTACGTAAATCGTAGCAATTCAAACGTTGATCGCTACGGCTCCGGTCAAGGTCGTAGCACTTTGCTACGAAATCTTGTAGAAATTTTATAAGTGTAACATGAGAGTCATTGTTTTGTCTACTACAATGTATCGTTGTACTCGTGCTTGATGTACTTTTGATTAACTTGCCACGCTTTGAATATCTACTAAGCGCAAATTGCATGTCAATCGCTAGCTGTAGCGATTGCGAGCGATATTACTCAGTTTGATGAAGACGTCGTCTGATTTCAATATTGATAATATCTAGTGGAGTGTCATCGCAAAACGTTTCAAATAAGGTATGTGTTCGACAGCGCTGTCACGTTTGGTTGGCGTGCCGGCGCGCAATTTGCCGATCGCGCCGCCTACTGTAATAACGACTTCCGTACCCCGCCGTGGCGCCTCCTCAAATTGGTCGCTTATCACCAATCTACGGTGTAGGACTGTGGAGTAGGATATCAGCTGGGCCGGTCGCAATTTGTCAACGCGGTCGGTTAGTTGTTTCCGTAATGCGGATTGCTGTAGCAACGTTGGTGTTATGATTTTTCAAGGAACTGAATAGCATAAATGGATAAAATTAACTTAATTTCTTGTCCATGAGAACTACATTTCTCTATAAAGTTCACGAGAATACGATGGACCTGGCACTGCAGAGACGATTGGTATGAGTTAATTTTGGTTTTTATTTAATACTAGCGGCCCGCCCAGCGGTTTCACCCGCTGCTAACTGATTTCCCACGGGAAACAGACCTTCTCCCGACATAAATCATACATAAAAACCTTCCTCTTGAATCGGTCTATCTTTTAAAAAAAACTTCATCCAGATCCGTTAAGTGGTTTTGAAGATTTAAGCATACAAACAAACAAAGAGACAGGGACAGACGTGGGAAGTGACTTTACTTTAAATTCAGTTTTTTTTAATCCCCTAAGGTATGAAAAGGGGGTTAAAAGTTGGTATGAAAGTTCGTTGTCTTAAGTGTGATCCGTTTCAAAATTAGTGAATAGACTTATGACTAAACACGTGTTTCAACATATTTGAAATTTTAACCCTTAATAGGGTCAAACGGAAGTTGAAAGTTTGTATGAAAGTTCGTTTTTTAAAATGAATTCGATCTGTTTCAAAATTTGTGATTAGACTAATAACTTAAAAAAATTAAACACGTTTTCAGCATTTTTGAAATGTTAACCATTAAATGGGTGAAAAGGGTGTTAAAAGTTTGTATGAAAGTTTTTTATCTTACATGTAATCTGTTTCAAAATTTCTGATTAGACTCATAACTTAAAACAATTAAATACGTGTTTCAGCGTTTTTGAAATTTTAATCCTTAAAGGTGTCAAAAGGGCGTCAACAGTTTACTACCAGATGGGCTACCCGTTTTCCCACGGGAATGTGACAATTTCCCGGAATAAATTATACTTATAAACCTTTCTCTCAAGTTATTCTATCTAATAAAAAAAACCGCATTAAAATCCGTTAAGTAATTCTAAAGATATAAGGAGACACCAAACGGGAAGCGACTTTATTTTATACTATGTAGTGATTGATTCTCGAGTATAAAAAAATATGTTTTTTTTACCTAATACACAATTTTGACTCAAGTTAGCACACATTTATGTCTTTTTCAGGAACACACACATATTTTAAGAATCCTAATCTGGGTATATAACACTTGATGTGCTATCTATTAGGTTGTTGATAAAAAGACAAAAATTTTGATATTTGAGACATATAATATTATTTATTAAACTTGAATTTGAACTATTCTTCGAAATTAAGCAACAACGATGATATAAATTTAATATATTATTACTTTACCTACTTGTAAATCTACTTTTAAAATTATAAAATGTTATTACTTAAAGTAACTAGTATGGCTAAGAAGGTACCAGACCGTCAAAGAAACAGATACTTATATTAATAAGACGTGAATGTGAATCCCTTACGAACATACGTTTATACGTGTTCACAAGTTACGAGCCGCGCTGAAAACTTTGCTTCATTCCTCCACGGGAGTATGTTCCAACTTGGTTTATTGCCTCCAAAGATATTATTTCAAAGAACTCTCGGAATTTATTCGCGCTCGTTCGGGAAAGGTAATCCCAGAGGCTCTTATTCGGCTACTTAGTTCAAATACTATGTTTCGCGTGGTTCTCTCAAACCTCTTTTGTACATATTTGAACGCGAGATAGGTTGTTTGTGCCTCGGAATGTCGGTCGACGTGGAATAACAGACCGACTAACACTCCAGCACTCAGTTTGTTTTGATCTAATTTAAACTTCTGTATTGCACTATCTATACAACGTTTGAATAATATTTTACTTCCCTTAGCTTTTATAAGGTACATTTTACATTTGTTTATAAAGCGATGTTATAAATGTGCGATGTAGAAAAAAAAATATTTACACAAAAAAAGTCAACAATCATCAAATGTCAAATCAAAGTGGCCCATTTTGATCTTTCGCGGTTATACATTTATTTTATTTTATTTATTTGATAGTAGCAAAATTCACAGCACATAAACAGATATCACAATACAACTTAAAATAATACATAGCCAATTACAAATTTTCACATATTAAAAGCATAAGAGTAGGTTTAGAACAAAATATGAAACTAAAAAAATAACAAAAATGAAAGGTAAGCTGGCAAATTATACAACAAACCCCATATATACGAGTTTCATATATAATGACTCAAAACACTAAAAACGTCCCACCCGCAAAACATCAGTTGTTCCGTCCGTGATCTGATCATGGCCCATGCGACTGGGTCGAAATATCGTATAATTCAAGTAAAACGAGTATTGCGATTAGAACCCCATTTTTAAGTGTTTTGAGTCAAAGCAGCCTGTATGGAGCCTTGCTAAACAAAGATTGGTGGTAGTACGTAAAATCTGAGCAGTAGCCCAGCTATAACTTAGCTTATAGTAGACCTGTAGATGTGGTCCACGGTGCTGAGGTCTTTACGAAACCTGGTTTGTTCCGGTGGCTGGAAGGCGTCAAATGTTAATGCCAAACGATTCGTAAAGACCCTTGAGAATAGCTTATTCTTGTACCTCCCGATGTCGGTGGTTGAAGCTTAATTTATACAAGGAAAATAGATTGCAAAATAACTCACTAGTAGATACTTTTGTAAAATCTTGAACTGTGTTCGCAAACCCGCCTGCAAAGCGTAGTGAGTATGGCAATACCTCCCAATAGGAGCAGGCCTATGTCTGTTTTGACTGTTAATGTTTAGATAATTATGTATTTGAATGTATGTTCATTGATGTACGTATCTCCTAAATTATATTCTGTACTGAGGTAAGTATTTACGAAAAACATTAGTAAAACAATTTTATTCTATAGAATTACTCTAAAGAATCCATTATCCTTTTTCTGAGTTTCATTATGAACCGGCTGTTTCTTTGAAACGGTAGTTAAAACAATGAGGATACATTAAAAAATCCACAGCGGTGCATAATTGAAATAAAAGGAAGATGTATATGGCGAGCGTAACGAACTCACTTGTGATGCACTTAAAACTCCGCTCTTGTTTACAGCAGCCCTACCACAGAAATAATATGCCTATTGCAATATTTTTATTCACTTGTATAATACAGAAAATTATAAATGTATTGGTAATGGACTTCAATATTCTACAGCCGCCAAGTAGCTACAGTTTGAGTGTCTTACCGTCTCTTGTTTACAAAGAACTTTACCATTTCAATAATATCAGTGAATTCATTAACTGTTTGTTTATTAATATTCCTATTTATAAAAACAGCATTTTAAAATTGTTATTGAGTAACATACTCTTTCTTTTTGTGTGGGACACCGAGTCGTCCAACAATCCTGTTGTCAGAGTTTTTCAATATACTGTTAGCACAGGAAGCTCCGTTCTTCAATTTTTGTAACACCATCTTAGTGAAACGTAAACTAGAAGCTGTTAAGCTGTGAAGCTGACTGAGAAAGAACAGGATAAATATACAGTGCAATGATCAAAAGCTATGTTCAAGTATATGAAAGTAGAAACATAAGAATCTATACATATAATAAAACAGTAAAGAAGCAAAGTCTGTACATTGAATAGTTTAAAAAAAGGATTTTTTCCTCTAATTGTGTACAAGATATAGATCTCAAAACAACAGCTAAAATTTTTTTTGTCTGTTTGTCTGTCTGATTCTTTAACGCAAAAACTACTGGACGGATTTCTACAAAATTTTATGTCGTGGTAGCTTATTACTCGGGTCAACATCTAGGATACTTTTTATCTCGGAAAAATCTCTCATTCCCACGGGAATTACACAGCAACTCATCGAGTAAAAAATTTGGTAAAAAAAAAAATCATAGATGTCGCTGTTAGTTTTGTAAAACGCGCTATTGACATGCGAACCGAACGACCAAGGTATGTTACCAAATTATTTACTTGGAATTAAATTGTGATTCGTACTGTTTTAGTAAAATTGATTTGATTTTTTTTTTCGTAACTACACTTCTTAAAATATAGCTGAGCTCTGTGACCTGTGACAGCTGATGGCTAGATAGACACGAAACCAAGTGAGAGTCAAAAGGATAAAAGAAAAATTGTATGATTCTGACATATGTCACAGAGCTCAAAGCATATTTTACAAGGTCTACCAGTGCAGTTTTAATTTCAACTCGGTATCTCTACGCGTTCCCGAGATAAAGGGTTCCCGAGACAAGACGGACGGACGGACAACAAAATGATTCTTTAAAGGTTCTGTCTTAAAACTGTTTAAACCTCTATTATAATTAATCAAAAAATTTAAGACCAAAATTAGTTCAAAATTATTTCATAGATGTCGCTGTTAGTTTTGTGAAACCCGCTAACGAAATGTTTTCTACAAAATTATATAAAGAGCTTTTGACTGGCGGCGATAACTTTATAAAACCGAAATCTTGAATTGTGAATTGAACATTGAAATACGATACAACGGCTATTTTTTACGTACTCTGATTTTGCTTATTGATTTTTTTTGGATTGTTTTATATAATTCAAATAAAAAATACATACAAATAAATTGGCTATTCTTTACGGACTTTGATTTTGCTTACTGGTTGGTCGTTTACTTGGAATGTATTAGTATTTTTCTATAATAATTGGCTTTGAAAACGGACATTGATTGTGTGTGTTAATTAGTTTACCTACGTTATTCAGTGTCCAATAAAATGCCTAGGAGAAGAAAGAGCAATTTATCTCAAAGCTCAAGGGCAGCTAAAATACAGAGGACAGTACGTTCTCTTGAGACCGATGATGACCGTGAAGCTCGGCTAGCAAGCGCTCGAGAGCACCAAGCTGCGTCTCGCGCCTCTGAAACCGACACCCAACGTGAATATCGGTTGAACTCGCAGCGTAGCCGCACAGCAACGTTGCGGTCACTCACTCACATTCATGCTAACAAGAGACCGACCACAGCCTATCCAGGCCGATACAATGCACCCACGGCAAACGAAGTTGCTGTTCTCTTAGTGGATCAGGAAAATGACAAAAGAGACATAGTCCTACGCGCCCGTGATGACCGACTACAACGAATCAACGAAACTCATCGGTCATACGATACCCTACAGTATCCTCTAATGTTTTGTCGTGGAGAGGATGGGTAGAATTTCGCGGTGTATAACGTAGATCCTCAAACAGGCGCAACTAATTTTAATAAAAAAACATCTGCTCTGCAGTATTACAGTTACATGATCCAGATTCGACAAAACGAAAATGTCCACATACATCGTTATCGAGCGCTCTTTAATCAGTTCCTGGTAGATCAGTACGCAAAAATTGAGACCGAACGTTTGGTGTTCATTCGGACGAACCAAAGGAAGCTTCGTGCGGAAAACTATGTCGATTTAAGAGACGCTATGCAACACGACTCAAACGCCGAGAATGTAGGCAGAATGGTGATACTCCCTTCTTCGTTTACCGGAGGCCCGAGATATATGCACGAGCGCACTCAAGATGCGTTTTGTTATGTTCGAAAATATGGTAGACCTGATTTATTTATCACGATGACCACAAACCCAAAATGGCCTGAAATTTGCAATGAGCTCATAGAAGGACAGGTGTCGCATGATAGACATGATATAATATCTCGGGTGTTCCAATTAAAATTAAAGTCTCTCATGGATCTGCTTACTAAAGAAAAAGTGTTTGGGGCAGCAAAGTATCACATGCATTCCGTAGAATGGCAGAAACGCGGCTTGCCACATGTGCACATTCTTTTGTGGTTGGAAGAAAAAATAAGACCAAATGAAATTGACAAAGTCATCAGTGCTGAGTTACCGAGCCCAGATGATGACCCTGTACTCCATCGGATTGTTAAGAGCAATATGATCCATGGTCCATGTGGCCTAATTAATACAAATTCACCATGCATGAAAGACGGACGGTGTACTAAAAAGTTCCCGAAGAGGTTTGTTAATGAAACTGTTACCGGTGAAGATGGATACCCAACATATCGCCGACGCTCCCCCACTGAGGGCGGATTTTCTACAGAAATTACCGTACGGGGCCTGACAGTACAGGTGGATAATAGATGGGTAGTTCCGTTTTCACCGGTACTTTCCAGGACATTTGAAACTCATATAAATGTGGAATCTTGCACCAGTGTAGAGTCAATAAAATATATCTGCAAATATGTAAATAAAGGCAGCGACCAAGCGACTTTTGCAGTACAAGGAACTGATCGAGATGAAGTGGCGAGATATCAATCAGGTCGCTACATCAGTTCTTCAGAAGCCGTTTGGAGAATACTGGGCTTTTCTATACACGATAGGCATCCAACAGTGATGCATTTGGACGTCCATTTGGAAAATGGTCAACGAATTTACTTCGACCCTGATAATGTAAGGGAGCGGTTAGAAAACCCCCGGCAAACAACGCTTTTGGCATTTTTCAAATTGTGTGAAGAAGACCAATTTGCCAAAACTCTGACCTATGACGAAGTACCATCCTACTACACTTTTGACAAACAAAGAGGTGTATTTAATCGCCGACGACGCGGACATCCTGTAGAAAATTTTCCAGGCATATTAAAGGGTGACGCATTGGGTAGGGTGTACACTGTGCATCCTAATAACGGAGAGTGCTATTATTTACGCCTTTTGCTGCATACGGTGCGTGGCTCTACATCATTTGCGTATTTGAGGACAGTTGACGGCATAGAACACCCAACGTTTCAGGAAACTTGCAAAGCACTTCATCTGCTGGATGACGATCGGCATTGGGACGAAACACTTGAGGAAGCCTGCGTTAGTGACAGCCCGAGTCGTTTAAGGCAGTTATTTTCCATCATGTTGGTCTTCTGTGGGCTCTCAAATCCAGTTGAGTTGTGGGAAAAGTACAAGCATCATCTTTCAGAAGACTTTTTACGTGACTTGAGACGAACAACTTCGGATGAAGTGGATCAAATGGACGAACGCGTTATAAATAGTTGTCTTTGTTCCCTCTAAGATAAAGTTCTTTCAATCGGTGGAAGAGTATTGGCTGAATACGGGTTGCCAACGCCTCAGACACTGTCTGATCAACCTCACGTAAATCGTGAGTACGACGCGGAGACAAACTATAGTCCAGGCGCAATGGCGACTATTGTTAATGAAAGTATTGACAAATTTACCCCTGAGCAAAGGGATATTTTCGACACAGTCGTCCAAAGCGTCAGTCTAAATGAAGGTAAATTATTTCACCTTGATGCACCCGGCGGAACAGGAAAGACATTTTTGACCTCAGCTATACTTGTAGAAATCAGGAGGCAAGGAAAGATAGCTCTTGCTGTAGCATCATCTGGTATCGCTGCCACACTGCTTCCCGGCGGAAAAACGGCTCATACCACGTTCAAAATTCCTATTAATTTGGACATAAACGAATCTCCTGTATGTGCTGTATCACGTAACAGTGATAAGGCAAGAATATTCGAAGATTGTTGTCTTATAGTTTGGGACGAATGCACGATGGCCAACAAAAAGGCAGTAGAAGCTGTGGATAGGACTTTGCGAGATATACGCAGAGATAATAGGGCCATGGGCCATGTCACTGTTCTTTTTTCCGGTGATTTTCGCCAAACTCTTCCGGTTGTTACTCGAGGTACCAGAGCTGATGAAGTGAATGCGAGTCTTAAAAGATCTTCTCTTTGGCCACAAATCCACAAGCTGACCTTGACAGTGAATATGAGAGCCCGTCTCGGAGGAAATTCACGGGCTGAAGAATTTTCACAAGCTTTATTAAAACTCGGTGAAGGCACTATGCCAGAAAATAGCGGTCAAGTTAGTCTGCCTGAAACCCTTTGCCGAATCGTTTCTGGTGAAGAAGAGCTCATTTCTTCTGTCTATGGTGAAGTTTCACAAATTTTTCAAAAGGAAAATTCTTGGCTTAATGAAAGAGCGATTCTGGCACCAAAAAATGATCGGAGTATGGCAATAAACCAAACTATTCTATCACAAATCACCGGGGATGAAGTGGTATACACGTCAATCAACACTGTTATGAACCAAGATGAAGCGACTACCGATCCAACCGAATTTCTGAATTCCTTGAGTGCAAATGGTCTACCGGCACACCAAGTAACTCTTAAAGTTGGTGTCCCAATTATGCTTCTACGCAACCTCAGTCCACCAAAGCTTTGCAATGGGACTAGACTGAAAGTCATCAACTTACAAAGGAATTTAATTGAGGCGGATATTTTGACCGGCTGTGGCGCAGGAGAAACAGTGTTAATTCCGCGTATACCACTCATTCCCAACAATTTTCCATTCGAATTTAAGCGTGTCCAATTTCCCGTCAGCGTCTGCTTTGCGATGACTATAAACAAATCGCAAGGACAGACGCTGAAAGCCGCAGGCGTAGATCTGCGGTTTCCCTGTTTTTCACATGGACAGCTTTATGTCGCCTGCTCTCGACTCAGTTCTCCTGAAAATTTGTACGTTTTATCACCAGATGGGAAAACTACCAATGTAGTTTATAAAGAAATTTTGTAGCTGATAGTAAAGTTATTTTAATTATAAATTGTAAGACATCTTAAAAGAGAAATATAAAAACGATACTAAACAACATAGAACTTGACTAACTCACAAATTACTACACTATATGCGTACGAAGTCGCGGGCAACAGCTAGTAGATAATAAAAACCATCTAATTCATTTAATTAAGCTCATAAAACTTGTGACAGAACTTCTTTCCTTAATAGATCCGTATTTAGTTTGAAACTTAGTTTTAATTAATTTGTAGGTGAGATTCAGTTTGTCTTTTTGGCTTTCTTGTTTATTTACATTTAAAATAAATTTTAAAATTTAATACCGAATGAGGATAACCCTAGGTATTACAACAGTGTTTATTGGGTGTATCATTCCAGTGGGCTTCTTTTACTATCTGTTCAGGAATAAAACATAGCTTTTGGAATTAATATCACAATTTTATTGTGAAAAGTAAAAATGAATTACAAAAATGCTGTTCACATTTTAAATGTTGAGAGAAGAAGAAAAAACCTTGCCATAGGCAAAAAATAACACAACATTACAAATGTTGTCACTTAAGACACTAAAATATCTACTAATTTTATTAGCTTTAAATTATATGTTCAGTTGGTTCTGAACATAATTGGGGGCGGGCAAAATACAACTCTAGTTTACTTATTTTATACCTTAATCTAATGGTAGAGGACATAACTTAGTTATAGATCTACGATACAGTTTACCATTCATTTTTATATCAGCTACTCTAACTCTACCATCAGGTCCTGGAAAAGTTTTTACAATACGTGCCATTGGCCACTGTAAGGGAGCTGAATTTAAATTTTTAACAATAACTAAATCGCCCTCTCTTATATTAGGTTGCTGGTGATTCCATTTGGGACGGCTTTGAAGCTGTGTTAAATAATCATTAGACCATACTTTCCAAAAGTCTTGTTGTAATTTGGTACATAGATGCCAAAATTTCAAACGGTTTAATGAAATATCTGTATAGTCAGTTTCTGGGTATGAAGTCAGGGCCGTTCCAATAAGAAAGTGTGCAGGCGTTAAGTAATGACAATCAGTTGGATTGGCAGAGAGTAGCGGGCGAGAATTCAACACCGCTTCAATCTGAATTATTACAGTATTTAGTTCTTCGTAGGTTAAACATTGGTTACCTACCACTCTTTTTAAATGGTGCTTAACACTCTTTACACCTGCCTCCCACAAACCTCCAAACTCAGGAGCATAGCTTGGAATAAATTTAAATGAAATATAATTTTGAGAACAAAAATTATTGATAGAGTCTCTATGAGTTTTGGAGTTTTGTAGGTTATATAATTCATTTAGAGTGTTTTGAGCTCCTTTAAATGTTTTAGCATTATCACAAAATACATTTGTGGGCATTCCACGCCTAGAAATGAAACGCTTGAAAGATGCTAAGAAAGCTTCTGTTGTAAGATCAGATACTAACTCTAGATGAATAGCTTTGATAGCAAAGCAAACATAGAGCGCAATATAACATTTTTTGACAATAGGTTTTCTGATACGAGCAACTTTAGTAGAAAAAGGTCCACAGAAATCAATTCCGACTTGCTGAAATGGCCTAGACGCAGTTATCCTTTCTTTTGGTAGAGATCCCATCAGCTGTTTAGCCGCCTCACTTTTTAATCTCATACATTGTACGCATTGGCGCACCACCTTCTTGACCTCTCGAATACCGTTTACTATAGAGTACCTTTGTGATAGAGAACTTAATACTAATCTAGGTCCTGCATGTAATAGCCTAAGATGTTCTGTACTAATTATCAAAGTGGTAACATGGGAGCCTTTTGGGAGAATAGTTGGATGTTTTTTATCATAGGTAATATTTGCACTATGAGTTAGCCTACCTCCTACACGAGCTACCCCGAGATAGTCTAAAAAGGGATAGAGATGACCTATACCTTTTTTAATATTTTTTCCTGCCGATAGAAGCTCTATCTCTTTTGCAAAATAATCCCTTTGAGTACAGCGCACAATAACCGACAAAGAGTCGCGCAGCTCTTGAGAAGTTAAGTCATTGTTAAGATTTTTATTGTTTTTATTTTTTGAACAATTGTTAAAAAATCTATAAATAAAACCTATCACTTTTTGAAGTTTATGAATGCTTGAAAATTTTTCAAAAAAATTCCGTGAAAAGGAGGGCTCTACTTTACCTACTGAATTGCAAGTTAGCATTGGCTCTTTGCATGACTCAGTACCTTCAGCAAAAATAGAGACATTATAATTTTCAGGATGTGTGAAATTAATGTCAGTCAAATCTTGTGGACCATGCCACCATAAAGAATTATCTTGCAGCTTTTGAGGCTGGACTCCCCGCGACAATAAATCCGCTGGGTTTTGATTTGTCCTGACATAGGACCATTGTGCCTGACCAACCAACTCTATGATTTGTTTCACTCTATTATTTACATAAACATTTGACTTTACATTGCCCGACTTTATCCATGAAAGCACAATTTGGGAGTCACTGTATAGAAATATTTTTATTTTTGGAGGAAACCTATCTTTTAATACCCTACTAACTCTATTTGCTAGTTGAGCTAAAAGCAAAGCACTGTTGAGTTCAAGTTGAGGTATGGTCAGATTTTTATTTAAAGGTGCTACTCTAGATTTAGAGCACAGCAAGTTACACTTGGCAGATCCATCATTATTAAGAATCCTCAGATAGAGACAACATCCAAAAGCCTTGATACTTGCATCGGAATATCCGACCAACTCTACCGAAGAAATATCATTGTGATTTACACATCTATTTACTGAAATTTTGTTCATTAATCTTAAATTGTTTAAGAAACTATTCCAGTATTGTAACTGGTTTTGTGGAACTATAGAGTCCCAATGAATTTGCGAAGACCATAGCTCTTGCATGAATATTTTGGCAGTAACCACAATCGGCCCAATAAGACCAAGAGGGTCAAACATTTTACCTATAAAACTAAATATTTTTCTTTTTGTATCAATTTTGTCACTTTCAATAAAACTTGGTGTGGAAAACGTTAAAATGTCAGAAGAAATGTCATACATAAGACCTAGAGTTTTTACAATATTATCTGAGCTCATGTCAATGTTTTCAAACTGCCTACTCTCAGCTGGAATATCATCTAAAACCTGGGGTAAATTAGAGCACCATTTATGTAGAGTAAAACTACCCTTACCTAGAAGCTCTACCAGCTGCGTTTTGAGTTCAAAAAGAGTCTCTATATTGTCTCTACCACATATGACATCATCAACAAAAGTATTGCAGAGCATAGCTTCTGCCGCAAGAGGGTATTCATCCTTATACTGCTGGGCAAGTTCCACCAGACATCGAGTGGCCAAAAAGGTAGAGGCTTTTAGTCCATATGTTACTGTCTGCAGTTGCAAACAGCTGATGGGTTTACTGGGATCATCTCTCCATAAAATGTTTTGAAGAGCGGTTTGGTGGCTATTTATACAAACTTGTCTAAACATTTTTTGAATATCACAAATCAAAGTGTAAAGGTAAGTTCTAAACAAAATTAGTATATCAAATAGCTCACTCTGTACAACCGCGCCATTCAGCATGACGTCATTAAGTGATACCTTGCTCTTAGACTTCATGCTGCCATCAAAAACAACACGTAGAGTTGTAGTTTTGCTCGCTGGATTTATCACTGCATGATGTGCTAAAAAGTAACAAGGATCACTTTTAGGATCATATTTTGAAATGTCCACTTCCTTAGCATGTCCCAGCTCTAGATATTGTTCAATAAAGATTTTATATTGCTCTAGCAGTAAGGGGTTTGATTTAAATCTTTTTTCTAATATTAAAAATCTCTGATAGGCAATAGAGAAAGAGTCCCCGAGCTGCAAGTCCTGCATGGCAGAAACTAATGGATAATCCACATAGAAGCGGTCATCTTTGAGAGTCATGGACTCCTGAAAACATTTTTCAGCTTTTTTAAATTCATCATTAGATACTGGCTTTGCAGTCTCGGGCATCCTCTCTGAGAGCCAAAAGTTTTCCATTATATTTTCCAATTTAACTGGGTCTGAAATAGCAAAATTAGTGACAAATTGAAAGTTACTATTTTCAGAAACATGTTCCGAAATATCACCGCCAACAACATAGCCAAACAGGGTGTTCTGTAAAATAATACCTTCCTGAATGTGTATGAGACCTGCTAGTAAACTTTTGCAATAAACATCAGCACCTAACAAAATTGAAATTTCATCAGGGTGGTTAAAATTTTTATCTGATAGCTGAATGTGTTCAGGTATGTTCCAGTTTGAAATATCGAAGTATTGCTGTGGCAATGTTGTTGTAAGTGAATCCATTACATGGCACTTTACATTAATCTTTACTTTATGAAAACATGAATACAGATCTAAGTGCACAATATCACTTGATGTGGAACATTTATTTCCAATACCTACTATTTTAGTAGGATGGTTCAAAGTACTCAAACCTAATTGTTTAACAAGTTTACCTGTTACTAAAGATGCCTGGCTGCAGGTATCTAATGCGGCACGTACAAAATATGATTGACCAGATTTACTCAAAACCTTTACCTTCACGGTGGGGAGTAGCACACTGTTTGAAACAGGATTAGAAAACATAGTAACCATTGGCTCCTCAGGTATCTTTTCATCCTGATTTTCTGGAGCTGGGTGTATAAGAGTATTATGTGCTGAGGATCTACAGATTCTACATTTGAAATTATAGCCGCACTTACCCCCACTACCGTGTGATCTCAAACATATTTGACATAATTTATGGTCCCGTACAAATAGTAGTCGGTCCCTCAAAGCAGCTGATTTGAATGAAGGGCAGCTGAAAATTGCATAATGGTTATTTTTAGTACAGTATAAACAAGCTTTTTGGTTATTGACAGTAGCAGTATTAGAAACTTTATATTGGATAGATTTATAGAATCTTGCCGGTGGTGTACTTTCATAGGAAGTACTTTTCTGTACTATGCTACTATCTTCTAGCGCTATAGAGCGCCTTTCTAGAAAATCTAGAAATTCATCCATGGAAGGCATTTTGTCTTGATCCCTATCTAATTGGTAGGCACGATTAGTAATCTGATCAAGCTTTCTAGTGAAAATAGATATTAAAATCATATCCCAATTGTCAGTTTGTTCCCCTAAATTTTGAAGAGCATGCATTTGTTGTTTTATCTGTGACACAAACATCCTTATAGAGGAAGCTGTGCCTTTTTGCATTACAGGTAAGTCCAACAAAACACCTATGTGGTTATTTATCAGGCGGGCTTTATTTTCAAAACGCTTTTTAAGCAAGTCCAAGGCCTTTTTGTATGATTCATTCACTAAAGGCAAGTTTACTATAACTGACAATGCATCCTCAATCAGATATTTGCGCAGATAAAACAACTTTTGCACATCTGACAAAACATTGTTCCTATCAATTATAGCTGTAAACAAATCAAAGAATGGTTTGAACTTTGTGTAGTCTTTTCCATCAAAAATAGGTATGTCTATATTTGGTAATTTACAAGTGGAAACATTATGACTTTCTGACACAGTTTTAGTACACAATACTTTGAGAGTTGCATTTATCTTCGCCAGGACTTGGTAATATTTATCTTCAATAAGACCCACCTCTTCGTCGTCGTTTTCGTCTAAGCTTAGTACATCCAGTTGGGCCGCCTCATAATCCTTGAGAGCCTTGTACAAGGAGTCGCGCCGGGCCTCTAGAACATCCACGCCGGCGGCGGTTAACAAAATTGGGTCATTCACAAATGTCTCGGTTCGAGTAATTGTCGCTTTGCATTGGCCCCGTTTTAATCTGAGGCGCTTCAGCTCTTCGGCTACTGAGGGTGCCATTTTTTGACGTTTTTGGATCAACTGGAGACTTTCTTGTATTGATCGGCTTCTTCCCTCTTGAAATGTATGCCTCGTCCTTTATAGAAAGAACGAAATGTTGCGCAGCGCGAATAACTCAGCATTGGCCGAAGTCAAACACACGACGTCACACAATGGCGTTAGCACACGAATATTATAGAAATCGCGCACGATTATGATTTTCCCTCGATGAAATGCACGGAGCTTGGCTTCCACAGTCGCTTTTATTTGTTCTTTAAAGAAGAACAAAGATGCCGCAGCGCGAAAATCCAGCATAGGCCGAACTACACGGCTACAATGGCGGCAGGCGAACACGTTTAATGCACGTACGTTATGGAGAACGCGCACTTTTTTTATCAACTAACGATGAAGGACCACTCAAATGCTATGTTCAGGAATAAAACATAGCTTTTGGAATTAATATCACAATTTTATTGTGAAAAGTAAAAATGAATTACAAAAATGCTGTTCACATTTTAAATGTTGAGAGAAGAAGAAAAAACCTTGCCATAGGCAAAAAATAACACAACATTACAAATGTTGTCACTTAAGACACTAAAATATCTACTAATTTTATTAGCTTTAAATTATATGTTCAGTTGGTTCTGAACACTATCCGACTACGTGTATTCAAAATTATGTAGGTAGGATATTGTTGTTGGCCTATCTTAATATGAAAAATTAATTGTGGTGTTGTTAGAATGAATACTAATCACACCACTGTAATACATTTCCTATCGTATTGCGAATCTGTCTTCAATAGGTAGTACACAGGTACCTACCTACTCACTTGTAAACTGTGCTAAATGAAAGTGATGGTAAAAAACATTCTAGGTTAGCACTATTTATTCCAACACATTAAAAGAAGTGGGTCTAAATCTAACGTAAATAGCGAGAATTTCACGTGAACCACGTTCCATATCCGAATGTTTGCATTTGAAAGAGTTTCCGCGACGAAGCACATACTTAACAAGGCTTCTGGAATGTTGTGGAATATTCTGGATTGACACCTCTCGAGCGAGCTCCAGGTGTCGAGCAAGGATATGAGATATACATATCTCAAATTCTTATATTATAACGAAAAAGTAAAATCAAGTGGAAAATCTAAAGTAAATAATTTATAATATTAAATTTATTAATAGAAAGTAACTAAGTGCGTTATTGAAATAGGACTCAAGTCTTGGGTGTCATTGGAATGCGATGAAATCTGTTATCTTTGTAACGCAATGAAAATTCTACCCTACAACACTACTTATTCTGGGTCGAATTACTTATACGCTCATTCCGTCCGTGTATCCGTGAATCAGTAGGCATGCTGTGCCTGTTGGCTGTGCTATATCAACTTTTAACGGGTTCATAATAACATTTCAAATCTATACTATCGGAGTACTAATTGAGCTTTCCTCGCTCTATTTTAACCGTGTCCAACAGTCGACTTTTGTAGCTGCTTGAATTTATAGTTTTTAATGAAAACATATAACCATGTAATTTGAAATTTTAATCTCTGGCAGGTAACATTATGTGCAAGAGCAAACGGAGATTAAATACACGAAACAAAGTTAAGTGTTCTTTCTAAATCAGTTCGAGATTCACTTGAATAATGTTCAGTATCCCTTTTAAGAGTCGCTCGAGTCGGCTAAAAGCGGACCTATTTGTAAATAGGTAATGCTTCTGGTCACTGGTACCAGCGACCTACGGGTAGCGGCCGGCGGCGCGCGGCGGCAGGCAAGCGAGCACTTAGGCCGCAGTGGGCGCCTGTCACCCATTGTGCTCCCAGCCTGTTTACTAACTAGACGTCCGTTTGATGAGCTACCATCCATGAGACCCGATCCTGACCCTAATGACGATTAGATTCGTAATATACATGTATGCACCAGTAGCTGACAGAGTGTGGCTACAAATTATGGAGAGGGCGCCTTTGTAGATTGGTAAGGAACCGATCCATACTGAAAACCTAGGATCTGCTCTTGATAACGAACAAATACGCCTTGGAGGAAAATATGGATAATTATTTCGACTTCAATTTAAAGTCAACGTATCGCCAATTTTGTATAGAAGATATTTCTCTCATATTTAGATATTACACACTACATACATATATCACGCCTATAATCCCTTGCGGGGTAGGCAGAGCGCAAAAAACCGCAAAGACGGACATTTACGCCACGTGTGACAAACATTTGAAGGTCATTCGGAAAATTGTGTATAGCCATAGTGACAGGTTGTCAACCCATCGCCAATGCAATACACACCCTCAAGTCCCTTAGTCGCCTCTTACGACTCCCACGGGAAAGAAATGGGGCGATGCTATTTGAAGTTCGCATCACACGGCGTGATATTAGATATTATATTTCAATAAACTACACTTGACGGTAGTTTGTTATGCGATACTCAAATAAACTCGCTAAGTGCTAGCAAGATGCAACAAGCAAGCACGTAATAATTAAAAGAAACCGATGGCAGTCTAGTTGGAAACTTATAAACCACACATAATTCTCACCGGAAAATCCCCATGTTGAATAACGTAGTACAATTCCAAACTTGAAGCATAAAGAAGAACACTCACCGCACAAACGAGCGGAGATCCGACGTCTTCACACACTCCTCACGAGGAGTAGTCTAAACCTGCAATTGCATATCAAAAACAAACACAAGAGTGGTGAAACGAGCTCCGTCTTTGTGAGGAATCCACGTTGGCAGGTGGAGAAAGCTAAACAATGGTCGGTAGCAGCTTGGTAAGTCCCGACTGGAGCGGAGAAGCCCCCAGCAGCTCCTAGCCTCCTTCTTGTAGACAATGGCTCACGACTATGGGCTCACGAGAAACGATCATTTTCTTGTTGCCGCTAGCAATGTTCTTAGTTTTATGAAGGAACTCAACACAATCTTTGTAGCTTATTTTTGTTTCTTTTTGTGTAGCGGAATATGAACGCGGTTGTACAATTAATTTAGTTGTGTTATATTTTAATCTGCTGTTTATTATGCGGCAACAAACGGCACGTAATTAGTATTTCGAGGAACGATCCCAAATTCTGGAAATAAATATCCTGCCAATTTGATGAACAACATAATATTTCAATTGTAGCAAACTCACAAATAATCGGAAAGTATAAACGCTTTAGAATAGAATATTTGAAATACGTGCATACGCGCGTCCCCATCTAGTAAGATATTAAGCAAGGAAACGGTAAGTACATATCTTGCATTGATAGCATTTTATATTAAAAAACCCTGCTGAATAGTGAATTAGGATACGTTTTTTGCGACATTCTATTTTATGGATTTGTCTTTTTGTATCAAACCCGCTTTTTTATCGGCATAGTGTGTCCGTAAGTAGCTATAATCCAAAAATTTGAATTTAATACTAGCACAATACAACGTCGTAAAATTGGCTGTTGCGGTGTTTGGAAGCATGCAATTTGCATTTTCTGTTTCAACCCGATACTAACAAAGGCTGGCAGCCGTCGGAAGCAAAACGATTTTAGTTCAGCGGAAAAAATAAGGATCTCGTCGTTTTGTGAGTGCGATGGACTTCTAAAAGGCTGTTTTGTAATAATCAATTCACGGTCAGCTTTATAGCGAACAAGTACTATAAATTTCTCGCTTATAGGGATGCATGTATGTGATCTATGAATGACTTTAGCACATGACCGTGAAGATTAGCACAATAGAGAGGAGGTCTATGCCCTGCAGTGGGTGGATGTGGGCTGATGATGATGAGGTATGCATATCAAAATTGGCGCCAATTGTCGAGTCGAGACGACTTCTTGCGTAAGAACGTATAGCTTTTAAGCAATTTACAGTGCTGGTGTAACATGATACCCGTCTCTAACGCCTATTATTATCAATTATACGAGCTAAAGCAAGTTAGTTGTATGAAGTGTGAACGCCGGAAATTGTGGGAAGATGAATTGATCGGCTTCAATAAGATTGAGTGCGGAAACTCTATCTCTTGGGATAAGAGTTGAGCCGCAGCTTCATTTAGCAGGGTGTTAATAAAGTTGCTTTGAGCAAAGATGGATTGCAAAATGTTTGCTCTAATGTGGAATCAGAAAACATAGTAGGTAACAGGGATAATGGATAACAAAGATGGATACTAAATTTTACTACACTTTAACGTGTTTGGTACTTATACATTTTTGAGAACATGCAAAATTGCACTTTCGCAAGTTCTCAAAATGATAATTAAGTATTTTTGTCTCTATTTTAATGTAAAGGTTGCCTGGAAGAGATCGCTGCAAGCGATAAGGCCGCCTTTGCTTACTTTTAGTCTTAAGTTTTCTGTATTGTTTTTTTCTGTTGTGTATGTTGTAAGCAATAAAGTGTTCATCTATCTATCTATCTATTGTTGGCTAATAGTTTTAAGTTAGGTATACAAATTACAAACTTTGTCATAAGTTACTTTTACTGTAGAAAAATATTTGATGTGTTACAGAGATATACAGTAAAGAGCTGTGGAACCAATAATGAACATGTCAAAGACCAAAGTTATGACGAATATTTATATCGAGGCCAAATAGTATCTTTCTAGGCGAGACAAGATAAAGAAGTTACTCCACTACCGGAAACGCCTACAAAAGCCATTGGTCCTTGAAAGACCACATGAAAAGCGATCTACCAATCACGCTAAAACGGAATCTGATATGCAATTTCCCAATCCTCACCTACGGTGCTCAGACTTCCTCCTTGACGAGAGCACAGACTTCCATCCTCAAGATTTGAGAGCAATGGGACGCAGTTTACTAGGTCTGAAGCTGATTAATCGCGTCAGAAATACTGTACTCACACACACACACACACACACACACATATCACGCCTGTAATCCCTTTTGGGGGGTAGGCAGAGCGTAAACAGCCGCAAAAAAACGGCCATTTACACCACGTCTGGCAAATGTTTGAGAGTTATTCGGAATATTGTGTATCGCTATAGTGACAGGTTGTCAGCCCATCGCCTAAAATTGCAATACACACCCTCGAGTCCCTTAGTCGCCTCTTAAGACTCCCACGGGAAAGAAATGGGGTGATGCTATTCTAAGCCGGCATCACACGGCAATACTGTACTGCGCTCTAAATATCAGGTTTCTGACCTAGCTTGAACAGCAGTCAAGCTGAAGTGGGACTGAGCTGTAGGGCTGGTTTCTCCTTCCGCATGCCTGAAGAGCTGTGGGCCAAAACAACTGTTTCGTGGAAGCCGCCCACCACAAATAGACGCTGCGGCTGACCCCGTCGTAGATAGCGTGATGAGCTTGATAAATTCTCGAAGGACTGGCATTATCCACGCTTCCATGGTATAGTTTAAGTATTATTTAATTATGTATTAGTTTATCAATATTATACAGGTATCTATTAAGTTTATTATATTGTCTTTGTATGTATTAGAGTGTATTATAGTATAAGTAGTATTTGTAGGTGTTTGCACTATCCCGCTATATGTTTGCACTTTCCATATCACCCAAAGGTTGCCCGGAAGGGAATGCTGCTTAAGCATTAAGGCCGCCTTATTGTACTGTGTTTTGTCTTTGTTTTGTTTTATTTTCTCGATGTTGTTTTTGTGTGCAATAAAGTATATATTATTATTATTTTGGAGGCCCAGGCAGGACAGAACTAGAAAGGAGGAGAGGGAGGCCTTTTTCCGGAAGGGGAATGATGCAGGCTAGATAGGCTAAGATAAGACCCTAATGAAGTCATAACAGATCTTAATAATAATATTCTTTATTGCACAAACAATACACAGAAAAAAAAAATGTACAATTTTTGTCGCAAAGGCGAGCTTATCTCTAAAGAAGAGATCTCTTCCAGCCAACCCATGTCTTGTGAGAGAATTTAAACTTTTGGGGCAAATAGGCAATACGAAATAAATTTAACAAAATAAATGAATATATAACTCTGTAAAATATTTTAACATGCATACAAATAATATATATAAACTTACATGAATAAATAAACAAATTTACATAAATACTATAAAAATACATAAACATACATAAATATTTAAGGTTGTTGAGAAATGAAGTGCTCTTTTACTCGCTTTTTAAATACGGAAATAGATGGGCTTTCCTGTACAGTCTTAGGAAGATCATTCCAGAGCTGTGCAGCTTTAACGGAAAAAGAGTTAAAAAGAAATCTAGTATTCGCTCTTGGACACTCCAGCACCTTAGTGATGCAGTCGCGCCTAGGGCGGGGATCAGGGGGAAGGAAGTGGAAACGGGAGCGGAGATAGTCGGGAGTGGCAGGATTGTGAAGGATGTTATAGAGAGTGGATAGGATGTGCACATCGCGGCGAAGGCGAATTGGAAGCCACTTAAGCTGAGCACGAAATTCTGAGACATGATCGAACTTACGAAGACCGAAAATAAACCTAATAGCCAAGTTTTGTAGTCGCTCAAGCTTATTGAGTAATTCTTCCGTCGCATCCAGATAACAGACATCAGCATAGTCAAGAATGGGAAGAAGAAGTGCTTGTGCAAGCATGATTTTAGTTTTTAGTGGAAGAAAGTTCTGGAGTCGCTTAAGAGAGTGAAAGGAATAGTGCATGCGCTTGCTCACCTCGTTAATGTGAGATAACCAAGATAAATGGCAGTCAAATATGACGCCCAAATTCTTAGCCTTGTCAGTATATGGGATACATATGCCATCGTAATAGACAAGTGGAATACTTGCAGGATCAAGTCTACATCGCAACCTACAACTACCAATTATCAAAGCCTGTGATTTGCTAGGGTTCACAAGTAGCCCAAAGGTTTTAGCCCAAGTCTGAACAGATTCCAGATCTTTATTTACAGCCTCAATAGCTTGAGATACTTCGAGTAGAGAAAAGTGTCTATAAATTTGTAGGTCATCTGCATACAGGTGGTAGGAAGAAGAAATAACACGTGAGATATTGTTAATAAAAATGGAGAAAAGTAAAGGTGAGAGCACACCGCCTTGTGGTACGCCAGCAGTTAAGTTAGACCACTCCGATGAATCATCGTTGGCTTTCACACACTGCTGACGACCATGAAGATAAGAATGAAACCAATCAATCGCAGAAGAAGAAATGTTAATAGAGCGGAGGGAAGCTAGAAGGATGTCAAAGTCTACAGAGTTAAAAGCACTGCTGAAGTCCAGTAGTGTGACAATAGTGAGCTTTGTGTTGTCCATCGCCAAGCGAATATCCTCTGTGACATTCAGCAGGGCACTAACTGTACTGTGTGAGGGACGGAATCCGGATTGAAAAGGGCAGAGGAGGTTGTTGGTGACTAGGAAGGAGTAGAGTTGCTTATGCGCAATACTCTCCAGGACTTTGGAGAGGACAGGAAGAATAGAAATAGGACGGAAGTGGGAAAGACAGGTGGGATTTGAGGTTTTCGGTAGAGGAATCACAAAAGCCTTTTTCCATGCGGTAGGAAAAACATTGACCATCAAAGAAAAGTTTATAATGTGTGTGATGACTGGTACAATGTCACTCAACACTGGTGTGAGCATGTTAAGACTTATGTTATCCTCACCTACGGCCTTCGTGGATATGGAAAGGATGCTCTTTTTAACATCCTCGTCAGCGACTGACTGAAAATTGAACGGGGAACAATCTGGTGGGGCAAGATGTGATAGATATGCAAGAGGAGTAGATTTAGTGGCGTCATCAAGCGTAACTGGTGCAGTGGAAAAATGCTTGTTGAGTGAATTTAAGTCCACGATACCTATGGCAGTATTCGTGGTTTTGCCTACACCTAGGGACATCAAAAATTTCCATGTTTGAGCTTGTGACAAAGAGTCCAGTGAGGAATGGATGTAGCGGCGTTTAGCGTCCCTACACATCCTGTTGCAGATGTTTCGCAGTTTTTTATAGGCAATTAAATTTAAATCTGTTGGATCCTTCTTGTGCCTACTCTTGGCCCTGTCTCGTTTAGACATAACTCGTCTAATTGCATCGGTCAGCCAAGGGGCTGGTGCATGCCTAACCCGCACGGGGCGAACAGGCGCATGAGTGTCGTATAAATTATTGAGAATCAAGTTAAATGCAGAAACCTTGGCGTCAGCACTATCAGCTGATAGTACTGGTGACCAGTCAATATTTTTAACATCCTCCCTTAAGCGATCCAGATTCATGTTATGAAAGTTACGCTGAAGAGTGACTTTGTTTTTAACTTTGGGAGGACGCACCTTATAGGCCAGAAATATGAGATCATGGTAAGAAAATGGAGCGGTCATTTGTCCATGAGACAAAACAGAATTAGGTTTGGAAGCAATAATGATATCTATAAGAGAAGGTCTAGAGTTGGGAAAATGATGAGTCGGAGCAAGTGGAAGAATATGCAAGTTAAGAGAAGAGACAAGAGAAGTAAGTTTAAATGCTCTGGACTTAGAGCTTGGATCATTCTTTTCGAGGCAGGTATTTAAGTCGCCCATGACAATGAGGTGATCATATAGTGTGCTGTACATTTCAAGTTGAGTTTCAAATGTGCTAAAATAATCAACTTTGTCATTATGGCTATAAACAACACCTAAGAATACTTTCTTGTGGTTAAGAATGATCTCCAGGAAAAGGTACTCAATAGACCCAGAGTACGGAGAGGGGGAAGTACTAAGAACAGTGGCAGGAATAGAACTCCGGCGATATATGCCAACTCCACCACCACCCACACCAACACGATCATTACGGAAGAGATTATAGCCAGGAAGAAAACATGAGGAAGATGGAAGAGATGGTTTGAGCCAAGTTTCCGACACAAGGACCGCGTCGACTACCCTGCTGCTGAAGGATGCGAGAAGATCTGAATAGTGAGCTAAAATGCTCTGAGCGTTAATGTGCACTAGGGATAAGAAAGATGAACCACACTGAAAGACAGACCTAAGTTTGTCTCCAAGTGGCTCAGAGTCGGAGAGTGAAGAGCTGCTGAGACTATGAGCACTTTCATACTCATCCTCAGAAGATGAACAAGAAAAATAATCGTTATTAACCATAAAATAAATAAATACACTTAAATATAAATACTAATTATATAGGTAACAAAAAAAATATATATATATCTATAAAATATTAAAACAAATGCTTTCTCCAAGACCAGCACAAGTTGACTAGAGAAGAATAAAAAAAAACATCAATCTAAAATATTTAACAAAAAACAAAATCCACAACATAAATTTAAAATGATACAGAACTGACTATGGACTAAATAGACAATCTGAGCAAAGTAGAATATAAAAAGTAATAACAAAACTCACTGCGTATCCGAGCGTAAAAAATTTCCGAACGAATTTGCGTTTTGACAGATTGTTGTACGTGACGTATTGAAAATAACCATAAATTACCTTGTTCTAAAAAACTAAAAATAACAATGAGAAAACGTTAATTTAAATGCTTAAATGTGTTTTACCCTAAACTAAAAATAAAACAAAGTTAACAATAAATGATAAGCATGGGTCAAATTCACGAACACAGGTTAATAAAACATTGTAACGCAAGTGGAGAAGAGTTCCGAAAAGTATACTCTGACCGAGTTATTGCTTTGGATACTGCTTCATCAATGGCTGGAGCTCAGACATAGTCAGCACTTTCCTGCGTCTTTTATCCGGCAGCAGAATGACGACAGTGCCATCAGATGACCAGCACTGCTTCATGCCAAAGTGCTTTCTGGCGGTTGCAAACACCTCTTGACGCGGCTTAGTCAAAAACTCTGAGACAGACACTTTAGAGCCTTTGAGCGTTGTCTTCGCATTCCACACTGTTGACCTGCTGAGCATGTTCGAAAAACGCACCAATACTGCATAAGCGCATTTTTAAAATAAAAATCTCACACAAATTGTTTTTATTCAAAGATAATTGACAAAAATTGTAAGTAAAATTCTTGGAAATAATTTCCTGAGTTTTCGGAAAAAATGAATAACACAAAATGTATTTTTCTAGCTCTACTCACATGCAAAATAAAAGATGGAATTACGCTGAAGATTGTTGGAGGAATAAATTTATTTACGTATCCTTAGTTTGGTAACAAGATAGAGCCCGTGATAAGGGTCCGTGGGTTTATTCCCGCTTCAGACTATATTATAAAAATTGAGGCTCCGTCTGCATATTTATTAAGGTATCGGTCTATTTATATGCTTCCCACTGGGAAAACGTAAACTTTTCTACACTAGGTACTCAATTATATGTAAAAATAAATAGATGACTAATTTTTTCGCTTTTGACTGGCCCGATGGCGTAGCGGATAGTACCTCTGCCTACTACGCCGAGGGTCAAGGGTTCGATCCCCACAAGGCACAAATGTTTTTCAAGTAATTTTCAGTTATTTGTATTTAGTCTGGGTGTTTTTGATGTATTATATGTATTAATTTAAAAAAAAAGTATATAAGTATTAATATCAGCTATTTAGTTCCCATAGCTATTTAGTTAGGGGCTAGACGGCGCTGTGTGAATTGTCCACGAAATTTATTTATTACCTACTGATGTACTACTTAACTATTGAAAATGCCCCATAGGTAAATAAAAATTAGCACACGTTCTGACGAACATTTATCGCAAACATTTTTACGTGTGGCCGATTTTAATAGTAGTAGGACATTTTGTGGATGTGGTGTTATGCTACGGTTGTTATGCTACGGAGAGGATATACACTTGTATTTATTTCAATTATGGAATGTACCTACTGCGTGCAACTTACCTATCATTTAAAGCAATCAAAATGTTAAAAGTATTTTTTTATAATTATTACATCGTTTACTGTCAGCATTAATGGCTGCAACGGGAGGACACCAGTCTACATTCCGCTGTTTCAGTCTCCGTCTAAAGTTATTTGTGCAAAAGTAAGTCGTTTTATTCATAGCAAGAAAAGGATTTTCTCAATTTCTACGGTTAGCTTTTTCTTATTTATTTTTTCGTCTGACCCTAGATTACATTGTTTTACCTTATTTATGTGACTGGTAACTGATTTTTGTTCAATAATAGGTAGGAATGACATATCTAAATATATGATATGTGACTAACATGGTCATGTAATGTATTGCGCGAAGAACATAAAATTATCTAACTTTAAGCCTGTTTGTATTTTTTATTATCATCCGAAAAATATTATTATTTGTAGGAAATAATATCAAGAGACCTTCAAGCTCTCATCTGAAGCTGTAACAAAAAAACAACGATAATTGGCTGTAAAATCATGAATAGAATACGAGATAAAGAGACGGGACGCCGACCACCACTCCAAATTTCCCGCTTATTGAGAGATAAGTACTTGAAACAAAATTTTCCCGTTCTGATTATTTTCAAAATGTCTTTGCTTGAAATGTTTAAGTCTTTCACTTTTGTCCGCGACACATTGGCCCTTTTGAACTCAAACTCGCTGTAAACAGGCTTAGGTAGTCGCCCGGGTGGATTTAGGAGATCACCGGAATAATATTATTTTTGAATCTTTATTTATAAATCATATTGAAAAAAAAATACATGTTTCTACATTCAGCCCGTATGTTACACAGGTACATTTTCATAATTATAAAATAAGAATATGTAAGCAAGTGTGTAAAATTTGAGAAGTGTAATGTTTGTGTGTAATGAATGTATGTCTTCGCATTATATCTCGAAAACAACTCTGTACATTTCGCAAATTTAAAAGAAAATATATATGTAAGCACCTATGCTAACAGCGATAAAAATGATTGTGTTACAAAAAATTTGATAAATTTTGTCTGTTCTGTCATTTTTAAAGTACAGGCTAACAAGCGTTTATTAATTTTCGCTGAATTACTGTTTGTGCATATTTTATCATACGCTGAGCATCGACAAGAGCTTTTGCATTTTTGTGACAATGCTGCATCCTTATTTAAACCTTTGTTTAGATTAGTATTTTTTTTTACATAGTAATATGAAAAACCGAAGAATTTTATAAAAACCATATTAAAGTACTAACGTATATTTAATCCAACTTTAGTATATTTACCTGCTCTAGCTCATCCACTTCAATATGAGAGAGATTGCAAACGGTAAGTGATGGCAATAACAATTTCGTATGGCCCTATAAAACCTCACTTTAGATGAATTTATATGCGATGAAATGATCAATATGCCATATTGGAATATGAATTTTTTGTGAATTATTTTGCTCGTTTATTATTTCGTACACATATCACGCCTATAATCCCTTGCGAAGCAGAGCGTAGAAATTTACGCCACGTCTGACTAATATTTGAGGGTCATTCGAAAAATTGTGTATCATGTCATGTATATAGTGACAGGTTGTCAGCCCATCTCCTGAAATTGCAATACACACCTTCCAGTTCCTTAGTCGCCTCTTATGACTCCTACGGGAAAGAAACGGGGTGATGCTCTTCCCAGCCGGCATCACACGGCATTTTAGATTGGTTTATGATCGTATTCATTATTTAGCCAGTTAAGTGGTTCTAGTTACAAATACACGTTAAATTATGCAAATATATATTTTATCAAATAAATTTGACGTTAGATGATTCAGCTAGAGAATCGGGGCAGACTCAGATCTCGTTTCAGAAGTTTAAAACGCCTAAATTGTGTAAATTTAATATTTTTTTCTGATAGATAAAGGCACGAACAATTCGGGAAATAAATTGTCTTAGCTTCCCTTTTCAAAGCGTTAAAAAAAGGATTTGAAATATCAAAGTCATATCATAATTTGACACAAAATACGCGTCATCTGTCAAACCCATTGACTTTTTTAATTATTTTTTGAATATGTCAGAACATCATGTCATAATCATGTCAGAACTTAGATATCTCTTGTCCATAAGACCATTAATATCCATTTCTAAACCTATTTGACGGAAAGTACAGCGCACAATTTAAGATAAATTAAGAGAATTTATTGCCTGAATCAAGGCCTCTATCTCTATATCTGTATAAGAAGAACAAGTGTAAAATATTCGATGTTCATGGTTAACATTAACTATTTATCATCCGGCAGTCAGTACGTTTACCGGTTATATATTCTGTTTAGCCTCAAATACATTTACTTAACGACGACATTTTGTTCGACGCTTTTATCCGATATTACGTATATTTTGTTCACTAGCTGGTGCCCGCGACTTTGTACGCAAGGTGTTAGCGATTTTTATGTTAGTTAGATATCTAGGTCATGTGTGTACATTATGTTGTTATACATTAATGTCACTAAAACTACAAAGGTTAGACGTGGTAAAAGCTTTTTGACATATCATATAAAAAATATTTTTGCGCAAATGTGTGTCTAGCTTTTTTGTTATAACATGGGTGTACTTTTTATAGTTACTTATTATAATACGGGATACCGTACCTATTGTCAGAATTACTCCAACACATTTATTGCAACCAAACGTCAGTTGTATGTCAGTTTTGAAAGGATTATTATCCTTATTATTATTTAGTTATTGGTAGAAAGTTTTTAAACCACACATCGAAATGATTCAGTGTAAATGTTACAGCCGGTTGGCATAAACGTCTAATCGTTGACCAGCTGCAATAAAAAACGGCGCGGTTTTTAGAAACAGCTAACCAAAATACCGGCGTCGAAAACATTACTTTGAAACAGACATTCTTCTTTTATTATTAGAAAATGGATAACAATGTAATATTTTAAAACGCAACAACACTTTAAAACTTGGTTTTGCTAATGTGTCGTAAATACATACACATACATATATCACGTCTATAATCCCTTGCGCGGTCTTTCTTCTTTTCGTGTGGAACACCGAGTCGTCCAACGACTCGATGACCTCGACTCGACCTTGCGCGGTAGGCAGAGCGTAAAAGGCCGCAAAAACTGATATTCATGAACTGTTATTCGGTCATTCAGATAATTGTGTATCACTATAGAGACAGGTTCTCAGCCCATCGCCTAAAATTGCAATACACACCCTCGAGTCCCTAAGTCGCCTTATACGACACCGACGGGAAAGAAATGGGGTGATGCTATTCTAAGCCGGCACCACACGGCGTTGTAAATACTTACTTTGTTTTAAATTAAATATTTTGTATCCTTGCTTGTTACATAGTACATTTCAGTAAGAATAATCTTACGTCAGGATACAGAACAACACGCCGTGGGCGTATAATCGTTGAATCCTATAAGATACTGCATCGTTAAATGCTGTCTTTAACCACTGAAATGATTAACTACAACGTCGATACCATTTCTCAGTCAATTCCCACGATGAGGTTGTTTCGACCTGGCAGGTCATCGTCAGGCACGGTGTAAGCGTACGACAACCGAGCTATCTACCAAACTAACCAAAGAACCTTAGACACACGCTGATCTATGTCATCGTGTCTTCTCAACACCAAAGATAGATACCGATTGACACTAACCTTCAACACCGCACACCATTGAAATCCACAGCAGCAACTGTCACCAACCTCGTACAATCTCTGCATTTCACCAACCTCTAGAGAGTAACACGATCAAAACTTATCACACACTTCATAATATCCACAAATATTCCACGAGCAATACAAATGTAGGGCTCCACCAACGCAAGACGACCACAGTTTCTTCAAACACTCCAGGATTCCCAAGATTTTACCAGATCCTACACGTTGCGGACCAACCGGAACTGCCAAAGTTATTTACTCCGTAGCCAACTTGAGTTCCGTTTCTCCATCACGAACGCAGCCAACAATGAGTTGTGAGAACGCACTACAACGCCTCTAATGTCACTCCAGTCTATCTTATAGTTTAAAGCTAACTGCGCGCGAACAAAGCCTATGCGGTGCCATCAAAATCAAAAAGTAATCGAACGGAAGAAAATATCAACAAAACTAGAACTGCCAATTAACTTCAGCCAATACCCACCAGAGTTTAATCGATTTTTGACATATATATCTCGAGACAGAAAAATTTGAATGATTTTCGTTCAAAGTTTTCATTTTGATACCTTTCTTTCTTCCTTTCTTCTATTAATTTAACAAGTAGACCAACGATACCTGACTCATTTTGGTAAGTCGATAAATATATTGTTTTTTAAAAATAAACTCCGGATTCTGCAAATCCGAGATTTTCCCGAAGAAAAAAGTATCGATATAAAACATTTGGTAAAGATCCGTTCAGTAGTTTTTGCAATAAACGCAATATTAGACGCAAAAGTCGTTTTTTAAAATCAATTACATGTACAGACTTAGTTCCGTTTCTGTTTTGTTATATGAATATGGATATAAAATATAGAATAGATGTAATGGCCGCATTTTATGGTAAGGGAATTTACTTTATTGGGCATTTGTACGTTGAATATAAAGTTATGATTTTATCATAAATGGAGTGCCTCTTTGCGCTATTCATATATTCTAGTTAACATCATTATTTGTAACACTATTATTCACATTTGAAGATAGTATTTATTACGCATGCTCATTTATTGATGAAAATTATGTTTTAGGTAGGTAAGGTAGGTAAAACATGACTGATCGTCTCAATCATGTATTGGTTGGAGTTATTGTGAGAATTATAGAGCAGATTACAAACGAAAAGTTTTTTTTTTAACTTTTCCAGTTAAGATTGTTATCGGAATTTTTATATAAATTATTAAAATCAATTTGATAGTAACAATTGAACCTGAAGATAGCAACAAAGTTGTTAGTAATATCAAGTTGGTATAATTATTGATCTTTTTTAACATACCTAATGCAACGACATCAAAGTAATTTTGGAGAAGTTTAGTGGCGAGACGCGCAATGTAAATTACTTTTTGTTAAACAAAATAATCGAAAGAAAGATTATCTACTAGTTAACAGCTTTGTTGCTTTATCAATTATATTTATTAAAAGTGGGTAATATTTTCAGCCATTGTGTTCCGTAACATTTTCGCTGGCTAGGCGAGCAGAGCTGGGTGGCTGGACTGAACAATAGTAAAAGGCATCACTAAGGCTAACGAGGTTTTAATGCGGGATCCGAGCTTATCATTATCTGTGCGAGTATAACTCACAGAACTGTGTTACACAGTAACACCCATGTATGTGATAGCAATGAACGAACGCTCAATGAATTTTGGTATGAAATAAAACAATTAAATGGACCGTTTCACAATGTTGTTTATAATAATTTTATATGTAATAGGTGCATTGGATTCAACACATATTGACAGAAAGAAAAACGTACTCGTAGCAAGTATCTACGCCGTAGACTGCTACGCTGACTGCATAGTACTAAAAAAACATGTTTTGTAAAGTCGTTATTCTGGTTTTTAGATGTAGGTACGATATATTTTTTTAAATTTCTGTAGTGCATTTTTCAATATAGTAGTATTAGTTATGAAAATTGAAACTTACATTCATTCAGTAAGCTTGTAATATACGAGTTTCGTAACGTACAGACACAATGCAACAAAAATAACCGACACAATTAATTAATTATAAAAAATAAAGAGAAAAAGGTGCCATTAAAAATACCTACCATTCAAAACAAAACTATGTGAACAATCAGTAATTAGAATTAAAGTATTTATAAGTGACTGCTCTTTAATGGCGTGAATGAAAAAAAAGCGGTGAAAATTAAGTGTTTTACTTTTTACACTTATTTTCGTATCAAGGTTGTTCTACATTAATTTAAAATAAATGACTGAAAGTTTCATTATTAAGTGCAACGTCAGTTCATATCTCAGCGAAACAATCTGGAACACTTCTAGAGTTTGACTATAAATAAAGTTAATATTTATACAATAATAAGTCACCCTCAGATTTACCCAACTTTATGTTTCCTTAGTGATGACTTCCCGTGAAGTTCTGTGAGTTAGATACCTACCTCAATAAAATAATGAATACGTCATAAACTTTGTCACTTTTTATTAATTTCGTTTTTACATTATCAAGCGACATAATCTATAATTCTAATGAAGAAATACATTATATTTTAAAAGAGTTTTAAAATATTATCATTATATATCAACATTTGATATCAGAAAACTCGTAGTGTTAATAAACAGTCATGTTCCTACGAGTATGACGCGATGTCGTCATGCTGACATGTACATGGTTATAAATTGGTACGTATTTTATCTCACTAGTGATCTTTTGAATGATTTTTAAATAAATCTTATCTCTTTGTTATAATCAATGGTTTGGTAAAAAACCCGAGCAGCAGTGACGGAGAGCTGGACTTCAGTTCGCGTATCATGCTGTCAATTAAAACGGAAATAACCCATCCCTGAATAGAGTTTGCAGTAATGCAGCGCAGCGTTTAATATCGTTTTGTAACAAGTATCAAATTCGTCGTCCATATCAAGTTAGCAACCAGGTTGGATCGCGTGACTAATGAGTTTTCTTCTATTTCTTATTGTTTTTGAGTTGTTGACCCTCACCCGCTACCGCTGGCTTCCCTATCGACGTGTGCTGCCCTACTAATTATACCGCTAAAATGATTTATTTGCAGCGATTGCTATGCCCAACGTTCAAGCACCCAGAATTAGTGGATTCATGTCAACAGGGCGTTTCGACGCACGCCCGTAATCACCACTAAATAGATTGCCTGATAATAAATGAGGTCCTGTTAGTTATTTGGTACAAAGTTACACACAAGAGTCGGAAAGGGTTTTGAGGTTATACATAAGCGATAAATATACAATACTTATTAATAGATTATCTCAATGAATTAAAAAATTTATTATCAACCATATTCTAAATTCGTTTGCTTGCAAATTCGCATGCTTTTGTAGTAAGAAATTTATGTCGGTTAAAGTTCCGTTCAAAACAAAATAGTGCTCAAAGTATCTTTATACTACTTACAGTAGTCTTTTATTTTATTAGACACCTACATTTCTGTTTTATTTTCTGTTAAGTATTGTTAGAATAAAATACCAGGAATAGTTAACACCATTACACATCTTTATTCTTCAATTTCCTAATCCAGAATGAGCGAAGGTACCGTTACATTTAATTTATAATCACTTTTATTAAATTCACTACAACACCGCGTATTCGTCCGGTACTGCATTTCAAATCATACTTGTACCGAGCTTGTGTAGCCAACTTTATCGTGCTATCTTTGTTAGTTTACGAAAAAATTAAAGATATAGAACATTGTGGTCTATCATGCTACGAAATGCAGTACAATTCCTGTCAAACATAATATATTATTGATACTAGGAACACTGATACATCTGTCATTTGTCTACGTTGTTTACAGAACGTACCGAAAGTAGTGCAACAATTGTATAGTAGTTTATAGTATATAATAGTATTTAAATCTATAACTTATAGTATGTATATATTTTGATACAAACACGTAAAGGGCTGGCATTTTGGCGTTCTTTCCAATTGTCTGAAGGTAAGCTTATTGTAATACCAGCATTACAAAGGTGGGCTGGTCGGACTTGCCAGCTAGAACGAAAAGGGTCGAGGAAAAAATACTGTCAAAATAACAATGTGAAGGCTAAAAACGATTCAGTATTATTTCCACAAAAATGTTTTAGTTCACATTCTGTTATTGAAATGTCAGTGGGCTGGTACGCTGTTTAAGAACAGTGACGCCAGGGTTTATTTGTAAGGTCATTCGATGGATTGATTTGTCAACCCACTCAAAGAAGAAGCAGAATTTGTATCAGGCTTAGTCACACAGCATTTTTGACAATTGCTTCAGACGAATTAAAGCATTAAAACTCGAACACTCTGATTTCTTTTCAACTTTACAAATTGAATTTTCTATTTAAATTCCAGATTTAAAATAGACCGTGCCTTAGAGGGTCTTATTTTAAAAAGTCAAGCTGTCCATTTAAATGGTAGCCTCTTATCCTGCGAGTGCATTTTTCACAGACGGCCGTTGAAAGGAGCAAAACGTACGACCTGAGTCCCCGGAGTGAAGATAAAACTTACTGCCTTATTTGAATTACGAGACTGGCCAGTATCATTATTTGGGAACGGAATTCCTGTTTAATGAGTTTAGCATACAGATACTCGATTGATATAACTGTATTATTATACTACAGTGGTAAAATATAGCTTGGTTCAGTTAGTTCTATGACGCTTCAAGGCCGTTCTTTTACGCGTGAAAAAGGCCAATAGGGTGATACACCTTTTCCCTGAATGGCTGAACTTCCCCAGCGGCACTAAGGTGCCATAAATTCTCGTGTTGAACATAACAAGCACGCAGTTTACGGGAAGGAGCTCGTTCGCAGGTCAATCCCTTGCCTCGGGTATGCTAGCATTCGGATGCAGTTACCGGGCAAATTGGCCGCTTCCAACGCTCTGAGCTCGCGCCTGCGGAGCCGACAACAATTACACTTTGCTGGAAGCACCTACTTAAACTTAAATTGGCAACAAGACGCTTTTTTTACCCACGAAGGAACGGAGACAGTATAAGTGTTGGGGTGAGACAATGTTTGTTTGTGCAAACCAATGTTACCATTCTTCATCTCCATCTCCAAAACTACTGGTCCGATTTCAATTTGGTTTTCAGTGATGGGTTTGCATTTGATTGGTGCATGTCCTTAGGTAGGTGTTACGATTACGAATCATGAGGAGGTACTGCAGTATACATTATTATTATTGAACTAGATTGTAACCGTCGTGGGTTTAAAATATACATTTTGTCTTGTAGGGACCTGACTCGGTCTCCCTATTTTATGAAAAAGGACAATGTCTGTACATTTTGCGGATTACCAAAAACCTCAGTTAAAACAAGTCTAAAAAATGAGAAGTGTTTCACGATGAAGAAATATTTAATGGTTTGCCTAAAGAAAATTGCACTAATTATTAGTAGCTATCTACTATAAATAGGATTCTCAAAGACGTTATTTAGTTTGTGTTGGTACGTTTTGCCAGAGGTACTTTCATTGAAGTTTGATGGAGGCTTTTCCAGTAAGTTCGGTCTAACGTGTGGTACGCGCGGGCGTGAAATATTTTACGATTCGCGAGACATAAGCCGCGGAGGTAGAGTTGGATTGCAAACCTTCACGTAGTCGTCCCCACCGGGTGATTCACAAAGATGTACTAGGTGCCGCCGGTGATACATACCCTTCCTGAAGACTGTTATTCTTTGGACCCTATTTGCGACCCTACGTCCGGAGTCACCATAAAAATAGTTACTTCGAAAATATTTTGAATATATTTATACCTAGACGATTGAAGTTTTGTACCTACAAATTAAGCGTCTAAATTTAAAACGACAGTGAATGAGCAATGTTGCATAAGTTTTTATTGCTGCAAACCTTTTAGATTTGAAACTACCGTAACTAAAAGATGATTGATCTCGGTCATGTACCCTCCTGAATAATACAGTCCAAGCTGGGCAACTACACTCCTGCAGCTCGGGTTTGTTGTAGCCTCCAGCCATTATCTGCATATCTCGGTTCAGGATCTAGTTTCTGAGTATTTAGTGAATCCCTTTGTAGCAAGTTCTGCGTTGCACCTGTTCGGTCAACCAGGTACGCTGCCAACTGACCAAACCGGAGAAGCTCGACACTAAGATTATTAATTGATGATTGGCAATTATTGGTGTATTGTTCAGTAATAGCTTAAGGCGGTTTTCGACACGACGACAAATGAGTGAACCGCCTGGTAATAATGATTGACAATTATTTGTGTATTGTTCAGTAATCGCTTAAAGTGCTAACAGCTGATCCTAGTTATTGTACAGAAAACATGAGTTATTAGCACGCAAATAGGTTAAGCTCGTATGTCTCACCTTTGATAAGGTACACTTTTAACTCCCACTTATTGAACTGAAAACAGTGGCCGACGCTTGTCTACATTCGTATTGTTTACGTCAAACTTTGAAACAGTTGTTTTTTGCAGTTATATCTGAAATCAGTCGTATTCCTTTACTTGCATAATGCTTACAGATATAAGACAAGAAACTGACAAAAATAGATTTTCATCCAAACTTTTAAGAAATATTACAAACACTTTTATTTACAATTGAATAAATATAAAATGACAATATTATTTATATTGTACCTAATATATTTAATATTGATTGGAATACTTATAGAGACTCGACCCACCGAAAAACTTCAAAAAGTGGTTTTGTTGCGCTTTGTATTGCCGTGTAATGCCGCCTTAGAATAGCATCACCCCATTTCTTTCCCGTGGGAGTCGTAAAAGGCAACTAAGGTACTCGAGGGTGTTTATTGCAATTTTGGGCGATGGGCTGACAACCTGTCACTATGGCGATACACAATTTTTCGAATGGCCCTCAAATATTTGTCAGACGTGACGTAAATGGCCGTTTTTGCGCCCGTTTACGCTCTACCTACCCTGCAAGGGATAATATTAGTTTTAGGAATACTGTATTTTGATTAATAAATAAATTCATTCATTCATTCTTTGTCGCAGTAAAGAGAGGACCGGTATTAAGCGCTAAAGTTATAACAAAATGCGAAGGGAAGATCTAAATATAAGAAAAATAAAGATTTTAAATTATTAGTATCTAAGTATGATAATACTCACCAGTTCGTTTAGGCATCGAAATTTTTTCTTGATATTAAGATATGTTTATTTATTATATTGTATTTTTCTTTAACTTTGTGTGCAATCTTGTCCCCGCACGTATTTATTTCTTACCTAGTTTTACAGGTTGGCTGGAAGAGATCTCTTTATAGATAAGCTCACCTTTGTGAACTACTTTTAAAACAAAAACTATTGTATTGTTAATGCACAATAAAGAATAATAAATATGTTGGGATATGATTCAATGTCAGCTAGGGAAGGAGCAAACAATTTGTTCATGCAATTTCATTTAAAATATGGCACCCTGGGGATTGAACATAGAACGCCTTGAATGCAATTTTCGCGGTGAAAAGTACACGCATTAAAAAAGTTTGTGACTTCCATACTCGTAGCTGTAGTAACAGTGATTCTATTCGAATTGTATGTTTGTACCTACTTACCTACGTTCTCAAAAGTTACTCTATCTTGATTTGAAATAAAAATATTGCTGGCGAAAATCGATTTAGCTAAGTCTTTTTCAGGTTTGTTTATATTTTCACAAAGCACAGATTTTCTCGTCAGCGCAACATACCTAGATTAAGCGGTAAACGTATTGCTTTACGTTTTAAGACAGAAATCTTTAAAATTAATTTCAGTGTATTTTTATTCTAACCAAGCTCGGTCGCTCAGGTAAAGAACTAAACATTTGAAAATTTTCTTCCACTATAACTTTGATAAAATCTGTACGGAAAAAGGAAAGTTCAAAACCAGATTCAGGTAGATTTCAAACATTAATTGATTCTATAAGACATGGGATAAGTTTCCATTTGCCAGGGGACCGGTACGTTGACTAACGTGGTAGGTACCGCAGGTAAGATCTAACGATAGTATTACTCTACCCTGCCATCAGGGCCCAATTCGGTATACATTGTTCGTTATCTACGAAGTGTCATTGCAGTATATTCAAGGTAACATCCAATTTATACTGAATCGACCCCTGCTGACGAATAGTGTAATAAGAGTTTAAAGGAAAATGGTATTATTCAACAAATAAAGAAGGGATTCCGTATCCCTAGTGTATCTGAGTTTATTGAACGGTGGTGGAGGAAGGGTTTCCTACAAAGGATTCTTTCCGTCGTTTATCCCTCAGTGATGTGTGAAATGGAATAATTAAAAGAGATGGAATAGATGGAATGATGTTAAATTTCTTGCTGACCTATATATATATATATATAAGTTTATTTCAATAGTTCAAACACAATATACATAAGCATAAGTTATCATCATCATTATCATCATCCTCAGCCCACATCCACCCACTGCAGGGTATAGGCCTCTTTTCTACAGCGCCAATCCTCACGGTCCTGTGCCAGCCTTGTCCAGTGCCGTCCTGTTAACTTGACGATATCGTTAAGTTAACATAAGCATAAGTTATGTCTCAAATAAAATGTTTTGTAAGTAGGTAAATATTGTCATTGTTTTTCACACCAATTTTTTTTTGCCGTGTGATGCCGGCTTAGAATAGCATCACCCCATATCTTTCCCGTGGGAGTCGTAAGAGGCGACTAAGGGACTCGAGGGTGTGTATTGCAATTTTAGGCGATGGGCTGACAACCTGTCACTATAGCGATACACAATATTCCAAATAACCCTCAAACATTTGTCAGACGTGGTGTAAATGGCCGATTTTTGCGGCTTTTTGCGCTCTGCCTACCCCGCAAGGGAGTATAGGCGTGATATGTGTATGTGTGTGTGTGTTTTTCACACGTACCGCGGAATAATATTTTGGCATTTGTGACCAGAATGGTTAAGTGATTTTTGTTTTTTTTTTTGTAATATATTTCTTTCTATATTCAACATTACTAAATCTCATAGTTTAAAATAGCTTTCTTTGTTTTTTTTTAAATAAAATACGTTTCATAAATAAGTATTGAAAGTAGAAATTTGTATTGTTGTAAATATCTTTTACGTCATTGTCATATGCGAGCCAGTGCAATTTGAACAATCTGAAATTCCATGAATGAACTATTAGCCCAAGCGACCGCGAAAGCCAAAATCCCGAAAATATTTTGTCAAAGAAATGAATAGTATTTTCTGAAATAAGACTAAATAATGACTACTTAGATCAAGGTCTGGTAGATGAGAGTGAGAGGCAAGCCGCTGAAGTTGCGAAAGATCAGGTGGAATCAAATAGCAGTCTGGCAAGCTTTGAGCAACAAAATACTAGTCTGGCATCATTTTTACGTGTTTCGATATAAATAACAAATACATATCAGAGCTTTTATTTTTTTTGCAACTTCAGTAGATCACTGCTCTTAAATGCAGCGGAAAGCAGATTATCTGCCAGATTTTCACCTAACTAGTAGGCTCAGACTCTGAAAATATTATTAATTTTCTCAACAAAACCACTTTAGTTTTATGTCGCCCTGTCCTTATCTTTACTCGCAAGCTAACTTTAACTTGCTGGAGATAAAATAACATATAATTCACCAAAAAATTAAAATGATAGCAAAAAATGGTTATGAAAAGCAATTTAGTGAAAAAGTCCTGTAATTCTCACTGAAAAGCAAATACGGTCCAGCAAAGCTGGCATGTTTGAGCGTATCTAGTTTTGTTTTCCGGCCGACAAACAGTACTCTTTGCGACCAAACAGGAGAGAAATGCAGTGAGAATATAAAAATATCGCCACAGCGAGATGCGGGCCGTCGCGCGTCGCCCCCCGGGCCGGCTTAAACGGACGCACCACGGACTACGGGCTGAATTACACCAGCAAAATCAGTGCTTGAAATTTTAAAGTAAGTATCTCAATTAATTTTTGTATTAAAATTTTGTTCGTTAAGTTTTGGAGATGATAAACTTTAAATACGTCTTGGTAAAACAATTTCGTTATTCTTTGTTTCTTCATTACTAAAGAACGTGTATATGGCTTTTTTCCAGTTTTTACAAAAAGAATAATAGTTTCGTAGAATATTACATTGTTTTTAAGTTAGTTGTTCTTTTACGTTAGGTCGTCGACGTAGTTAATTCTAGGAAACAAAATAGAGGTCTTACTGAGGAGTGGTAAGAATTTTCGCTTCGGTAATAATTTCATATGCAGCCTTGCGTTTCCCCTAGCCGTGCGCCGCCGCCGTGCGTTCCCCGTCCGATCCCCGCGCGGTCGTAACTTCACGCGCCGCCGCCGCCGGTAACGAGCGGACGCATAAAACAAAATGCCACCACGGGTAGGGCTGCTAGACACTGGAATTTTGGAAATAACCTTATAGAAACTCTTATAAAAACATCATATCTTTAAGGCGAGTACACTCGTGAACGGCCTCGACAGTGGTGACTTAACAAATAAAAACTATTTATACAAACATACAGAATGTCAGCTGCTCAAGTTTTTAGTATTATCCTTAAGTAAAATTAGAACTTAGAACCTACAAACTCATAACACATTCGCTGCAATTAAAGTTATGGCAATTAATACCAAAAGTACACTCGCCTTAACGGAGCAAAAGGTAAGGATGTCAGAAAAAAGCAACTTAATTTTAAAAGCAGAACTTTAGCGATTAATATCGTTCCAAATGCTACGCTTATGCTGATCTTAAACATTCAAAGAGCCCGGATGCCTGGCAGCCCTAACATAGGATGTCCTACAAATTTTGTTAAGTTAAATGCCAAATATACTGCAAATCGCTTCGCCATTTATGACAAGTAGTCCTTGATAGCAAACGCGTGGGTGCATCGCTTCAAACCTACGCTCGCTGTTTTTTTGGGTAGCTTCGGAAAAGCGATGTTTAGGTACCTTTGAAAATTGGAATGCCAGCTTTTAATGCCATAAACGAATCGTGATATAGTTGTGTTATACTTCAACTCGTGGCGCATTTTCTTAAAGTATATTTTAAGAATGGCACTTCCTTTGTTAAAAGCCAGCCAATGATTGCAATCATTCATTTATTTATTCATTTAACAGTACATAACTGTGTGCGAATTAGAATTAATAAAAATAAAATTCCAAAAAGCCACTGTTATATGGCAAACTATTCTGCATGGCTTGGAAACATGTTTTAATAGCATATACATTTTTGAAACGGAAACTACAAATGAAATATAAAAAAATATGGTAATATTTAGAGGTAGAAAAAACAATTACTTGTCTTTCTTAAACATAATCCAAATATACTTATAACTTTTTAAGCACTCACGATCACTTTCACTCATTTTAAGTCAACCCGCGACCACAAGACATGAAACTGTATTGAAACGTCGGGACACAGATAAATTACTAATATTTACCAAATTACTATCGCTATAGACCCGGTCTAATACTTAAAATTATCTAAATATATCTGTCCCTCTAACTAGGACTTTTTCACAGCTTTATTTTAGATGTTTCGGTACACACAAAATATACAGTAAAGTAACCTTTGTAATTAACAACTAAACGAACAAAACAATGTTTAAATGGGAGTCCGAATGAGGTGGTAATAAAGCAGAAATTAGAGGTGTTGTAAAAACGAAACGCTTTACGATTCAGACTCGTGCCGATCGTAACACTGATACCTAACTTTGATGAACTCCGGCAACACTGAACCGTTTCATAATGCTCCAACATTCACTGACAGAAATCAATGTAAGATTCAATCTACTAAAATATACTGTAATTAATAATGTATAATTTACCTAACATTTGGCATGTAAATTTTAATTTATGAAATAAACTGAAACTGAAACTGAATAAGGCACTTGTTTACGAGCACATTAGTCGGTTTTTTTGTTACAAGGAACCTTATTAAAATCCATCAAGCATATTAAGATCTGTTTGGTGATTGATTTTTTTAACTAAGGTTCATATGGTACCGCCGTTCCAATAGGTCGTATTTGACAGCTGTTATCTCAATACTAAAAAGGATGTCCACAAAGGAAAATGGAACCTCTGCCATAGTATAGCTTTAGACTTTAGTGATACTCAGTTCAGGTTAATATCTTTTACAAATTTAATATCAACGCAAACACGTATGAAGCTGTCTGTACTTATAAGATAAGTCAACACAAAAGTTTATTAGTTGTGTAATTTTTTAAGCACACATTCAAACAGATTTTAACGATTTACAAAAATTTATCTTTATCTTAGAGCGTGGTGGAAATTCCCGCCATGCGAAACGGCGCTGATAAACCGGAAGTTGTTTTCAATGCTGCTTTACAACATTGAGTAATGATTTACTGCTTTCGTTTTTAGTTGTTGTTGAGATTTCTGCTATCTAGGTACTAAAAACTCTCACTCTGGTTTTAGGCTACTGAACTAGTTATTTGTTAAAAATATAAAATAATTATTATGTGTCCAATAATATTTATCTTTAATCACAAACTATGCCAAACTATGACAAAAATGTAACAAAACTGTCTTATTGGTATTTTTTTACAAGAGTATGCATAGGAATATTGTTCGTAGTTTATTATTAAGTGTGTATTTAATGCTCTAAATGAAAAATTAAAAAGAAGAAAATAAACACTGATAAATTACTTTTAAAAGTTAAAAACTTTTAAAACTCTAAGAGTAGGTCAATTGTATAGAGAAAGGTGAGGTATTTTGTAAAGATTTTTGGATGAAAGGATAACAAAATTAGAACAGAATGATTTATATTTGGAATGTTGTGGAAATACAGCTATTAAGCCCTCGTCTGATGTTCGCTGTTGCATTTCTACAGACAGTTTGCTAGCATCAACACGTTACACGAATCACATAAATCTAGTCCCAAATAATTCCGAGCACCAACTGGAGGACTAAGTCACCGTCAAATATGAGAGGCAAGCGCCTGCTTCTTGCCTCTCTAACACTGGGTTGCCATACGTAAGGAATCCAAGCCATCACTACTATTATTTTTCAAGCTGTAAGTTTCCCAAAGAAACCAAAAATAAAATAAATCATGTAAGTATAATGGCGTAGAACTTTGGTTCATATAACAAGTAACGTATTTCGCAAACTCAGCGACCGAACGGCGGACGTCGCGTTGGCGGAGATGGCGTCCTATGGGACGACCCGTGTACGTTCTTTTCACTTTTCGATAGTCTTTCGTTACCTCTACGTGTCTGAGCCAGCGGAGAAGCTGAGCCTTGGTCTCACTGATGATGTGAATTGGTATATGCTCAATCCTAAAGTAGGATATATACTAATGAATATCACTTTTCGTGACCAGCTACATCTGGCAGCACCGGATGACATATTGCTAGGATTCTGCTGCGCTCCCGAAGCTGTCAAGCGTTATTAAACTATGACGTCTGTGATTTATACACTGCTCTGTACTGCACGCGTTTGGATATTAGAATTCACTCAGTCAAACGTGTTGTTTATGCCGAGGGTTTATGTATAGGTGGAATGAATTATTATACTACATTCGTACTAATCCCGTCTGTGCTTTCATGTATAAAGAAATAAGGGTCGAAACAAGTCTAACAGTTCAGTTCAGTCAAATAATTTGGATAGTTTCAATGTGGCAGCAAATATTTTTCGAGTTAGTTGTTGTATCTCATATAATCTAAAATTCGCCGACCGAACTAAACGCGGGTAAGTATCGACTCTATGTTATCAGTTTGATATGGAAGTACCTTTATAAATCTGTGATAACTAGAATTACGATACTTTAATTATCTTGTACCTACTAAAATCAATGCTGAACCTTAATAGCTTCAAAAATTGAAACTCATAAAATGAACCAACAGGGTAGCACTTCAGAAATAAAATATCCAATCATATTTTTTGAAATTATTGTTTTCGTGAAATAAACCACCACGTCATATTGTTACCATGTAAAGTAGGTTGTTGTTTGCGTAACAGTTGAAAGAAAATACTTTGATCTCATTGCTCGTTACGCTTAGTGGTATTTACACGGCTTCCCTTTGTATGAAATTATGAAACCTGTGTTATACTTTCTTACTAACGAATCTATGTATTAGTACTTGTTATGTTATTTGACATTTTATTTTTGTTATCCTTTAGACATTTTCGTAGTCGTTGATATCCCAAGATCACGATGCCATTCTTCTATATACGCACGAAAAAACGCTATATAAAATGAACAAATAAATGGTTGCCCATTTCGGTCCGCGCTTTACCATAGATGGCGAGTTTGATGAAAATAGTTTGTGTGTACTTTTTGAATGTAAATACACAAATTTATATTAATAAATGGTTTAGACGTTCCAATAAAATATGCTTCTGCTCAATATCCGATGAATGATATTGGAAAATTTGCACATATTTGCAAAACTGTCTGGGACAGAATTTGAGTAAAGGTAAAGATGTAATTTATTTTATCCTTAATATTTAATTTTGTACATAGGTACAATAATTGAGAGGTACATTAATTATTTAATCTACACTCGCCTCATAATGTTCAGATAACGAATATGAATCACAGTTGTGTAAAGCAAATCTTTATGCATCCTGACAAATAGTTAACACAGTATTTTTCAAACGCTGTAACAATACGTCGTAGGGAAGATGTAAGCCTCAAATCTGCCACCATCTCCCGCCACGCCAGTCATTTATGACATGTAATTTGATGATGGGTTAGCTTTGTTTGTTTTTGTTATTTTTCTAGTTTCAAGTACTTTCCCCACATTTTATTATAAAAATGAAAAGTAATGAGGACATTTCCGCGGTTCCTGACAACTTGGACGCGGCGTTGGACCGCCGCGCCGGTGCGAAGGATTGGTATAGTGTACATACTTGATTTCTCAGAGATTTTTTGTACAGTGTAGATCTTTTTCTTCTTTTCGTTTGGCACACCGAGTTATCCAACGACCCGATAAACCCTTATGTCAGAGGTTTAGAACCGTTTACTACTAGTAGTAGGCCTCTGACTTGGTTGTGTAACGACTGCCGTCTGTGTAATCATAGACAGCAACCGAAACAGACGGCTTAACGTGCCATCCGATGCATGGAATCATCTCCTTTTCGGACAATCAGGTGGCTCAGCCTGCAATGTCCTAACTAGGCTGGGAACAAATTTACAGAGTGATAAATAACAACTTTGTGAGTGACTCACCTAGAATTGAACCTAGAACCTTTGCGTCTCAGGCAGTACTCACGCACTACCACTGCGCCACATCGGCCGTCGAGAGTGTAGACGAAATATTGTATGCAACTGCATTTAATTAGGTATTAGAATGCTCGTGTCAAACTATTATCACACTCACCTCGTGTGACAGACACTCGCATTTTACGACCATTATATGACGTTTACCTTTTATGGTAGTTGCATAAACTACTATTATGAAATTATATGGTATAGAGGTACAAGTAGTTAGGTGTCAAATGTACAATTTACGGGGTGTAAGAGACTGTGTACCGAAAACTTTGCACTCATGATACCATGAAACGGAATATTTTTTAGTACGAAGCCTATATTGGGAAACTAAAATAAGTTTTCGAGTTTTCATTCGAAAGTCAGTCAGCTGATCGAGAATTTTGTATGGTAGGTCAATATTTTTCTTGTTTATTATATACGATAAAAGTAATTAAAGATTTTCGGTTCACCGTCCTGTACACGGTAGAAGAATTCATAGTTATTTGTGAGCTAGCTCTTTAAGTCCTAGTTACGCCTCGTGTCAGGTTTAAAAAATCGATGTTCAATGGCATTGATACTCAACTAATTTTATTGGTCAAGAACGGCTGCATAAAAGTTAATAGGTGCGGAGTAGGACTTGTCCGGTGCAAGAATTACCCAGGTCTTTCTAGGAACTCAATTGTACGGCGCCGGTGAGTCGCCGTCGCAACCACCAACCTACCTGGCTACTCTACTACGCTCGTAAAGAATCGACTTTGTTTACTGTATCTACTCTAAAAATATTTAGATCATGAATTAATTTACGATATCAGTTGTAACTTATTACGTTGGTAGAATGGGCTCTAAAATATAGCAGTTTAATTAAATATTTTTACGTATAATACTTCTTTAAATTCATCTTTAAATTCCGTTAATACATAGCTTTATCCTCACCTGATAATTTCGGAAAATGATAAAACTATTGACAGCATTCAGCAGCATCATTGACTGGCCCGATGGCGTAGTGGCTAGTACTCCTGAATGTTACACCGAGTGTCATGGGTTCGATCTTCACACAACAAAAGTATTTGTCAATTACTTTTCAAATATTTGTGGTGAGTATTAGTAATTTCTATGCAATGTTTGTATTTGTTGAAATTTTTTTTTTATATATTTTATCAGCTATCTAGTACCCATAGTACAAGCTTTGCTTAGTTTGGGGCTAGATGGCGCAGTGTCATATGCCCAAGATATTTATCACACACACACACACACACACACACACACACACACACACACATCACCCTATTATCTCTTGCGGGGTAGGCAGAGCGTAAAAGGCCGCATAACGGACATTTAAGCCACGTCTGACTTATATTTGAGGGTCATTCGCAAAATTGTGTATCGCCATAGTAATAGGTTGCCAGCCCATTGCCTAATATTGCAATACACACCCTCAAGTCCCTTAAATTATAGATATCTATTTATTTTATTTATTCAAAACTTAGTTTCCAGTTATTTTTAGAGCGTGGTAGAACTGTTCCACCTATCTACCAGGAACCAAATAAATTATATACTCGTATTCGGAATTCCACGTGTTTGTCAAGAAAAACAGTTAATCATGCATCAAACCCGATACAATAAGGTTTTTCAAGAATCTGCAATTCAGTGAATTATAATTTTTTCGTGGTAGAGCAGTTGGCTGCATTTCGGTGAACAGATATTTTATTATTTTTCATAATTTTTCTTTAGTTTTATATCCTTTTAATTGTACCTAATAAAATGTTAATAGTTGATGTAGTATTGTACTATAGAAAGAAAACAAAATTTAAGAAAGTTCAACATACGTTTCTTTATTTTTCGAGTGGAGCACAGAGCCGACGAAACGAGCAGACGAACTCTGGTGTCAGAGTTTTTCAACCACCTAATACTAATAGTAGGCCTCTGACATGGTTGTCAAACGACCGCCGTTTAAATAACCATAGAAAGCAATTGGTACCGACTGCTTAACGTGCCCTACGAAGCATGGAACCATCTTACAAATAATCAGGTGGTTCAACTTGCAATGTCGTAACCAGACTAGGAATAAATTCACAAAGCGATAATATCAACTTTGTGAGTGCCACGCCGCTGGGAATCAAACCCATAACCTTTATCAATTTGCTACATCGGCCGTCAACATACGTTGAACAATATTCACAAATCGGTCTTCTATTTAACATACAAACATATATCACGCCTATAATCCCTTACGGGGTAGGCAGAGCGTAAACGGCTGTAACAAAACAGACATTTACGCCACGTCTGACAAATATTTGAGGGTCATTTGGAATATTGTATATCACCATAGTGACAGGTTGTCAGCCCATCGCCTAAATTTGCAAAACACACCCACGAGTCCCTTAGTCGCTTCTTACGACACCCACTGGAATGAAAAGGAGTGATGCTATTCTAAGCCGGCATCACACGGCCTCTTTTTTCTATTCTATTTAATAATAATATTAGATTAATCTTGTTTATTTTTCTACATTTAAGAACCTGGTTGTTCAAATATACCTTAAAAATATACTTACCTCCTTATGGACTGACGTGGGACTGCTGTTTTGTCATAATCCTTTTTTTAGGCGAGTCGTCAAATTACGAATTGTCAGCAAGAGAAAATCAATGCTTAACAAAACCGCTCAACTGTAAGGCTTCTTGAAGCGGTTACGCTATGACTAATGAAATAATATTTTGTAACTACTAACTCGTTACTACACACCCAATATTAGTCACTATTCCCTTTAAAATCGTCTCTATTGCTATGTAATAGAGATGGACACGTAGGAAATTTGCGTTGACCACAAAGTATGCGTTTGAAACCGCTGTCGTCCTGTCAAGGGCTGTATGTGGTTACCCTTCCTGTTTCAAACTATAAAAAATCGGCCATGTGCGAGTCGGACGCGCGGCACATACACATAAGTATGAATATGGCATTATAATAACGTTTATTGTTTTTGTTACTTGTTGTTATATCGGCAACAATTGTAAAAAAATCAAGTATCTGACTAATTACGTTCATGAGTTATAGCGGAACCATTATAGATAAAAACGAGCAAAAACTCAGGTTTTGTATGGGAGGGCCTTTATTTTATTTAATGTGTATGTTCTTGCAGCAACAGAAATACCGCATCTGTGAAAATTTCACCTCTCTAAATTTAAAAAGTTCATTATGTATTGACTTGTGACAGACGGCACAGTCTCAGTAATACATACATACGTATATCACGTCTACATCCCTTGCGGGGTAAACAGAGCGTAAACGGCCGTATAAATTAACAACTACGCCACGTCTCACAAACATTTGAAGCCCTTAAAATAAACTTGAAAATTTTAATCATGATGAGTAAAAAATAGTACTTTCAATAAACACACTACAAGAGGAAATTGTTATCAAATAAATAAATGGTCGTCAAAGAAAATGTCAGAATCAGAAGGATATTAAGGGGCTGTTTTTATCACATCGCGCGTCTTTTAACGAAAGAGAGGGGAGTATGGAAAGGTAAAAGGGTGGCGCTTATGAGGAATACCGACCAGTGCAAGCCGTCTGCATAGCTCAGCCAGTCAGTAGTGAGCCGCCAGCCGCGCGACGCTGACGTGTGCCTCCTCACATGCCGCGCACCGACGACGCCGCGACACAAACTTTTCACGGGATTCCCGGAAAGTAATACTTCGCAGTTTTAGTACTCAGAACACCCCTTAATCGCTTCTTCGCGTGTCACGTCTACGATTTCAAAGAGTTTGACGTGCATTTTTACGGTAGAACAACGATCAACGAATATATTTTTACGGCAAATATCCTTTTCAGACAATGATTTCACGAAGTATTCAATTCTGTTTTTATAAGTAAATGCCGTGGTTTAATCATTAATATAATAACATTGATTGTAAAGTTTTCAAAAGAAAACTTAGGTCCCTTGTTGGGCGCCAATTAGTAGAAGTAAAACTAAGACGTCAAAATAGAAGTAATTGCTTTTTAATACTGTAAGAACTTTATTAAGAATTATATTTTAAATAAGATTAGTGTCTAAAATGTTGAAGATGGAATGTCGGTGGAGGCTGCAAAACGGCGGGAAGATGCTGCTGGCGTTATTTGTTTTGGACTCACTCGTCGCCGGCACCACCGACGCAACCACACGTGAGTTATTTTCATTCATTTCGTTTTCGTTTTATTTGGTTTTAACTTTCCCGCTCATTAGAACCTCAAAGTGGAGTGCTGGCATCAACTTTTACAGCACTTAATTCTGTGGTTTGCATGGCCAGAAAGAACCCACCAGCGGAAAGTTAACATTATTCGTTTTGTTTTGTGGTGGCCGTGTGATGCTGGTTTAGAATAGTAACACCCTATTTCCACCCGTGGGTGTCGTAAAAGGCGACTAAGTGATAAACACGGGGCATGGGCGGTAGTTTTCTCTATACCTACAAATCTACAAAAACTTGCACTGAGTTCGCCAATCCGCCTGCCAAGCGTGGTGAAAAGGCAAATCCCCCTTAATAGGGGGAGGCCGATCTCCAGCAGTGGACTGTTGTAGTTGTAGTACTTAGTTTCGTAACTGCATTGCTGCAATTGGTACTTAGTACCAATTGTCAGTTATAGACGAATCGAAATTTTCAAGTTATCTTAGGTTATCATTTGTTATAATAACCGAGTCAATTGCGATAATTTATAGTAAACAAGAAAAATGAAAACATTTCAAAATTTCATGCATTATCTACGAATGAATATGTTGTTTGTACCTTTTGTATACTTATACTTGATCTAAATTATTTTGAAGGTAGAGTAATAAATATCGTACCGTACGCCTACTTACTTGTTATTTTTATTTAAAAAAATTAAAGCCCACGCGATACCTACGACAACTGCTTATTGCCTACTGCGTCAAATATTTCACAACAACCTTTGGCAAATCACTTCATAACTAGTAGGTACATTGATCGTATAGGTATAGATTAGCTAGTCTAATGATTTATTTCTAAAATATAACTTATGAAAGGTATTTAAACTCATAAGTACAATATTAAAAGCTCTAATTAGGTCCAGATCAGCATTTCAGATAACAAAGGTCTTATCGTTATAGGCCAATTGAATAAACTCCACACGAAAACATATCATAACAAAATGTTTACCAACATTTGTTATTTTTGGGTAAGTCTTTGTATATAAAGTAGTGGGAGACATACGTCTAGCAATAGACCGATGGGACTATTAATGCAATACCTATAAAAAAATATCCTCTTATGATATACAGTAATTAAAACCTAACATCATAAGGTTCATAACAAAACATGTAAGAATTTCTAAAAAATATAGGCCTTGAAGCCTTAAATAAAGCTTACTCGCTTTCGTCTAAGACATAGATCAGACCGCAAAAACAGTAAATCAAACCAAATTAGGTGCAGTGCTGTAAATTCAAACTCAATACCACGAATACGATTAAACTGTACTCCATTATGCCTATTCTCAGTTGCAATCAATAAGCCATAATAATTAGATTAGCTGGGAATATAGCGATCGAACATTGGAACTAATAACGTTGAATCCCAAAGGGTCGGGAATAGTCAGGATTAGCATTCTCCCAACTTCGCCTGTCTGCTGCTGTCTAAGTTCTAGCTATAAATTGTTATATTGACTGGCTTTACAAATTTTGAAACGAAGGTTTATGCGAATTTGTCATTAATTACGTAAGAAATCAAATAATTCAAAACTTCTTATTTTCATTATAAAAGTTCATGTAAAGTAGTCTTAAACTTTTGTTGATACCTAAGCAAATATACTTTCTCCCTAAACCAGCTTGGGTAATTTAAGTATGCACTTATGATATTAATTCCTGGTTGGCAGGTGCCTTTCAATAATGAGTTCAAATGACCATGTGACGAGATACAAAGTTGATTCCTCAATATAACAAGCTCGTGACCGTATTGCAGTTCTTCTCAATCGTTGTCAGTTTTTTAGCTACCCGTAAATACATAAAACCAAATTTACTAAGAAGTTAAATCAGGTGTAAAAGTTACTTTATGTTTGGAACTAACCAGAGCGTAGTCTAATCGTGGAATATTCGATTATAGATTTGCAATTATCACAACCAAAAACAATGGGTGAAGCGTTTTGATGACTTTTTTGTTGAGTTCATATTCATACAGTTACAGGTCAATTATGAATTTGATCGATTTATATTGTCAAGTTATTTTTAAAGCTTTAATTTTGATCCATATCTCAATTTATCCTTACCATCAACCAGTAGGTAAATGGTTTTGTATAAATATTAACAGCATGTCGCGAACATTTATTTATTTTACTCGAAGCCTGCTTTATTTAGTCTGAGCCTATGATAAATTTTGTTGTCATATTTTAGGTCTGTTTGTTCAACGTATTTGCGGAAGATATCAGCATAAATAACAGTATTTATTCTTCTTGTACAATGTTCTTGACTGGTTGTAAGAGATTCTTATAAGTATTAAATTTATTTTGGTACAACAAACAATATTTCCCTATAATGTTTGATTAATTAAGACGTTTCTCCCACTTTTCGTCCGTCGCTGCGTTTTTTAACGCAACATAATGCGTCTGTCAAATGAAAGTAAATTGCGGATTCTGATCTTATTTCCATACAAATACCCAACGTGCGTTTGTGGATGCGTCTGACAAATCGTTACGGTGCGAAAAAAAAACGTGTGCTACGTGACAGAAAATAAGAAACAAATAATATGCCTGAATATGTAAAAATATGTTTTGTCTGACGTATACGTTTGTGTATCGTGGAAACAAGAATGGAGTAAGAAAATGGCTTCTGTACTATTTCAAAACAATAATATTATCATCTGTTCTAACAGCGATATTAAATTCTAACTTGTTTTGTATAAAATTAAACTTAAGTAAGCAAAGTTATAAAGTATTGTTTCACAGCGCTCTTAAAATGTGTTTTCTCGCTTATAAAGTTGTTTGATTTTGCAATCGGTTATGTTTTGAATTTTTAAAATATATTTTGTCCCATATTCCTTCAGGAAAATTGTTAAGTTTCATGGGCTGATTCACCCGCCTTATATAAATGTGGAATATGCAGATAAACTTTTTTATTAGGTAAGTATTTCATTGTAGATATGAATTATGGCAAAGGAAATTTTTTATAGGGTAGACGGAGCGACAAAGTTAACACGAATTTATAACAAAGAATGCGTTATTTGTAACTATTACTTAACTCTTCTTGGGAGCGCATTGAAACTATCTTTGCGTTTAAAGAGGGTGGTATCGCCCCCCTATTTGGTATATCGCGGCTAAATATGACGGCCAGTCAATTAGTGGGGAAGGGTCTGGGTTTGCAATTTGTCGGTGACAGCGCCGGAAATTTAACAAGCCCGACACTATAGCACCTCTATAACACCACTGAAGTCTATTATTACTAGACTGATATAATAAATCAAATCCAGTCAAAATTTATTTAAAAAAGTTAGCAAATGTTACGATAATGAACGTGTTATTTCAAAACAATTTATGATAAATACCACGGGATAAAATCTACTTACCTACACTATTTTTTTGGTCCTTTTAAAGGCCCAAACATGAAAAAGTTCTCTGCTTTAAAAATAATAATTCTAGTTACTATAAATTTACAAATTCACATGTTATTTGCGAACAAGTGAATTTGTAAAGCTTACTTGTGATGTTGTATTTTAAAAATTCTCAATCATTTGCAACCCTTGTGAATCCTAATATATGTGCTACTCTTACAAATATTATTTGACGTAACTACTAATAAGTCAATTAATGAAATACAAAAGTAAATTATCACCTACAAAGACACACTATAAAGCTTATTTAACTATTTACATAATTATTACAAAAACTGCGCAAAATTCCTTGGTTTACTTGACGAATAAAACTGACCAGGAAAATCGAAATAGAAAAAACCGAACCGGCCAACATTGTGTATGGAATGGACATTATTTTGCATTTTTAGCAAGTGGTAGAACAAAGTTTAATCAACTTCGTTGGCTAAGCAAACACACGCTATTTCCTTAACACCTTGTACAATTTTCTAAGCACGTTTCTTGATTTTTCTCCTACGTAGTAGGTATATAGCAAATTGATATTGGAGCACGGAAAATTTGATACAACACATCCAGTGTTATTCAGACTCGATTTGCAAAACGTCTAAACCATTGCAATGTAGGTCCATCCATCGGTGAATGGAAGCTCTATTTCTATCAGTTTGCTATGCGTGACCTTATAATGCCTGTTCTGTCCGCTGATGGTAGGCAAACTGTACTTATCATTATCAGTTATGTCTATATATCACGCCTTTTTTATATAAGTAGTATTTAGAAGGAGGTCTTAGTGTATCTTTGTGAGAGCGTTAATGGTCATATTGAGTTTATTAATTACTCGCGACCCGCACACCGGTATTACCATAAGCAACTTTCTTTCTCATATTTCTGGAAAGCCACGACAGCTTCTCCAACTGTGGCGCTGCAAACACCATTTTCTCCATCCTTTGTTCCCGCTGGCCGCCCTCTCTGTCATCCACCAATTGGCCAACGGGAATTGTCAGCCACCCCTCATAGGCAGATTCAACTAGTAATTTTAATTTAATTATTACTTATTAGTTTCTTAATGATATTTCTAATCATCGTATGTATATCAATAGAAAGTCAGTCAGCTGATCGAGAATTTTGTATGGCAAGTCAGGTCGCTTTTTTATCGTTTACCAACATAATTATCCTCAATGGAAAAAGTTCCATCACATTCTTCCATTGAACAACATGTCGAAGTTCTTTATTCATAAAATTATTAGAACCTATGATTTTGTAAAATGTAAGACGGGCCATAGCCGTTGCATCAATGTTACTCTCTTGTGATAAAATAACAACCGAAATGCGTACAAACTACATTAATTACATTTCTATTTCATCATGAAAATGCACAATAATATACCTTTAAGCACGTTTTCATTTAAAATATAGCTTGAACAGGGATAACTGGAGAGGTGGCCAGCAGAACTAAAAGTTTTCCATTTAGTGCCCAGAAAAATGCTTATTGCCTTGTCATCAACATAAATATCAAGTACCAATGAAAGTTTAACTTGAAACCATTTTGATAATTATTATTTAGGTGTGTGGGGAGGTTATCACAATAATTAACCTTATCAAAATTATGTTACATCCCCAATGACAGAAATTTGACAGCAATGACTTGCACATTTCCGACCTGTAACACACGTTAAGGTTACAAAAAGCCCTGCTACAACAGACAGTTAGAAAAGTGTTTTTTTAATTTTATGTAGTTTGTTGTAGATATAGGATAAATATACTTTCTATATTACCTACTTCTCAGATCTATCCATATCATTATATCTGTGACACCAGTGAGAGGAACGTACCGATGAACCATGGTATTGGGGATTTCTAAACTCACTGCTAGTTACCTAGTCGGCTTCTTATGTGGTTGTGCAACGATAACGACCGCCTTGTGAGTAATCATAGAAAGTAACAATTTTAATTTTCTAGAAAATGACATTCAGTCAAGATGCAAACTTTTGAGTCGGGGCGAATTTATAAAGATGCATTACAACACAATTATAAAATAAATACTTATTTAGTTAAAACCCGACATTGAAATACTCGAAAAGCTCAATACTCACCCAGTTATTTTACACGTCTAGTATTGCATTTTGTTGATCTTATTATCTATCTTTCATGTCGATGACTCGAATAAATACTCAAATATATTTCAACTAGAAATTAGCCACGTCTACAGCGCGGTCGGTGGCGTTATTCAAGTCAGAAAAGGTGCAGATATTAGGGCACTGACTGCAAGTCACCAAGTGTGGCATAGTCTGCAGGGTATCGTAGTCGCAATTTAGGTTAGAGCTATATCCCCACTTATTTAGATTAAACCTGAATCGGCCAACTTGTGTTTGTAGCCAATTCATAATTTTCCATGTTGACCATGGAAGTTTATGATCTTTAGGGAGGTTTTTAGCAGGTTTAATGTTTTTAGGGGAGCGGGATGTTTCTCAGACCATAATTTGCGACGAGCTTCATCTGGATTGTCTGCATCTGGCAAAACCGACTTCAGGAAGCTGTTTCGATTTTACAGCCTGAAACTATACTCTGGTGTGTTGATGAATGAGTAACTTGTGTGTACATCAGATAGAGCTATAACTGCCAGGAAATATAATATAGGGGTGTCGGTTTGAGGCAGTCTGTTTCAGTCTTATTCAGGGCATCATCGAATTGTTTGGCGTGATCGGATCTACGCCACACTGGACAAACGAACTCTCCCGCTGAAAAATGGAGTGTTAGACCTAACGTCCGTACGGCTGCCGGAGAGGCGCACCAAGATATAGATGTCAACTTCAGTTGCAGGCTGTTGCGGATATGTATAATCTTTAGGTTTAATTTTCAAACTGTGGCTCTAATGATTCGGAGATCTGTTCAGAGTAGCCCCTAAATAGACCGAATGATTAAATACTATGATATTCTGAGGTTTTTTCCTGCCTGACCGTCGCGGAGGTGAAAGACACTGGCCTGGATTTTGTTGAGGTTTCGCCTCAATGCGTTGGCGACATAGTATGCACTGAATTTGCCTAAGGCCGCTTGAAGGTTGAGTTCAGCGTCTTCAAAGCTGGATGCTCATCCGCATAAAAAAAATTGCGCTGTTGGCAGCAATAAGTTGATCGTTTGTGTATATATGGTGCTAAGACTCTACCCTGTGGCAAACCATTTTTTAATGTGCCATCTGCTTTTGTCACCTTTGAGATATACCTGGAAACGAAGTTTACGTAGCGGTTTTGTTGATGAAAAAACAGAAATGGAGATAAAACTAACTAGGTATTATCTTACATTAGCAAGGAGCTTGATAAGGAAATCATTTTCTAAATTCAACATTATAATGATAAATATTTCCTTGACTTTCCATACACCTAAACTTACCCTAGTTAATTAGATAATTCATAATTATTCTACATTTTGGGCACTTCCCATAGCACGTGATAACGAATGACGTCATAGTTAAGAGTTTAAAAAAAACGTACTTACCTTTACCGAATATTCAACATTTTAGGAAGTCAATCGCTTCGTCACCAAGAAAATTACTTAAATACAGAAACTACAAGGTGTACAAGTCTGTTGTCAATACAGATCAGCAGAGCTCTCCGTCTCCGGATGTAATTACTGCGGCTGTGATCACTGCAAATCCTGTCATCAATAGTTTAAACCGTATAGGTTCTGTAGATCTGAGACTGAATGTCTTAATTGATTTACCCGGTATGAAGACATTTTGGTCTAAATGGTATTCAGAGGTAAAACTGTTTAATCAGATGCCACTGGCCGGTTATGGATGTATATCGCAAATACTGATGGCGAATGTCCGAATTTTGTCTACGGTGAAAACGCCATTTTAAAAGCTGTTATTTAACTTGCAGTGTATGTAAGTAAGTAAGTAACAATGTTTGTTCGGTGCAAATCTTGCAAGTTTAATTTGAACCACTTCTCGGTATCCGATTGAGTTGAAATTTTGCATGTTGGTCCAGAACCGATGACAATGCATGTTAATCATAAATTTGACCTGATGCTGCTGCCAGGATCGGCTCCGTACGAGAGATCTCCTCAGCGGTTTATAGCTGGGACACAAAATTTTGTATACGAATTCGTTTATTATAGGCAGTTGGTAGGCCTACCATGAATTAGACGCTACATCCAGGGTTGTCTTCGAACTATGGAACTCCTCAATATTCAACTGCTGGGACTTGCAATTTTGTATACGAATTCGTTTATTATAGGCAGTTGGTAGGCCTACCATGAATTAGACGCTACATCCAGGGTTGTCTTCGAACTATGGAACTCCTCAATATTCAACTGCTGGGACTTGCAATTTTGCATACGAATTCGTTTATTATAGGCAGTTGGTAGGTCCACCATAAATTAGACGCTACATCCAGGGTTGTCTTCGAACTATGGAACTCCTCAATATTCAACTGCTGGGACTTGCAATTTTGTATACGAATTCGTTCATGATAGGCAGTTGGTAGGCCCACCATGAATTAGGGTCACGTCAATAGAAGGCCTCCTGAAAGAAGAATTAGACTGTTCGAAATTAACTGGGACTCGGCCATGTAATAATGACGCCATCAATGAAATGAAAAGACTAAGACATATTACAAGCTAATTCTTCTATTAGGGATGCCGGAGGAGTAGGTACCAACCTACTTCTATAGAATATAAAAGAGATAATTATACTTTATCCTAATGTTAGTTTTCCCCGTGCCTTAAGTTTTTCTATTGAAGGTCTCTCCGTTTTATAGAAAGACTTTCGTATTGATCAATAACTATCGTAACATAAACTAAAAAATATAAAATAAAATTATGTAAAAAAAACTTTTAAAACAAGCTTTTATTTAAGTGCTCTGAAAAGATGAAAATAAAATTTTGAATGACATTAACCACATTGATTTATGACTTTACAGAAATGAAAATATAATAGAAGCTTGTCGCGAAACTTTCAATTTGTGATTGAAATTTTGTAATAAGGTACGCACCTAACTGTAATTAGGTAGTTTCTTCTAGGCATCGCGACAAGCTTTTATTATATTTTCATTTCTGTAAAGTCATAAATGAATGTGGTTAATGTCATTCAACATTTTATTTTCATCTTTTCAGAGCACTTAAATAAAAGCTTGTTTTAAAAGTATTTTTTACATAATTTTATTTGTTTGATATTTCAAGCGTAATTAAAACTGTAGACAAAGTTATATCTTTACTTTTAATGGCAAGGGAAATTATAAAGTTTTAGACTAAATGCATTTAGCTATGCCTCGTAGCGCGTAAAAACTTCGTAGACGAATAACGAAAAACAATATAAATAATTAATTTTACCTCCTTCAAGTTAATGAGTAGCTAAAATCTACTGGGGCACTAAAATGAAAAAAATATTTTTGTTCATTTCTACGGGATTTTCTACCCAAACTATTTACCTATTTACTTATAAACTATTACGATATATATTATTTACTTATACCTAGGTACCTAAAATATCAACGTACCTATTTATACAAATTTTTCTTTAATTGAAAAACTTACAATATCAACAGATGTACCTAAATAAAATATTATTATAGCGCACTTGTATAAAGTAGGTAAACTATTACGATATATATTATTTACTTATACCTAGGTACCTAAAATATCAACGTACCTATTTATAAAATTTTTTCTTTAATTGAAAAACTTACAATATCAACATATGTACCTAAATAAAATATTATTATAGCGCACTTGTATAAAGTAGGTGACCTACTTAGTAGTAGGGGGGTTTAAAAACTTCAACACCAGGGTTCATCAGGTCCTTTGTCAAGAAGATTGGTGTTTGTTTGCACCAAACTGTGCATTCTAAAAGTAAATGTCAAATGTCACAATAAAAAGTACTCAAAACGCTTCTTTGCCTAGACACGTGAATAATTCTCCCGATTTGTTCAGGATCCCTTCATCAGATCCTGACTTGATGACTATGGGAACAACACAGTCGTGTACCCTTTTAAACAAAAAAGTTTTTTTTATAGTACCAGGCGTCTTCAAGTAATCAGTGAACATTGATAAAAAAACTCCTCCTTCATTTTTTAATTCGGGTCAAAAACCGATATAACAAAAAAGTTACAGTATCCGAAAATCTGAGGATTTTCTCCTGTTTTTGGCCATTTAATTAAACAAAGGACATATTCATCGTTTACCATTAAGATCGAATTACTACCAAAATAATATAAACCCACGCATTGGCTTGTACGCACGCATGCGGTTCATTGTTTACATAGCCCGTGAAGTTTTTATGGACTAAGAGTACTATTTACTCTTGGGGTGACCTAAATTTGCTTTGCCTTTGGAAGAAGTCTACTTACTTTCTTAAAAGTAATTGACTTCTTATTCAGAAAAAGCCGGTACAATATTAGCAATTGTGAGGGTTGAGACTGATTCACGTGGTCAAAAATTACGGATAAGATAACTACGATTCATATAGTATTGATACAGCTATTTTCGGAAACGCATGCAAAATTCATTTGAGTACAAAACTTGCTGCGCCAATCCCAAATTAAATAGAGAAATGGCAGAGAGATGAAGACCATGCTTGTATGGATCAGTAATTTTATAAGTATTGTTATGAAAGTACGGGATCTCACTTTAGCAGTCACTTATCGTGTGTTGCGACTCGCGTGCCGCCGAACTAATTTAATCAAAACACGGTTTATAAAGGGTGTTAGCCGTGTTAAGCGGCAACGTGGCCGCGACGCTCATTAACGCTTTTAAGGGGCTCAAGGAATTCATCAAGATAATTCTATCACATCATTCTAAGGAATATTTGGAAATTCCTACTTAATGTTTTTAAAATTTCCTGCAAAATTGTTGTACAATCATAATACATAACACGCATTACTTCTTTATCCCTTGCGGGGTAGGCTTAGTCAAAAAGTTGTTTAATTGATCTTCATTTTGATGTATTGTTTTTGAATATGTTTGAATTAATGAAGTTATTATGTAGGTTGTCAGCCCATCATCTCAAAGTAATACACATAAAACCCTCCAACTGTTCATAGCAAGATCATTATGTTCGGGAAACCTATATTTTTTAGACCTTGGATATAGATAGGAGAAGTAACTTCATAGATGATAATTCTATATTTGGTGCCCAGTATGTTAAATCATTATCTGCTTCTTCGAAAGGCTTTGCTTGCCTTTGAATAAGATTTCATACGACAGGTACAGGCAGCTTATAGAAATCCAGTAGCTAACGCTATATTTGTAGGTAGATTTAGGAACACGTTACGATTTGTCTTTCACTCGGGATTATAATAACATACCTAGACTTCGCATTTCTCTTTTTTCAACAAAAATATAAATACGAATTTATATTATGATCAATCACGTTTTTCGAGAGGGGACATATCAAATCACTAACTCATTTATAGAGTTGTCAATAATCCAATATCGTATTCACGTAGGCCGTAAATCTCATCAAAAATATATTTAATAGCATTTTTTTTTGGTAATTTGGTTTTCCACTAAAATATCTACTTGAAGTAGGTAATATGTAGGTACCGGTGGGTCTAACTTGGTCTCTTAGCCACCGAAAGTCACAAATACTCTTTTGGCCTTTTCTCCTTATTTTCGGTAATGCGTTTACAGTCTGCTGGTACGTTTGATTTCGGCTCCTGATTGAGTTTTGTGGGGACAATAATATCGAGGAGTCGTACTCCAGCAGCTGTATCTAAAATCAAGTAACCCCGTCTGCGGTCTGAAGTTCGTTTTAGAAATCTCGTGGCTAACTTATTTAGTGCGGCCCTTGTTTATTAATTTAGAAGTTGCCAGAATTGACTTTTCTAGTGTCTTATTGGTATTGTTAAAAGTATTAATTAACGTGACTATACAATTTGAAAAGTTCTCTTTAATTATCCAGGATCCAGTAATCATTATCATAACCTTAGTCAGAACGGAGTCATTCTTAGTTCGTAGTCTTTCAATATGTATATATTTAATTAGGTCTTGAATTGGCGTAATAACCGTGTGAAATAGGTATATTAACTCACAGGTACACAAATATATAACTTTTATAATCGAATCTTTTACGTGACTTCAAAAGTACAAACAACATGGTGAATTTGTTAAATATAATTTAGGTATGCAGGATTAACATGTTTGATCGAGGTTGATAGAATAGAAGTGATCAAATTATTTTTACCTTATGCGAAGCTACCTACGTTAAAGTTTTGGATTCAAGTAATGTTAATAGTTGGCCGAAGTAAAAAAATATACTAAAAACAGTTCATACAATATAATTATGTGTAATAGAGCTTCTGTTTCGCGCACTTTTCGAGTAAAACAGTTGATATTTTATTACCAACATGTTCTATCAACACCACATCATACGCATTTAATAAATCAACTTGTGCTGGTTTTTCGTACAGTTACTTATAAATAACCAGTTTAAGTTGATTCTTTGAATGGGAAGGTTGTGATAGTACTTACATTGTTTCATTCCGTTATGTTCTGGGATTATTCCACGCCTCGCAAGCGTAGCGTTTGACGCCCTCCGGCTAGATGAACCGATGTCTTACAGAGAGCGGCTTGTAGTGACTGGATAGCGAAAACGGGAGATCGTGCCTTTAGGCGAGCCCTAGGCGATGCCTACGTCCAGCAGTAGACTGCTAGGATAGGCTGAGGTGAAGAACTTAATATGTCCAGCTATAATCAATATACCTTAGTATTTATTACGCATAGATCACCAATGAGAGGTTTTGATTCATTTTATTGTACAATACATCTTTGACTCAACAGCTTATCTATGCGGCTCAAAAACGGAATAACACCAACAAGTTACTTCTATTACTATTCTAGCATATGTCGCTCCACCCAAATTCACTGCAGACGATGTATTTATTTACGTTTTTGTGTAATTGTATTACGTGTTTTTGAAAAGCTTGACCTATTTATGTCCATCAACCAAAATTACCCCACTATCGTTATGTTTTTTCATAGGTTATGAAGTTTAAGTGAGGGAGTAAAATTCAAAATGGCGAGTACACTACACATACGTACTTGGGTAGATAGGGCTGGTGGATCGAGATATTAATAGATTATTATAATGAGTAAGTGAAGACTAACTTGTTCATGTTTTTGCAGATGAACCGGGCTTTAGTGGGCCGATAGCAAACGTGACAGCGCCGTTGGGTAGAGAAGCGATCCTTGCGTGTACAGTGCACAACCTCTCCACGTACAAGGTAAAGTTGTGCATAACGTAAACTAAACGTAGAATTTCTGGGTTAAATTACAGTTTCACTTCCAAAGTAGAAGGTAACACCGAGAATAAGTTACGTAAGTAAGTAAGCTTTACCTTATTGTATTATGTACCTTATAGCAGTCAATCCAAAACGTTTTACATTTCTACGAAAACAAATAATCTTCCACAATCCAGTCCATAATGTGGTATTTTTTATTTTCTTTATACTTCGTTACATTCCACCTGCAGAAAATCATAATAACTATGTGAATAGTTTTTTGCGATACTAGTCAAACGAGCTACTTTTTAAAACGCTATTAGTTATGAAAAACTGATGTTTTGACGTCATTATACACTATTTAGGACGGCGTCAAGAAAAAATTTTGGAATTGTTAAAGTTTACTAGGCATAATTTTCTAAATTCTTATCTTGAAAAATGATGAATGAGAACTGTGCTACTTTGATCACTGATTAAATTCAAGTCAAGTATTTTTGTGTGGGAAATCGTGTCGAGGAACGACCCGATAAACTCACGACACAACTCTATTAGAAAAATATTCTTTGAAAATTACCACACTTACTAATCAGGCTTGACTGACAGATTTGCAATTACATTGATCAATTGGTAAGAATTATTTCTTAGATTTTTTTTCATTTATTCAAGTAAATAGCTTTTACAAGAAGTAATTTGTCAATAAGATATAAGTTATTCAGAACTATCTATTTAAAGACACTTTTACATAAACATGCATTGACATACAAAGAAAACAACTTGAAGAAACTTATGTTTCCTTTGCACATTCTCGAGTTCCAACCCATGTTTTACAAAGTTAGCATACTCACTCGTAGTCTTATAACTTAGCACAGACTTAAAATGTAGTGCTACGTTCAAAGTAATATACTTTAATATGGAAACAGAGCATCGTGTGAATCTTTGAAGAAATTTTGCATAGAAGCTACTCTATGTTACGACTTTTATGTAAAGAATAACATTAGCTTATGTTTACATGTAGCAAAGTGAAAAAAGAAACAATTAAGGTCTTTTTAATTTAAGTTACATATATTTTTGATGCGATTTCATCTAAAATTGATATCACAAGTTTCGGTTCTCTTCAGTTTCAGCCAAAAATAACTATTCCACGTACATTTAATGTTATGATATAACCGCTACGTCTGCACATGGCAAATAAATGCCTGATAACTATTTTGGGGGGCCTTTATTAACGCTAAAGAACTCGAGATTCGTTTTTTTTTTGAGTTTGTCTGTTTATTTGCGGGTTTGTGCACTATTTTTCAAAACTATTGGGTATATTTTAATGCTTTAATACTAATAAGTCAACATATATGCTGCTAAATACAGCGAGAAAATCAGTCATCCCCATGGGAAATACGAATGAGCGAATTTGTAAACCACCAAGAGCACAGCTTAACTATAAGAATTACGGTAATAGCTTCAGTTTGCACAACTATTACTCATCCATGACTATCAAACAAAAAATAATTATAATAATTAAAAATAATTTACATTTTTCCTTGTTTAAATTGTGTAGGTAAATTTCTTTTCTAAATTTGGACAAAACGGAAGTCAGTAGTATGTGCAACTGACTTAGTTTTTATCGGTTCAGGGCTCTGTTCAGTTAAAGTGTTATTAAAAAAAATTGAGAAACCATATGATTACGTCTGCTTTGTAAAGTTTCGTATTTTAAACCGTATATTCTGTTGGAATTTGTATGAGATATCTCTTTACTCTTTACCAATTGCATATAAACTCACCAAAGTACATACTTTACTGAGCGCCGTATCTTCCCAGGTGGCGTGGCTGCGAGTGGACACACAGACCATCCTCACGATCCACACACATGTCATATCCAGAAGCCGCAGGGTGGGCGTGACACACAGCGACCATCGCACGTGGTTCCTGCACATCAGAGAGCTTCGCGAGACCGACAGAGGGTGGTACATGTGTCAGATCAACACGGACCCCATGAAGAGCCAACTTGGCTATCTGGATGTCGTAGGTAATTTATTACATGTGAAACACAAAGCCTGGAAAATAGGTATTTACTACGAAGTAAATTAAGATGTACAGAAGTGTCGCAATGAATTATTTTCTTCTTCTCTTCGTGTGGGACACTGAGTTGTCCAACAACCTGATAAACCCTGGTGTCAAAGTTTTCCACCACCTACTAGAAGTAGGCCCCTGACACGGTTGTGTAACGACCGCCGACTAAGTAATCATTGACAGCAACCGGGACCGACAGCTTAACGTGCCCTCCGAATCACGGAAACATCATTCTTTAAAGACCATCAGGTGGAGCCTGTAATGTCCTAGCCAGACTGGGAACAAATTCACAAAGTGATAAATATCAACTTTGTGTGTGCCCCACCGTGAATCGAACCCGGAACCTTTGTGTCGCAGGCAGTCGCACTACAACTGCGCCACATCGGTCGTCAATGAATTATGATTATGCTTTATTGGTAACTATTCCTTTTGCCCGTAAGGCCCAACTAATATGGCCGTACCTTCTTCGCACTATAGTATAGCTCACTCGAATAAATAACAGTAATATTTTTTGTAGTGAAGTACGTCGGCTCATGTCCTTCACAAAAAATTTGGAAATTATATTAAATACCTGAAAGGTCATAAAATCATGGCATAGTGCAAAAAGTACTTTTTAGTTTCTATTTAATAAATTTAATTTAACTCTCAAAGTAGAGTGCTCTTTCATTATAACCTACTAGGTAGAGGAAAATGCACGCGACAGCTTTCAAGAATCCTTTTATTACTTTACTTTCATAAACTTTTTAGATAGAGGTTTTGTGGAAATCCTGGCTGGCTTAAACTTACCTTTGAAGCAATAAAGTTAAGTGTTGACCTTGAACATTAACGCCATGCCACGGTGACGGCCGATGTGGCGCAGTGGTAGTGCGACTGCCTGCCACGCAAAGGTTCCGGGTGCGATTCTCGGTGGGACACTCATAAAGTTGATATTTATCACTTTGTGAATTTGTTCCCGGTCTGGTTAGGACATTGCAGGGTGAACCAACTGATTGTCCGAAAATAAATGGTTCCGTGCTTCGGAGGGCACGTTAAGCCGTCGGTCCCGGTTGCTGTCTATGATTTACTTAGACGGCGGTCGTAACACAACCATGTCAGGGGCCTACTAATGGTAGTAGGCGGTTGAAAAACTCTGACACCAGGCTTCATTGGGTCGTTGGACGACACGGTGTCTCACACGAAAAGAGAGACGGTGTACTGGATTATTAGTTTTTTTTTGTTCCATAGTGCCTCCTGATATCCTGGATCGAGGAACGAGCACGGATCAAACTCTTCGCGAAGGAGCATCTACTAGTCTAACCTGTGCCACTAGTGGATCTCCTCCCCCTCAGATCACGTGGAAAAGAGAGCACAATAAGCCCATCACTCTTTCTGATGGCATACAAGGTAAGGTGACACGAGTAATAATAAGAATTCGAAATACATTGTCCTTCGCCGAGACATGATTCCGAGAGCTTGGAATACCTTATGACTGCTCTACCAAATAGACTGCAGGAGTGCTCGTCAAAGTCTATAATTTTTTTTTTGATGCTCGCTTCAAAGTGACATGCTTATCAATTCTTAATTTCTTGTTAAAATTATGCGATAGGTTTCATGTGGTTTAATTCTCTGTAAAAGAAACCGACGTTGCTTTGTAATAGGATTTCAATTTAGCTATATGTGCTACGAATCAGAATGACAAATCAGCAATTTGCGCATCATTCAGTGTATGTACAGGCATCCTGATTCTGAGAATCCTAGTGGAGACTACCTGAGATGCGAGTGCGATCGTGTACAAGGGCTGAGCTAGACTAGAGAGGACATTATGACCTGAAACGGGTTATTTCTATTCAACCTGTTATGTGGTACACATGTTTGCCGCACGATGATGCGGTTTTTCGCCGGTCCGGTAATAATGACGAGAGGAGTAAAACGGAATGTACAACCACAAGTGCCTTGCTTCCAAATACTTAAATATTGTGAAAACACCTTAAGTACACCAGATTCAAAAGTTGTTTTACTGGATTTTAATTAGTAGCCTTACAATTAACTCTCCTCTTGACGCTGTTTTGCTAGAAATACAGCAATATTATGTGTTCATGCTTTATATGTCTTTAATTAAATAAATAATAATGTAAAACATGACAAAGGTATATGACAGAAAATATTATTTAATACATGACCTGTATTTCACTCCGAATTAATTGTGTCCTGTCTGGCTTTTGACAAACGAGGCCCAATCACAGCAAAATTATGCCTCTGAAGACATTCCTCATTAATTTAAACAACAGAAATGTCCAATTTCGAATTGGTAAACAATAATTTCAAGTCGAAGAATCAGCTTTGAATTTTCAATAGTACTTGGATTAATTCTCTTGTCAGCTTTTGCAGTTTGAAATTGTTTGACGGCATTATGTTATTTCTGATCCAAAGATGTCTTTTTTCTTAAAAAGTAATCCTATCACAAATGGTAGAGATGTTCAAGTAAATATTAGTTGCTAGCAAAAGTGTTGCCATGGTATCCGCGCGAGCAGGTTATCAAAAATTAAGCGTACAACAATACTTGTTTGCAAAGAGGTTATTCATTATTATAAGCGTAATAGAAAAACTGAGACAGTTCATAATTCTATTTATTAAGAAGCTATACAAACAAGTATGCATAGAATAATAAATCGGTATACGGCATTGAAAAGGATTTCAGAAAGACAACGCACATTATCAACTGATCGATATGTAAATATAGTAAAAAAGGCTTTGTACCGTCAACTTATGTGAGAATTGTGGCTGATAAACTGAACATACCAAGTCGAGTGTAGGTTGAAATGCAGGTTACTGTGAAATTTGCCGCTCCTGAGTATGTAGACGATACGGAAGTGGCGCCACTGTCGAGGCCGTTCACGAGTACACTCGCCTTAAGGCAGCGTTTTGATTTAATGCGTATGGTTTAATAATCTGTAAAAAAAACTTCTTTTTTAAATGCGCACTTTTATATTTTTATGAAATGTATATTTTATTATTAGAATTTCTTCCCAGTGTCATCGTTCGAGGGCACCGTGCTGAACATATCCCGCGCCAGCAGGCAACACGCGGGGGCCTACCTCTGTATAGCTTCCAACGGGATTCCTCCTACTGTTAGCAAAAGAATTATGATCACGGTGGAATGTACGTATAGAATTATTTATTACACTGGCCATTCCAATGTTAACAAATAGCTGAAAATATGTATTCCCAAATTCAGTAAAGTTCTTGATTTGTTTACGAGTGATACGTCGACCTAATCTAACTGCAAATATGTAAGGCTATTTTTATTAAAAATACAAAACCCATTACCTTAGATTTGATTAACTTATTCTTCCATTGATGGTAGTGATATGATGTTTATTTCTGACAGTCCCACCGGTGATCACCATAAGGAACCAACTGGTTGGTGCAGCGCTCGGTTCCGACCTAGTGCTGGAATGCGAGACCGAGGCGTACCCCAAGCCGGTCAGCTACTGGAGTCGGGAGAGTGGGGAGATTGTCCCTATGGGTGAGTCCCACCAGCAATTACCCTCAGGAATCAGCTGTCTAAGGCTCCTACCTGGTGCTGGAGTGCAAGAGCGAGGCGTACTTTAAGTTGGTCAGCTACTGGAGCTGGGAGAGCGGGGAGATCGTCCCAATGGGTGAGTCCCACCAGTGATCACCATCAGGAACTAGCTGATGAAAGTTCCTACCTGGTGCTGGAGTGTAAAAGCGAGGCGTACGCCAAGTTGGTCAGCTACTGGAGCCGGGAGAGAGGAGAGATCGTCCAAATGGGTGAGCCCAGCCCACCAGTGATCACCATCAGGAAGCAACTGGTGGAGGCACCAAACTGCGACCTGATTGTCTAATTTTCATAGGCATCGTTATCGGATTCATTTTGACAGTTGAAATTGTTGTGGAAATTGATGACGAAGCCGATGAAATTAAGACAATCAGCCCCCTGGTGCTGGAATACGAGACCAAGGCGTACCCCAAGCCGGTCAGCTACTGGAGGCGGAAGAGTGGGGAGACCGTATCATCGCGTCATGTGAGGCTGATGGGTGATTACCATCAGGAACCAGCTGGTGGTGACCAGCTCGTATGCAACATTTGCTCTTAGGTCTTATTTTATTGTCAAAAGTGAAACAAAAAATTGATTTGTACATCCGTATCATATAACAGTCATCATTGCAATGCAATGAGCTAGTTTGTATATACGTTATAACGGGCTTTAATTACAGCTTTTAATGGATGTTAAGTTAAAAACTGTTGTCGCCTGAGTTGCAGCTATCAAAACTACCACGACTTTGTACCACAGTGCAATGATGAATCATATAAGTTTTAATCATACACGAGTTTGTACTCGCATGCAGCGGAAATTATGGTACAAAAGTTCCAAGCATGTCGTTATACGTATCTACTTGTTTTCGTCATGTAAAAGGTAGGTGTTATAATGAGTGACCCACAACAAGGTAAGATATTTTACGGGGTGAAATTAACCATGCAACTGAATTACTTTTCCCAAACAACGTAAGTTGTTACGCAGGAATACTCGTATACTATGCTTACTTTTTAATGTGCTAGCAAACCCATGCGCCCCGAAATATTTGCGTGAGCGCTTTAATTTCTCACGTCCTCAGGACCAACCATGTCGCCCGAATATTAGAACTGTTCTGGCTATTCCTCACCATCGCACTGACTTCTACTCATACTCCTTCACTGTGCATGCGGTTAGGTTATGGAATGCACTACCACACACTGTTCGTGACAGCCCTTCTATCGCTGTCTTTAAGAAGAGAGTAAAGGAATACTATCTTTCACTGTCGTAAATTGCAAGAATATGTATGTATATGTAGGTATATAATATATGTAATATAAATATATAAGTAGGTTTATATATTATTTTTTTTTGAGGTACAGTTTATTTAATTGTAGGTATATTTTTGAATGTAAGTTTATTTAGGTATATTTAATCTATTCGTGTGTAGGTTTATTCTTATATTATTATATTCTGTTGTGCACGCCTAATCCGCCTGTCTAATAAAGTCTCACTTTACGTAGGTCAGCTGGAAGAAATTTCTTAGTAAATTGAAATTGAAATTGAAATTGAAATTCTTTATTCAATGTAGGATAGTATTATCATATCACTTATTGACGTCATGAACCGTCATTGTAAAAAAAAGAAATTTGTATCACACAATTTTCTTTTTTTTATAACAATTTTGTAATGTCCTAATAGAAAACCGGTTCGGGCGGGAGAAAAAAATAAAAATCAAAGCACTGCCACGGGGCTGGCCAGGTTAATCACACGGCATGTAACTTTACGCCACCACCATCTGAAAACGATATTTGTTTCAAATTGAAGTCAAGATTTTTAGAAATAAGTTGTCCTGTTGTGTCGTTATTCTTTGTATGTGTTTCTTTTGTAATGTTTTTGTGTACAATAAACGGTAAAATAAATAAATAAATAAATAAATAAGTTGAAATATAATAAAAACTGGACCCTCTATACAAACTGACTCGGTCGGCTGGTACATTACGTGTGGGAAGCTCAAAAGAAACCCCTATGTCCCTTGGAGAAAGCTGTTCAGTTTTAGTGGTTTTGCCCCGTAAAATACTTGTCCCAGTTGCGGGCGATGCACAGTACTAGTACTGAACCTATTTTTAAAAGCATTTCCTAGTTTCGAAACACATTTGCGTATAGTTGTGGCTATTGTGGCAGACAAAGTTCAGTTACAATTGTTTTAAAAAGTAGGACACCGAAGATTTTCCGCGCTTGGTTGTCACATCTCGCACGAATTATATTATTGTAGTAGTATTAATATCCGTTTTGCGGCCGTTAACGCTCTGCCTACCCCGTAAGGGATATGGGCGTGATTTATGTATGTATGTTATGTATTAATCTATATTATTGTAGTTCAAAAAATTGTATTGCAGAAATATGTTACATGTAATACGTAAATTGTAGAGCTAATTCAATCATTGTTAGCACCAATTAGGTATTCTGATTACAACAAATTATTATGCCTAGCATGGGATTATGACTCGTCCATACTAATGACCTCAAACAATGGTGACCCGCATGATTAACTTGCTTACTACAATATTCTGATAGAACTGCTTAGTATAGAGATATATAAGCATTAAGCAAACAGAGTGAGTTTCTTATTACTGCAATAGAAAAAAACCTTTCACGTTGAAATTTAAAACATCATCACAAAAGTACTAAAAGCACATATTCAAGCATGATTTGAATTCGTCAGCAATAAGAGTCATTCATACCAGAAAGTAAAATTTTAGCACAAGTATAATAAGATAATAATATAATTACCTATTTAGGTGTAAAAGCAAGAAAGAATAGAAAGATAACTTCGCTAATTTAAGGCGCGCCAGAAAAGTGAGGGTTATACTTTCAAAGATAGGTAGTTAGAAATTGATCAAATTTTAATCCCACCAGAAACATTTGAAATTGGAAGGCCTACTCTAATGATCTTCAGACAATGGAGGCCCACATCATAAGCCAGCAGACATCACAATCGACTGTATGTTACGCGGCGTCTATTTTCTGCAAACTAACATACGAACAATGCACTGTGGCGTTTCGAGACTGACAGCTGTACACTGGGGTACACTACCACTATGGTTTATCAATATGAGCCAGGGTTCTTCCGAGCCCTATTTAGTTAGGCAAAATGTGCCTATTCACTTTAATACACTTCTTCATGCACCACTTGTAAGTGGTGGTAGACAATATTTTCTAGTAACACTGTTGTTATTGTTAAAGCCAACCAAATAGCAAAGCTGTTCGTTTTTGTGATTTTCTTTGCCTAGATGATCAGATGGAAGATAAAGGCTTGGCGTTTTGCTAAGTGCAAAATAGGATAGGATTTGTAAATAGAGAACATATAATTGGGACAAGCTTGCGCTAGGGCACCTTTGTTGATGGTACATTAAATAATCAATCATCTTAATCGTTTCAAACTGTTACAATTTTAACAAAAATCGGATTTGATGCTTTTAAAGAACTAACAACAGTTACATATATTACTATTCAGCGAAACTAACATTTAAATTCTGAAAAAAGAATCTGCCTGCAGTAAAAATGTTTTTTTTTTGTCAGGAGGTGGTCTAGAGCCCCACAAGCTAGACGGGGCGTATCGCGCGGTGCTGCGGCTACCCATTCGCAAGGTCTCCACTTCAGACTACGGAGCATATAAATGCGTATCCAAAAATGCACTTGGAGATACAGAAGGCACTATCAAACTTTATCGTAAGAATAACATTCTCAATCTAACTTTCAAATACCTTCGATTTTATGTATGTAGGAGTCCTTTCGACTGGACACCTACTTTTCGGGGTACATCTGTCCCAGTCACTGACAGGCTTGAGCTTCTAGGCATGGAGTTGACATCAAATCTTAACTTCGGCGCGACCATCGAGTACAAGGCTCAGACGGCGGCTAAAAAGCTGGGCGTCCTGAATAGAGTGAAGCGATACTTTACGCCTGGACAGCTTTTAAGTCTTTACAAAGCACAAGTCCGATCCTGCATGGAGTATTGCAGTCACTTTTGGGATGGCTCAGCCAAATACCAACTTGCCGCTCTTGACTCGGTGGAACGCAGAGCCAAGAGGCTCATAGGCGACATAAAACTGGTGGACACCAAGCTACATAGCCTGGCACATCGCCGCAAGTTTGCCTGCTTGTCGGTATTTTATAGATTGTACTTCGGAGAGTGTGCTCAAGAGCTTCACGACCTTGTTCCACCAGCTCCCTTCTACCATCGGACATCCAGACGCACCGCCGGATACCATCCGTACCTGGTAGCCATTCCACCAATTCGGACTAAGCGCTTCCAGTCATCATTTATAATGCGCACTGCTAAAGAGTGGAACTCACTACCTGCGTCTGTGTTTCCAAACGCATACAACCCTAATCTCTTCAAAGTAAGAGTGAACAGGCTTCTTCTGGGTGAGCTCGCTCCATCTTAGACTTTGTCTCTGTCCTATGACCTAGACTAGAGTCAAGAGCAAACCCATCATTAATAATAAAAAAAAACAAACAAAATGAGGAAGTAAAAATCTGTGGATCAAAACAAATTAGCCAGTCTATTGGATTTTCCTGTTATAAAATATTATAATATGCTTAAAATGTAGCATTTTCTGCTATATAGTTCCTGAAAGCAAGGACTACAAGTCGGTGAATTGAATAAATGTAGTTGTACGAGTATGCCGATTTTTAAATTGTAAATGTCATCCTTGTTTGTTGTCAAACTTTCATGTTTGTACAACATGTTTTTGTTGAAAAACGTTGTTGCAATAACATGTGAAACTGGCCGTTCCACCTCATCAAAAAATCACTCCTACTCATAGTCAATTTACTCTTTTAACTCCTCACTAAAGTGTGTAATTTTACATTATATTTTTTTATTTGCACAGCAATGCCGCCTCCAGCTATAGAAAATAGAAATGGTAAGATATAGAATATTTTAAATTACACGTAGATCCAATATATACATAAATTTATAAGTGTCGCAGTAGAATAGGAAAATCAGGAAACCGGACGAAATCCTAGGAATTTGGCCAAAGCCGAAATATGGCGAAATTGTGAATCAATTCTGCCATCGTCCGAAACCAGTTTAAAAGTTCGACTAAAAGGAATTTTCAGAATTTCTTGATTTGTTTAGTAAGATGGTAGAGTGAAGTTTATTTCGAATTTTTGGCCAATCCCGAGGCATTTGGCAAATTCGTAATTCAGCTATTTTACTGCGACAAATTATTTTACCAAATAAATGGTTATGATTATGAAATAATCTTACTAGTATACGGCTAATGTACAATTGAAATAAACATTAATGTCATACTAATACATGCTTCAACTTTAAAAATACTTGTAATTTCATACAGTCGTAAAATAGGACACTCTTTGATAATAAATAGTAATGTAACGAAGTCAGAGAAAGTTTCACCTCTCTTTTAAATGGAAATGGAACAAGTTTATCTTCATTAGTTTGTAACTATTCGTTTTTTAACAGCTGTCCAGAAGTTGAACATTATGGCGGAGCAAATATCGGAGAGCACCCCATTTGGCACGCAAGGTACACCTACTTTATTACCGCCATCTTATTTTTTTATCGCCATTTAGTTGAAGCATAATTTGCTTGTAAGACTATTTTAAAATAAACCTACATAGGCAGCTCAAGTACCAACACTTTGTTATGCTTATTTTGAGGATTGTATTCCACCTCCGTCTAGTTCAGTCGCAATAATACGGATTGCTTGAATATGACAACAAATAACCTTTGAGCATGTTGTTTCATATGCCACTGAACTTTTCTAAAGTATATGTACGGCTGATAAAATCCACGCCTTAGGCCTACATTTTAAGCATTTTCTGAAAAAGAAAAAGAGAGTTATTTATAAGTTTTATTAGCTCCTAGCCTGCGTAGTTACAAAAAAGCGTTAGGAAGCTGAAAACAAGGCTAATTAACGAAAATGTTTTTCAGATTTCAGGTTACAAGATTACAATGGAGCAGTCCGGAGAGGTCAATTTTGTTGGCGTTTTTTGTTCTCATTACTCATTTTGATCAAGATTAGAAGTTTCCTTTTTTAAGATAAAATCTATTGCTTAATCTCAGAAATGCTTGTAGAGAACTTATTACAAACTTGCGTTCTTAAAAACAATTATTAATATAAACTAAAAGCGAAAGGAATTCTTTCTATATTTTTAAAGTTAAATTGTGTTACTCAATTATACAAAAAAAAAATGATTTCTCGAACTTTACAACTTTAATTTAAAATATGAAAAAGCTGTTGATGATAATAGTTCCAAAGTTCTTAGATCAAAAGCTCTTTTAGTTTCATATTTTTATTAATTAACAGATTAATCTTAATCATTTATTTACGTCATATCTTAGTTACCAGGTTTACTGCTTTGAGTAACTTGTTTTCACTATCCTACTTAATGAACAGCCCTATACTATTCCTACGTAGTTATTATTACTACCAATATTATAGTCAAGTAGCTTAACTTTATACCTAGCGGAAATCTAGTCAAATAAATGGAAACAAAATTTTATTTTTCGTAAAATTGTATTGTTAAATAGAATATGAAATAGTTCGTAATTTAAATAAAATAGTATTTAGTTAAAATAATCATACCTGAGTCGACATATCTTACGCAAATAAAGGTTAAAGATTACGTTAGTAAAATTTGTAAATAAAAATAATAAAAATATTATTATTAAGTACATAACAAATGAAAAGTATAGAGACTGAGTTTGGTGAAGTTAATTTTGTAAATAAAAGCGGCGTAGTAATATGAGTATAATGTAGTACGTAATAAGGTTAATTCAATAGTCAAATTATTAGACAAATAAATGTTGAATTTTAGCTTGAATTGCTTTTCATGTGATTGTTATTTAAAATGTGCTGTGGGCCAAAATACATGCTCTCCTAGTAACTAATAGATAAAGGATGACAAAATTTAATAAATATTATGTGACCGAATGTGAGGATTCTGCAATATGTATGTACAAAGTTAACATAAAAGGCTTTCGTCAAAAATATATATGTCCTGTTTCGTTTTTTTATCAAAATCCTACAAAAATTACGAAAATCCTATTAAGAAGAAATTGCACTTGAATTGTTGTGAATTTGTTTAAAAACTCATTATAAAATAAGCTCATATACTGGCTTCTGCAATAGTTCTTCGTTTTAATATTATTATGATTTATGTATTAAATTCAATTATTGCCGTGTGATGCCGGCATAGAATAGCATCACCCATTTCTTTCCCGTGGGAGTCGTAAGAGGGGACTAAGGGACTCGGGGGTGTGTATTGCAATTTTAGGCGATGGGCTGACAACCTGTCACTAAAGCGGTACACAATTTTCCGAATACCCACAAACATTTGTCAGACGTGGTGTAAATGGCCGTTTTTTGCGGCTGTTTACGCTCTGCCTATCCCGCAAGGGATTATGGGCGTGATTTGTGTAAGTATGTGTATGTATTAAATTCAAACGCTTATCTGCTAAATCGTTTTTATTTCATATAAGCCATTAAAGTGATTTTTCTTAACGAATTCCACATATCCTCAACAACTTGCCCTTGTTATTTAAAAGAAAAATCCAATATGTAAGATGATGTATATCCTATGATAGTGTCAAAATTCTGTTGTAATCGCGGACCACTGTCGCTTATCTGTAAAAATAAATGACATTTAAGTACTAATATTTGTTTCACTTAGGTTCTTCTTACATTTGCGTACAATGTTGCAGTATTCACCTGTTCGCTGTTATTGCCGAAAGGATTTATATAAAACCGCATGCAGAAACACACGACTGTCGTAGGCTGTCATTTGCTGGCCGACTGTCAAATACCGCAATATCATATGGCACGTGTGCAAATACCCATACATGGTTTTGACTACAAAATAATTACACAATGATTTGTTTTTGGCCACCATAGCAATACCAATTAGCTAGTTACTGATAATGACAGAGGATAATGCTTCAGTTGTAAACACAAAGGACTATAGCCTACATCCCTTGCGGCTAGATATAAAGGCAAATTTAATATGTAGGAGAAGACTCAACTCGTCTGCTCAGTTTATTAGTTCGCAGAACTACCTGTTTTTCAAAAGAGGTGTATGAAGCTTCACACGTTATTTCACTGTCTATACTCGTATTTTATTTTATTAATTATTTTATGGCACAAAAGAACAAAGGACGGGCCAGATGCCACGACACATATTCTCAACGTTTAACGAAAAGGCTAATGGCAAAAACGGGTGCGCTATCAATAATCACTTTGCGTACTTGTATCTTAAGGCGAATGTACTCGTGAACGACCTCGACAGTGGCGCTACTTCACAAAAATAAAATATTTTCTCTTTGTACAAACAATCTATCATCTAGAATATCCGAGGCCCAAGTATTAGTATTATAGTACTTGAGTAAAATTAGAACCTGCAAGCGCAATAAAATATTCGCTATAATTATAGTTATGGCAATAAGTACCAAAGGTGGCCGTTTTTTAGGCACTTTTTCCATAACTTTACTTGCAGCGAATATTTTATTGAGTTTGCAGGTTCTAATTTTACTTAAGGTTAATACCAAAAACTTGGGCATCGGACATTCTGATAGATTGTTTGTATAAAAGAGGAAACTTTTTTTTGTGAAGTGGCGCCACTGTCGAGGTGTTTGGGGGCTACACTACCCTTAAGCCAAGTCTTGTTTTGTTCTTGAGTCAGTGTAAGTATCTATTATGATCATGTCGTTACAAAGATAATTACCTGTAATCTCGTATTTCAAAGGGCTATGTCAAATACACATGCGGCGGGCGAGATAAACTAATCCCTGCTCAGCATCCACATACGTACGACATATGGATAATTGCCAATTAGTTAGTTAGTCTACATACTTTCCACGTATTAGGTGTACTTATCTGCCTATAGGTAATTTTATATGTCAGTCAGTAAGTGCTGATAATATAGGTAATAAAAAAATAACAAATTTTCAACCAATTATAAGAAAGTCGTTATATACTAGCCTAGCAACGGCAACGGGCTGTCAACCTGTAACTATGGAGACACACAATTATCTGAATGACCGTCGATGTTTGTCAGACGTGGCGTAAATGTCCGTTTTTACAGCCTTTTACGCTCTGCCTACCCCGTAAGGGATATAGGCGTGGTATATCCATCTATCTGTAGCAACAGGCTAAATTACATGAACACTTAGCTAAACACATTACTATAGAAGGGTCTGAAGGAATCCCGGCTCACGCATTATGATGAGACGACATGGCCACCGAACTAGGAAGCCAGGTAATACGTCAAAAATCTAGATAAATAAAAATGCGGTTTTACGTAACTCGACCAAATACTTACCTAGATACAAGTTATATACCTGCACGAGTATTCAGTAGCTAAAGAACTGTGTGTCTACACGACACATCCCGTGTCGCTATGCCTTGTAATTCGATTCCTTTGGTTTCTTTGAATAAAGTTTTACGTGTTACCGTATAATAGGTAGACGATGCAATTCTTCGGACGACGGAGCCGAAGCCGCGTTCGTGTGGCAATGTGCCCGGAACGTCCGAAGTTTTACTTGCCGTGGGTTGTTCTCGCTCACTACCTATACGATGCAGTAAGAAATAAGTAAGTAAGTAACTAATAACATTGCATAGTAAGAAAAAGAAAACATAATAAAGGATTTGCACAAAGGCGGCCTTATCGCCAAAATCTCTTATAGACAACCTTATGGTGCAGAAAATAAAGATTGAAAACAGAGCAGAGTGCTAGAGTAATAAATAAAGAGACATAAGCATTTAAATATAACAGAAAATGTATTATGTAATGAACTCAAATACATATTACATAAATACTATAGTTAAAGATATATAATATATGAAATCAAAATATATTTAAATACAATTAAATACATATCATGTCATATCATATCGTATAATACCATTACTCTTCCCTAGGTCTGCTGTAAGAAATTTCTTATTAGAGATAAGCAGTGCCTGTTGTGTCTGTATTCTTTATGTGTTTTTCTCTTTAATGTTCATGTGTACAATAAATCGTTAATAAATAAATAAAAAATATCATCTACTTGAGAGGATAAACTCATTATTAAAATAAATACAAAATAAACGGAAATAAATAAATACAAAATAATTAACAAGGCAGCCCTATTCAAGTAGTCTCTACCGTGACCAATTAAAAACAGTGTATCGAGGCATAGTTTCCGATTATATATAATCAATATTGAGAGATGGATGATACTTTCTGTTGATAATTTTTACACACACACACATATCACGCCAATTATCCCTTGCGGGGTAGGCAGAGCGTAAACGGCCATTTACGCCACGTCTGACATATATTTTGGGGTGGTATGGGATCTACCTCCTAGCGGTCCACCCCGGGCAACGGCAACACAGGCTTGCCTGTGGATAAGTCCGGCTGAACGAACCCACTAAGCGGTGGAAGGCTCCGTAAGGGGCCGCCTGGCTCGCGAACACCATCCTACCGAAGTCTGGCGCCAAGTAGCTTGCTGCGTTCCGTCAGTGTGTGGGAGTGCCAGTGCCTTAACAGGCTTCTTCTGGGTGAGCTCGCTCCATCTTAGACTCTGTCTCTGTCCTATGACCTAGACTAAAGTCAAGAGCAAACCCATCATTAATAAAAAAATAACAAAACTGAGGGTCATTGAAAATTTTAAAATTTGAAAATTGAAACACACACACTCAAGTCCTTTAGTCGCCTCCTACGACTGTCATGGGTAAGGAATGGGGTGATCCTATTCTAGGCCGGCATCACACGACATAATATACATTGATAATTTTTGTCTTTTACTTTTGGACTACATTTCGTATAAATACACCATACGCATTCTATGTGATCTACAAATGTACATTAAGTAATTTAGAGTGACACAATCAAATTTTCCACCGCAAAAACAACAAATATTTACAACTACTTAAGAAAACTTTTATTATTTGGAGATAAAAAGAAGAACCTTTCTTATGCTAACATATTCGCCATTCCTTTAGTAACAAACCCTAATTATATTCCTAGCCTTGTAATACTGGCATAGCTTTAGTTTGAACAAAATACTTTCGTTGTGGAGAAAACGCGATTTTAATTACATTAGCCAGTTTTTTACTGTAAAACGCTATTTAATTAAATAACTATGTTGAGGTATACGGTGTGCTTGTCGTGGAAGTTGTTAATAAATTCTTAGTCATTGTTATTTACAAATACAAATCCATTTGTCATGAACGTTACCTATTAATAGCAGCGAGTAGTTATTAATTTATTTAATAACCACTCGCTGCTAACATTTTATACATAACATAGGTAATTTTCCGGCATGCATTATATAAAAAACACTTATTTTTAAATCATCCTATCTATTGAAAACAAAGCAAAAAAAATCCGTTGCGTAGTTTTGAAGATCTAAGAATAGGTACATACGGACAGACACGGAAAGTGACTTTTATACTTTTTAGTGTTTGAAATTCATCACTCTATGGATGACGTGAAATACTATATATAGATGTTTCACGTATGTGTGTGTACGGGGTGTAAGGGAACGCCCTTCGAATACAGACCATAAAACTGAACTGAAAAACTTTCCCCTAGAAACATATGTCAGGAAACGACAAAAAAATCGACTTCCCATACAAAATAACAATCAGCTGACTGCATTTATTATGGGAAGTCTAAAATATTTTGACGTTTCCTGGAAAATATTTTTATGGGAAGTTATTCAGTTTCATCGTCTGAATGCACCCTATCAGTATTCGGAGGGCTGTCCCTTACACCTTGTATACATGGTAAAATACAACCAACTATATAAAAAGTGGTTGCTGGTGTGATTTTACTTAATTGAGTCCTCCTCACATTGCGGATAAGTATGTCAAACTGCTACCCAGGAAATAAAAACGTATGGTATTTGGATATTATTACTAGGTCCTAAATCAGATAGGCACCTAACCTACCTGTGCTATGCTTATCAAAAACGAGTATATTTACATATATATGTGTATTCTTTATGCATAAACAATAAAATAATGTTATTTTTAAAAAGTAGTTTACAAAGGTGAGCTTATCTCTATACATAGATCTCTTCCAGCCAACCTGTAAAACTAAGAATGAAATAAATACGTGCGGGGACAAGATTGCACACAAAGTAAAAGATAAAACACAGGATACACATAAATCCGTTTGAACTGATCATCTATAGTCAGTCATTATCACCCGTTTACTTACTTACTAATCTCCTTGGCAAACCTATCGACACATAATCCTGTTGTGAGTGATATAACATTAGTTAACAAGTTAACTTCTCAATTCACCCATTCGAAGTTTAATTGGGCCTAAATTCGAGCTGCAGGCGATTAATTGGTACGGTCTACAAAACAAACTTGACGCGTGGTGTTAGTATCCAATTTGTTGTTCATGTTTCAATGTAAAAACAGTCGTTGTTGTAACCTTCATTACTTAAATTGAAAAATTGTACTTAAAATTGTCACTTTACAGCTTAGCATTGACAATGGTGAAAGCTACTCAATAGTAAATATTTTTTCTCATATTTCACCCTGTTTCTTCGAGATAGTTGTACAGTTTCATGTACTAGGTAGTTCAATTAGAATAAAGGCAAAAGGCAAAAAGATCGAATTATAATCTGAAATAAATAAAAGTTGATCTATTCGCGCTTCCTTAAAATATATATTTACAACGCAAATGTAGTTTTGATGTCAAGCAAAACCCACGGGTGACATCTTTCACTTATATCCGAACAGCTAAATTATACGAAGAACCAACTTCTTCCCCCGAGCCGAGCGACCTACCCCGAAGATTTCAACAGTAAAATTACTTAATAGAGTTCCACAAAGTTTGTAAACTCAAATTTTGAAGGGCGATTTATTTAAATTAGCTTCTCGTAACGAAACTAACAGAAAGATTACTTTCTACCTACGTATCTATAACTAGCACTTGCATAGAATAAGAGAGGTTTGCCAGCCAATTGAGACAAAGTTATCTATGTTTCTCATGACATGCTTTATTATCATTAACATATAGTAGCTATATCGTATTATTGAATTAATGGCGTCAACACAATAAAGCGTTTAAACTTCAATAAAATACAGATTATTTACTTTTGATCGGCAATTACAGATTGAAGTATAAAAAGATTAATGAATATTGAACGTCACGTTATCATCGCGCCCTCATCGATGAGACCAAATTGAAATATTTCAGAAGTAATCCTCTTCTCGAAAATGAACAAAATGTATGCTACAATTTTACAACAGAAACGATAAATTTTACGAAACCCAAAATGACACACGCTATGTACCATTATAAAAAGGTATTAGACAAAAGAGGGGTCAGAGGTGTTAAACGTTACAAAGGGGAGGAAAGCATAACAGAGTAAAAAAATCTGAGTAAAACATAATCATGTTAATATGAGGGTGCACCTCGCGGTTAACCCGTCCGTATAACATTCGGCTCATTAAGCGAAACCCTGGATTATCAACTTGGAATTGCTCGAATGAGCAATATGAAGGTTATGAGGTAAAAAGCAATGAAAACTCCGTTTGGGCCCTCCTGTATTTCACTTGCCATAAAAAGTTGGGATTCCGTGAAATATATCGGGGGAAAAAAGGTCTACACGGTCATCATTAAAGGTGAATTGCTCTGCTTTATATCCGTTGAAATGTAAAGCGGCGGAAATGTTTGAATGGCATGCTTGAGTTGACGAGTCGCACTCCCACTACGCCGCCGTCGTCGCGCCCTCGTCCGACAACTACACGCCTAAGGCTTGGTCCTAATTGTACGCGAGCGCGAGCGCGTGCGAGCCAATTTTTATTTGTTAAGAGGTGGCAAAGCCACTGGCGTCACATTTCTTATGAAGAGACGTATTTTGCCATGTCAGTAAAATTGTATAATGTCAAAAGGTTTGTGGCATTTTGTCGACAGAGAGCCTGCAATATAGAGAACCTAGTATTACGGCTGTATTGCGCAGTGTGTGCTGCAACATATACTTAACAGTAGAATTGCTGCGCTACGAGATGATTCGCTCGTCACTTTTCAAACAATGTCTGATAAATGGCTTAGTTGCCCTATTTAATGTCTAGTTTAAGAATAGTGTGTTGCTTGAAACACTATCAGATTTATTCACCAAATATACAAAAAAACCAAAATGATTACCGATTCACATCTACGATTACGTGTGAAAAGAGGCAGTAAACAGCGGACTACGGTGGCGTCATCTACCCCTTGAGCAACAATCACAATCAAGAAACTAGCGGTTTCGTCTTTGTAGATGGTGCTTTTATTGATGTTGACATTGTAATTATTGATTTCGTAATGTTGGTACTAAGATTCTTTAGCTGTAGCTTTATGGCGCCAAACGAATACATGTCAAATTATAAATTCACCTTGTTAAGTTGGTAGGACCGACCAATCACAAACTGTAAATTAACGTTTAAGCGAATCGGTGATCGTAGATTTTTGTAGCCAATCACGGCAGAGATTTTTAGCAGTTTTGGAGGCAAGTGGGGTTTTTTAGCTCCACGCGGTAGGGAACGGGCTGAGCTGTACTCTCTTCGCTTTTCGTACGTTACGCGGTTCGGACGTGTACCTCATAATCGCTACGTTCAACCTAATTAGTGTTTAATTAGTTTCCAGTGCATAATTTCGGAAAAGATAAGTATTTTTGGTGTAATAATTTATAAAATCAACCCTTATCCATCTGTTCCGTTTAATGCAACCCTTGTGTAGCTATTGCATTTAAATAGGTAGTTTAATAACTAGTTTTCTTAATGATTGTGAAAATATGCTTCTTGTTCGAATTTAGATGCAGTTTTATGTTTGAGTAAATTTCATACCTTTGTAAACTGTAACAACAAAGTTTATTTTAGTCTTGTGTTTTCTTATGACAAAATTTACAGTTCTATTTATGGTAAAATTAATTAATTCATTAATAATATGTGGAAAAGTATATATTATATATATATCTAAATATGGTATTGGTACTGGGAGTACTGGTACTGTGTAACTTGTTGAGAAATTATTTTAGTTTGGTAATTGATTTGAAATATGGACTTATGACTTTAATTTTATTCCGAAATGAATAAATTTAAGAAATATACCTACTTTTAACATCATCTTAGTTTCTAATAAATAAGTTTAGATTTTGTGACTAGTACCTGTTAATTGGAGTTTAATAGTTTCTGTTTTAGTTTTTATCGGTATTAATAACAATTAATGGTTCTTTTAATTTAATTAAATTATAAAGAAGTGAATTTTATTAATGTTATCTAATTATCAATTTCTAAATAAAAGATTCTAATTAATTGAACAATAGCTGTTTTATTCCTTAACTTTTAGGCAGCTTTTATCTAATCCTGATTTAATATTTTCAGAAGTGGGATGGATCGAAGGAGAAGAAGTCGATCCCGTAGTCGTTCTCAACGATGGGATCGTAACCAAATGGAGCGCCGCAGAGGGAGTCGCAGCAGTCACTACAGGACCGAGAGATGCTCGCGGTCCCGAAGCCGTTCGCAACACAAGTGGGCACCTTGGCGTCCTTCTGTTTCTCCTGAGCGACAGCGGCAAGAATCTGGTAGGATCTATCCATATTTTACTGATGTTATGGTTAAATCTGATATAATACCTGAATTTGACCCTGAAAAGTCAGAGTTACCTGCTATGCAATGGCTTAATAAAATAGAGCAATTAGGGGCCATTCATGGTTGGAATGATGGTGTTAAGAGTTACTACATGCAGTCACGACTAAGCGGGTTAGCAAAACTGTGGCACAGTGCCCTGAGGGATTATGAATTGACCTGGCAAGAATGGAAGGATAGGATTATCGAGGCTTTTCCACCAAACTTAGATTATGCAGATGCTCTTAAAGAAATGTTGGTAAGGAGAAAATTATTCAGCGAGACAATGACCCATTATTATTATTCAAAGTGTACCCTGCTAACTAAATGTGAAATACGAGATGAGAAGGCGGTGTCTTGCATAATAGAGGGTCTCCCATTCCATATGAAGACTTCGGCTCGGGCTGGAAATTATAGGACTCCAGGGGAGCTGTATTCGCACTTCCTCTGCATGAACGATGATAAGAAACCAAGCTTCGGTCCTAATCAGCAACGCGCCAAACTGCCATACCGCGGACGCGACTGGAGGAAGCCAGATGGAGAGGCAACAAGTTCAACGCCAGTCAGGGAAGGAAATCGTGAAGCAAAGGATACTCGCACTTGCTTCTTGTGCAATGAACCTGGGCACATGGTGCGGTTTTGCCCAAGGAACCCATCCGTGAAGAAATGCGACGTATGTGGACGTACAAATCATAAAACTGAGCATTGCTTCCAGAACACAAAGAAGATCGTCAACATAATAGAAGCTAAGGTAGATGAGTGTTATTTTAAACAGGTGAAGGTTAATGGGGTAGAAACAGTAGCATACTTAGATTCTGGTGCTCAAGTCAACCTGATGACATGGAATTGTGCAAAAAATCTTGGTCTAAAATTAGACCCGTCTGACGTTTACGTTACCGGTTTCAAGGGCCAGCCCGTAAAATCGCAAGGGATAGTATCGGTGGAAATAATTATCGACGGGGTAACAACTGTTTCTCAAGTGGAAGTGATAAACGTATCTTTAGGTCGGGCTGATATGTTTATAGGCCAACCTATTTTAAATAACCCAAGGTATCGCATGATAGTTTTTGGTACATCTGTTACGATTGAGAGTGCAGAGTCTACATCACAACCAGAAGAACGTGGGGTAGTTGTCATTGATGATCTAGATTCTTTAGTTGCAGGAAAGAATGCAGAGTCTGCGTCTCAAGTAGGAACAGCTGAGGGTTTTGATATTACTAATTTAGAAAGTGCGGTCGAGGTTGACAGGATAAAAATATTTTGTTTAGCAGATACTACAGTACCACCCCATGCAGCTTCATATGTGGAAACATATAGTGATGCAGACGATGTTGGGTCTACTCTTCTTTTCGTAGATAGTCGGTTTTGTTCCTGGAGAGGCGCGGTGTGCGGTACCGCTGACAGACGTGTTTTGATTACATCCGCAGTTAAAATTGTCATAAAAAGTCATTTCTTTAAATTTTGAACTAAATAAAGCAATAGTATATAGCTTTAACAGTGCTTTAATCAGTGATATAATTTGTCAATCAAAATAAGCAGTGGTTTCAAAGGAATTTATGCATATTTAAGTGAATCTAAATGCCCACAGTGACCGTTGATGAGTGCCGTGACCGTGGTTACCTGTGGTCGGTCGAGCGAATCCGGTTTCTGTTGGAAGTGATTTACATCTTAGATCAATAAGCTCACTAATTTCGCAATAACTTAACGTATCGCCGTGGCGGAGTGGTAGCGTACTTGAGTGCAGCGCATAACGTTCCGAGTTCGATCCTGATTAAGAGTGACTATTTTTTTCCTTTTTATTTTTAACTATTTTTATCCGAGGTTTTGTTTCTTATCTTGAATTATGGCAGATACAAACAAACTTTGCTGTGAAGGTTGCCTCCAGCCTATTAATGATCGCCATTTCTTGTGCTGCTGTTCTTGTAAACGAAACTTTGATCTGGAATGTGCTAATGTAGACGAAAAACGTTTTCATAACACGCTTGTTGGAGATCACAGATTGGCGTGGAAGTGTTTTGAGTGTACCAGCAAACACAGGATAGACAATACGGAAACTCCCGTACGTAATGCATCAGAGGGGGGCGAACGTTTCGACGAGTAGGAACATCATCTAATACAGTAGCACCAAAAATTAATGACGACTCAATGCTGGGTCTTCTCGACCTGAACGA